>CM055884.1:31867334-33147334 GCA_029582165.1 Portulaca oleracea
TTAGCTTGTTGGCCACTATACCGTCTTGCTCTAAAAGTAGGTGTGCGTAGGCTGAAAAAATTTAAATCCTTGAGAATGATCATAATTTACAATTTCGTTTTCCTGGGGTTTTTAGTTGATGTTGTTGAAATTGGTGAAAAGAGGCGGAATATCGGGGACGTTTTGAAAGTCAAGCCGTTGGCTGCTCTGGCTATGATTGACGAAGGAGAACTTGATTGGAAAATCATTGCAATTGCATTGGATGATCCTAAAGCTCCTCTTGTAAATGATGTTGACGATGTGGAGAAGCATTTCCCTGTATGTATCATACTATCATATCCCTTCTCTGCCTTTTCAGTTGGCTGGATTCTATATTTTCTTCATTAATTTGCTGAACTGTGCAATAATGCTATGCGAACGAGCTTTTTTTTTTCACTTTCTTACTGAAGAAGTGATCATGTTCGGCACAGTTCCATGCCATGCCATGAAATTTATGTTGAACTTAGTTATTTGTGTTTAGTTGTTTTCTGAACTCTTTTGTTGAATGGTATTTAACCTGAATGGGATTGGTTTCCGATGATATTGTTTTTCTTCTGGGTATAAGCTACTTAATGAATATTTAATGAGATCTCTAGACAGTTAAGCTCTTGTAAGGTTGTCTCTTTGAGTTAGCAGGATTAGTACTGACTTTAGTTACTGGTAAACCTATGGAATAATATAATTGATGTGATGATTATTTCAGTTAGTTTGGATTGTGACATGTTCAGTTATTTGTTTATTATTTATTTTTTTATGAAATTATATTTGTTGTCTACGATCACCTAATGGTTCTTATGCTTTGATCACCGAAATGTTGTGAAGATTGGACGTAACTGCTTTGAAGGTTTTGTGTATGCTTCTTTCCTAATCAGAGCCCAGTATGTAGTCTAATTGTTCTCAATGTCTGGATAATAGGATTATGTAAAGTCTGTACATCAATGTATATGTATGTAGTGAAGTAAAGTTGCCTGATGTTTGATCTACTGATTCAATTCTAGATATATGAGCAAATAACCTTGTAATGGTTAAGGTCTTCTGTTATGAAACTACTCAACTATTTATGGCTAGAGCAGCAGCTGTTTCATGTCTATTTTATGTTATTCCTTTCTATTAAAGATCTGATTGTATTTGGATTTGAGTGCATTTGCTTTGTGTACATTGTCTAATGGTTTTTGATGCTATGAAACCGGTGATTTCTGCTTTTCCTTTGGATTTTTCAATGAAGAGCTTAAATGTTCTCTAAACTGTTACACTTACAGCCCTGGAGTATGTAACATAGTTTAACCCACGACATCTTGCGCAGGGCACTCTAACGGCAATTAGGGACTGGTTTAGGGATTACAAGATCCCAGATGGAAAACCAGCTAACAAGTTTGGTCTCGGCAACAAGGCTGCAAACAAGGTAATTTTCTAGTATTCAGATCTCTACTGTTTGATGCACTTTGGTGGTGCTAACACAACATGATGGGGGCGGGTACTGCTACCTTATGGATTGACTGGCCATAATCAATGCAACTGGTTCAGTTGTATATGATCAGGAGTACTTCATGCCCATTATGGGATGCCACGTGGCTTCCTTATGAAGTTGTCCTGCATCCATGGTGATGCCATTTTTCAATTATTGAAGCAACTGATGTCAATTGGATACTTTGAGACATTTTTCCTGCTGCGGTGGGGGTGTTTTCCATGATAGACAATGGGATAGAAGTACTTAAACCTTGTGCAGGGGCTACGGTTACTTGGCAACATTGACTGACATAGAAGTAGGAATTGTTTAAGCGTGTACATCATATTCCCAGTAGATGCTGACCTGTTGCTTTAATTGATGTACAGGATTACGCCCTCAAGGTCATCACTGAGACCAATGAATCTTGGGCTAAACTGGTCAAAAGATCCATTGCAGCTGGGGAGCTTTCTCTCGTGTGAAATAAGCCACACTTGAAATTGTGGCATTTCTACTCTTTATGTAGTGTTCCATTTATGTTCAGACTTTTTGCGGGAATTACGGTACTTGACTCTTCAAATTTAAATTATCTGCCAGTCTGGTTTTCTACTTTGTCTCAAAATTGAGACTGAGGTTTCTTCGTAACAGATCATTGACTGTTATCTTGCACGTGTAAATTGACCCAGGAGAATGCAGAGTATTTTTGGTGCTCAGTTGTATTTTTCTGATAGTGTATTTGTTTGTCACGCTTTGTTGAGGTCTTGTGTATTTGTGGAATTGATGGAAAATTCTGGTAATATAATAAGCAGCTCCCAGAAAATGCATGCCGTTGACAATCCTGTTGCTAGGATGTGAGGATTATATATATATATATATGTTTATTTATTTATCTTGAGAGCTTCCCCTTGTTAGTAATGCCTATAGCAGGCGGGGGTACAGTGTACCTCAGTTTTTTTTTTTTTTTTTTTTGGCAATATACTCAGTAAATTGAAATAAACTAATTATCCGGGAATGGCTCTACTCTTAGCTGCTCAGGCTAGAGCATGTGCTTTCCGAACAACATGCCTACTAACCTTAAAAATGCTAAAATAAGAAAACCCTAAGGGTCTGTTTGGACCTAGTAAAACAGGGTGGAAAAAAAATCTCGTAGAAAAAAAATTAGAGGGAAATTGTTTTTATGGTAAAGTAAATTTCTTTCCGTTGTTTGGTTAAAGTAAATTTTGAAGGAAAAAATGTTTTTCCATTCAATTTTCTTTTCTTTGTTTGGTTTGAGGAAAAATGCATGAAAAATAAAATTTATATGGAAATTTGTAAATGTGAAGTTTCATTTTTCTAGATCATATGATATGATATTGGAGAGAGATAGAGAGAGAAGAGAGTTAGGGAGAGAGAGAGAGAGAGAGAGAGAGAGAGAGAGAGATAACAAAGTTAGAGAGAGAGAGAGAGGATAAGAGAGAGAGACAAGATAGTTAGAGAGAGAGAGAGAGAGAGAGAGAGAGAGAGAAGAAACTTAGAAAGAGAGCAAGAGAGAGAAAAGAGAGTTAGAGAGAGAGAGGATGAGAGAGAGATAAGATAGTTAGAGAGGAGAGAGAGAGAGAGAGAGAGAGAGAGAAGAAACTTAGAGAGAGAGCAAGAGAGAGAAAAGAGAGTTAGAGAGAGAGATAGAGAACATAGTTAGAGAGAGAGAGGATGAGAGAGAGATAAGATAGTTAGAGAGGAGAGAGAGAGAGAGAGAAGAGAGAGAGAGAGAGAGAGGAGAGAGAGAAGAGAGTTGGTGAGAGAGAGAGAGAGAGAGAGAGAGAGAGAGAGAAGAAACTTAGAGAGAGAGCAAGAGAGAGAAAAGAGAGTTAGAGAGAGAGAGACAACATAGTTAGAGAGAGAGAGGATGAGAGAGAGATAAGATAGTTAGAGAGAGAGAGAGTGAGTGAGAGAGAGAGAGAGAGAGAAACGAGTTAGAGAGAGGATGGAGAGAAAGGTCGGTTTTGATCCAAAATTTTTCTCCCAACTTTCCTTTCATTTTTGAAGGGAAATTTTTTATTCATTGTTACCCCAAATTTTCCATGCAATTTTCCAACTATTTTTTTCCATTCCTTTTTCTTCAATCCAAACAAAAGAAAGATTTTCATTTTCCAAAATAATTTTTTTTCCATGTTTTCTCAGATCCAAACGGACCCTAAGAGTTTATTCCTGCAAGCATTGACTACCAACTGGCAGATTGGATGGATTAATGCTCCTCCTTTGAATGCCTGAACCACTAGCTCAGTTGGAAGCTTAATATTTGCTAGTTTTCTTGGATGAGATGGATAACTTCACTTCCCTAGACAAGCAGACCTCCCTTACTGCAGGAACAAACACCGCCCCCCCCCCCCAAAATAAAAAAAAGTGAGTTTTTTTTTAATTATTATTAAAAAAAGGATTGTGCCATATAACCATAAGCTTCACTCATCATGCAGACATCTACCATTGCCTTTGTCACTTTCACATCGTGTATTTGATACGGTGGTGCATGTTTGTTGTTTGTGCATAAGATCTGGAGATGAGCATCAGTTCATGAGTTTTATGCTTTTCTTTGTGCTCCTAGGTCGGTAGGCCCTACATAACAGCTAAACATGAGACTTGGAGATTAGTTGGTTGTGCTGCACTCAGTTGGTTTTCTTACTATTTTTTATTTTTTTAAAAATGAACCGTCCGGTATTTTTGAAGCTAAAGTAACAAAGTTGGTAAGAGCTAAGGTTTATGTAGTTATTATTTATTACTTAGGTGTTAGAGTTAAGTTAATAGATTGTGTTGGTTTGATTTGACATTTTGTTTCATTTAAGTAGCTTTTAGGTTGAATTGAAGTCTGAGTGTTACGAATGAAAAAAAGGTTGTGATAAGTGATATCAGGACTTCATCTCTTAGGAAAACAGTTTCTCTATTTGATCTCAAGAAAGAGTAGTTCTATTATGCCAATTACAGGTTCAAAGAATAGAAAAAGGTAACAAAAAAAGTAGCAAACTAAAAAGAGACTAATCCTCAGTAAGGGATGGATTAGTGATGCCGAAGTTCAACTTTTTGAAGCCTTGAGGTATAGGATTTGAAGGTCACACACTCACACTCTAAAAGTACTCATATGGTCATTTTCTATTATTTTTTTTTTTGAGAAAAACTCATCTAGTCATATTTACATAGTTGTTTAGAATTGGAATCTCGAAATTGCACACACGAGCTGCCAGTTAAGGTGGCATATATAATTTGTCCACTAATCATGCAATCGTTCAAATGGAGCTTGTATATGGACATTTAATAATTTATGCCAATTGATTGGTACTTGTTACTATCAGTTCAAACTATTAGTTAAGTTGGTTTTCAATTTTCATCCGGTATGTTTGAATCAGCAATATGAACTCTTGGATGAATTGCTTTCTTAACAGGTGCACATCCTCTACTAACATTTGGAGATGAATAAAGTTCAAATCATAGATTAAGGATAGCACGAAAGTTGAACATTGTTTCTGCTCCAAAGGGGTTAGTTTTGGTATGCTTTAGTTTATAACTTTCCATAGAATATAAACAACAAAAAAGACAAAAAAAAAAAAAACAATTGAATTTATCCTGTCGTAATTAGTATAATAACAACTGAGAACTCGAAGAAAAGTGTAACGCCTCGGCCCCCTTCCGGGCCGCGGACATTACCGATAACAGCTTCAAGGATGACTGAATGGCCTCATAAATCACCACGAGTCTTTCCAGCGTGCTTCGTCCTCGCTCACACGCTACATAGGAAAACTTCCCAGGAAGTCACCCATCCTTAGACTACTCCCAGCCAAACACGCTTAACTGAGAAGTTCCCAACGGATGAACTGCCATAAAAGAAGGTGCGCCTTGATGATATAAGTAATCATTTCAATCCTTTTAAGCCACACTTTAACCATATACCCGGGGTGTTATAAAAAGCCAGTGTTTTTACAATTTACGATAAAAGGTAAGATGCAAGAAGAGTATGGGACTCAACAGTACATGTGTTGGTAATTGCAGCCGAGTGAAAAAAAGAAAAAGTAAAATAAAGGAGGGGAGAGTATTGAGTGGTCACCAAGAGCTCATTTCAAGAGCTTCTTGATACTTCTTTGCAAGGAGGGCAGACTTTGCGGTTGAAGACTGAGGATGCCCTTGTTGGGGGTGGCATGTGAGAGTCAACACTCTGAGTGAGCTGACCTATTCAGAAACCATGAGCTGCAACCCCTATTCCTGGTCCTGGCTTCGATTGTTAGCTGGGCTAGGGCATGATTCCGCTGACCAAGTCTCCTACTTTAATGCCCTGCTTCAACAATTCCTCTTGTAGATCCCATTTCTTTCTTTTTTTCTTTTTGAGTTCCTGATGTTGTTCCTGCTTTTTAGGCATATCACTCCAACATAGTGAGAAATTAGTAGAGTCAAGAGGCCAATTTGAAGAGAAAACTATAGTCGTTTTCCGTGCTATCCTTGATTGATTTGACCCGCTTTGTTTCCTACTCCTTATCAAATTCTCATGAAAAAGTGTAATTTTTTTTTGTTCTTTTTGGCTGGTGACAGTTTAGTGTACGAAGTACAACGAGGATGAGGATGAGGAAATGGGGGAAAAGGGATGATGATTGGGAGTTCAGTCGTGGTGGCAGAGAGGGATGGGTGCCAGGGCCATTCTAATTCTGGGAGGTTCCTTTTTGTGGAATGAATAATTGAGTTTGTTTTTGTTTTTCCTAGTAATGTAAGATATTCATAGGTTGAATGGGGGGGGGGGGGGAGGGGGATTTTCAGTCACCCTTTTTGCCCCACAACTTGGAGGATAAGGTAAAATATCCCCATCCACCCTACACACACCACACACACATCATAGTGTTATACAATCCATTCTCAATTGACCCCGGTGTTTCTCACACTACACCATATATTCGTATCTACTCTCCTAACTTTCAACTTGTATGTGGTCTTGTAGCTTGTAACTTTGGTGTCTAGGTTTTTTCTTTTCTTTTCTTTTTTTTTTGTTTTATGAAGAAGCCTTGGTTTTTCGATATGCCAGGATAAAAGTTGAATTTAGATAGATAAGCTTAGGAGTAAATTTTTGTGGACGATAGTTTATTCTTTACCCGAGCAACCCAACAAGAATGTCTAACAGTAGTTGAAATACTCAATCAGTACAAACAGGCATCATGGCAAAAAATCAACTTTCACAAGTCGGAGGTTTCTTTTAGTATAAATGTCAACGTTACCAAAAGAGAAGAGTTAGTGGCCATCCTGGGGATGAGTTTGGTGGATAAGCACAAGAAATACCTAGGTGCACCTACACAGTGGGGAGAAGTAAAAAGGAGATTTTTAGCTCTTAGAAAGAAAGGGCATGGAAGAAATTGAGAAAGTTGAAGGAACAGTTTTTATCAATGGCGGGGAAGGAGGTATTAATCAACACAGTAATACAAGCTATACCAATGTACCTCATGAGCATCTTCAAGGTACCGACCAACATTAGACGGGGCTTACACAACCTATGTGCTCAATTCTGGTGGCGAACGATGAACAACAAGAGGAGGATGCATTGGAAAAATTGGGAAGCCAAAGTGCCTCGGGAGTATGGGTTTCAAGAAACTTGACATGTTTAATGATGCACTCTTGGAAAAACAAGGATGGCGAATCATGTAAACCGAGAGCTCCTTATTAGCCAAGGTATTAAAAAGCAAATACTTCCCCAAAGGAGATTTACTCATATTAGCCCTTGTTTATTCCCCAGGTTACGCTTGGAGAGGTATATAAGCAACAAAGTCTTTGTTGAAGGAAGGTCTAGTGTGGCGGTGTAGGAGACAAATGCAACATACAAATTTTGCAGGACCCGTGGTTGTACGATGAAAAGGGGTAATTTGCAACATCTCCTACCCCTAAGGGGGAGTATCCGAGATTGGTTCCTGACCTTATGCTTCCTGACAATGTAGCCTAGAACTTGGAATTTGGTTAAGTAGTTGTGCGGTAAATTGGTTAAGTGCGGCAAGTGTATATAAATGAAATAAGTTTCGTAAAGTGTGGATATGATGGATAAATGTAAAAAGGTATTTATAATTATTAATAATTTTTAATAATGTATTGTGGGTAAGATAAGTCGCATTACTCACATCACTTATTAAATATATGAATTTTTAAATATATGTAGGAACCCAAGAGGGGAGTGAATTTGACAAATAAGATCTACTAGACCTGTCAATCTTTGACTCAACCCGAAAACCCAACCCGAACTCGCCAGGAAATTCTGGGTTTTGAACATGATTTTCTCGACCCGAACCCGAAATATACCAAACCTGAAAAACCCGCAAATTAGCGGGGTCAAACCCGGCCCGCTCGCTTGACCCGAAAACTTTATTTGTTACGTTCAAATCTATTAAAATTCGTGACTTTCGTTGGAATTCATGACGATTAAGCTACAACCGCAACTCATTCCCCTGTTATTTCTTTAATTTAAGTTGAAACATTTATAACAATCTATCGGTACTGGAAGATAATCGTATTTTATTATATATATTGTACCAAAATTAATATTTAGAGACAAATTTTTTAAAAGAAAAAGCGGGAAAAGGAATATATCCGATCCGTATTTACCGAACCTGATATATGACCGACCCGTAACCCGTCCGCCCGCCCGTATTGACAGGACTAAGATCTACACATTAGGTAAGGACCTTAGAACAAACTTCCTTGGTTTCAAACCAAGGATCAAAACAAAATGTAACTGAAATACCTCTTTAAATTTATATCAGCCAAAGAACAAATTACACTTAGGAATCAAAGCAAGAAGTAATAGCCTGAATGCAGTTACTGATAGGTTCAATGACCAAGACAGAAGGTTCCTGAGTAAGCTATAGATAAGGATCGTCGTAGGAAAAACCCTAGCGGTGATTTGGAACATGATGGATTACATTGAAGCTCAAACTCACACAACCTTAGTCCGTCAAGGCTCTGCTACACATCTTCTCACCACCACATTTGGATACAATGAACACTCACCAAGGTCCTCGGCTATACCTTTACTAAAAGTCCTTTACTGGCTACCTTCACCTTGGAACCATTGGCTACACACTCAGAAATCCCACGGATTTCCTACTCTGCGATTACTTCCGTGGAATCGCTTAATGTCTTCATCTTGTGACTACATATTTATATGCAACTTTAGGGATCCGTTGGAGATCTTCTTTCTTTCCTTTCTTTCCCTTGCGATATTGACAGGGTCGCAAGTGCACGGTGTACGGAGTAGCACGTCAAGGTCGATCCCACAGGGACTCAATTAGCTGCACAATAAACTAATCTCTATCACGATTGCTAAGCTAATCAGGTTTTCGGTTTTGGAAGATTTTAGAAAACTAAATAAACTAATAAAGTAGAGAAAAACAATCAAAGGTTCTAATCAAGAGAGAAACACTTCTAGGGAAATGCTAACCTAACAACGAGTTCGATTACTAAAACCTAGCCTGCACAATCATACATTCAAGAATGAATCAAGAATCAACAACCTCTGAATTCTATCGCCCTTTCGATGCTAAATAGAGTTATTCTAAACAACCTAATCAACAACTTTCGTCTGCCTTTTAGATTAATCAGAATAGAAGGCCTTAAAAAGTCAGGTTATCTAATGATTCCCTAGTTTACTACTCCTTTTTCAACTTTCGTAAGCCTAGGTAGATAGGTTGGTAGTCAGATTACCCTAATTCACCTCAAACTCATGAATATTCGAGCGCTCAGAGTACACACATGAACATGGAAAACACAACCTTCTATTGATTCTAATCAAGAATTCATGCACAAACTAATAACAATCAATCAAACTACATTGCTTCGGGTTGCAAAACCCTAGAATTCAAGAAATCTACTCACTCATATTCAATGAAAACACAAAACAAGTTCCAAACATCTTAATCGAATCTCAAAACTAAGAAGGAAATCGAAAAGAAAGAATAGAATTGCGAAGAATACAACCCGTCGAGTCTTTCGATCCCGGGGTAGAAACCTTCTCCGCAAACCTTCTCCGCAAACATCTTAATTCGTACATGGACCGTGGTGATCACCACGGGTTGCCTGAGGTTGCCACTGTTTCGTTACTTTCTTCTTTCCTTCGCAAAAAATGAGCTGGGCACAAGAAGCTGAACTACCACGGACCGTGGCCATCACCACGGGTTGCCCAAGGTTGCTGCTGCCCGGCCATTCCTTGCTCCTTTCCGTCCCAAATTTGTACCACGGTTTGGGTTTGACATGTAGAGGTCCGTGGTATATTCACTCTTGCCTGAAGTTGAGAGAAAGTTGGTGTTTTGGCCTCAAAACCTACAAATTCACATCAAAAAAAACAACACCAAGTGTAGTAGGGAAATTGGAATAAAAATCGAGGTTCACACACAAAATTATCCCTAATTCACTATTGAAAACCCCCAAAAACATAGCCATGAAACGCAGTTATCAGATATTCCTTCCTTCTTTTTGTTCTTTCCCGTTTGTGCGTGATCTTCTCAATCTTTTCCTTTCTTGTAGTTTCCCTACAAATAAAACAATACGATCAAATTATTTATGGAGAGAATAGAAGGTAGTAATCAACGATTTAGTAAACTTAGTCAACTTCCCTTTTTGACGGCTTGTTTTGTCTTTCATTAAAACCTCGTATAAGGCCCTTCGTGGATACGCAGATAAAGGACCTTGACCCTTGTCCCAACAATATATATTATATGTAAAGTGGATAAGGTAAGAATAAGTGGTATGGTAAAGTATAGATAGTGCAAATAAACTTAACTTTACCACATATAAGAATATAGTTGTATTCATGTAAGATTTTTATTATTTAATATTGAGACCATGCGTTATGAAGTTACCTTAGTTTGTCATTCATATTTAGACCTTTGTTATTTGAATTTTTGAGGTGGATTATATAATACATCGTGGAGTGTCCAAAATCAGTTATTTGAACTACTGTTAACTGAAAATTCAGATTATGAATTGTATAAACTGAAACCTGAACAACATTATACGGCTAGCTAGTTTGTGGCTGACTGAAAGTTGAAACTAGAAATTATAGCTAAATGGAAACGACCTGTTAGTCACATTCTCAGTTTAGTTAATTGCTTTTTGGGAATTGGTTTTAGGTTAACCATGGTATAATTTCATGGGCGGATATAGGTATGGGGGCTTAGCAAAGAATTATCAATGAATGATTATGTTCTAGGATCATTTGATTACCATGGATATGTGCAATTGCAAAATGAAAAAGACGAAAGCAAATTAAAAGTATGATCACCTCTGAAAATAAAATACCAGCAAAGATTATCTAAGGGCTTAAGGGAATGCATAAAGGATGAACCTCCAGCAATCATTTGAATAGACCCCAAAGGAACCCACCAAACTTGATCTAAGGAGGGCACCAACAAAGCTTTAAAGGGAACATTATATTAGCACCACCATCTTCATGGATAAAGCAAAAATAGAGATTTAAGGAAGGGTTTCAAAATACCTATAAGCTTTTCATTCAACTATGGTCAACAATCAAGTTTTTAAGTCTTGGGTTCAAAACATAAGGTTTACATTTACATAGAAAGGGGAAGTGGAGCCCGAAAACCATGCTCAAAACAGAATAGGTCACAACCATGTCAGCTTTAGGTCACAGTTCCGTGTCGTGCTTCTAGGAGGTTGACACGGACCGTGTCCATAGCGACATGGGTATTGCCGCTCATTTCTTGCGAAAGGGGACATCGATGCAGCGTTTGGAGACGGTCGTGCCACTCCTAGACACGCTTGTGTCGAGGTCTTGACACGATCCGTGCCAAAGTGCCATGACCCGTATCAGTTGTGGCTTCTTTGCCTTCATTCTTTTCCTTCTTCCTTAACCTCCATAGGTCGATTCCGGGCTTGGCTAGAAGAAATACGTCTCGGGTCTTCCTCAGTTATTCTTCAAGTTGGGGCCAATGAAACCTCAAGGCCCTTGGATTTCCTGGGGTTGGTCCATATCGAGCTTGGGCCCAAGAGTATTCGGATCAAAATGATTCATTCACCCAGGGTTGGAGAGCATTTGCCCTTAAATCTTGGGGGTTTGAACCCCCTATGAAGCGAACCGATCCTCCATAGCAAATCTTCACAAAGAGCCATTTCAACTATATGGTCACCATCCCACCCTTCTTGAAAGTATAACAAGTTTTGAAGATGGATGAAGGATACCAAAATGGCTCTTCTGGATACTTCATTCATGATCTTACTAAGCTCTGCCATGAAATCATCAAAAGATGGCTCATCACAAAAGTCTTGTTCCACAGATTTCCCACCCACTTCACTATTGAAGGAATTCTTGCAAGGCGTCTAACAAGCACCGAATCCCAACACATATCTATCATCATTGACGTATGAGTCGGTAGGAGGCTTGTGGTATAGGGGCAAAGGATATGGAGAGGGAATAGGGAAATCTTGAGGTCCCAGCGTACACTCACTCACCATAGGCTTGCTAAACGGTAAGGACAAAGTCATGGGTTGCTCCCCACCATGAGCATTCTCTTCCCGTGTTTCTCTCACTAGAAGGGTTTCTCACCTCACCACCCACTCAAGTTTTTATTGTTGTGGAGCTAAGGGATTCAATGTGATTTTCTTTTGGCCATGGGAAAAGGAATAGGTATTGGCGTGGCCATCATGAACAACACACCTATCAAATTGCCAAGGCCTCCCTAAACAAACATGATAAGCACTCATAGACACAACATCACACAATATGAGAGTAAATTACATTTACCCTACCTGACATTTGTTGTAATAATTTTTACACACCCGACATTTGTGAAATAATTTTTACCTTACCTAACATTAAGTGTTTATATATTTAAACCTCCTAAGATATTTTATATTTGATTCTTGTTGGATTTTCTGGCGAACATTAAAAAGATAAAATATGAATTGACATTTTTACCTTTGATATTAATTCATTTTCATTATAAGATATTTCTTCCATTATAATTGACTTTTCACCCTTGATATTTTATAAGATATTTTATAATTCACTTTTCATTTTCAGAATGGGGAGGGACTGAGTTTTCGAAGAAATAAAGTAGAGAAAGTGTTGGGGTCTAAATGTCATATGAATTAATATTAAGAGTAAAAAGGTCAATTCATGTTTAATTGAAAGTCATATGAATTAATATCAAGGGTAAAAAAGTCAATTCATATTTATCTTTTTAATGTTCACCGGAAAATCCAACAAAAATCAAATACAAAATATCTTAGGAGGTTTAAATATATGAACACTTAATGACTCCCTTTGATAATGGTCAAGTAAAGCTTCCTCGGAGTGTAGTAACTTTCTCAAGACAAGCAATTCTCATTGTCAACGCGACGATCAATGGATTCTACACACCTCTCTGGACTAGCCAACTCCTCTTCGGGTTCTTTGTTCTCCTCTTGGGCCTATTCTTCTATCTCCTAGATCTCTTAAAGAGTCATCGACCTCTTAGAGTGGGACGATAGGAAAATAATAGCCAAGGTTCATCAAACAACCTAGGGTTTTGAAATATCCTATTTAGAACTCATAGAAACATCTCATATTTATGGATTTTAGGGGTTTAAGGCAAAAATCAACACAACAATAAAAAATGTAAATGATATGATCAAACTCTAAAGAGAATCCCAGTAAGTTTGGCTAAGGCATTCAAATAGAGATTACTTAAAGGACAACCACCAATAATCACCCTTGAATAGCGAAAAGACTCCATATAGATCGAAATAAAGAAAACCACCTTTCAATCTATTAAGAAATCACTCCACTAGCACGACCATTCAACATGGATAAAACAAAAATAAGGATTTGAAGAACGGTTTTCAAATTCCCAATGATTTCATTAATCATCATCAAAGTCATTAAACATAAGCTTCCTTACAAAATGAGAGAAGTTAACTAGATATAGGGGAGGGGAAAAACACATTTAAACCCTTGAATTATGCCTTGTCACGGGGATGGCTTATATATGTCACAGCCGTGACATATGTTTCTTGCACAGGGGGCTGCCTTCAAGATGGTGGTCACGGACGTGACCAGTGATGATCACGGTCTTGACTTTTGTTGCTTGGGGAATGGGCTACTCAGACCGAGACTAGTCATGGTCATGACCTGTCTAGTCATGGGCGTGACTATCAAATGTCACGGTCGTGACTTAGAGGGTCATGAGAGCGACTTTGAACATCAAGTAGCGATGGCCGAGGGTGGACACGAACATGACCATGTGGGTCATAATCGTGACCTCTTGCTGGCTCTCTCTTTTGATTCTGCTCTCCCTCTTCTTCATCAAGGATCCTTATGCCCAATCCTGGCTCACCAGATTTTATATAGGTATTTTAGTATGATTTCTGGCCCTAAAATAATTAGCATGCAAAGAAGAAACCCAAAAGAGACAACCCAAAGCCTAAATATGTCAACCCATTTCTTTCAAATCATATGCCAAACCGAGGATTATTAGAAAAGCCTCCAGGCTTTTCCAAATGGTGTTGCCCAATTTTTTGGAACTTAAATTTTGAAAAATACGAGTAAATTAGAACAGCCTCTGGGCTTTTCTAGTTGGTTTTACCCCATTTCTTCGAACTCAACTTTCAAAAAATGCGGTTAAAATTAGAAAAGCCTGAAGCCTTCAGGCTTTCCTAGTTGGTGTTGACCCATTTCTTGAAACCCAGCATCTGAGAAATGCGGATAAATCAGAAAAGCCTCCAGGTTGGTTTGCTTTGGTCCATTTCAAATAACCCAAGATGTGAAAAGTGTGGTTAAATTAGAAAAGCCTCTAGACTTTTCTGGTATATTGCTAAATATTTAACTGTTGGTTGACATTATGTCATCCTCATTTCTCATAAAATAACCAAAGTATTTCTCATTTCCAGACGAAAGTCAGGAGACTTTTCTATTAGGAAAATAATATCTTCCTCCATTTAATTGCGGAAATATTCTCTGTTTCCTCTTGATAGCCTAGAGGCTTTTCACTTTAGGGAAAATAATATTATCCCCTATTTAATTGCGGAAAATCATACCATACACTCAATTATTTTCTTCTACAAAATATTATAGTTATTCTCGCCCTCTTCATTTAATCCGCAACTCTCCTCCCTCTCCTAATCACCTTCTTTTGCATGCTAAGTGTTTAACCAAAAGTCAGCTTTTACTCTTTTTTTTAAATTTTTGTCATCACCTTCTACTTTTTGTATTATTGTGCAAACCAAATGTAATAAATTTGCTGTATAAGTTTTAATTTTATTTGTATTTGCATGAGATCAATAGTAACTTTGTGAAATTCTTACAAATTCCTCTTTCTTTATTTATTCACTTAAATTCAATTTTAATAGAGTCTGTTTTAAAAAACAGGCGAGTCAGATAATTTCCTAATTATCAGTCTCGTAACCTTACTCCAAAATCCAATTTCTGGATTCGTAGGCCGGAGTTAATTTTTTCCTTAAAGTTTGTTGTTTCTTCTAAAAAGTAACTGGTGACTCTCTAAAACTTGGTTTGCATAATTTGATTTGATAGAGTCTTGATAATTCATGCTTGTAATCATGATTTATTTAAATTGAACGATAATATGTGGAAAAATAAAAAATGTCGACGCAACCGGCAGAAAAGCCTCTTGGGTTTTCTTGCTGAATTGCCGATTTTCTAGCCTTCTGAGCATACTGGGTCACTGCCCGATATCTTGAAGGCCGCCTGGCCTTGGGTATCAGTCCGGTGGACTGTTTACCTTGAATTGGGTTAGTTTTTCTTCGAATTATTATTCTAATTTTGATTGTAATTACTCGCTTGAATTATTGAAATTATTGAATTAAATTTACAACTTCAAGTTTAATAAGAATTGTTGTTAGTTTTAATCAATATCCTTATTTAAGAATTAAACAATCTCATTCGATTCCCAATTTAAGTAGCACTTTGAATTAAATTTCCTAAACGGGGATTTTTTCAGGGTCTACAAACGCCCCTTGTAACAATGGTTTTGTGAGAACCGGTTTTTATCGTTCTTCTCAGGGAGCGAGGGGCCTTGTTCATAGAATCTCGGTCTAGGGTCAGGTCAAGATTGCTAGGGTAAGGTAATCGGTTAAAAGAGGGTCACAACACAAGAAATAAAACTAAGTTCAGTCATGGAAAGGAAATGGGCTTCGGAGGCTTTTCGGGATGCAAACGGGGATGAGGAAATGAGTTTTGCAACAAGGGAATAATAAGGAGGGAAAATCAAGTGGCAATTCCGTTAGAAAATACCCACAAAGCTTCCTCTTTCGAGGATAGTCCAGATTAACTTCCCCAAAGGCCACCATGGACCCGGAGGGTTAATGAAACAGAATTCCCTAGTTAACCTCCTTCCACTTTCGTGGGTGAGCATTAACTATCCCAACTCCAACCTTCCAACACAAGTGTCGGGTGTATTCGGGCATTTTCGGACCCAAATACACTCCACTTGAGGGAAGGATAAAAGTGGGAAATTGATTTCCTAACTAATTATTCACTAATATTGCTAACCCAAACCTAATCACCCATTCACACCCTTAATCACCCCTAACCCATAGGGTTTCTAGCCACTAATCATGATACTAACTAAACTAATAACATCCAAACCAACCCTAAGCATGATTTCTAACAACAAACAATCAAGAACAAGCAAAATAATGAAAGTAGCAATCAAAGAAATTAAGAAGCAAGAAAGTAATTAGCAAAGCAATTAATAAAGGAGTTAAGGGAAGAGAATACTTATCAAAATGCTGGAAATGAACAAAGCAAGACAATGGGAATGATAATCCAACAATCTCTCAATCGATTGAATCCTCAATCCTTGAACAACACCAAAAATCCCCCAAGGATTGAACTGTTACATAATACGTTTGCACACTAAATATTATACTATTATATACTAACTAATATTGTTATTTTATAAAGTTTGGTGTACAAAATTTTATATTTTTTTTTATTACAAACTAAATATAATACATTTGTACACCAAATATCGTACTATTACACAGTAACTAAAATAGGTTTGACACTAAATATAATACATTTGCACAACAAAAATCGTATTATTTCACATTAACTACAATAATTATTTTATAAATTTTGGTGTGCAAAATTTATATTTTTTTTATCACACACTAAATATAATACGTTTGCGCACCAACTATTGTACTAAATATAATATGTTTATACACCAAATATAGACTTCCTCAAAGCAAGGAGGTTGCTCAACATAGACTTCCTCAGCCAGATCACCATTTAGGAAGGCACTTTTGACATCCATCTGGTGTAGTTTGATGTGCTTGGCGGATGCAAAGGCGAGGAGAATTCTGATGGACTCTAGTCGAGCAACAGGAGCAAATGTCGTATCGTAGTCAATTCCTTCTTCTTGATTGTAGCCTTTGGCTACCAATCTCATTTTGTTTCTGGTGATGGAGCCGTTTTCATGCAACTTGTTTCAAAATACCCATTTGACACCAATATCTGGATGGTGATGAGGTCTAGGTACCAGGGACCGGACTTTGCTTCTTTCAAATTGATGTAGCTCCTCTTACATTTCATTGATCCAACTTGGATCCAGTAAGGCCTCATTGTAGTGTTTTGGCTCAACATGTGAGACAAAAGCATTAAAGGCACAAAATTTTCTTAATGAGGACCTTGTGTGGATACTGTTTAGACCCAATTCTGTGTCTAAATACCGCCTAAATCCTTAGGCTTTAACTCGTTTCGTGGTTTAATTTCATAAGTTTTTAATGTGTTTTGGTTATTTTTGTAGATTTTGGAGCTTTCGCCGAAAACGTAGCAAAACGGGCCTTTTTATAGCATTTTTGGTGATTTCACGAGCCGAGCCGGACCGGAAACCGAGGCGGAGTCGACCCGGGACCACACTCCCAACCTTTGGTGCCAATTAGTGAAGTAACGCATGCTACGACCCTCGGATCGAGCGTTACATGCTTCGGAAAGAAGGAAGAAACAAAGGGACGAAAAGAGTAGGGTAGCCCCCGCCACCCTGAGCGTAGCACCCGCTACCATAGGGGGTAGCGCCCGCCACCAGAGAGGTAGCACCCGCTACCTGTGCTCAAAGTTAGCCATGGATTGTTATCTGAGGAAGGTAGCGCCCGCTACCGTATGGGTCGCGCCCGCGACCTCCTGATCCCGAGTGAGACCGTGCCCACGGTCTCCCAGACCGTACCCACGGTCTCTCGAAGCTCGAAATCGCCCGACCTTTTTCGCTGGACAGAACATGACCGTGGCCACGGTCTCCTAGACCGTGACCACGGTCTCCCTATGTCCTGCGCGTGTTTTCGGCTTGAAGTGCTGCGTTTTGGCTAATGATTTTCACTTGTATATATATCCCTTGTGAACAATTTCTTGGTATCTATCTAGGGTTAGACTTGGACACTATTTTCAGCTTGTAATTAAGGGTTTTAGAGAGAGATTAGTGAGAGATTAATCTAGGGTTTTGGAGATTTGTGTTTGTTATTGAAGATTTGGAGATTCAAACAATTGAAAGATTGTTGGGTCATCTTTTTATTGCTTTTCTTTGTTCATCTACAGCACTTTGATAAGTTTTCTCTTCCCTTAACTCCTTTATTAATTACTTTGCTAATTACTTTGCTTGTTCTTGATTGTTTTGCTTGCTATTTCATTGTTCTTGCTTGTTTATGGTTGTTTGATGTTAGAAATCATGTTTAGGTTTGGGTTGGATGTTGTTAGCTTAGTTTTTATCATGATTAGTGGCTAGAAACCCTATGGGTTAGGGGGTAATTAAGGGTGTGAATGGGTGATTAGGTTTGAGTTAGCAATATTAGTGAGTAATTAGTTGAGAAATCAACTTCCTAATCCTATCCTTCCCTCAAGTGGGATGTATTTGGGTGCGAAAGCATCCCGAATACATCCAACGCTGGAAGGTAGGAATTAGGATAGTTAGTATTCTAGTTCGCGAAAGCGAATAGAAACTAACTAGGAAATTCCGTTCCTTGAACTTCCCCGGGTCTGTCGATGGACTTTGGGGAAGTTAATCTGGACTATCCTTGAAAGAGGAAGCCCGGTGGGTATTTTCTAACGGAGTTACCATTTGATTTCCCCTTCTCGTTACTCTCTTGTTGCAAAACCCATTTCCTCATCCCCGTTTGCATCCCGAAAAGCCTCCGAAGCCCATTTTCCATTCCTTGACCGACCTTAGCTTTGTTTCCTGCGTTGTGATCCTTTCAAACCAGTATCCTTACCTTAGCAATCTCATCCCGATCGTTGACCTAGATTCTTTGACCAAGGCTGCCAGCTCCCTGAGAGAGAACGACAATACCGAGGTCTAACAAACCGCTGTACAGATACCTAAGTTGATGTCCGTGAGGAGATTATCAGCTGGTTGAGCAGGCTTGAACTTTTAGGTGACCTCGGGTTCAGGAGGAGCCTGAGGTGAGGGCTCTGGTGGTAAAGCCTGACGAGATGGTGAGTCCTCAACAGGAGGAGTCGGAGGAGGAGGGGAGGCCTATGAGGCATCCTGAGTATGAGTTATAGGAGCGAGTCTTGGAGGAGGCTCTTCGTCACTTTCACTAACAGGAGCATGAATGGAGGGTTTCCCTACATTTGAGGCCTCATCAAAGACGACATGGATATTTTCTATCTTCTACACTCTTGGTTGATTTGATGTAGACTCTATACGCTTTACTCGTGGTTGAGTATCCAACAAACGTTCCTTCTTCACTGCAAGCATCAAACTTGCTGATGGGTTCCATTGATGTATACAAAACATTGCAGCCAAGGACCTTTAGGTGATTGGTGTTTGGTGCCTTCCCCTTGAACAATTCATAGGGAGTCTTTTTGAGTATGGATCTGATGGTGCACCAGTTTAGAATGTAGTTTGACGCGTTGATGATTTCTGCCCATAGGAACTTAGGGGGGTTGTTTGTATAAATGATTGTTCTTGTCATGTCTTCTAGGGTTCTGTTCTTTCTTTCAACAACTCCATTTTGTTGAGGGGTTCTTGGTGCAAAGAAATTGTTGGTTATCCCCTTTTCTGCATAGAATGTTCCAAACATGTCTTTGTTGTCGAACTCCCTTCCATGATCAATCCTTTATTGATTTGATATAGTTTCCTGTGAGGACCTTGAGTTGCTTGTAGAGCTTTTAGAATTGCTCAAACGCATCGGTCTTACTTTTAAAAAAGAACACCTAGGTAAATCTTGAAAAATCATCTACTATAACAAAGATATAAGAACTACCTCCAAGGCTTTTGTAGGGGATGGGTCAACACAGGTCCATGTGTAGGAGGTCAAGACATTTTGAGATGGTCACAGTCTTGAGAGGTTTGAATGAGTATCTGGTCTGTTTTCCTTGGACACATGCATCACAAACCCTATCTTTCTCATAATTATGAGGAGGGAGACCTCGGACTAGGTTTGACTTATGCAATTTATGTAATGTTTACATACTAACATGACCTAGACGAGATGCCACAACCAAGTTTCCTCAATTCCAGCCTTGAGGCAGGAGAGGTCCTATGTAGATTCACACAGATCTATGACGTAGACATTATTCATGCGACCTTGCAAGATGACTTGATGTGACTCTGAAGATACTACACATGCATGTTTATCAAAACTGTAACAACCCGAAGCAAATCGCCCCTTAATACGTACTTATTAGCGTAAATAATCAGGGTTAGCGATAATCACGAATAATTAAAGCGTGTGTTCCAAAATTTTGTTTTCCTAACCCAGTGTATGTTTTGCAGGACTTGAATAGTGCAACGATCGTCCATGTTTCAGTTTAATTTTCTTTTCTTGAGAAATCTTTAGCGATAATTTTTATAGTGATTCTGATCGTATGTGAATTCTTTCACCGAGACCGATGTATCGGGTCCTTCTTTATTAGAATTAATTTAGGGTTATAATTATGGGAAATGTTATGGAGGGGTACGGATATATTTATTTGGGTTACCGATAGTATTTTTTACGGTTTAATAAATTTCGGTAATTTGGGGAATTAGGGAGATATAAGTATAAGAGGGGAGAATTTGATAAAATTATTTTAATTGGGCCATGTTGGCTGGCCAAGAGAGAAAGAGAGACATGGATTTGGGTCCTTGATTGTTATATATTCAAGTGACTTAAGCTAATGTGGAGCCTTTATAAGATAATCAACTCATCTCTCAAACTCTATCACTTACTCCCCCAACACCACTCCATGTCAGCCCCTCTTCTGCCCAGCTACTGTCGCCTGCTATCCGGCCACCACCAGCCTACACCGGCGAGATTTTCCGGCCATTTTCCGACCATCGTCGCATCCTTGCACACCATCATCTTTGTTCTCCATTCTCTTCTCCTTTTCAACTGTAATGTCACCTTCTCTACTCTCTTTTTTTTTTTAATGAAAAATTCTACATAAATTCTGAGTTTTGTAGACCTTTTATGTGATTTCAAGTGTCAAACAAGTGTTTCTAAGTTCATTAAGTAAAAAGGGAAGAAATTCAAGCATCAAGGAGAGAAATCTTGGTCCCTCCAAGAGATCGTTGCACCACTGTTTAAGTCCCTGCTCGTCCCGTACTTGTTCTTAAGTCTTCAGGTACGTATACTGCCTACCTTTTATGAATAATATCATGAATTAATCATTTATGTTAAGTTCTAAAATTTATTTTATATTATCCATTTTTATGTGTAAAGTATCATGATTTGTGTTCAAGACTAGATGCAAGTTCTCATGGATTTTTTTTTTAAAAAGTAATTCAGGTCGATTTATCAGGATAATTTCAAAGTTACTTCTAAGTATTTATGTTAGGAATTATTTATGTTCGGGACTTTTACAATACTTCCATACTTTGGATGTTTAAGTTATTTCATGAATCAACTTTCTTTAAAAGAAATTTCTTATTCAAGGAAATTACGAGATTTTATTGTTAAGTTATGATTAGAAAAGGGTAGTTTAAGGAACCAGTTTTATTAAGAATCCGAGGTCAAGGTATCAAGATTTAAGTTCCAAGTTTTAGAAATTAGTAAAGGTCCCGCCCATGTTTATGGTGCTTTAGTGCACACTACGTTTATAGTGCCTTAGTGCACACCAAGGATTAACATGTTTAAGTGCCTTTGTGCACCCGAAGTTAATTATTTACGTGCCTTGGTGCACCCAAAGAAAATATAACTTTAGTGCCTTAGTTGTACACCATGGAAACCTGGCCAGTATAGGATAATTATCCACCATCCGGATCTCCCGATCGATTTGGGTATGCGCATACGGAGGCTTAGCCGATGATCGCGAGTAGGGGACCTTCAGGATAATAACAGGATAACAGAGTTTAAAGCTTCTTAAGTTACTCAAGACTTTTGAACCAAAGTAAAGCTTTACGACTTACATGCCAAATTTTTATAAGTCTTCGTTCATAAGGGTTTAAGGTCAAGTTTATGCTATGACTTTGTGTGTATGTTATATGTTAAGTCGTGTTTGATTTAAATTCTTTTGAAACTATGTTATATTACTCTTAATGCTATATTATTTCTAAGGTTATGGTTATGTGTGTTACTTTTACAAGGAAGAACTCAAAAGTATTTTCAGTTAAGAAGTTCAGGTTAAGTTGTATTTCCCATGTACATGTTAAGTATGGTCAAGCTATGTAAGTTATGCTACCTTTTAATGTTTGTTTGTTATTATATTGCTTTTAATGTTTTGGAACCGCGCTAGATAACTAAAACGAATTACGAACACATTCTTACGTGATTAGGGGTATACGTACTGAGTTTAACTCACTTTTCAAAGTTTTTTTGTTTTCATTTTAGGAATCTCGCCGAAGGAGAAGGGAAAAGCCCCGAAAGGACGAAACCCTAGAGCTTCTTAAGGAGATTGAAGGTGGTTAAAGATTCTTTATGAAAGATTTAAGAGAAATTTGTGATATTTTGGCTTGTATAAGTTTATTCGGTTGTGTTAGATTGTTTTGAGGTGATTGAAAATTTAAGTTAAGTTATGTCTTGGTGATGTATGTCCGAAGTTAGTTATGTTTTGGTTGTCTTGTTGGGTTTTAGTCTTAGTCTTGTCCACCTCCGTGGACGGCGGTAATAGTATCAGGTGTTTATCCACTGTTAATAATTGGGTTAGGTGTATCTTTAGCTTAATCTATTGGTTGGTATCCTGGGGGTGTTACAGTTGTGGTATCACAGCAAAACAAACTTGGAGAAACACCTTTGGGATATCTCTAGGTGTTGAGGAAAAAGTAGAGGTAATTAAGCAGTATAAAGAATACGATAAGAGTTTATATGCATGTGATTTATTAGAATTTAAGTACATAAGGTACTTGAAGAAATGTTTGAGTTATGTTCTAAGTTGAACAAGGAAATTCGGGGTACGAGAAAAGTTTAAGTATATGCATAATGGTGTGGAAAGATCTAGGGAATAATGATTTATGCATGAATCTGGGAAAGAGTTGAGTAAAGGTTGAAGTTTAAGTTCTGGATATACTACAAGTTCATAAGTTTGAGAAAGATTGGTAAATGATGATGTTATGCATGTTTATGAGAAATGTTGAGATATAAAGTGATGTGATATTATAAGTTTGGGATAAATTATGATACATGAAGTTGTTTAAGACTTAATATGGGTATGGGTTTCGTCCAGGCAAGTTTATGATGCAAGTTTATGCCGGGGAAACGTTGTTTTGTTTTACTAATTATTAAAACGTTATATAATATGATAGATGACCGATCCCGAGACCCCGAACCCCTATGCTATGTTAATGAAGTCGGAAGATTGTTTTTCCGCGCACATCATGAGGTTAGCGGAGGCATTTCGCACGCTAAGAGAGAACCCGAACTCTCAATATCACAACCCGGTGAGGAGGGCGCACTGTTTGATAGCGACTCTACCGCACGCGCATCCCTGGACTTGGTTCCGACACAAGTACCACGATTTTATCTATACTTTGAGCAAGTGAAGAGAATGCACTGTCTTCTAGCGATTCTTTCATCTAGCCATCGAAGTAAAGCATTCCAAAACAAGTACCATGATTGCCTCTGCACATATGACAAGGACAGACACGAGGAAAGGTTCCAAACATCAGGAGCATAGACCACTATGACCTTTAAGTTGCTACTTCAAGAGTATGTGGACTTTAAGGGTATTTTCGGGTAGGAGATACCGTATTAGTGTAGCGACCTCTCAGGACCCAATCTTTCCTATCGCTACATCGTATGATTCTAATGATATAAGTGTGGTATATGTGGCATCGGATCCTAAGGTCATCAAAATCAGTTTGAACCAAGAAGCAGGTAAGGTTAGAAATGGGTCAGAAGTGGCCCAAGATCAAAAAGAGGGCGATGGCTCAGACGATGAAGTCTACACCTCTACCTAGGACGGTTGGAAGAGGTAAAGATGGTTATATGAGGGTAAGAGGATAGGGGTGTTTATTTATTATGTTTTGCATAGTCGGTTGGATGTAGCCGATAACGGTGATGTGATTGTAAGAGAGGACTATACTGCTAACCAAACTATGCTTAAGTGCTGCCCGAGTTAATTTTGGGACTAGGGCAAATAGGTTTGACACTAGTGATGGGAAATGTAAGCACACGTGGTGGTTTCTAAAACGGGAAACAAACATATACATGAGTGTATGCCCCCTCGATTCATGCTAAGGGAACCATCATATGACAAGATTTTATGTAGTAAAAGATTAAACCACGAATGACAGGAAAAAAGTGTAAGTGGATAGTTGGCTCCAGTGTATCAGATCAAGTCTAAGGTGCGGTATGCAGGGATATCATAAGAACTTTCAAGTCCCGGTAGCCTATGTTTGGGGGTAACTCTATTAAAATTACTACGAATTAGTAGGGAAGAAAAGTGTTTACGAGTTCTCAATTTATTTTTTTATTTTTTTTTACTTTGGTTTAACGGCTTACAAATGATGGTCAACAAGATGAACAGAGATTTTTACGAATATAGATCCATGATAGGGGGCAACGGCACGAACGCAGCAATTCTGACATTCATTGAGGTGATACTTATGGTTATCATACTCATGCGTAATGCAAAATGTAAGGGAAAGAAGTATAGTGAGAGAAGGGGAAAATAATAGAGTTAGAAATTTATTATTAAGAATAGGAAAAAGGGAGTCTTAAGATTAGGTGAATATACCTATATTTATATGTATGAGTGAATTACATGGAGAGATATTCGGCATGATTTTGGGGATTTAGAAGCCTCTGCCCCTTTGCCAATGTTCATATACCGGAATCCACTTAACCATTGTTAACGAACAACCATTCTGAGGTTCAAACCTCTTTTGCATGATTATCATACTTCAAAATCATTACTTAAACCAAACCCTTATCTCACAGTCGCATTATGCATCCTCTTAATAATTTTTTTCCCACTTATCATCGCAATATTGAATCCAAGTTTATCATTTTCTGTCAGTGTTCATCCTCAAGAATTCTTATGAGATTCTATCAGTGTTATCGGCCAATCATTCTGGCTCATTAATGATATGTCTTTATCGACTTTGATGTATCCCAGTGTAAACAAATGGATTCTCTATTCAGCTAGGATCATCAATGTGGTTTAGTGTCCCGTTTTAAGCTCAACAACAACCCAAGTGGATCGATCAACAATAACGCACATAGAAAACGACTAAAACAGAGGATAGAACAAGTGAAAATCAATCAATACAGACTCACCATGATCGATTATCATAAGGGCTCCTTAATCTCCTTCTTAGTTATAGATTCACCTTCTAAGAATTCGATTAAGCTCTACCAATCACCTACTTGACTTGCCAAATCAAGTTACAGTAGTAGAAATGAGAGTTTAGGATACTCATAACCTTGAGAGCAAAGAAGCTTCTCGAATTTAGGGTAATATTCAGATTAGTTGATTTATGCAGATTACATAAGGGGGTTTATATACCCGTATGAACTTTGCAACTAATCCGACTAATTAGGGATTTCTTAAGCAAAAAGAAAACCTCCTAATCAGGCTTAAAGAAGTTAATGATGTTTTATTACAATAGCCGATATCTCATCATAAGCAGCTGCAGATGAACGTCCTTTACCCAAAGCCAGAACATGATATGTGAACGTCTTTCAGTCTGAGCAAAATTGGCCGCTATGTCTGGAAGATCGAAGTAAACACTGAAGATGCCTCACGAGGTGAAGGACATTGGTCTGCCAAACGCTCAACTCCCTTCTTGGTTTCACCCACAACCAAGTAACAAGCTTGGATGACTTGAGCATGCTTGGTCAGGTTCCTATCATCCCCCCCAAGTTGAGATAAGTTTGTCCTCAAACTTGGAAGACGTTCATCCTCAGCATAATAAGGCCTCAAGTCAGACACATTTAAAGTAGCACTTCCTCCATAGTCATCTGAAAGTTCAAGTTTATAGGCATTGTCTCCAACCTTTTCCAGCACTTCAAATGGTCCATCGGCCCTTGGAACCAATTTACCTTTCCTCTTAGATGGAAAACGATCCTTCCTTAGGTGAATCCAAACAAGATCCCTAGGTTGGAAAACCATCTTTCTTCTATTTTTGTTGGTCGAATTGGAAACCTTCTCATTGAAATTGGCTATCTTCTCTCGGACTTGCTGATGTAGCGCCTGAATCTCCTTGGCTCTCCCACTAGCGTCATGGCTAAACCTGGTTGAAGAAATAATAGGGGCCAAATCCGTAGGAGTAATTGGATTTTTCCCATATACTACTTGAAATAGAGACAAACCAGTAGCCTTGCTGGGAGCTCTATTAAACGCAAACTCACCATGAGGTAGCAAAGTGTCCCATCCCCTCTTATCTTTGTTCACCAAGGACCTTAGCAGTGTACCAAGGGTCCTATTGGTAACCTCCGTCTGGCCATCTGTTTAGCGGTGACATGCAGTGCTGAATTTGAGTTGGGTACCAAACTTCTTCCATAAAGTTACCCAAAAATGACTCAAGAACTTGGCATCTCTACCCGAGACCATAGATTTAGGGATTCCATGCAACTTAACCACCTCTTGGAAGTACAACTCAGCAACTTTCACAGCATCATAGGTAGTGTGACAAGGAATAAAATGGGTCATCTTAGAAAAACGATCAACAACTACCATAATAGAGTCTTTACCTCTGGGTGTTCTAGGCAATCCAATAATGAAGTCTAAACTGATATCTTCCCAAGGGTCTTCAGGAATGGTCAATGGTGTGTAAAGCCCTTGAGGCAGACTATGACTCTTCGAGAGCTGGCATATTGAACACCTCTTAATCAGATGCTCAACGTCCTTCTTCATTTTAGGCCAATAATAATGTTCCTTCATCATCAAGGTAGTCTTCCCAATCCTACAATGTCCTGCCAAGCAACCTCCATGAACCTCCAAGATGAGAAGTTCATGTAAGCTGCTTTTTGGGATGCACAACTTATCTCCCTTAAAGAGAAACCCATGCTCAAGGTGGAATAAACCTTGGGGCCACCGTTGACATGCTTCATAAACCTCCTTGAAATCTTTATCTTCTGGATACCAAGCCTTGATTTGATCAAAGTCAAGTACTCTAGAATCCAGTACATGTAACAGAAGGAACTTCCTTAACAGTGCATCAGCTCCTTTATTCAAATGACCGGCCTTGTGATGGATCATGAAATGATATGCTTGCATATACTCAACCCATTTGGCATGGCGTGGGTTTAGTTTATGTTGTCCTTGGATGAACTTCAAGGCTTCATGATCATTATGCAAAATAAATTCATTACCAATGAGGTAATGTCTCCAATGCTCCAATGCTTGAATGATTGCGTAAAACTCCTTATCATACACACTATACTTCTTCTTCGCATCACTCAACTTCTCACTGAAATAAGCAATATGCCTTCCCTCTTGAGATAGGACAACACCTATGCCTAATCCAGATGCATCACATTCTACTTCAAAAATCTTAGAAAAGTTGGGAAAGTCTAACACAGGGGCAGTGGTTAGCTTCTCCTTGATTGTCTTAAAGGCCTTCTCGGCAAAAAGGGTCCAAGAGAAATCCTTAGCCTTCACTAGCTCAGCCATGGGAGCTAGGATAGTACTAAAATTTCTCACAAACCTCCTATAGAAGGAAGCCAGGCCATGGAAACTCCTTACTTGCTGAATAGTGGTTGGTACCGGCCAATCTCTAATGGCTTGGATCTTTTCTTCATCAACATGAATGCCCTCAGCAGTGATCAAATAACCAAGAAATGTAACCTTGTCGGTGAAGAATTGACACTTTCCCAAATTCCCAAAAAGCTTCTCTTGGGCTAAAATCTCCATCACCGCTTGTAAATGCTTGACATGATCCTCTTCATTGTGACTATAAACAAGCATGTCATCAAAGTAGACAACAACACACTTGTCTATAAGGGCCTTCAGAACATGGTTCATCAATCGCATAAAGGTTGAAGGAGCGTTAGTTAAACCAAATGGCATCACCAACCATTCGTACAAACCTCCTTTAGTCTTAAAAGCAGTCTTTCATTCGTCTCCATCAATGATCCTTATCTGATAATATCCACTTCTCAAATCAATCTTCGAAAAGACCTTAGCACCATGGAGCTAATCCAATAAGTCCTCAAGTCTTGATATAGGATACTTGTACTTGATTGTGATTTTGTTGATGGCTCGACAATTAATGCACATCCTTTGACTTCTATCTTTCTTTGGTACCAATAAGGCTGGCACAACACAAGGACTTAAACTCTCCCTGATATATCCCTTTGCAAGAAGGTCATCTACCTGCCTTTGGATCTCCTGGGTATCATTGGGGTTCATGCGGTAAGCTGGTTTATTAGGGAGTATTGATCCAAGTATGAGGTCAATCTTGTGTTGGATATCTCTCTTGGGAGGCAAACCAGAGGGCATCTCTTCAGGAAACACAAAGGAATAGTGTTCCAAAAGAGGGGTAAGAAGGGGGTGGCTATTTGTGGAGCTTAGGCTTGTGTTTTGGTTCAGGAGAATAAGGTCCTTATGTTCATGAAACTCATGGTGTTCAGCAACCAAGAGTGTGATCAAATTGGGTTCAGCAACCACATTCTCCTTGGGTTTTGAAAGTTGGGTAGGTTTGAGGGGTACAAGGGTAATCTTCTTGTGATCAGACACAAGGGTATAGGTGTTGGCTCTCCCATCGTGATGCACAGCTCTATCAAACTTCCAAGGCCTACCAAGCAAAACATGACAAGCATCCATTGGTAATATATCACACCAAAGTGAATCTTGAAAGGATTTACCTATAGATAAATTCACCAAGCATCTTTGATTCACTTGAATGCCCTTTCCTTGATTAAACCACTGAATAGTATAAGGAGCCGGATGAGGGTTAGTTTGCAACCTCAGCTTGTTCACCATAGACTGTGAGGCAGCATTGGTGCAACTTCCTCCATCAATAATCAACGGACACACCTTCCCATTGATAGTACATCGTGAATGAAAGATGTTCTCCCTTTGCTCCTGTCCCTCTTGCATAAAAGAGCTACTAAGAACTCTCCTCACCACCAAAATTTCTCCTTCGTCTAGTTCTTCAATCACCTCATCATAAACTGGTTCACCCAATAACTCTTTCTCACACTCCTCTTCCAAATCTGGTTCAGGTGCAACGAACAAGGCAGTTTGATATTCCATAAGTGTCACCACTCGTTTATTAGGACATTCTGATGCAATGTGTCCTAATGCTTGGCACCTAAAACACCTTCGGGGACTGTAGGTTTTGGGTTCAGTAAGGGTAGGCTTTTGTGTGGTATAAGGCTGGGTATTTTGTGGGAGTTTAGTGGTTGGAAATTTGGATGGGTAAGGCTATTTTTGTGGTGGGTGATTTGGGTTCTGAAATGGATATGAACGAGTTTAAGGTTGGGGTTTATGGGTTACTTCCTTCCCTTTGTTTCTCTTTTGCAATTCAACCTTGTGTGCCAATAAACTCAATTCACCAAGGGTAGAATAAAGGGTGCATTTCCACAACATTTTTAATCCTTTCATCCAAACCAGACAGATACCTCACAAGGGTTTGAGGTTCATCTTCCTTAAGGTCACACCTCCAAAGCAAATGCTCAAATTCCTTAGTGTATTCTTCAATAGACTTGTTACCTTGAGTCAAGTGTTGGAGCTTCACATAATTATCCTTGAGGTAACTAGCCGGAAGGAACTTTGCTTGCAGCTTCTTCTTCATTTTCTCTCATAAACGCACCTTCTCTTTTCCCATAGCAACCCTCTTTTTCTGCAAATTAGTCCACCAAATAGAGGCATGTTTTCTCAACTTCAGAGCAATGAGTTTTACCTTCCTATCATTTGGAATGTCCTTAAGATCAAAGACCCTCTCCACTGTTTGTAGCCAATCTAAGAAAACCTCAAGGTCTAGGTCTCCTTCAAAATCAGGAATGTCGACCTTGTAATCAAGCCTTTCTTCCCGGGGTGCTCGTCTTCTGCGATGGTTTCGTACCCCAATGTCCTCATCCCCAAATGAATTTCCCGAATCAGACTCAACCTCCTCTGAATCCTGGATTTCTTCTCGATGTAAATACATATAATGTTTCAATTGATCGGAAAGGAACTTCACTCGCTGCTCTGATTCCTGCTTCTCTTTCATAAGTTGCTCTTGATTTTGGGAAATTTGACTAGACGCCATTGCTAATAACAGAGCATGAAATGAAACCGATCAAAAACTCCCACCAAGACAGAAATCTAGCTCTGATACCAAATTATGATGTATCCCAGCGCAAACAAATGGATTCTCCATTAAGCTAGGATCATCAATGTGGTTTAGTGTCCCGTTTTCAGCTCAACAACAACCCAAATGGATCGACCAACAACAATGCACATAGAAAACGACTAAAACAGAGGATAGAACAAGTGAAAATAAATCAATACAAACTCACCATGATCGATTATCACAAGGGCTCCTTAATCTCCTTTTTAGTTACAGATTCACCTTCTAAGAATTCGATTAAGCTCTATCAATCACCTACTTGACTAGCCAAATCAAGTTACAGTAGTAGAAATGAGAGTTTAGGATACTCACAACCTTGAGAGCAAAGAAGCTTCTCGAATTCTGGGTAATACTCAGATTAGTTGATTCATGCCGATTACATAAGGGGGTTTATATACCCATATGAACTTTGTAACTAATCCAGCTAATTAGGGATTTCTTGAGCAAAAAGAAAACCTCGTAATCAGGCTTAAAGAAGCTAATGATGTTTTATTACAATAGCAGATATCTCATCATAAACAGATACGGATGAACGTCCTTTACCCAAACCCAGAACATGATAGTTCAAAGACGTAACACCCAGTGCTTTGGAGCAGGTAGGAAACATTTGCATTCACTGGCAAAAGCTTCTTCGGAAAGTATGGGAAACATGAATCCATAGCCCTATGAATAACCGGCTTAGTTATTTATTCACGAATGATGACCTTAGGGTTAGACATGATAATCGACAAGATTATGAAAATAAGCCGAAGGAAAGAGCAAGCCAGATATTCGTGCTGGATAAATCCATTTATCAAGTCTCAAGAAGTGAATCATAAAGGAAATTAGCGACTCCGTAATGTCCCTAGTGCAGGACAGGTAGGGTATGATAAAGGATAAGTTATGACCTCTCTAAAGATCATAAAGTTAACATAACGTACCTAAAATGGTGTGAAGACGTCCTTTGGTGTAGCTATCTTATTTAAGTTCCAAGGACGCAACCTAACTTCAAAACTGCCAGATAGAATGGCGCAGGTGGACTTTAAGGGGTCCAAACCCAGTTGTGAACTGATATAAGGAAAGTTCATAGAACCTATAGTATGATTCCCTTGGGGGAGGGGGGCACTTATACTTTTTATAAAGAGGGGTGATGGCCATTTAAGACTAGGCATAAATTATAAAGGGCTGAACAAGGTTACTATCAAAAATAAGTATCCCCTTTGTTCGCATTGACGACTCGTATAATCAGTTACTCGGAGTTGGAATGGTTCGAAAGTTGATTTAGGGTTAGGGTAACATCAAACAAGGAACAAGTCGGGAGATATACATAGGGCTTCTTTTAAGACTTGATACGAATATTATGGGCCTATAGTTATGTTGGTGAGCTTACCAACGTGCTAACAATATTGATGGGTTTCAAGAACTAAGCATATGGGTGAGTGTCGGCAAATGTACATTCGCGCTTCTGACAATGTATTGCTCCACTTAAAGACTCAAAAAGGACATGAACGACAGATGAGAAATTAGTCACAAACTTTGGAGAAGCGTCAGTCATTTACTAAGTTGCCAAGGCATAGACTTTGATTAAAAGAAATAACATCCATAGGACATATAGTGATCCAGAAGGTAATCCAGATCGATCCGCAAAAAGTGAGTACAATTATAAATTAATCCAGATTAGTAATTATTCCCAAGGTAAGAGGTCTCGAGGCAGGGTAGATCGTGGTCAACAATGCACTCAATAACTTGTTTGAATGTTTCCCTACCATGACCAAGTTCTGGAGGGAAACCCCAAAATTGTGTAGACTAAGGAATAGGGGGAAGCTTTTCAAGGACTTAAAAGAGGATTCAGTATAGTTCAAGTGCACGCCTAATATTCCGACGCCAATAGCACCAATTGTGCAGAACATAAAAATAGAGATGGTATACCGAAGGGAAACATGAGATTGAAATTGACCAAGTCCGGCCATTTTGTTGCAATAAATGAGAGTTGGAAAATAGATAAGTTAACCAGTATTTATGTGAAAGGAAAAAGTAGTGAGGCTAGACGACATTCCAAAAGATATAGTCTTTGGCCGAGATAACAAGTTCCAGTCACGATTTTGGGCAGGTTTGCAAAAGAGCGTTTGGCACCGAGCTGAGCTTCAGAAACTTGTATCACCCAGAAACCGATGGCCAAACAGAAAAAGTAAATCAGATAGTGGAAAACCTACTTAGGGCTTATGTTTTAGACTATCAGGGAAGCTGGGAAACCTTTTTACCGTTAGTAAAGCTTTCCTACAACAACATTTATCAAGTTACCATTCAAATGACAATGTTTGAAGTCTTTACAGCAGGAAATGCAGGTCTCCTTTATGTTGGAGTGAGTTGGAGGAAATTCTGTTGGTAGATCCTGAGTGGATACAAGACATGGTGGATAAAGTTCGAGTCATTCAGCAGCTTATTCGGACGACCAGGGTGGACAGAAGAGCTATGCAGATAGGAGAAAGAAACCCCTAGAGTTTTAGCCTGGGGACAAAGTATTTCTCTGGGTTTCACCCACTAAAGGAGCGCATAGATTCAATGTTAAAGGGAAAGCTAAGTCCTCGGTATATTGGACCTTATGAGATTAAGGAGAAAATTAACCCGGTCGCATATAGGGTTGAATTGCCTACATAATTAGAGTACATTCATGATGTGTTCCATGTATCTCAGTTGCGCGAATATATACCAGACCCAAACATTGAACCCGAGCCAATGTCTATCGCAGGGAAATCTATCTTATTATGAAGAAGTGCCAGTTCAGATTATGGACCGGAGAGTCAAACTTTTACGCTCCAAAGAGATTCCCCTGGTAAAAGTCCTTGGGACTAAGCACTCCACGTCGAAAGCTGCAGGGGAAACCGAAGAGGACATGCGAAATAAGTACCCCCATCTGTTTTAAGGTAAGACACCGAAGATAAGAGGGTAGTATTTTTAAGCTTCGGGGACGGAACTTCTTTTAAGGGGAGTAAGATGTAATAACCCGAAGAAAATCACCCCTTAATACGTACTTATTAGCGTAAATAATCAGGGTTGGCGATAAATCACGAATAATTAAAGCGTGTGTTCCTAACCCAGTTTATGTTTTGCAGGACTTGAACAGTGCAACGATCGTCCATGTTTCAGTTTAATTTTCTTTTCTTAAGAAATCTTTAGCGATAATTTTTATAGTGATTCTGATCGTATGTGAATTCTTTCACCGAGATCGATGTACCCGGTCCTTCTTTATTAGAATTAATTTAGGGTTATAATTATGGGAAATTTTATGGAGGAGTACGAATATATTTATTTGGGTTACCGATAGTTTTTTTTTTACAGTTTAATAAATTTCGCTAATTTGGGGAATTAGGGAGATATAAGTATAAGATGGGAGAATTAAAATTGATAAAATTATTTTAATTGGGCCATGTTGGCCGGCCAAGAGAGAAAGAGAGGCATGGATTTGGGCCCTTGATTGTTATATATTCAAGTGACACAAGTTCATGTAGAGCGTTTGTAAGATAATCAGCTCATCTCTCAAACTCTCTCACTTACTCCCCCAACACCACTGCACGCCAACCCCTCTTCTGCCCAGCTACTGTCGCCTGCTGTCCGGCCATCACCAGCCCACGCCGGCGAGATTTTCCGGCCACTGTCGCATCCTTGCACCACCATCATCTTTGTTCTCCATTCTCTTCTCCTTTCCAAGTGTAATGTCACCTTCCCTTCCCTCTTCTTTTTTTTTTTTAATGAAAAATCCTACATAAATTCTGAGTTTTGTAGACCTTTTATGTGATTTCAAGTGTGAAACAAGTGTTTCTAAGTTCATCAAGTAAAAAGGAAAGAAATTCAGTCATCAAGGAGAGAAATCATGGTCCCTCCAAGAGATCGTTGCACCACTGTTCAAGTCCCTGCTCGTCCCGTACGAGTTCTTAAGTCTTCAGGTACGTATACATCCTACCTTTTATGAATAATATGATGAATTAATCATTTAGGTTAAGTTCTAAAATTTGTTTTATATTATCCATGTTTATATGTAAAGTATCATGATTTGTGTTCAAGAGTATATGCAAGTTCTCCTGGATTTTTTTTTTTAAAAAAGTAATTCAGGTCGATTTATCAGAAGAATTTCACAGTTATTTCTAAGTATTTATGTTAGGAATTTTTATGTTCGGGACTTTTACAATACTTCCATACTTTGGATGTTTAAGTTATTTCATGAATCAACTTTCTTTAAAAGAAATTTCTTATTCAAGGAAATTATGAGATTTTATTATTAAGTTATGAATTGAAAAGGGTAGTTTAAGGAACCCGTTTTATTAAGAATCCGAGGTCAAGGTATCAAGATTTAAGTTCCAAGTTTTAGAAATTAGTAAAGGCCCCGCCCATGTTTATGGTGCTTTAGTGCACACCACGTTTATGGTGCCTTAGTGCACACCAAGGAAAAACATGTTTAAGTGCCTTTGTGCACCCCAAGTTAATTATATACGTGCCTTAGTGTACCCAAGGAAAATATAACTTTAGTGCCTTAGTTGCACACCATGGAAACCTGGCCAGTATAGGATAATAATTATCCACCATAAGGAAAATATAACTTTAGTGTCTTAGTTGCATACCATGGAAACCTGGCCAGTATAGGATAATTATCCACCATCCGGATCTCCCGATCGGTTTGGGTATGCGCATTCGGAGACTTAGCCGATGATCGCAAGTAGGGGACCTTCAGGATAATAACAGGATAACAAAGTTTAAAGCTTCTTAAGTTACACAAGACTTTTGAACCAAAGTAAAGCTTTATGACTTACATGCCAAATTTTTATAAGTCTTGGTTCATAAGGGTTTAAGGTCAAGTTTATGCTATGACTTTGTGTGTGTGCTATATGTTAAGTCGTGTTTGATTTAAGTTCTTTTGAAACTATGTTATATTACTCTTAATGCTATATTATTTCTAAGGTTATGGTTATGTGTGTTACTTTTACAAGGAAGAACTCAAAAGTATTTTCAGTTAAGTTGTGATTTAAGTTCACGTTAAGTTATATTTCCCATGTACAGGTTAAGTATGGTCAAGCTATGTAAGTTATGTTACCTTTTAATGTTTGTTTGTTATTATATTGTTTTTAATGTTTTGGAACCGCGCTAGATAACTAAAACGAATTACGAACACATTCTTACGTGATTAGGGGTATACGTACTGAGTTTAACTCACTTTTCAAAGTTTTTTTGTTTTCGTTTTAGGAATCTCGGATGAAAGATTTAAGAGAAATTTGTGATATTTTGGCTTGTATAAGTTTAATGGGTTGTGTTAGGTTGTTTTGAGGTGGTTTAAAATTTAAGTTATGTCTTGGTGATGTATGTTCGAAGTTAGTTTATGTTTTGGTTGTCTTGTTGGGTTTTAGTCTTAGCCTTGTCCACCTCCGTGGATGGCGGTAATACTCCCAGGTGTTTATCTGCTGCTAATCATTAGCTTAATCTAGTAGTTAGTATCCTGGGGGTGTTGCAAAAACCGACTCTATTTCCTTTATCACAGAATTATAAAATACTAAACAAATTATACTCTAGACCGTCTACAATATATACATCATTTAGAGAGTTATTGCGGTCCTTACTGACCTTCCCAATGCCTAGGATCTTGCTTTGGCTTTTGTCTCCAAATGTTACCTGTCCTTTCTTGTTGGTTTTCAACTCGCAAAACTTGGTTGAATCTCCGGTCATGTGTCTGTAGACACCGGATTTTGTACTGGATATTTTAGATAAATTGTACATATGTAATAAATTAGCATGCAAAAATAAAAAGCCAAGAATACAAACCCCCCCCAAAAGAATACAAAAAAAAAACTATTCCATGTCATCAATCCGTGTGATCATTCAAACACATCCATGTATCCATGCCATGTCATCAATCCGTGAGAGATAGCATTCAAACACATCCCCTAATCCAGGCATCCATGCAATCCCCACAATCATGCACTCCCCTAATCTCATCTTATCGCATAATCAAATAACTTTAATGGCGGGATTATGATATTAAAGGAGCATGGTTGGCGAAACATGTTTATTCCCTTCCATTCCATCACCTTCCTTCCTCACCTATAAATACCCCCACATCCCTCCACTCATTCCATCAACAATCATCATCAATAATCATCATCAACACTCATCGTCTAACATTTTCATCCACTCTCTCAAATTCTCCCATCAAATTCTCTCTATCATCCATAAATTTCATCCTTCCCCACCTTCAAATAATCCTCACTCCATCATATGTTCTCAACCGACATCATATTCAAAGTGTTCGCTATAAGGAGCCCGACCATCTTTCCATCACTTTGAGACTTAAAGTGAGGTTTGTTCTTTTTTTGTGTTTTAATCATGTAATTTATTCTTGAAGAATCTTACTTGTACATTATTTTGTAAAAATATCATATTTTACCCTTGCATGTTCAAAATATAATCTTGTGAAATTAAATAAAATTCTCCCGCTGTTTTCATTTCAAGTTCGATTTTAGTAGAGTCTATTTTTAAACAGGCGGATTCGAGAATTCCTTAATTCTTGAGTTCGTAACCTTACCCCCGGATTCGGAATTCGGGTTCGCTGACCGGAGTCTTTTTTCTTTCTTTTTTTGGTTCATCGATTTCCTTAAATCGACTGGCGACTCTTCTTTTATAACCTGTTTTATTATCTAATATATCCTTTCGTTGCATAAAGATATTTAGAGATGAATTAATAATTTTACTCCAAACTTTCGGCCATCCCAACATAAAAATGAACTTAGAATCCATCATAGGCCTAGCGGCCTATGCTGGGTTTTATTCATTTTTCTGTGGGCTGAACATACGTAGGCCCAACAGTAACTTCGCCATAGGCCCAACGGCCTATGACGGGTTCTGGTGGCCCACGTGACTTCATTTGGCCCGGGTTTGGATGTGAATTCTTATTGGTTCATCGATAAAATAATCTTGTGTAACTTTGAATATATTAATAATAATAATAGGTTCGTAAATGAGTAAAAGTCTCTCATCTCGAAAACGTTTTGTAAAATAAAAATATCCTTATTTAAGGATTAAGCAACCTTAGTCGGCTCCCAATCACAACATAAGTAGCACGTTCGAAACTATTCCTGGGTGGGGATTTTTCGGGGTCTTACAGATTGGCGACTTCACTGGGGACTTAAACTTAGAAAGAGGGTAAAACTTGAAAAATCGAGTTGTTTTGAAATTGTAAAAGGGAGAAAGTTGATTTATTTCACAATATTATTATTCTTTTAGGCATTTTGCATACTAGGCTACTCTCCGGGTCTTTTGACACGGGAGCACAAAAGCGATGGTTTAGGTAACCTAGGATTTTACCCGAGAGCGGGCGACCACTACTTGTGTGATGCATTCTACATCGCCAAGCATTTGGTCTCTCCTCTTACCTATGTTATACTCCAACGCTTCTTTGATGTCCGACGAGCAACACCTCGCATACTTTACCTATAAATCTTATATGGGTGAAGTGCACTGAGGCGAGAACATGTGGTACCTCATCCACTCCCAACCATAGTAATCCATGAATGTAGAGCCCTGGTTTAGGATACCCCTCATGTTGTATGGTATGTGGATATGTGTCTCCCTTCTCCTTTCTTTGTTGCATAGAGTCTACCTTCGTTTGGAGGCTTTGTTCTAGTCCATGTAACACTCATTGGGCTGAGAAGAGGTTCGTTTATCAATTAGGACGGTCAACCATAAGCATAATGGTTAACTAAGTGGTCGGGCTCATTTATGTACAAAGGTCGATTACTCTGGCTCATGAACCAAAGCTTGACTCGCCTTTGATGATATTATATGGCCTTTTACAATGCTCTCTTAACGAAGGTCCAAAAATCTGACTAAAGTCTCAACAAAGTTAGTGGATAACATCTTAGACTGCATAATAGTCACTAAGCTTGAGTAAATTAATTTATAGATTTTATTATTGAATCCATCACATTTATGGCCGACTCGTTGTTAGGCCCAACTATATTGGATTTACTAATTAAGCCTATAAACTAATTATAACTCGTTTATTGTTGGCTTTATTCAGTCCTTCACAATATCCACTTTCCTTGAAAAAATAAAATAAATACATATAAAAAAAGAGCATGGGTCGTCAGTCCGCATAATAGCCAGTATAGCTCGAGCTGTCTAAGTTCGTTGGTCCAACTCACGAATTCTCCTTAAAACGATCAACATGTGGATTGGGCCATCCGAATTGAGAAACACTGACTTGTGCTTTCTAACCTAATATCAATTCACTATATTTGACTTTATTCGCCCCCTTATAATGTTCTGTTGCTAGGCCCATATAGAGTTAGGTCATGCACTCCCAAGATGTGGGTGATTCATCTTTTGGTCAGCATGAAGGTGTCGAGTCTATTAGAGTCTTATATAGGTCTTCTAGGACATGCATGCATCGGGTAGAAAGTGTTAGAGTCAATTATCGAGTCACTAATAAATTTCCTTACAGGCAAGATAAGAGATCGACTTTGCGCCTGCATAAGAGATCCAAACACCAGCCGACTAGTTCTAAATCTGAACTACAACCCATCCACCATCCAAGACAAAGCTCGAAATCATACCATGGCTGAGGAACAATTCCAGGAGATCCCTATCCAAGGCGCTGAAGCTGACATTTAGAAGTAGCTAGAAGATCTTTACACCAAGATGCGAGGCCTAGTCTTTACTAATTCCCTGGAACAAGAGCAGAAGATGAGGAAGAGATTCCATAAGCAATAGCAAGTGATGGATGGCATCTTGCAAGCCATAATCAAAATTAATGAAAATCTAGGATTGAATACTGAAGGAGATGATGATGTAGTGGAAGTCCATGGGTATGAATCTGAGCTCAAACTTGTCAAGACACCTGTATGGGATGAGTCGGGGGGCTTAGGGTCATTCAAAGGGAAGTCCAAGGAAGTTTCCAAAGTCACTGAAAATCCTGCTGTCAAGGCCTTAGAGCAAAGTGTGGTATCCAGAAGAAGCATGCCACAGTGGATGACTTAACAATGATGAAGCAAAGGGAAGACGAGTCCTTCCTGGATTACTTCGAAAGGTGGCACACCAAGTTGTCTCACATTAATGAAACGATACCCATGCACGTACAACTATCCACCTTCAAACAAAGTCTCAAATGGCTCGGCACTTGGGATACCATGTGATCAAGGACTTGGCCTACTTGAAGGACCTTTGCATCCAACTCGAGACCATGAACAATGAGAAGGTCGCCGCCCAAGGGTGGAAGAATTGCAGTTCTAATAGGAGGGATACTGATTTGCCCTGCCACCCTTCTAAAAGCGCTGAGACTAATGTAATTCAATTAGGAATCCAACCAAAGTACGACCTTGACACTCCACTTGACACCACCTATGTCGATGTTTTCGCTCATCTCTTAAGGAAAAACCTGATTGAGTTGCCTTTACCAAGACCAGAGCCAGAAACGATGTATCCAAGCTGGGATGACAATGCATTCTGCAACTGTCACAAAGTGTAGGGGACATGACACTGAGAAGTGTTGGATCTTGAAGAATAAGATTGAGGGAATGATCTAGTCAGGTAAATTGCCCTTGCCAAAAACAGCACAAAAAGTCCGCTAGAGCAACGACCCTCCAGGAGCAGTCAATAGGGGAAGGCAACACTGCAGGAAGAGGACTTTGAAGTTAGATGGGGTCTCAGTTCCTTTGAGCATTCTGTTTCAGAGTTAGTTGGGGGGCATTGAGTTGGTCTTTGATATGCTTGTCTTTTGAATTCAATAAGATGCATCTATTTGATTGTGATTGTTTGAGAATCTCGTGCTTGTACTCTTAACTTGAGTTGAAAAGCTCTTTCACCCATTCGTTAGCCTTAACATCCAAGTCTGACATATCCATCTATCATCACCCTCATATACCCTTCCATTCATCAAGTTTATCATTGTACGAATCCAGGCTTTCAAATAAAATAAAGAGAGCAAAAAAGGAAAAAAAGAAGAAGAGAGAAGCCAGTCGGCATTCATCAAGCAGGCTGGGCAAAAGGAGAGAAGACCAAAACCACCAGTCTCTTGAAAGTGGATATCTATATGCTCCTAGACTAGAAGCTTGAACAAAACGTGTCTAGGATAGGGGGTTACCGTCTCACCACCCACCTTACCGTCTGCACCACTTGTTAGCTTCCCATTCGCCCATAACATCTATCCCTACTTATCATCTACATCTCCATCCCAAGTTCCCATTCATCAAATCATCCCTCTTTGCATCACTCATAAATTCATAATAGTCACCGTTCGAAAACCCTTAGCCTTAACCAATCCGGTCATTCTCTTCATATGTACCCAAAGCCAAAAGGTGTGTTGTGACTAATATCATCAGAAGGGCGGACATGAGTCAATCCTAGGAAGAAGAAAGTCGAAAAAAAAGAAAAAAGAGAGAGAGAGTTCTTAGTTGGTTCACCAACATGGGTCGGCATGAGTGGTACGACATTCATGTCCCTTAAGCACTTTGTTTGCGTATGGAAAAACCTATGCTGGGAGAGTAAAACCCCGTTTGAGGCGTCCATATCTCGAAGCAGACCAACAAAAAAAGAAAAGAAAAAAAAGAGAATAGAGAAAAAAAAAGAAAAAAAGAGAAGAAAATAAAAGAGGGGTTGAGAAACCGGAGATGGGTCAAACAGTCACGCACATTGAAAAAACCAACATAAACCTTCCAAATTGTTCTCAAGCCTTGCGCCCCAAGCCTTCACATTGTCATCACACCTTTGCATCCATAACCATCCTCAAGCCTACATCACCAAGTCCTTCTCGAGGCACCAATCCTTTGAAACTGCACCTCATGAACTACGACTGGCCTGATTCCAAATCGGATACGTAGGAAAACCTCTTTGAAGCCCGGACGCTACAATCAAGAAGCATTCCTTGTCACAAAATTTGGTCTTTGAGAGAAAATTAGAGAGGGTAGCTTGGAACCAGGAGCTAAGCAAAAGGAGAGTAAGAGAACAAGAGAGGCTAGCTTGGAATCTCAGGCTAGGAAAAAGGAGAGCGAGAGAATAAGAAAAGCTAGCCTGAAACCCCGTTTGGGAAGGTTAGGGAAAAGGAGAGTAAACCCTGGATTTTGGAAGTTCCTTCACCTCCTGTAACGTGGTTTTTGTACCTCAGTTTTGTATCGTTCTTCTCAGGGAGCTAGGGGCCTTGGCTAGGAATAATTAACTCTAGGTGAGGTTTAGGACCACAAGATAACAAGAGGGATTTTGGTGACGAACAGAACAAACACAACTATGGTTCAGTCAATACGGGAAACAATGGGTGTCGGGAGATTTCGGGACGCAAACGGTAATAAGGACGAGGGTTTCGCAATTAGAAAGCAACAAAATAGTAGAATCAAGTGACAATCCCGTTAGAATAAACCCAACGGATTTCCTCCTTCAAGGACAATCCGGATCAACTTCCTACAAGCCCACCATGGACCCGGAGCGTTAAAGAAACGGGACTCTCTAATTAGCTTCTATTCACTTTCGTAAATAGAATACTAACTATCCCACTTACACCTTCCAACTCAAGTGTTGGAGGTATTCGGGGACTTTCATACCCAAATACATCCTACTTGAGGGAAGAATAGGAATGGGAAATTGATTTCACTACAAATTACCTCCTAAAATTGCTAACCCAATCCAAATAAACCATTCACATCCTTAGTTTCTCCCTAACCCATAAGGGTTCTAGCCTCTAATCATCTTAACTAACATGCTAACAACAATAATAACGTCATCCATGCTTAAAACAGAGAATCTAGATAATCAAAGCAACAATAACAACAATCAACAAACACCAAGCAATCTAATAAAAAAAACAAATATTAAAGAGTAAATGGATGAACTAAAGAGAGTAAGAGTTAAGAAATGCTCATTAATTTGATGCCAATGGAAAGATGCTCCAGAATAATAAGAATCCAATGCTCCAAAATAAGATAAATCTTCAAAACTTCAATAGAACTCCAACAAAATTCGGTGTAAAAGCAATAATCCAAGTGTAATCACTCACTAATAACTAGGAACTCACACTAATTGAAAGCTAAAATGTTGCTAATTGAGAGCTAAAATATGATAAGATAAAGCTAAGATGGAATTCAGATTGCCCCTACATGCTAATCGTCCAAGTAGCAATATATACAAGCCTAAAAGGTTACTCAAAACACAACACTTCACCCAACAGAATTGCGCGAACTGCAGGGGACCGTAGGTACGGTCTACGGGACCATAGCTACGGTCCAGCGAAACGAACTGGGGATTTTCTCTCCTTCGCAACACCGTAGGCACGGTGTATCTGGACCGTAGGTGCAGTCAATCGAATCAGGCTAGGCGATTCTTCTCCCCTTCGCAGCACCGCAGGTGCGGTCTCTCAAGACCGTAGGTATGGTCTTGCTCGGGTACTTCACTTCCTGCACACACCTTGGCACCACCGCGGGTGCGGTCCTGCCCGGTCAAGCTGAAGCTTTGGGTAGCCCGAGTGGACGAGATGGACTCGTGAGGGTTTGTAGCGGCTACACCCACAAAAGCCAAAGAAAAAGGAGAGCGGGAAAGTGAAAACAAAACCAACGAAAGAAAAGAAGAACAAAAGTTTCGCTTCAAAGGATCTCGAAATCTAAATTGGGAAAACGTTATTAAACCTCCAAAAGGAGCCTTTATGAGCATTTCACGAACACTTATCCCAAGAAAAAGTCATTCTTTGAGATTTTCGATGTCCTACACCTAATGCCAAGAAAAACCCCATGTGCATAAGTGCTAGTGGGTTCTAACCGATTCCAATAGACTCCAAAGACTCATGCCTGAGCTCAAAAACAAACGACACGAACAAGGAAAAGAAAAGAGTTGCCCTTCCCCGCATTTGGTCGCCCTTGGCTTGGTGAGGGCCGTAGATGATGCAAGGAGAGGCCCCACACTTTATTAACACTAAAAACTTTTCTTTTTGGGTTGGGTTTTCCCAACAAAATTCTCTTTCTCTTTTTTTTTTCTTTTGCTTTTTAAAGGTCGGTATTAGCCTTACTTTCGGGAATTGGATGGCCCTTAATTCGGGGTTTACCCTCCCAACACAGTCTTTTCCATACACACCTCCGTCGAGAATTCGATATAGGAGGAGCTTAAAGGGTAATAGCGCCATACTGCTAAAACCGGGCTCGTGTAGGTTTGCTAAGTGTATGGTGGTTGATGTCGTAAAGCCGACACGCCCCACTTAATCAGGTTATTAAAGCTTTGCTTTCATTTTCTTTCTTTTTGCTTTTGCTTTTGACTTTGCTTTTGCTATTGCTAAACAGGGAAAAAGAACAAGCTCGGACACAAACCCCTAGAGTCTCCCGGTTTCAACTAGAACGTTGAAGGAATCGGGGGTCTCACTAGAAACTCAATGAAGGACATCTAAAGAGATAAGCCATGACTAGCACCCAAGACAGGGTCGAAAACGCTCAGACCGGTTTCTTTTAAAGAAGATTAAGAACGACTTCTCAATTTTGACAACAAGATCCAAGAAACAAAGCAAACAAAGCGAAAATGATAACGGAAAGAAAACTTTTAAGGCTTTCACTCCCATTTTTTTCCTTTTCCACACAAAAATTTTTCAAAATTTAAGCAAAAACTGGGAAAACAAAAACCAAAAATCTAGGTGATCTACCCTTGAAACATAATACCTCCTCCCCCCCCCCACACTTAAAACGCCACAATGTCCTCATTGTGGGAAGGTGTCACAAGAAAAAGGGTAGAGAACCAACAAAAACAAACAAGCAGCTAACAAGCAAATGGTGGCGGCGCGAGCCCACACGGCTCCAACAGCAAGATAATCCCAACACAAACACTCAAAGGGGTTCACCACCCAAAAGAAAATCAAGCATGCAACGGATCAGAATAATAATTCACATAGGAAAGAGCAAGGTGGAAAGATGTTACCTTGAGCTCTTCATAAGTGTTCAAGCCGTGATTCGAAGTCGTCGTTCAATTGAATCACAATGATATTAGAGCAAAAGGATGACTTTATACATGACAAAATCCACATGCTAGATCGAAAACAAAATCAAAGAAAAACTAACTAAACTTTTAAACAAAAAGGAACTAAAAAGAAGAAAAGCTATAAACAAAATGTACATTGCCAATGACATGCCTTATCCCCGAATCTCACTCATTGAGGCGGGAAATAAGGGTGAAACTCAACTCAAACTGACCAAACAAACTTGACTCATTTCATTTCATTAGAACAACCATTCGTTACATTGCCATCACACCAATCCTTGCCCAAAATACAACCGACACCAGGCAAAATAAACCATCACCGGCCAAAAGAACAACCAACAACCAACCAAGACATCCTAGCTACAACCAAAAGACAACCAAAATATAATTAAAAGACCACCACAAGCCATGTCCAGCCGACTTTGAGAGCAACACCAAAACAAGCCAAAAGGACCCGAGACACCAACACGCCAAAACCAAAAGCCTTCCCGTCCAACCCCCCGTTGAGGCACCCCGATGAAGCACCCCCTCTCACACTTATATTTCACACAGTAAAATACGTAAAGACAATGAAAAAGATCGAGTGGGGGCGGGGACGCTTACAAATAGTCCATCAAGCTGATCCTCCCGGAGGAGGATGGGGTTGGAGTTGCGATTGAATGCCAACAAGGATTTCTTGTTGCGCTTCAAGAAGCTCTTGCAAATTCTCGATCAAGCTTTGTTTTGAATGAGTTCTCGTTGCTCTTGGAACTCATTGTGTAGCTCTCGGAGTTGATCACTAATACGTTCCAAAGTGGTATCTCCGGCTTGGCTTGGTCCCGCATCTTCTTGCTCTTGTTGTTCCTCTTCCTCATCTTCCTCGGCTTCCTCTTCGCTCTCCTCCACGGGCTCCAAAGGACCATGATGTATTTTGGCCCACGCCAAATACATCAAAGGAGGCCCATGATGGAGAATTGCTCAACCTAGGTCTCACCTTTGGAGACCATAGGTTCATAGAAGGAGATGGAGGCTCACATAGCCATGGGCTTGCTTTTGGAGACCCAAGATTCAAGGAAGATGATGGAAACCTATCCATGGCAAGTCCAAGTCCACAACTAAAGGCCCAAGTACAAAGCCCAAGTTGAACTTCACAGTTTGGACCATTTCCAGATGAAGTTCACATTTCTGATCATTTTGAGATGAACTTCACATTTCTCACCATTTCAAGAAGAAGTTTACAGTTTTGGCCTAGTAGGAGAAGATGGCTTGTACCCCAATCTTGAGACTCCTAGGAGGTTTAGGACTTTAGTAGTATAAATAGCTAGGCTTGTAGCCTCTCAAAGGCAACCAACTTTGAATTATGAAAATAGTTAAGCTCCTTGAGTTTAGTGAGAGTCTTAAGGAAGATGATCCAAACCCCATCACTTCTATGACAACTGAACGCCTTGAGTTTAGTGAGCATAAGGAGATCACTCCCTTAGACCCAAACACGAACCCTAGCCACAAAGAGCCAACCAATGATGAAGAACCTAGTCACGATAACCCTCCTCTCGTCACCCCCCTTAGAGAACAACACCCTCATGTGTTCCTAGACGAGAGACTACCCCAACGTGAACTCCAAACTGGTCCCACTCCTAGATCTGTTGTGCATCATGAACCAACAACTCACGTGAACCCTAGTGATACTCAAGAGGTTCAAGGGCAAGATGAAGATCTTCAAGCAAAGGGTATGATTAGGGAAAGTCTCAGTCCATGCGCCATCCCTACCCTTTTGGTCCCAAAGGAAGGAAGCCAAAGTCTGTGCACCAACAAGGTTACTACCAAGTACAGGTTTCCTAGAAGTGAAGATCTAGTGGGTGAGCTACTTGGCATCCTTGACATCCCAAAGGTCAATCCAAGAAGTGGGTCCTGCCAGGCTCAAATTCAAGAAGGGGACACTGCTGTCAAAACCAAAGGAGGTCTCTATGAATAGTTAGTCACACCTTGTGGTCTAACTAATGCTCTTATTACTGTTATGAGACTAATGAATCAAGTTTTCAAGCCACTTATTATTAGCAAGTGTATTGTTATCTACTTTGATGATATACTTGTGAATAGCAAGAGTGAGAAAGGTCACAACTTTCACCTCCAATCTTCTTTGGAGACCTTAGCTCACATGAAGCTGTATGGTAATCCTCCCAAGTGTTACTTCTTCATCAACAACATAGTCTCTCTTGGCTATGCTCTTTCGACTAAGGTGATTAAGGTTGGTGAAGAAAAGATCAAAGCTATCAAGGAGTGGTCTACTCCAACTAGTATTCAAACTGTTCGAAGCTTCCATGGTTTACCCTTTTTCTATAGGAGGTTTGTGAAGAATTTCAATACTACTTTATCTCCTATGACGGAGCTATAGAAATCCAAGGAGTTCTCATGGAGCCCCGCTACCCATCAAGCGTTCAAAGTCATCAAGGATAAACTCTGCACCACACCGGTCCTAACCCTACCAAACTTTGATAAGAGGGTTGAGTGTGATGCTTCTGGAAATGATGTTGGAGCAGTCCAACTTATTCTATCTCAAGAGGGCCGCCCCAAAATTCATTACATGAAGAAGTTTGGTGATCCTAGATTCATGGAAGATAATGGAGGCCAGCCCCGCTCAACCAACAAAGAGGTCTCATTCCTCCCATCAAGTTTGAGGATAAACTTTTTCCAACAAGGGGGGAATGATGTATTTTGGCCAACGCCAAATACATCAAAGGAGGCCCATGATGGAGAATTGCTCAACCTAGGTCTCACCTTTGGAGACCATAAGTTCATAAAAGGAGATTGTTTAGACCCGATTTCGTGTCTAAATATCGCCTAAATCCTTAGGCTTTTGACCTTTTTTCGTAGCTTTTTTTTAATAACTTTTAATGCGTTTTGGTTATTTTTGTACTTTCCGAAGTTTTTACTCAAAACGATGCTAAATGGGCCAATTTTGCACCAATCTTGGGAATCCCGAGATTCCCTAAGATTCCCCGAGCCGTGGTCGTGTCGAAGGCAGCGGGATTAGAAGGGCCGATCTTGTCGAAAGGCAGCGGAAGCGGAAGCAACTGGTTAAGAGCACCCTGAAGAATACCTGTGGCCGAGATAGACCGTGGCCACAGTCATGTTGACCGTAGCCACGGTGTGATTGAGCCAAGGCCTAAGGAAGGAGACATTGCCACCCGAGATAGACCGTGGTCATGGTCAGTCTGACCGTAGCCACGGTGAGATCACTACCCTGCCCAAGGAAGAAGTTGGCCGAACAAGACCGTGGCCACGGTCTCCCATGACCGTAGCCACGACGGTGTGAAGGAGCGAAAAGTTGTTAGCCCTAATCGCCTGAACCATGCCTACGGTGCATGGGTACCGTGCCCACGGTGCTGCGAAGCGAAGAGAAGTTTAGCCTGCCTTACGCAGGACCGTGGCCACTGCCACGATCACTGGTTTTATGACACTTTTGTCTGTAGTGTAAAATGATGAGTTTTGAGTAACAACCTTAATTACTATTTAATGTATTTAGGTCATTTTAGCTGGGAGACTTTTATGAAGCAGCTTTTATTTATCTTTTATCATACTTTAGCATATACTTTATCACATTTTAAGCTTTGGATTACAGTGATTAGTGAAGATCTTTGATGAGATTATTAGTTCTTGTATTGGATTCTCTTGAGTTTTTTTTGGAAGTTTGAAGATTATTCTCAACATTGAAGCATTGGAGCTTTATTATTCTGGAGTTTTCTTCTTTGTCATCACAATCAATGTGCATTTCTTAACCTTTCTCTCTCTAATTTATTGTTTATTTATTAATCTCTGTTTTTGTTATTATTGGTATTGTTGGTATTGTTGAATTTTTATTGTCATCTTGTTTATTCTTTTAAGCATGAATGAAGTTGTTGATGTTATTATCATGTTAGTTAGGATGTTTAGTGGCTAGAACCCTGATGGGTTAGGGAGATATTAAGGGTGTGAATGGGTGATTAGGTTTGGGTTAGCAATATTAGTGAGTAACTAGTTAGGAAATCAATTTCCCAATCCTATCCTTCCCTCAAGTGGGATGTATTTGGGTGCGAAAGCATCCCAAATACATCCAACGCTTGTTGGAAGGTAGGAATTAGGATAGTTAGTATTCTAGTTCGCGAAAGCGAATAGAAACTAACTAGGAAATTCCGTTCCATTAACTCCCCCGGGTCTGTCGATGGACTTTGGGGTAGTTAGTCCGGACTATCCTTGAAAGAGGAAGCCCGGTGGGTATTTTCTAACGGAGTTACCATTTAATTTCCCCTTCTCGTTACTCTCTTGTTGCAAAACCCATTCCCTTATTCCCGTTTGCATCCCGAAAGTCTCCCAACACCCATTGTCTCACCTCTTTGACCGAACCTAGTGTGTTTGTGCTGTTTTTACCCTAAATTCTATCTTCCTTTCATGATTGTAAACCTTACCTAGAGTCAAGTAGTTGCAGCTAAGGCCCCTAGCTCCCTGTGGAAGAATGATAAAACCGAGGTCTTACAAACCACGTTATAACAAAATGGCGCCGTCGCCGGGGAGCAAGCGCACCTAGCTTAACTCTTTGTCTTTAGGTCGTTTAAGATCATTTCACTGCTAGAGATTTTGTTATCCTTGGTTATTGGAAATTTTATTCTTCTGTTTGTTCCTTTTGTGCATGCGGACTCGATCTCGACGAGGCCAAACTCCTATAACTCCACCGAATCCGAATCCGGAGACCATTATTCGCCAAGCTAACGCCCGCTCGAGATGAAGAAGACAACAAAGGGAGCGAGAGACGATCGAAATTCCAATGGTTGACGGAGAGCAAGTTTCACCCCATACCTTAGCATCATATTCCTTACCATCGTCGGGTACGGGAGGCGATCCCATCATATTACCAGAATTACCACCGAACGCATCGTTCCAGTTCAAGCCATATTTGTTGGAGATATTGAGAACACTCCGTACCATGGAGGAGAGCATGAAAGTCCTATTGACCACATCAACAAGTTCGAGCAACGCATCGGCTTCGTACAAATGAATGGTGTTTCCGCCGAATACATGAAGCTGAAGTTTTTCCCTCTTACTTTGAAAGGGAAAGCACTATTATGGCTCAACACGTGTCCGCCCGGAACCTATTCTACATGGGATGCCCTTAGCCGCGACTTCCTTCAAAGGTTTTTCCCCAATGATGAGACGTGTCGGTTGAGGCAAGCCATCATGAGCTTCAAGCATGAATCCGATGAGTCGTTATTCGAAGCATGGGGGAGATTCAAGGGTCTCCAACGGAGGTGTCCACACCACAATCTTGAGGATTGGTTATTATTGCATCATTTTTATTCCGGACTGAGTAGCTCTTTGGGAGAATCCATCGATCATGCCTCGGGGGGCATGTTCCTTAAGAAGACGTCGGAGGAAGCAAACGTATTTCTTCACGAGTTATCTCAAAACTCTCCTCATTGGGGAGGCGGTCGTGGTCCAAGAGATGGTCCTCCTCTAGAAAGCAATCGTACTATTAAATTTCTCATGAATGCCGTTCTTGAGATGCAGCAAAAGTCGGCTTTGGAGGAAACCACGAGGGAAGTAAAGGCAGCTCAAGAAGTACCTATGCTTATTCCGGATGCCCGAGTTCTGGTATGTGATTTTTGTGGAGGGCCACACTCTTTGAAGCGATGTGAAGAGTATCAAACCGAGTAAGTCCAAGCTATTTATCCCAACAATAACCCCTCCTATACCAATCAAACCCCTATTCGTCCTCGTGGGAATTACGCCTACAACCAACAAGCTCCATTAAACCAAAACCCACCCCCTGGTTTCCCAAATCAAAATCGCCGCCAATACCACCAAAATTCCCACCAAAATCCTCACCAACGTCAATCTTCCCAAGCACCCAAACCACCACAACAAGAAACCCTTGACCAAACCCTTCAAAAGTTGGCCTTATCTCAAGAAAAGATGGCCTTAGATCGAGAAAGAGATCAAACTCGCATCAAGAACCTCGAGTTACTATTGGCTCAATTGGCACAACAATCTCAACCTATCCAATCTTTGCCTAGCCAACCCCAACCAAATCCGAAGGGACAACTTAATGCTATTACATTGAGGAGTGGCAAGGAGATTGATGGCCCTAGGATGGTGGGAGAGGAAGTCTTGGGTGACAAAGAAGGTGATGTGGTGGATGTCTCGGAGGAGGAAGATTTGATGGAGAAGCGGGAAAGTGAGTTAGTCTTGGGTGAGGAAGTTGAGGGAGTACATGAGGATGAATTGGGAGAATCTGGCAAGGAAAGAGAGGAGATGGAGAAGTTAAGGAAAGGGAATGGAAATATGGTTGAAGAAGAGCCAATCCAAACTATTGATAAACCAAAGCTACCACCGGTCCCTTTTCCCGAGTGGTTAGCAAAGCCAAAATTCGATGCAATGTTTTCAAAATTCTTTGAGATGCTCAAGAAGCTTCAAGTGAACATTCCATTTCTTGGTGCCATTTCTGAAGTCCCGTCTTTTAAGAAGCATTTGAAGGAGCTTCTTACGAGCAAGAGGAGGATTCAAGAGAAATCTACGATCCATTTGACAGCGGATTGTAGTGCAATTATCGATAACAAATCACCGGAGAAGTTAGCCGACCCCAGAAGTTTTTCTATTCCATACATCATTGGTGATATGCGGATTGGCCGTGCCCTTTGCGATCTAGGAGCAAGTGTAAGCGTCATGCCTTATTCGATTTGCAAGAAGTTGAATCTCAACGATCTAGCTCCTACAACAATTAACCTCTAATTGGTCGACTGTTCTATGTGAAGACCTTTGGGAATATTGGAAGACATCCCGTTCCATGTAGGGCGGTTTTTGATTCCATGTGACTTCGTGATCTTGGAGATAGAGGAAGACAACAACATCCCTATTATTTTGGGAAGGCCGTTCCTTGCTACGGCGGGAGCAATTATTGATGTGAAGAATGGAAGCATGTCGTTGAATGTCGGGAATGAAAGCATCATTTTTCAACTTGAGGGGTCATTGAAAGGTCCTTCGTATGGGGACTCATGCTATGCTATTGATATGATGGAGTTTCTTGTTGATGAGTATATTGAGGACTCCCATCTTCTTGAATCTATTTGCGACGATCCCTTGGGAGCTTGCTTATTGGAGTCCTTCCAATTTGAGACCGACGGCACCGATATTACTTTCTTCACCAACCTTCTTGACTCTTCACCCGTGCATGAGGAGATTATTATCGATGAGCCTTATATGGAGTGCATGGAGATTCAAGATGTGATCTATAAAGTTCTAACCCGTTGTGAGGAAGTTGACTTGGTTTTGAATTGGGAGAAATGCCACTTCATGGTGGAACAAGGTATCGTTTTGGGTCACTTGATCTCTTCTAAGGGCATCGAAGTGGACATGGCTAAAGTTGAGGTTATAGAGCGCCTACCACCCCCAGTTTCTGTTAAGGGGGTGCGTAGCTTCCTTGGCCATGCCGACTTTTATCGTTGGTTCGTCAAGGATTTTTCCAAAATTGCTCGACCTCTAACTGATCTCTTGTGCAAAGATGCCCCTTTCTCTTTTACTGACGAGTACCTTGAGTCATTTTATAGGTTGAAGCAGGCTTTGATTTCCGCCCCGGTAGTTCAACCTCCGGATTGGACTCTACCCTTTGAGATCATGGACGACGCCAGTGACTTCGCCGTGGGAGCGTGTTTGACCCAAACAGTAGGCAAGAAGCCAAGGGTCATCTATTATGCGAGCCATGCGTTTGATAGCGCCCAAAGGAACTACACTACCACGGAAAAGGAGCTTTTGGCGATCGTTTTTGCGCTCAACAAATTCCGGCAGTACCTTATATTCTCTAAGGTGGTAGTCTACACGGATCATGCCGCTATCAAATACTTGATGGGAAAGAAGGAGACAAAACCGAGGCTTATATGGTGGGTCTTGCTTATGCAAGAATTTGATTTGGAAATCCGCAACAAGGCGGGCACGAAGAATGTTGTGGCCGATCACCTCTCAAGGATTCTTGTCGACTTGGAAGACACCCAACCGACTGTAGATGCTTTCCCGGACGAGCGACTCTTGGCTATCAACTCTCATCCTTGGTATGCGGATATTGTGAATTATTTGGCAAGCGCAGTGACTCGTCAACACTTGAACCATCATCAAAAGAAGAAATTTCTCCACGACATGAAGCATTACTTTTGGGATGACCCTTTCCTTTTCCGTCTTTGCAACGATGGGATGTACCGGCGATGTATTCCCGAGAGTGAAGTGCAATCTGTCTTGACCCATTGTCACGAATTTCCGGTGGGAGGTCACGGTGGCTCCCAAAAGACGGCAGCGAGGGTTTTGCAAACCGGCTATTGGTGGCCAACTCTTTTCGTGACGCCCATTTGCATGTCAAGGAATGTGATAGGTGTCAAAGATCCGGAAACATCTCCTGGAAGAATGAAGCACCATTGAACTATATTCTTGAGGTGGAAGCCTTCGATGTGTGGGGGTTAAACTTCATGGGTCCTTTCCCGTCATCAAGGGGTTTCCAATACATCCTCGTGGCCGTGGACTATGTCACAAAGTGGGTCAAAGCCATACCATGTGTAAGGTGCGATGGGAAATCCGTTTTAAAATTCTTGAAAAAGACCCTATTCCCAAGATTTGGCATTCCACGGGTCATTATTAGTGACAACGGTTCCCATTTCATTGAAAAGAAGTTCGAGTCTCTCTTGGCGAAGTACGACATCAAGCATAAGAAGGGACTCCCTTACCATCCAAAAACACAAGGTCAATTGGAAATCTCAAACCATGCCATCAAGGAGATCTTAGAGAAGACGGTCAGCTCTTCAAGGAAAGATTGGGCAGAAAAATTAGATGAAGTTTTGTGGGCATACCGCACCGCTATCAAGACACCGATCGGTACTACTCCTTACCGTCTTGTCTATGGGAAATCATGTCACTTCCCCGTAGAGCTTGAGCACAAAACCATGTGGGCAATAAAGAAGTTGAATTTCGATCTCAAGGCGGCCGGAGGTAGTCGGTTATTTCAATTAGAAGAACTTGAGGAGCTGAGGCGTCATGCATATGAGAACAACAAGATCTACAAGGAGAGAATGAAAGCATGGCATGACAAGAGGTTGAACTGACGTGAGTTTGTGGTAGGCGATAGAGTTCTCATCTTCAACTCAAGGCTGAAGTTATTCTCTGAGAAATTGAGATCAAGATGGTCCGGGCCATTTGAAATTGTCAGAATTCTCCCAGCCGGAGTGGTTGAATTGAAAGATGCACAAGGAAAGTGTTTCAAAGCAAACTCATCAAAGCTCAAACCATACATCATGGGCGAGGAATATGTCGGGACAGTTGTGGCGTACCTCGTGGATTATGAAGATTGAAAAGCATCGGGATAGGTCGAGCTAGGACCTACAAAAACAAGCACCTGGGAGAGGTATGAACTACTTCCCCTTCTTTTAGTGTTTTCTTTCATTTTCTTCCATTTTATTTCCTTCGTTTTAGCTTTTTTTTCATCTTCCTTTGTTTTATATTAGAAAAAATTGGAAAAAAAAAGAGAAAAAAAATCAGAAAGTTTTGAAAAGAAGAAAAAATCGAGAGTGGTTCTATGAAGGTCGGGGTTTGAAAGTGATTTTGAGTGTTGGGAGAGTGTCCTTGAATGATAATTGTGCGAGAAAGAAAAGGGAGTGGATGACAAGAGGGTAGATTTTAGGACTTAACATTTTTTTTCCCAAGTTTGGAGCCTTGTAGGTAGTGTGAATGGGCCAAAAGGGATCGTGCCCACGGTCGCCTGGACCGTGACCACGGTCAGGATATGCAAGTTCTTCCCAGTTTTCTCAAGCCGAAGTAGACCGTGACCATGGTGGGTTTCACCGCAGCCACGGTCTCATCGCTGCTGTTCTTGGAAAAATTTCGTCCCGAAGATCACCGTGACCACGGTTGGTGTTACCGTAGCCACGGTCTCTACCCTGCATTTTTCCCTCTTTTTCCCCAGCCCTAGCCAAATCGTGCCCACGGTTATATTGACCGTGCCCACGGTGAATCGAAAACTGCGAATATATCGGGGGTTCATTTTCATTTTCCCTCATTTCTCTTTCATTTCCTTCCATTCCCTCACACTCAAAAACCCTCCTAAAACCTTAAAACAACAAATTCCTTCCAAGATTTGACAAAACCATCACCAATTTCCTCCATTTCCCCCCAAACCCCTGCGAATCTAACCCTAACCGTGTACTGCCCTGCTGTTTTCGCCATTTTCGGTGCTCTTCAAGCAAAGTTCTGGGTTCTTTGTTCCTTGTGGGGCTCGAAAATGGCAAGAGAAGTATTCAAAGTCTTCAACCCAGGTATTCCTTGATTGTTGGTGCATAAATTCTTGTTTTCCTTGCATATTTGGGTTAATTCCTGTGCGATTTCTTGTGATTTGGTTGAACGAGTGTGGTTGAACTTGGGGTTGAAACTTCCGTGACTATTTTTGAAGATTGGGAATGTCATTGGTGAACTCTTGGTTGGGATTTTGTCGTTGGTAGTGATTTTGTGGTTGCTCGGGATTTTTGGGTGGTGTTTTGTTGTGTTTCGGTGTTGTGGTGGTTGTTCGTCTTGCAGTTGACTTCAATGGGTCGAGCAAAACGTGCCCGGACCGAGCCGGAATCGACCCCCGTCCCATCAACCTCTGCTGAGCCTGACAAAAACTGGTACAAGGGTCAACCGGCCTCGATTATTCAATGCGACCCGAAGATTAAGGTTAATTTTCGGGATGATATACACAAGGCACGGTATGAGCGGTTCAAGAAGTGGAAAATCTGTGCTCCGGACCTCTATCATGAAGAGACGGCAAAGGATGTCTTTTGTAAGCCGAGCGTGGACTTTTTCATCAAAGTCATGGGATGGGAGGTCTTCGCCACAATCAACGAACCAATCATCGAGCAACCGGTGCTCGAATTCCTCAGTTGTTTGGTGGTAAAGGAAGACGGCACATCCAACGCCTCTTTCTCATACATTGTGACCAAGAAGGAGGTCGAGTGTACGCTCAAAGATCTTTGCCACGCTCTAGGCCTTCCCGAGGACGGCATCTTCTACGGCGAGTGCGTCAAATTCAATGAACAAAAAGCTATGCAAGCACTCACTTGCTGGAGGAGACGTTATCCGAAGATTCGATCACAACGAGTGAAATACTATTGCCTAAGCAACTCTAAGGCCAGAGATTTATGTAATCTAAGCGTCCGCATCTTCCACCGTATCATATCGAACTCCGGTTTTGGCTGTGATGCCGGGCGTTCAATCATCCGGAAAGACGACCTCTTCGTCCTCTACAATACAATCAATAGTCACCGGGTCAACACTGGCTCATCCATCGTCCATTGTCTTCGGGAAATAAGCCTCGAAACCCGGAACATGACTATTGGTATGGGTCACATCATCACCCATTTGTAAGGAAGCAAGGGTTCGAGTCCTATCTAAGCAAGTGGACTCCCCGCTATTTCCCCGATCCTGTCGACGGTGTTCGCATACGAAAGATAAAATTGTTGGAGAAAAGCAAGACGCGAACATTTTACCGTCACTGAAATGACCCCCATAGCGTCGTGGTTCATTTGGGCAACGACACTACCGAGCAACGTCTTGATGTCACCCACCAACGCAATTGGTCGTGTGGCTAAACATTTGGGGATCGTTTTGTGGTGGGTGGTCCCGGGGATCGCGAGGAGGAGGGTGAAGGAGAAGAAGAAGATGAGGAAGAAGAAGATGGGGAAGAGGAAGAAGGGGGTGAACAAGCACAAGGAGACGAAGCCGAGCCGAGTCAACTACGGGACGCCGCTCTTGAGCGTATCAGCGAGCAACTCCAGGAGCTTCATGATGAGTTTCAAGTACAACGGGAGCTCATCCAAAACCAGCAGATCTTGATCGAAAACTTGCAAGGGTTGATCGAGATCCAACAGGAGACGCTAGCTAGCATCCAATCGCAACTCCAATCCTGTCCTCCTCTGGGAGGGTCCGCTTGAGGACCGTTGTAAGCACTCAACCCCCCACCAGACCTTTATCACTGTTTCTATTTACTCTATTTTGTGAAGTATAAGTGTGGGGGGGTGCTTCTTCGGGGTTTCAGATGCGATGTCTGGTGGTTTTGGGTTGTTGATCTCTTGGTTTCTTTGGCATGTTTTAGCATGTTTTGGGGTTGTTTGATTAGGATGCTCGGATTTGCCTTGTCTTTTTTTCTTTCATGTATTGTCGGATTGTCTTATAATTGTTTGCTGGTGGTTTTTGTGGGCTGGGCTGTTTGTTTAATCATGTCTCGTTTGTATTTTGGTCATGGATGGATTGTAACCGAATATTGTTTGTGATGAATGTAATGAATTGGTTGTCTCGGTTAGTGTGTATTTAGTTTCACCCTTATTTCCCGCCTCAATGAGTGAGATTCGAGGATAAGGTAAGTCATTGGCAATGTATATTTTGTTAATAATTTCGTTTTTCATCTTTTCGGTTTCTTTTCATAGTCTTTTAAGTTAGTTTTTCCTTTCTTTTGCTTTTGGTCTCGCATGCGAATTCCATAGTTATAAAGTCGTCTTTTACTCTAACATTGTTCTGATTCTCTTGATTGACGACTTCGGATCGCAGTTTTTAACGCTTATGAAGAGCTTGAGGTAATATCTTTCCACCTTACTCTTTTTATGTGAATTCTTGTCATGATCCGTCGCATGCTTGGTTTTCTTTTAGGTGGGGAACCTCTTAGAGTGTTTGTGTTGGGATATCTATTGCTGTTGGAGCCGTGTGGGCTCGGGTCGCCACCATTTCTACTTGCTACTCAGTTTTTTGTTTGTTTGTGTTTTGTAGGTTCTCTACCCTTTTCATGTGACACCTTCCCACAATGAGGACTTGTGGAGTTTTAAGTGTGGGGGGGGGGGAAATATTCTGTTCCAAGGGTAGATCACCTAGTCGTTTCGTTCTTTGTTTCCCTAGTTTTTACATAAAATTTAAAAATTTTTGTGCGAAAAAGGAGAAAAAAGGGAGTGAAAACCTTTTCGGTCTTTCTTTTCGTTTTGTTTTTGTTTTGCTTTGTTTCCTGGATCTCGTTATCGAAGTTGAGAAGCCGTTCTTAAACTTCTTTTTAAAAGTAACCGATTGGAGCATTTTCGACCCTAACTCGGGTTCTAGTCGAGACTTACCCTTAATAGACTCCCTTCATTAAGTGTCTTGTGAGACCCCCGTTCCTTTCTCGTTTTGTTGGGAACCGGGAGATTCTAGGGGCTTGTGTCTGAGTTTGTTTTGTTTCTCGTTTAGCAAAAGCAAAAAGTGCAAAAAGAAAAGGAAAAAAAAAACCTTTCATAAGATGTAATAACCTGAATAAGTGGAGTGTGTCGCTGAAGACATTAACCACCTACACTTAGCCAACTTACACGGGCCCAATATTCGTTGTACGACATTATATAAGAGTGATTAGTGAAGATCTTTGCTGAGATTATTGGTTCTTGTATTGGATTCTCTTAAGTTTTTTTTTGGAAGTTTGAAGATTATTCTCAACTTTGGAGCATTGGAGCTTTATTATGCTGGAGTTTTCTTCTTTGTCATCACAATCAATGAGCATTTCTTAACCTTTCTCTCTCTAATTTATTGTTTATTTATTAATCTTTGTTTTTGTTATTATTGGTATTGTTGGTATTGTTGAATGTTTATTGTCATCTTGTTTACTCTTTTAAGCATGAATGAAGTTGTTGATGTTATTATCGTGTTAGTTAAGATGTTTAGTGGCTAGAACCCTAATGGGTTAGGGAGATATTAAGGGTGTGAATGTTTATTGTTGAATGTTTAGTGGCTAGAGAAGTTGTTGATGTTATTATCATGTTAGTTAGGATCTTTTAAGCATGAATGAAGTTGTTGATGTTATTATCAAGTTAGTTAGGATTCTCTTGAGTTTTTGTTGAATGTTTATTGTCATCTTGTTTAGTAAGTAGTTAGGAAATCAATTTCCCAATCCTATCCTTCCCTCAAGTGGGATGTATTTGGGTGCGAAAGCATCCCAAATACATCCAACGCTTGTTGGAAGGTAGGAATTAGGATAGTTAGTATTCTAGTTCGCGAAAGCGAATAGAAAATAACTAGGAAGTTCTGTTCCATTAACTTCCCCGGGTCTGTCGATGGACTTTGGGGAAGTTAATCTGGACTATCCTTGAAAGAGGAAGCCCGGTGGGTATTTTCTAATGGAGTTACCATTTGATTTCCCCTTATCGTTAGTCTTTTGTTGCAAAACTCATTCCCTTATTCCCGTTTGCATCCCGAAAGTCTCCCAACACCCATTGTCTCACTCTTTGACCGAACCTAGTGTGTTTGTGCTGTTTTTACCCTTAATTCTATCATCATTTCATGATCGTAAACCTTACCTAGAGTCAAGTAGTTGCAGCTAAGGCGCCTAGCTCCCTGTGGAAGAACGATAAAACCGAGGTCTTACAAACCACGTTACAGAGATGGAGGCTCACATAGCCATGGGTTTGCTTTTGGAGACCCAAGATTCATGGAAGATGATGGAAACCTATCCATGGCAAGTCCAAGTCTACAACTAAAGGCCCAAGTACAAAGCCCAAGTTGAACTTCACAGTTTGGACCATTTCAAGATGAAGTTCACATTTTTGATCATTTTGAGATGAACTTCACATTTCTGACCATTTCAAGAAGAAGTTCACAGTTTTGGCCTTTTGATGTATTTCTTTACATTTCTAGGGTTTTATTTACATTTCCAGTTGTGTGAGGTGCCAAGTAATATATATAAACTTGCACACCAAGTCGTAGGAGTCTAGATTAATCCAGAATAGTTTAGAATGTTCTAGAATGATCTAGAAGGTGTGTGTGTGTGTGTGATAGGTGTATGGTGTGCTAGATTTGGCGCCAAGCTATGTAGTCCTAGATAAGGTTGGCTTATTTTGTAACTAATCCAACTTGGATTAGTCTAGATTAGGAAAGCCTAGAATGATCTAAAAGGATTATTATCTCTTGTAACCAATTCTCCTTAGGATAAGGAGTCCTAATCCAAGGAGGAGATGGAGTAGATGGCGTCTAGTATTAGAAGTCCTTGGCTTGCATGCCAAGTAATAGATTCCTAGTAGGAGAAGATGGCTTGCACCCCAATCTTGAGAGTCCTAGGAGGTTTAGGACTTTAGTAGTATAAATAGCTAGGCTTGTAGCCTCTCAAAGGCAACCAACTTTGAATTATGAAGATAGTTAAGCTTTTAGCTTTCTCTCGAGTGTTTGGATAAACTCTCACCCCCTTTCTTCTAATGTATCTTGGCATGGCACCCAAGTGGTTAGGAAGAGCTTGATCCTAGGTTGCGGTCAAGATCAAGTTAGCCCTAGGTTGTCTTTCTTGTGGATTCAAGTTAGAAACCTAGAACTATTCGTTCTTATCTTTCTGTCAATACAGTTAAGAAAATTAATTCTTTTATCTTTCGATCAATATAGTTAAGATAAATCTTTCTCTTCGTTTTCTTTCTTTCTAGTTTGATTAAATCAAAATCCAAAAACAAGTCTTTTCTTTTCATAAAAACCAAAAAACACAAAATATCTTAGTTCTCTCTTTCTCTCAATCTCACGCCACTCTCTCTCAAAATCTCTCTCATGCATTCATCCTCTCTTTCCCTCTCTCAAAACGTCTCCTCCAATTTCTCTCTCAAACCCTAATCTCTCCCTCACTCTTACTCTCTCAAACATCCTTCTCTCAAATCTCTCATCTATACTCTCTCCTCCCTCACAAAAGACCTCACGTCAATCCCAAAGTCCTCCCCTATTTTCCGTCCATCTCTCCTCTTTCAAACTCTACAAAGATCTCATCTTTCTCCATCTCAATTCTCTCCAAGACTCCATCTTTCCCTCATGAAGCACTCTACCTTTTACCCTAATTCACTTGAAGCGTCCCATGTTGAGATTGGTTGCACGTCTCCCTTGATGTGTAATTGATCAAGATACAATCTTTGATCCCATTATACATCATACCACCCACCACATAACGGCTCCCATGCTTTTGTCCACACGACCAAGTGCGCCGGTCGGTGACAACTAACCACTCTTCAGCATGATCATCAGTCAAATGGATCCCAACACTATGGGAGTCGTACACGTGGCGATAGAGTGTTCGAGCCTTGTGCTTATCCAAGAATTCCATCTTCTGCAGTCGAACACCGTCAATAGGGTCGGAGAAATACCGTGGAGTCCATTTGGCAAGGTAGGACTCGAAGCCCTGCTTCTTGATAAAGTGACAAATGATGTGTCCCATGCCAATGGTCATATTATGGGTTTCAAGACTGATTTCCCGAAGACAGTGAAGAATGCAAGAGCCGGTGTTGACACGGTGGCTGTTGATTGTGTTGTAGATGACAAAGAGACCGTCTTTGCGAATGTTTAACCGTCCAGTGTCGCGGTCGAAGAAGGAACTCGAGATGATCCGGTGGAAGAGGCGAACACTCAAGTTGCAAAAATCTCGGGCTTTTGAATTGCTCGGGCTATGGACCTCCAATTTATGAGTCTGAGACTTGGGATATCGTCTCCGCCAACAGGTGATCTACACTCACCATAGAAAAGCCCATCCAAAGGAAGAGCCAAGGCGTTGCAAAGATCGTGAACCGAACACTCCACTTCCTTCTTGGCCACTAGGTAAGTAAAGGTGGCATTAGATGTGCCATCCTCCCTAACCACTAAAGAGCTCAAGAATTCGAGCACAGGCTGGTCGACAATAGGCTCATTGATGGTGGCAAAAGTTTCCCAACCCATGACTTTAATGAAGTAGTCCATGCTCGGTTTGCAATATACATCCTTTACCGTTTCCTCATGATATAAATCAGGAGCACAAATTTTTCGTTGCTTCAACCGTGCATACCTTTGCTTGTGCATATCATTCTTAAAGGTGACCTTCACCTTTGGGTCGCATTGGATTAAAGAAGTGGGTTGAGCCTTGTAACGAGTCTTATTGGGCTCTTCCGACATAGAAGGAGGAGGGGTCGGTCCTTTCTCAGTTCGGGCTCGCTTGACTGGACCCATTGGAGTAAACAAAAATCAACAACAACAACAATAGGCACACAATGTCTAAACTCCCAGGTTTCCACCAAGAACTTCACTACCCAAACTCCAATCAACAATTTATCAACCAAATTGACACCCCAAGCCTCAACCAAGAGCATTCAACACTATATAAAGAGTTAAAGACGAAATTGTGCACAAAATACACAAAATTAGCACGAAAAATGAACTTTGATGCACAAAGAAACAGGGGATACCTGAGTTGAGGACTTAGGAACCTCTCCTTGGATTTTCGAACCCCACACCACCTAGAATTTGCACTTGAAAAACGCCTCAGAAGATTCGAAAATGGAGAAGTGGCACAGAGAGGGCACAGTTTCGCAGAAATGGTGAGTGAGGAGGATGAATTTTGTGAAGGATTTGGGTGATTGGGACAAGGGATTTAGGGATTAGAGGGAGGAAAGGGTTTTTCGAGTGAGTGAGAGGGAAAATAATTGAGTGAAAATGAGGGAGAAGTAGGTTATAAACCCCGACACAATTCGTGTTGCTCGACAGACCGTAGGTACGGTTCCAGGGACCGTAGGTGCGGTCCTCTGCGGCCACAATCCTGAGACAAAAATTATTTTCCTGCGACCGTAGGTGCCGTAATGTCAACCGTAGGTGCGGTCCAGTTCCTGGGCCAAAAACTTGGAAAAAATGGAACAGCACGAATGTAGCTGCGGTCTGGACCACCGTAGGTGCGGTCTTCTTCAGCTTCTCCCCTGCACCTACAGGACTCAAAAACTTGAAAACAATGTTAAGTCCTAAAATTCTACTCTCTCATTATCAACCCTCTTTCCTTACTCACTCATAAACTTTCAAGAACATTTTTCAACACTCAAAACCACCATGTATCACTTCCACTTTCAAGAATATTCTATCTGTTGGAAAAAGTATACTTTTACCAACAGATTAGTTATATGTTGGTATTATTAATAATTTACCAACACTAATATTATATGTTGGTAAAATAATTTTATTACCAACAGATAAAAATTTAATTGCTGGTATTAGTTTAATAGTACCAACACTTATATTATCTGTTGGTAAAACAACTTTATTACCAACAGATAAAAATGTAATTTTGGTATTAATATTGTGCACGTTTGGGCCAAAAATTGAAAAAACAAGACTTTCAAAATTAAAATAAAAAAGTAGGGTTTAATGCTCTCTAGTTCCTCTCTCAGTCTCATCTCACTGCTCCCAGTCCCGATACTTCCCCTCTCAATCTCATCACCAACTGCCCAACTCTGCCGCCGCGACGGGTTCTCCGACCACCGCCTCTGCCTCTCCAAAACCGACGACAACAGTTTCCGTCTTCTGTCAGAGACCTCTTGAATTCTTTCGCCTCTGCCTCTCCAAAACTAACGCCTTGTTTCGGCTTGGATGCGTACATAGGTAAATAAATCTCTCTGCCTTACTATTCTAGCTAGGGTTTTTATTTGTTGCAGTATGCGCAAGAGCAAGAATTTCTCCGTCATTGTCCCTCATCTGCTCGCCTTTGCCGTTCATCATCTGCTTCTTTGACGGTAATTCCTGATTAAACTTCTGCTTTCTTCTGCTCTCTACTATGTGTATGCTTATTGCTGTTTGAGTCGAATTTCTGGTTTTCAATTCACACAAACCAAATATTGAAATTCAATCCCTCGTATGTTTCTTAAAATATACAAGGTTTGAATTAATCAAGATTAATTTGAGGCATGTGATGATTCAATTGCAAATGTGTTAGTTACTACTGCTCCCTATCTATCTAGGTTTATAGCAATTAAAGTAGCCAGGTAGGGTAAGAATTAAGCACCATAAAACCCTATAGGATCAAAGAAAATCAAAGACCAAAGACTTACACCTATAAATTTAAGTCAAACACGGCTTAGATAGATGGAATACAAGAAGCTTAATTAATTGTTATATTTTTGATGGATTGATTAGAAAGTGGAAAGCCTATGTGTTAGTTTGGCTCAATTAATTGTTGTAAGTTGGTCTGCTGAGTGCATATCTCATAAAGAAGTTGTACATTGGCAGGCACTTGAATTGAAATTTTTGTTTGTCTCTGTTAAGTTTCTTGTCGCAACCCAGTTTAGTTGGTAAAGTCTCTGGTTTGAACTTTCTTTGATGACCTTTTGTGTGTGAACCCTTATCCGTGTTAACTAGGAAAATTTTGATTGTTTTATGGATTAACTCCATAAGTTTACTGTTTATTTTTATGTTAGACATTACATAAGTTGTTACTATTGTTATACGAACAATGATTATGAACATTTTAAGTATTTAGCTTATCATAATAGTTGTGTGTGAACCCATATCCGTGTCCCCGTACCCGTGTCCAAATACAAGACCCTGTCCTCGAGTCCTACAAAAGCAAAAAAATTGTGTCTGATCCTTGGATATGTGTCAGGGTCCGACACCCGCACCCGAGTCAGAGTAACATAGTTTTTAACACACCCATAGATAATGTTTTATAGCGTATGTTGGTTATTTACATTGTGAAATATTCTTAGTCCTCAGTCTTTCTGTGGTCTCTTTACTTAATTGGGATCTATCAATATCATATCATAAGTCCATAGTCCACTCAAGTTGGTAATGGTATCTATGTTCGATCCCATTTTCTTTTCCTTTTGTGCGTGTGGTGGTGGTATGGGAGGGGGTTGGTAGGTGAAGGCCTCTAGGACTTTTTGAAATGATCAAGGTCACTAGCATTGCTGCTAAGAGTGTACTCTCTCTTTTTGTTCTTATACATTGCTAGTATAATTACTATTACGTGATTCAATAGTTAGGTTTTCTGACCTTTTTATTGACAGTGTTATGGTAGTTTGAAGTTGTGGGTTATTTTTAAAGTGTTTTCACAATATTGATATCCATTTTCAGAGAGCGGCTCATGTGTACTTTGAGGCCAAGCATGTACAAGCCTTCAGGGATACAATTTCATCAAATTTGAGGTCAGTCATATTAGTATTTACTAACAGAAGATCCTTTTTTTGTATTTTGCTCTGAGTTTTATTTGTGATGATCTACCTCAACTTCTGTCTGATTCGGCAGAGATGTGAACTGAACATACGGAGAAAGCTACTTACATTGGTTCTGCAAGGAAACTGACAGCTTGGTGACCTTATGAATGATAGCCATTATAGTTGCAGTGTCTTATATGAATGCAGGTATAAACCTTTCTATTCTAAAAGCCAATTAGTTCGATATTATTTATTGTTTTGGGTTTGGTTAGTATTAGAAGTCATGATCTTGCCCAGGTTTGACTTCATTGATTTTAGTTATATAAACTTGTCATTTAAACAGAAATTATCTTTTAATTTCTGTTAATTCCAGTAGACAAGGCTGAATGCCCGAACCTCTTTTATTGATTTGTGGTTTCCATGCATATCTCACTTTTCAAGGCCTTAATACTTGCTTATGGGTGATCTTCCTTCAAGAATTAGTATATGAGAAGCTTGATAAAGTAAGTTGATCACTCTTCTTAGTGAGTTAATATTTTTGTGGGCATGAATGTTTCTAATTTATTATGTTTGTGTGGAATTGGATGTGTAGGGAAGGTGTTTATAGTTTCCCTGCTTGTTGCTTGACTTTATAATGTAGGACATTGTCAAACTTATTCTTCCTACTTTTGCTAGTTAGTTTACAAAAATTTGATGAACAAACTGAGCAAAATGAACATGTATATGATGATTATGCAGAACAGTACAATTTGTAGATCCAACTTAAGGCCTAATATGAGACATATATAGATAGATTCCAACACCAATTTTGTCACTTTGTGTCACCTCTTCAAAGTCTGACATATAATTCTGTGTTTTGAGTTAGTTTAGCACTTAGTGTCTTCAAATGCAAGTTTGATCTCGTTTGTTCATCAGAACTTGTTGCTGGTAGTCTATTAATAGTGACGTTTATTAATAGTGATTTTTCTTTTTTAATAGGGATCTTGAACAAAGGAAAATTGTTGCCTTAAAGAAAGTAAGATTTGATAACATGGAATCTGAAAGTGTGCGTTTCATGGCCAGAGAGATTCACATCCTTCGTAGGCTGGATCATCCAGATATAATTAAATTAGAAGGTCTTGTTACTTCAAGAATGTCTTCAAGCTTATACCTTGTGTTTGAGTATATGGAGCATGATCTTGCAGGGCTTGCGTCACATCTAGCTATAAAGTTTACTGAATCCCAGGTTGATTCTCTACTTGGCTTCGCAATTCATTCCCTTGTATATTTGAGCTAATATATTTTTTATCACTAATTAAACAAACATGACCAACTGATCATTAGCCTTGATGAAATGGGGTTGCTGAGTAATTTTCTTTACTCATTGTGGAAGTCTATGTATAAGCCAGAAACACATTTTCATTTTTCTAATGTACTTATGGAAATTGGTGGAAAGTTACTGCAAGGGTTATGTTTTATGGCTTGCAAAATAAATCTGTGAATTGCCTGCACTTGTATGACAATTCCTTCAACATTGTCACTCCAACACACTGCTTTAGGTGAAATTCAGTTTTCATGGCCCCGAGTCAGAAGTATTATTGCTTCCATTCTACTAATTTTCTTTCTCGATTTTGGAAATATAGGCAATTGGGTCAGCAAATTCAGTGTCAATAGGGCAAAAGTCAGGGGTTCTTGAGCGATTTGGGTATCTTAACATTGACCATTCGGGCGAGAAACATAGAATCGAAGTCAAATGCAAAATGTTGGTTGTGTTCTTGTTAGCTATGTATATAAATGCCTTCTATACCATTGTTTGATTAATGTCTATATTTATTATTATTATTATGAATTTGACTTCTTATAAATTTGCAGGAGATACCGGAAGATCTCCATGATTTATTTGGAAGATGATGCCGATGTCGATGAATATGACTAAAATATCGTTGAAGAAAATGTAAATCGAGAACATTAGATTTAGGATTTTTGCAATATTACTCTTAATATTAGCAAGTGCGATTTAGGTACTTTGCACTTGATTAAGTGACATTTCAATTTTGACATTATGTATTTAGCAATTCGAGATATCCAATGAATACAATTTGAGATTGTCTGATATTGTGATTAAAATTAATTAGTTGTGTACATGTATAATATATTGTAATAACATATTTATAGATGCATAAGACTATCGTCATTATTTCCAAGAAATATTTTTGTTTTAAAATTGTACCAATTGTATTACCAACAGACATATTTGTTGGACAATGTTTTTGAAATTTGGCGAAAAATGTATTACCAACAGATAAAGTGTGTGGGTAATAATTTTACCAGCATTTAAAGATGTTGGTATATGTTACTTATCCCCGACAGATATTAACTGTTGGTATAAAATTCCCAATACCAACAGAACAAAACTGTTGGCATTAGTTAGCAATACCAACAGATTACAATATCTGTTGGTAATACTTTTACAATCAGGTTTATTTCCAACAGTCTAGTGACAGATAATTATCTGTTGGTAAAACTTTTTACCAACATATATTGGACTTTTACCAACAGATAAGCCCTGTTGGCAAAAGAGCTTTTTTTTGTAGTGTTCACAAATTTTCTTCTCACCCTCGATTTTTTTTCTACTTTCTCAATTTCTTTTTCTTTTCTGAGATTTTGTTTTTCTCAAACTTTAAAAAAACAAAACAAAAACATTAGGACAAAAGGAATAAAAATGCAAAATGTAAGAAATAAAAGGAAAACATTAAAGGTAGAGAAAGTAACTTATACCTCCTCCCGGGTGCTTGTTTTAGGTCCTAGCTCGACCTAAACCATTCTTTCAACTTTCAATGTCGGCGAGGAACATCGCTACCGTCCTCGCATACCTCTCCCATTATGTATGGCTTAATCTTGGATGAATTGACTTTGAAGCACTCCTTCTTTGCATTTTTAAGTTCAACAACTCCAGCGGGAAGGATCCTTACGATTTCAAAGGGCCCGGACCACCTCGATCTCAGCTTCCCGGAAAATAGTTTGAGCCTCAAATTGAAGATAAGGACTCTATCACCCACCACAAACTCGCGACGGTTCAATCTCTTGTCGTGTCATGCTTTTGTTCGCTCTTTATAGATCCTATTATTTTCATAAGAATGACGTCGCAGCTCCTCAAGCTCCTCCAATTGGAATAAACGACTTACCCCGGCCGCCTTGAGATCATAGTTCATTTTCTTGATCGCCCACATCGTCTTGTGTTCAAGTTCTATGGGAAACTGGCATGCTTTCCCATAGACAAGACGGTACGGAGTAGTCCCAATCGGCGTTTTGAAGGCGGTGCGATATACCCACAAGACATCATCTAATTTCTCCGCCCAATCCCTTCGTGAGGAACTAACCGTCTTCTCCAAAATTTCCTTAATAGCACGATTTGAAATCTCTACTTGCCCTTGCGTTTGAGGGTGATAGGGGAGTCCTCTTTTGTGATTGATACCATACTTCGCTAAGAGGGACTCAAACCTCTTCTCAATAAAATGAGATCCATTGTCGCTAATAATAACCCTTGGAATACCGAATCTTGGGAATAAAATCTTCTTCAAAAATCTTAACACAGATTTGCCATCGCATCTCACGCATGGGATCGTTTCAACCCATTTCGTTACATAATCTACCGCCACAAGAATGTATTGATGACCCTTGGATGACGGAAAGGGACCCATAAAATCCAACCCCCACACATCGAAAACCTCTACCTCGAGAATGAAATTCAGTGGTATCTCATTTTTCAGGGAAATATTTCCGAACCGTTGGCATTTATCGCATGACTTGACATGAAGGTAAGCATCTCGAAAGAGGGTCGGCCACCAATAACCAGCTTGTAGGACTCTCGCGGCCGTTTTTCGAGATCCACCATGACCTCCAACCGGGAACTCATGACAATGTGTCAACACAGACTTCACTTCACTCTCGGGTAAGCAACTTCTATACATTCCGTCATTACATAAACGGAACAAGAATGGATCATCCCAAAAGAAAGGTTTCACGTCATGAAAGAACTTTTTCTTTTGATGCGGGGTCAAATTTTGAGGAATCACCTCACTAGACAAGTAGTTGATGATATCGGCGTACCATGGGTGAGAATGCTTGACAGACATAAGGTCTTCATTCGGAAAAGAGTCCATAATGGGTTGAGTATCATCCAAATAGACAAGGATCCTCGATAGGTGGTCGTCTATAACATTCTTAGTCCCGGCCTTGTCACGAATCTCCAAGTCGAACTCTTACATAAGCAAGACCCAACGAATGAGTCTTGGCTTCGTTTCTTTCTCCTCCATTAAGAACTTGATTGCGGCATGATCCGTGTACACAATAACCTTGGAGAACATGAGGTATTGCCGAAATTTGTTTAGAGCAAAGATAATGGCCAAGAGCTCCTTTTCCGTGGTCGTATAATTTTTCTGTGCGCTATCAAGCGCATGGCTTGCATAGTACATGACCCGCGACTTCCTCTCTTTGGTTTGAGCCAAACATACTCCAATTGCGAAATCGCTAGCATCGGCCATAATCTCGAAAGGCAACGTCCAATCCGGAGGTTAATCGGCGTAGATATCAAAGCTTGCTTCAACCTGAAAAAGGACTCGAGACATTCATCGGTAAAAGAGAATGGGGCATCCTTGCACAAGAGATCAGTAAAAGGACGAGCTATTTTAGAAAAATCCTTGACGAACCGGCGGTAAAGCCGGCATGGCCAAGGAAACTACGCACCCCTTTAACGGAAACCGGGGGTGGTAGGCGCTCTATCACTTCAACTTGTGCCTTGTCAACTTCGATGCCCTCGAAGAAATTAAGTGCCCCAAAACAATACCTTCTTCTACCATGATATGGCATTTCTCTCAGTTCAAAACTAAGTCGACTTCCTCACAACGAATAAGAACTTTCTCTAGGTTAGCCAAACAATCATCAAAGGTATTACCATAGACAGAAAAATCATCCACAAAAACTTCCATACATTGCTCAATGAAGTCACTAAAAATGGCATTCATGCATCGTTGAAATGTTCCCGGTGCATTACACAAACCAATATGCTATAAGCAAATGTACCATATGGGTAAGTGAAAGTAGTTTTTTCTTGATGCGCGGGATGGATTGGAATTTGAAGAAAAAACCTGAGTACCCATCTAAAACGCAAAAATATGAATGACCCGCCAACCTCTCTAACATTTGGTCAATGAAGGGGAGAGGGAAATGGTCTTTCTTGGTCACTTTGTTCAACTGGCGATAGTCAATGGACATCCGCCATCCCGTGGCGGTTCGGGTACTAACTAGCTCTTTCTTTTCATTCTCAACAACTATCATCCCACCCTTCTTTGGCACACACTGAACCGGGCTTACCCATTCGCTATTTGCGATGGGGAAGATGATCCCAGCAGCCAACAACTTAACTACTTCTTTCTTAACCACATCTTGCATATTAGGATTCAATCTACGTTGCGGTTGCCTAGTTGGTTTTGCATCTTCGAACAAATCAATGAAATGCATACAAATGGATGGGGACAAACCTTTCAAATCCTCAATTTTATAACCTAAAGCACCCCTATGCTTTCTCAACAAATCCAGCAACTTGGTCAGAATCATGCAACTTAGCATTCACAATAACAGGCAAAGATTTTTCATCATCCAAGAAAGCGAATTGCAAGGAAAGGGGTAAAGGTTTAAACTCTAAAGAAGAAGTAGAGGATTTAGCTTGGGGAGAAGACATACCCTTGCAGATCACTTCTTGAATCTCCATACACTCAATATGAGGCTCATCAATAGTAATCTCCTCATGCGTTGGTGATGAATCAAGAAGGTTGGTGAGAAATATGATGTCGGTGCCGTCGGTCTCAAATTGGAAAGATTCTAGTAGACAAGCTCCCAAAGGATCATCGCAAGTAGACTCAAGTAGATAAGATTCTTCAAGATATTCATCAACTAGTACTTCCATCATATCGATAGCATAACATGAATCCCCATATGAAGGATTTTTCAAGGATCCCTCGAGGTTGAAAATAATGCTCTCATCACCAACATTCAATGACATACTACCATGTTTCACATCTATTATCACTCTGGCCGTAGCAAGGAATAGCCTTCCCAAAATAATAGGAATGTTGTGGTCTTCCTCCATCTCTAAAATCATGAAATCACAAGGTAACAAAAATCTACCCACTTGGACGGGAATATCTTCCAATATACCCATGGGTCTTCGCACGGAGCGATCGGCTAATTGAAGATTGATGGTCGTAGGAGTTAAATCATCGAGATTCAACCTCTTGCATATAGAATAAGGCATAACGCTCACGCTAGCCCCTAAATCACAAAGAGCGCGACCAATCCGCATGTTGACTTCTCTTGAAATCTCTTTTTTCTGGTGAGAAGCTCCTTCAAATGCTTCTTGAAAGATGGAACCTCGGAAATAGCATCTAGGAATGGAATGTTCACTTAAAGCTTTTTGAGCATTTCGATGAACTTTTAAAACTTCGCATCGGACTTGGGCTTTGCCAACCGCTCGGGAAATGGAACCGGCGGTAGCTTCGGTTTCTCAATGACTTGGATCGGCTCCTCTTCCACCACTATTCCTTTCCCTTTTCTAGATTCATTCAACTCCTCCTCATGTACCTCCTCATATCCCTCATCCAAAACAACCTCACTCTCCTATTTCTCCATTGTTCGGTGTCATTTTGAGCCGAATACTTCTCTTTATTAGGAAGTTTTTGCATGTTTTAACCCTTTATAATATGTTACTTATAAGAATTTTTTACTTTTATAGGAATTCGGGAGGTTGAGCCAAAAAGGAGCCTAATATGGAGCAAAATGCATTAAGAAGAGAAGAAGTGGAAGCAGCCAATTAAGAGCTTTGAAGAAATGGGGACACGAACCTCAAATAAGCTAAGGAAAAGTGGGACCAGAAGGCCGACTCGGGCGAGTCGACCCTCGGCGCGGTCGAGTCACTCTCCTGTCAGCTGAAGAAATCCAGCCCAAGTGAAGAACTTCAAGAGGCAGAACCCTGACTCGCCCGAGCGAAGGGGTGACTCTCCCGAGTCACCCTGTTTTTCTGCGATTAATTGAGGGCTAAAGTGATGTGTTTTGTGAAACAAGTTGGGCCTATTATATATACTCCCAGCTGCGAATTTAGTAGAGAAGTAGTCTTTAACCTAGCTTTAAGTTGTCATTAATTAGTTTTTCATGTTTTCAACGGGAATTCTATTTTCTCTCTCCTAGGTTTTCCTTAAGCTTGTTCTCCAAGTTCTTTGTATTCAACTACAATCAATACAATTTCCAGGTTTTATTCATTATTTCTTGTTCCTTTAATGCTTTCAATTAGTTTTTATTGCTTTGATTGCTCTAGATTAGTCACAAAACACCCAAATCGAACTTTTAGTGAACAAGAGGATTAAGGGTTACAAATTCCACTTTTAAGTGGGAATTTGAGGATCCTTAGTAATCCGAATCAAATTTTTCTTGTTTGTTCGGGGGAAGGTTAATAGAAGTTGAAGATTCAAGTGAAGATTTAGTGCATCGAAGGTATGATTTCTAGTTTCCTTTACTTTGATATTTAAGAGAATTGATAGATTTTAGTGTTAATTTCCTTTGTTATGTTTAATTGTTATCTAGATGTGCTTGGTTGCTTTTGGTTGATGGTAGTTTAGGTATGATACATGCTAGATTAGTTTTAATCGCTTTCCTTAATTGATTTATTGTTGTTTGCTTGGGAAAATCTATCAGCAAGCCATTGATCCTAATAGACTAGACACCCATCCCTGTGGACCGATAATCCTACTTAAAACCACAAAAATTACAACCGAACAATGGCGCCTTGCCGGGGATGGCGTTATTTAGGAAATTAGGTTATTGGTTTGTTTGTGTATAGTGTAAATAGTTTTTGCTTGATCGATTAGTTTTACGCTAAAATCACTAAAAATTGAAAAATAGAAAAACCGAAAAAAGAGAAGGTGCGTCGACCTTTAGGATGGGTTCGCATTCCCGAAACCAATAGACTGGTTAGATTAGAGGTGCCTTTAGTTGACTCGCCTAGCATGGGTGAAGCAGAACCTAGGGTGACCTTGAGCGACCAGCTCTACCCTTCATACGACCCGCCTCCGTCCTGTTTCGTATTACCGACCGTACCTCAGGGGGTTACTTTCAACCCTAGGCAGTACCACACTCAAAACCTGCCTCTGTTTACTGGGATGGGGTTAGCTTTGATATGGACGGCGGAGTACAAAAAGTACCTTAGTATGGTTACACCCCCGGGAGTTCCTTTGGACTATGTGTTGCTTAAGTACTTGCCTTTTGCTTTGCGCGACTCCGCCAAGCGCTGGATGTATAGCATTAAGCCGGGATCGATCAATTCTTGGGATAGTTTTTTGAAGGTTTTTATGAAAAGGTACTTCCCCAACTCTTTAGCGGTTCAATTGAGAAATTCAATTTTAAAGTTTAGGAAAGATAAAGGGGAGCCTTATTGGAAAGCTTTTGAGAGATTAAAAAATCTGTTATCCCAATTCCCTCATCATGGTTTTGACCTTGTGAGACTGTGCCAAATAGTATATGAGGGGGTAGATCTAGAAACCCGGGTGACTTTAGAGTCTATGTGTTTAGGGGGATTTATGGATAAGACGGCGGAAAAAGCGTGGGACTTCTTAGAGAGCATGTCCGAACGAGTTATGCAATGGGGGAACACCCGGGATGAGTCCATAGGAGCGCATTTGTCCAATGCAAAAGGGGGAGTTCACGTCGTGAGTGAGAGTACGGGGTATGAGGCAAGGTTTGCTTCCTTGGAAAACATGATAAAAACCTTAGCCCAACAGCGACTTGCATCTTCTAAGACTCAGCCTTGTGCACAAGTGAGTTCTTTAGAGCGACCCATTTCGCCGACCCCTCAATCTCCTTTAATTTGTGCTTGGTGTCAGGGATCAGACCATGTATATGCTAACTGCCCTTTATATATGCAACATGTGTCTTCCAATGTGGAAAATGTCAATGCTATGTTCAATCGATGCCCTACTAATTTCGAGTGCAAAACACCCTTTCTTGTCTTATGGGCCGGACAATCAGAATGTCTTGAGGCCACCAACGCATCAGGGAGGAGGTTTCCAAGGAAACCCACCTCCTCATCGCCAACTCCGGTCCAACCTAGACCACCCCCTCAGGCTGCTTATCAAGCACCTCGAGGGCAGACCATCCATCCTCGGGTTGCCCACACCCGACCTCCACCAGGATACCAAAGTGAGGACAAGGGGGATAGGAAGTATAAGGAGTTAGAGTCTGGGTTGAATAGGGTTTAGGATTCCATGAGTGATTTGGCAAAGATGGTGAAACTATTGAATGAGAGTGTCGCTCAACTAATGATGTCTAACAGGGATAGGGGAACCTTTCCTGGGCAACCGGAGGCAAACCCTAGTGGGCAAGCTTTTAGTTCGTCCCCTTGTGACCCGAACCAAGTTAGAGGCCTTAATGCGGTAATTACTCTTAGGTCCGGGAGGGAAGTAGATAATAGAGCTCAGGAATCACCTTCGGACTTGCTTAGAAAACAATCAGTGAGTGTAGGACCTAGTGATGAGCTAGTATCAGTTGAGGATGAACCATATGAAGAGGAGAGGCCAACTATCTTAGTTGAGCCTCCGAGCATCAAGACTTCACCTAGAGTACTTCGCGTGCCTAGTTCTTTACCACTTGTGGCATACAAGCCTCCCCCACCTTTTCCTCAAAGGTTGAGGGGGAATAAGGATCAGAAGTACCTAAAAAAGATTAGAGAAACATTTTCTCAGGTTAAGGTCAATATCCCTTTGCTAGATGCTATCCAGCGATTAGTCCTATGCTAAGTTTCTTAAGGAGTTGTGCACTACCAAGAGAGCAACTCAAGTCCCTAAAAAAGCCTTCTTAGCTTCTAATGTGAGTTCAATCTTGTCTAGTCAAGTCCCGGTGAAGTACAAAGACCCAGGATGCCCGACCATTTCTATCACCATCAGGGATACCCAAATCGATAGAGCCTTGCTTGACCTAGGGGCGAGTGTCAATCTGTTACCCTTACATGTTTATGAGACTTTAGGATTGGGGGAGCTGAAGCCTACTAGAATTGTTCTTCAATTAGCCGACCGGTCTACGAGGGTACCTAAAGGGGTAGTTGAGGATGTGCTGATCCAAGTTGGAACCTTTGTATTTCCCGTAGATTTTGTCGTGTTAGAGACGGGTTCATAGTACCCGTGATGAGATACCTGTTATTCTAGGTAGACCATTCCTCACCACGTCCAATGCTTGGATTAATTGTAAGGACGGGAGAATAAAATTGACCTTTGGGAACTTGACCATGGAACTGAACATATTTGATTTGCAGAAGTCTCCCTTAGGCTTTGATGAGCGAGAGTTTCATGCTTTGAATTGGGTGAGTGACTTTGGAGATAGTGATCATTCTGATTTTGCTGATGTTTCTAGTGTGAATGAGCTTGTTGAGTTAGGATTTGACCCAAATTGTGTGACTTCATTATGTGATTATGATGTTTTCGACGGTGAATTGTTGTATGAATCATTGTTTGCCTCCCAGAATGTGCCTGAAACAGTAGAGCCTGAGCTACCATCTTCTAGAACCCTTGAACTAAAACCTCTTCCATCTGAATTGAAGTATGTGTTCCTGGGCCCTAGTGAAACCTATCCGGTTATCATTTCTTCTAACTTAGGAGAGGATCAGGAGACTAGGCTGATTGAGGTTCTTAGGGTAAATAAGGGAGCTTTGGGATAGACGCTTGGAGACATTAGGGGAATTAGTCCATCTATCGTGCAGCATAGGATATTCTTGGAAGACGTTAGCGTGGCCCATAGGGATCCTTTAAGGAGACTCAATCCCCAAATGAAAGAGGTGGTCAAGAAAGAAATTTTGAAGTGGTTAGATAATGAGATTATATATCCTATTTCTGACAGCAAGTGGGTTAGTCCAATACATGTGGTTCCTAAAAAGACGGGTCTAACTGTTGTGGAGAACGAGAGGGGGGAGTTAGTGTCGACCCGTATCCCTTCGGGATGGAGAGTGTGTATTGACTACAGAAAACTTAACAAAGCCACTAGGAAAGATCATTTTCCATTACCCTTTTTGGATCAGATGCTAGAGAAATTGGCGGGACATGATTATTATTGTTTCCTAGACGGGTATTCGGGGTACACTCAAATTTCGATAGCTCCTTGTGATCAGGAGAAAACTACCTTTACCTGTCCATTTGGGACGTTCGCTTTCCGTAGGATGCCATATGGACTTTGTAACGCCCCCGCCACTTTTCAGCGGTGCATGGTGTCTATTTTCTCTGACCTTGTTGATGATTGTGTCGAGATTTTCATGGATGATTTTTCTGTATTTGGCACTACTTTTGATGCTTGTTTGAATAACTTGAATCGAGTCTTGAGTCGTTGTAAAGATAAAAATTTGACTCTCAACTAGGAAAAGTGTCATTTCATGGTACAGAGGGGTATAGTCTTGGGCCATGTGATTTCAAAGGATGGAATCAAGGTGGATAAAGCTAAAATTGACCTAGTTAGAAACTTGACCCCCCCAACTTGTGTGAAGGAAGTTAGGTCTTTCCTAGGACATGCTGGATTCTATCGTCGATTTATTAGAGATTTTAGCAAAATTGCCAAACCTCTATCTACTTTATTGGCCAAGGAGGTGACTTTTGACTTTTCTAATGAATGCTTGAAGGCCTTTAATACACTTAAAGATGCCTTAATATCACCTCCTATTCTCAAGCCTCCCACATGGGGAGAGCCATTTGAGTTGATGTGTGACGCATCTGATTTTGCGATTGGTGTTGTGCTTGGTCAACGCATTGATAAGAAACCGGTAGTGATTCAATATGCTAGTCACACACTCAATGAGGCCCAACTCAATTACACTGTGACTGAAAAGGAGTTCTTAGCTGTAGTGTATGCATTTGAAAAGTTTCGACCCTACTTGCTTGGTGCTAAGGTCGTTGTTTATACAGACCACTCGGCTATTCGATACCTTATGGAAAAGAAAGAATCAAAATCGAGACTTGTTAGGTGGGTGTTATTGCTCCAAGAGTTTGATTGTGAAATTAGGGATAGAAAAGGGGCTGAAAATCCAGTAGCAGACCATCTCTCCAGAATAGTGCTTGAAAACGTGAAAGAAACTCCTATTGATGCTAGTTTTCCTGATGAATGTATTCTTAGCATAGGAGTAGAGCTATGGTTTGCTGACATAGTTAACTTTAAGGTGACTGGAGAAATGCCGGAGGACTGGAATAAACACGATAGAGATAGGTTCCTACACATAGTGAAAAACTTCGTGTGGGATGACCCTTATCTGTTTAAGTATTGTCCCGACCAAATCCTTAGAAGATGCATACCCGATGAGTCTATCTTGGATGTTTTATCATTTTGCCATGACCAACCATGTGGGGGCATTTTTCTGGGAAGAAAACGGCATACAAAGTCTTGCAATGTGGTTTCTACTGGCCGACCATCTTTAGAGATGCCCATGACTATGCTAGGCGATATGCTTTTAGCAGTTGACTATGTGTCTAAATGGGTAGAGGCCATTCCGTCAAAGAGAAATGATGCAAAGGTAGTGACTAAATTCCTTCGGGAAAATATCTTCTCTAGGTTTGGAGTGCCTCGAGCGATAATTAGTGACCAAGGAACCCATTTCAACAATCGATCTTTTGCAGCTTTGCTTAGGAAATATTCTGTGGAGCATAGATTGACCACAGCTTATCACCCACAATCAAATGGTCAGGCTGAGGTGTCCAATAAGCAGATTAAGCAAATTCTTGAGAAGACGGTGATTAAGAATAGAAAAGACTGGTCTATCAAATTAACTGATGCCTTATGGGCTTATAGGACAGCCTACAAGACACCCATAGGAATGTCTCCGTACAGAGCGGTTTTTGGAAAGCCATGCCATTTACCAGTTGAACTTGAACATAGAGCGTGGTGGGCCTTGAAGGCCTTGAATCTGGACTTATCGGAGGCTGGGGATGTTAGGAAGTTCACCTTGTGCGAATTAGAAGAATTAAGGAGGGAAGCCTATGAGAATGGGCGATTGAGTAAGGAGAGGTCCAAAATCTTGCACGATAAGATCATTCATAGGAAGACTTTCTTACTGGGACAGAAGGTGCTCTTGTATGACTCTAGATTGCACTTGTTTGCTGGAAAGTTGAAATCTTGGTGGACTGGGCCTTTTATTGTAACACAGGTATTCCCTTCGGGAGTAGTTGAAATTAAGGACCCAACTAACGAGTCTATATGAAAAGTGAACGGTCACAGGTTGAAACTTTTCTTGGAGTTTCCGGATAAGGTGGATGTGGAGTGTGTGACATTCCACGATTCATCCGACCATTGAAGAAAAGTGAGGTAATACTCTTGTATATATTGTAAATAAGTTCATTTTTCTTGATTTGCTTCTTTGTTTACTTCTCCTAATTATGTACTAACAAAAGGAAAGGATCAATTTATTGTGCGTATTGGCATCATTCGTGGCTTGTATACCCAATCTCCATTTATAAGTCATGCAATGATTCAATTATAATCCATTCAGGTATCATCTTTCCTTATTGTTTACGCTTAGTTAATGAGAAGTTTCTTTTTCATTTATTTTGTGAGATTTTTTTGTGTTTCTTCTTTTGGGGTGTTTGTTTCCCTCTCTTTTCAGTCACAATGAGGGCATAGTGTGACCTTTTTGTGTGGGAGTGGGGAGGCATGCATGCTGGCTTTCTTTTCTTTCCTTGTATAAAGTTTGGGTAGCTTTTGTTTAGGTTTCATGTGTTTTTAGTTTCAAATTTTTGCTTAAGTTTTAGTTAGGTTAGTTTTTAGTTAGATTTTGTGTGAAAATTTTGGCTTAAGTAAGTACTTTGGGTTTTTAAGGTGCCTGGGGAGGTTTTAGAGTTTTGAGTGTTGAAAAGTTTTTGGTGAAAGTGAGAGTTTTATACTTAGTTCTTACAAGTGGCCCGACTTTTCGGTTTTTACTGGCGACTCGGGCGAGTCAGTCGGGTCTTGATCAGTCGCTTCTCTGATTGGCCAGAAGTTGATGAAATTTTGGGAGGAAAAAGTCAAGAGACAGGAAGCCGACTCGGGCGAGTCAGTGTCCGGCGCGACCGAGTCGCTCTTCTCAGCGGCCATGGGTTAATAAAATTTTGGAAAAATTTTTGTAGAACAGGAAGCCGACTCGGGCGAGTCACACTTCCGGCGCGACCGAGTCGTCTCTCGGCCAGGAAAAAAATAGTACAGACAGAAAGCCGACTCGGTCGAGTCGTCGGGTCGGCGCGGTCGAGTCGTTTGCAGCAGGCGCGACTTGTCGGGCTCTTTAAGGGCTAAATCTCTCACTTTCCCTCATAATTTCTCACACTCTTTCTCTCTCATATCTCTCTCTTACCTCCCCCAAAGCCTAGAAGCTTCCCCTAACTCCAAATCTTCCCTAATCCCTTCAATTTTTCTTGGATTTTCACAAATTTGTGCCCTAATTGTGTAAATTTTATGTGTTGTGCATATTCCTCAAGAACCTTGTAGCGATTTGTGTCTCTTTGGTGCAAATGCTTCTTGCTTTTTGGTTGGGAGTTTGAACAACTCAAGATTCAAGGGAAGAAGAAGAATTTGCTCCTTGTTGGTGTGATTTTGTTGGGTATTTCTAGTTGGAAACAACCTCAAGTGCTTTAAATTTCACTCTTGCTCAAGGTGTTCAAGTGTTGGGGATCAATTGGAGCTTTTGGTGCTAGATTTGGTCTCTTGACTCAGCAATCCTTGTTCTTTGTGCTCATTTGAGAGGTAAAACTTCAACTTTGGTGCTTCAAGTTCAAAATTTAGAATTAAGGTTGGGTGTTACTTGTGTTTTTCACTTGAGAGTTAGGGTTGTGAACTGTTTTTGGTGGAATTTTGTGTATTTGGGTTGTTTTGTGTTACACCAAGTCATGGACATGGTTCGATCTAAGCGCACACGAACCAATGAAGAGCTATCTCCTTCACCACCACCCGAATCCTCTTCGGGGGTAACTAAGGATCGTTACAAAGCCCAACCACCCACACCGCTTCAAGATGCGGCGGTGAGAATCACGTTTAGGGATGCCCAGCACAGAGAAAAATATAACCTATATAAACGTCGGAAGATTTGTGCTCCCGACATTTTCGATGAGGCAACCGTCCGAAAGGTTTACTGCGGGCCGAGCTTTGATTATATCATCCAAGTTTTGGGGTGGCACACATTCATCCAAATCAACGAGTCAATCTCCGATCAACCCGTCCTCGAGTTTTTGAGTTCATTGATCATAGAAGATGATGGAAAACCGATCACCAAGTTCCGATATAAGGTGGACAATAAGGAAAGAACTTGTACGGTGCAAGAACTTTGTCGGGCGTTGGGTCTACCCGAGGACGGAATGTTTTATGATGAGTCAGTGCATTTTGACGAACAATTTGCTTTGAAGAGCTTGACTTGTTGGAGGAGGAAGCACCAACCGACGCACGCTCAGGACAACCCCTATATTGTCACAAGAACTCGAAGGGTCGTGACCTTTGCAACTTAGCGGTACGGATCTTTCATCGCGTGGTTTCGAGTTCAGTGTTCGGGAGGGATGATGGGCGAGCTAACATCCGGTGAGATGATCTTTTTATCATGTTCAACACTCTTCAAGGGAGAAGGGTAAACACTGGATCATGTATCTTGCATTGTTGGCAAGATATCACTTCGAAGAATTTGTTGACTACGATTGGAATTGGGCATATAATATGCCATTTTCTGAGGAAGCAACGTTTCGGGGCGTATCTTGACAAGTATCCACCTCGTTATTTCCCCGATCCAATTGATGGAGTGCGATTGCAAAGGATGGGAATCCTTGTGAGGCACCCCACTAAGACTATCTATAAGCACGGTTCCGATAAATCGGTAAGATCAATTCATTTGGATCATGAACGGGCAACGCGTTACTTGGATGTAAGGAACCAACATAACTGGTCTTGTGGGGAGAATTCCAGGATTTTTTGGACGGTCGGGGGTCCTGATGATCCTTATGCACCGGAGGAGGTGGAAGAAGATGAAGAAGAGGATGAAGAAGATGAGGAAGAGGAAGGGGAACCGGCGAACCAAGGCGAAGCGAGTGGTAGCGGCTCCCAGGAGATTACTATGGGGTACTTAGCGGGCCAAATGGATAGACTTAGTGTTGATCTCCAGAACAAAGGACCCTACTTCAAAGCACTCACAACTTGTTAGAGAGTCAACAAGACCTCTTACGTGCCCACCAATCCACGCTCGAGAGGCACGAGGGGTACTTTCAGCGCTACGATGCGTATTTCCAACAACAAAATCAATACTGGAGGGATTGGGGGTATTATCACTATGCCATGGCTGATCGTCCGCTGACACCGCCCGACTACGTCAACCAATACTACCCATCCTACTTCCCTTACTACCCTTATCCTCCTCCAGGAGGCGATAAACAATAATTGTGAGAATTCCGCACCCCTTCTTATTTCTTGCATTACATTACGTACTTGCTATCTTGTGATGTATACGCGGGGGTGTGCTTATGATGGGGTAGGGTGGAAGGTGTTCCGGTATGATTTTGCGTTCTTGGAATTTGTTGGTTGTTGAGTGTGCTTCACTGCTCTTGTCACGGTTCGTTGGTTGGGTGTTTGTCATTGCAAGCTTGGGTACTATGAACTTGGGATGCTTGGTGGCGGATGTTTGGTTTGCGTTTGGAGTTCTCTCCTTCGTAGAACCGGGAAGTGGCGCGAAATTCCACCCTCAATTCCCGCCTCATATAATGAGATTCGAGGTTGAGGTTAGTCAGTGACAATGTACATATTGTAAAATATTTTGCATCTTCCTTTCGTAGTTAGTCTTTAGTTCTATCTTGTATAGTTTTCTTTTATTTTTGATCTAGCATGTAAGTATTGCCACCATAGACTCCTCTTTTTGTCTATTGTAAATCTATGGTGCTATGCTCATGGATCATGAATTGAATGGACGTTATTGAAGACTTTTCAGGTAATCTCATTCCACTTTCTTTTTATGTGAATATATTATTGATCCATGCTGCATGTTCGTTTTTCTTTTTGGGTGGCGAACCCCTTGAGTGTGAATGTTGGATATATATTGTTGTTGGAGCCGTGTGGGCTCGGGTCGACACCATTTTGTTTGTTATGTGTTGGATTGTGTGTTCTAGGTCTTCTACCTTACTTGTGACACCCTTCTTCTCATAATGGGGACATTGTGAAGTTTTGTGTGGGAGTGGCGAGTGATTCTTCCATTTATCATGGGTAGATCACCTAGTCTTTGAGTCTTTTGTTTTTGTTTTGCTTAGTTTGTGTCTAAAAATTTGAAAATTTTGTGTGAAAAGGAGAAAAAAGGGAGTGAAAAACCTCCAAAGTTGTTTTTGTTTTTCCGTTTTGTTTTGTTTTTGCTTCGTTTCTTGGATTTCGTTGTCAAAATTAGGAAATCGTTCTTAATCTTCTTTAAAAGAAACCGGTTTGAGCATTTTCGACTCGTTCTTGAGCGAGTGCCATGACTCATCTTATTTAGATTCCTTTCATTGAGTGTCTAGCGAGATCCCATTTCTTTCTTTTTATGTTCTGATTGAGATTGGGGGATTCTAGGGATTCTTGTCCGAGCTTGTTTCCAAAAAGAAAAAAAGCAAAAACAAAGTCAAAAGTCAAAAGCAAAAGAAAAACAAAATAATAGAAGCAAGGTTAAATAAATTGATTAAGTGGGCGTGTCGGCTTTACGACATCAACCACCATACACTTAGCCAACCTACACGGGCCGGGTATTAGCGGTACGGCGCTATTACCCCTTAAGCTCCTCCTATACTGAATTCTCGACGGAGGTGTGTATGGAAAAGACTGTGTTGGGAGGGTAGACCCCATTTTGGGCCGTCCAATTCCCGAAAATAAGGCTAATACCGACCATTAAAAAGTAAAAAAAAAGAGAAAGAAAATTTGTTGGGATTACCCAACCCAAAAAGAAAGTTTGAAGTGTTAACAAAGTGTGGGTCCTCTCCTTGCATCACCTACGGCCCTCACCAAGCCAAGGGCGACCAAATGCGGGGAAGGGCAACTCTTTTCTTCCCTTGTTTGTTTCATTGTTTTTAAGCTCGGGCGTGAGTCTTTGGAGGTTATCGGAATCAGTTAAACTTTCTAAACTTTTACACAAGTGGGATGTAGCTTTACATGAGGTGTAAGGGATCGAAAACCCCTAAGATTGGTAGTTGTTCAAGTTAGGTGTATGTGAGATGTTCATAACGGTTCCTTTTGGAGGACTAACGTCGTTTTCTTGATTGAAACAACTTGATTCATGGAACGAGCTGTTTTATTTTCTTTCTTTTCAATCCTGTTTTGTTTTTCACTTTCCCTCTCTCCTTTTCTATGGCTTTTGTGGGTATAGTTGCTATAAACCCTCACGAGACCTACCTCGTCCACCGGGCTACCGGGGGGTTAAAAGGGCTTGATGCATATGCTAAATGCATCCGCGGTTCCTGCGAAAGTGAGTTAGGGTTTTAGTTTTCTTTTCTTTTTCTAGTCTTTTTCTTTGTTTTTAGTTTGCTCGGGGCGAGCAAACCCTTGTGTGGGAGTGGTGTTCGGTCTCATTTTGAGCCGAATAGTTCTCTTTATTAGGAAGTTTTTACATGTTTTAACCCTTTATAATATGTTAGTTATAAGAATTTTCTAATTTTATAGGAATTCGGGAGGTTGAGCCAAAAAGGAGCCTAATATGCAGCAAAATGCATCAAGAAGAGAAGAAGTGGAAGCAACCAATTGAGAGCTTTGAAGAAATGGGGACACCAACCTCAAATCAGCTAAGGAAGAGTGGGATCAGAAGGCCGACTCGGGCGAGATATACATCGGCGCGACCGAGTCGCTCGAGGCGCAACAAAAGTCGAAAAATTGGCTAAATGCGGGAGGACCAGTCGACTGCGAGTCGACCCTCGGCGCGGTCGAGTCACTCTCCTGTCAGCTGAAGCAATCCAGCCCAAATGAAGAACTTCAAGAGGCAGAACCCTGACTCGCCCTAGTCAGGGGGTGACTCGCCCGAGTCACCCTGTTTTTCTGCGATTAATTGAGGGCTAAAGTGATGCGTTTTGTGTAACAAGTTGGGCCTATTATATATACACCCAGCTGCGAATTTAGTAGAGAAGTAGTCTTTAACCTAGTTTTAATTGTCATTAATTAGTTTTTCATGTTTTCAAGTGGAATTCTATTTTCTCTCTCATAGGTTTTCCTTAAGCTTGTTCTCCAAGTTCTTTGTATCAACTACAATCAATACAATTTCCAGGTTTTATTCATTATTTCTTGTTCCTTTAATGCTTTTAATTAGTTTTTATTACTTTGATTGCTCTAGATTAGTCACAAAACACCCAAATCCAACTTTTAGTGAAGAGGAGGATTAAGGGTTACAAATTCCACTTTTAAGTGGGAATTTGAAGATCCTTAGTAATCCGAATCACATTTTTCTTGTTTGTTCGGGGGAAGATTAATAGAAGTTGAAGATTCAAGTGAAGATTTAGTGCATCGAAGGTATGATTTCTAGTTTACTTTGCTTTGATATTTAAGAGAATTGATAGATTTTAGTGTTAATTTCCTTTGTTATGTTTAATAATTGTTATCTAGATGTACTTGGTTGCTTTTGGTTGATGGTAGTTTAGGTATGATACATGCTAGATTAGTTTTAATCGCTTTCATTAATTGATTTATTGTTGTTTGCTTGGGAAAATCTATAACAAGCCATTGATCCTAATAGACCAGACACCCATCCCTGTGGACCGACAATCCCTATTTAAAACCACAAAAATTACAACCGAACATCCATCAAATCCTCCTCCTCCGTAACATCCACCACATCACCTTCATTTTCTCCCAAAGCATCTTTCTCCACCAACTTAGGGCCCTTAACCTCCCTACCACTCCTCAATGTAATAGCATTCAACTGCCCCTTAGGGTTTGGTTAGGGTTGGCTAGGAAGGGATTGGATAGGCTTAGATTGTTGCGACATTTGAGCAAATTGTAACTCAAGATTTTTGATGCGTGCTTGGTCTCTATCTTGAGTTAAAGAGATCTTTTGTAAAATTTGCTCGATGGAAAATTCTTGTTGTGGTGGTTTGGGTGTTTGGGAAGTTTGACCATGGTGAGGGTTTTGTTCATATTGGCGGCGGTTTTGATTTTAGATACCGGGGGGTGGGTTTTGGTTTTGTGGAGCTTGTTGGTTATAGGCATAATTTCCATGAGGACGAATAGGGTTATGTGTGGAATAGGACAGGTTATTGTTAGGATAGATAGCTTGGACTTGCTCAGCTTGATACTCCGTTGCAAAGAATGTGGCCCTCAACAAAAATCACATACAAGAACTCGGACATCTGGAATAAGCATAGGTACCTCTTGAGCTGCCTTTACTTGCCTCGTAGTCTCTTCGAAGGCCTTCTTCTGTTGCATCTCTAGTACGGCATTCATGAGAAATTTGATTGTAGGGTTGCTCTCTAAAGAAGGACCTCCATCTTTTGGACCACGGCCAAATCCCCAATGTGGAGAGTTTTGAGATAACTCATGGAGAAATACGTTTGCTTCATCCGCCGTCTTCTTGAGAAACATGCCACCGGAGGCATGATCGATAGATTCTCGCAAAGAGCTACATAATCCCGAGTAAAAATGATGTAAAAGTAGCCAATCCTCCAGATTGTGGTAAGGACACCTCCGTTGGAGACCTTTGAATCTCCCCCATGCTTTGAATAATGACTCACCGGACTCTTGTTGAAAACTCATAGTGGCTTGCCTCAAACGACAAGCCTCATCATTGGGAAAAAACCTTTGAAGAAAATCACGACTGAGGGCATCCCATGTAGAATAAGTACGCGGTGGACATGTGTTGAGCCACAAGAGTGCTATTCCTTTTAAAGTGAGTGGGAAAAACTTCAGCTTCATGTATTCGGCGGAAACTCCGTTCATTTGCACGAAACCGATACATTGCTCGAACCTATTGATGTGATCGATGAAATTTTCGTGATCTCCTCCATGGTACAGAGTGTTCTCGAATATCTTCAGCAAATATGGTTTAAACTCGAACGATGCATTTGGTGGTAATGTAAGTAATACTGTGGGATCGCCTCCCGTACCTGACGATGGTAATGAATATGATGCTAAGGTACAGGGTGGATCTGGTTCTCTGTCAGACATTGGAATTTCGATCGTCTCTAGCTCCCTTTGTCGTCTTCTTCGTCTCGAGTCGGCGTTTGCTTGGTGAATAATACTTTCGGATTTGAAATCGGTGGAGTTTTAGGCATTCGGCCTCGTCGAGATCGAGTCTGCATGCACAAAAAGAACAAATAGAAGAATCAAGTTCCCAACAACCAAGGATATCAAATCTATAGCAAATGAAATGATCCTAAAAAACCTAAAGACAAAGAGCTAAGCTAGGTGCACTTGCTCCCCGGCAACGGCGCCATTTTGTGTAAACGTGGTTTTTGTACCCCGGTTTTGTATCGTTCTTCTCAGGGAGCTAGGGGCCTTGGCTAGGGCTAATTGACTCTAGGTGAGGTTTAGGACAAAAAGATAACAAGAGGGATTTAAGTGACGAACAGAACAAACACAATTATGGTTCAGTCAATACGGGAAACAATGTGTGTTGGGAAATTTCGGGACGCAAACGGTAATAAGGACGAGGATTTCGCAATTAGAAAGCAACAAAATAGAAGAATCAAGTGACAATCCCGTTATAATAAACCCAACGGATTTCCTCCTTCAAGGATAATCCGGATTAACTTCCTACAAGCCTACATACCACAGACCCGGAGGGTTAAAAAAACGGGACTCTTTAATTAGCTTCTATTCACTTTCGTAAATAGAATACTAACTATCCCACTTACACCTTCCAACTCAAGTGTTGGAGGTATTCGGGGACTTTCATACCTAAATACATCCTACTTGAGGGAAGAATAGGAATGGGAAATTGATTTCACTACAAATTACCTCCTAAAATTGCTAACCCAATCCAAATAAACCATTCACATCCTTAGTTTTTCCCTAACCTATAAGGGTTCTAGCCTCTAATCATCTTAAATAACATGCTAACAACAATAATAACATCATCCATGCTTAAAACAGAGAATCTAGATAATCAAAGCAACAATAGCAACAATCAACAAACACTAAGCAATCTAATAACAAAAACAGAGATTAAAGAGTACATGGATGAACTAAAGAGAGTATGAGTTAAGAAAATGCTCATTACTTTAATGGCAATGGAAAGATGCTCCAGAATAATAAGAATCCAATGCTCCAAAATAAGATAAATCTTCAAAACTTCAATAGAACTCCAATAAAATCCGGTGCAAAAGCAATAATCCAAGTGTAATCACTCACTAATCACTAGGAACTCACTCTAATTGAAAGCTAAAATGTTGCTAATTGAGAGCTAAAATATGATAAGATAAAGCTAAAATGGAATTCAGATTGCCCCCTCATGCTAATCGTCCAAGTAGCAATATATACAAGCCAGCAAGGTTACTCAAAACGCAGCACTTCACCCAACAGAATTGCGAGAACTATAAGGGACCGTAGGTACGGTCTACGGGACCGTAGCTACGGTCCAGCGAAACGAACTAGGCGATTTTCTCTCCTTCGCAACACCGTAGGCACGGTGTATCTGGACCGTAGGCGCGGTCAAGTGAATCATGCTAGGCGATTCTTCTCCCCTTCGCAGCACCACAGGTGCGGTCTCCCAAGACCGTAGGTACGGTCTTGCTCGGGTAATTCACTTCCTGCACACACCTTGGCACCACCGCGGGTGTGGTCCTCAGGACCGTAGGTACGGTCCTGCCCGGTCAAGGTGAAGCTCTGGGCGTAGCGCCCGCTACGTAGAGGGTGGTGGGGGCTACCATGGCAAAACTCAGCAAAACTTTAACTTTTGAGCCGCTCGATATGTCCCGCGTTTCTACTTTCTTCGCCCTTGACTCGGTCAAGACCCGGGAAATCTCGGGATTCCCAAAATAGCAGCAAAATGGCCCTTTTTACCACGTTTTGAGTAAAGACTCTAAAATCGACAAAATAACCAAAAACGTATTAAAAACTATGAAATTAAACTACGAAACAAGTCAAAAGCCTAAGAATTTGCGCCATTTTGTGTAACGTGGTTTTTGTACCCCGGTTTTGTCGTTCTCTCTCAGGAAGTTGGGGTTTCTAAATCTAATAGCCTATTCCGAATTCTCACCTACTAGGTTGGGGGTTCATCATTCATTTAAGAGACATTGGTTTTCAAGCAGATAAGAAACACAAGTAAAGACAAAAAAAGAGAAGAAAAGGGTTTCGAGAGTTTTAGGCAACCAAAGGATTCATGGTTATGTGAGTTTTGAGGTTAGGAAGCAAAAATATAGGATAAATCATATGAGAATCTTGTTGGAAATATGGCCACGGGATTTCCTCTTTCGAAGGTAATCCAAATTAACTTCCTCGAAATCCACCATGGATCCTGGGGGTTAATCGAACAAGATTCCCTAGTTCGCCTCTATCTCACTTTCATGAGAGAGTGACTAACTATCCCGTCCTTAGCCTTCCATTGACAAGTGATTAGTAAATTAGAGGAAGGACTAAGGTGGGAATTAGATTTTTCCCACTAATTACCCCCTAATTCACCCCACTTGAAGGAAGGACTAAGGTGGGAATTAGATTTTTCCCACTAATTACCCCCTAATTCACTAACCCCTATAACTAATCATCAATTAGAGCTTTAATCACTTCCTTAACCCTAAAACCCTAGCCTCTAATCATATTAAAGAACAAAATAAAACCAACTAATCAAGACCTAAACCTAAAGACATTACAAAAACCCAAAACAGAACCCTAAAACAAAATAAACCAAACTCACCTTCACTAAACCCTAATCAAGACCTAACCCTAGACAAGACCAAAACAAACCCTGAAAACACAAAACAGTCACCAAACGAACCCTAGACCAAACCTAACAAGGACCTAAACAAACCCTAGGAAACCTAAACCCTAATCTGACTTAGGAGCTAAACCCAACACTGACCCTAAGCAAACCTAACCAAGACCTTAGACAAAACCCTAATGAGACCTAAACAAAACCAACCAAAACAACCCTAAAAGAAAACCTAATAAGAACCTAATACTGACCCTACCAAAACCCTAAGACGACCTAAGAAACCCTAATAGTACTCTAGCTAAACTGACTAGAGACCCAACCCTAAAAACCTAGACTGGCCTAACATACTGCCTAGACCGAACACATAGAAAGGAAAGGAAAACAAAGAAAAAGAGAAGGACACTGAGACGGACAAAACAAAGAGAAACGAGAGAAGGGGAAACCAAAACATCAACCAAGAACAGAATCAATCATCAAAACCTAACTCAAACAGGGCACCGAGACATAAACGAACACAAATACCAAATCACAATATCAAAATCGAACCAAAACAATTATCAAGAGTCTCAGATTTAACCCAAAAAACGCATCAATTCTTTACACACAAATCAAAATCATACAAATTCCAAAATTCGAACAATACATCCAAACTGAATAAATTATTCACAAACCAAAAACCCTAAAATTGATTAACACCAAATCAAATCCCAGAACATCAAAAACCCAGATTCGAAACCCTATCATGCATACGAAATTATACCTAAATCTAACCTAAGGCCGGAGGTCGAAACCAACCATCAAAGCTTACAATGGCTGGTTCTTCCCCTTTTATAGTCGAACTCAGCCTCTCCTTTCAATCTCCACCCTTCGATCTCCTCAATCTCGAACGGTTGAGATGAATTTGATTGTTGAGGACGGAGATGATGACGATGGTGATGTGCTGCGCGTTCTTCTTCGCAACTCTCTCTCTCTCAACCGAATTTGTTGCAATCAAAGAGAAAAAGAGTGAGAGATTGAGAAATTCATGAGATAATGGAAAAGAGAAGAGATGAGAGATGACAGAGAAGAGACGAGAAGAGAGAAGGAGAGATGGAGTTTGATGCGGTTATGGAGGGTGAGGTGGTTCGAGGCTGTTTGGTGAGCAAGGGAAAACTAGAGAGGAAGAAGAGAAAGGGGAGACGGGAAGAGGGAATGGGGAAATGGGGAATTAGGGTTTAGGTGGGAGTTTTGTATTCCGCTGGGAGGGGAAATAAAAGGGGAAACGGGTTTGATAGATTGGTTTATGGGTCCGGTCTCTTGGTCGCGGGTAGGGTAGATGAGGCTGGGTTTGGGCTAGGGAAATGTGCTGGGCCGAAGGAAAAAAAAAAGGGGGGAAAAGGAGATTGGGTTTAGTTTTAGGAATAGGATTAAGTGTTTATTTTATTTCATTTTTCAATTTCATTCAAATTAGTGCTAAAAATAGCTAAAAATGATAAAATCTAATGAAATCTAATGAAATTACAAAATTACTAAAAACATAATAAAAAGCCTAATTTAATTATTAAAAACAATCTAAAAATCCTAAAATAGAGGGGAAAAATCATGCAAAATTGGGTTTAAACACCCCCCACACTTAAACTTTTGCTCGTCCCGAGCAAAACAAAACAAATTTACCTAACTACTCCACTTTCGTGGGAGGAAACAGGTGCATTTAGCGTATGCACCAAGTCCTTTAAACCCCCCGGTAGCCCGGGTGGACGAGGTGGGTCTCGTGAGGGTTTGTAGCGACTCTACCCACAAAAGCTAAGAGAAGAAATTGAAGAGAGAAGGGAATGGAGAGTGAAAAACAAAACTAAAACCGGAAAGAAGGAAGGAGATATTCGCATTCATGGCAACGCATCTAATTGTTCAACCGACTTTATCAATCACAAGGAAGGGGCGAATATAAACAAACAAGGATACTTAGGTCGAAGAGTTGTCATTCTTAGAGATTTTCAACCCCAAGCATTTCATCAAAAGCGTATTCCTCGTGTACAAGTGCAAGTGGGTTCTAACTGATTCCGAAAGACTCCAAAGACTCACGCCCGAGCTCAAAAACAAACGAAACGAATAAGGAAAGAAAAGAGTTGCCCTTCCCCGCATTTTGGTCACCATTGGCTTGGTGAGGGCCGTAGGTGATGCAAGGAGAGGCCCACACTTTATTAACGCTTAAACTTTTCTTTTTTTTTTTTTACTTTTTAATGGTCGGTATTAGCCTTATTTTCGGGAATTGGACGGCCCAAAATGGGGTTTACCCTCCCAACACAGTCTTTTCCATACACACCTCGGTCGAGAATTTGATATAGGAGGAGCTTAAGGGGTAATAGCATCGTACTGCTAATACCGGGCCCGTGTAGGTTGGCTAAGTGTATGGTGGTTGATGTCGTTCAGCCGACACGCCCCATTTAATCCGATTATTTAGTTTTGCTTCCTTTTTCTTTCTTTCTTCTGCTTTTTGCTTTTGCTTTTGCTTTTGCTAAACAGGAAAAAGGAACAAGCTCAGACACAAACCCCTAGAATCTTCCGGTTTCAACTAGAACGTGAAAGGAATCGGGGATCTCGCTAGACATTCAATGAAGGGAATCTAATTAAAGTGAGTCATGAAAACAATTCAAACTAAGGCCTATTATTGTAAATATTGGCCGCTTCCAAACGATTAACTAAGTCAATTAAACAACTATCTACACTATTATGGACCAGAACATCGCCTAAAGAAAAACAAAACACTTTTGGGGTTTTTTCACAACTTTTTGTTTTTCCATTTTCTCTTTCATTTTTCACAACACTTTTTCACTTTCTTTTTTTTTCAAATTTTAGCATTTTTTTTTTCACTTTTTTTTCACGAATTTTTCTAAGGAAGAAAGGCAACAAAAGAGGACCTAAAAAGACTAGGTGCGCTACCCCAAACGTAAAGATCTCCCCCCCCCCCCCCCCACACTTAAAATGACACAATGTCCTCATTGTGGAAAGAGTTTCTCATGAAGGGTAGTTAAACTATAAACACCATATATACAAACACCTAGCACATAGAAAAGGGGTGGCGCCCCGAGCCCACACGGCTCCAACAACAAAGAAATCCCAACATAAAGCATACCAAGGGGTGCGCCACCAAAAGGTAAAACCAAGCATGCAAAAGAAAACAAACCAAACAAACAAAAATAAAGAAATAATTACAAAAAGAGAAAGGGTGGAATGAGGTTACCATAAAAGTCTTTAATAAAAGCAAGAAAAGCACTTAGATAACTTCCATTACCAATGGAGCATCAACCGCTCCTTATTCTTCAAGATTTGGGCCTTCAAGATCGGAAGAATTCAACGCCCGTAGGAGAAGATCATGCATCCTCGAATGCATTTCAGAACCATGAATGTATGAGAACATAAAAATCAATGAGTCATAATAGGTAAGTGTTCTCAACATTTTATCAAAAGCCTTAGAAAAATCACTAGAATGATGAAATAAGTGGATGAACATGATTTTTCTAGGCGAGTCATCTAGGTAAACATGATATGGGTCAAGGAGGGGATCATAACCTCTAAAGGTACCTAGAGACTCAAGGCATGAATGGTTGGGTGAGGGAGTGATAATCAATCAATGAATAGGGATAACATAATTGGGAGAGAGGGATACATCATCACAATCAAAGCACATAGAAGAATTGTTAACTTCCTCAACAAAATCATCACAAACAAGTCCCAACCCAAGATTATCATCTAATTCATTAACCTCATCACATGTATGCAAAGAAAAATTAGGACTACTCTCCAAGGCAACACTCTCAACATCGCATAAGGTTTCATCATTATAGACATCAAGGGTGAAAGTGTCACATTCAGGTTCATAATCCTCAACAAATGATTCATACTCACACACATATGCATCATGAGGGATAGTTTTTATATCATGAGAATGAGGCACACAAGTAAAATAGGGAGAAAGAGAGTCATTATCACCATTTTCACACAAAGGGGGATTATCATGAATATCAGGGGATAATGGGGGAAAAGACTCGACTCTACTTGAAGTACATTCCTCGGGAGAGGATAGTCTTATCATGTGAGCATACTCGGATATTTTAGAAGTTAACGAATCAAGCTTTTCACTGAACTCTCTTTGCTTTCTATCTATTTGTTGCACACAATTCATGATATATTCTTTATAAGTCGGGTCAACAACATGAGTAAAAGTGTCGGAAGCATGAATAAATGATTCAAATTGATCACAAGGGGAGGGGACATGCATAAGAATTGAAATAGGAGAGGAAGGAGTACACACATATGGATCTTCAATGCCATTTACCTTGGTTGATCCACAAATGGACATTGAGTATGTAAATCGTCACAAGGGGAAGGGGGACAAACATTCAAACTTCTAGCATGGTGAGCACATTGATTATCAAAATAATAACCCTCAGAATAACAACTCTTAAAATCACGAACATCCCGTATCAACCAAAAAAGTAATCTCCAAGCCTCATTATCATTTTCCATATTAAAACCAAAACAATCTAACATATAACGAGTTATAAAATTCACTCCGTCATTAATAACAACCAACACTTCCCTTCTAGAATAATTATTACCTTGAGAAGTCCAATAAGCATAATAATCAATCAATCTATCATAGTAATCACAAAGTAATTCATGCTCATCTTGGGGGAAGCTAAAACATGTCATTTCGTTATTCATATTTTTAGAGTTTTAACAACCTAGAGGGAAAACTCAAGAAATAAAACTAGAAGGCTAGAAGGGCGCAACTCCCCGGTAACGGCGCCATCTTGTGTAACGTGGTTTATGTACCCCGGTTTTGTCGTTCTCTCTCAAGTAGTTGGGGTTTCTAAACCTAATAGCCTATTCCGAATTCTCACCTACTAGGTTGGGGGTTCGTCATTCATTTAAGAGAGATTGGTTTTCAAGCCAATAAGAAACACAAGTAAAGACACAATAAGAGAAGAAAAGGGTTTCGAGAGTTTTAGGCAACCAAAGGATTCATGGTTATGTGAGTTTTGTGGTTAGGAAGCAAAAAGATAGGATAAATCATATGAGAATCTTGTTGGAAATATGGCCACGGGATTTCCTCTTTCGAAGGTAATCCAGATTAACTTCCGCGAAATCCACCATGGATCCCGGGGGTTAATCGAACAAGATACCCTAGTTAGCCTCTATCTCACTTTCATGAGAGAGTAACTAACTATCCCGTCCTTAGCCTTCCATTGACAAGTGATTAGTAAATTAGAGAGTTTTCGATCCCTAATTCACCCCACTTGAAGGAAGGACTAAGGTGGGAATTAGATTTTTCCCAATAATTACCCCCTAATTCACTAACCCCTATAACTAATCATCCAATGGAGCTTTAATCACTCCCTTAGCCCTAAAACCCTAGCCTCTAATCATATTAAAGAACAAAATAAAACCAACTAAAAATCTAAAACCTAAAGACATTACAAAAACCCAAAATAGAACCCTAAAACAAAATAAACCAAACTCACCTTCACTAAACCCTAATCAAGACCTAACCCTAGACAAGACCAAAACTTAACCAAAACAAACCCTGAAAACACAAAACAGTCACCAAACGAACCCTAGACCAAACCTAACAAGGACCTAAACAAACCCTAGGAAACCTAAATCTTAATCTGACTTAGGAGTTAAACCCAACACTGACCCTAAGCAAACTTAACCAAGACCTTAGACAGAACCCTAATGAGACCTAAACAAAACCAACAAAAACAATCCTAAAAGAAAACCTAATAAGAACCTAATACTGACCCTACCAAAACCCTAAGACGACCTAAGAAACCCTAATAGTACTCTACCTAAACTGACTAGAGACCCAACCCTAAAAACCTAGACTGGCCTAACATACTGCCTAGACCGAACACAAAGCAAGGAAAGGAAAACAAAGAAAAAGAGAAGGACACTGAGACGGACATAACAAAGTGAAACGAAAGAAGGAGAAACCAAAACATCAACCAAGAACAGAATCAATCATCAAAACCCAACCCAAACAGGGCACCGAGACATAAATGAACACAAATACCAAATCACAATATCAAAATCGAACCAAAACAATTATCAAGAGTCTAGATTTAACCCAGAAAACGTATCAATTCATTACACACAAATCAAAATCATACAAATTCCAGAATTCGAACAGTACATCCAAACTGAATAAATCATTCACAAACCAAAAACCCTAAAATCGATTAACACCAAATCAAATCCCAGAACATCAAAAACCCATATTCGAAACCCTATCATGCATACCAAATTAAACCTAAATCTAATCTAAGGATGGAAGCCGAAACCAACCATCAAAGCTTCGAATTGCTCGTTCTTCCCCTTTTATATTCAAACTTAACCTCTCCTGTCAATCTCCACCCTTCGATCTCCTCAATCTCGGACGGTTGAGATGAATTTGGTTGTTGAGGGCGGAGATAATGACGATGGTGATGTGTTGCGCGCTCTTCTTCGCAACTCTCTCTCAACCGAATCTGTTGCAATCAAAGAGAAAAAGAGTGAGAGATTGAGAAATTCACGAGATACTGGAAAATAGAAGAGATGAGAGATGACAGAGAAGAGACGAGAAGAGAGAAGGAGAGATGGAGTTTGATGCGGTTATGGAGGGTGAGGTGGTTCGGGGCTGCTTGGTGCGCAGAGGAAAACCAGAGAGGAAGAAGAGAAAGGGGAGACGGGAAGAGGGAATGGGGAAATGGGGAATTAGGGTTTAGGTGGGAGTTTTGTATTCGGCTAGGAGGGGAAATAAAAGGGGAAACGGGTTTATGGGTCGGGTCTTTGGGTCGCGGATAGGCTAGATGAAGCTGGGTTTGGGCTGGAGAAATGTGCTGGGCCGAAGGAAAAAAAAGGGGGAAAGGGAGATTGGGTTTAGTTTTAGGAATAGGATTAAGGTTTTTTTTTATTTCATTTTTCAATTTGATTCAAATTAGTGCTAAACATAGCTAAAAATGATAAAATCTGATAAAATCTAATAAAATTACAAAATTACTAAAAACATAATAAAAAGCCTAATTTAATTATTAAAACCAAGCTAAAAGTCCTAAAATAGATGGGAAAATCATGCCAAATCGGGTTTAAACACCTCCCCGCCATCATTCCTCAATCTTCTTTCTATTAGACTTGGATCACCTCCATACCCGATTAGCCAACCACCTCTTCTCCTATGACAAGAATCCATCTCGACCATTCCCTCACCTCTTCTCCTATGAGGTAACCTAACCCTTGTCGACCGTCTAGCCTTCGTTGAAACATAGTCATATGTCAATCATGACCTACCCAGATTCGACCACTAACCCGCCTTCATCTACTTTTCACCAAGTACCCCATGAACCCGTGTGGCCGTCATCAGACTTACCCTTTCTTTCGCCAACCCTTTTTCTCCTCCCATATCGCCAGAGCTTTTTTATTTGGTCATTAATGTAAGCGCGAGATCTGATATTTCAAGGCACGTTCTCAGCACACCTGAGTGAGGCCAACCCGTCAAGGACAAGAAATCAGCGACATCAATAGCTAATTGCGAACAACATCCGACTCAAGAGAAGAGTTCATTTGAACAGGGGGCTCCTCTAGCCTTCACATAACCTGTCGTGGGAGCTCTACTTATTTTCATAACGATCCGAGAAATAAAAATGCAAGACAAGTCATCTAAGGCAATGCCATCATCATCAAGCCTCGTCATAACTCATAAGCCTCACCTATCCTTTAAACCAGCAAGAAGCTCGCCAAGAAAGTCACACAACTCTGATACCAAAGCTAATGTATGTGTAGACCAAAACTAATCAAAGTGCACTAGCCTGGACAACACCAAAGGCCCTCCCTGACCTTGACAATTCAACTTAAGCTCTTGCTAAGGAAAGAAAAGCATCAAGGAACGAAAAACAAATAAGTAAAGATAGAAAACTTGTGATTCCTACTGATAATGACCATACCATAGCAAGAAGCACAAGGGATGTACCCTATTCACACTACTAGATACAGACCACACCACCAATAGCATGAACCAAGCTCTACTTAACACCTTCTAAGCCTGCCAAAGCTTAGTTACAGACAAGTAGAAATTAACGAGAGTTTTATGACACTCACAAACACACAGGAGCCAAGTTCGACTGATTTCTCATAAACACTCATATAATGAATTACATTACATAGGAGTTGGCTTTTATATGTTGCATTAAGCAAGCAGCTGGCCGTTCCTCAAGTAATTGAGGTTTTCTAAGTTGAAAGAAACCTCTAAGCTACTATTAAACTTACTTAATAAATATAAGTGAGTTGCTTAAGGCTAATACAATGCTTAATTATATCTGATTACTTCAAAAGAAACAACAAAATAAAATAAAAGTTGTTGGCTGTCTCTAATTGGGCCAGCAGCTGCTTCTTGGTTCCATTAGTCATGCTTCCACTTGCTATTAAGTATTCTTGTTGTGGGTGAGAGTTGGTAGTAATAGAATTCACTGAGGTAATTCGATCATTAAAGGATAAATGACCAAATAACCTTAACAAAGCCAAGAATTCCAAGGCTGTCCCAGCTGCTTGGTTGCTTGCATACCCTGAACTATACTTGCTGTAGAAAATGTCCAGCGAATTCAGTCATCTGCACTCCTCGATCATAGGCTGCTGATGAACCATGGAATATATAGAGACCACTAAATGCCATTACCTTCCACCACAGCTTGTTTCAGACCTTGAATAAACATGAACCTAATTTCACAGGTTAGGGCTCTGCCAAGGTTCAATTGCATGAATTGAACTTTGGTTCTAAGGCCAAAGCTGCCTACTGCACAGGTTCCTTGTCTTCAAAATTACATTGTTTCTTTTTATAGCTTCAAAATTACCCTAGGACTTGTCTCCCCTTGTTGCTTCATTGTTGTTGTAAGAGGGACTTAATCCCTCCTGAATTTCCAGCTAGGTCCCAATTAGGAAAGGACCTACTATGGACTTCAGGAAAGAAAGTCCTCTACTTTGTCCCTGCTGTCTCAGCTAGCAATGCAGGTTGAGATGGACCTCCATCATTACCCCTGGATTCGAAATTCGGGTTCAAAGACCGGAGTCTTCTTTCTTTCTTTTTTTGGTTCGTCGATTTCCTTAAATCGGCTGGCGACTCTTCGTTTATAACCTGTTATATTATCTGATATATCCTTTCATTGCATAAAAATATTTAGAGATGAATTAATAATTTTACTCCAACTCCCGGCCATCCCAACAGAAAAATGAACATAATATACGTAGGCCCAACAGTAACTTCTCCATAGGCCCAACGGCCTATGACGAGTTCTAGTGGCCCACATGACTTCTTTTGGCCCGGGTTTGGATTTGAATTGTTATTGATTCATCGATAAAATAATCTTGTGTAACTTCGAATATATTAATAATTTTAATAGGTTCGTAAATAAATAAAAGTCTCTCATCTCGAAAACATTTAAGCAACCTTAGTCGACTCCCAATCACAACATAAGTAGAACGTTCGAAACTATTCCCTGGGCAGGGATTTTTCGACGTCCTATAGTGTCGAGAGCAGCCGCTGTCCAAATACCATAGGTCGCTGTGAGTTTTGAAGCATACCTGCATCAGACGACATTATACCTTCCTTGGTTTTTGACAAACAAGCTGTGCTTTTAGAGGAGATCTTAGGAACCTATATTTTGCCTACTTGAAAAAAAAAACTAGGAGATTTGGAGGACTTGGGTAAGGAATTTTGAGAGGTCTTTTGAGTATGAACTTCTCGACAGTTTTTGTGATGTTGTTTTCTGAGAGGAATCATATGTGGAGTAGGGAGGAGGGGTCCTTTACGAGAATGATTCAGAGGGATTTTGGACCGAGGGTTAGAAGAAGGTGGAGGATTTGGTGTTGGAAGAATGAGTTTTTTCTGATGAGGATGGAAATTTGTGACTGCCTCATTGGATAATTGAGTGATGTCCTTATAGTAGTCTGTGACCTCTATGGATAGTATAACATTTTCAGATGCTAAGAGGTCATTTCTCGTATTCAAGCTCTCTATGGTTTCGTGTAACGTGGTTTGTAAGACCTCGGTTTTGTCGTTCTCTCTCAGGGAGCTTGGGCCTTGGTCATAGAAACTAAGTCAATGGTCGGGATGAGATTGCTAATGTAAGGATATCGGTTTGAAGGGATCACAATGCAAGAAACAAAGCTAAGGTCGGTCAAGGAATGGAAAATGGGCTTCGGAGGTTTTCGGGATGCAAACGGGGATGAGGAAATGGGTTTTGCAACAAGAGAGTAACGAGAAGGGGAAATCAAATGGTAATTCCATTAGAAAATACCCACCAGGCTTCCTCTTTCAAGGATAGTCCGGATTAACTTCCCCAAAGTCCATCGACAGACCCGGGGGAGTTCAAGGAACGGAATTTCCTAGTTAGTTTCTATTCGCTTTCACGAACTGGAATACTAGCTATCCTAATTCCTACCTTCTAACAAGTGTTGGATGTATTCGGGATGCTTTCGCACCCAAATACATCCCACTTGAGGGAAGGATAGGATTGGGAAATTGATTTCCTAACTAATTACTCACTAAAATTGCTAACCCAAACCTAATCACCCATTCACACCCTTAATTACCCCCTAACCTATAGGGTTTCTAGCCACTAATCATGACACTAACTATGCTAACAACATCCACACCAAACCTAAACATGATTTCTAACATCAAACAACCATAAACAAGCAAGATAATCAAATAACAAGCAAGAACAATTAAAGAACAAGCAAAGTAATTAGCAAAGTAATTAATAAAGGAGTTAAGGGAAGAGAAAACTTATCAAAGTGCTGTAGATGAACAAGAGAAAGCAATAAAAAGATGATCCAACAATCTTTCAATTGTTTGGATACCCAAATCTTCAAAAATAAACACAAATCTCCAAAACCCTAGATTAATCTCTAACTAATCTCCCTCTAAAAACCACTAATTACAAGTTGAAAATAATGTCTAAGTCTAACATTAGATAACTCCCTAAGAAATCGTGAAAGAGATATATGTATACAAGTGAAAATTAGTTGGCAAAACACAACACTTCAGGCCGAAAACACTCGCAGAACATAGGGAGACCTTGGTCACGGTCTAGGTGACCGTGGCCACGGTCATGTTCTGTCTTGTGAAATCTGTATGGCGATTTAGGGCAGACAAGTTTTCGCTCCTTCGCACCGTCGTGGCTACGGTCTCCCAAGACCGTGGCCACGGTCTTGCTCCGCCACTTCTTCCCTTAGACATGTCATGAACCCACCGTGGCTACGGTCAACTTGACCGTGGCCACGGTCTAGCTCAGCTTTCCTTCCCTTTGTTCTTCCATCTTTCCGAAGCATGTAACGCTCGATCCGAAGGTCGTAGCATGCGTTACTTCACTAATTGGCACCAAAGGTCGGGAGTGAGGTCCCGGGTCGATTCCGTCTCAGTTTCCGATCCGGCTTGGCTCGTTTTGCTACGTTTTTGGTGAAAACCCCAAAATCTACAAAATAATCAAAAACACATTAAAAGCTATGAAATTAAACCATGAAACGAGTTAAAAGCCTAAGGATTTAGGCGGTATTTAGACACAAAATTGGGTCTAAACACCCCCCCACACTTAAACTTTTTCTCGTCCCGAGCAAAACAAAACAAAACAAATAAGAAAACTAAACACCAACCCCTCTGTCGTGGGAGGAAACGAGTGCATTTAGCGTATGCACCAAGCCCTTTGAACCCCCCGGCAGCCCGGGTGGACGAGATGGACTCGTGAGGGTTTGTAGCGGCTATACCCACAAAAGCCAAATAGATAGGAGAGAGGGAAAGTGAAACCAAAACCGAAGAAAACAAAAAGGAACGAAAAACAAGGGCTTTGATTCACAAGATCTCGCAATCCGAACTAAGAAAACGCGATTAAACCTCCCAAAGTAACCGTTAGGAGCATCTCACAAACACCAAACTCAGAAAAAGGTCGATCTTGAAGATTTTTAACTCCCTACACCTTGTAACAAGCGAGACCCCGCAGCAAAAAACAACAAGGATTTAAGGGGAACCAAAAGACTTTAAAAACTCGCGTCCGAATTTGAAAACAACGAAACAACAGAGAGGATTGTTGCCCTCCCTCGTATTTGGTCGCCCTTGGCTTGGTGAGGGCCGTAGGTGATGCAAGGGGAGGCCCCGCTCTTTTTAGAAGCAAAACTTTTCTTTTCTTTCTTCTTTTTCTCTATTTTGTTTCTTTTTGGTTTTTAAAAGTCGGTATTAGCCTTACTTTCGGGAATTGGACGGCCCATATAAGGGGTATACCCTCCCAACACGGTCTTTTCCATATGCCTCTCCGAGGAGGGTTAAGGGGTATCCAATGCCGTACCACGAATCCTGGGCCCATGTAGGTTGGCTCAGTGTATGGTGGTTAATGTCTTCAGCGACACGCTCCACTTATTCAGGTTATTATATCTTATGAAAGCTTTCTTCTTTCTTCTTTCTTTTTCCTTTTTTTTCTTTCTTTTCTTTTCTTTTTGCAGTTTTTGCTTTTGCTAAACGAGAGACAAAACAAACTCAGACACAAGCCCTTAGAATCTCCGGGTTCCCAACAAAACGAGAAAGGAACGGGAGTCTCACAAGACACTTAATGAAGGGAGTCTATTAAAGATAAGTCTCGACTAGAACTCGAGTTAGGGTCGAAAAATGCTCCAACCGATTACTTTTAGAAAGAAGTTTAAGAACGGCTTCTCAACTTCGATAATGAGATCCAGGAAACAAAGCAAAAAAAAAAAACATAACGAAAAGAAAAACGAAAAGGTTTTCACTCCTTTTTTTCTCCATTTTCACACAAAAATTTTTAAATTTTAAGCAAAAACTAGGAAAACAAAGTATAAAACGACTAGGTGATCTACACTTGAAACAGAATATCTCCCCCCCCCCCCACTTAACACTCCACAATGTCCTCATTGTGGGAAGGTGTCACATGAAAAGGGTAGAGAACCTACAAAACACAAACAAACAAAAAACAACTAGCAAGCTGAAATGGTGGCGACCCGAGCCCACACGGCTCCAACAACAACATATCCCAACATAAACTCTCAAAGGGGTTCGCCACCCAAAAGAAAATCAAGCATGCAGCATGGATCATAGGATATTCAACTCAAAAAGAGAAGAGCGGAGAGATATTACCTCGAGTTCTTCAAAACAAATGATTACTCAATCCGCCATCCGTGATAATTGAGCAAAGGGTTAGGATATTCAAGTAAAAACAAGCAAGGCTCGTAAGATCCGCATGCAAGATTAGAAACAAGAAAAAGAAACCAAAAAATTACTTAGAGGTACCCTAACTTTTGAAGAAACAATTTTTTGGTACCCTAACTTTCCAAAACTAATTTTGGGGTACCCTAACTTTTAGGATTAGAAATTACTAGGTGAATTTCCGGCGAAACTCCGATTGATTCAAATCATTTTCGTCCACGAAAACAAAGGGCATTTTCATCCACAAAAACACTTAATCAATTTCCCGCCTAAAACTCACCGTCGAATTCAAATAATTAGCCGAAAATTCACCTAATTATTTCTAATTCTAAAAGTTAGGGTACCCCAAAATTAGTTTTTAAAAGTTGGGGTACCAGAAAAAACATTTCACCAAAAGTTAGGGTACCCCTAAGTAATTTTTTGAAAAGAAACTAATAAAGAAAGGAAAAGAAATTAATCAAAAAGGAAGTATGGGTTACCTCCCATGTAGTGCTTATTTTAGGTCTCTAGCTTGACCTAATTACTTGTTTAATTCTGGAGAGACGTGGTGCACATGAGAGGTACATAATCAGCTTCTTCCACCATGATTGCTTCTTCTTCCTTCCTCTCCAACTCATACCATTTTTGGACAACCTCAAGGTGAGTCGTCCCTCCGGTCGTTTGGTTGACCATGAGCGGGGAAGAGGTCATGATGTCTATGATTTCTTCCAATGTCGCTTCCTCCTCCTTCTCCAACACCTTCTCATCACCTCCGCAAATAGAATAAGGGTCTCCTCCAGCGGTTTGATTGGATGATGGGGATGAAGAAGTAACTTAGGCCTTTCCTCAAACTCTATGTCCTCAATATAAACTTCATCCAATGAGATCTCCCTCCTCAATGGAACAATCTTGAGGGAATCATCACGTGATGAATCTTCAATTACCTCGGGTCCAGAACATAAGGTTTCGGGATGATCGTTTTCATGCTCATTGTCATGTTCCACTTCAAGAATATAAACTTCTTCTTTATGCTCATGAACAATCGTGGTCACTGAATTGACTTCAACACAAGGTGGCATGGAAAAGGGCGTCTCAGTACGGAAATTAAACTTTGATTCAATATGTCCTTCATCAATCAAGTGTTGAATCAACCAGTTTGGGAGAGGAATTTGCATTTGGTGGGAATCAAATTGCTCTTCAGGGCATTCACTAGCACTTTCATTCAAAACTAGAACTTGTTCTTCCTCTACCTTCTCTTCTACACAATTGACTTCCTCGCCAATCAATTTCTCCTTCTCATCATCTACCACTTGTTCAACCTCCATACCCTCCCTTCAATTTTATCCTCAATATCTCCCTCTTTTTCTTCAAAAACTCCCTCTTCCACCAACTCAGGTTGCTCAACTTCTCCTCCACCACATATGGTAATAACATTCACCTCCACCCCTTGGATAGGAGTAGTTTGGATAGATGCAAATTGAAATTGGTTGGATTGAGCCAATTCGAGCTCAAGACTTTGGATATAAGCGTAATCCCCCTCTCGGTCTTCCATGATTCGCTCCAACATCAACTCAAATGAGGATCCTTGAAGTGGTTGAGAAATTTGAGGTTGTCGAAAATCTTGTTGGGTTGGATGGAAGGTTTCTTCTTGAATGAATGGGTGATGGTCTGTAAAACCCCGAAAAATTCAAATGCGTTGACCGTGACGTTATTAATAATATAATTTGACTCCATTATTAATAATCTAAATTGAGCTCGTAGGATCGTTGAGGGACTAACAAGGGTATATTGGGAATATCATGTGTTGTTATTATTATTATTATTATTATTATTATTATTATTATTATTATTATTATTATCATTATTATTATTATTATTAATATTATGTGATTATTATTAATATTATATGAATTATTGTTATTATTATTTCTTATTATTATTAGTAATAGTATGGTAGTTAGCAATAGCTATTATTATTAATCATTAAATACTAGTAAAGTTAGCTTAGTTAAAATTACTTAGGTTTTGGTTTTCTTATTGGGTTAGAAGTTTTGGTTAGAGTTAAATTAGGTTTAAGATTAGTTAGAGGGGGGGAGATTAGAAGTTAATTAGGTCTAACCTAAGGTTTCAAAACTAAAACCTACGCCTCCCTCTTTTCGCTCTCTTCTCTCTAGGCTCTTCCTCTCCCTGCCGTTCCCCTCAGCCAGTGTCGGCCGCCAAGAACCGTCGCCGGCGACCACCCCGACAACCACCAATAGCCGCTCTCCCTCATTTTCTCTTTCAATCGTTCTCTCTCTCTCCCTCCTCTCTATTCCGACGCAACTGCCACTGCTGACCACCATGCCGTCGAGCGCCGCTGCCCAAGCCACCATAGCCGCAACCTCTGCCACCGTCTCCGACGCCAAATGCCGCCCGTGCCTGCCCCGACGCCACTGAACCGCCGGCACACCCCAGAACGTGCGACCACCCTGACGACCACCACTTGCCTAGACGCCACCCTCATACCACCCGGCAGCCGCCTAGCCCGAGCAACACTGCAAGCCCCACCGGATCACCACCCCCGAGCCACTGTTGTTGCTGTTTGGACGACCGTCGCACGACTAACAGACCACTGTCGGCCACCACACTACCTCACCGCCATCCTGGAGTTGCCGCTACCGCTAGTTAGCCACCTCGACCTCCTCCCACTCTTGATCTTGGGTATAAACTTTAATCTCGATCCTAGCTACGTCGTTCGGTTTATTTCGTACCAATGCTTGGCTGCTGTAAGTTCTTCTTGTACGTGAGTAGGATGTTCGGTTTTTTTTGGTACTAGCATGGATGCTAATGTTGTTGCTGTGTATGTATAGTAGGTGTCTTTTAACTATTATTATCATAATTATTATTAGTACTATTATTAGTATTTTAGATTATTTTACGAGGCATAATAGTTTTTTTATTAAATATTCATTTATATGGAAATTTATGTTCTGATTATTTGAAGAACATTTTAAATGCCTTTTGATTGTTTTTAAAGGTTTTATAATGTTTATGTTTACTAAAGTTTTAAACTTTACACTTTTATATTATTATTATGTTATTATTACGTGTTTATATTATTATTAAGTTATTATCAAGGTTTCTTTACATAAAAAGGTTTAAATTGTTGGTTATAAGTGGTGGCTTTTAGACCTTGGTTAGATTAGGGTAGAAACTTTAACCTTAGCCACTGTTTAGGGTCTAAATTGGGATCCCGGGATTGAATGGTGAAATCTAGAACCGAAATTATTGACTATATGGAAACCGGGAATGGGATAGTTTCGATGATGTGCAAAGAACGGGTCGTCACGACAAGTATAGTTGTCCTTTGATCAAACCCTTTGAAATGGAGGTTCCCTTAGATGTTAGCTTTCATAGGAATTTTACGGATCGGACTTTGGAGTTGTATAGGTCGAGTTATACCCCGATTACTAGACCTAGGTCAGATCTGGACAGTTTGGATTAATGACCATTTTTGAGGACCATAGAAGGTATTTGTGGTCTTAAGTTCAACATAAGAGTTTTAGTAGACATCCTGAGGTTTCCGAAAAGTCCAAAACCAGATCCATAGAATGTCGGGAAGTTAAGTTCTGACCCTTTTTATGTGGATGTTGTAATCTATTTTGTTGATTTTTTTTATTAATAAAAAATGTTGTTGTGTGAAAATGATGTTTTGATCTGGTTAGGTGATTACTTGGAATGTGTTAGATGATTTAGAGTGTAAATTCATGATTGATGGGAACATATAGTGTTCCTAGGGGAGGGTTAGGTAGAAGGTAGTTAATACTAACTTCGAAGGACGCGTTTTGATTAGAAAAATTATTATTTTAGGCCCGAGCTAATTCGCGTCGTTAGTGAGCTCAAGTGTGTTCGTCTTAGCTGTGAAGTGAAGTTAACCAGGTAATGTCTATGCTCTAATCCCCACTGGGATGCTCTTTAAATGTGTTTTAATGTTTTCTAATTTGTTTTGAGAATTGCATCCCGAAAGGGGACCTTGTGGAAATGTGGCCATCTGTTTTTTTTATATTTGTTTATAATTGATGATTTAAGAGTTATTGATATTGAGATGGTCTTTTATAAGTAGTTTTGTTATTGGTTTCGATAAACCTGGGTTGGGTTTGACTTGAGAGTTGTGAGCTGAGTTGCGCATAAGACACTCTTAATTCAAAGTGAAACTTTAAGCGGGTTTATTGTTTGATGCCTTTGGTAGGCGATTATTTTTACGGGCGATAACCCTGAGACCAGGATTTGGTATCCTGTATGGGTTATGTGTCAAGAGATCAGGGTTTCATTCCTGATATAGGATACATGATTTTTTTGATGCCTTTGGTAGGCGATTGTTTGATACCTTTGGTAGGCGATTGTTTTGATGCCTTTGGTAGACGATTGTTTTGCGGGCGATAACCCTGAGACCAGGATTTAGTATCCTGTATGGGTTATGTGTCAGGAGATCAGGGTTTCATCCCTGATATAGGATAGATGATTTTTGATGCCTTTGGTAGGCGAATGTTACTTTAAGGGATTTGATATCCCGCCCGCATAATAAAATATGGATTGGTTGGGTTGAGGAAAACAATTTAGAAGGATTAAAGGTTTGTGAAAGGTTTTGACTTGTTCCCTCTCCCTCAAATGAATTGAAATGAACTTAACTTGTTTTTAACGTTAGGGGTAGATATTATTGATATTTCCCCCTTATTTTTTTAAATGTTTTGTTTTCAAGTGAAGATCTATATGTTGGGGACGGGAATTAGAAGTGAGGACGTCATGTTTAGAAGTTGTTAATTATTTTGCCTTTCTTTTATGAGAAACTTGAAGTTAGTTTTGAGTTTTATTTTTCTAAGAATGAGTTTGTTAGTTGGTTTACCATTATCAGACAGTTGTAGTTTCCTTCTCGCCTTGTATTCCTTCGGGGATACGGCAGTGACGCCCAATAAGAGTTTGAGTCTTCCGCTAAATTTGTCTGTTAACGTTAGTTGACTTTGACTTTGACTTTTCTATAATTGAATTTCCGGGGCGTTACAGAATGGTATCAGAGCTCTGGGTTGCGACCTGGTAGCTCCTAAATGACCCTTAGGTTTAGTTAGACCTTAGGATGCTATGTTCGGAGTGATGAGTGTAGGATGGGGGTATAGGATGTTTCTCTGTTTCTTGGATTTCTTATATGTTGCAAGTGTGTGCTTGATTATTTTATTTTTCATATGTTGGGTTGCATCGGCTTGATTGTTTCTTCATGTATCGATTAATGTGTTTTATTTTGATTTTTGTTTCGATTTATTATTTCTCGTACCAAGAGGTGTTATGCATGAAGTTAATATTATTGTTGGAGTATGATATTGAGTATTTGGGAATATTATGTTCAATTGAATCTCTCGAGTATATCTATTAAACACTTTGGGTTTCAAATTGTATTTATGGGTTTTTGGTGTATGGACTATGATGATTGGGGATGAATTTTGACTTATGGAGCTGGGAATACTTAAAAATTCCTGTGTGCAGTTGGCCTTTGACTTAAATTTTTGTTTTGGGGTTAAATTCATGTTTGTGATCTAACGCGATTCATTCTAAGAGGAGGTCTTGGGTTAGAGGCGTCTTTGTAAGAAAAGTGTTGGTTAAAGTTCGAGTTGAGGGGTATAGTTGAAGTGAAGGTTTTGTGCTTAATCTCTCGTGGTTAATTTTAATTTTGGTGGTATGGTAAGTTGGAGACTTCCTGTAAGTTTGAATGAACATCGTTTCTTTGAAGTATTTAGAGCAGATGATGGGTTTCAGAATAATATTGGGATTATGATTGGTTATGGTCAAGGTATTGAGTTTCAAGGACCACTTTTAAGGAAACAAGAACTTGTTTTTGAGATAAAGGTTGAGATGAATATTTTGTTGATGATTGTACATTTAAACTAGACTTTTGGATATCGATTATGAGACTTCGAACTAAGGATTAAATTTAATTTTGATTCCTAGAGTATTGGAGTAAGTGAATACTCTTAAGGTAATGTTGAGCTAAGCAAGATCTTCCAATATTATTATAATTATAGGGATCTTAAGTTGTATTAAGGTCATGAATCAAGGATGTGAGGAAACGTGTGGCGGAAAAAAAAAATGGGTTTCTTTTTTTTAGTTATGTAATGGTTCAGGGCCCTATTATTGAAGTGGAATGGTGCAATTATTATTATTATTATGTTATCTACAAGGTGAGAGGTTGTCTGGATGATTAGTTTGTTAAGAATGACAAAGTGTTACTTTGAAAGAGTTTTATTCACTATGTGATGGAGATATACTTGATCCGTAACTATTTTTTCTAATATTTCTTCCTTGAATGTTCAGAGTGAGTTTCTATTTATATTCACGATTCATGGTCTCATATATACTTACTGCCATTCATATATATGCAAACATGTGAGTCTATGTACGTAATTGTCTATTCCCTATTGCGAGCCTTTTATTTATGATTGTGTACATGTAGTGAGTTGATCGTCTGAGAAGTGGGTATAACCATGATGAAAGCTGCAGGTATTTGATGCCCACAATACTGCCTGAATCCCACCTGGTGAAGTTCGGTATGAATATCATTTGATTGGCATGTCTGAATGTTTTCTGGGATAATCTATTTACATTTGATGAATCTGTGGAAATGTTATTTGATCAATTTTGTTGAGTACCATCCAACTAAGTTCGTTTGATTGTCATATGTTTATTAGAGCACTTTCTTTATTTGATTTGTCAATCTCTGTTGATGGTGATGTCTATTATCCTGAATTATTAGGGAAGAAATTAGACGTAATGAGTATGTAGTGCTTAAGATATTGGAGTAGCTGAGTACGTGAAGTTTTGGAGCATGTTTGGTTACTTATATTGGTTAGGAAGATTACCGTTAATGGAAGATAAATGATGAGATGTACGAAGTAGGTTATTGTCTAACACAGGTCCGTATACTTTTGTGCTTGAAACACGTGGTGGATTTGATAATTACCATTACTAGTGGTTCTAAAATAGAAGTGGTGATTAAGAATGATTTTGAAGGCTTAAGTACATGAAAGCTTTAAGTTGCAGTTGGGTATAATCTGACTTTGGGAAATATTGAGGTTGAATTAATGCTTTTGAGGAAGCACCGGGTCTAAGGATGACTCTTATTTGAGGTGTTGGTGGTAATTTTTGTTTCGGGGACGAATCTCCATTTGAGAAGATTGAGAGGGTAATGATTGGCAAGTGCTAGTTCTTATTAGGCATATATAAGATAAGGGAAAAGTCTCATTTAGCGTGGTTAAGTGTTTTGGAGTTAAATGGTGGTTTGGTAAATTAATTACAGTGTTAATCATGTCTTGGGTTGTCAATCTTAGCTTTTGGTCTTTCTATTAGATGAAAACATAAGGTTCATGTGTCATTTGAGGAGCCAGGTTAGTGATCTGACATCTGAGATTATTAACGGGAATTTCTTTTTCAGTTACGAATAATAAGGTTGTCTCGAGGAAGTTATGTCGTATGGTTACATATTATTAAATAGTCTTGTGGTGGTTGACATAATGGACATCTCGTCATTGGAAGGGAAGAAAATTGTACAGTTGCATTAGAGGAAAATTAGAAATTTTGGTCTTACTTGAGTTATCAAGGGAAACTATTGAAAACTATCGTTATTTTATGTTACCCTAGCACAGAAGCAAAAGACTTGTTTTGAGAGGTGATTATTGGGATCTTATAACATTTTGGGTGTTGGTAATTATCAGTTTGGTGTGTTCTAAAGATCTTATTTCATGATTTTAGAAGATCGATAATGGGAAGATTAGGGTAAAGTTGGATTTAGACTTGGTTATAAGTTGTTGAGTCTACTGGGGACGTTCATTGTGAGAGCGACTATAAGCAATACCTCTGGGGAATAGGATATGTTTCTTTTCCTGGTTTCGTTATGTGTTGCCATTACATGCATTTTGTTTTGACATATGGTATATGCCATATCACTACCTTTGCTATGAGCACGAGACTTTAGCTCCTCTAAAAGACTTGCAAACCCGAGGTGGGTACGGAATAAAACCCCAAGGAGGGCCTGACACAAGAACAAAACCTCTGATGAGAGTTCAGAGACTGAAAGAGGACCTGACCTATGAGGAGCAGCTACATGAGATTCTAGATTGATGGGAGAAGCCGCTTCGCGAAAAGACCGTCCCTCTAGTAAAAGTGTGATGGACAAGCTATACCCCAACTGAAGTAATCTAAGAAGTCGCTTAGGAGAAGAGGTCGAAGTATCAGTACCTATTTAAACTCATAAGATGCATCGAGTTTCGAGGACGAAACTCTTTTGAAGAGGGTAATGATGTAAAACCCCGGATTTTTTTGGTTAGCCCCACCGTTAGTTCCGTCTGGCAGACCGTTGGTGTTGAGTTTAAGTTTCGAGGACGAAACTTCTTTTAAGGGGGTAAAGATGTAAAACCCCGAAAAATTCAAATGCGTAGTCCGTGACGTTATTAATAATCTAATTTGACTCCATTAATTATTGAGAATTCGTTTGGGATAATTTCTGTTGACACTTCAGCCCGTAGGATCGTTGAGGGACTAACAAGGGTATATTGGGAATACCATATGTTGTTATTATTATTATTATTATTAATATTATGTGATTATTATTAATATTATATGAATTATTGTTATTATTATTTCTTATTATTATTAGTAATAGTATGGTAGTTAGCAATAGCTATTATTATTAATCATTAAATACTAGTAAAGTTAGCTTAGTTAAAATTACTTAGGTTTTGGTTCTCTTATTGGGTTAGAAGTTTTGGTTAGAGTTAAATTAGGTTTGAGATTAGTTAGAGGGGGGGAGATTAGAAGTTAATTAGGTCTAACCTAAGGTTTCAAAAACTAAAACCTACGCCTCCCTCTTTTCGCTCTCTTCTCTCTAGGCTCTTCCTCTCCCTGCCGTTCCTTAAGAACTGTCGTCGCCGGCGACCACCCCGACAACCACCAGTACCCGCTCTCCCTCATTCTCTCTTTTAATCGTTCTCTCTCTCTCCCTCCTCTCTATTCCGACGCAATTGCCACTGCTGACCACCATGTCGTCGAGCGCCGCCGACCAAGCCACCATAGCCGCAACCGCTGCCAACGTCTCCGACGCCAGATGCCGCCCGTGCCTGCCCCGACGACACTGAACCGCCGGCACACCCCAGAACGCGAAGGATTGAAGGATGTGTTGTGTGCGTGTGAAAGTCGACCACAGACAACCCCGACTACCGTCGTTCGCCACCTGCGACCACCCTGACGACCACCGCTTGCCCAGACGCCACCCTCCTACCACCCGGCAGCCGCCTAGCCCGAGCAACACTGCAAGCCCCACTGGATCACCACCCCCGAGCCACTGTTGTTGCTGTTTGGACGACCGTCGCACCACCAACAGACCACTGTCGGCCACCACACTACCTCACCGCCATCCTGGAGTTGCCGCTGCCGCTAGTTAGCCACCTCGACCTCCTCCCACTCTTGATCTTGGGTATAAACTTTAATCTCGATCCTAGCTACGTCGTTCGGTTTATTTGGTACTAATGCTTGGCTGCTGTAAGTTCTTTTTGTACGTGAGTAGGATGTTCGGTTTTTTTTGGTACTAGCATGGATGCTACTGTTGTTGCTGTGTACGTATAGTAGGTGTCTTTTAACTATTATTATCATAATTATTATTAGTACTATTATTAGTATTTTAGATTATTTTACGAGGCATAATAGTTTTTTTTTATTAAATATTCATTTATATGGAAATTTATGTTCTGATTATTTGAAGAACATTTTAAATGTCTTTTGATTGTTTCTAAAGGTTTTATAATGTTTATGTTTACGAAAGTTTTAAACTTTACACTTTTATATTATTATTATGTTATTATTACGTGTTTATATTATTATTAAGTTATTATCAAGGTTTCTTTACATAAAAAGGTTTAAATTGTTGGTTATAAGTGGTAGCTTTTAAACCTTGGTTAGATTAGGGTAGAAACTTTAACCTTAGCCACTGTTTAGGCCTAAATTGGGATCCCGGGATAGAATGGTGAAATCTAGAACCGAAATTATTGACTATATGGAAACCGGGAATGGGATAGTTTCGATGATGTGCAAAGAACGGGTCGTCACGACAAGTATAGTTTTATTTGATCAAACCCTTTGAAATGGAGGTTCCCTTAGATGTTAGCTTTCATAGGAATTTTGCGGATCAGACTTTGGAGTTGTATAGGTCGAGTTATACCCCGATTACTAGACCTAGGTCAGATTTGAACAGTTTGGATTAATGACCATTTTTGAGGACCATAGAAGGTATTTGTGGTCTTAAGTTCAACATAAGAGTTTTAGTATACATCCTGAGGTTTTCGAAAAGTCCAAAACCAGATCCATAGAATGTCGGGAAGTTAAGTTCTGACCCTTTTTATGTGGATGTTGTAATCTATTTTGTTGATTTTTTTTATTAATAAAAAATGTTGTTGTGTGAAAGTGATGTTTTGATCTGGTTAGGTGATTACTTGGAATGTGTTAGATGATTTAGAGTGTAAATTCATGATTGATGGGAACATATAGTGTTCCTAGGGGAGGGTTAGGTAGAAGGTAGTTAATACTAACTTCGAAGGACGCGTTTTGATTAGAAAAATTATTATTTTAGGCCCGAGCTAATTCGCGTCGTTAGTGAGCTCAAGTGTGTTCGTCTTAGCTGTGAAGTGAAGTTAACCAGGTAATGTCTATGCTCTAATCCGCACTGGGATGCTCTTTAAATGTGTTTTAATGTTTTCTAATTTGTTTTGAGAATTGCATCCCGAAAGGGGACCTTGTGGAAATGTGGCCATCTGTTTTTTTTATATTTGTTTGTAATTGATGATTTAAGAGTTATTGATATTGAGATGGTCTTTTATAAGTAGTTTTGTTATTGGTTTTGATAAACCTGGGTTGGGTTTGACTTGAGAGCTGTGAGCTGAGTTGTGCATAAGACACTCTTAATTCAAAGTGAAACTTTAAGCGGGTTTATTGTTTGATGCCTTTGGTAGGCGATAATTTAATGCCTTTGGTAGGAGATTATTTTTACGGGCGATAACCCTAAGACCAGGATTTGGTATCCTGTATGGGTTATGTGTCAAGAGATCAGGGTTTCATTCCTGATATAGGATAGATGATTTTTTTGATGCCTTTGGTAGGCGATTGTTTGATGCCTTTGGTAGGCGATTGTTTTGATGCCTTTGGTAGGCGATTGTTTTGCGGGCGATAACCCTGAGACCAGGATTTGGTATCCTGTATGGGTTATGTGTCAGGAGATCAGGGTTTCATCCCTGATATAGGATAGATGACGCCCAGTAAGAGTTTGAGTCTTCCGCTAAATTTTGTCTGTTAACGTTAGTTGACATTGACTTTTCTATAATTGAATTTCTGGGGCGTTACAGAATGGTATCAGAGCTCTGGGTTGCGACCTGGTAGCTCCTAAGTGACCCTTAGGTTTAGTTAGACCTTAGGATGCTATGTTCGGAGTGATGAGTGTAGGATGGGGGTATAGGATGTTTGTCTATTTCTTGGATTTCTTATATGTTGCAAGTGCGTGTTTGATTATTTTACTTTTCATAGGTTGAGTTGCATCGGCTTGATTGTTTCATCATGTTTCGATTAATGTGTTTTATTTTTAATTTTTGTTTCGATTTATTATTTTTCGTACCAAGAGGTGTTATGCATGAAGTTATATTATTGTTGGAGTATGATATTGAGTATTTGGGAATATTATGTTCAATTGAATCTCTCGAGTATCTCTATTAAACACTTTGGGTTTCAAATTGTATTTATGGGTTTTTGGTGTATGGACTATGATGATTGGGGATGAATTTTGACTTATGGAGCTGAGAATACTTGAAAATTCCTGTATGTAGTTGGCCTTTGACTTAAATTTTTGTTTTGGGGTTATATTCATGTTTTTGATCTAACGCGATTCATTCAAAGAGGAGGTCTTGGGTTAGAGGAGTCTTTGTAAGAAAAGTGTTGGTTAAAGTTCGAGTTGAGGGGTATAGTTGAAGTGAAGGTTTTGTGCTTAATCTCTCGTGGTTAATTTGATTTTTGGTGGTATGGTAAGTTCGAGACTTCCTGTAAGTTTGAATGAACATCGTTTCTTTGAAGTATTTAGAGCAGATGATGGGTTTCAGAATAATATTGGGATTATGATTGGTTATGGTCAGGGTATTGAGTTTCAAGGACCACTTTTAAGGAAACAAGAACTTGTTTTTGAGATAAAGGTTGAGATGAATATTTTGTTGATGATCGTTCATTTAAACTAGACTTTTGGATATCGATTATGAGACTTCGAACTAAGGATTAAATTTAATTTTGATTCCTAGAGTATTGGAGTAAGTGAATACTCTTAAGGTAATGTTGAGCTAAGCAAGATCTTCCAAAGTTATTATAATTATAGGGATCTTAAGTTGTATTAAGGTCATGAATCAAGGATGCGAGGAAACGTGTGGTGGAAAAAAAATGGGTTTCTTTTTTTTAGTTATGTAATGGTTGAGGGCGCTGTTATTGAAGTTGAATGGTGCAATTATTATTATTATTATTATTATTATTATGTTATCTACAAGCTGAGAGGTTGTCTGGATGATTAGTTTGTTAAGAATGACAAAGTGTTACTTTGAAAGAGTTTTATTCACTATGTGATGGAGATATACTTGATCCGTAACTATTTGTTTCTAATATTTCTTCCTTGAATGTTCAGAGTGAGTTTCTGTTTATATTCACGATTCATGGTCTCATATATGCTTACTGCCATTCATATATATGCAAACATTTGAGTCTATGTACGTAATTGTCTATTCCCTATTGCGAGCCTTTTATTTATGATTGTGTACATGTAGTGAGTTGATCGTCTGAGAAGTGGGTATAACCCATGATGAAAGTTGCAGGTATTTGATGCCCACAATACTGCCTGAATCCCACCTGGTTAAGTTCGGTATGAATATCATTTGATTGGCCTGTCTGAATGTTTTCTGCGATAATCTATTTACATTTGATGAATCTGTGGAAATGTTATTTGATCAATTCTGTTGAGTATCATCCAACTAAGTTCGTTTGATTGTCACATGTTTATTAGAGCACTCTCTTTCTTTGATTTGTCAATCTCTGTTGATGGTGATGTCTATTATCCAGAACTATTAGGGAAGAAATTAGACGTAATGAGTATGTAGTGCTTAAGATATTGGAGGAGCTGAGTACGTGAAGTTTTGGAGCATGTTTGGTTACTTATATTGGTTAGGAAGATTACCGTTAATGGAAGATAAATGATGAGATGTACGAAGTAGGTTATTGTCTAACACAGGTCCCTATACTTTTGTGCTTGAAACACGTGGTGGATTTCATAATTACCATTACTAGTGGTTCTAAAATAGAAGTGGTGATTAAGAATGATTTTGATGGCTTAAGTACATGAAAGTTTTAAGTTGCAGTTGGGTATAATCTGACTTTGGGAAATAGTGAGGTTGAATTAATGCTTTTGAGGAACCACCGGGTCTAAGGATGACTCTTATTTGAGGTGTTGGTGGTAATTTGAGTTTCGGGGACGAATCTCCATTTGAGAAGATTGAGAGGGTAATGATTGGCAAGTGCTAGTTCTTATTAGCCATATGTAAGATAAGGGAAAAGTCTCATTTAGCGTGGTTAAGTGTTTTGGAGTTAAATGGTGGTTTGGTAAATTAATTACAGTATTAATCATGTCTTGGGTTGTCAATCTTAGCTTTTGGTCTTTCTATTAGATGAAAACATAAGGTTCATGTGTCATTTGAGGAGCCAGGTTAGTGATCTGACATCTGAGATTATTAACGGGAATTTCTTTTTCACTTACGAATAATAAGGTTGTCTCGAGGAAGTTATGTCGTATGGTTACATATTATTAAATAGTCTTGTGGTGGTTGACATAATGGGGATCTCGTCATTGGAAGGGAAGAAAATTGTACAATTGCATTAGAGGAAAATTAGAAATTTTGGTCTTACTTGAGTTATCAAGGGAAACTATTGAAAACTATCGTTATTTTATGTTACCCTAGCACAGAAGCAAAAGACTTGTTTTGAGACGTGATTATTGGGATCTTATAACATTTTGGGTGTTGGTAATTATCAGTTTAGTGTGTTCTAAAGATCTTATTTCATGATTTTAGAAGATCGATAATGGGAAGATTAGGGTAAAGTTGGATTTAGACATGGTTATAAGTTGTTGAGTCTACTGGGGACGTTCATTGTCAGAGCGACTATAAGCAATACCTCTGGCGAATGGGATATGTTTCTTTTCCTGGTTTCGTTATGTGTTGCCATTGCATGCATTTTGTTTTGACATATGGTATATGCCATATCACTACCTTTGCTATGAGCACGAGACTTTAGCTCCTCTAAAAGACTTGCAAACCCGAGGTGGGTACGGAATAAAACCCCAAGGAGGGCCTGACACAACAACAAAACCTCTGATGAGAGTTCAGAGACTGAAAGAGGACCTGACCAATGAGGAGCAGCTGGATGAGATTCTAGATTGATGGGAGAAGCCGCTTCGCGAAAAGACCGTCCCTCTAGTAAAAGTGTGATGGACAAGCTATACCCCAACTGAAGTAATCTAAGAAGCCGCTTAGGAGAAGAGGTCAAAGTATCAGTACCTATTTAAACTCATAAGATGCATCGAGTTTCGAGGACGAAACTCTTTTGAAGAGGGTAATGATGTAAAACCCCGGATTTTTTTGGTTAGCCCCACCGTTAGTTCCGTCTGGCAGACCGTTGGTGTTGAGTTTAAGTTTCGAGGACGAAACTTCATTTAAGTGGGTAATGATGTAAAACCCCGAAAAATTCAAATCCGTTGTCCGTGAATTTATTAATAATCAAATGAGTTTAAGTTTGATGCCTTTGGTAGGCGATTGTTTGATGCCTTTGGTAGGCGATTGTTTTGATGCCTTTGGTAGGCGATTGTTTGGCGGGCGATAACCCTGAGACTAGGATTTGGTATCCTGTATGGGTTATATGTCAGGAGATCAGGGTTTCATCCCTGATATAGGATAGATGATTTTTGATGCCTTTGGTAGGCGAATGTTACTTTAAGGGATTTGATATCCTGCCCGCATAATAAAATATGGATTGGTAGGGTTGAGGAAAACAATTTAGAAGGATTAAAAGTTTGTGGAAGGTTTTGACTTGTTCCCTCTCCCTCAAATGAATTGAAATGAATTTAACTTGTTTTTAACGTTAGGGGTAGACATTATTGAGATTTCCCCATCATTTTTTTAAATGTTTTGTTTTCAGGTTAAGATCTATATGCTGGGGACGGGAATTAGAAGTGAAAATTGCTCTAATTATTGAAAATTGAACACTTGCGCTTCTTGAGCCATTCTCAAATGCTTCAAAGTCATCTCATTCACTTTTTCTTTTTCCAGTTCATAGATAGAAGCCAAAAGGAGTGCAATAATAGGATGATGCTCCAAAGATAAATCTCTTCCACTAGATTTGCAACCTCCAAAATCAGGAGTATATTGAACAAGCTCATGGAGGAATTGTTCGGCCTCCCCCGCAGACTTCTTCAAAAATGTCCCTCCGGATGCTATATCGATTGATTCATTGAGAGAAGCAAAGAGTCCACAATAAAAGTGCTGAAGAAGCATCCAGTTGGGTAGATTGTGGTGCAGACACTGACGTTGGAGACTTTTGAATCTTCCCCATGTTTCAAAAAGAGTCTCTCCGGGTTCTTGCTTGAAGCTCATAATATCTTGCCGGAGTTTACAGGTTTTATCAACCGGAAAGAATCTTTGAAGAAAATCTCTCTTGAGAGCCTCCCATGAAGAATAAAATCTAGGTGGGTATATATCAAGCCCCATCTCAGCTTTCCCTTTCAAAGTCAGAGGAAAGAAATTCAACTTTAGATACTCCGAAGATATCCCAGGTATATGCATGAAACTAATGCGCTTCTCGAATCTCTCCATATGAGCAATAGGACTCTCGGAAATATCTCCATGAAACGGGTTACTTTCAAAAACTTCAAGAAGACACGGCTTGAACTCAAATACCGCGTCGGGTGGTAATGGTGGTAAGATGATCGGGTTGCCTCCCGTACCCGAAGATGGAACGGCATATGATAGAAGGGTACGGGGTGAATCAGCTTGGATTTCACCCATTGGACTCGAGGCCTCCTACGATGCTCGATAGAACATTAGGGCGTACCTACATGAACCAACAAGAACCAATAGAAGCATCAAATTCATCGGGATTAGCACAAACTAATTTCTAGCGTGAAAGCAATCTCAAACAACCAAAAACCAAGAAACTAAAACTAGGGGTGCTGGCTCCCCGGCAACGGCGCTATTTTGTGTAACGTGGTTTGTAAGACCTCGGTTTTTTCGTTCTCTCTCAGGGAGCTGGCGGCCTTGGTTATAGAAACTAAGTCAATGGTCGGGATGAGATTGCTAAGGTAAGGATATCGGTTTGAAGAGATCACAATGCAAGAAACAAAGCTAAGGTCGGTCAAGGAATGCAAAATGGGCTTCAGAGGTTTTCGGGATGCAAACGGGGATGAGGAAATGGGTTTTGCAACAAGAGAGTAACGAGAAGGGGAAATCAAATGGTAATTCCGTTAGAAAATACCAACCGGGCTTCCTCTTTCAAGGATAGTCTGGATTAACTTCCCCAAAGTCCATCGACAGACCCGGGGGAGTTCAAGGAACGGAATTTCCTAGTTAGTTTCTATTCGCTTTCGCGAACTAGAATACTAACTATCCTAATTCCTACCTTCCAACAAGTGTTGGATGTATTCGGGATGCTTTCGCACCCAAATACATCCCACTTGAGGGAAGGATAGGATTGAGAAATTGATTTCCTAACTAATTACTCACTAAAATTGCTAACCCAAACCTAATCACCCATTCACACCCTTAATTACCCCCTAACCCATAGGGTTTCTAGCCACTAATCATGACACTAACTATGCTAACAACATCCACACCAAACCTAAACATGATTTCTAACATCAAACAACCATAAACAAGCAAGATAATCAAATAACAAGCAAGAACAATTAAAGAACAAGCAAAGTAATTAGCAAAGTAATTAATAAAGGAGTTAAGGGAAGAGAAATCTTATCAAAGTGCTGTAGATGAACAAGAGAAAGCAATAAAAAGATGATCCAACAATCTTTCAATTGTTTGGATACCCAAATCTTCAATAATAAACACAAATCTCCAAAACCCTAGATTAATCTCTAACTAATCTCCCTCTAAAAACCACTAATTACAAGCTGAAAATAATGTCTAAGTCTAACCCTAGATAGCTCCCTAAGAAATCGTAAAAGAGATATATATATACAAGTGAAAATTGGTTGCCAAAACGCAACACTTCAGGCCGAAAACACGCGCAGAACATAGGGAGACCGTGGTCACGGTCTAGGTGACCGTGGCCACGGTCATGTTCTGTCCAGTGAAATCTGTATGGCGATTTAGGGCAGACAAGTTTTCGCTCCTTCGCACCGTCGTGGCTACGGTCAACTTGACCGTGGCCACGGTCTAGCTCGGCTTTCCTTCCCTTTGTTCTTCCTTATTTCCAAAGCATGTAACGCTCGATCCGAAGGTCGTAGCATGCGTTACTTCACTAATTGGCACCAAAGGTCGGGAGTGTGGTCCCGGGTCGATTCCGTCTCGGTTTCCGGTCTGGCTCGGCTCGATCGCCAAGAATGCTATAACAAGGCTCGTTTTGCTACGTTTTTGGTGAAAACTCCAAAATCTACAAAATAATCAAAAACACATTAAAAGCTATGAAATTAAACCACGAAACGAATTAAAAGCCTAAGGATTTAGGCGGTATTTAGACACAAAATTGGGTCTAAACACCCCCCCCACACTTAAACTTTTGCTCGTCCCGAGCAAAACAAAACAAAACAAATAAGAAAACTAAACACCAACTCCTCTGTCGTGGGAGGAAACGAGTGCATTTAGCGTATGCACCAAGCCCTATGAACCCCCCGGCAGCCCGGGTTGACGAGATGGACTCGTGAGGGTTTGTAGCGGCTATACCCACAAAAGCCAAATACATAGGAGAGAGGGAAAGTGAAACCAAAACCGAAGAAAACAAAAAGGAATAAAAAACAAGGGCTTTGATTCACAAGATCTCGCAACCCGAACTAAGAAAACGCGATTAAACCTCCCAAAGTAACCGTGAGGAGCATCTCACAAACACCAAACTCAGAAAAAGGTCGATCTTGAAGATTTTTAACTCCCTACACCTTGTAACAAGCGAGACCCCGCAGCAAAACACAACAAGGATTTAAGGGGAACCAAAAGACTTTAAAAACTCGCGTCCGAATTTGAAAACAACGAAACAACAGAGAGGAGTGTTGCCCTCCCTCGCATTTGGTCGCCCTTGGCTTGGTGAGGGCTGTAGGTGATGCAAGGGGAGGCCCCGCTCTTTTTAGAAGCAAAACTTTTCTTTTCTTTCTTCTTTTTCTCTATTTTGTTTTTCTTTTTGGTTTTTAAAAGTCGGTATTAGCCTTACTTTCGGGAATTGGACGGCCCATATAAGGGGTATACCCTCCCAACACGGTCTTTTCCATATGCCTCTCCGTCGCAAAGCGATGTAGGAGGAGGGTTAAGGGGTATCCAATGCCGTACCACGAATCCTGGGCCCGTGTAGGTTGGCTCAGTGTATGGTGGTTAATGTCTTGAGCGACACGCTCCACTTATTCAGGTTATTATATCTTATGAAAGCTTTCTTATTTCTTCTTTCTTTTTCCTTTTTTTCTTTCTTTTCTTTTCTTTTTGCAGTTTTTGCTTTTGCTAAACGAGAGACAAAACAAACTCAGACACAAGCCCTTAGAATCTCCGGGTTCCCAACAAAACGAGAAAGGAACGGGAGTCTCACAAGACACTTAATGAAGGGAGTCTATTAAAGATAAGTCTCGACTAGAACCCGAGTTAGGGTCGAAAAATGCTCCAACCGATTACTTTTAGAAAGAAATTTAAGAACGGCTTCTCAACTTCGATAACGAGATCCAGGAAACAAAGCAAAAAAAAAAACAAAACGAAAAGAAAAACGAAAAGGTTTTCACTCCCTTTTTTCTCCATTTTCACACAAAAATTTTTAAATTTTAAGCAAAAACTAGAAAAACAAAGTATAAAACGACTAGGTGATATACACTTGAAACAGAATATCTCCCCCCCCCCACACACACTTAAAACTCCACAATGTCCTCATTGTGGGAAGGTGTCACATGAAAGGGTAGAGAACCTACAAAACACAAACAAACAAAAAACAACTAGCAAGCTGAAATGGTGGCGACCCGAGCCCACACGGCTCCAACAACAACATATCCCAACATAAACACTCAAAGGGGTTCGCCACCCAAAAGAAAATCAAGCATGCAGCATGGATCATAGGATATTCAACTCAAAAAGAGAAGAGCGGAGAGATATTACCTCGAGTTCTTCAAAACAAATGATTACTCAATCTGCCATCCGTGATAATTGAGCAAAGGGTTAGGATATTCAAGTAAAAACAAGCAAGGCTCGTAAGATCCGCATGCAAGATTAGAAACAAGAAAAAGAAACCAAAAAATTACTTAGAGGTACCCTAACTTTTGAAGAAAAAAATTTTTGGTACCCTAACTTTCCAAAACTAATTTTGGGGTACCCTAACTTTTAGGATTAGAAATTACTAGGTGAATTTCCGGCGAAACTCCGATTGATTCAAATCATTTTCGTCCACGAAAACAAAAGGCATTTTCATCCACAAAAACACTTAATCAATTTCCATTTAAACTCACTGTTTAATTCAAATAATTAAATAAAATTCACCTAATTATTTCTAATTCTAAAAGTTAGGGTACCCCAAAATTAGTTTTTAAAAGTTGGGGTACCAGAAAAACATTTCACCAAAGTTAGCGTACCCCTAAGTAATTTTTTGAAAAGAAACTAATAAAGAAAGGAAAAGAAATTAATCAAAAAGGAAGTATGGGTTACCTCCCATGTAGTGCTTATTTTAGGTCTCTAGCTTGACCTAATTACCCGTTTAATTCTGGAGAGACGTGGTGCACATGAGAGGTACATAATCAGCTTCTTCCACCATGATTGCTTCTTCTTCCTTCCTCTCCAACTCCTACCATTTTTGGACAACCTCAAGGTGAGTCGTCCCTCCGGTCGTTTGGTTGACCATGAGCGGGGAAGAGGTCATGATGTCTATGATTTCTTCCAATGTCGCTTCCTCCTCCTTCTCCAACACCTTCTCATCACCTCCGCAAATAGAACAAGGGTCTCCTCCAGCGGTTTGATTGGATGATGGGGATGAAGAAGTAACTTAGGCCTTTCCTCAAGTGGTTCTCCAAGTTTCAAACACTTGGGAACAATCTTCTCAAACTCTATGTCCTCAATATAAACTTCATCCAATGAGATCTCCCTCCTCAATGGAACAATCTTGAGGGAATCATCACGGGATGTATCTTCAATTACCTCGGGTCCAGAACATAAGGTTTCGGGATGATTGTTTTCATGCTCATTGTCATGTTCCACTTCAAGAATATAAACTTCTTCTTTATGCTCATGAACAATCGTGGTCACTGAATTGACTTCAACACAAGGTGGCATGGAAAAGGGCGTCTCAGTACGGAAATTAAACTTTGATTCAATATGTCCTTCATCAATCAAGTGTTGAATCAACCAGTTTGGGAGAGGAATTTGCATTTGGTGGGAATCAAATTGCTCTTCAGGGCATTCACTAGCACTTTCATTCAAAACTATAACTTGTTCTTCCTCTACCTTCTCTTCTACACAATTGGCTTCCTCGCCAATCAATTTCTCCTTCTCATCATCTACCACTTGTTCAACCTCCATACCCTCTCCTTCAATTTTATCCTCAATATCTCCCTCTTTTTCTTCAAAAACTCCCTCTTCCACCAACTCAGGTTGCTCAACTTCTCCTCCACCACATATGGTAATAACATTCACCTCCACCCCTTGGATAGGAGTAGTTTGGATAGATGCAAATTAAAATTGGTTGGATTGAGCCAATTCGAGCTCAAGACTTTGGATATAAGCGTAATCCTCCTCTCGGTCTTCCATGATTCGCTCCAACATCAACTCAAATGAGGATCCTTGAAGTGGTTGAGAAATTTGAGGTTGTCGAAAATCTTGTTGGGTTGGATGGAAGGTTTCTTCTTGAATGAATGGGTGATGGTCTGTACAACCCCGAAAAATTCAAATGCGTTGACCGTGACGTTATTAATAATCTAATTTGACTCCATTATTAATATTCTAAATTGAGCTCGTAGGATCGTTGAGGGACTAACAAGGGTATATTGGGAATATCATGTGTTGTTATTATTATTATTATTATTATTATTATTATTATTATTATTATTATCATTATTATTATTATTATTAATATTATGTGATTATTATTAATATTATATGATTTATTGTTATTATTATTTCTTATTATTATTAGTAATAGTATGGTAGTTAGCAATAGCTATTATTATTAATCATTAAATACTAGTAAAGTTAGCTTAGTTAAAATTACTTAGGTTTTGGTTTTCTTATTGGGTTAGAAGTTTTGGTTAGAGTTAAATTAGGTTTAAGATTAGTTAGGGGGGGGGGGGGAGATTAGAAGTTAATTAGGTCTAACCTAAGGTTTCAAAACTAAAACCTACGCCTCCCTCTTTTCGCTCTCTTCTCTCTAGGCTCTTCCTCTCCCTGCCGTTCCCCTCAGCCACTGTCGGCCACCAGGAACCGTCGCCGTCGACCACCGCGACAACCACCAGTAGCCGCTCTCCCTCATTCTCTCTTTCAATCGTTCTCTCTCTCTCCCTCCTCTCTATTCCGACGCAACTGCCACTGCTGACCACCATGCCGTCGAGCGCCGATGCCTAAGCCACCATAGCCGCAACCGCTGCCACCGTCTCCGACGCCAGATGCCGCCCGTGCCTGCCCCGACGCCACTGAACCGCCGGCACACCCCAGAACGCGAAGGATTGAAGGATGTGTTGTGTGCGTGTGAAAGTCGACCACCGACAACCCTGACTACCGTTGTTCGCCACCTGCGACCACCCTGACGACCACCGCTTGCCCAGACGCCACCCTCCTACCACCCGGCAGCCGCCTAGCCCGAGCAACACTGCAAGCCCCACCGGATCACCACCCCCGAGCCACTGTTGTTGCTGTTTGGACGACCGTCGCACCACCAACAGACCACACTACCTCACCGCCATCCTGGAGTTACCGCTGCCGCTAGTTAGCCACCTCGACCTCCTCCCACTCTTGATCTTGGGTATAAACTTTAATCTCGATCCTAGCTACGTCGTTCGGTTTATTTGGTACCAATGCTTGGCTGCTGTAAGTTCTTCTTGTACGTGAGTAGGATGTTCGGTTTTTTTTGGTACTAGCATGGATGCTACTGTTGTTGCTGTGTACGTATAGTAGGTGTCTTTTAACTATTATTATCATAATTATTATTAGTACTATTATTAGTATTTTAGATTATTTTACGAGGCATAATAGTTTTTTTTTTTATTAAATATTCATTTATATGGAAATTTATGTTATGATTATTTGAAGAACATTTTAAATGTCTTTTGATTGTTTTTAAAGGTTTTATAATGTTTATGTTTACTAAAGTTTTAAACTTTACACTTTTATATTATTATTATGTTATTATTACGTGTTTATATTATTTTTAAGTTATTATTAAGGTTTCTTTACATAAAAAGGTTTAAATTGTTGGTTATAAGTGGTAGCTTTTAGACCTTGGTTAGATTAGGGTAGAAACTTTAACCTTAGCCACTGTTTAGGGCCTAAATTGGGATCCCGGGATTGAATGGTGAAATCTAGAACCGAAATTATTGACTATATGGAAACCGGGAATGGGATAGTTTCGATGATGTGCAAAGAACGGATCGTCACGATAAGTATAGTTGTCCTTTGATCAAACCCTTTGAAATGGAGGTTCCCTTAGATGTTAGCTTTCATAGGAATTTTGCGGATCGGACTTTGGAGTTGTATAGGTCGAGTTATACCCCGATTACTAGACCTAGGTCAGATCTGGACAGTTTGGATTAATGACCATTTTTGAGGACCATAGAAGGTATTTGTGGTCTTAAGTTCAACATAAGAGTTTTAGTAGACATCCTGAGGTTTCCGAAAAGTCCAAAACCAGATCCATAGAATGTCGGGAAGTTAAGTTCTGACCCTTTTTATGTGGATGTTGTAATCTATTTTGTTGATGTTTTTTTTATTAATAACAAATGTTGTTGTGTGAAAGTGATGTTTTGATCTGGTTAGGTGATTACTTGGAATGTGTTAGATGATTTAGAATATAAATTCATGATTGACGGGAACATATAGTGTTCCTAGGGGAGGGTTAGGTAGAAGGTAGTTAATACTAACTTCGAAGGACGCGTTTTGATTAGAAAAATTATTATTTTAGGCCCGAGCTAATTCGCGTCGTTAGTGAGCTCAAGTGTGTTCGTCTTAGCTGTGAAGTGAAGTTAACCAGGTAATGTCTATGCTCTAATCCCCACTGGGATGCTCTTTAAATGTGTTTTAATGTTTTCTAATTTGTTTTGAGAATTGCATCCCGAAAGGGGAACTTGTGGAAATGTGGCCATATGTTTTTTTTATATTTGTTTGTAATTGATGATTTAAGAGTTATTGATATTGAGATGGTCTTTTATAAGTAGGTTTTTTATTGGTTTTGATAAACCTGGGTTGGGTTTGACTTGAGAGCTGTGAGCTGAGTTGTGCATAAGACACTCTTAATTCAAAGTGAAACTTTAAGCGGGTTTATTGTTTGATGCCTTTGGTAGGCGATTGTTTAATGCCTTTGGTAGGAGATTATTTTATGGGCGATAACCCTGAGACCAGGATTTGGTATCCTGTATGGGTTATGTGTCAAGAGATCAGGGTTTCATCCCTGATATAGGATAGATGATTTTTTTGATGCCTTTGGTAGGCGATTGTTTGATGCATTTGGTAGGCGATTGTTTTGATGACTTTGGTAGGCGATTGTTTTGCGGGCGATAACCCTGAGACCAGGATTTGGTATCCTGTATGGGTTATGTGTCAGGAGATCAGGGTTTCATCCCTGATATAGGATAGATGATTTTTGATGCCTTTGGTAAGCGAATGTTACTTTAAGGGATTTGATATCCCGCCCGCATAATAAAATATGGATTGGTTGGGTTGAGGAAAACAATTTAGAAGGATTAAAGGTTTCTGAAAGGTTTTGACTTGTTCCCTCTCCCTCAAATGAATTGAAATGAACTTAACTTGTTTTTAACGTTAGGGGTAGACATTATTGATATTTCCCCCTCATTTTTTTAAGTGTTTTGTTTTCAGGTGAAGATCTATATGCTGGGGACGGGAATTAGAAGTGAGGACGTCATGTTTAGAAGTCGTTAATTATTTTGCCTTTCTTTTATGAGAAACTTCAAGTTAGTTTTGAGTTTTATTATTCTAAGTATGAGTTTGTTAGTTGTTTTACCGTTATCAGACAGTTGTAGTTTCCTTCTCGCCTTGTATTCCTTCGGGGATACGGCAGTGACGCCCAATAAGAGTTTGAGTCTTCCGCTAAATTTTGTTTGTTAACGTTAGTTGACTTTGACTTTTCTATAGTTGAATTTCCGGGGAGTTACAGAATGGTATCAGAGCTCTGGGTTGCGACCTGGTAGCTCCTAATTGACCCTTAGGTTTAGTTAGACCTTAGGATGCTATGTTCGGAGTGATGAGTGTAGGATGGGGGTATAGGATGTTTGTCTATTTCTTTGATTTCTTATATGTTGCAAGTGCGTGTTTGATTATTTTACTTTTCATATGTTGGGTTGCATCGGCTTGATTGTTTCTTCATGTTTCGATTATGTGTTTTATTTTTAATTTTTGTTTCGATTTATTATTTTTCGTACCAAGAGGTGTTATGCATGAAGTTATATTATTGTTGGAGTATAATATTGAGTATTTGGGAATATTATGTTCAATTGAATCTCTCGAGTATCTCTATTAAACACTTTGGGTTTCAAATTGTATTTATGGGTTTTTGGTGTATGGACTATGATGATTGGGGATGAATTTTGACTTATGGAGCTGGGAATACTTGAAAATTCCTGTGCGTAGTTGGCCTTTGACTTAAATTTTTGTTTTGGGGTTAAATTCATGTTTGTGATCTAACGCGATTCATTCTAAGAGTGGGTCTTGGGTTAGAGGAGTCTTTGTAAGAAAAGTGTTGGTTAAAGTTCGAGTTGAGGGGTATAGTTGAAGTGAAGGTTTTGTGCTTAATCTCTCGTGGTTAATTTGATTTTTGGTGGTATGGTAAGTTGGAGACTTCTTGTAAGTTTGAATGAACATCGTTTCTTTGAAGTATTTAGAGCAGATGATGGGTTTCAGAATAATATTGGGATTATGATTGGTTATGGTCAGGGTATTGAGTTTCAAGGACCACTTTTAAGGAAACAAGAACTTGTTTTTGAGATAAAGGTTGAGATGAATATTTTGTTGACGATCGTACATTTAAACTAGACTTTTACATATCGATTATGAGACTTCGAACTAAGGATTAAATTTAATTTTGATTCCTAGAGTATTGGAGTAAGTGAATACTCTTAAGGTAATGTTGAGCTAAGCAAGATCTTCCAAAGTTATTATAATTATAGGGATCTTAAGTTGTATTAAGGTCATGAATCAAGGATGTGAGGAAACGTGTGGTGGAAAAAAAATGGGTTTCTTTTTTTTAGTTATGTAATGGTTAAGGGCGCTGTTATTGAAGTGGAATGGTGCAATTATTATTATTATTATGTTATCTACAAGCTGAGAGGTTGTCTGGATGATTAGTTTGTTAAGAATGACAAAGTGTTACTTTGAAAGAGTTTTATTCACTATGTGATGGAGATATACTTGATCCGTAACTATTTTTTCTAATATTTCTTCCTTGAATGTTCAGAGTGAGTTTCTGTTTATATTCACGATTCATGGTCTCATATATGCTTACTGCCATTCATATATATGCAAACATGTGAGTCTATGTACGTAATTGTCTATTCCCTATTGCGAGCCTTTTATTTATGATTGTGTACATGTAGTGAGTTGATCGTCTGAGAAGTGGGTATAACCATGATGAAAGCTGCAGGTATTTGATGCCCACAATACTGCCTGAATCCCACCTGGTTAAGTTCGGTATGAATATCATTTGATTGGCCTGTCTGAATGTTTTTTGGGATAATCTATTTACATTTGATGAATCTGTGGAAATGTTATTTGATCAATTCTGTTGAGTACCATCCAACTAAGTTCGTTTGATTGTCACATGTTTATTAGAGCACTTTCTTTCTTTGATTTGTCAATCTCTGTTGGTGGTGATGTCTATTATCCAGAACTATTAGGGAAGAAATTAGACGTAATGAGTATGTAGTGCTTAAGATATTGGAGGAGCTGAGTACGTGAAGTTTTGGAGCATGTTTGGTTACTTATATTGGTTAGGAAGATTACTCTTAATGGAAGATAAATGATGAGATGTATGAAGTAGGTTATTGTCTAACACAGGTCCCTATACTTTTGTGCTTGAAACACGTGGTGGATTTGATAATTACCATTACTAGTGGTTCTAAAATAGAAGTGGTGATTAAGAATGATTTTGATGGCTTAAGTACATGAAAGCTTTAAGTTGCAGTTGGGTATAATCTGACTTTGGGAAATATTGAGGTTGAATTAATGCTTTTGAGGAAGCATCGGGTCTAAGGATGACTCTTATTTAAGGTGTTGGTGGTAATTTGAGTTTCGGGGACGAATCTCCATTTGAGAAGATTGAGAGGGTAATGATTGGCAAGTGCTAGTTCTTATTAGGCATATGTAAGGTAAGGGAAAAGTCTCATTTAGCGTGGTTAAGTGTTTTGGAGTTAAATGGTGGTTTGGTAAATTAATTACAGTGTTAATCATGTCTTGGGTTGTCAATCTTAGCTTTTGGTCTTTCTATTAGATGAAAACATAAGGTTCATGTGTCATTTGAGGAGCCAGGTTAGTGATCTGACATCTGAGATTATTAACGGGAATTTCTTTTTCACTTACGAATAATAAGGTTGTCTCGAGGAAGTTATGTCGTATGGTTACATATTATTAAATAGTCTTGTGGTGGTTGACATAATGGGGATCTCGTCATTGGAAGGGAAGAAAATTGTACAGTTGCATTAGAGGAAAATTAGAAATTTTGGTCTTACTTGAGTTATCAAGGGAAACTATTGAAAACTATCGTTATTTTATGTTACCCTAGCACAGAAGCAAAAGACTTGTTTTGAGACGAGATTATTGGGATCTTATAACATTTTGGGTGTTGGTAATTATCAGTTTGGTGTGTTCTAAAGATCTTATTTCATGATTTTAGAAGATCGATAATGGGAAGATTAGGGTAAAGTTGGATTTAGACTTGGTTATAAGTTGTTGAGTCTACTGGGGACGTTCATTGTGAGAGCGACTATAAGCAATACCTCTGGGGAATAGGATATGTTTCTTTTCCTGGTTTCGTTATGTGTTTCCATTGCATGCATTTTGTTTTGACATATGGTATATGCCATATCACTACCTTTGCTATGAGCACGAGACTTTAGCTCCTCTAAAAGACTTGCAAACCCGAGGTGGGTACGGAATACAACCCCAAGGAGGGCCTGACACAAGAACAAATCCTCTGATGAGAATTCAGAGACTGAAAGAGGACCTGAGCTACGAGGAGCAGCCGCATGAGATTCTAGATTGCTGGGAGAAGCCGCTTCGCGAAAAGACCGTCCCTCTAGTAAAAGTGTGATGGACAAGCTATACCCCAACTGAAGTAATCTAAGAAGTCGCTTAGGAGAAGAGGTCGAAGTATAAGTACCTATTTAAACTCATAAGATGCATCGAGTTTCGAGGACGAAACTCTTTTGAAGAGGGTAATGATGTAAAACCCCGGACTTTTTTGGTTAGCCCCACCGTTAGTTCCGTCTGGCAGACCGTTGGTGTTGAGTTTAAGTTTCGAGGACGAAACTTAATTTAAGGGGGTAATGATGTAAAACCCCGAAAAATTCAAATGCGTTGTCCGTGAATTTATTAATAATCAAATGAGTTTAAGTTTGATGCCTTTGGTAGGCGATTGTTTGATGCCTTTGGTAGGCGATTGTTTTGATGCCTTTGGTAGGCGATTGTTTTGCGGGCGATAACCCTGAGACTAGGATTTGGTATCCTGTATGGGTTATGTGTCAGGAGATCAGGGTTTCATCCCTGATATAGGATAGATGATTTTTGATGCCTTTGGTAGGCGAATGTTACTTTAAGGGATTTGATATCCCGCCCGCATAATAAAATATGGATTGGTTGGGTTGAGGAAAACAATTTAGAAGGATTAAAGGTTTGTGAAAGGTTTTGACTTGTTCCCTCTCCCTCAAATGAATTGAAATGAATTTAACTTGTTTTTAACGTTAGGGGTAGACATTATTGAGATTTCCCCCTCATTTTTTTAAATGTTTTGTTTTCAGGTGAAGATCTATATGCTGGGGACGGGAATTAGAAGTGAGGACGTCATGTTTAGAAGTTGTTAATTATTTTGCCTTTCTTTTATGAGAAACTTGAAGTTAGTTTTGAGTTTTATTTTTCTAAGTATGAGTTTGTTAGTTGTTTTACCGTTATCAGACAGTTGTAGTTTCCCTCTCGCCTTGTATTCCTTCGGGGATACGGCAGTGACGCCCAATAAGAGTTTGAGTCTTCCACTAAATTTTGTCTGTTAACGTTAGTTGACTTTGACATTTCTATAATTGAATTTCCGGGACGTTACATGGTCAATGGGTTGAAAAGTAGAAAGGTGTTGGTTAGTGGTAAAATCATAAGAAATGGGCTCTAGTTCAACATGGGAAGAAATAATAGCACTCACTTGCCATAATTGTTGAAAATTAAACACTTGCTCTTCTTGAGCCATTCTCAAATGCTTCAAAGTCTCCTCATTCACTTTTTCTTTTTCCAGTTCATAGATAGAAGCCAAAAGGAGTGCAATAATAGGATGATGCTCCAAAGATAAATCTCCTCCACTAGATTTGCAACGTCCAAAATCAGGAGTATATTGAACAAGCTCATGCAGGAATTGTACGGCCTCCCCCGCAGTCTTCTTCAAGAAAGTCCCTCCGGATGCTATATCGATTGATTCTTTGAGAGAAGCAAAGAGTCCACAATAAAAGTGCTGAAGAAGCATCCAGTTGGGTAGATTGTGGTGCGGACACTGACGTTGGAGACTTTTGAATCTTCCCCATGCTTCAAAAAGAGTCTCTCCGGGTTCTTGCTTGAAGCTCATAATATCTTGCTGGAGTTTACATGTTTTATCAGCCGGAAAGAATCTTTGAAGAAAATCTCTCTTGAGAGCCTCCCATGAAGAATAAAATCCAGGTGGGCATATGTCAAGCCACATCTCAGCTTTCCCTTTCAAAGTCAGAGGGAAGAACTTCAACTATAGATACTCCGAAGATATCCCAGGTATATGCATGAAACTATTGCGCTTCTCGAATCTCTCCATATGAGCAATAGGACTCTCGGAAATATCTCCATGAAATGGGTTACTTTCAAAAACTTCAAGAAGACACGGCTTGAACTCAAATACCGCGTCGGGTGGTAATGGTGGTAAGATGATCGGGTTGCCTCCCGTACCCGAAGATGGAACGGCATATGATAGAAGGGTACGGGGTGAATCAGCTTGGATTTCACCCATTGGACTCGAGGCCTCCTACGATGCTCGATAGAACATTAGGCACTACATGAACCAACAAGAACCAATAGAAGCATCAAATTCATCGGGATTAGCACAAACTAATTTCTAGCGTGAAAGCAATCTCAAACAACCAAAAACCAAGAAACTAAAACTAGGGGCGCTGGCTCCCCGGCAACGGCGCTATTTTGTGTAACGTGGTTTGTAAGACCTCGGTTTTGTCGTTCTCTCTCAGGGAGCTAGCGGCCTTGGTTATAGAAACTAAGTCAATGGTCGGGATGAGATTGCTAAGGTAAGGATATCGGTTTGAAGGGATCACAATGCAAGAAACAAAGCTAAGGTCGGTCAAGGAATGCAAAATGGGCTTCAGAGGTTTTCGGGATGCAAACGGGGATGAGGAAATGGGTTTTGCAACAAGAGAGTAACGAGAAGGGGAAATCAAATGGTAATTCCGTTAGAAAATACCCACCGGGCTTCCTCTTTCAAGGATAGTCTAGATTAACTTCCCCAAAGTCCATCGACATACCCGGGGGAGTTCAAGGAACGGAATTTCCTAGTTAGTTTCTATTTGCTTTCGCGAACTAGAATACTAACTATCCTAATTCCTACCTTCCAACAAGTGTTGGATGTATTCGGGATGCTTTCGCACCCAAATACATCCCACTTGAGGGAAGGATAGGATTGGGAAATTGATTTCCTAACTAATTATTCACTAAAATTGCTAACCCAAACCTAATCACCCATTCACACCCTTAATTACCCCCTAACCCATAGGGTTTCTAGCCACTAATCATGACACTAACTATGCTAACAACTTCCACACCAACCCTAAACATGATTTTTAACATCAAACAACCATAGACAAGCAAGATAATCAAATAACAAGCAAGAACAATTAAAGAACAAGCAAAGTAATTAGCAAAGTAATTAATAAAGTAGTTAAGGGAAGAGAAAACTTATCAAAGTGTTGTATATGAACAAGAGAAAGCAATAAAAAGATGATCCAACAATCTTTCAATTGTTTGGATACCCAAATCTTCAATAATAAACACAAATCTCCAAAACCCTAGATTAATCTCTCACTAATCTCCCTCTAAAAACCACTAATTACAAGCTTAAAATAATGTCTAAGTCTAACCCTAGATAGCTCCCTAAGAAATCGTGAAAGAGATATATATACAAGTGAAAATTGGTTGGCAAAACGCAGCACTTCAGACCGAAAACACGCGCAGAACATAGGGAGACCGTGGTCACGGTCTAGGTGACAGTGGCCACAGTCATGTTCTGTCCAGTGAAATTTGTATGGCGATTTAGGGCAGACAAGTTTTCGCTCCTTGGCACCGTCGTGGCTACGGTCTCCCAAGACCGTGGCCACGGTCTTGCTCGGCCACTTCTTCCCTTAGACATGTCATGAACCCACCGTGGCTACGGTTAACTTGACCGTGGCCACGGTCTAGCTCGGCTTTCCTTCCCTTTGTTCTTGCTTCTTTCCGAAGCATGTAACCTTCGATCCGAAGGTCGTAGCATGCGTTACTTCACTAATTGGCACCAAAGGTCGGGAGTGTGGTCCCAGGTCGATTCCGTCTCGGTTTCCGGTCCGGCTCGGCTTGGAAAATCGCCAAGAATGCTATAACAAGGCTCGTTTTGCTACGTTTTTGGTGAAAACTCCAAAATCTACAAAATAATCAAAAACACATTAAAAGCCTAAGGATTTAGGCGGTATTTAGACACAAAATTGGGTCTAAACATTTCGCTCAGATGATTGACATGTTTTGTGAGATGCTTGCCTCTTTCTATTAAAGATTTAGAATGCTTGAAGAGATGAAATAGTTTGTGAGCGGCAAGGTGCACAGAAGGAAGAGTGAGGAGCTCATCTAAGTTTACCTCATCATGAGATGAGGTTGGGTCCTGGTCCTCATTGGAGTGTGCCATCAGGTACACATTTGCAATCTCTTCTGCTTCATTGTTCCATTCACTGGAGTCACTGTCGCTCCAGGTGGCCAGCGTTGCTCTACGATGTTGTCGTTTGGGCCTAGTATTTCTTTTGTCCTTGTTTCTTCTGGCGTGAGGGCAGTCTTTCACTAAGTGTTCTGATCTGCCACAACCGTAACAGGTAAATGGGTCAGATTCTTCTTTCATTAAGGACTTACCTTTTGAGTATTGCTTTCTATTTTGCACATCCTTGATGTATCCTCGAAAGGTTGGGTTTCTCTTGTATAGTATTCTGAACCTTTTTGCTAACATTGTCATTGTGTCTTCTTCATCGTCCTTAGATTCACTATCAGATTCATGCGCTGCCTTGAGGGCAATTCCTTTTGGTTCTGAGAAGTCATTCAGTTGGATCTCATGGGCCAATAGTTTTCTAATGAGTTCCTCCAGCTTGAGGGTGTTGAGATCTTGAGCTTCTGCAATGGCTGTGACTTTTGGGCCCCATTTTCTTCTAGTCAAACATTTGAGGATCTTCGTAACTTGTTCCTCGTTGGAGTAGTTCTTCCCCAGTGATTTGAGGTGGTTGAATATGTTGTTAAATCTCTTGAACATCTCTTCAATAGACTCATTTTCTTCCCTTTTGAATGCCTCATACTTTTGGACAAGAATGTCCAATTTAGTGTCCTTGACTTAGCTTGTGCCTTCGTATGAGGTCGTCAAGTAGTCCCATACCTGTTTTGTAGTTTCACAATTAGAAATACGTTCAAAATCATTAGAGTTTAAACTACAATAGATCAGGTTTAGAGCACGGGTATTTTTTCTCAATGGTTCTTGTTCTTCGTTTGTTATTTTTAGATCTCTTCTTCGAGACATTTTGATTTTCACTGTTCTTCTTTGTGGGAGTAGGAAACCCTCAGTGACCACAGTCCATAGGTCCTCATCTTGATCCTTGAGGAATATTTTCATTTGTCTTTTCCACATCCTATAGTTTTCTCCAGTGAGTAATGGAGCTCTTGTCCATGAACGTCCTTGAGGAGCTTCATTTGCACAAACTCCGGCCATGATCTTTTCCACAGAATTGTTAAGGCCATGATCTTTTCCACAGAATTGTTAAGCTCTTGAGAGGGTGGACCTGCTCTTATACCAATTGAAATAACCTTCCCGGGGGGTGAATAGGTTGTATAAAAAAAATTCTACATTTTATGAACACAAGGACGTTAATAGCACTAATAAAACTGAAAAATACTTTTAATTAAGTTGAGGTACAGAAAAAGTAGAGGGGATCACAAACTCGGCGGTATCAAGATAGTGATGTCCTTGATGACTGCTTACAGAGACAGAACCTTGGAAGAGGTTTTTGTAAGATAACCTCACTAAGGAGGTTGAGAGTGTTCACGACTCACTAAAGGAAGATCTTCTCTCACTTTAGCTACACACTATAAGGACCTCACCAAAAATGCCCTTCTGGTCACACAACTCACTACTTAATACAAAAGTGGCTACACTCAGAATTTTCTTTCACTAAATTCCTACACTCGATTTGCTTGGAATTGATAATTTTCACAGAGAATGGACACTTGTTTTTATATGCTGAAGATCTCCATTAACGTCTCTCATCTTGAACTTTCCTTTCTGGTTGATTCTTACCAATCTTGTGCAACATCATTAATCTTCTTAATTTTGGTAGCTGCTGCATATCTTCTTTGATTCGATTTCCTATAAGGCAGGAGGATAATAGATTGTATTAAGGATAGCAGGATAATAGACTGTATGAGAATTTGAGAGGCTTCCCTGATATTCCTTCCAATTTTGATCTTTCAACCAAAACTGTTGCATTTGACTCGGTCTGCTTCGTGAGGTGGTCTTGATGATTGGCGTGGAGGACCTCAAAGGTGAGATGCGTTTCCACACTAAATATATATAGAATTTCTATGTACTCTTTCTTACCTATTTTTATACACTAGAATTATTACTGTATAGTACGCTTAATTATTTTATAAATTTAGAACGATAAAAAGTAATATTACGAAAAATAAATTACAGCTATATACAAAAAATTTCACTATGTTAATCGGTGAATGCTAAATATATTAAAAAGCTTTATTAAAAAAATCTAAAGCTCTGGATACCGAAATTGGCGTAATAAAAATAACTGAAAAAGTAAAAGAACTAAAGCATCTATCACAAGGGTTCAAAACGCAAAACATTCAAAGTATGACAGTTGTTCCTCCACCAATCCAGCAAAGATATTCACATGCTAACTTTTACCTAAAACAATATCTATTGTTTATATAAATAGCGGGAGTAAAGAAAGGACCCGTGGTCCCGCGGGAGTAATGTATAAGATGTTGGAATTATTTTAAGAGTACAAGAAGATTATATAGCATGAGAAATCATGTGGTACAAGTTTAAGGATCATATATAAGATAAACAATAAGAATATGATCAGCATGGGTGTTCATGAGACCAGCACGGGTCGTGCGGGTCTCCAGAAGGGCATAAAAACAGTTATGGGCTCAACACGGGTCGTGTTGAGGCAACACGGACTATGGTACGGTCAACACGAACCGTGTTGAATGCCAAAATATGTTTTTAATTCTAACGACTATTATATTCCAACAGCTATATTGTTATGATTATTTGACCAAGTCAAGGTCATGATCATCCATTATGTTCCTTAATTGTCCCTTGACCAAAGGGTATGATGAGGGTTGGAATTCTCCTATAAATAGGAGACACTCCTTAGCCATTTGAGAGCATCAACTTCATTCTATAATCATATATTCATTTTTGTCTAGACTGCAACTATACTTGAGTAATTCAAGGAAGTGATCCCACGACTCTTAGCGATATCCAAACAAAATAATTGAATGGTTATTAAGTTCAATCTCCATCTTGTCACATATACCACAAGAAGATCAAGAAGCCAAGAGAAGATGATGAAGTTTCAAGCAGGTCGAACATCATTTTCCCCAACAATCTCAAGAACTATCTTACGAGATGATAAGTGTATTTTATATATATGTGATCTTGGGTAATTTATAGTTAATTTGAGTGATTATTGATATGAAGGTATTATTTTTATACTCGAATTCTCTATTTTATGCTTGGTTGGAGTTTGGTATAATTTTATAGGAAATTGGTGTTAAAGTGAAGAAATCAAGCTTAAAATCAAGTGTATGGAGTCCAAGAAAATCACAATTGAAGAATAAATCCACCCCAAGGCTCAAGCTCAAGACCAAGAATTCATTGTATGCCGGCAGACATCAACACGGGTGAGAAAAGACCCAAAACGGGTCGTTTCAGCCTCCAGAAAGTCCAGAATATGACTCCAGTGACCAACACGGTCCGTGTCAGGGCAACACGACTCGTGTTGACCCTAGCACGGTCCGTGTTGACCTGGAACCACCGTGTTGCCTTTGTTTAATGCAAAAATGGTGTTTCGGATGCTCTTAATGCTATATAATTGATGTATCCGGTGGTTTTTGCTGGCATTGACTCCTACTCATCATCATCCTCATCATCATATTCATCCATCCTTTCATCCATATTTCCATCCACATTCATCCATTGTGAAGATAGAGAGATTGGTTGAGTTTTGGAAGATCGGTTCTCAAGAATTGGAGAGAAGTGGAGGAGCAAAAGTCCCCGCGGATCAACATTCAAGCAAGGATTGAAATCCAACTCGGTTTATTTCTCTTTCTCATAGTTTCCATGCTTTCTAGAGTAGAATTTGTTATGTTTAGTGAATCGAACATGAGTAGTTAGTAGTTTCATAAGTTTAGGGGATAAACCCTTATTAGTCTCTCTTATGGATTGAGTTTTGTTGGATTGAACAAGTTTGTTTATCTAGTTTGAATGCATTTTATTTAACCTTTGATTATGTTTGTCATTGTTTTTGATTGGTCATCAAGAATATAGAATTAGATTGTTGAATGATGTACCGAACGGAGAAATTCGATAATCGAAACCCTTAGGATTAAACTAGTTTATGAAGTGAACTAGAGATAGAAGACTTTGTAACTAGGGGTCATCGGATAATTTGATATTTAACTTAGATAAAATTGACACAATAAAGAGTCCAATAGATCAATTTACTAAGCAATCCGTTTCATTGCCAAAAGCTCGCTACGGAATACATTATGCAATTATCGACCCTAAAATGTACCAAATTAGTGACATACATGTTCAATCCACTTGTTTGATTCATAGAGTTACTTAGATTTTATCCCCTGAACGCTTTTCTCATATTGATAATCCAAGTAAATTGTGTGAATATTTGTTGGTTTTGATCTTTTTAGCCATTAAAAATAGAAATAGTTTTTCACAATCAAAAACCCGGCCGATTTAGCAATCACATAGGAAGCTAGTTTGGTTTGTAGTTAGCAAAGTCCCTGTGGGATCGACCTTGATACTTGCTACACGAGCACCCGTGCACTTGCGGCGTATCAAGTTTTTGGCGCCGTTGCCGGGGACTTTGTCCCTAGCCGCCACCGAACGAATATCCTTAGATTGACTAGATCATTTTCTTTTATTTTTCCTGTTTGATCTTCCTTGGTTGTTCTTGTTTTTGTCTCTTGCAAGATTGTCAATCAGTGTATACAAAAGGCACCGCTATTCGAGTTTGATCCGGAGATAGAAAGAACCTTCCGTTCAAGGCGGAAGCGGCAGCGAATAGAGGAAGCAAGAAGGAGGCAAGAAGAAGCCGAGGAAGAACCGAAGATGGCCCAACCGAGACATACTTTTAGGCAATGGGTGACTCCCGATCGCGAATCAACCTACGCCATCAACGCACGGGAGTGGGCGCATTACTTTGAGTTGAAGAGCTCCCTCATCAACTTGGTGAAGGCCTCACCTTTCCATGGCCTTCCCAATGAAGACCCCAACCGGCATCTCCGCATCTTTCGGCAAGCTTGTGAGACGTTCAAGGCGAATGGAGCGACGGAGGACGCAATCAAACTCCGGCTTTTCCCCTTCTCACTAGAAGGGAAGGCTTGGGAATGGTTGGATTCCCTACCGGCGACCACCCCCTTCACCACCTTTGACCAACTTGCTAGTGCATTCGTGGCGAAATACTTTCCTCCTAGCAAGTTGACAAGCTTACGGAACCAAATTTCCACATTCGCACAAGAACTAGGAGAGAGCTTCTACGATGCATGGGAGAGATTCAAGGACCTCTTGAGGCAATGCCCCCAACATGGTTTCGAACCATGGGTGCCGATTCAAGCGTTCTACAACGGAGTGGATGACAATTTGAGGGCCAACATCTTGGCAGCGGCGGGAGGTGACATCATGAGCAAGACCGTGGAGGAGCTCCATGAACTCATCGAGAAAATGTCCGTGAATAGCTATCAATGGTCTAAGCCCCGTTCCGCACGAACGGGAGGTAAGTATGAGGTAGATGCTATCACTCTTTTATCCGCAAAATTAGATGTTGTTACTGAAAAGATGGATAGAATGAATGTGAATGTTACCCCTCACCCTCAACCTCAATGTGCATCATGTCATTCTTTTGAGCATGTAACATTGCATTGTCCTAGTGGTGTGGAAAGTGGAGAGCCTAATGAACAAGCCAATTATGTTGGTAACCCGAATGCATATCACCCCGGTTTGAGAAATCACCCGAATTTTTCTTATATATATGTGATCTTGGGTAATTTATAGTTAATTTGAGTGATTATTGATATGAAGGTATTATTTTTATACTCGAATTCTCTATTTTATGCTTGGTTGGAGTTTGGTATAATTTTATAGGAAATTGGTGTTAAAGTGAAGAAATCAAGCTTAAAATCAAGTGTATGGAGTCCAAGAAGATCACAATTGAAGAATAAATCCACCCCAAGCTTAAAATCAAGTTGGGTTGATTGTGGTGAATTATGTGGTTTGGTTTTGTTGGGGATGTTATGAAGTTGAAAGTCTTGAGATTGCTCCATATTATAGTTTGATATGGGTTGAGTTGGAAGTTTGCCTTTTTTAGTGTATATATCTTTGATTAGTAGTTTGAAAGTTTATTTTTCTTTGAGTTGAGGCAATTTCTACTAGATTTTGGGGTGTTCTACTGTGAATATAAGGTGTGAGAGTTCTTAATTGTGTAAATTTGGTGAGGTTTATGCTCCTAGCTTTGGCTTTTAGCACCACTTTCCCAAATATATTTCCACTCCTTACCCTTATCCTTAGCCCCATTGCAACCCTTTTGAAAGTCCTCTTGATTATCATTAGTACTTTGCATTTTAGTGGTAGAGAATTGAGCTTATTTGCAAGCTTATGGTAGGAAGTTGCTTTGGATTGAGTATTGAGTGCACCTTCATTGAATATTATTTTTCAAACACATGAGAGGAGTGTTTCCACATTCCCTAAAGTGAGGTTGCTCTCAATTTCCTAGTTTCATCCATTATTGTGTGCTTGCTTGTTTCATTTGTGATTAGTAGGGTGATTAGTTTGATCTTGATAGGTATGGTTTTTGTAATTCTTTTTATGGTTTCATTTTCTCTTGTATATAGACTTTCGTTCATACTTGGGCTATGCTTGATTAAGTTGGATTAATTGAATGTCTTATCGATGCTTTCCTGAGGAGATTTGTAAATAAAATTTTCAATTTTACCTTGAAACTTTTTCCTTTTGATTTGAGTCATTTTGTCCCATTTATTTTCTATTTTCGTTCTTTTCGTTGATTTCCATTTTGTTTGTGAGTATTAGCCTTGCTTAGGGACAAGCAAGGTGTAAGCATGGGGGAATTTGATAAGTGTATTTTATATATATGTGATCTTGGGTAATTTAGAGTTAATTTGAGTGATTATTGATATGAAGGTATTATTTTTATACTCGAATTCTCTATTTTATGCTTGGTTGGAGTTTGGTATAATTTTGTAGGAAATTGGTGTTAAAGTGAAGAAATCAAGCTTAAAATCAAGTGTATGGAGTCCAAGAGGATCACAATTGAAGAATAAATCCACCCCAAGGCCCAAGCTCAGCCCAAGAATTCATTGGATACCGGCAGACATCAACACGGGTGAGAAAAGACCCAAAACGGGTCGTTTCAGCCTCCAGAAAGTCCAGAATATGACTCCAGTGACCAACACGGTCCGTGTCAGGGCAACACGACTCGTGTTGACCCTAGCACGCGATCGTGTTGACCTGGAACCACCGTGTTGCCTTTGTTTAATGCAAAAATGGTGTTTCGGATGCTCTTAATGCTATATAATTGATGTATCCGGTGGTTTTTGCTGGCATTGACTCCTACTCATCATCATCCTCATCATCATATTCATCCATCCTTTCATCCATATTTCCATCCACATTCATCCATTGTGAAGATAGAGAGATTGGTTGAGTTTTGGAAGATCGGTTCTCAAGAATTGGAGAGAAGTGGAGGAGCAAAAGTCCCCGCGGATCAACATTCAAGCAAGGATTGAAATCCAACTCGGTTTATTTCTCTTTCTCATAGTTTCCATGCTTTCTAGAGTAGAATTTGTTATGTTTAGTGAATCGAACATGAGTAGTTAGTAGTTTCATAAGTTTAGGGGATAAACCCTTATTAGTCTCTCTTATGGATTGAGTTTTGTTGGATTGAACAAGTTTGTTTATCTAGTTTGAATGCATTTTATTTAACCTTTGATTATGTTTGTCATTGTTTTTGATTGGTCATCAAGAATATAGAATTAGATTGTTGAATGATGTACCGAACGGAGAAATTCGATAATCGAAACCCTTAGGATTAAACTAGTTTATGAAGTGAACTAGAGATAGAAGACTTTGTAACTAGGGGTCATCGGATAATTTGATATTTAACTTAGATAAAATTGACACAATAAAGAGTCCAATAGATCAATTTACTAAGCAATCCGTTTCATTGCCAAAAGCTCGCTACGGAATACATTATGCAATTATCGACCCTAAAATGTACCAAATTAGTGACATACATGTTCAATCCACTTGTTTGATTCATAGAGTTACTTAGATTTTATCCCCTGAACGCTTTTCTCATATTGATAATCCAAGTAAATTGTGTGAATATTTGTTGGTTTTGATCTTTTTAGCCATTAAAAATAGAAATAGTTTTTCACAATCAAAAACCCGGCCGATTTAGCAATCACATAGGAAGCTAGTTTGGTTTGTAGTTAGCAAAGTCCCTGTGGGATCGACCTTGATACTTGCTACACGAGCACCCGTGCACTTGCGGCGTATCAAGTTTTTGGCGCCGTTGCCGGGGACTTTGTCCCTAGCCGCCACCGAACGAATATCCTTAGATTGACTAGATCATTTTCTTTTATTTTTCCTGTTTGATCTTCCTTGGTTGTTCTTGTTTTTGTCTCTTGCAAGATTGTCAATCAGTGTATACAAAAGGCACCGCTATTCGAGTTTGATCCGGAGATAGAAAGAACCTTCCGTTCAAGGCGGAAGCGGCAGCGAATAGAGGAAGCAAGAAGGAGGCAAGAAGAAGCCGAGGAAGAACCGAAGATGGCCCAACCGAGACATACTTTTAGGCAATGGGTGACTCCCCCAGTCGCGAATCAACCTACGGCCATCAACGCACCGGGAGTGGACGCACATTACTTTGAGTTGAAGAGCTCCCTCATCAACTTGGTGAAGGCCTCACCTTTCCATGGCCTTCCCAATGAAGACCCCAACCGGCATCTCCGCATCTTTCGGCAAGCTTGTGAGACGTTCAAGGCGAATGGAGCGACGGAGGACGCAATCAAACTCCGGCTTTTCCCCTTCTCACTAGAAGGGAAGGCTTGGGAATGGTTGGATTCCCTACCGGCGACCACCCCCTTCACCACCTTTGACCAACTTGCTAGTGCATTCGTGGCGAAATACTTTCCTCCTAGCAAGTTGACAAGCTTACGGAACCAAATTTCCACATTCGCACAAGAACTAGGAGAGAGCTTCTACGATGCATGGGAGAGATTCAAGGACCTCTTGAGGCAATGCCCCCAACATGGTTTCGAACCATGGGTGCCGATTCAAGCGTTCTACAACGGAGTGGATGACAATTTGAGGGCCAACATCTTGGCAGCGGCGGGAGGTGACATCATGAGCAAGACCGTGGAGGAGCTCCATGAACTCATCGAGCAAATGTCTGTGAATAGCTATCAATGGTCTAAGCTCCGTTCCGCACGAACGGGAGGTAAGTATGAGGTAGATGCTATCACTCTTTTATCCGCAAAATTAGATGTTGTTACTGAAAAGATGGATAGAATGAATGTGAATGCTACCCCTCACCCTCAACCTCAATGTGCATCATGTCATTCTTTTGAGCATGTAACATTGCATTGTCCTAGTGGTGTGGAAAGTGGAGAGCCTAATGAACAAGCCAATTATGTTGGTAACCCGAATGCATATCACCCCGGTTTGAGAAATCACCCGAATTTTTCTTACCGAAACAATAATCACTTGGATGCCCAACAAGGACAAGGACAAAGGCCTACCCAACAACCCCAACCCCAAATCCAAGACCTATAGACTATAGAGGTCATGTTAGATGTTGTCCTTAAATCTCAACGAAGACAGTTTGAGCATCAACAAAGGCAAGATGATGTGATCAAAGCCTTGGCCTCTAGAGTAGACTTTTTGACCTCCCAAAACCAAATGTTCGAGACTCGTTTGGCCAACCAAGCTAGCACTTTTACCCCTCCTTCGGGATCACTTCCCGGACAACCCATTCCTAACCCTAATGCCCAATGTAATGCCATTATTTTGAGGAGTGGGACTCAATATGAGGGACCTAGCATGCCAAATGCTAAGCATGGGGGGGTTGAGGTTGAGAAGTCTAGTGATGGGATTGAGAGAGAGAAAGACCTTGAGAGTGAGCCTTTAAAAGAAAACACCGAAACCCGACCTTCATCTCCACCTAGGGTTTACAAACCACCGTTACCCTTTCCTCAAAGATATGCTAAGGCTACATTTGATGCAAAATTCGGCAAGTTCTTTAATATGTTAAAGCAATTGAATGTGAATGTGCCATTTTTGGATGTTTTATCTCAAATGCCTTTGTATGCAAAGTTTTTGAAAGAAATCCTCTCTAAAAAGAGGAAAATTGATGAAATTGAGGAAGTTGCATTGACTGAAGAGTGTAGTTTTGTGGTTCTTAACAAGCTTATTCCTAAGCTTAAGGACTCGGGTAGCTTCAATATTCCATGTGGCCTAGGTACTTTAACCGTTGACCGAGCTTTGTGTGATGTGGGTTCTAGTGTAAGCTTAATGCCCTATTCTTTGTATGAACGGTTGAACCTAGGAGAGTTGAGACCAACTGCCATGTCATTGCAAATGGCGGATCGTTCCATCAAGTACCCTAAGGGTATTTTGGAGGACTTTCCCCTTAAGGTTGGTGATTGCTATGTGCCGATTGATTTTGTCATCCTTGATATGCCCGAAGATTCCCGTACCCAAATCATCTTGGGGAGACCTTTTCTTGCTATAGTAGGGTGTGTCATAGATGTACAAAGTGGAAAGATGAAGTTTAAGATAGGGGAACATGAACTTGAGTTCGATTTATTCCGTGATGTTTTGCCACGTGGAGTTTCCCCTTGCTTTGGTGTTGATATGCTATGTGAGAAAGATAAGCATGTTGATGGTTTGGTTTGTGAAAAGAATGATGATTGTGTGCATGTAGTGGAAAGTGAAAAACTTGAGATGTTTCTTGATAATTTTGTTCAACATCCTTGTGGTTTATTTATTGATAAAGGCCATGAACTTGGCGATGCGAGGATGGGGATAAAAGAAATTTTGCTCCCACCTAACATCATCAAGAACGTGCCTTATGCTATTAACAAGGGTGCTTTCAATGAGTTTTTCTGGTTTGATGATGGTGATCCCTCCATTTCTGAAGGAGGTGATGGGTTTGACCCAAACAGTAGGGTCAATTTGAAGACATTCGAAGGTACTTTACAAGATGGAGCTCCTAAAGCCCTTGGCTATGGAGTTATGGACTATTCGCCCGGTTGAGAGATACCTTGTCTAGCTTAGGACATTAAACAAGCGCTTCTTGGGAGGCAACCCAAGCTTTTTCGATTTTATTTTCATTTTTTAGGATTTTCTATAATTTTTCCTTATTTTTCTTCCTTTTATTTTGATTTTTCTAAATTTTTCCTTCTTTTTCTAGGATTTTTCTAGGGTTTATATTTTATTTTTCTTTTTTGAGGTATTAGTATTAGGGAAATAAAAAAAAATCTGAAAATTTGAAAAGAAAAAAAAAAGGTAGAGCAAAATTGAGTTTGAAATAAAAGAAAAACAAGATGAGAGTGAGTGAATGAAGAAGAAAGAAAAAAAGAGAGGAAAAAAAAGGGGGAAAGAGATGCCAAGAGGATTCGAACCCAGGCGAAGCAGGCGAAGAACAGGGCCAACACGGGTCATGCTGAGCCTGGCACGATCCGTGTTACCGTCCAGAGAGGAAATTTTTTTTGAACACGAGTCAACACGGACCGTGTACGGGCAACACGATCCGTGTTGACCCCCGATTCACTGCGACACGGGTTTTTCCAATTCCTTTTCATTCGTCTGTTTTGGTTCCGTTTTAGTCGTGTAAGCCCTAAATCTACTCCCTCTCTAACTCATTCTTCTTCCTCCATCTCCCTCAACCTCCATAGCCATAACCTTCTTCCTCCATCCATCTTTTTGCTCCATCTCCCTCAATTCTCACCCAAATCACTCCATTTTTCTTCCATTCTTCATCTTTTTCCTTCCTCTTTCAGATCCCACCAATTTCATCCTCATTCCTTTCACTCCTTTTTCATCCCATTCCACCTCCATTCCCAAAACCCTCCATTTTCATCTTCCTTCAAGCTCTTTTCTTCTCCTTCAAGTGTATAAAGGTTTGGTTTTTCTAATTTCTTTGTTTTATTTAGTTTATTTTCGTTTTATATTTTCGTTTTTAGTTTCAATTTTTGTGTATACTATGTGAATCTTCATTGTTGTCCACCATTGTTATGTTTCAAGCTTTTTGAAGTGTGATTTTCTTGTATAAATGTTGCTTTTGTTGTTTTAGTTTCTTTCTTTTGATTTAGTTTGTTACTTTTACTTCTTTTAGTTTTGATTTTCTATTTTAGTGTGTACATTAGTTGTTTTCTTATCTTAAGTTAGTTGTTTAAATTAGTATTAGTTTATTTTGGCTTTTGTTTTCTAATTTTAGTTTACTTTAGTTGTTAAGGTCTTAACTTAGTTTAGTTAGTTTACCCTTGTTTAGTCTTTAATTTTGGGTGTTTTAGTGTTGTATATTGTTGTATATGTTGAAGTGTTGGATTAACTAGCTTGCTTAACTTCTTGTATATGTTTATGTATATGTTAAGTGCCTAGCGTAGTCTAGCTTAGTTTAATTAGTAGTGTTTAAGAGTTTAAAGGTCTTGAAAACACCAAAAAATAAAACCTTAGAATTTAGTTTGATTTGAGTCTTATGTACATAAGTTTAGGATTAGTTTAGGTCCAAGGTTTCTTAGTTTTGTTTAGTTTTTCTTTGTTACCCTTGCATATTACTAACTTTTTAGCTTGTATATTTTATATAAAAGATGGTCAGGACTTCGCGTGGTGAGGAGCAAGCATCAAAGAAGCGAAAAGGGGACAACGGAGACAAAGGCAAGGGCAAAGAGGGTTCGTCCTCCCGGCAAACGCGAGGTAATAACCCTTTTAATTTAGAAGGTGTACAATTCGAGCGTTACCTTGCTTTGTCTAAGCGGAACATAATCCCTACTCGTTACATGAATGAGCCGTTTTTGCAAACCACTGGCATGCTAGCTGATGTACAATGGCTTTCAAATCGGAAAGGGATGTTAGATTTCGCTAGGATGAGAGAGCCCACCTATCGGAACCTTACCCTAGAGGTGCTTAGCACCTTTGATGTAAATCTTAGAACACAAGAGGGTAGGATTTCCTTTAGTATAGATGAAGAGGAACATCGATTGACTCTCGCCCAATTTGCCGAGATCTTTCGTTTACCAGTTGTCCAAGGTATCGCCACACGAGATATGCCCCCTTTAGCCGAATGGAACGCCAATGAATTTTGGCAGTTTACCACAACTAGGACTGACTACCACCCAAGTAGGTCTAAGTGCACGCACATACGGAACCCCGTTATCCGGTACACGCAGCGCATCCTTGCTTGTAGGTTATTTGTTCGGGGGGATAGTATGAATGTTGCGGCTCAAGCTAAATTTTACACGGTATGGGGTATGTAATATGCACGACCCGAGGTTAATCCCGCCGCTCTTTTTGCCACACATTTAGCCCGCATCACATCTCACACAAAAGGTGATATTGTTGTTGGTGGGTTGCTTACGGTTTTGGCTAGGCACTTTGGATGGGATCCGGCTCGTCACGAGCGAGATAGGGTAGAGGGCCTAATGACTTTAGATAGTCGGGCTATTAGAGACATGAAAATGTGCAAGTTAAGAGGGGAAGAAGTCTGGTGGGTGTATCCTAACAATGAGTTGATGAGGCTTCCTCATCCGAACCTTACCATTCAAGAGCTCCCGAATATTCTTTTCCTTCCTAACGCACCCATTCCTCAACCTCACCCTATTCCCGCCCAAGTTCCTTCGCCTCCTCATCACGAGGGTGGTGGGGATGATGACGAAGGTCCCGCCGCCGCTTTTGATTTCCAAGATAATTTTAATTCTTTGCGTGCGGACCATGCCTCTCTTAGAACTTATTGTGAAAATGAGTTTGGTTATTTTCGAACCACTTCGGACCAAATTTTACAAAACCAAACTCGGATTTTTGAGAGGCTCGACCTTCTTGACCAAGCCATTGCCACCCAAGCTGCCGAACAAGCTCGCATGCTTGAGATGATGCAAGCGATGCGCGATTGGCAGTTAAACTACCCTCCCCAATATCCTTACCCACCTCCTCCTCCACCACCGCAATGATTGTCTTGTTTCTACCCTTCGTGCTAGTTTCTTCTTGATTCCTGCATTGAGGACAGCTTTGTCCAAGCATGGGGGGGATTAATTTGAAAATTTTGAGTCCTCATCTTTGTGTATATGATTTTATTGTTGTTTATATTTAATTTCTATTTTCTTTTAGTATTCTAGTTTTTATTTTAGTTTTAGGTTTAGTTTTGTTTCTTTATTTTTTTTTGTTTAGTTTAGTTTTTCTTTTTGATTCTTCTAATTTTTAGCTATCATTGTAAATATTTTGCATCCACTTAGAATTGCATTAGTTAGTATCATATTAGATTTTATTTCTTTCTTTTTCTTAGTTTTTAGTTCCTTCTTTTCTAGTTTTTCATTTGACTTTTGATTTTAGTTTTTGAAAAAAAAAAACCAAAAAATCAGAAATTTTAAAAAAATTTTAAAAAAATTTTAAAAAGAGAAAAAGAAGAAAAATTAGGGTAGGTTAAGATTAGTGAATAAAATTCTTCGGTGATGAATTAAAGCTAGATACGTTTTCTTTTGATTTGATTTAGTTTTGTATAGCCCTTTTGTGAATTAAAGTTTTGAAAAGAGTTGTGAAAACATAGAAAGTTTAGAATTGTACTTTGCTAGTGAAGATTGATTGCACTTTTGAGATCTTTTGGAATGAGTTTAGCACATACACATCTACTTGAACTAGGTTTTTTTGAGAGCTTTTACCCGTGAGACCACAAAGCCTTAAATGACTAATAATTTTTATTAGTCTCATATTTCCCATGTGTGACTCATCCATAGTTTTCATTCTCTAGAACTTGCAATGTATCTCTTTGAAACTGCATTTTTGCTTGTGCATTGATAATGTGATAGAGGCATTCTTTTGTATATATTTTAGCTACAAAGCCAAATAGCCACCCTTTATTTGTGAATATCCGCCTTTAATCCCTCTTTTAGCCTTGTATCACTCTTTCTTTTGATTACCTATATAATTAGCCATGGCCGTATATATATTTTCTTACCCTTAAGCCATTGCTTGGAGTGTTAGAGTGTGAAAGTTGGGTTGATTGTGGTGAATTATGTGGTTTGGTTTTGTTGGGGATGTTATGAAGTTGAAAGTCTTGAGATTGCTCCCTATTATATTTTGATATGGGTTGAGTTGGAAGTTTGCCTTTTTTAGTGTATATATCTTTGATTAGTAGTTTGAAAGTTTATTTTTCTTTGAGTTGAGGCAATTTCTACTAGATTTTGGGGTGTTCTACTGTGAATATAAGGTGTGAGAGTTCTTAATTGTGTAAATTTGGTGAGGTTTATGCTCCTAGCTTTGGCTTTTAGCACCACTTTCCCAAATATATTTCCACTCCTTACCCTTATCCTTAGCCCCATTGCAACCCTTTTGAAAGTCCTCTTGATTATCATTAGTACTTTGCATTTTAGTGGTAGAGAATTGAGCTTATTTGCAAGCTTATGGTAGGAAGTTGCTTTGGATTGAGTATTGAGTGCACCTTCATTAAATATTATTTTTCAAACACATGAGAGGAGTGTTTCCACATTCCCTAAAGTGAGGTTGCTCTCAATTTCCTAGTTTCATCCATTATTGTGTGCTTGCTTGTTTCATTTGTGATTAGTAGGGTGATTAGTTTGATCTTGATAGGTATGGTTTTTGTAATTCTTTTTATGGTTTCATTTTCTCTTGTATATAGACTTTCGTTCATACTTGGGCTATGCTTGATTAAGTTGGATTAATTGAATGTCTTATCGATGCTTTCCTGAGGAGATTTGTAAATAAAATTTTCAATTTTACCTTGAAACTTTTTCCTTTTGATTTGAGTCATTTTGTCCCATTTATTTTCTATTTTCGTTCTTTTCGTTGATTTCCATTTTGTTTGTGAGTATTAGCCTTGCTTAGGGACAAGCAAGGTGTAAGCATGGGGGAATTTGATAAGTGTATTTTATATATATGTGATCTTGGGTAATTTAGAGTTAATTTGAGTGATTATTGATATGAAGGTATTATTTTTATACTCGAATTCTCTATTTTATGCTTGGTTGGAGTTTGGTATAATTTTGTAGGAAATTGGTGTTAAAGTGAAGAAATCAAGCTTAAAATCAAGTGTATGGAGTCCAAGAGGATCACAATTGAAGAATAAATCCACCCCAAGGCCCAAGCTCAGCCCAAGAATTCATTGGATACCGGCAGACATCAACACGGGTGAGAAAAGACCCAAAACGGGTCGTTTCAGCCTCCAGAAAGTCCAGAATATGACTCCAGTGACCAACACGGTCCATGTCAGGGCAACACGACCCGTGTTGACCCTAGCACGGTCCGTGTTGACTTGGAACCACCCGTGTTGCCTTTGTTTAATGCAAAAATGGCGTTTCGGATGCTCTTAATGCTATATAATTGATGTATCCGGTGGTTTTTGCTGGCATTGACTCCTACTCATCATCATCCTCATTATCATATTCATCCATCCTTTCATCCATATTTCCATCCACATTCATCCATTGTGAAGATAGAGAGATTGGTTGAGTTTTGGAAGATTGGTTCTCAAGAATTGGAGAGAAGTAGAGGAGCAAAAGTCCCCGCGGATCAACATTCAAGCAAGGATTGAAATCCAACTCGGTTTATTTCTCTTTCTCATAGTTTCCATGTTTTCTAGAGTAGAATTTGTTATGTTTAGTGAATCGAACATGAGTAGTGAGTAGTTTCATAAGTTTAGGGGATAAACCCTTATTAGTCTCTCTTATGGATTGAGTTTTGTTGGATTGAACAAGTTTGTTTATCTAGTTTGAATGCATTTTATTTAACCTTTGATTATGTTTGTCATTGTTTTTTACTGGCCATCAAGAATATGGAATTAGATTGTTGAATGAAGTACGGAACGGAGAAATTCGATAATCGGAACCCTTAGGATTAAACTAGTTTATGAAGTGAACTAGAGATAGAAGACTTTGTAACTAGGGGTCATTGGATAATTTGATATTTAACTTAGATAAAATTGACACAATAAAGAGTCCAATAGATCAATTTACTAAGCAATCCGTTTCATTGCCAAAAGCTCGCTACGGAATACATTATGCGATTATCGACCCTTAAATGTACCAAATTAGTGACATACATGTTCAATCCACTTGTTTGATTCATATAGTTACTTAGGTTTTATCCCCTGAACGCTTTTCTCATATTGATAATCCAAGTAAATTATGTGAATATTTGTTGGTTTTGATCTTTTTAGCCATTAGAAATAGAAATAGTTTTCCACAATCAAAAACCCGGCCGATTTAGCAATCACATAGGAAGCTAGTTTGGTGTGTAGTTAGCAAAGTCCCTGTGGGATCGACCTTGATACTTGCTACACGAGGACCCGTGCACTTGCGGCGTATCACGAGACAAGATTGGAGGAGACTAAGAGTACATTGGACATCCAAGATTCAAGAGGGATTACAAAGATAAGTTTATATTTTACAAGTTTATTAGTATCAAATTTTCCATATAAGTTTGTTAAGTTTTATTGAATAAGGTTAATGATTAAAAATTTATTAATCATTTGTTTATCTATATGTGTTTGGTATAGATGAGAAATTGATACATAAGAGTGACAACACAAGTACAAGAACTTGATGTTCATGATGGGAATTGTTGCTTGGTTAATGGTTATGCAATGAGAGTAATATGGATTAAGGGCAAGGCAACAACAAGTCATTTACAAGGAGGTCAAAGATAATTAAGTTATTATTATTATTATTATTATTTGGGGGTTATATGCATGTACCTTGACCATGTTTAAGTTGCCTCTTAATATTTATCAAGTTAATACCAATGACATGAATATGTTTTACTACCTTTGACATGTTTAATTGGTTTATAAGAATTGTCATTAAGGATAAGTTTATTGAAATTCCATGATAAGGTAGTTGTGAAAGGATGGTGCAAGAAAAGTCAAAATAAGTATTTATTTATTTATTTATTTATATATTATTAAGTGTACCATTGAACACCTACATAAGTTACAAGTTTATTTAGCCATATGCTTTAAGTTGGCTATGATATTAAGTTACATGGAAGTTTCATACTAGTAATAGGGATGAGGTTATTGCCATTAAAAAGATTCCTTGGTTGGATGTTTTAAGTTACATGTCTTTAAGGTGTTTAATGTGGAAATTCATTGTGGCAAGATTATAATTTGTTTCTTATAATCTGATTTTTTTTCCCATGTTTATTCACATGTTCAAGTATCGACTAAGTTTATTCTGCCTAAGTGTTAATAATATTAATATGAAGGATGAGTACAAGTTGATTAGACCTTTTATTAATATCATGATTGGAAATTTGTTCTATGTTTATAAATGATAGGTACGAGTGATTTCATGCTTAAAGTTTTTTACTATTGTTGTTCAAGTATTGTTTAATAGCATGACAACAAGTTAATTTTATGTTTAAGTTTGAAGCATGGAAAATAGAATATAAGTATTGGTAAAAGTATTATGTTTCTAATTTATAAGTTATAAGTTTCCATGAAATTCTATTTGGTTATGTCAAGTTTATGATTCTATTCTTGATGATTGAAATAAGTTTATGTAATTGAAAGTCAAATATAAATTTGTTATTAAGATAGGCTTTGCATATAAGTGTAATTTTATTAGAATTATTTCAATGCATAAAAGTGGCTTGCTTATTGATTCAAGTTTTTTAGAAGTCCACTATAAGTTATGTGTGTAGTAAGAACCAAATTTCCATTATTATCATGAGTATATTTTTATTATGCTTGTAAGTGTTGTAATAAGAAAAGCATAATAAGTTATATTTTGCAAGTACATTTATATGTGATTATATATGTTGATAAGTTATTTGGAACCATTATGTGGTTATTAAGATGAAATAACACATTTGTGTACAAGAAGTCATAAAAGTAATTATATATGAGAAATCATATGTGATTGTACAAGTTTGTAAATGGCTAAATATAATTTCCTATTGGGAATTTAAGAGTACACAAAATAAGAAAGACAAAGGATTGATCATATTTATATGATTAACTATAACACCCCCAGGTTATAATCACTAGATTAAGACTTATGTGTATTTAACCCAATGATTAGCGCAGCGTATTAATTAACCTAAGAGCATTACCGCCGTTCACTAACGTGAACTAGGCTAACAATACAACCTTAAGGAGATAAACAAGGACTATATTACACTTACAGCTCGAATTTAGATGGATTCCACAAATACATACATTAAAACAAAACACTTGTGGTTCAACAAAGGTATTATCCAACCATCCATACTACAACTCCCAAAGAGTTTCCAAACATAATGCACAAGAAAACCATGAACTCAGACTCCAAAAGTACCATTCACGATAACTTTGTTTACATACAACTACAAATTAACTTTGTTCCCCATTAATAAAACACAAAGGAGTTACTACCTCCAAGAAGATCACTTTCTATGCCTCAGAAGGTGACTTAGCAGATTTTTCCTTGGAAGACTTTCTTTGCGAAGGACCACCTAAAACAAAACATAAAAAGCTTTGCAAATGAGATAAACTCAATACGCATACCCTATACTATTAAATAATACATATATAGTTGATGTTTAGTTGTGATTGATAAGCCTTGTCCATATTTGTGGACGGCGGTAATACCTTCGGATTATATTTCCGCTGCGCTAATCATTGGGTTATGAGATATTTAATGATAATCTGGTGATTATGAATCTTGGGGCGTTAAATTAATGGTATGTATAGATTTAAGGTATATACACACAAGTTGTCTAGTCTATTTCAAAATATGATTAAGTATACATAATATGAATACAAGTATGAGAATTCATAATATGTATAAGTTTGACAAAAAGACTTTCTATGCTTATAAGATGTTTCATAAGTAAGGACTCATGAATAATTTTAACAAGTTGAACCTACAATATTATTTGGCTAATTTTCTTAGCTAATTATGTAAAGGAAATTTCATATGAATTTTGTACTAAGTTTAAGTCAACTATGAAATTTATTTAACTATTGACTTTCATGCATATTTACAAGTGTCTTGTCATATGATTCATGTTTATAAATGTTTAGAGTTTTTATGATTTCATTACAAGAAATATGATTATTTTTGCATTAAGTTTTGCCACAAAATATCAAAATATTACTACAATAGGCTTTTGTAGCATTTTTTTTTTGGAAATGCCACAAAGATGCCACAAATGCCTTGTTACAAAAGGCTTTTGTGGCATATTTTGAATTGCTACAAATATTAAAATACTACAATATCATACAATTTGTAGCAATTTCACTTTGCCACAAACTAACTGTGTCACAATGTACATTATTTGTGGCATATAACGCTTGGTGTCCAACTAGATATATATACACATAAAAATAAATCTATACAAAGAAAGATAGTCATCATACCTTTAGTATTGTCTGTCAGGACTTGGGACTTGACCCACGAAAGGACAGAGATGTCGAGAAGATCCACTTAGTTGTAACTATCGACATTATAAAACTCAATTAACTATAAATATTTTAGTTGTTTTTTTTATTATGGCAATCCAATCCGTTGAAAACTGCAGAGTTCTTGATCTTAGCTTAGGATTCATTATTAAGGCACTTATGTGTGACTGTATGACCGTTTCACTTCCTTAAAAATTTATTTAATCAAACAACTGGCTAGAAATACGAGCCTAAAGAACTCACAGGCAATCACAATAGATAATTTACTTAGCAACACATGCACATGAGCCAACATGTCTGAGTGCCACTACAAGCAGGAACAAACAGGAACAACAGTTTGATCTTCATTCAGATGGTGCATTGTAATTGTGGTTACCAAAGTTATGTTACAATGCCTACCACTAGTTTTGTGCTTTAGGGAAATTTTCTGTTTGTTGTAACCTATTGCTTTCATTTCTTCTTCATGTTGGTTCAATACTTCTTTTACAGAACTTAAGAAGGTATTATGATGGTTTGTAGGATTTCATTTCGTCTTCATGTTGGTTGAATACTTCTTTTACAGAACTTAAGAAGGTATTCTGATGGTTTGCAGGCTTTCATTTCTTCATCATATTGGTTCAATACATCTATTACAAAGCTTGTCCATCCATTACTACATTGTCCTTCAACTTGTCCATCTATTACAACATTTTCTTATGAAGCCTATTAATCTAATGAAAAGCTCACGTCGACATCAACCAGTTCTCCCCATTCCAAAACTATCTGAGCTAGAAAACCAATTTGCTAAAGTATATTGGCCTTGTTGATAATTGACACCCCACTCCCCAAAAAAAAAACAATGAAAAAAGAAGGTAGAGAGAAAGAGAGAGAGAGAGAGAGGCGTTGCTATGCTCACCAAATGAAAGACGATTCTGTAAAAGATACCAATGCCACTTCCTAATTTCCTTGCATTCCTTGCATTCCCCACATACTAGGTCTCTTCCTAATTTCCTTGCATTCCCCAATGTTGGTTGGTTCTGGTATGTAACGGCCTGGCCCCTCCCGGGCCCGTGGACATACCGATAACTAATTCAAGGATCGCTGATTGCCCCACAAATCAACACGAGTCTCTCCAGCGTGCTTCGTCCTCACCCATGCACTGCCTGGGAAAACTTCCCAGGAGGTCACCCATCCTGAGACTACTTCCAGCCAAGCTATGTTGTAAAAACCGGACCGGACCGGCGGGTCAAACGATTCAACCATGAACTGGCAAGTTGATCGGTCCGGTTCCAGGTTTAACTCGACCAATTGGTTCAACCGGGTAAAAACCGCCAAAACTAGTTCAACCGGGTAAACCGGTTGAACCGGACGGTTCACGGTCAGACTAGAAATTTGATGATTTAATTTTAAAAATTCCGGTTCTTGGCCGGTTTAATCCGGTTTTTGACTGGTTCAATCGTTTTTTGACCGGTTTAATCTGGTTTTTGACCGGTTCAGTCCGATTTTTGACTGGTTCAATCCAGTTTTGACCAATTCATGCAATTTTCATGCCGGTTTAATTATTTTGGTAGCTTAATTATTCATGAAGTATATAAAAAAATTTTAATTCGTGACCGGTTCAACCGTCACCCGGTTCAACCGGTCTAATCCGGCCAAACCGGTCCAACCGATTGAACCATGAACCCACTGGGTCAACTGGTTTAGTGACCGGTCCGGTTCTGATAACACAGCAGCCAAGCACGCTTAATTGAGAAGTTCCCAACGGATGAGCTACCATAAAAGAAAGTTCACCTTGGTGATATAAGTAGTCATTTCAATCCGTTTAAGCCACACTTTAACCACCTACCCGGGGTATTACAGTCACCCCCACTGAAGCGCACAATGTCCTCGTTATGCCTCAATTCACTACAGAATCTTTGCTCCGCTAGGTGATTGCCTATGGATCTCCCGTCCACTGGCGCAACTCACCATTGCGGGTCAGCTTTGATACCATGTGTAACGCTCCGACCCCTCCCGGACCGCGGACATTACCAATCGCTTTAAGGATCGCTGACTGGCCCCACAAATCACCACGAGTCTTTTCGGAGTGTTTCATCCTCGCTCACACGCTGCCTGGGAAACTTCCCAGGAGGTCACCCATCCTGAGATTACTCCCAGCCAAGCACGCTTAACTGAGGAATTCCCAGCGGATGAGCTGCCACAAAAGAAGGTGCGCCTTGGTGATATAAGTAGTCATTTCAATCTCTTTAAGCCATACTTTAACCATATATCTGGGGTGTTACAAGCACCCCCACTTAAGCGCACAATGTCCTCGTTGTACCTCAATCCACTCCAGAATCGTTGTCGCACTAGGTGATCACCTATGGATCTCCTGTCCACTGGCACAACTCACGTTCGCGGGTCAGTTCTGATACCACCTGTAATGCCTCGGCCCCTTCCCGGACCGTGGACATTACTGGGAACGACTTAAAGGATCGTTGACTGGCCCCACAAATCGCCACGAGTCTTTTCGGCGTGCGTCGTCCTCGCCACACACTGCTTGGGAAAACTTCCCAGGAGGTTACCCATCCTGAGATTACTCCCAACCAAGCACGCTTAACTGGAGAGTTCCTAACAAATGAGCTACCATAAAAGAGGGTGCAACTTGGTTATATGAGTAGTCATTTAAATCCCTTTAGGACATACTTAACCATATATCCGAGGTGTTACATGGTATGCATACTTGCTCTTCGTCCACCTGCCCAATTTTAATTAGTAAACACTAGCTAATTTTAAATCCACAAGTAACAAACTATTGTCAACATAATATTATATTCTTAATTGAGTAAATAAAATATACTAGTTTATTTCTAACTACTACTTGTTACAAGAAAAAAATCCCTTGTTTGAAATGCAAGATCTGTAATTGACATGTTGACAATCCCCGAATTATATGATATTTCTCTACATACGTTCATTAGTAGCTAATTAAGAAGATTCCTTATCCAATTGGAAGTATTAATTAAGCTGGATAATAAAACATTAATGACAGTGAGATGAAGGGAGTGAAGAAAACTAACCAATCAATGATGCATACCCGGATCTCTTGGTGAATACTTCCATAACTCCCCTTCTTTTCATTCCAGTTGATGCCTTCTTCTTGGATATCCTCCAAAAACATGATATAATTCTTTTCCTGCACCATGTTGTCCATCTTAATCACACCATTGTAGTTAATTAAATGAAGGTAGTCAAAGAAAAAAGATACTTCTTGTAGTTGATTTTGAGGGAATAAAGAAATAAGAGGTTGAGCTTTATCCCATCCCAACATGACAAAAGTTATGCACACTAGAGTGATGAGGATAAAAGAGATTTTTGTGACATAGAGCCCCCAAAAACCCACGCTGATCCTTCACTCACTTAAAGCAACAAACGATCAATCTCAATGCATCAAAGACTTGCAAATCACATTCCACAAGCACAGAGTAAGCAAAGTCTTTTCTAGGATCATAAAGAATGAATACACTCTTCAAAATTCACATAAAGAGCTTCCCAAAACCCTGTTTTAAAAAACAATTACAATATTGGCTAACAGTTAGAACATAATCCAAGAAGACGCCATGCGCATAGTACCAACAATTACTCAACAAATACCGAAATCACCCACTAGTATAAAACAAGCAAACAACTCCTCATTTCTAAGAAAAGAAGGTAATGAACATCTCGATACTTCAAGGACATCCGAACCTGCCCCCACTCTTCTGCCCCACCCACAACTGCATCTCCATGCACCCCAATGACACGACCAACCACTTCGTGCTGGAGCTGCATATTCAAGGGTTTAGACACCCTGCTGGTCAAACGAGCAAAGCTCAAGATGGGGGTTAGTCCTAATGGAGATAGGATGATTTAGCGAGTTCTATACGATTTAGTGGAGGCATGTGTCATTACTTATTGGGACACGGTTACAATTGTCCAGTATGGACACAGATACACTATCAAAACTCAGCTATTTTTGGGAAATTTTGCATATTTCATTGTAAATTTGAAATCTCGAGTATTGTACCCAAGTCTGGCTATAGAAGATCCGACATGGGTACGATGGGTAAAATGAAGAGTGGGACTAGGAAAAACATAGGCTACAACAACTTGAGCAAAAGACTAATCTGCAGCTTCTTTGCATACTTCTTGTTACCTAAGCTTTAGGTGACAACCAACTTGAATCCCTTAACCTCTCGCATCCCACAACAAAACTGTACACATACTTGGATAGATACAAAAATCAATAAAGCCAAACAAATATCTACTGTAGTGGACCATAATTCGAAGGGAAGAAATTGACATTTAAACTAAACCCATTTCTAGATAATAGACAAAAACTTTAAGAAGTTCATAAAAACTTATCAGCTCTTGAGTGTGTTACTCAGAACGTACATGAACCAAGGAATGCAATAAAATGAAATCATTTTTCATGGAAAATAATTGAACAAGACAGCAAGCAATGGAGGGAAAAAAAAAAGATAAACTTGATAAAATTCAATGGACAAGCAAGGTGTGGCCAACAACAATTTATTAGAAAAATCATGGTATAACAACACTAAATATTGCTTAATAATAAATTCAGCGGAAAGTGACAATTGAAATGAACCAGATTGAATTGAAATATCTTTTCAAATCATACAGTTGCAGGGAATAACCCACATTTAGGGAATACCATCTACACAGTTCCCATCTAGGAAATTCACTAGTATTAGAGTAATATCCAGACCTAAGACTCATCATTTTCAAGAGTGATCATATTTATCTCTGCTAAGCTCGGTTCAGTACTCGAGTTCATTTTCAAGAGGACTTTTGTAGCTAGGATGTAAACATTAAAACCCAGGTTAATCCTCACAAGCTACAAATCCCTAGCTAAATCACATTAGATTTAAGCATATTTAAGCATCAAGAGATTTTTTTTCACCTTACCAAATCCCTGAATCACATCAAATATCTGTTTGCATATACCAAATCCCTAAATCTTCCCAAATAAAGAAGAACATTAAAAATCAAGCGCACAATGACTAAAGAAATATTCTGACTGGAAAGGGAAAAGGAAAACTGGGGTTTGTATGCTTTGGTTGGGGAAAGAAATATAAATTAGTTTTGTCTTTATTAAAATTGAAAAAAATTAATTGGAGAAAATATTAAATTGGGCTGGAATAAAATAGAAGGGAACTAATGTATAATTAACTGAAAAAAATTAGAGGGAACATATAATTTTGCTGAAATTTTTTTTTTATCTTCCCACCTCTTTGAAAATTATTAAGTGTCTTTTGTATCATTTTAAACTATATACTATAATAGACCCTCCCTTTTATGGCAAAGTCGTATATGCTACCTGATGTATGCAAGGTCACGATGACGAGAGTATTGATCTCACAGTACACAACATTAACACACAAACACACAATTCTGGCCTCACAACAGAGATTCAAGCACAAACACACCAAAATAGAACCTCATGACAAGAAATCAATTACAACCTCCTCAAAACAGAGCACAAACACCAATGAACGATTGGATGAAATAGATGATGATAAAATGATGATCGGATGAACAAACTTACAATCAAACAGTAACCGAAGATAGTCTTGAGGCTCGAGCTGATACAGGCCCACCACATCTAGAACTTCAAGGGCAATGGACTGGATGACCTCAATGGATACAGGTACACCACCATCGAGATTACCAAGCTCTACACCCACCACAAGGATTGTCAGATCCTTGATACTATAGTAGAATTAACCAAGGTTCAGAGTTTAACGTCACTCACAAACAAGAGGCCTAATCAAGGCACTCAAAATGCTATTAAATTCACTGATAGATAATGGCCTCAAGCTGCCGATTACAAAGTATATAAAGCTAGGGTTGAGCTAGATGATTAAGGGTTTCCCCTTGCTCTAGAAACTTTCCTAATCCGGCATTAAGCTACTTAACTAACTTAGTAAGCTAATTAAGCCTCATTACAAACTGGATAATATCAAAATAAAATGAAATAAGCTCTAACAAACGCGTTTTCTTTATTACAAACGGTTATATCACCTCACAAGCTGGAAATGGCCTCAACAGCTCGGAAGTGAGTCTTCATGGAGGACCTCAATGCAGGATCACCTCACAGAACTGGAATATCTTCAACAGTCCAGAAGTGATGTCTTCAAAGAGGACCTCAAAACTGGTAGATATCTCCACTGAGCTGGAATATCCTCAACAGCTCTAAAGTGAAGTCTTCAAACATGGGTGAGGACATCAATCCAAAGATATGGAATTGAGAAATAACCTCACTGGTTGGCTGCTGTTGTTGATGCTGATGTTGTTGCTGCTGGATGACCTCATGACCTGCTGGACCATCATGAAACACTCCTGGATATCACTGTTTGATGTTGTTGGTGATGGCCTTAGAGTTGGTGTTGGTGAGGTCGTTGCTTCTGCTGGTTTTGGATTCTGATCTTCAAATGGAGGACCTCCATCATCCTCCCCAGGTTTAGGAAAGTTTGTCCTCAAACTTGGAGGGTCTTCATGCTCTGGAAAGTAAGGCCTCAAATCTGCAATGTTGAATGTAGCACTGCCTCCATAGTCTTCAGAAAGGTCTAACTTGTAAGCATTGTCTCTAATCCGCTCTAGCACTTCAAAAGGTCCATCTGCTCTTGGTGTCAACTTTCCCTTCCTCTTGCTTGGAAATCTATCCTTCCTTAGATGAATCCACACTAAATCTCCTGGCTTGAAAACCATCTTCCTCCTATGCTTGTTTGCTGATGTAGAAACTTGCTCAGAATACTTGATGATCTTCTCCCTGACTTGCTGATGAAGCTTCTTGATGTCCTCTGCAAGTTTACCTGCTTCATAACTAAACCTCACAGAATTTGTTAGTGGGGATAAATCCAATGGAGTTTTAGGATTTCTACCATAGACAACTGGAATGGGGAAAGGCCAGTTACCTTTGATGGTGCTCTATTGAAAGCAAATTCAGCATGAGACAAGAGGGTGTCCCATCCTGTTTTGTTTATGGATATCAGTGACCTTAATAGTGTTCCGAGTGTCCTGTTTGTGACCTCTGTTTGCCCATCAGTTTGGGGGTGACAAGCTGTGCTATACTTCAATTGTGTGCCCAACTTCTTCCAAAGAGTAACCCAAAAATGACTCAGGAACTTGACATCCCTATCTGAAACCATGCTCCTGGGAACTCCATGTAACCTCACTACTTCCTGAAAATACAATTTAGCCACCCTCACAACATCATAGGTGGTATGGCATGCAATGAAGTGAGCCATTTTGTTGAATCTGTCCACAACTACCATAATGGAATCTTTTCCTCCATGAGTTCTTAGTAGACCAACAATGAAGTCTAGGCTGATGTCCTCCCAAGGACTGTTTGGTACTGGCAAAGGTATGTATAGGCCTTGAGGTAAGTTATGACTCTTTGCAATCTGACATGTAGCACACCTCCTGATCTAATGCTCAACATCCTTCCTCATTTTAGGCCAACAATAATGTTCCTTCAGCTTAAGAAGGGTCTTCTCAATACCAAAATGTCATGCTAAGCAACCTCCATGAACTTCAGAGATCAACAACTCCCTAAAACTGCTCCTTGGAATACATAACCTTGCTCCTTTGAAAAGAAATCCCTGGTCTATATGGTATAGACTTTGAGGATGTCCCTGACATTTCTGGTACAACTCTCCGAAATCTTCATCATTCTCATACAAAGCTTTCAACTGTTCAAAATCAAGCACTCTTGCATCCAAAACTTGCAACAACAAATACCTCCTGGATAATGCATTGGCTCCTTTATTAAGCTTCCCAGATTTATGATGGATCACAAAATGAAATTGCTGCATGAACTCCACCCAAGTAGCATGCCTAGTGTTGAGTTTATGCTGCCCCTGAATGAATTTGAGGGCCTCATGACCACTGTGCAGAATACATTCAGCTCCAATAAGATAATGCCTCCAAGGTTGCAAAGCTCTAATGATGGCGTAAAACTCCTTATCATATGTACTGTATTTCCTCTTGGCCTCATTGAGTTTCTCACTGAAATAAGCTACTGGTTTTCCTTCTTGAGTCAACGCTGCTCCAATGCCCACGCCTGAGGCATCACACTCCACTTCAAAGACTTTGGCAAAATAAGGTAATGCCAAAACTGGTGTTGAGGTTAACTGCTTTTTAATCTCCTCAAAAGCTTTCTGTGCAACTGTGTCCAAGCAAAGCTCTTCCCCTTCACTAATTCAGTTATAGGAGCTAAAATAGTGCTAAAGTTCCTCACAAATCTCCTGTAAAAAGATGCTAAACCATGAAAACTTCTGATTTGCTGGATTGATGTTGGAACTGGCCACTCTCTGATGGCTTTAACCTTCCCTTCATCTACTTGAATACCCTCTGATGTCACAATATAACCAAGGAATATAACATGGCTGGTGAAGAATTGACACTTCTTGAGGTTCCCATACAACTGCTCTCTACTCAAGATCTCCATAACAATCCTCAAGTGATTCACATACTCTATTTCAGATTGACTATAAATGAGTATGTCATCAAAATAAACAACAACACACTTCCCAATCAAAGAAAAATGTTGAAGGTGCATTTGTCAAACAAAAAGGCATGACTAACCACTCATACAGACCTCCCTTAGTCTTAAAGGTTGTCTTCCACTCATCTCCCTCATAAATTCTGATCTAATAGTAACCACTCCTCAAATCAATCTTTGAAAACACAGTTAAGCCATGGAGGTCATCAAGCATATCCTCAAGTCTTGGAATAGGATATCTATACTTGATAGTAATCTTGTTAATGGCTCTACAATCAATACAAATCCTCTGACTTCCATCTTTCTTAGGAACCAACAAAGCTGGCACTGCACAAGGGCTCAAGCTCTCTCTGATCATTCCTTTCTCCAACAACTCATCAACTTGCCTCTGGATCTCATTGGTTTCAGCTAGGGTCATTCTATAGGCTGGTTTGTTTGGTAGGATAGTTCCTGGGACAAGGTCAATTTTATGCTGGATGTCTCTTTTAGGGGGGTAAACCTGGTGGCATTTCTTCTGGAAAAACATGTAGATACTAGCTGAGGATGGGTTGGAATAAAGGATGGCCATTTTGTGGGGCTGGTTCATATTGTGAGGCTGGTTCTTCATCAAGATCAAGCAAAAGAATCTCCTTCTATTCACAGAACTCATGATGTTCAGCTGGTAAGATCACATCAAGGGATGGTTCAACAATGAGGTTCTGGGTTCTTTTTGTGAGCTGGGATGGTTTAAGTGGGGTGAGGACAATTTTTTTTATGGTTTAGGTTAAGGGAATATGTATTGGCTCTTCCATCATGGTTAACATATCTATCAAATAACCAAGGTCTTCCCAACAATAAATGACATGCATCCATAGGTATAACATCACACCACACTTCATCTTTGTAAACAGAACCAATTGAAAAATTCACAAGGCATCTGGATGAAATTTTGATACCATTGCTTTGACTCAACCACTAGATGGTGCAAGGTGCTAGATGAGGACAGGTTTGCAAATTCAGCTTTTGCACCATAGTTTGTGAGTCTACATTGGTACATCTGCCTCCATCAATAATCAAGGAACAGATCTTCCCATGAACAGTGCATCGAGTGTGAAAAATATTCTCCCTCTGCTCAGCTTCCTCATCAACTGTTGAACTGCTCAAGATCCTCCTGATCAACAACATTTCACCTTCATCAGGTATGGCCTCAACTTCCTCTTCATCATACACAGGATCTCCTTCAGGTTCATCAAACTGTTCCTCCTCAACAACTGACTCAGGTTCAACAAACAGTGCTGCTTGATATTCTGCTAAGGTCACTGCTCTTCTATTTGGACATTCTGAAGCTAGATGTTCAAGTCCTTGACATCTAAAACATCTCCTCTCAGGGAATGGTCGATTGGTAGGGATTGGGGTTCTTTGTGGGGGATTTTGGGATTGTGTTTGAGATGGTTTAGGGGCTGGATATCTGGTTTGTGGTTGTGGGGATGGATAGGTTCTTTGAGGTGGATTATAGGATTTGTGGTAATGGTCTGATTTGGTTTGAGGATAGGCTTTGGTTGGATACTTGCTTCCATACCCCTTCCTTTGGGCCTTCTTCTGTTGTTCCACCTTATGAGCCAAAGAACTCAGCTCATCAAGTGAATGATACACCTGTAGCTCAACAACATTCTTCTTTTGTGATATTTAGGTCCTCTGCCTCTCCCAATTTCACTAAAAGGGTTCTCCTCCTCTTCTTCTTCTTCTTTAAATTCCACATCAGATTCTCCATTTTTTTTTATCTTCCCACCTCTTTGAAAATTATTAAGTGTCTTTTGTATCATTTTAAACTATATACTATAATAGACCCTCCCTTTTATGGCAAAATCGTATATGCTACCTGATGTATGCAAGGTCACGATGACGAGAGTATTGACCTCACAGTACACAACATTAACACACAAACACACAATTCTGACCTCACAACAGAGATTCAAGCACAAACACACCAAAACAGAACCTCACGAGAAGAAATCAATTACAACCTCCTCAAAACAGAGCACAAACACCAAAGAACGATTGGATGAAATGGATAATGATAAAATGATGATCGGATGAAAAAACTTACAATCAAACAGTAACCGAAGAAGTCTTGAGGCTCGAGCTGATATAGGCCCACCACAGCTAGAACTTCAAGGGCAATGGACTGGATGTCCTCAATGGATACAGGTACACCACCATCGAGATTACCAAGCTCTACACCCACCACAAGGATTGCCAAATCCTTGATACTGTAGTAGAATTAACCAAGGTTGAGAGTTTAACGTCACTCACAAACAAGAGGCTCAATCAAAGCACTCAAAATGCTATTAAATTCACTGATAGATAACGACCTCAAGCTGCCGATTACAAAGTATATAAAGCTAGGGTTGAGCTAGATGATTAAGGGTTTCCCCTTGCTCTAGAAACTTTCCTAATCCGGCATTAAGCTACTTAACTAACTTAGTAAGCTAATTAAGCCTCATTACAAACTGGATAATATCAAAATAAAATGAAATAAGCTCTAACAAACGCGTTTTCTTTATTACAAACGGTTATATCACCTCACAAGCTGGAAATGGCCTCAACAGCTCGAAAGTGAGTCTTCATGGAGGACCTCAATGCAGTATCACCTCATAGAACTGGAATATCCTCAACAGTCCAGAAGTGATGTCTTCAAAGAGGACCTCAAAACTGGCAGATATCTCCACTGAGCTGGAATGTCCTCAACAGCTCTAAAGTGAAGTCTTCAAACATGGGTGAGGACCTCAATCCAAAGATATGGAATTGAGAAATAACCTCACTGGCTGGCTGCTGCTGTTGATGCTGATGTTGTTGCTGCTGGATGACCTCATGACCTGCTGGACCATCATGAAACACTCTTGGATGTCAGTGTTTGATGTTGTTGGTGATGGCCTTGGAGTTGGTGTTGGTGAGGTCGTTGCTGCTGCTGGTTCTGGATTCTGATCTTCAGATGGAGGACCTCCAAAACTACCATGGGCGGATCTTGGGCAAGGGTGGGGTGGCCATGGCCACTCTTAACCCAAGAAAAATATATTAAATTCAGTTAAATTTGAGTTAAAAATTATTGATAATATATTTTTTAATGAGCGAAATAATTTTATTGGACAGCCCTAATACGAATACCTAGATCCGTCACTGATTATGCTACTATTGTTTCATAAAATTTTGCATATTATGGCAATAATAAATTTGCCACTAATAAATTGCCACAAAACATAGATTTTCTTGTAGTGTATTCAAGCATTCTAAGAGGACATGAGTTTTGATTTGTTTAATTAAAATAAGTATTTAACTCTATGTTGCTTATGACATGACAAGTTTAAGAATAATCACTTGATCCTATAAGTATTTAAGGCAATTTGCTTCATTTTTCTAAGTGCAAAATTGATTCATGCGATTATATGAGCGTGTAGAATCATAAGTTGTTAATTCCTTTATTCATGGAAATATAAGTAGACAAGAACATGATTTATTCTTGACAAGGAAATATGAGTGGAGTTTTATTCACTAATATTATGTCTACAAGTTTGATCATGCTAGTAAGTTCAAGTTTGACCTATTTTACTACATGCTAATTTAAGTGGTTGTAAGTTATGTACTTGCAACTATGTTCTTAGGCAATGCAAGTTATTTACAAGTAACATGGACACAAGTTCATCTACATGTTTGATAGTTAAGCTTCTCATGTTATTCAATCGTATTTTAAAATGATAAGAGTTTATTAAGATTTTGTGCAAGTTCACTATAAGAAAACTTTCTTTATGAAATAAGTGAATGGATTGTATAAGATATATGAGAAGATTTCATACTTTTGTATGGTTTATGTGTCAATATGTATATGTTTACATATATGTAGTCAATGAGTAATGGCATATAAAGCATCAAACATGTGTTTTAGTGTATTCATAAATATAAGTTTAATACATGTTTGTCCTTGTTAATTTTTCAAGAGTATAAGAACATGTAGTAAGATATATATAAGGAAATCTTTGTATTACATAAGGAATTATGCATATTTGTGATAGACTATAATTCATCATTATGGAAATGGTGATTCTTTGAGGTTTTACAAGTTCATAAAGTTTAATTTATGAGGTTTCCGGATAATCATGAATGAGAATGGTCTATGTTGTTTGCATAAGTTGAGTATGCATATATCAATTTTATTTGCTACATAAGAAGTGTATAATTTTTTGTACATTTACTTATTCTAAATTCATGATGATATATCTTTATTAATGGATTTTGTAATGACAAAGTTTAAGTATTATGTTTAAGTCTTCACAGTTATATGCTTTTAAGGGTGGACTTAAACATAAAAGGAGAGCATACAACCATGGTAATGTGATGGTTTAATCATATACTTGGTAGTATACTCGACAAGATAATCATTCATGATTATGAACTACTGTTTATTCAATGAGTTAAAGTTATAAGTTCAAGTATGTGGCAAAAGATTGAGATGTAATGGTTTAATTACATATAAGATTGAAATTCAATTTCCATATGAATCAAAAATTAAGTGGCTTATCAAGTATAAGGTTTAGTTCACAAGCTATAGCTTTGTATCCATGGTTCTTTGAATGATAAGCATATAAGAGGATTCATATCAAATTTACACATGGTATAGTGTGATTATATCCAAAAATAATATTTTATTCATACTATGGTGAGGATATACTTATTAAGGCCATGGTAAAGGTATATTTATATATCCAGTGGACCTTATTATTAGAGATGGGTTAAGTAGCCTAAATCTCTACTTCTCACAACAATGACTCAACTTTAATTGGGGCACCACTAATCTATAAAGTTCAAGTGAGTACGAAGTTGTCTAGAGTAGTAGGAAGCATCAATTTTATACATCTCAAGTTAAGTGATGCTTAATATTTGTAATGACAAGAGGTTGAGTGGTGACACTCTTAATAGACGTTGTGGAAGCCTAATTACAGGGGCGGTAAAATCCAAAGACTACCTATGTAAGTGTGTTCTGTGGCCGCTAAAAGGAACTTAGGGCTAAAGATCCGAAACACTTACTAAGGATAAGGACACAAAGCCGGATGACAATGTCAAAGTACTAGCACTAAGATTTAAAAACAAACGTATGTATATTATGAGTATAGTTGATCAATATAAATCCAAAGTTCAAATACAGGGCTACTTTGTGATTTGGATTCAATTTTGGCTTGTAGATACTAAGTGAAAAGTTCAAGGAGCAATCTACTTTTCATTATGTATATGTTTGTGGTTTCTTGGGTGATTACAAGTTAAAGTATATTTCAAATGGCGGGGGTATTAGTACCTTAAGTAAGATCATTTCAAGGGTTTCTTATACTCTTGAAATGGCGGGGGATTATTGGAATTATTTTAAGAGTACAAGAATATTATATAGCATGAGAAATATGTGGTACAAGTTTAAGGGTCATATATAAGATAAACAATAAGAATATGATCAACACGAGTGTTCATGAGACCAGCACGGGTCCTCCTGGTCTCCAGAAGGGCATAAAAACAGTTATGGGCTCAACACGGGTCATGTTAAGGCAACATGGACCGTGTTGAATGCCAGAATATGTTTTTAATGCTAATGTCTATATAATCTTATGTATTAAGTGTATAATATCATTTTTAAGTCCGATATCATATTCCAACAACTATATTGTTATGATTATTTGACCAAGTCAAGGTCATGATCCTCGATTAAGGTCCTTAATTGTCCTTTGACCAAAGCATATGATGAGGGGTTGGAATTCTCCTATAAATAAGGGCATTCCTTAGCCATTTCAAAGCATCAACTTCATTCTATAATTACATATTCATTCTTGTCTAGACTGCAACTATACTTGAGTGATTCAAATGAGAAACCTTTGTCTTGAGTGCGATAAGAGCTAAGTTTTATCCCTCTGAATATTTATGGTATAGTAAATACTAAATGGTTCTTAAGGAAAGTGATCCCACGACTCTTAGCGATATCCAAACAAGATAACCGTATGGTTATTAAGTTCAATCTCCATCTTGTCACATATATCGCAAGAAGATCAAAAAGTTAAGAGAAGATGATGAAGTTTCAAGCGGGTCAAACATCATTTTCTTCAACATAAGATCTGTGCTCAAATATATTTTAGTAATGTATGGAAACTAATGATTGTATTAGATTGGCAGTATATTTTAATACTAATTTAACTTGATCCTTTTTAATTGGCTCTAACAATTTTTATAAATTTTGTTAACCAAATGAAAATTTAAAGTAGCGCAGGCAAAAATTTGTGTTCGGGTTAATTCGAGTCGGACAAATTTGGTCAATGTCAAAATTCGGACGAGAAATTGATGTCCGGACCCAATTTTATTTCGGGTCAAACCGGGTCGAATAATTTGGACGAAGCTAAAATCGGGTTCGGACAATAGAAAAAGAGAAATTTTATGTCCGAATATTCCTCAATTCGGTCAATATAAAAATTCGGACGGAAAATCTATGTCTAGACCCGGTTTTTTCCTGGTCATACAATTCGGGTAATCCGGGTCGGACAAAATTTTGTCAGCTCTAATTTAAAGTGAAACTATGTTATAAAATTTAAAATTGATAAAAAGATAAAATTAGTTTAAGTAATCATGTCCATCATATAATTATCAAAAGATACTTCGTTAATACTCCCTCCTTCCCATATTATCTGTCACTTTAACTAACTTTTTTTTTCCCCATAATATCTGTCACCTTACAATTTCAATAACACATTAATTACTAATTTATCAAATTATACATTTTTTTTTCAACTTTTCTCTTTTATTCACCATTTTTCTTTATTATTCACCATTTTTCTTTTTTATATCACCATTTTATTCAATCTTTTCTCATTTCCAACAATGCAAATTAATGTAGATTGGAAGTTTTATTGGTTTTGTGAATCATGTCTTAAGTGACAAATAATATGGGAAGGAGGGAGTAAGTTGAGTATTGATGAATAGATATGATAAGTTGAAAAAAAAAAGTTTGGAAGCGGTTGAGCCAAAGCATTTCGAAGGTTGACTTAATTGGGAAATACGTCCAGCCCATGGTAGTCAGCGCCAAATATTATGTGTCAATTTTTGAGGTTAAGTGGGAAAACGAAGGGCGTTTTGTGTCCTCTGGCTATTCGACACTCGTGGGTTTCATCACATAAACACAATATCCATCATACTCACATTCATTCTCGGAACTCCAGGTTTCCCCTCTGCCTGACTGAATTTATGCCATCTACTGCAAAAACACAGACGTACGTTCCCTTCTCATAAGGAATTTAAAACATATACAATCTTTAATTTCATCTGCAAAATTACGTCGTTACTCTTCAATCAATGTCATTTCAAAGTCATCTTATTTATATATCTGAATCATCAAGGTTTGTCAGTTACAGACAGAAACATGCAAATCATACATAGCATAAGTCATGATACTGATAACTATACAATGCCCCCAAGAGAAAATTAAAGAACAGGGCAAAAATACTTTTAAAAAAAAAAAAAAAGAAGCAGCTACTTGCGGCTACCAAGAGCTGATTTCAAAAGCTTCCTGAAACCTTTGTTCGAGGGTGGGCTTGGGGGTGAAAATGTGACCTTCATTATTTCCGTGGTGGGGGTCCACTTGCTCTTGATGGTTTCTGAAATCCTGATTCTGCAGAGGATGACTGAGAAGGCGGAGCGAGTTAACCCAGTCTGAAACCCGGGCTGCGACGAGTTGGAGTCGGTTACCTGCAGGGGGATGAAGAAGATGATGATCAAGGTTGCTGCTGCTGCTTTGGTGGCCTAACAGGAGCATTGCTGCTGTGGGTGCCATTCTATTTTAATTATAAAACCCTTTCAATTTTCTCTCTTTCTTCACTGAGTTTTGTTTATGTTTTTTGTTGTGCAATTCCAAATTCTCTTACTCGTCTTTATCATGTTTTATATGTACACACAAACAGTTAACCGTGGGATGAAATGGAAATGGAAAATACAGAAACCATGGGCATTTTGTGGGCGCGCATCTTCATTCATGCTCCCCCCTGTTTTCGTCGCCCCCCTAATTTGGAGTAATGCCTATCCTGTTTATTACAATCCCGTGGGTATCTACGTGGCTTTCCCTCTTATCCGCTTTTTCGTTAAAAATAAAAAAAGTATATGAGTTTGATCTAACAAATTTGTCGTTCTTAATTTGCTTACTCCGGCTTGTTTTACTTACTAGCTACGACAAGTTAATTAAATAAATTCAATTTGTAATTATTTGAATCTAAAATATACACAATTTTTTAACATTAAATTTTTATGGACTTGAAATTCAATCAGACGGTACTTGCCCTAATCAAATATAACCATCTATATTTAACTCGTTCGTTCGAAATGATAGATTTAATAGCTTAATTTTTATTTGATCTTATAATTCTTGGTTATTGTATTTGAATACCAAAATTTGTGTGTGAACAAAAAAAAAATAGGTATTTAGCCAAATTTAAAATAAATCCAATTCGTGTTTTTAATATCAAATATACCTAAATTGTATTTGCTATAATGTATCACACTAACCACAAACCATAACATATTACCATATAATACCACACTTTATCACAACAAATATAACTTTCTCTCTTCACGTTTCTCACTACTTTTCACTTTTCCCCCTCTTCACTTAACATACCAACCATTTTTAATTTACTATATCATACAACATTATATCACACTATCCACATTTTCCATATCATATCATTATCACACTTTACCCAACGTAGAAAAACATAATCAAAATATAGATAAATACTCTCTTTGCCCCTTTTTATTTATCACTTTGAGAAAAATAGGGAAGTCAATATAACATAAAAGTTAAGGTACCGGTAATTAAAATAATAAATTTCATATTACTTTTATATTTATAATAAAAAAGAATTACTTCAAATTACTATTAATAATATTGAAAATTGTCATGGAAAAACAAGTGAAAGGCTATGAAAATATAAATTGATAAGAAAATAATATTGAACAAAAAGAGTACCAAACACTATTTAGATATGGAATAGTTTCTCTCACACTCAAAAATCAAAATAAACAAAAAAAATTTAATTGAATTTGTTTGGGAATTAAAAAAAAAAAAGAAAAAAGGGAAGGGGGAGGATTGTGGCCACGTGGCATATAATGCGGTGGTCATTGTTTGTATTCTCACCATCACAACACAATACCAATGAGATACATTTGCAACTCTCCTTTCTACTTTTGTAAAGATATATATAACTAGCTAAATTCCCCGTCCAATGGACATGTGTAACGCCCCGGAAATTCAATTATAAAAAGTCAAGGTCAAACTAACGTTAACAGACAAAACTTAGCGGAAGACTTCAAATTTAGTTTGGGCGTCACTGCCGTATCCCCGAAGGAATACAAGGCGAGAAAGGAAAACACAACTGTCTGCTAACGGCAACTATTAACAACTCAACAAACTTAAAGAATTCATAACGAAAACAACATAAAAGGTTCAAGGACTTCTAGACTCGTCGTCCTCACTTCTAACTCCCGTCCCCAGCATTTAGATCTTCACCTGAAATCAAAACATTTCAGAAAATGAGGGGGAAATCTCAATAATGTCTACCCCTAACGTTTAAAACAGTTTAAGTTCATTTCAATTCATTTTGGGGAGAGGGATCAAATCAAACTTTTTACAAACCTTTAACCCTTAACTGTTTTCCTCAACCCATCCAAACCATATTTTAATGTGCGGGCGGGATACCAAATCCCTTAAAGTAACATCGCCTACCAAAGGCATCAAGAACATCGCCTACCAAAGGCATAAACATCGCCTACCAAAGGCATCAAGAACATCGCCTACCAAAGGCATCAAGAACATCGCCTACCAAAGGCATAAACATCGCCTACCAAAGGCATCAAGAACATCGCCTACCAAAGGCATCAAAATACTATCCTATATTAGGGAAGGAAGCCCTGATCTCCCGTCCATAACCTCGCAGTTGTTACACTCGCAGCAGTTATCCTCAAACCCGCTTAACGTTTCCACTTGAATTATTTAACAATATTCAAACTCGACTCACAACTCTCAAGTCAAACCATCCCAAGTTATCAAAACCATTAACAAAACTTTGAATGAAAGACCATCCAATTTCTCAACTCAAATAAACCAAGATCACAAACGAAACAAAAGATTATCAAAATAGATGGTCGTATTTCCACAAAAGTCCCTTTTCGGGATGCAATTCTCAAAATAGATTATAAAACATCAAAACACATTTAAAGAGCATCCCGATGGGGATTAGAGCATAGACAATTACCTGATATACTTCACAGCACAGCAAAAGAAGAACACACTTGAGCTCACTAACGTCTCGCACTAACTCGGGCCTAGAATAAAAGTAATTATCTAATCAAAACGCGTTCTAACTTGGTTAGTATTAACTATCAACTACCTAACCCATCCCCTAGGAACACTTAGGTTCCTATCATTTATGAAATTACACTTAACATCTCCAAGATAACACATAACATGATCACACATTAATTTCACTCAACAATTCTTTATAAATAAAAGCAAACAGAGGGCAGATTATAACATTCACATAAAACGGGTCACAACTCGACTTCCCGACATCCTATGGGTCTGGTTCTGGACTTTTCGGAAACCTCAGGATGTCTACTAAAACTTCTATGTTGATGGTTAAGCCCAACTCAGTCCCGAAGGACCTCAAAAACACCCGTCTTTCACATTGGTCCAGATCTGACAGGTTCCGGTAAAACGGATATAACTCGGGCTATATAAATCAAACGTTCGATCCGTAAAATTCCTATGGTTCCTAACATCTAAGGGAACCTCCAGTTCAAAGGGTTTGACCAAAAGGTAACTACACTATCCGTGGCAACCCGATCTTTAGACACTAACAAAACTGTCCCGCTAACGGTAATCAATTAATTTGTTATTTCGGTTCTAACTTTTACCAAACGGTCTCGGGGTTCTAATTTGGACTCGAAACAGTAGCTAGGATCTAAGGTAGGAAGTCCAACTCAACTTAGGTCCAACAATTAAACTTGTAGAAGTAAATTTAATTTAGAAAGCATGAAAGACCCTTTAATAACTTTAATAAAACCTAAGGTCATAAAAGAAAATATAATTACTTAAAACATAAATTACTTGACCAAGATTTTAAAGATTAAAAACATGGATTATTTACAAGTAAGTTATAACAAGAGGAAATAATCAAGGATTAAGAATTAATAATCATGAATCGAATTTAAAGAACATGTGAATATTTAACTAACGATTCAAGAATTAATCTAGATAATTATACTTTAAAGATTCGTGCATACAATAATAATGTTATCTAAACCCTAACATGAATGAGTCCTAAAAATAAAAGAACATACAATATTTAACTTAATGAGACAAGAAACCTAATTAATTTTCAAGAATTCAAGATTTTATTAACAAGATTTCAACTTCTAGTAGGTTAACTAATTTATCTAACAAACTTAGCAAGATTTACTTTTAAAGAACCATAAAGAACATAACGATTTATAAAACTAAAATTCAAGAATTATCCTGGTAAATAAATTTCCAAATTCGTACATACAATAATATTGTGGTCTAACGATTCATGTAAAGAGTACAACGAATATTAAAGAATCACTTTCAACCCTAAATAATCAACTATTACAACCTAAATCTAATTACAATTTATAACATAAAATTTCACATAACAATTAGAAAAATTACACATAATTACAACAAGAAATAATTACAATTAATTTCCCTAATTACAACACTAACAATACAATAATTATAAAAACAGAATATTAATAACAATAATAATTACAATTGTATAAAACAGATTAATAATAATAAAACAAGAAAAGAAAAAGGAAAAAGAAAAGAAAAACAAAAATCAGTTAAACAAAACTAGGTTAGGGTTAGGGTTAGGGTTAGGGCTTTACGCAGGTTTCTCGGTGGCGGCGACGGTGGGCGGCGGTCGGAGAGGGGTGCGTCGGGGTCGCAGTGGCGGCGTCGTGGGGCTCGTCGGAGGGGGGTGGTCGACGTTGATTTCTCGAGCAGCAGCAGCGGCAGGCTTCGAGGGCTTTTCCTTCGACTGGGACGGCTCCGGCGACGTTAGGGTGGCGGGGCGAGGGTCGTCTGGTGACCGGGCAGCGACGGCGACACCAAGGGTCGCGGTGGCCGGCGGTGATAGCGGCGGGACAAGCGGAGTTAGCGCCAGGAGAGAAAAGAGAGAAAAAGAGAAAGAAGAGGGAAGGCACGGTGGTTACCGGCGATGCGGCGGTGTCCCAGAGGCGGCGAAGACCGACGACAGGGGCGGCGGTGCGACGGTGGAGTGAAGGTGGTGGTGGCGCGGCTGGGCGGTTGAACAGAGGGAGGAAGAAAGAGAAAGGAAGAGAAAGAGAAAAGGAGAGAGGGAGGGTGGTCTGGGTGGTTCGCGGTGGTTGCCGGAGGTTGCGGGTGGTGGCCGGCGGCTGCGACGGCGCGGCTGGGTGGACGGCAGAGAGAGAAGGGAGAGGGGGTGAGGGTTAGGGTTTGAGAGAGGAATTATTAGGGTTTTTAGGGTTTGAGAGGGGAGAAAGGGGTTTATATATTACCCATTTAATTAGGCCCAAATTAACCCAATCTAATCCAACCCATTTAACACAATTAAAACTGATTTTATTTCAAAAGTCCAATAATTTTAATAATAGTATTAATAATATTAATACTAATAATCATATAATCACATAGCAAATATTCACGTAATTAATCACATAATAAAATTAGTCAGCGGAAATTACTAATCTACCCTTGTTAGTCCCTCAACGGTCCTACGAGCTCAAGCGTTAGCATAAATAAACACAAACGAATAATAATAAAACACGAAGTCAAATATAATATACTAACGACGTCACGGTCAACATCGTTGGATTTTTCGGGGTTTTACATCATTACCTTCTTAAAAGAAGTTTCGTCCTCGAAACTTAAACTTAACCCTAACGGTCCGGTAAGGAACTAACGGTTTCATTCCTCCTAAAACTCGAGGTTTTACAACATTACCTTCTTAAAAGAAGTTTCGTCCCCGAAACTTGACGCGCCTTAGTCTTGGAACAAGTGAGGGTACTTCTTCCTCATTTCGTCTTCTGTTTCCCAGGTTGCTTCTGTTGTAGTATGGTTTGCCCACCGTACCTTTACCAAAGGAACTACTTTCCTCCTAAGCTGCTTTTCCCTATGGTCTAGTATCTCTAGCGGTTGCTCTTCATAGCTCAGATCTTCTTGCAGTTGAAGCGGCTCGGGATCAATCACATGGGTCGGGTCCGGAACATATTTCCTGAGTTGTGATACGTGGAGAACATTGTGCACTCTGGGGAGTTCTCCCGGCAGCTGTAACTTGTATGCGACTTCCCCGATGCGTTCCAAAATTGGGTATGGTTCGATAAACCTTGGTGTCAACTTCCCCGACTGGCCGAATCTCATGACTCCCTTTGTAGGTGAGACTCGCAAAAACACATATTCCCCTACTTCAAACTCTAGAGGTCTTCTCCTTTTGTCAGCATAACTCTTTTGTCGACTTTGTGCTGCCTTCATCTTGTCTTGAATGATTCGAACCTTCTGAGTAGTGGCCTGTATTAGATCCGGTCCGATCGTTAGAGCTTCATCGATGTCCTGCCAACATAGGGGAGTTCTACATCTCCTCCCATACAAAGCTTCGAAGGGTGACATCCCTATACTAGCATGGTAACTGTTGTTGTATGAGAACTCAATGAGAGTCAACTCGTCATCCCACGAGTCTTTGAAATCTAAAGCGCATGCTCGCAGCATATCTTCAAGGGTTTGGATGGTCCTCTCTGTCTGTCCATCTGTAGCTGGGTGAAAGGCGGTGCTGAACTTGAGCTTTGTGCCAAACGCCTCTTGTAACTTTTTCCAAAAACCAGACTGGAATCTGGTGTCTCATGCGAGACTATAGAACTGGGTACTCCGTGTAACCTTACAATCTCCCTTACATAGGCTTGAGCTAGCTGATCTAGGGACCAATTGTTGGCGATGGCTAGGAAATGAGCCGACTTGGTCAAACGATCTACAATCACCCATATTGCATTGTGTTTCCGCCTGGTCCTTGGTAGACCTATCATAAAATCCATCGATATCGAATCCCATTTCCACTCAGGGACGTCTAACGGTTGCAGAAGTCCGGCTGGTCGTTGATGCTCTGCCTTGACTCGCTGGCAAGTAAGACACTTGGCCACAAAGTCTGCCACTTCTTGTTTCATATTACTCCACCAGAACATCTGTTTAAGATCCTTGTACAACTTATTTCCCCCTGGATGCACTGAATATGGCGTATTGTGTCCCTCTTCTAGAATCCTCCTTTTCAGCTCCTCCATATTGGGTACACAGACGCGATTATGAAACCGTAATGTACCGTCTTCGTGAATCACAAAACCAGGGGCTTTCCCTTGCACAACTTCTTCCCGTATCTTGACAAGCTGTAAGTCCAGTTCTTGGGTTCTCTTGATCTCCTCCATTAGAGTAGGTTGTAATTCCATGGCATTCAATACAGCTTTCCTCTCAGGTGTTACCACATTCATCTCCAATCTCCTAAACTCCTCGCACAACTCGTGCGGCATCGTCATCAAGTGGTTTATAGCAAGATACGGTCTTCTACTCAGGGCATCAGCCACTACATTTGCCTTTCCGGGATGATATTGGAAATTCACATCGTAATCCTTTAGAAACTCTAACCATCTTGTCTGCCTAAGGTTCAGCTCCTTTTGCGTGAAAAGGTACTTCAAACTCTGATGGTCTGTGAATATCTCACAGTGTACTCCATAAAGATAATGCCTCCAAATTTTAAGCGCAAAACCATCCGCTAACCTGTGTCATGGGTGGGGTAATTCTTCTCATGCGTCTTCAGTTGCCTGGATGCATATGCAATTACCTTCCCTTCCTGCATAAGCACACAACCCAATCCACCATGCGATGCGTCCATCAGAGATAACAAAACCTTCCCTTGAGGTAAGGCAAGAATAGGGGCCGAGGTAAGCCTCTTCTTCAACTCCTGGAATGCTTGCTCACATTTTTCCGACCATGCGAACTTTATTGACTTCCGAGTCAAATTGGTTAACGGGGTGGCGATTTTCGAGAAATCTTGCACGAATTTCCTATTATACCCTGCCAAACCCAGAAAACTCCTAACCTCCGTGGCATTCTTCGGTGTCGGCCACTTGGTGATGGCCTCCACCTTTTGAGGGTCTACTGCCACTCCTTCCTTAGACACCACATGTCCTAAGAACGCCACTTGTTCCAACCAAAACTCACACTTCTTGAGCTTCGCATAAAGCTTGTTGCTCCGTAGAGTCGTCAATACTTCTCTCAGATGATTCGCATGCTCCTCCCGTGTCCTTGAGTATACCAATATGTCGTCGATGAACACCACTACAAACTTATCCAGGAACGGCTCGAACACTCTGTTCATCAAATCCATGAAGGCGGCTGGGGCATTTGTAAGCCCAAAAGGCATTACCACGAACTCATAATGACCATACCGAGTTCGGAATGCGGTTTTAGAGATATCTTCTTCGCGAATTCTCAGCTGGTGATAACCTGACCTCAGGTCTATCTTAGAAAACGTTGTTGCTCCTCACAACTGGTCAAAAAGATCATCAATACGAGGTAGAGGATAACGATTTTTGACGGTAATCTTGTTCAACTCCCGGTAATCGATGCACAACCTCATGCTACCATCCTTCTTCTTCACGAACAGCACAGGTGCTCCCCATGGTGACGTGCTGGGTCGGATATACCCCTTTTCCAACAGCTCATCCAGCTGAGTCTTCAACTCCTTAAGCTCTGCGGGTGCCATGCGATATGGGGCTTTTGAAACAGGTGCGGCCCCGGGCTCCAAATCGATGCAGAAATCTACCTCTCTGATTGGAGGCAAACCCGGAATCTCCTCTGGAAATACATCAGGATACTCCCGCACTACCGGGATATTCTCAATCGCAAGCTCCTCCGCCTTGGTGTCGATTACGTTGCATAGAAACCCTTCACAACCTTGGCCTAACAACTTTTGGGCCTTGAGAGCAAAGATGATCCGTACACTATGAAGGTGCCTATCACTCCAATGCACTACCTTCTTTCCGTTTGGTCCCATTAAGGTCACCTTTTGCTTATAACAATCTATCTGGGCTCTATATTTTGCTAACCAGTCCATCCCCAAAATAACGTCGAACTCCATTAGGTCAAACATATAGAGGTCACCAAACTCTGTCTGCTATCACTATAGGGCATCCACCATATAACTCTCCACAACTAATGGTATCCCCGGTAGGTAGGGCTACCGACATAGGCTTACTATTCTCCGAGGGTTTCATCTTAGCCTTCTCTACTATAGCTCGTCCAACAAAAGAATGACTAGGTCGCAACCCAGAGCTCTGATACCATTCTGTAACGCCCCGGAAATTCAATTATAAAAAGTCAAGGTCAAACTAACGTTAACAGACAAAACTTAGCGGAAGACTTCAAATTTAGTTTGGGCGTCACTGCCGTATCCCCGAAGGAATACAAGGCGAGAAAGGAAAACACAACTGTCTGCTAACGGCAACTATTAACAACTCAACAAACTTAAAGAATTCATAACGAAAACAACATAAAAGGTTCAAGGACTTCTAGGCTCGTCGTCCTCACTTCTAACTCCCGTCCCCAGCATTTAGATCTTCACCTGAAATCAAAACATTTCAGAAAATGAGGGGGAAATCTCAATAATGTCTACCCCTAACGTTTAAAACAGTTTAAGTTCATTTCAATTCATTTTGGGGAGAGGGATCAAATCAAACTTTTTACAAACCTTTAACCCTTAACTGTTTTCCTCAACCCATCCAAACCATATTTTAATGTGCGGGATACCAAATCCCTTAAAGTAACATCGCCTACCAAAGGCATCAAGAACATCGCCTACCAAAGGCATAAACATCGCCTACCAAAGGCATCAAGAACATCGCCTACCAAAGGCATCAAGAACATCGCCTACCAAAGGCATAAACATCGCCTACCAAAGGCATCAAGAACATCGCCTACCAAAGGCATCAAAATACTATCCTATATCAGGGAAGGAAGCCCTGATCTCCTGGTCCATAACCCCGCAGTTGTTACACTGCATGCAGTTATCCCCGAAACCCGCTTAACGTTTCCACTTGAATTATTTAACAATATTCAAACTCGACTCACAACTCTCAAGTCAAACCATCCCAAGTTATCAAAACCATTAACAAAACTTTGAATGAAAGACCATCCAATTTCTCAACTCAAATAAACCAAGATCACAAACGAAACAAAAGATTATCAAAATAGATGGTCGTATTTCCACAAAAGTCCCTTTTCGGGATGCAATTCTCAAAATAGATTATAAAACATCAAAACACATTTAAAGAGCATCCCGATGGGGATTAGAGCATAGACAATTACGATATACTTCAAAGACAAAGAAAAGAAGAACACACTTGAGCTCACTAACGTCTCGCACTAACTCGGGCCTAGAATAAAAGTAATTATCTAATCAAAACGCGTTCTAACGAGGTTAGTATTAACTATCAACTACCTAACCCATCCCCTAGGAACACTTAGGTTCCTATCATTTATGAAATTACACTTAACATCTCCAAGATAACACATAACATGATCACACATTAATTTCACTCAACAATTCTTTATAAATAAAAGCAAACAGAGGGCAGATTATAACATTCACATAAAACGGGTCACAACTCGACTTCCCGACATCCTATGGGTCTGGTTCTGGACCTTTCGGAAACCTCAGGATGTCTACTAAAACTTCTATGTTGATGGTTAAGCCCAACTCAGTCCCGAAGGACCTCAAAAACACCCGTCTTTCCCATTGGTCCAGATCTGACAGGTTCCGGTAAAACGGATATAACTCGGGCTATATAAATCAAACGTTCGATCCGTAAAATTCCTATGGTTCCTAACATCTAAGGGAACCTCAAGTTCAAAGGGTTTGACCAAAAGGTAACTACACTAGCCGTGGCAACCCGATCTTTAGACACTAACAAAACTGTCCCGCTAACGGTAATCAATTAATTTGTTATTTCGGTTCTAACTTTTACCAAACGGCTCGGGGTTCTAATTTGTACTCGAAACAGTAGCTAGGGTCTAAGGTAGGAAGTCCAACTCAACTTAGGTCCAACAATTAAACTTGTAGAAGTAAATTTAATTTAGAAAGCATGAAAGACCCTTTAATAACTTTAATAAAACCTAAGGTCATAAAAGAAAATATAATTACTTAAAACATAAATTACTTGACCAAGATTTTAAAGATTAAAAACATGGATTATTTACAAGTAAGTTGTAACAAGAGGAAATAATCAAGGATTAAGAATTAATAATCAAGAATCGAATTTAAAGAACATGTGAATATTTAACTAACAATTCAAGAATTAATCTAGATAATTATACTTTAAAGATTCGTGCATACAATAATAATGTTATCTAAACCCTAACATGAATGAGTCCTAAAAATAAAAGAACATACAATATTTAACTTAATGAGACAAGAAACCTAATTAATTTTCAAGAATTCAAGATTTTATTAACAAGATTTCAACTTCTAGTAGGTTAACTAATTTATCTAAAAAACTTAGCAAGATTTACTTTTAAAGAACCATAAAGAACATAACGATTTATAAAACTAAAATTCAAGAATTATCCTAGGTAAATAAATTTCCAAATTCGTACATACAATAATATTGTGGTCTAACGATTCATGTAAAGAGTACAACGAATATTAAAGAATCACTTTCAACCCTAAATAATCAACTATTACAACCTAAATCTAATTACAATTTATAACATAAAATTTCACATAACAATTAAAAAAATTACACATAATTACAACAAGAAATAATTACAATTAATTTCCCTAATTACAACACTAACAATACAATAATTATAAAAACAGAATATTAATAACAATAATAATTACAATTGTATAAAACAGATTAATAATAATAAAACAAGAAAAGAAAAAGGAAAAAGAAAAGAAAAACAAAAATCAGTTAAACAAAACTAGGTTAGGGTTAGGGTTAGGGTTAGGGTTAGGGCTTTACGCAGGTTTCTCGGTGGCGGCGACGGTGAGCGGCGGTCGGAGAGGGGTGCGTCGGGGTCGCAGGTGGCAGGCGTCGGCCGTGGGCTCGTCGGAGGGGGGTGGTCGACGTTGATTTCTCGAGCAGCAGCAGCGGCAGGCTTCGAGGGCTTTTCCTTCGACTGGGACGGCTCCGGCGACGTTAGGGTGGCGGGGCGAGGGTCGTCTGGTGACCGGGCAGCGACGGCGACACCAAGGGTCGCGGTGGCCGGCGGTGATAGCGGCGGGACAAGCGGAGTTAGCGCCAGGAGAGAAAAGAGAGAAAAAGAGAAAGAAGAGGGAAGGCACGGTGGTTACCGGCGATGCGGCGGTGTCCCAGAGGCGGCGAAGACCGACGACAGGGGCGGCGGTGCGACGGTGGAGTGAAGGTGGTGGAAGCGCGGCTGGGCGGTTGAACAGAGGGAGGAAGAAAGAGAAAGGAAGAGAAAGAGAAAAGGAGAGAGGGAGGGTGGTCCAGGTGGTTGCGGAGGTTGCGGGTGGTGGCGGAGGTCAGCTGCGGTGGGTGGACGGCAGAGAGAGAAGGGAGAGGGGGTGAGGGTTAGGGTTTGAGAGAGGAATTATTAGGGTTTTTAGGGTTTGAGAGGGGAGAAAGGGGTTTATATATTACCCATTTAATTAGGCCCAAATTAACCCAATCTAATCCAACCCATTTAACACAATTAAAACTGATTTTATTTCAAAAGTCCAATAATTTTAATAATAGTATTAATAATATTAATACTAATAATCATATAATCACATAGCAAATATTCACGTAATTAATCACATAATAAAATTAGTCAGCGGAAATTACTAATCTACCCTTGTTAGTCCCTCAACGGTCCTATGAGCTCAAGCGTTAGCATAAATAAACACAAACGAATAATAATAAAACACGAAGTCAAATATAATATACTAACGACGTCACGGTCAACATCGTTGGATTTTTCGGGGTTTTACATCATTACCTTCTTAAAAGAAGTTTCGTCCTCGAAACTTAAACTTAACCCTAACGGTCCGGTAAGGAACTAACGGTTTCATTCCTCCTAAAACTCGAGGTTTTACAACAGGACATATATTTTGTATTTTTTTTTTTTGAGGAAAACTCGCCAAAGAGTGAGATTATTCATTACTATGTAGGAAGATAAACATATCGTCTTGGGCCAAGGTTTGACATACCTCGGGACCCTCCTCCAACCAAATCCGTTCACACAAATCATGGGGTTGAAGGTGAGCCATAGAGTGTGCTACGCTATTACCAGCTCTAAGAATATGACTCCAATTAACATAATCAAAAACTATCGAAAACTGTATGATTTCCGAGACTAGAAGTCCAATGGCGGTGCGACCACTGAAAGAGCATCGAATTTTACTAATCAGTGAAAGACAATCACCTTCAACAGTAACGGCTCGGACTCCTGCTTCCCACACCTTCTTCAACCCAAAGAGGCAAGCCTCCGCTTCCGCAATTTCTATGGAGGTGAAACCGCGAAGTTGCTTCGTACCCGCGGCCACAACTAGCTCCTCGTGGTTTCTGATTACATATCCCCATCCTCGACCCCAATCCCCAATCTTAGCTGCGTCAAAATTGAGCTTGTAGCTATGTTGAGTCGGAGGGGACCACATCTCATTATGCTTGCCGATTTGAGTTTTCTGCACGGGTATGATACTTTGATAGTCGGACAGGAGCTGCATAGCGCTGGTGTAAGAGACATCCGCAGGGAGCTGAGTGCCAGTTACAATGCATTTATTTCTAGAGTTCCAACACTGCCACGCGATTATTACAAACGCTACACACTGTCCGCTGTCTAGTTCATCAAAAGCTTTGTGGAAATACTCAATGGGTTGTGAGTAAGGCAGCGCCCAAAGCTCATCATCAAACTCGTTTTTTTTCCCAAAGTGCTGTCGCAGGTGGGCAATGAAAAATACTGTGAGCATTAGTTTCAGAATGGTAGTCACAGATTCTACATCTCCGGTCGTGTGTGCTAATCCTTCGTCCAATAGCATCAGCTGAGGGAAGTATTTCACAGCACAGGCGCCATCTGAACACTTTGACTCGGGGTGGTAACTTGAGATGCCAAAGCTTTTTCCAAAAACTTTCTGTTGTCGACTTGCTTGAGGATGGGGAATCTCCCTTCTTACCATTCATTAGGACGTGATAACCAAATTTCACACTGAAATCTCCATTCTTCATACCATGCCAAATCTGAATATCGGCCGGCCAAGTTTGACAAAGCGGGATGTTTGCGATACACTCCACATCCCCGGGGAGAAAAATTTGTTCAATCTTAGTGAAGTCCCAGCAACCTTTATTCTTGTCGATCAACTCTTCCACCTTTGAAAAGGGTGGTGGATCTGGCTGTGGAGTATACACTTTAAACGAGGGCAGCCTAGGAATCCATTCGTCCGTCCACACGTCAACGTTTTCTCCATTGCCTATGACCCATCTCATTCGCATTTTGATCAGATCTCGAGCCCCATAGAGACTTCTCCAAGTATAACTTGGTCTGTGTCCTAGCCGGGCATTAAGAATGTCCCCGTCCGGATAGTATTCTACTCGGAGGAGCCTTGCGGCAAGAGTATTCGGATTTGTGTGAAGCCTCCACACTTGTTTAGCGAGGAGGGCAGTGTTAAACTCCTCAAGGTCTCTGAAACCCATTCCGCCCGATTCTTTGCTAATACACAGTTTTGAATGTGCTCATTGCATAGACCTGGAGGGACTGCACAACGGCTTTTATTACAACCTCTCTTCCGGCCCAGGACAAAAACTGGTCATCCCAGTGGTTGAGACGCTTTGATACCATGTCTTTCACGCAGGCAAGGTCTTTGTATTTTTATTTCCCAACTCGTGTCGGGAGCCCCAAATATTTATGATGCACCGAAACTTCTCTGATGCCCAGGATGTTGGTGATGCTAGAGCGCTTTCCGAGAGTTGCTCCTTTATGAAAAACCACGTCCGTTTTATTGTAATTCACTTGTTGGCCGGATGCCTTTTCATAAATGTTCAACAGGTGCTTGATCTTGGCCGCTTTGCTTTCCTCGGCTTTACAGAACAATATCGTGTCGTCTGCGAACAACAGATGTGAAATTTCCGGCGCACTCCTACACACCTTGATCCCTTGCAAGGAGCCAGTAGCAATCGCATTTTGTAACAAGGCAGATAAACCCTCGGTAATGATTATAAAAAGGAAGGGTGATAGAGGATCACCTTGTCTCAATCCCCGGGAAGGCGTCACAAATCCTCGAGGGATACCATTGATGATGAAGGAAAAGGATTGGGACTCCACAAACCGCATTACCGTAGCTACCCATCTACTGCAGAAACCTAGGCCATGCATGATATCTCGTAGGAAATGCCATTCGACTCGATCGAACGCTTTCTTCATGTTAAGCTTAATAGACATAAACCCCGACTTGCCCGAATGACAATGGATATGATGAAAGAGTTCATAAGCAACCAGGATATTATCATTAATGAGACGGTCCTCGACAAAACCACTTTGTTCTTCTGAGATAATACTCGGTAGGATGATTTTCAAGCAGTTTGCCATAGCTTTTGTTGCTATTTTCACAAGGACATTAGCAAGGCTTATAGGACGGAAATCCACAACAGAACTTGGGCTTTTCACTTTCGGAATGAGGGTGACGAAAGTGTGATTTAGCCCATCTGGGAAGGAGCCTCCTTCCAATAGATCAATGACACCTGCAGTGACTTCGTCTCCAATAATGTGCCAATACCTTTGATAGAAATAAGGGTTGAACCCGTCTGGCCCTAGGGATTTCCCGGGATGCATTTGAAAGACAGCATCCTTTATTTCATCAGGGGTATACGGCGCAATTAGCTTAGCGTTCATGTCTTCATCAACCCGCGGTTGGATTAATTGAAGAATCTCTGCAGCCCCTGTAACTCCATCTGACCGGAAAAGACTATCATAATATTCAGTAAATAACCGCTCAAAGTCTTCTTCTGAGGAATAAAAATTACCTTGTGAATCAGTAAGCCGAGCAATGTTATTTGTTCTCTTTCTTGCTGAGGCTCTCCTATGAAACCATTTTGAATTGTGATCACCATACATCAAAAAGTCCTTTTTTGCTCTTTGCCACCACATGACTTCTTCCTTCTCTTGGAGTTTGCACAATTAAGATCGTAAAACCTTCCGATCAGCAGCAGAATTGGCCAAGCTCAGCTTTTTCTTGATGTTTTTTATACACTGTTGGATGTTGCCAAATGAGTCTTTAGCCCACTTGGCTAAACTTTCCTTGCACCAGCCCAACTTCATGAAACAAGCCCCACAAGGTCGTGTGTTAATGTTGCTTTTCCACACATTTTAATCAACTCCTCACAAGATTCCTCAGAGGCCCACATATTCTCAAAAAAGAAACGTTTTGCATGTGGTCTTCCATACTTTTTGATCAAGTTGAAGTTCATGCATAGCGGTAAGTGATCTGATATTGACTCCTCAAGGTGAAGAACTTCGATATTAGGAAACATTTCAATCCAATCAAGATTTGCCATGAGTCGATCTAGGCGTTCTTCCACCGATTCATCCCCTTCCCTACCATTCCACCACGTGTATTGGTAGCCCTTGAAACCCAAGTCATACAGCCCACAACTAGTAAAGGTTTCCTGGAAGGTGTCCAGGGTAGATTGCGATTTTTGTGGACCACCTATCTTCTCATAGTTGAAGAAAATTTCGTTGTAATCTCCTCCAACTAGCCATGGAAGTTGTGAGTGCAATCTCAGGGTATTGATCAAAGTGCAGGTATGTAACTTATTTTGTCCTTGAGGCCACCCATACAGACCGGTAAAACGCCATGGCGCACTCCCTACTCCCTCCTCAACAACTGCGTCTATATGATGAATGGAGTATGACAACAGTGAAACCTTAATATCTTTATTCCAAAAAAGAGCTAACCCTCCCGATCTTCCCATACTATCAACATAAATATTAAAAAAATTCGGTAACTTGTCTCTTACCAACTTCATCTCGGCTGAACTTCTCTTCGTCTCCGACAGAAAGACAATAAGTGGCTTGGTCTTGCGAATGAGCTTCACAAGGTCCGACACTGTCCGGGGGTTGCCAAGTCCCCGACAGTTTATACATAGAAGACTCATTGGCGTAGGCGGAGTTGCCGAGCAACTTCCGCCTCTGGTATGGTGTTGTCATCTGTACCCGAATCTCCTTCCATGATACGCATCTTCCCTCCTGCTCCCCCTGATTGTCCTAGCTTGCGCTTGAAAGCCTCATTGCCAACCTCCACTGCTTTGCCACTGTCTATCAGCATTCCTTCCCCATCTACTGCTTTAACATCTCTACTGCCACTTCCATGTGCTGAAAACGCTAGACGTTGCCTAGCACGGGGTTGTGGTAGTTTCCCTTTAAAGGCTAGGTAGAGACGTTTCTCTTCTAACAGCTCTTGCTCCGCATTCCGTCTCCTCGATTTCATAGGTGATGCTTTGAGCCAGTTCCCGTATTGAAGATCATCAACGGGTGTACTCGGATCCACTTCAGCACATTCCTTCAAGAGGTGTCCGAGCCTACCACAACCATGACAAAATTCCGGGAGTCGAAGATATTTGAATCTTACCCATATAGATTTGCCGTCCATCTTCACCATCAGTCCTCGTCGGAAAGGCTGCGTTACATCCACGTCTAGACAAAAACATAGTGATTTATCAGCACCAAACATAGAATCTTCATCGCACCCCACAAAGGTGCCCACTTTATCCCCCAAGATCTTAGCGAAAGTCACAGTTTGTCGTATAGCCGGGACGTCATACGCTTTAACCCAAAACCTAGCGACACGGAAGTCAATATTCGAAAACTGCTCCGTGCCTTGCCAATCTCGGATCAAAAGAAGCTTCCCATCAAACGACCATGGTCCTTCATTCATCACAAACTCCTTATCAATGTGTGTGAAAAATTGGAAAAGGAAGAGGTTTGTATCCAACTCCCTCATCACAACCCCTTTGGATGGCTTCCAAATATTTTTCAGAACCGTTCGTAAAACCCTAGAGTTGAAAGGATGCCTCGTGAGAAGATGCCCAACAAGGCTCAATTAAATTTCAGCAATTTTTTCATGTGAAGCTTCATCAGCAATCTCTATTACTTCTTCTTCTGCTTCAGTTAGACGGAGTTTACTCCAGTCAAACTCGTTATCATCCGCCATTATCAAGCAAACTTCCTCTTCAAGAAACCGCCAGAAACTACCAAGCACCAAAAGAACCTCTCACTTGAGGTCGACCCACGAGTCTTATCCGACGACCGGAAAGACGGCCTGAACTACTACCGCCTCACCGGAGAATCGGGAGACACAAAACCCTCACAGCGGCGCCCTAGGGATAGTTAGGGTTCCGTGGAGTACACTTTTTATATATTTTGTATTTTTGAAATTATATTTATCAATAACTTCCTCAATATTTTTTATCTATTATTTTGAAAAAAATATAAATCAATGTAAAAAAGATTAAGTAGAAATAAATTAAATGACAAAATACCATTAATGATTGAAAACGTAAATGTGATAAATAATAAGGATAAAAATAAAAGTTAGTTAAGTGAATAAATAAAAAATGACGGATGGAGTATAATGAAATTAGTGAATTACAATACTTTTCCCATTATATAAATAATAAGCTGGTAAAAGTTAATAAAAGATTTTCACCCGACAATTAACTTAATACAAACTAATCATATCCTTTCTTATTCTATTCTTTCCTTTCATTTCTTTTCCTCTTCTAACCTAACCTGACTAAAAAATAATGTCTGAATGAATGAAAAACGTTTTTACCTCATTTATTTTTTTATAAAAAAATAATTACACCCTCCCTCCGTTCTTTTTTATTTGTCATTTTCGGTTTTCAGTGTCAATCTTTAATTAATAATTTCTAATATAAAATTTGTATAAAAAAATATAATATTATACCTTTTTTAATAGCATTTTTTATAATGAATCTAACAATATCAATTTTGTACGATAAATCATTATACAATTTAAGATATTAATGGTCAAAGTTTTTAATACAATTTCCTAGGCGACAAATATATATAAAATTTCAATAATTGTTTCTTTGTAAAAATCTAATCTTGCTAATCTCTTTCGGCTCAAAAATATGTTTCTGGAATCGTGGTAAATACTTTTTTTTTCTATAATAATAATTATAATAATTAGAATAACTTATTATGTCTATGTAGCATAAAGAAAATTAGTCAAAAGATTTATTTTTTTACTCCAGTTAAATTTGATCAGCTAACTAAAATTATCAGAAAGATTAAATTATATTAAGAGCAATTATCACTTATTTATCACATCTGTAGCAAAAAAACATTTATTTTAGATTGATGACATTCCAGAAATATCACTTTTCAAAATCAATATTTCATTCCCAAAAAAATAATATTTACTTCCAACATTGAAGTTGATGGTGCATGTTAATATTGCATGTACTTTATATTTTTTCCGATTATTAGTAGCCATAAAGCTGAGAGTTCAAAACACAACGTACAAAACAACAAATAACCACTAAAGTATTTTTAACTTATTTATTGTACGATTTTATTTTCTTAATTGAAATTAATCTTTAAAGATAGTTTTAGATAAAATGATGGGCTTTAAATACGAAAAGGGGAGTGTATTAAGTTATTGTTATTAGGATTGAGTATTAAGTTATTAGAAGACTTAAACGAATGCATGATGATTATTATGAAAATATACTCATGTAATCAGCTAACTAAAATTATCCGAAAGATTAAATTATATAAGAGCAATTGTCAGTTAATTATCACATCTGTAGCAAAAAAATATTTATTTTAGATTGATGACATTCCAGACATATATCACTTTTCAAAATCAATATTTCATTCCCACAAAAATAATATTTACTTCCAACATTGGAGTTGGTGGTGCATTTTAATATTGTAGGTATTTTTAACTTTTTTTTCGATTATTAGTAGCCATAAGGTTAATAGTTTAAAACATACAACATCCAACGTAAATAACCACTAACAGTACTTTTAAGTTGTTTATTGTACGATTTTATTTTCTTAATTGAAATCTATATATTTATAATGACAATCTATGTGGGGTCCAGCAAATATTGCAACGAGAGCGTTTCAAGGAGTTTCAGCCAATCACAATTAAGAAAAAAAACGACCCCATTTTTGATATTTTTTTATTTTTTTCATCCGGATTTTATTATAAACCTAAGCTGCTTTGGACTCTGACACCATTTACAGTTGTTCCATAACTGTTTTGGATTTAATTTTATTTTAGAATTAAAAAAAATATTACGAATCCCATACGGCTTTAGACTTTGATCACGTTTACAACTGTTCCATAGATCAACTAATCACTAAAAAATTCAACGCAATTGCGGCTAGGTCAATCATGTTCATTACTTTTTTTCAAAACATATAAATACAATACTTTCACAAGCAAAAGAGAATCACAATTGATTAACAATTGCGGCCATTTTAAGGTACCCTATGTTTTTGTGTAATAATTTATAGGACCCTACTTCTGCCGGAAAATGGCCGGCGGCGACATTTGGCGCCAAAAATGCGGCTTGGGATTTTTTTTTTTGGTTTTCCTTATAATTTTGTGACCATTATACCCTTTTGATTTTATATAAGTGTGAATACCTCTCAAGGAACTCTCTTTCATCAAGAATTCCCCATTTCCAATATCCAGAATTGAAATCTTTCTATATAATAATTGCGTACCCACCATTTCCTAACTCATCCAGAATTCCCCATCTACCTTGTATTCTTCTCAACCTTTCGCTCCGGAAAAGAATCTCCGTGCACCTTCTCTCTCCTCAACCAACCTTCAACCCCATCCATGGCGCCCAAGGCCGAGAAGAAGCCCGCCGAGAAGAAGCCGGCGGAGGAGAAGAAGTCCGCCGCCGAGAAAGCTCCGCAGAGAAGAAGCCAAGGCCGGAAAGAAGCTCGAAGGAGGCGGTGCGCACCGGAGACAAGAAGAAGAAGAGAGCGAAGAAGAGCGCCGAGACCTACAAGATCTACATCTTCAAGGTCTTGGCGAGTTCACCACGACATCGGGATCTCCAAAGAAGGCCATGAGCATCATGAGCGGCTTCATCAACGACATCTTCGAGAAGCTTGCTCGGAAGCTTCTAGACTCGCTTACAACAAGAAGCCTACGATTACTTCTCGGAGATCCAGATCATCCAGCTTGTTCTTCCCGGTGAGTTGGCTAAGCATGCCGTCTCTGAAGGAACCAAGGCTGTCACCAAGTTTACCAGCTCTTAATTATGCTTGTTTCTTGTGGTGAAATTAAAATTCTCTGTTGTTAGGGTTTGTAAAGTGGAGAGTAAAATCAAGGGTGTGTGGGTGTGTCTGTGTAAGATTGTAATAGCTGTAGTTTCGTTGTTGAATGACTAGGAATCTGGTAGTGTTTAATCGGAGTTGTAGTGGTTGGATGGATCTGAAGCAATTGAATGATGAAAATAATTTGTTTTCAGTTGATTTTTGTTTGGAATGCAAATTGTGCAATGTTCGTGTTCCTCAAGTTTATAGAAGAGCAAATTAGATTGCTCCGTCATTTGGGAGTTTGGAAATTGAATCTGCTGTTAATTACTTAATTTGCTAAATAAACCCTACAAATACGAAACCAAACTGATTTTTGAAGTTCAAAAATCAACAAAAACAAAATTTTCTAACTAATATAACACAATTAGGGTTTACAATTTGGTGATTCAAATTCGAAACACTTACCAACACTGATAGAAAAATTGCAGAGAGTTTGGATGCAGAAATTAGTGAGTGAGTGAGTTCAATAGATTAGATGGAGAGAGAAAAATTGCAGAGTTTGGATACAGCATTGCAAGTAATATGCGCGCTAAAAGCTAAGGGCAAATCGGTCAGTTCAATGATTCCGGCAAGTGTCCGACGGAGTAGGGTCCTATAAATTATTACACAAAAACATAGGGTACCTTAAAATTATTACAGAAAAGTTTGGTACCAAAAAATTATTGCCAGAAAACATGGGGTACCAAATTGTAATTTAAATTATTATTTTTTCTATTTTCATTTTTTTTAATTTTCAATCCAGATTTTATTTTAAAATTAAAAACCTACAAAGTATCACTAATCCTTGACTACTTTGGACTCTGAATTAAATTATTTTGGTGCAAATAACAATAATTATTTTGGTGTTTCCTATAGTAGTAGTAGTAGTAATAATAATAATAATAATAATAATAATAATAATAATAATAATAATAATAATAATCTTATATTATAATAGAAATCATTGTGGGTCTCACGAAATTGAGCTACGGGAGTGATTGTATGGAAATTGGCCAATCACAACACAGAAAATTATTATTATTTTTCTATTTTCATTTTTTTATTTTCAATCCGAATTTGATGTTAAAATTGAAAAACCTTAGAAAGTATCACTAATCCTTGATTGCTTTGGACTCTGAATTAAATTATTTTGGTGCAAATAACAAAAATTATTTTGGTGTGGTCTATAATAATAATACTAATACTAAAAATAATAATAATAATAATAATAATCTATATATTATAATAGAAATCATTGTGGGTCCCACCAAATAGAGCTACGGGAATGATTGTAGGGGAATTGGCCAATCACAACGCAGAAAATTATTTTTTTTCTATTTTCATTTTTTTCATTTTCAATCCGGATTTTATTTTAAAATTAAAAACTAAGAAAGTATCACTAATCCTTGACTACTTTGGACTTTGAATTAAATTATTTCGGTGCAAATAACAATAATTATTTTGGTGTTGCTTATAATAATAATAATAATAATAATAATAATAATAATAATCCATATATTAAAATAGAAAACATTGTGAGTCTCACGAAATAGAGCTACGTGAGTAATTATAGGGGAATTGGCCAATCACAACGCAGAAAAGTATTATTTTTTTTCTATTTTCATTTTTTTTATTTTCAATCCGGATTTTATTTTAAAATTAAAAAACCTAGAAAGTATCACTAATCCTTGACTACTTTGGTCTTTGAATTTAATTATGTTGGTGCAAATAACAATAATTATTTTGGTGTTGCCTATAATCTATATATTATAATAGAAATCATTGTGGGTACCACGAAATAGAGTAACGGGAGTGACTGTAGGGGACTGGTCAATCACAATGTAGAAAATTAATTTATTTTTCCATTCTCAATTTTTTTTATTTTCAATCCAGATTTTATTTTAAAATTAAAAAAAAAAAGAAAGTATCAGTAATCCTTGACTACTTTGGACTATGAATTAAATTATTTTGGTGCATATAACAGTAATTATTTTGGTGTGGCTTATAATAATAATAATCTATATATTATAATAGAAATCATTGTGGGTCCCACGAAATAGAGTCAGGGGAGTGATTGTAGGGGAATTGGCCAATCACAATGTAGAATTTTTTTTTTCTATTTTCAATTTTTTTATTTTCAATCCGAATTTTATTTTAAAATAAAACCAGAAAGTATCACTAATCCTTGACTGCTTTAGAATCTGAATTAAATAATTTTGGTGCATATAACACTAATTATTTTGGTGTTGCCTATAATAATAATAATAATAATAATAATAATAATAATAATAATCTATATATTATAATAGAAATCATTGTGGGTTCCATGAAATAGTGTCACGGGAGTGACTGTAGGGGAATTGGCCAATCACAATGTAGAAAATCATTGTGTTTTTTGTTTATATCTATATCTATATAATATATTTGCAATAATTTTGAATTTTGAAATATTCGCATGAGTGAATATAGGATTATAGCCAAAATAATATGTACAAGGCATTTATATTTTATACTCAAAGTTTAATTTGTATCTAAATTGATAAGTAAAGATAGAATTGTTGGCTCCGTGTATTTTTTATTTTATTTTATTGATTCCTTATATGATGGATTTATTATGGTATCCTTTCATTTGATATTATGATTAATGCTTTTTTGTTTGTAATTTGTATCTATGTTTAGCATTTATTTTTCTAAATTAAAATAACTATTTAATTAGGCTCCTTGCAGCGCACGGGTTGAAGACTAGTTAATCTTTAAAGATAGTTTTAAATAAAATGATGGGCTTTAAATACGAAAAGGGGAGTGTATTAAGTTATTGTCTTTTGGGATTGAGTACTAAGTTATTAGAAGACTTAAACGAATGCATGATGATTATTATGAAAACATACTCATGTAATAAACAAAAAAAAAAACTAGAAATTATGGGAAATTAAGAAATAGAAAATGGAATCCGGAAACTGAGACTTGGAACGTGGTAGGTTGTGGTGACACGCCTTGAGCACGTGGATTTACACGGCCCCTTATGGCGGCTCACGTTGGCACGTGCATTTTCATGGGAATGCTTATGGTATGTGCCCCATTCCAGCCAGTTAAAATATCGTTTTGAGAACTCACAAACGGGCCAATTTCATGTGCAGAATTTAATAATCGTTTTCTTCCCTGTTATAATAAATTATTAATCAGAAAAATTAGAAAAGATAATGAATACAAATGACATTATTAGTCGTTAAAATTGGGATCCTAACTCGATTTTATAGGATAGTTAGATCAGAATTAACCTATATAGGATCTTGGATCAGAATTTAAATAGTAAAATTGCATTGAGCATTTTGAATCATAAAATCTTATGATCGTAGATTAGGATCGGGATTTTAATAACTACTACATCCGTTTTGTTTTATCTGTCGTCTAAGAAATTTTGTAAAAACTTTAACCATTAATATCTTAATTTGTATAATGATTCATCATACAAAATTGATGTCATTAGATTTGTAATGAAAAATACTATTTAAAAAGTATAATATAATATTTTTTATAAAAATTTTATATTAGAAATTATTGATTGAAGATTGACACTGAAAACCGTAAATAACAGATAAAAAAGAACGGAATGAGTACGTTTATAAAGACTAGCCGCAACGACGCATACGCTAACTTCATAATAATAAATGTCGAAAGGAAAATAGGTTGTTTGTAGCGATTTAAGCACTCGTAAGAAATTCCATACATAGCATATAAATAATAAATTCTAATTTTAATTAAGTTAATTAGTCATTATTTACTTATGAAAAAATACCATACATATTCAAACTATATTACTCCAGCAGGGCAAATTAAATAGTAGTTTGAATATGTCCTATCAACTTAAAATGAGTAGTATTGTGATACATACTGAAACTATTTAGTAAAATGACTAAAATACAATTATATGATTTATTTTATATAATAAGATGTAACGGAATAACACATTGTTGTCATCCACCTATAATAAATATAACTCAATAATTAGCATGTAATAAAAAATCGTAGAAGGTTATCACATACTTCTTGTGTCTATAAACATAAACGTACTAATTTATAGGACTCTAATAATTAAAATGCATTAGATATACTGTGGCTTGAGAATAGAAAGAACTTAACTTTTCTTGGATCATGAAACAATTAAAAATTTTATAAATGTTAATATATTAGAGAACAATGATATTTCTTGTCGACAAACATATCTATATAGGATAAATGGAACAAATAACTTTCATATGTGAGCACGATACATAATTTACACGTCTATCCTCATCATTTATTATATCTCCAAATATTTACACAAGCATTTTCAAAGATATTAATAATTAAACTGAAAACATAAATAGCAATACCCAAATACATTCTTTTTAAGTGAACTAGTCTGACCAACGCGTGCGAACCCGACAATTATAAATGTTAATTAGAAAATAAATTAATAGTCATAGCTTTCAACCGGATACGAAATGTGTTGATATGAAAGTCATAACTGCTAATTACCTACATAGGTGAACCCTATACCATGTCACTTGCAGTCAAATATGTTTTACAACCCATCTTGTTAGCATGGTCAAGTATTAGTCTCACACTCTCGAGAGGTTTACTATCAACATAGGTGTAGCAATGGAGAGAATACTGTAAACATTATTGAGTCTTTGTACTCCGAGGGAAGTAAATTGAAGAGATGAGAATAAGCTTCTCCATCCTGCAAGACAAATCCAAATATTATGTCAGTAAGAATTGGGGTTAAAAACAAAATAAAAGAAATAAACTGCAAAAAAATAATGCAAGCATTAGTATTTATCTACACTTTCTCAATGTTGAAATCTCAAATCTCTGGAGCATCCAAAACACCATAAGTAACATAATGGTGCATAAGGCATTAGAAGTGCAAAAACGTTGGGAAATCAACCTATGATCAAAAGGCTAAGAAGACATCAGGAAATCAACCTATATAAATGCAACTATTAATGACTTGTTTACCATTTGTGTATTTAAGGCAGTGCAAAAACATGCTAGTAACTTTAGTGTTATGATTGAAAAGAACGATGGTTTTTGAATGTAGTGTGCAATGCAGTAAAAAGATGAACTAAAAGAAGTTTTCAGGACAGGTGATATCAAAGTGTGTTATATCCCCTTACAAAACTATGGATCTCAATTATCACTAAGATTACTATAAACTTTCCTAGAATAAAAAGAATTCTATCTAGTGATTTAAAGCTTGTGACAATCAAGCATTTCGCATCTTCTCCTACAATTTTTTTAAATGATTCTCAAAATACATTAGCTTCTTCATGTACATGACTAAATAGCATGCAAACAAAACAAAAATTGCCTCAAGAACTCATTTCCCTCGTCATTTTCCTTTCCATGCCTACACAATATTAAACTTTTGAAGAGCATACATGAATTGTAGCAGATAACAACCACCGACATGAGATGCAAATGTATCGAGATTAAGCCACACTATAAGATGAACTTCAATCGAAATTGTGTGTTTGTCCCACCAGAGCACACACTCCATGCAAGATGGAACTTCATTTGTTGTTTCACAATGTCACCATGAAATGCTAAGTTGGTGAGCAATAACTGATATCAGCCATTTAATCCTAAGAGTTCGCTCCACCACCCATAGTCCCTCCCTTAAGTTTTAAAGATCCGGGGGGGGGGGGGGGGAGGGAAGGGAGCTTATAGCCCAACAATCAAAGGAAGAGTCATAATAGAATCATACCTTACCTATTTACAGCTTGCTTATAGGTTTAGTAGTGATTCTCTACTACATTTGACTCGACATAGTCTCATAACTTGGATATCTCTCCCGAGATTCTTTATGACAACTTGTTCCACTACCCTCTTCGTCCAACCAGAACCAAAGGTGAATAATCAATTCAAAGTGACACAATATAATCACAGTTTTAAAAAATTATGTTTTCTATTGAACAATTTCTTGCTAACTTGAACTCATGATGTAACTGATAAAACTGAAACAAAAACATGAGCAAATACAGGGAAATAAAATTTACTTCATATCAATTCCATGCAACAAAATATAGAAAGGGAGACTGTGATTAAGTTATAAAGAAATATTAACAATTAAGGTTCCCAATTATATGATTATTATAGAGGCTTTAAAATTTCGTAAAACACAGAACACATATAAGTTCTGGTTAGGCTATTTTCATTATTGTTATTAAATTTTAGGACAACAATGCTTCACATATGTACATAAGTAACACTTCAAGTTCTATTAGTGATTGTTATTACTCATTAAAGTTATTCACAATATTGAATGCTATTTTTGAGTAATATCATGCCCCACGTAAGTAGCTGAATAACAATTAAAGTTCTATCAGTAATGGTTAGCGCTGACAAAAATTTGTTCGACCCTGATAACCCGAATTGTCCGACCCGGAAAAACCGGGTTTGGACATAGATTCTTCGTCCGAATTTCGATATTGATCGAATATTCGGACATAAAATCTTTCTTTTTTCTATTCTTCGAACCTGATTTTAGCTTTCGTCCGAATTGTCCGACCCTGTCCGACCCGAAATAAAACCGGGTCCGGACATGAATTTCTCGTCCGAATTTTGACATTGTCCGAATTTGTCCGACCTGAATTTATCCGGACTCGAATTTTTGCCAGCGCTAGTAATGGTTGATCCTTACTTGCCCTTAACTTAAACCTAGTGGACACTAAATTTGTTTGAGCAATGGCCAGATTCCATTGCTATCTTGCCAGCTAGAGCGTTTTTAGGTGATCACGTTTTCTGAGTTAGGTATCAATCCATATACTCTACTATTGATAATCTATTAATTGATTTTTGCTTCACAACAAGATAATGATATTAATAAAACAAAGAAAGCCATCGAAGGATTTTTCCACCATGGTATATCCAGCATAAATTGCAAAATAAACCAACTAAACTATTCACTTGCACAAATCACAATACCTCATTACCTATTCTACAACCAAAAATGTAGAACAGAAACCAACACCAAGTTACCTAATTAAACCATTTTTAGTGCCACAATCTTTGTTTTCCTTCAATATTGAGAAGGATTTAGGTCTCAACTATTGATGGACATGTAATTCAATCCATGACATATAACAAAATATAACAATGAGATGAATACATTATAATACCTTTCATGCCTTTACGAACTTTGAAGCACCACTCTGCACAATAGTTCCAAGGCAATCAACAAGCTCGTCTTTTTTCATTCCAATATCAGTATCCCTACATATTAAAAATTTTAATCAAAGTCAATCAAGTCATTAAAGAAAGATGACATAAGATTGTATTGCTACAAATGTGATGGCAATGGATCCATTATAGGGACTAGATTTAATAAGTTGTTCTAGCTCTTCGACATCTCCATGTAAACAGAGAAAGAACAACCAGACTATACAAATAAAAAAATAACCAGACTATAGTCAAACAACCATCACACTTAGAAATCACCAGCTTATTCAAATCATCACTTGCGTTACTGGATAGAACAACCAGACTATATATAGTCAGCAATCAAAACATATCATGACTCTCAAGTCTCAACAAATAAAAAAGTAATAATAAAACTATGTCAACATTTATGAATCATGATTCATCTAGCACCACCAACCCAACAAAGCAAAAGTTCATTTTTAAAATGGTGCTTAATTCCATTATTACCTCATTGTACAAAACAGTGTAATCAGTAAACTGTTTCCGGCTTTCCGCAATTGAGAAACTAATGCAGTATCTACACCAATTGTAGTTGTAGTGTCCATATCGGTTGCAGTATTCATAGCAATTGCAATTTCAAAAAAATTAACGTTTTCTTGTGATCAGAGCTTCTTAATACACAATTTTCAAACTGTAACTTTACATCATAATTTTCGTTTTTTATTTATGATAAATTCATATTTCAATTTTTACCATAGATTGTTAAAATTTAAAAAATAAACACAAAGGTCTGACAAAAGATATCATATATAAACATATAATTGGAATTTATAAGTTTCTCATACAAAAAAAAATAAATAAATAAAGATTCTTGCATATGATCTTTACTTTAAGACTAAGCAAACGCCTTCAATAACAACAACACACATTAAATAAATGTAAAGGGGATGAACTTGACTACACATGCTGTGTATGAACTCACAGGTTACAACTCTTTTCCTTTGGTAGCTAGCAATCAAGTTTTAGGTTTTAGAGGTTCAAATATTTTTGGTGTATTTAAGAATTTGTGTAGCAATTTGTTTGCACTTTATATAGTCTTTCTCAATTATATGCCTCAATGATTTTTGTAATTCAGTACACTTGAATATACTAATAATATGTGATTTGTTTATAGCATAAGATGGAAGGATCTCACGTCATACAAATAATATTTTTAACAGACATATTGGTACTTTACTGTAATGTCATAGCACCCTTTTTAGCATAAACTCCCAAGAAACCAAAATCAATAATGACCGTAAATAAAAAAAAAATGCTAACTTGGTTTTTTGATGTATAATGGGATCAAAGAGACCTCATTATACACGAAATCAGGATCTTTATGAACAAAGATAAGAATCTTGCTTCTCTATGTTCTTAAGGATCAAACGAAAGAATGAAAAGATGATAGAATTCAAAAGAACAATGGAAATGTTACCAATGAACGATTGAATGAACGAATGATAGAATTGGATATGGCTTGAGAACTCTTGAAGATATAGACACACCACTTCAAGAAGATCTTCAACACTTCCTATCACCAACCAAGCTAGCCAAGCAAGGAATAGAAGAAGAGATTTGGCGATTCCCTAGAAGGAGAATCGTTTCTAGCAAATGCTAGAGAGAACTCAAAAGCATGTAGCCTTTAGAAGTTTGATTTGTATTCTTTGTATATGATTGAATGAATGATTACAAAGGCCTCCCAAAGGGTCTATTTATAGTATTCCTAGGCCCCTTGGTCGTGCACTACATCAAGAATACAAGGATTTCTAGCTTACATCATCTATTACAAATATTACATCATAAAGAATCAAAATGTACATAGCTAAAAAGAAACATTGATATCTTGCTCAATTCTTCTCCAATCTTCAAGATTCAAAAACCATTAAAAAGCTCTTTGAATTATCTATAATTGGCTCCAAGATGAATTTCCCAATAGCTATAGAGCAAAATATCGAATTGCACTTGATGAAGTCATTCATTATTGAGAGTGATGAGAGTGATTGAAGCTCTTCTTCCATATAAGCTTGTATTTGGTTCCCATGATGTGTATTTGGGACTAAATATACATCAATGACTTACTCTTTCTCCATGTAAGCTTAAGTAAGCTTAAGTAAGCAACAAGTAACTTCCCATGATTAGGCTTTTGATGTCTTCCTTGATGACCTTGATGTATATGGCTATCAAATATACATCATACTCCCCCGGTTGAAAAAGTTTATCTTCAAATGTATAGGCCGAATTTTGATGTAGCATAGATCCTTTAACGAGATCTACTTGGTGTTGAAACTCTTGATTTGGTGGTAGCCTTTGATGACACTCTTGTATGATGATATCTTTAGGGAACATATTATAGAAACGTTCCACAAGAGATTTCAAGAGTGAACGAACATTTGCTGAGGCCGTTTTACTTCCGTCCAACTGTACAAGAATAAGGCTCTTTTGCTTTCCAAATTCATGATACTCATTCTCCAGAAGGGTCACAATGTTGCTCTTATTCTCCTTTGGTCGTGTGGTATAAGATGGAAGTAAAGATGTCTCTTGATGCATGATATTCCTATTAAGCAACTTTGGTCTTTCCAACAAAGTATAACAAGTATCCATAAAAGTAATATCACACCATAATGAATCTCTACAATTCTTGTAAATGGAAAGACTTACTAAACTTCTTGGATCCTCATGAATGTTTTTGTCATGGCTTAGCCATTGAGTAGGGCGTGAATAGCTCTCCAAGTTTAACGTGTGGATCATTGTTGTAGAGGCGTCAATGTAGCCATAGGAGGCACAACTTTCTCCTTCTTTGATCAATGAACATACTTCTCCTTTGTTGGTACAATGAGAGATCTTGCACTCTCTTTGTTGATGTTCATTCGGCACACATACTTCTTTCAAGGCTCTCCTTGCCACAAGCAATTCTTCTACATACTCCTCTTCTACTACATTTTCCTCCTCAAATAATTCATTATCATACGTTTGGTACTCAACCAAAGACACTTCTTTCTTGTTAGGACACTCCAAATCAATGTGACCTAAACTTTGGCAATGACAACATATCCTTTGGAAAAGGGTTTTTGGTTCTTGGATAGTAGATTTGGGGAGGGTTTGGGGCTGTTTTGTTGTGCTTTTGGCGTGGAACTGTGTGGGAGATATGGGTGGTCTTGGTTGTGTAAGAGGGGATGAATTTTGTGGAGTTTGGTTTATGTCCAAAGGTTCTTTACTCTTAATTCTCCTTTGTCTTTCAGCATTAAGAGCTAAAGAACTTAATTCATCCAAAGTTTTATATGGTTTCCATTTAACAATATGTCTAATATAATCATCAAGACCAATTAGATAACATACCAAAGTTTGTGGATCCTTCTCCTTAAGATCACACTTCCAAAGTAGACGTTTGAACTCCCTTGTATATTCATTCACACTTTTGCTCCCTTGTGCCAATCTTTGAAGCTTGTAATAGTTATCTTGGACATAACTTGGTGGTAGAAACTTTCCTTGCAACTTGCTTTTCATCTTACTCCATGTACGAATCTTGTCCTTGCCCTTAGCTTGCCTCTTCTTTTGTAGATTTGTCCACCAAATGGACGTATGCTTGCGCAACTTTAGGGCCACATACATCACTTTCTTTTCATCATGTACTTCTTTAAGATCAAAAACTCTTTCAATAGTTTGCATCCAATCTAAGAAGTTTTCAAGATCAAGATTACCATCAAATTCCGGAATCTCCACTTTGAAATCAAATCGTTCCTCCCTTCTTGGATGTCCACTCCTTTCACTTTGTGTGTCCTCTTCATCACCTTGGGGTTTCCCAACATAAGAATCATCTTGCATCTCTCTATGTTGAAGATGCATATACTTCTTTAATTGGTCGGTGAGATAAGTGACTTTTTGCTTATCTTTCTACATTCTCTTGGGAATTCATGGGAGAATTCGTAGGAGAACTTGGACTAGCCATCAATCTTGATGCAAAAAGATCAAAAAGAAACTCACGGTTTGGGGTTAGAGTGTAGGGACGAGAAATGGAATGTGTTTAGGCTAGATTGTGTTTAGGTTTAGGGGGTTCTTTGTTGACTTTTATGGGGGACGTGTAATGGAGAATTGTAAGGCATGCATTTATGATGGAAAGATTGTAAAAAGATGGTGCAAGAACTAAGAGAATCAATCTACTAAGCTCTGATACCACTTTTGATGTATAATGGGATCAAAGAGACCTCATTATACACGAAATCAGGATCTTTATGAACAAAGATAAAATCTTGCTTCTCTAAGTTCTTAAGGATCAAACGAAAGAATGAAAAGATGATAGAATTCAAAAGAACAATGGAAATGTTACCAATGAACGATTGAATGAACGAATGATAGAATTGGATATGGCTTGAGAACTCTTGAAGATATAGACACACCACTTCAAGAAGATCTTCAACTCTTCCTATCACCAACCAAGCTAGCTAAGCAAGGAATAGAAGAAGAGATTTGGCGATTCCCTAGAGGGAGAATCGTTTCTAGCAAATGCTAGAGAGAACTCAAAAGCATGTAGCCTTTAGAAGTTTGATTTGTACTCTTTGTATATGATTGAATGAATGATTACAAAGGCCTCCCAAAGGGTCTATTTATAGTATTCCTAGGCCCCTTGGTCGTGCACTACATCAAGAATACAAGGATTTCTAGCTTACATCATCTATTACAAATATTACATCATAAAGAATCAAAATGTACATAGCTAGAAAGAAACATTGATATCTTGCTCAATTCTTCTCCAATCTTCAAGATTCAAAAACCATTAGAAAGCTCTTTGAATGATCTATATTTGGCTCTAAGATGACTTTCCCAATAGCTTCATGGATCTTGAGTTATAGAGCAAAATATCGAATTGCACTTGATGAAGTCATCCATTATTGAGAGTGATGAGAGTGATTGAAGCTCTTCTTCCATATAAGCTTGTATTTGGTTCCCATGATGTGTATTTGGGACCGAATATACATCAATGACTTACTCTTTCTCCATGTAAGCTTAAGTAAGCTTAAGTAAGAAACAAGTAACTTCCCATGATTAGACTTTTGATGTCTTCCTTGATGACCTTGATGTATATGGCTATCAAATATACATCATTTTTCCCTAATCGTGATTCCAAATCAACTTCATAATCCATGTGCGTTAATGACTTCCTCTGCCCTGGAGGCTCTTTAGCTGCATTTATATTAAACATTATACATTTTATCATGAATTCCATACAAATACAACCAAACATAAAACCTTCATCTAAATAAAACGAAGTAATTACACTTAGGCTTTAATAATTCCTTTTTTTGGAAAGAAAAGAAAAAATCCAAACAAAACAAAACTACTCAATAAACAAAAACCTAATGCACCGGATCCCATTAAAACACAACTAATCAAGCATTAGCAACATAATTTATGTAATAATTCAAAACAACAATCAAATCCAAACTTGATAAAGGAAAACGGGAAATTCTCAAGGACAAACCTTTTCTTCATGCCCCCGAGCTCGTTGCAAGTACTCTTCCAGCGGGAACTTTGAAAGTATTATCAATTCCAACAGCTTGAAACTATCAATTTCTAAATCAATCAACACGGACTACACAGAATTACTGAAAAATCAATACAATAGGCATTGAAGTAGTCAAGAATTTACCTTATTACACAGTTAAGCCATCTGGGCTACCAAAGACTTAAAAGCTTACTAATAAAATCACAATGACTTTCAAGAAGGAAAGTTGAAGTTGGTTGTTGGTTTGTTAATCCAACTTCAATTTAAGCATACTTCAAGAATAAAGAGTCTAAATTTCTCTAAGTTCAACCAACACCCTACGAATATAAAACATTAAGTGGGGTGTCTCCATACCATATTTCCATGAATTCATAATTAGTGCTTTGAAGATGGCGTCATATATCAATGTAGAATACGTGCAATAGTAACATTCTAGTTAATTCAAAGTACTTGACACCAAACTTGACATATAGCGCAATAGTAACACTCCAGTTAATCTCGTCGTCTCCATCGAATTTATTAGCTACAAAGTGCTCCTAAACATATTTCTCATCTGTGAAAATGTCTGGATAAACAAATTGCCAAAAGCTTTACCTTGAATGATAGATCTACAAGACCCCGCCTAATTTTACCTCAATTTAAGAGTAATTAGGTATTCCATATAACTCATAAAACAATTGGAAACAAAATAAATGTCATAAGAAACATGTGATAAATACCAACATTGTATTTGGTCAATCGTTTTCGCTTCTTATTGACAAAAAGAAAAACACCAATTTTAAATAAAAATCTAGATTAAAAAATTTGTATTTGAAAAATTCAGTAATTAATAATTTTTAGGACCTTGTTGGAGGAAAGGGAATATAAGGTATAGAAACAATGAGACTCACTTGGATATTTTGCTAAGATTCGTGGATTGTACTCACTTTCCTTAAGAACTATTTACTATACCGTAAATGTTCAAAGGGATAAAGCTTAGCACTTGTAACACTCAAGAATAATCGTTTCTCTCTTGAATCACTTAAGTGTAGCTGCAGTCTATGTTAGGATTCTCAGGGCGTAGTTAGCAGACAAACAATAATAAGGGCGAAAAATAAATAAAGATTCGACACAAAGGAATTAACGTGGAAAAACCCAAATTGGGAAAAAACCACGAACGATGCACTGTCAAAGAATTACAACGGTGTTTCAGAGATTCCCAGACCTCCACAATCTCTCAGAGCCTTCCTAGAGTTACAACCTAAGAACTCAACACTCACAGTTGAGCCTCACACAACTCTCAGGAACACAGAGATTACAGGTCAATCTCTTGTGGTATAAGATGAAACACTCTCAATTGCTAGGTGGTTGTATGAAACAAAGAGAACAAGACCTTTATATATACTAGAAGGTATAAAAGGAAACCCTAGGGTATAACCTAGAAAATAGTCGTCGCAAGGAAATAACACAAACATGGGCCATCACACCCGGCCCATCAAAATAACCGCCGCAGCCGCAAAAACGCAGGCAGCGGGATGAAAACGCAGGCTGCATTTGACCACAAGCACCTACTGGACAGAGCGCCGGCAGCGGGCAGAAAAACGCTAGCTGCGTTTTTCCTTTTTTTCCTTCGATCTTCCTTCTTCCGTTCCTTCTTCATATTAGGTTTTTTACTTCCAACAAATTGGTCTTCACACCCAACAATCTCCCACTTGAAGAACAATTGCAGACACAGTCTTCTACACTTCAACACCATCTCGAATCCTCTAGTGCACCCATCTCGATCTTATTCAGCAAAGATCAACAGAGGCCCCAGTTGACCTCTCATCAACTCCTCCTTTTTCAATAGGCTCCCACTTGAACTGATCACGCCCCTGCAACTTCGACATACGCATCATCGTCAACAACTTAGGGGAATTTTGGATTGAGATTTAACCTCGTGTTGAACTTGTCGAATTCTCGTGCAGGTTAGATGCGTTCCTCGGCTGACCATCCGTTCCCGTAGCCTCGACCGGAAACCTCCTCGTTTTTGGTACCCTTCTCTCATCAGAGAAGCTAATACGCCTTTGACGAGCATGAACAGGCCTGTTAGAATTATCAATGACAGAATATAGCTTCCATTCTTTCCTGCCATTTGCAATTATCAGAGATCCTTTCGTTACCCTCCAATGACCATCTTCAAATCTCGTCGTGAACCCCTCCTCGTCTAGTTGACTTACAGATACAAGGTTCTTGGCCAGACCCGGGATATACCGAACATTCTTCAACCTCCAAGTTCCACCCTTAGAAGTTTTAATGTTTACATCACCTCTTCCTAGCACCTTTAAGTTGTGACCGTTTGCAAGCCTAACCCTACCAAACCTCCCACTCACAAAATTGCTAAAGGCCTCCTTGCTAGACGAAGAGTGAAACGAAGCACCTGAATCTATCACCCAACCCCCTTCTGACTTGTCAACACTAACAGTTAGGGCATCACCAATATCCTCGGCAGAATATACAGAGTCATGGTCATTATAATTGCTCTTCCTAGGTTTGGGACAATCCCTACGAAAATGACCTCTATCACCACAGTTCCAACACAATACTTGCTCCATGTTTCGACCTCTAGATTTTGATCGACCCTGACCCGAGCTCCCACTATTCCTCCTACCCCTGACAGTCAAAGCATTCCCCAAAGACTCAGACCCATCGGAATCTTTCTTACGGATACTTTCTTTCAGGACAAAGTCTCTAATTTCCCCAAACTTCAATTTCTCACCCTTCTTAGTAGAAGAAGTTACAGAAGTCACGAAACTTTCCCAAGACTTAGGCAGGGTAGCCAATAGTATGTTAGCGTTCATCTCATCGTCGAAATTAAATCCCACAGAGGTTAACTTTGATAGTATTATATTCAACTCATTCATACTATCATGCATATCACCAGACTCTTGCATCTTAAATTCAAATAAACGACGTACCACATATACCTTGTTCACCGCCGAAGGTTTCTCATATGTGTTTTGCAAGGCCTCGAGCAGGTCTTTCGTCGTTTTCTAAACTTTGACGTTGAAAGCCACGTTCCGAGCTAGTGTCAGCCTGACCGTACTGAATGCCTGACCATCAAGCTCTTCCCAATCCTTCTGTTCCATCTCTTTTGGCTTATCACCCATCGCAAGATGCAACCTTTGCTGGCGGAGCACATCCTCAACGCGCATCCTCCAGCATGCGTAGTCTTTCCCATCGAATTCCAGAATCTTCACAATTGCGCCCGCCATTGCTTCTCAGTCTGCAGATCAACCACGCTCCAACTAAAGTTCTGATACCAGTTGTTAGGATTCTCAGGGCGTAGTTAGCAGACAAATAATAATAAGGGCGAAAAATAAATAAAGATTTGACACAAAGGAATTAACGTGGAACAACCCAAACCGGGCAAAAAACTACGAACAATGCACTATCAGAGAATTACAATGGTGTTTCAGAGATTCCTAGACCTCCACAATCTCTCACAACCTTCCTAGAGTTACAACCTGAGAACTCAACACTCACAGTTGAACCTCACACAACTCCCTCAGGAACACAGAGATTACAGGTCAATCTCTTGTCGTATAAGATGAAACACTCTCAATTGCTAGGTGGTTGTATGAAACAAAGAGAACAAGACCCCTATGATGGAAATCAGCCGACACTAATTCCCCTAGGCCCAATCAAGAAGGCCCAATCAAGAAGGCCCATCATACATATAGGGTCCTTCATCAAAGGACTTCAACTCATACGGGACCAACAGGGCATATTTGGTTCAACTACATCAAGTGGGCCAAAGAAGAAAGGTACAAGGTTGAATTACAAAGGCCCATTCATATGGTGTATTTCCTATTCCAAGAGGATGTCCAAACATCCTAGAAGGTGGGCCAAGTCACACGCCAAGCCCAAGAGGAACAAGCAACGTCCAAGTCAAGAATCTAAGTCCAATTTCATGATCTTGATTTTTGGATGTAATTTATTTAATTATAGCTTTTAATAGTTTTGGTGTGTTTTAATTATTTTAGAAATAATGTAGGATGACAAGTGAAATATAAACTTGATCATCCTAGGTTTATTATTTGGTGCGGCTTAGTTAGAGTAGACGTCACTTGTAAGGAGTCCTAGAAGGATTTGGCTACTTTGTAACTAATCCAATTTGGATTAGGAAAGCCAAAACCAATTAGGATAAGGTTTGTTACAACCAACTTCCCCTAAGATAAGGATTCCTAATCCAAGGGAGAGTAGGAGTAGATGGACGAGTTCTCCTTAGCTTGCACGCCAAGTAAGTGACTCATAGGCTAGTATAACTTGGCTCTCACGCCAAGTAAGAATACAAGTCCCTTAAGGACTCCCCTAGTATAAATAGCCTATGCTTGTAATCCATTTAACACATCAGTTGAGAAATATGAATCAAGCTTTGAGCTTACCCCCTAGAGTGTTTGGATAAACCCTCTGCCCTTTCTTCTATTGTATCTTGGCATGACACCCAAGTGGTTAGGAAGAGCTTGACCCTAGGTTGCGGTCTAGGTCAAGTTAGCCCTAGGTTGTCTATCTTGTGGATTCAAGATAGAAATCTAGTTCTATCCATTCTTACCTTTCTATCAATATAGTTAAGGTAATTACATTGTGAGCTTTCTGTCAATACAGTTCAGTCACATTCAACACTCTATCCTACCCCCTCATCCCAACGCCACCTCCACCACCTTTAACCCCCACAATTCGCCACCCTTCTCCCTCTCTCAAATGCCACTGTTTCTCCCTCTCTCTCCATAACAACCTTCTCTCACCTCCAACAAACTCTCTCTCTCATCCAACAAACTCTCTCTCTCTTCCAACAAACTACATTCCTCTCTCCTCCCTCTCAACCTCACGTCAAACACACTCTCTCTCTCCCCTCCTATTCACGTCAACCCCCTTCATATTTCCATCCAAGAATCATTCATGCTTTCTTCTTTTTCCTGTTCAAGATTCGCTCTCTCTTGAATCTTGAAACTACAAAAGCCCTGACGGCAAAATAACCTCCATACGTCTCTTTTCATGAGAATTACTACCCTCTTTTCCACCGAATCTCGTGAACCATCCCACTTCTCTGTTTGGTTAAACGTGATGTTTCATGTATTATTGGATTAAGATTCTTTCTTGATCCGGTAATACATCATAGTGGTATCAGAGCTCTAGGTTGAGTGTAAACCAAACACATTACCTTTGACTCCAATAGCCTAACCTGCAAGTCTAAAGCTTAACCTGCAAGTCTAAAATCCTGACCTGCAAGTCCAAAGCTTAAACCTGCAAGCCCAAACACATAACCTTCAAACCTTCAGTATCAACCTGCAATCCTAAACTCCACAAACAGCCTAAACACATTACCCCTCCTTACCCAACGTCACTCTGGACGTTCCAAGCCCCTACCGTGACACACGAATTGCTCTTTATGAGGAGGATCCTCAGCAGTTCGATTGTTCCTGAAGATAAACAGCAACGAGAGGCTATCTTTCAGTCTCGCTACACCATCAAAGAAAGGTATGTTCTTTAATCGTTGATGGAGGAAGCTGCACCAACGTGGCTTCAACAACTATAGTGGACAAACTTCAGCTGGAAACTAGTCCACATCCCAAGCCCTACACCATTCAATGGCTTCATCAGGGTGAAGGATTGCAAGTTACTCAACGATGCTTGGTAAGCTTTTCCATTGGCAAGAATTATCAAGATTCTGTTTGGTGTGATGTATTGCCTATGGATGCTTGTCATATTCTGCTTGGAAGACCATGGTTATTTGACAGGAGCGTGATACATGATGGAAGAGCCAATACCTACACTTTCAGGCTCAACAGCAAGAAAATCACCCTAGCTCCACTAAAAATAGCCAATTCGTCCCCACCCAAAGAGAGTGATCCAAATCCCAACACTTCTATGACCACTGAACGCCCTGAGTTTAGTGAGCATAAGGAGATCACTCCCTTAAACCCAAACATAAAACCTAGCCACGAAATTTTCCACCAACGAGAACCCTAGTCTCGAAAAGGGTCACCCACTCGTCACCCTTAAGTTCGAACCACCCTCTCATGAGTTCCAAGGAGAGATACCACCAGGATCGCCCCCCCAGCGTGACATTCATCACGAAATTGATCCTGTTATTAGATTTTTTGGGCATAACGAGTCTACACATCACGAGAACCCCAGTGGCAATCAAGAAGATCAAAAGCAAGTTGATGATCTTCAAACAAAGGGTATGATCAGGGAAGTGTTCAGTCCATGCACCAACCCTACCCCTGTGATTACAAAGAAGGAAGGAAACCGACCTCTGTGCATCAACAAGAGTCCTACCAAGTACAAGTTTCCTAAAATTGAAGATCTAATGGACGAACTAGATGGTGCCGAAGTCGTTTCAGAGATTGGTCCAAGAAGTGAGTATCTTGATCCAGTCCGAATTCAAGAAGGGGACACTTCTATCAAAACCAAAGGAAATCTCTATGAATGGTTAGTCATGGCTATTCGGCTAACTAATGTTCTTTATGCTTTAATGAGATTGATGAATCAGGTTTTGAAGCCCCTTATTAGCAAGTGTGTTGTTGTCTACTTTGATGACATACTTGTGGATAGCAAGAGTGAGAAAGATCATACTTTTCACCTCCAATCTATTCTGGAGATCTTAGCTCACGAAAAGATGCATGTGAATCTATCCAAGTGTTACTTTTTCATCAACAACATAGTCCTTCTTGGCTATGTACTCTCGACTGAAGCAATCCAGATCGATGAAGAAAATGTCAAAGTTAGCAAGGAATGGTCTACTCCAACCAGTATTCTTGGTGATCGAATTTTCCATGGCTTGACTTCTTTCTATAAGAGGATTGTGAAGAATTTCAACACTATTCTATCACCTATATCCGAGCTACTAAAGTCTAAGGAGTCTTCATGGACTCCAACAATCCAGCAAGCGTTTGACACCAGCAAAAGAAAACTCTGCACCACACCTGTCCTAACCCTACACAGCTTTGATAAGAAGTCTGAGGTTGAGTGTGATGCTTCTGGAGTTAGTATTGGAACTGTCTTATCAGTTCCATCTCAAGAGGGTCGTCCTTTAACTTATTATTGTGAGAAGTTCGGTGACCCTAGATTCATGGAAGAGAATGGAAGCCAACTCCGCTTGTACAGTAAGAAGATCTCTTTCAGTCCATCAAGTTCAAAGCCAAATTCTTGGTCACCAGGGAAGAATGCTGGAGATCTGTCTAACCTTGGTCTCACCTTTGGGGACCCAAGGTTCATGGAGAATAATAGAGGGCAGCCCGAACCATCTACTGAGGAGATCACAGCTCACGTGAAGGCACTGATTCACATAGAGTTTACTGGAGCATCCATGGTTCATGTGAAGGTCCTGATTCACGTGGAAATTACAGTTGGGTCAACGGAGGTCTTTGAACTTGAACCTTCAAGTTTGAGGACAAATCAGCCCACACTTATTCCCCTAGGCCCAATCAAGAAGGCCCATCATACATATAGGGTCCTTCATCAAAGGACTTCAACTCATATGGGACCAATAGGGCATATTTGGTTCAACTACATCAAGTGGGCCAAAGAAGAAAGGTACAAGGTTGAATTACAAAGGCTCATTCATATGGTGTATTTCCTATTCCAAGAGGATGTCCAAACATCCTAGAAGGTGGGCCAAGTCACACGCCAAGCCCAAGAGGAACAAGCAACGTCCAAGTCAAGAATCCAAGTCCAATTTTATGATCTTGATTTTTGGATGTAATTTATTTAATTATAGCTTTTAATAGTTTTGGTGTGTTTTAATTATTTTAGAAATAATGTAGGATGACAAGTGAAATATAAACTTGATCATCCTAGGTTTATTATTTGGTGCGTCTTAGTTAGAGTAGACGTCACTTGTAAGGAGTCCTAGAAGGATTTGGCTACTTTGTAACTAATCCAATTTTGATTACGAAAGCCAAAACCAATTAGGATAAGGTTTGTTACAACCAACTTCCCCTAGGATAAGGATTCCTAATCCAAGGGAGAGTAGGAGTAGATGGACGAGTTCTCCTTGGCTTGCACGCCAAGTAAGAGACTCCTAGGCTAGTATAACTTGGCTCTCACGCCAAGTAAGAGTACAAGTCCCTTAAGGACTCCCCTAGTATAAATAGCCTAGGCTTGTAATCCATTAAACACATCAGTTGAGAAATATGAATCAAGCTTTGAGCTTACCCCCTAGAGTGTTTGGATAAACCCTCTCCCCTTTCTTCTATTGTATCTTGGCATGACACCCAAGTGGTTAGGAAGAGCTTGACACTAGGTTGCGGTCTAGGTCAAGTTAGCCCTAGGTTGTCTATCTTGTGGATTCAAGATAGAAATCTAGTTCTATCCGTTCTTACCTTTCTATCAATATAGTTAATGTAATTACATTATGAGCTTTCTGTCAATACAGCAAAGTCATATTCAACACTCTATCCTACCACCTCATCCCAACGCCACCTCCACCACCTTTAACCCCCCAAATTCACCACCCTTCTCCCTCTCTCAAACGCCACCGTTTCTCCCTCTCTCTCCATAACAACCTTCTCTCTCCTCCAACAAACTCTATCTCTCATCCAACAAACTCTCTTTCTCTTCCAACAAACTACATTCCTCTCTCCTCCCTCTCAACCTCACGTCAAACACTCTCTCTCTCCCCTCCTATTCACGTCAACCCCCTCCATATTTCCATCCAAGAATCATTCATCCTTTCTTCTTTTTCCTGTTCAAGATTCACTCTCTCTTGAATCTTGAAACTACAAAAGCCCTCACGGGAAAATAACCTCCACACGTCCCTTTTTACGAGAATTACTCCCCTTTTTTCCACCCTAATCTCGTGAACCATCCCACTTCTCTGTTTGGTTACACGTTATGTTTCATGTATTATTGGATTAAGATTCTTTCTTGATCTGGTAATACATCACCCTATATATACTAGAAGGTACAAAAGGAAACCCTAGGGTATAACCTAGAAAATAGCCGTCGCAAGGAAATAAAACAAACATGGGCCATCACACGCGGCCCATCAAAATAACCACCGTAGCCGCAAAAACGCAGGCAGCGGGGTGAAAATGCAGGCTGCGTTTCACCACAAGTGCCTACTGTACAGAGCGCTGGCAGCGGGCAAAAAAACGCTGGCTGCGTTTTTCCTTTTTTTCCTTCGATCTTCCTTCTTCCGTTCCTTCTTCATATTAGGTGTTTTACTTCCAACAAATTGGTCTTCACACCCAACAGTCTAGACAAGAATGAGATTGTGATTAACATAGAATTTGTGTGTCTCAAATGACTTGGAATGTCTCTTATTTATAGGAGACTTCAAACCCTAATGATATCCTTTAGTCAAAGGATAATCAATGGCCTTAATGGGGAATCATATCCTTAATATGACCTTGACCAAGTCAAGTCATATAGCTGTTGGAAACGCTTAATCATCGTACTTAAAAATGATATCAAACACTAATTACACAAAATCATATAGCTATTAGCATTAAAAACAATTCTGGATTCCAACACGGTCCATGTTGGGTGCAACACGACCTGTGTTGAGCCCAGGATAGCTTTCTTTGCTCTCTGGAGACCAACACGACTTGTGTTGGTCTCAGACTCACCCGTGTTGATCATATTCTTGATGTTTCACTTATATATGATCCTTATACTTGTTACATATAATTCTTTAGGCTATATAATTAAATTATACTCTTGAAATATTTCCAACAGTCCCCCGCTATTTCAAGAGTACATAAAACCCTTGAAATAACTTTACTTAAGGAGCTTATACTCCCGCTATTTGAGATAAACCTTAACTTATAATCACTAGAGAAACTTACTAAACATATGCCTAATGAAAAGTAGATTGCTCTTTGAACTTTTCATTTAGTGTATATGAGCCAAAATTGAATCCAAATCACAAAAAAGACATAGCTTTGAACTTTGGATTTATATTGACCAACTATACTCATAACACACATACATTTTAAATCTTGAGTGTAAAAACGTTGACACTATTATCCGGCCTTGTGTCCTTATCCTTCATAAGTGTTTCGGAACTTTAGCTCATAGTTCCTTTATGCGGCCACACATAACACTTACATAGGTAAACTTTGTAATATACCACCCCTGTAATTAGCCTTTCCACAAAGTCTACTAAGAGTATAACTACTCAACCTCTTGTCATTACAGTTTTCTAAGCATCACTTGACCTTGGGATAAAAATTTGATGCTTCCTACTAATTAAGACAACTCCATACTCATTTGAACTTTAGAAATTGGCCGCTGGTATTCCAATTCGTAAAGTTGAGTCTTTGTTGTGAATAGTAGAAATTTGAGCTACACTTAAACCTATCCCCTTTGAAGTACCTTTTATCAAATCTCTAAACAATCCTTTGGTTAAAGGATCGGCTAGGTTTTCCTTTGATTTGATATATCTTAAAGTCACTACTCCATCCCATATAAGTTGATGTACATAAGCATGCCTTAAACCAATGTGCCTTGACTTGCCATTGTAAACATGACTATACACAACATCAAGTGTAGTTTTGCTATCACAATGAATTGTGATTAGCGCCATTGGCTTATACCAAATAGGTATTTCCAATAATAAGTTCCTTAACCATCCCGCTTCCTTACAAGCAGTGTATAATGCTACTAATTTCGAAGACATAGTGGAGTCTGCTATATTAGCTTGTTTGTTAGAACCCCAAGAAACCACTCCACCTCCTAATAGGAACGCCCATCCACTAGTAGAGGAGAAATCCCCTTTATTTATCCAACTCGCATCCGAGTATCATTCTAAAACCGAAGGTTCTCCATTATAAGTGAGTTGGTAACTTTTAGTCCCAGCTAGATATCTTAATACCCTCCGAATTGCAACCAATGCATGTTACTCGGATACTTGTAAACCTACTTAACATGCCAATTGCATAAGCAATATCTGGCGTTGTACTTGTCATCGCATACATGAGACTCCCTATCACCTTAGCATATTCACGTTGATCAACAGGAGAACCCATATTCTTCTCTAGTTTCTTACTTGGATCATAAAGAGTTCTTACCAGGTATATATTCTCACCCCCGAACTTATTTAAAATTTTCTCAATGTAATGCTCTTGAGATAAACTTATTTCATCATTATTTCTAATGATCTTAATACCAAGAATTACATCCGCTTCACCCATGTCCTTCATAGAGAACTTTGAGGAAAGAAATTCTTTGGTCTTATTAACTTGTTCCATGTCGGTCCCAAATATCAACATGTCATCAACGTATAGGCATATAATCACCCTTTTTCCATTCTCAAACTTATAGTATATGCACTTATCCGGTTCATTGATCTTATATCCACTTGAAAGTACTACTTCATCAAACTTTTGATGCCATTGCTTAGGTGCTTGCTTAAGTCCATATAAACCTTATAAGTTTACAAACTTTCTTCTCTTGACCTTCAACAACAAACCCTTCGGGTTGTTCCATATACTCCTCTGATCCTCTTCTAGTTCTCCATTTAAGAATGTTGTTTTGACATCCATTTGATGGATAATTAGCTTATGGATAGTAGCTAAAGCCAATAACACACGTATTGAGGCTATCCTAGCCACCGGTGCATATGTATCAAAGTATCAATACCATACTTTTGAGTAAAGCCCCTTACAACCAACCGAGCTTTATACCTCTCAACGATACCATCCCCTTTTCTTTTCCTTTTAAAATTTCACTTAGAGGTAACTGGTTTACTTATCGGAGGAAGGTCAACCAATATCCAAACATTGTTTTCCATTATAGAATCAATCTCATCTTATACCGCTTCTTTCCACAAAGAAGCATCATGAGATTGCATAGCTTCTTTAAAAGTTTTAGGATCTTTATCTATGTTGTACATACATAGGGTCTCACTTTCAATAGAGTCCCTTGAACCTTCTACCAAATAAACATAGAAGTTCAAACCAAAATCCTTTGGTTTCCTTGATCTTTTACTCCTTAATTCAATACTTTCATCTTCTTCATCATGAACAACATCATGACTCAAAAGATCATCTTGTATGGATGTACCCTCATGATTTTCATCTTGAGGCTGAATTAGAGGAACAATATCTTGAGTTATAATTTTAGGTCTAGGAATTGAAGAGAACCTAGTCTCATCAAAAATTGCATCTTTTGATTCCATAACGGTATTCACCGAAATGTACTCATTTGGCTCAACCACCAAAAACCTATAAGCTTTGCTATCTTGAGCATAGCCTATAAAGATGCACTCAATTCCTCTTTCACCTAACATTCTTTTCTTAGGTTCCGGGACCCTTACAATGGCCCTACAACCCCAAATCTTAAAATACATTAGATTTGGCTTTCTTTTGTTCCATAACTCATATGGGGTACTAGAATTCCCTTTGAGTGGAACTCTATTCAAAATATAACAAGTCGTTAACATGGCTTCACCCCAAAATCCATTACTTAAACCGGAGTTAGACAACATAGAATTCACCATTTCTTTTAAAGTTCTATTTTTCCTTTCTGCAACCCCATTTTGTTGTGGTGTATACGGGGCGGTTGTCTCATAAACAATCCCCGTTTCTTGGGAAAACTTTGGATCATAAAATTCCCCTCCTCTATTGGATCTTAAAGTCTTAATCAAGGTCTCACATTGAAGTTCACTTCTAGTTTTGTAAACTCTAAACTTTTCAAGTGTTTCATCTTTAGAACTCAAAAGATAAACTTGACAATATCTAGAATAATCATCAATGAATGTCACGTAATACTTTTTACCTCCCATAGAAGGTGTACTATGAAAATCTCCTAAATCACTGTGAATTAAATCAAGCAATTTAGAAGTTCTTTTTATACTTGATAATGAACTTTTAGTGATTTTATTAAGCATCCATGTCTTACACTTTTCTATGTCATCATTCAACTTAGGAATCAAATCAAGATTAGACATTTCTTTCAACTTTAAGAAGTTCACATGTCCTAATCTAGCATGCCATAGAAAGGACTTATTCAAACTAGACACATGCATATAAGCGGAAATCATGCCATCTTTATTACTTTTCGCATTCAATTTAAACATTTCTCCATAAGCATACCCCTTCCCTACAAAAGTCCCTCCCTTGGAAAGTACATAGTTATCTCCATCATAAACTTGCAGAAAACCAAACTTGCTAAGAAGATAACCGGATACAAGATCCTTACAAACTTCCGGAGCTAGATACACATCATTTAAAAGCAAAGATTTATCGGAAGTGAAAACGAGTTCCACTTGCCCAGTGCCTTCAACTTTGACTTGATTGTTGTTGCCCATGTAGAGTTTCACACCATCATCCGTCGGTTTGAGAATCTTGAATAAACTCTTGTCAATGCAAACATGCCTTGACGCACCCGAGTCTATATACCAATCATTACAACCAATGGATACCATGTTAATATGATCCTTAATCATGGCTACAAAGGAATTGGGTTCCTTCTCCTTACTTTTGCCCTTAGATGTATCTTTGTCCAAAAGACCATGCTTCTTTTTCCATTGGAACACTCTCTCTTTATGTGCCCTGGTTTGCCACATTCCTAACAAACTTGCTTAGGCTTTTGAATTCCCTTGCTAGATTTCTTGTGGACCTTGTTCTTATTCTTGTTTTCCTTATTCTCTTGCACCACATGGATATTAGATTGCTCTTTGGAACCATCTTGTAGGCGTAACTCCTCTTCAATCCGAAGATGGTTAGCCAAACCTTCAAGAGACATAGCCTCTTTTCGGTGCATAAGTGTCCTTTTAGTCTCATTCCAGAAGAAGGTAACTTGTCAATAATAGAGGATACGATTATAGATTCATCCATGTTCAAATTGTGTTGCTTGAAGTTACTCAAAATACGTTGAATCTCATGGATTTGATCTAGAATTTTCCTATTATCATCCATCTTAAATTTCATGAATTGACTAATAAGAAAATTATTACTTGACGCATCTTCCGACATGTACTTAGCTTCAAGCATTTCCCAAAGCTTCTTTGCCGTCTCCACATGTTGATAGACATCGAAGAGAGTGTCGCTCATCCCATTGAGAATGCATCCTTTACAAATGTAGTCATCATTCTCCATCTTTAGCCTTTGCCGAGTAGCCTCCACATCTTCCATGGGTACCTTGTCTTTTCCTTGTTCCTTGCCTCCATCACTCGTGGAAATCTTGCCGATTGCGTCTTTTTAGGAGACTCCTCAGTCGTCACCTTCTCGGTCGAAGGTTCTTGATTCATCTTGGGAGAAATCTCAATGTTAAGCATATAAGCCACATTGAGAGTCGTTAGCAAGAAATGCATCTTGCTTTGCCACCGCCGGAAATCCACTCCTTCAAAGTAGAGATGGCAGTGGGTCCTGGACCTGGCCCGAACCCGGTCGGACCCGGCCCATTAAGACGGGTCTGGGTCCAAAGATTCTGGACCTAGTGGGTCTAGGGCGGGTCCGGGTCTAAAAACATTTGACGGGTCCGGGTCCGGGTCCAAGCACGGACCCGTGGACCCTACCCATGGACCCGTTACAGTATAAATATTTATAATTTTCCAGAAAAAATAAAAACCCAATTAGTTAATTACAAGTTTACTCTACTGTGTACCACACTAAAATACTAAATCTAAAAGACTAAAACCCCCTAGATTCACATAGTCACACTCACTGACTCACGTAGACCACCACAGCCACACTATAACATATATTTATCTCTTTATAATCATGAACTTTTTTTTTAGCATTTTAAGTTGTGTTGTATTTTGAGAGACTTTTGTAATATTTTGTTGATGTCTTGATGACTTTTGTGATGTTTTGACGTTAGAAACTTAGAATTCGCTCGTATCATAGTATATTGATGTTTTGATCTTTTTAATATGTTAAAAATAGATGCTTTTAAACAGAATAGTTACTATTATACATGTACACAAGTATAAAATTAACCCCAGAAGTTGATAAATCTAGTAATAAATGAATAATATGGTTGGTCCCATTAAGGACCCCCTAAGGACCCGTGGACCCATTGAGTCCAGGTCCGGGTCTGAATTTTTGGGACCCATCGGGTCTTGGGGCGAGTCCGGGTCCAAAAAACATTTACGGGTCCGGGTCCAGGTCCAGCAGGACTCACCCCACACCCTACCTATTGCCATCCTTACTTCAAAGCAATCTAGCTTTTGGAAATTGCTAGACATATCACGAAGCGAGGCCATTACTAAATAGTTCTTAAGATTGTTGGAGGAAAGGGAGTATAAGGCATAGAAACAATGAGACTTGCTTGGATATTTCGCTAAGATTCGTGGATTGTACTCATTTTCCTTAAGAACTATTTACTATACCGTAAGTGTTCAAAGGGATAAAACTTAGCACTTGTAACACTCAAGAATAATAGTTTCTCTCTTGAATCACTCAAGTATAGCTGCAGTCTAGACAAGAATGAGGTTGCGATTAACTTAGAATTGGTGTGTCTCAAATGACTTGGAATGCCTCCTATTTATAGGAGACTTCCAACCCAAATGATATCCTTTAGTCAAAGGATAATCAATGGCCTTAATAGGGAATCATATCCTTAATATGACCTTGACCAAGTCAAGTCATATAGCTGTTGGAAACTCTTAATCATCGTTCTTAAAAACGATATCAAACACTAATTACACAAAATCATATAGCCGTTAGCATTAAAAACAATTCTGGATTCCAACACGGTCCGTGTTGGATCAACACGGTCCGTGTTGGATCAACACGGTCCGTGTTAGGTGCAACACGACTTGTGTTGTCTCAACACGACCCGTGTTGAGCCCAGGATAGTTTTTTTTGCTCTCTGTAGACCAACACAACTTGTGTTGGTCTCAGACTAACCCGTGTTGGTCATATTCTTGATGTTTCACTTATATATGATCCTTATACTTGTTACATATAATTCTTTAGGCTATATAATTAACTTATACTCTTGAAATATTTCCAACACAATTATTATCAAAAGGTTTAGCACCAAAAAATTATTACCATAAAGCATACGGTACTTTTGTATAATTAATTGAACAATTAAACATATATACTCAAACAAATATCTCCTCAACGTAACAAATTTGCAAATTATTTTCAAATAAGCATTACTTTTTTTCATCCAAGAGTATCCTAATTCTATTATAGATAAAAACAATTGATAAGCTTTTAAAAAAGCAAAAAATAAAATAATTGGAAGGTACCTTTCATTTTTTAAAAGCTACTTTTAGGTCCCCGTATTTGTAGAAATACTTTTTAAGGTATCATATAATTTAAGTTCACAGTCATTTGGTGATAAATTCATCAATTTAAGCATTCTAAGTGAAAGTTATTTGACAAGGAAACAATAACTCTACAAGTTATACTTCACGAAAGTTTCAATTAATATGTGGCCTATTCTTGATATTTTCTTCCTCCTAAAAAAATTAAAAGAGTACAACTTACAAGTGAGCCAATTCCATTCCACAAAAAAGTGCATAAATGGACTAATGTGTGTTTGTGTGTGTGTTGGGGGGGGGGGGGGATGTTCGGGAAGTGCTCGATTCAATTTCTCAATTTGCTGTAACTTGCTATAGTCTCAGGAAATCAATCACAAAGAATAATGACAAAATCTTTTCCTTTCAAGATTACAAAGAACATTAACAGAATATTTTCCTTTTTGAGAGTGACAAAAATCATATGGTATAAATAGTATTGAACAAATTACATTTAGCATTAAGTAAAATAACTTGAACACTTTTCCATAATTACAGAAAAAATGATAATGTTTGCCACCATTCTAAACGAAACCAAACATGAATTAGTATTATAAACATTAATAAACATGAAATTAAAATTCTACATACCTCATGTTCTTCCTTCTTTTCCTCCTCCTTCTCTTTCCCTTTTTCCTTTTCCGCTCTTGCTTATCCTCAAGATCATCACAACCATCACGTAGCATGAGAAGGTTCTCCTTACATACCCAGGGATATGCGCACAAATGAAGATTAGAAACCTTCACACACATAACTTCCATAGTCTACATGTCAAGCTTGAATGTTTGAGACAGAAAAGTCCTCAAAAACAGTTCCTTTCTACTCACAAAAAATGAAATAGATAGATCTCTCCAATTCGTTGTAGCTTTCTTATTTCCCAACACCGAACAACTACACCCAAGATGCAGGCATGTCGTACTGTTTCATGATCAATATATCTCACTGCCATAAATGGTTGATAATAAGACACAAGCAATCATTAAGCACTCCCATAGATAGGTCAAGATACCTATCATTATGGAGAGTAGACAGTGGTATAGAGCTAAAGGTCTTCGCCTTAAGATCAAAGCTATCTACAGGGAGGAAACTTTATTAGCATCATGACAAACCCAATGTATAGCTCCACCAACAAGCGTACTCCCTCTGTTTGGTAAAAAAAAAAAAGTGAAGGATACCTTGAACCCTTCTCCATGAATAATTTTTCAACTATACATCATGAAATCACTCTCAAAATAGTGAAGGATACCTTGAACCCTTCTCCATGAATAATTTTTAGCATTAATGTTTGTCGACAAAAAACATTTTCAAGTAATTTGTTACCAAAACCTCGCCAAAAACATATTCAAATCACTCAATTCGCCACCCAGCAATTATTAACTTAAATTATAGGGCACCTTAGAAAACGATTTCCACAAGATGAGTAATTTCCAATCAATTTTTTACGAAAAAGGGTACAAAAAAAAAAAACAAACAGCGTCAAATTGAGAATTTAGCTAGCGTTCCAATTTCTTCCTACTCCACAAGTTAGACGAAATAAGGACATACCTTACTTCTACAATAAAATAGATATAAGTTAGCAAAAGCATAACAAAAGAGTTGACTTGCAACTATAAGTTCTTACGATTAATATAACCTCTAAGAAAGAAAGAGTAAATTAAAGTTAGTTACCTAATGTTGAATCTAATCCCACTTATTTTAAATGTTTAATTCAAAACTGTTCCCTAGTGAGACTAACTAATATAAGAAAACCCCTGTGAAAGCTGATTCACAAACAACTTAATGTAGGGGTAGGGAAAATGCCAAGAAATTTGGGTAGGGGACGTGAGACCTATCCGACAAAATAGAATTGGATAAATTTAAAAGGAAAATTTGACATGCAATAGAAATATTGTCGAAGAAATGAATTATTTTGAAATATATGTAAGAAATGATAAAAAACCGAAAAGAGAAATTACTATTGAATCGCGAGACTGAATTCATATGCAAAATGCAAGATTCTTCATCACCTTGGAACAAATTAATCTTGTATCTCTTCTATCTTCTTCAATCTAAATTCTTTGGCTTGATAGATAATCTGTGATGGAGACCATCCAGCAAGTCCAGCAGCAGATCAAACATCACCAGCAGAACCAGACCAGGGAAAGGGAGATGATTCAGCAATAGTAACAGCTCAAGCAGCTTCTTCATCATCTTCATCACCCAAGGAGACTACACCAGAAACTTCAGCACTAGCATTGTCAGCAGCAAGCCTTGTTGTGCCCAACTAAGCAGCTGTTGGAGCAATTCCAGCAAAAACAGCAGGCTTCCATCCTCAGCAGCATATCAAGGGTTCTTCAGCAGCCACCAGGCCACCAACATCATCCATCCAGGCTTGCTACACATTAGTAAGGCAAGTCCGGGTCAGCACAGCCATCCATTCCACCAGCATTGGCCATTCAGGTCAAATACAGTTCCCAGCAGAATCAGTCCAAGCAGGCATCTTTCTCAATTCTGTAACTATGGATTGAGTGAGATTCAGTCAAAGATCCCTAGGAGATTTTTGTTCCTTGACATGCAATTTTCAAGTTCCAAGCAAGTCCCAGCATGTGTAAGCAAGAAGGCCCCAAGTTACAAGCACTAGAACAAGCAACCCTGTCATGGTTGTTTATTATCAATTTTTTTAGAACCTTAGTTCTAAGGCCAAGTTATTTTGTTCAGCTACAATGAGGGTTATTTAAGTCTTTCCCAGCCTTCCTTAAGCTATTGAGATTGCATCTAGCTTAAGAAAAGCCCGGGAAAGTTACTGAGGTAACTTAGAATTACCCTCCCAGCTAGGAAAGGTCCTGATAGGCCAGAATTGCCACCCTTTGGGATTTTGGTCCAATCAGAAGCCAACTTTGCTTTCCTTTGTACTTTTAATTACTTCCGGATTGTATTAGCTAGTATAAGTTGTAATGTAATGTATTTGGTTTAATTCAGCAACTAGATTATCAGGGAGATTAGCAGGTTACTTTAATTAAGTACCTCTAATCAAACTGTTTTAGGATTAGCTATATATAGGGATATATTTAGCAGCTTGAAAACTAATCAATGATATTTTTAATAGCATTGTGAGTGCCTTAGTTGAGCCTCTCATTTGTGAGTGTCAGCAAACTCTCATTTGGGTTGAATCTACTTCTGTATCTAGGAGCTGGCACTCCTAATGGTGTGTGTAGAGCTTGATTGCTTCAGTGGTGGTGTGTCTGTACCTACTGAGGTAACTAAGCCCTTTGCCCTTGTGTTTATTCTGTGATGTGTCTGTATCAGAGTGAATACAAGTCTATCCTTTTCATTTTCCATCGGTTTGTCATCTTGTCCAGCTAATTGAATCCAATTAGCTTTGTTTGAATTCAACTGCAGTGTGTGTGTGATCCTGTATGGTGTATTGTAAGTTCAATACTCTAATCTTTGTGAGCTTGCATACATCATCTTGGTATCAGAGCTTTGTTCTATCTTGGAGTGTGTTGTTTGTGATTAATTGAGATGGCCGGAGCTAGTAGAACACCTCAGGAAGTCTTAGAACAGACCTTGAAAGAAAAAGAAGAAATGGAGCAAAAAATGAAATTCTTGAGTGAACAACTGCAGTATTATATGAGATTACATAGAACTGAGCTTAATAGGGAGACTGATGAAGAGTATGAGGAAGGAGAAGGTGAGAATCTTTTCAGTAGGAAAGGAAGAGGAGGTCGAGGTCCTAGGCCTACACACAGAAGAATAAGATATGTTAGGAGGTCACCTAGGATCAGTGAGCCAGAGGAAAACAGTGAGAGTGAAAAGGAGGAAAGGAGGGAAGACAGAAGGATAGAGAAGTTAGATTTTAAGATTGATATACCTAAATATGCAGGGGGAACTAGATCCTGATGTCTTACTAGATTGGATACAGACTGTGGAGAGGGTTTTTGACTTGAAAGAAGTTTCAGAAGAGAACATGGTAAAGCTAGTTGCTTTAAAATTGAAAAGGTATGATCTACTTGGTGGACTAATCTGCAGAGGAGAAGAATGGAGATTGGAGAAGATAGGGTGAGCACTTGGATTGAGATGAGGCAGAAGTTGAAAGAGAAGTTCCTTCCAGACAACTATATGAAGGGGAACTACTCTAAGCTACAACATTTGGTGCAGGGAAACAAATCTGTGGAGGAATATATCAAAGAGTTTGAGCACTTGCTTTGGAAGTGTAATATGCAGGAGAATGAGGTGCAAACATATGTTAGGTACCTTGCAGATTTGAATGACAGTATCAAGAATGTTGTTGAGCTGCAGGTCTATGATTCACTTGATGAGCTAAGCTCTTTGGCTCATAAGGTGGAACAGTAGAAGAAGGCTAGAGTGAAGGAATATAGCAGCAGATACCTAGCCAAGCCCTATGCCCCAGCCAAGCCAAATCCCTACAGCAAGCCTTACAATCCCCCACAAAGAACCTATCCACCCCCACCCTCGCCTCAAGCCAGATATCCAACCCCAAGACCACCTCAAAACCAGCCACAAAATGCCCCACAAAGAACCCCAGCCCCTACCAACAAAGCCTTCCCAAAAAGAAGATGCTTCAGGTGTCAAGGGCTTGGACACATAGCATCTGAATGTCCAAACAGGAGAGCAGTCACCTTGGTTGAGTTTCAAGCAACTCTTTTGCTTGACCCTGAGCCCTTTGAGGAAGAAGACGAGTATGAGGAGTCCCATGGAGAACCTGTATATGATGGTGAAGAGGTTGAAACAGGTCCTGATGAAGGAGAAATGGTTGTGATCAGGAGGAACTTGAGCAATTCAGCAGTAGATGAAGCAGCAGAACAAAGGGAGAACATTTTCCACACCAGATGCACAGTTGGTGGGAAAATTTGGTCTTTGATCATTGATGGAGGCAGCTGCACCAATGCAGCCTCTGAAACCATGGTGAAGAAGCTCAATTTGGCTACTAGCACCCACCCAGCCCCCTATACCATACAATCGTTGAACCAGAATAAAGGTATAAAGATTTCTTCTAGATGCCTTGTCAATTTCTCAATTGGTTCAGCTTATAGAGATGAAGTTTGGTGTGATGTGATCCCTATGGATGCTTGTCACCTATTATTAGGGAGAACTTGGATGTATGACAGATCTGTTAGCCATAATGGGAGGGCAAACACATATTCCCTTTGTTTGAACAACAAGAAAATTACCCTTACTCCTCTTAAGCCATCCCAGCCAAGGTTGTTAGGATCAGGATTTTAGTTAGGATCGATGAGGGCTTCCGAGGATCGGATTGAAGGATCGGATCGAGGATCGTAAGAGTCTACGTACAAAGCTATTTTACCATCTATAAATTCATTTTCACACTTAAAAAGGTCTAAATCAACATAATTTTAGCAGATTCGTCAATAAATAGCCCCACTTTCAGCGTCATAAGCATCTACCCCTTACTTCGGTCGATAATCTTGATCATTACATGCTACTTAGTTTACCAAGATACAAAATTAAACATAAATGAGAATTTGTTTTCAAAGTTACTGAAACATAACATCATGTAAAGACTAAAGATAATAATAGTACTAAATTTTTATGTCATGTGAACACTATGATAACAATAGTACTGAATTGTATCACCATTTTATTCAAGACTCCAATAATAATTATTATTGATCCAATTGATTCCAATAATAATTCCAAGTTCAGGATTCATTTTAATTACCATTTACTATATTACCATACACGTCCAAAATCCAAATAGGAAGCATTCAAGCATCACAATTCACAGGCCCCAACATCACATATTACTTTGAACAATCACAAGTCACAACACACGTTTCATCCAACTTTTAATTCCAACTTTCCAAGTTTAAGATTCTGACTTTTGCAATAACATTAACAATTAATAACAATCTTACCCATAAAAACCTACAATCTACAAGAATCTATTTAAGTAAACTAAACTAATTGATTTGAAAATCTTACTTTGAACTTTGAAGAACTTACAAAATATGTTATATGCGTGCTGTTTGTGAGGCCTCAGTGCGGCAGTGTGGGCGTGTAGCTGTTGTGCGAGGGAAGTCGGCAAGCAGCGAAGCCGAAGTAGCAAGCAACGACTGCTAGTGAGCAGCAACGCAGCTAGCAACCTGAGCAACGATGGCGCAACATCTTGAGTAGGAGCAGGAGCAGGAGCAGGAGCAGGAGCAGGAGCAGCGACCAGTGACGCAGCGAGCATCTGAGGAGTGACCGAGTGAGCAGCATGCGTGGGTGGGTAGGTCAGTGGGTGCTGAGCGAAGTGAAAAACTGAGGAGTGAGGACTGAGGAGGATGGAGGAGTAAGCTCTGAAGAGCAACAAGAGGGCAAGACTCAAGAGGCAAGACAAGATCTGCGTGAAACTGAAACCACATCAGATTGAAAATCTAAACATCTCTTCTATTCTTTCAATTATTCATTTTCAATGTTTTTTTTTTTTTTTTAAAAAGGCAAACAAAGTAGGTGGGTAATGTGGGTTGGGCTGCTCGAGAAAGGGAATTGGATAGCCTAGTGCCCATTTATATTTCCAATTCAAAAAGTAGCCCATATGAAGCGAATGGGCTAGGATCGATGGATCGCTTAGGATCGTCCGATCCTATGATTTTATCCGAACCTGTAACGATCCTGATCCGAGTCTAACTAGTGGGCGATCCTAATGCGATCTGGATCGTGGGGGTCAAATTGGATTGTAGGATCGTACGATCCACCGATCCGAATCGCGATTTTAATAACATTGATCCAGCTCACAAAAAGACCCAAGAACCTTATTGTTGAGCCAACTCTTGATATCCTGTTGCCAGCTGAACAGCATGAGTTCAGTGAGCAAAGTGGGATCATTCTGCTTGACATTAAGGAAGACCTACCCCCACAAAATAACCACCCTTTATTTCAGTCTATCCTAAACCAGTACCTACATGTCTTTCCTGATGAAAAGCCCTCAGGCCTACCCCCTAAGAGAGACATACAACACAAGATAGATCTTGTTCCAGGATCAGTCTTGCCCAACAAACCCGCCTACAGGATGACCCCAACTGAGACAAATGAGATCCAAAGACATGTTGATGAGTTACTGGAGAAGGGAATGATAAGGGAAAGTTTGAGCCTCTGTGCAGTCCCAGCCTTATTGGTGCTTAAGAAGGATGGCAGTCAAAGAATGTGTATTGACTGTAGAGCTATTAACAAGATTACTGTTAAATACATGTACCCCATTCCCAGGCTTGAAGATATGCTAGATGGACTGCACGGCTCAGTGGTGTTTTCCAAAATTGATATGAGAAGTGACTACTATCAGATCAGGATTTGTGAAGGGGATGAATGGAAGACAACCTTCAAGACTAAAGGAGGGTTATTTGAGTGGTTAGTCATGCCTTTTGGCCTGACAAATGCACCATCCACATTCATGAGGTTAATGAACCAGGTTCTAAAGCCATTGATTGGTAAGTGTGTTGTTGTCTATTTTGATGACATACTTATTTACAGTCAATCAGAGATGGAACATATTGACCACCTAAAGAGTGTTTGGAGATATTGAGCAGGGAGCAGTTGTATGGGAATCTAAAGAAGTGCCAATTGTTTGCAAGCCAAGTCTCATTTCTTGGCTACATAGTGACAGCAGCAGGGATTCAGGTGGATGAGGAAAAGGTCAAGGCAATCAGAGAATGGCCTATTCCCAGTTCAATTCAGCAAATTAGAAGTTTTCATAGTCTAGCTTCATTTTACAGGAGGTTTGTGAGGAATTTTAGCACCATCCTAGCACCTATGACAGAGCTAGTGAAGGGCAAAAGTTTCTCTTGGACACCAGCAGCCCTGAAGGCATTTGAAGAAATCAAGAGATAACTTACATCAGCACCAGTCCTGGCTTTACCAAGCTTCTCTAAGGTTTTTGAAGTGGAGTGTGATGCTTCAAGTGTTGGCATAAGAGCAGTTCTGACCCAGGAAGGCAAACCTGTCGCCTATTTCAGTGAAAAATTGAATGATGCCAAGAGAAGATACAACACCTATGATAAAGAGTTCTATGCCATCATTAGAGCTCTTCAACACTAGAGGCACTACCTAATTGGAGTAGAGTTCATATTGCACAGTGATCATGAAGCCTTGAAGTTCATTCAAGGGCAGCACAAGCTCAACACCAGGCATGCTGCTTGGGTAGAGTTCATGCAACAGTTCCATTTCATGATCCACCACAGATTAGGGAAGTTGAACAAGGGAGCTGATGCTTTATCTAGGAGATATTTGTTGTTGCAAGTCTTAGAGGCAAGGGTACTTGGCTTTAAGCAACTGAAAGCCTTGTACAAAGAAGATGAGGATTTTGATGAGATTTTCCAGAAGTGCCAAGGACACCCTCAGAGTCTGTATCATATAGACCAAGGGTTTCTCTTTAAGGGAGCAAGGTTGTGTATACCCAAGAGTAGTTTCAAGGAGCTAATACTTTTAGAAGTCCATGGAGGATGCTTAGTAGACCACTTTGGCATTAGGAAAACTCTTCTCATGCTGAAAGAGCATTACTGCTGGCCTAAAATGAGAAAAGATGTAGAGCATTGGGTGAAAAGGTGTGCAATATGTCAAGTAGCAAAGAGCCACAACCTACCTCAGGGGATGTACTCACCATTGCCAGTCCCTATCAGCCCATGGGAGGATGTAAGTTTGGATTTCATTGTTGGTTTGCCAAGAACACAAAGGGGAAAAGATTTAGTGATGGTGGTGGTAGACAGATTCAAGAAGATGGCCCATTTTATTCCATGCCACACCAACAATGATGCTGTAAAAGTGGTAGAGTTATACTTTCAAGAAGTTTTAAGGCTTCGTGGAGTCCTTAAGAGCATGGTGTCTGATAGGGATGCTAAATTTTTGAGTCATTTCTGGGTGACCCTATGGAAGAAGCTAGGGACAAGACTCAAGTACAACACATCATACCACCCACAGACCGATTGGCAAATAGAGGTGACCAACAGGACACTTGGAACTCTATTGAGGTCATTGATAAACACAAACAAAACAGGATGGGACACTCTTTTATCCCATGCTGAATTTGCATTCAATAGAGCCCCTTCAAAGGCTACTGGCCTTTCCCCATTTCAAGTGGTATATGGGAGAAATCCTATCACTCCTTTGGATTTATCTCCACTAACCAATTCTGTAAAGTTCAGTTATGAAGCAAGTACACATGCAGAGATGATCAAGAAGCTTCACCAGTAGGTTAGAGAGAAAATCATCAAGTATTCTGAGCAAGCAGCTACATTAGCCAATAAGCACATGAAAAAAAAGGTTTTTCTACCAGGAGATCTTGTGTGGATACATCTAAGGAAGGACAGGTTCCCAGCAAAATGGAGAGGCAAGTTAGTTCCAAGAGCAGGTGGCCCATTTGAAGTCCCGGAGAAAATAGGAGACAATGCCTACAAGTTGGATCTTTCAGAAGACTATGGAGGGAGTGCCACTTTTAACATTGCAAATTAAGGCCCTATTTTCCAGAGTATGAAGACCTTCCAAGTTTGAGGACAAACTTTCCTCAACCTGGGAAGAAGATGGAGACCATCCAGCAAGTCCAGCAGTAGATAAACATCACCAGCAGAACCAAACCAGGGAAAGGGAGATGATTCAGCAATAGTAGCAGCTCGAGCAGCTTCTTCATCATCTTCATCTCCCAAGGAGACTACACTAGCAACTTCAGCACCAGCATTGTCAGCAGCAAGCCTTGCTGTGCCCAACTCAGCAGCTGTTGGAGCAATTCCAGCAGAAGCAGTAGGCTTCCATCCTCAGCAGCAGATCAAGGGTTCTTCAGTAGCCACCAGGCCAGCAACATCATCCATCCAGGCTTTCTACACATTAGTAAGGCAAGCCTGGGCCAGCACAGGCACCTATTCCACCAGCATTGGCCATTCAGGTCAAATACAGTTCCCAGCAGAATCAGTCCAAGCATGCATCTTTCTCAATTCTGTAAATATGGATTGAGTGAGATTCAGTCAAAGGTCCCTAGGAGATTTTTGTTCCTTGACATGCAATTTTCAAGTTCCAAGCAAGTCCCAGCATGTGCAAGCAAGAAGGCCCTAAGTTACAAGCACCAGAAAGAGCAACCCTATCTTGGTTGTTTGTTATCAGTTTTTCCAAAACCTCAGTTCTGAGGCGAAGTTATTTTGTTGAGCTACAATGAGGGTTATTTAAGTCTTTCCCAGCCTTCCTTAAGTTATTGAGATTACATACAGCTTAAGAAAAGCCCGGGAAAGTTATTGAGGTAACTTAGAATTACCCTCCCAGGTAAGAAAGATCCTGATTAGCCAGAATTGCCACCCTTTGGGATTTTGGTCCAATCCGGATTGTATTAGCTAGTATAAGTTGTAATGTAATGTATTTGGTTTAATTCAGCAACTAGATTATCAGGGAGATTAGCAGGTTACTTTAATTAAGTACCTCTAATCAAACTGTTTTAGGATTAACTATATATAGGGATGTATTCAGCAGCTTGCAAACTAATCTCTGATATTTTCAATAGCATTGTGAGTGCCTTAGTTGAGCCTCTCATTTGTGAGTGTCAACAAACTCTCATTTGGGTTGAATCTACTTCAGTATCTAGGAGCTGGCATTCCTAGTGGTGTGTGTAGAGCTTGATTGCTTCAGTGGTGGTGTGTCTGTATCTGCTGAGGTAACTAAGTCTGTTGCCCTTGTGTTTATCCTGTGGTGTGTCTCTATAAGAGTGAATACAAGTCTATCCTTGTCATTTTCCATCAGTTTGTCATCTAGTCCAGCTAATTGCATCAAATTAGCTTTGTTTGAATTCAACTGCAGTGTGTGTGTGATCCTGCGTAGTGTATTATAAGTTCAATACTCTGATCTTTAGGAGCTTGCTGTAAAGCAGTTTTGTAGGGACCTCGGTATTGTCGTTCTCTCTCAGGGAGCTAGGGGCCTTGGCTTAAACTAATCGACTCTAGGTAAGGTTTAAAATCACGGGATAACAAGGAGGTGGCGATGACGAACAGAACAAACACAACTATAGTTCAGTCAAATGGGAACTATGGGTGTCGGGAGATTTCGGGACGCAAACGGTGATTAGGAAGAGGGTTTTGCAACTAGAAAGCAACAAAATAGTGGAATAAAATGACAATCCCGTTAAAATAAACCCACCGGATTTCCTTTTCCAAGGATAATCCGGATTAACTTCCTACAAGCCCACCATGGACCTGGAGGGTTAAAAGAACGGGACTCTCTAGTTAGCTCCTATTCACTTTCGTGAATAGAATACTAACTATACCAATTCCGACCTTGCAACCCAAGTGTTGGATGTATTCGGGATCTTTCCTATCCCAAATACATCCCACTTGAGGGAAGAATAGGAGTTGGAAGTTGATTCCACTACAAATTACCTCCTAAGTTGCTAACCCAAACTAAAAACACCATTCACATCCTTAGTTTCTCCCTAACCCATAAAGGATTCTAGCCTCTAATCATCTTATCTAGCCAACTAAACATAATAATAACTTCATTCATGCTTCAAATAGAAAGTATCTAGAAATTCCAAGCAACAATAGCAACAATCAACAAATACCTAGTAATGTAATAACAAAAACAAAGATTAAAGAGTAATTAGATGAACTAAAGAGAGTAAGGGTTAAGAAATACTCATTAATTTGTTGCCAAAGGAAGATGCTCCAGAATAATAAGAATCCAATACCCCAATAATAATATAAGTCTTCAAATCTTCAATAGAAATCCAGCAAAATCTAGTGCAAGAACAATAATCCAAGTATAAATTCTCACTAATCACTAAGGAATCACTCTAATTGAAAGCTAAAATGTGATAAAAGTTTCTCTCTAAACTCTCTAATCTATCTAATCTCCCTCTAAATCGATCTCCTTGAACTAAAGGACCTCAAAACAATATATATAAGCTAAGTTAGTTACTCAAAACTCATCACTTCATTAAGCAGCAAAATGCGAATCTGCAGGGGACCGTAGGTACGTTCTATGAGACCATGGCTGCGGTCCTGCGTAACTCCTGCAGTTTTCTCTCTTCTACGCAGCACCGTAGGCGCGGTGTGATATGACCGTGGGTGCGGTCTGGCGATTTAGGTCAGGTGATATTTCTCTCCTTCGCACCGTCGTGGGTGCGGTCTAGTGAGACCGTGGGTACGGTCTCACTCGGGCACTTCACCTGTTGCTCATGCCTTGCACCCACCGTAGCTGCGGTCATCAAGACTGTGGGTGCGGTCAGGCTCGGCCAACTTGATTCAGCAAAGTCTAACTTTTTATCCTCTCGATGTGTCCGGCCTTCCCGCTTCCTTTCCCTTTGCCTTGACCATGACTCGGGAAATCTCGGGATTCCCAAAGTAGCTACCCAATTGCCCTTTTTACCATGTTTTTAGTAAAAACTCTGGAATCTACAAAATAACCAAAAACGTATTAAAAGTTATTATATTAAACCATGAAACGAATCAAAAGCCTAAGGATTTAGGTTGTATTTAGACACTAAATTGGGTCTAAACACCTCCCCCCCCCCCCCCACTAAAACTTTTGTTCATCCCGTGCAAAATAAGACAAAAACTACCTAAACTAACACAAACTCCTCTGTCGTGGGAGAGAAACGAGTGCATTTAGCGTATGCACCAAGCCCTTTGAACCTCCGGCAGCCCGGGTGGACGAGATGGACTCATGAGGGTTTGTAGCGGCTATACCTACAAAAGCCAAAGAAAAAGGAGAGAGGGAAAGTGAAAACAAAACTGAAGAAAACAAAAGGAAAGAGAAACAAAAACTTCGATTCAAAAGATCTTGCAACCTTAACTAAGAAAACGTTGGTAAGCCTCAAAAAGGAACCGTTATGAGCATCTCACAATCCACTATCCCAAGCAAAAGTCAGTCTTTGAGATTTTCGATTTCCTACACCTAATGCCAAGTAAAACCCCATGTGCATAGGTGCTAGTGGGTTCTACCTGAATCCAAAAGACTCCAAGGACTCATGTCCGAACTAAAAACAACGAACAAACAAGGCATGAGTTGCCCTTCCCCACATTTGGTCGCCCTTTGCTTGGTGAGGGTCGTAGGTGATGCAAGGATAAGCCCCACACTTTAAGGAGCACAAATTTTCTTTTCCTTTTTTGTTGGTTTTACCAACGAAATTGTTTTTTTTTTTCTCTTTTCTCTTTTGTTTTTCTTTTTAAAAGTCGGTATTAGCCTTACTTTCGGGAATTGGACGGCCCAAATGTGGGGTTTACCCTCCCAACACTGTCTTTTCCATACACACCTCCGCCGAGAATTCGATACGGGAGGAGCTTAAGGGGTAATAGCGCCGTACCGCTAATACCGGGCCCGTGTAAGTTGGCTAAGTGTATGGTGGTTAATGTCATTCTGCAACACGCCCCACTTAATCCGGTTATTGTAGCTTTTGCTTTCTTTTTCTTTTTGTTTTTAACTTTGCTTTTTCTTTTGCTAAACGGGAAAAAGAACAAGCTCGGACACGGATCCCTAGAGTCTCCCAACTTCAACCAGAAGTGAAAGGAATCGGGGGTTTCACTAGACACTCGATGAAGGGCATCTAAAGAGATAAGTCATGACTCGTACCCAAGACAAGGTCGAAAAATGCTCAAACTGGTTTCTTTTAAAGAAGAATAAGAACGGCTTCTCAATTTTGACAACAAGATCCGAGAAACAAAGCGAAAACAAAGCGAAAACGAAAACTGAAAGAAAACTTTTAAAGCTGTCACTCCCTTTTTTCTCCTTTTTCACACGAAAGTTTTTCAAATTTTAAGCAAAAACTGGGAAACAAAAACCAAAAATCTAGGTGATCTACCCTTTGAAGCAATTATCTCCCTTACCCCCCCCCCCCACACACTTAAAACACCACAATGTCCTCATTGTGGGAAGGTGTCACTTGAAAGGGGTAGAGAACCTCAAAAAAACAAACAAGAATACGACTAGCAAATAAAGTGTTGGCGACCCGAGCCCACACGGCTCCAACAGCAAGAAAATCCCAACACAAACACTCAAGGGGGTTCGCCACCCAAAAGAAAAACAAGCATGCGACGGATCATAAAGATAATTCACATAGAAAGCGTAAGGTGGAAAGATATTACCTTGAGCTCTTCAAAAATGTTCAAGCGATGATCCGAAGTCGTCGTTCAAATGAATCACAATGATATTAGAGCAAAAGGACGACTTTATACACGACAAAATCCACATGCTAGATCGAAAACAAAATTAAAGAAAAACTAACTAACTAAATTTTTAAACAAAAAGAAACTAAAAAGAAGAAAAACTATACACAAAATGTACATTGCCAATGACATGCCTTATCCCCGAATCTCACTCATTGAGGCGGGAAATAAGGGTGAAACTCAACTCAAACTGACCAAACAAACTTGGTTCATTTCATTTCATTAGAACAACCATTCGTTACATTGCTATCAGAACCATCCTTGCCCAAAATACAACCGACACCAGGCAAAATAAGCCACCACCGGCCAAAAGAACCACCAACAACCGACCAAGACATCCCAACTACAACCAAAAGACAACCAAAAGACAACCAAAATACAATCAAAATACAATCAAAAGACCACCAAAATTCCTAGTGGTGTGTGTGGAGCTTGATTGCTTCAGTGGTCGTGTGTCTGTATCTCCTGAGGTAACTAAGTCCTTTGCCCTTGTGTTTATCCTGTGGTGTGTCTCTATAAGAGTGAATACAAGTCTATCCTTGTCATTTTCCATCGGTTTGTCATCTAGTCCAGCTAATTGCATCCAATTAGCTTTGTTTGAATTCAACTCCAGTGTGTGTGTGATCCTGCGTGGTGTATTGTAAGTTCAATACTCAAATCTTTGTGAGCTTGCTGTAAAGCAGTTTTGTAGGGACCTCGTTATTGTCGTTCTCTCTCAGGGAGCTTGGGGTCTTGGCTAAAACTAATCGACTCTAGGTAAGGTTTAAAATCACGGGATAACAAGGAGGTGGCGATGACGAACAGAACAAACACAACTATAGTTCAGTCAAATGGGAACTATGGGTGTCGGGAGATTTCGGGACGCAAACGGTGATTAAGAAGAGGGTTTCGTAACTAGAAAGCAACAAAATAGTGGAATAAAATGACAATCCCGTTAAAATAAACCCACCGGATTTCTTTTTCCAAGAATAATCCGGATTAACTTCCTACAAGCCCACCACGGACCTGGAGGGTTAAAAGAACGGGACTCTCTAGTTAGCTCCTATTCACTTTCGTGAATAGAATACTAACTATCCCAATTCCGACCTTCCAACCCAAGTGTTGGATGTATTCGGGATCTTTCGTATCCCAAATACATCCCACTTGAGGGAAGAATAGGAGTTGGAAGTTGATAAAACTACAAATTACCTCATAAGTTGCTAACCCAAACTAAAAACACCATTCACATCCTTAGTTTCTTCCTAATCCATAAAGGATTCTAGCCTCTAATCATCTTATCTAGCCTACTAAACATAATAATAACTTCATTCATTCTTCAAATAGAAAGTATGTAGAAATTCCAAGCAACAATAGCAACAATCAACAAATACCAAGTTATCTAATAACAAAAACAAAGATTAAGGAGTAATTAGATGAACTAAAGAGAGTAAGGGTTAAGAAATGCTCATTAATTTGTTGCTAAAGGAAGATGCTCTAGAATAATAAGAATCCAATACCCCAACAATAATATAAGTGTTCAAATCTTCAAAAGAAATCCAGCAAAATCTAGTGCAAGAAAAATAATCCAAGTATAAATTCTCACTAATCACTAAGGAATCACTCTAATTGAAAGCGAAAATGTTATAAAAGTTTCTCTCTAAACTCTCTAATCTATCAAATCTCCCTCTAATTCGATCTCCTTGAGCTAAAAGACCTCAAAACAATATATATAAGCTAAGTTAGTTACTCAAAACTCATCACTTCATTAAGCAGCAAAATGCGAATCTGCAGGGGACCGTAGGTACGTTCTATGAGACCGTGGCTACGGTCCTGCGTAACTCTTGCAGATTTCTCTCTTCTTCGCAGCACCGTAGGCGCGGTGTGATATGACTGTGGGTGCGGTCTGGTGATTTAGGTCAGGTGAGATTTCTCTCCTTCGCACCGTCGTGGGTGCGGTCTCCTGAGACCGTGGGTACGGTCTCACTCGGGCACTTCACCTGTTGCTCATGCCTTGCACCCACCGTAGTTGCGGTCATCAGAACCGTGGGTGCGGTCAGGCTCGGCCAACTTGATTCAGCAAAGTCTAACTTTTTATCCTCTCGATGTGTCCGGCCTTCCCGCTTCCTTTCCCTTTGCCTTGACCATGACTCGGGAAATCTCGGGATTCCCAAAGTAGCTACCCAATTGCCCTTTTTACCATGTTTTTAGTAAAAACTCTGGAATCTACAAAATAACCAAAAACGTATTAAAAGTTATTAAAGTAAACCACGAAACGAATCAAAAGCCTAAGGATTTAGGTTGTATTTAGACACAAAATTGGGTCTAAACACCCCCCCCCCACATTAAAACTTTTGCTCGTCCCGAGTAAAACAAGACGAAAACTACCTAAACTAACACAAACTCCTCTGTCGTGGGAGAGAAACGAGTGCATTTAGCATATGCACCAAGCCCTTTGAACCTCCGGCAGCCCGGGTGGACAAGATGGACTCATGAGGGTTTGTAGCGGCTATACCCACAAAAGTCAAAGAAAAAGGAGAGAGGGAAAGTGAAAACAAAACTGAAGAAAACAAAAGGAAAGAGAAACAAAAACTTCAATTCAAAAGATCTTGCAACCTTAACTAAGAAAACGTTGGTAAGCCTCCAAAAGGAACCGTTATGAGCATCTCACAATCCCCTATCCCAAGCAAAAGTCAGTCTTTGAGATTTTCGATTTCCTGTCCTAATGCCAAGCAAAACCCCATGTGCATAGGTGCTAGTGGGTTCTACCTGAATCCAAAAGACTCCAAGGACTCATGTCCGAACTAGAAACAACGAACAAACAAGGCATGAGTTGCCCTTCCCCGCATTTGGTCGCCCTTGGCTTGGTGAGAGCCGTAGGTGATGCAAGTATAGGCCCCACACTTTAAGGAGCACAAACTTTCTTTTCCTTTTTGGTTGGTTTTACCAAAGAAATTGTTTTTTTTTTGTCTTTTCTCTTTTGTTTTTCTTTTTAAAAGTCGGTATTAGCCTTACTTTCAGGAATTGGACGGCCCTAATATGGGGTTTACCCTCCCAACACAGTCTTTTCCATAAACACCTCCGCCGAGAATTTGATATGGGAGGAGCTTAATGGGTAATAGCGTCGTACCGCTAATACCGGGCCCGTGTAGGTTGGCTAAGTGTGGTGGTTAATGTCATTCAGCGACACGCCCCACTTAATCCTGTTATTGTAGCTTTTGCTTTCTTTTTCTTTTGGTTTTTAACTTGGCTTTTGCTTTTGCTAAACGGGAAAAAGATCAAGCTCGGACACGGACCCCTAGAGTCTCCCGACTCCAACTAGATCGTGAGAGGAATCGGGGGTTTCACTAGACACTCGATGAAGGGCATCTAAAGAGATAAGTCATGACTCGTACCCAAGACAAGGTTGAAAAATGCTCAAACCGGTTTCTTTTAAAGAAGATTAAGAACGGCTTCTCAATTTTGACAACAAGATCCGAGAAACAAAGCGAAAACAAAGCGAAAACGAAAACTGAAAGAAAACTTTTAAAGCTTTCACTCCCTTTTTTCTCCTTTTTCACACGAAAGTTTTTCAAATTTTAAGCAAAAACTGGGAAAACAAAAACAAAAAATCTAGGTGATCTACCCTTTGAAGCAATTATCTCCCCCCTCCCCCCACACTTAAAACACCACAATGTCCTAATTGTGGGAAGGTGTCACTTGAAAGGGGTAGAGAACCTAAAAAAAAAAAAAAGAACACGACTAGCAAATAAAGTGGTGGCGACCCGAGCCCAAACGGCTCTAACAGCAAGAAAATCCCAACACAAACACTCAAGGGGGTTCGCCACCCAAAAGAAAAACAAGCATGCGACGGATCATAAAGATAATTCACATAGAAAGCGTAAGGTGGAAGGATATTACCTTGAGCTCTTCAAAAATGTTCAAGCGATGATCCGAAGTCGTCGTTCAAGTGAATCACAATGATATTAGAGCAAAAGAACGACTTTATACATGACAAAATCCACATGCTAGATCGAAAATAAAATCAAAGAAAAACTAACTAACTAAACTTTTAAACAAAAAGAAACTAAAAAGAAGAAAAACTATAAACAAAATGTACATTGCCAATGACATGCCTTATCCCCGAATCTCACTCATTGAGGCGGGAAATAAGGGTGAAACTCAACTCAAACTGACCAAACAAACTTGATTCATTTCATTTCATTAGAACAACCATTCGTTACATTGCCATCAGAACCATCCTTGCCCAAAATACAACTGACACCAGGCAAAATAAGCCATCATCGGCCAAAAGAACAACCAATAACCGACCAAGACATCCCAACTACAACCAAAAGACAACCAAAATACAATCAAAATACAATCAAAAGACCACCACAAGCCAAATCCAGCCAACTTTGAGAGCAACACCAAAACAAGCCGAAAGGACCCGAGACACCTACACGCCAAAACCACAAAGCCTTCCCGTCCAACCCCCCGATGAGGCGCCCCGATGAAGCACCCCCCCACACTTATATTTTACGAAGTAAAATAAGTAAAAACAATGAAAAGATCGAGTGGGGGCGTGGACGCTTACAAATAGTCCATCAAACGGATCCTCCCGGATGAGGATGGGGTTGGAGCGGAAAGAAGGATGGGTAGTAGGGATTTACATAGTCCGGAGGTGCTAGGATATGGCCCTCAACAGTGTAGTGGTGAAAACCCCAATCTCGCATGAAGTGGTTTTGCTGGCGGAGGTAGTCTTCATGACGCTGCAGATGTCGTTGGATGTTCACGATCTCCTTCTATTGATCCTCGAGCAACTTTACTTGGGAACGGAAGAGTTTATTCTGCTCACGAATCTCAACACTCAAGCTTTTGATTGAAGAAATAACGCGGTTCAGATTACCATGTTGTGCTGAGCTCCCTGGCATCTCTTCATGATCACTCTCCTCAAACTTTTCCAACAAACTAGAAATAGGGATAGTTGCACCGCCAATTTGCCTCGGTCAACCATAAAATTGTCCGCACGACCAATTTTCAGTATTTGCAATATCGAGCCACTCCTCAGCATGAGTGAGGTCGAGAGGAATGTGGGTTCTCTTATCGTCATAACCATGATGGTAAACGGTGCGTGATTGGCGCTCAGAAATTATCAATGGGGATAGGGACATAGTGTGGCTTCCACTTCCGAAGGTATGCACTAAACCCTTGTTTCCGGAGGAAATGACATATAACATGACCCATTCCCAAGTTGGTGAAGTTCTCTGTCCTACTCATCTCCCATAACCAATGCAGAATGCACGAGCCTAAGTTCACTCGGCGCCCCTTCAAAGTATTGTAAATTATGAAAAGATCATCCTTACGAACACTCGAGCGTTCCTCGTCTCGCCCAAACACTGAATTAGCAATTACCAAATGGAATAACCGGACAGCAGGATTACAAAAATCTCGTGCTCGAGATTCTTAAGGGCAATAGAATTTCGCCTGGCCTTCTTCTGAGTCAACAGGTGCTCTTCTCCAACAAGTTAAACTCTTCCACGCTTCTTGTTCGTTGAAATCCTCACACTCCCAAAAGTATACCCCATCCTCTGGCAGTTCCAAAGCTTTGCAAAACTCTTGAACAGAACGATCTATCTCCTTATCATCCACTCTATACTTGAAAATTTCCTCAGGATACCCATCGGTAAAGACTTGAATTGAACTCATGAACTCAAGCATGGGCTGGTCGACAATTGGTTCCTTGATGTTGAGAAGTGTTTTCCAACCAACTACATGAGTGAGAATGTCGAAACTAGACCGACAATAAAGAGTATTGATTGTCTCATCATTGCAGATCTCCGGAGAGTAGATTTTCCGCTCTTGGAGTTCATCATAGCGAGTCTTATGTGGTTCACCACGAAAAATAACCTTAGCACGAGCGCAACTCCTGATGAATGTAGCTGGTTGGGCCTTTCTCAATTCGAGAGAAGATGACAAATGGGGTGTTGATGGAGAAGGCTTATTAGGTCGACCCCTTTTTGGTTTCACCATTCTAATGTACAACACTCAAGAACCCTAGGTCTAGATAGAGATATGTGCACACAACACCCAAAATTAGCAAGAAAAATGAACTTTGATGCACCAAATAGCAAGAGGTACCTGAGTTGAAGACTTGGAAATGTTCCCTTACAAATTTCGAACCCCACAACGAACAAAACCCAGAATTTGCACTTGAGAAGCACCTTAGAAGGTGCGAAAATGGTGAAGAGCGCGGCTAAGGCACAAAAATCGCAGAGATGGTGAGTGGGGAAGATGGATTTGTGAGAGAATTGAACAATTAGGGCAAGGGAATGAAGGTTGGTGTGAGAAGGAGTGTTTTCGAGTGAGGGAGAAGGAAAAGAAATGAGTGGAAATGAGGGAGAGAAGCATTTAAACCCCGACATTTCGTTGCAGTTCCATAGACCGTAGGTGCGGTCTCACTCGGCCAGATTTTTAGGGAAAAAATGTTGTTCTGTGACCGTGGCTACGGTGAAATTTACCGTAGGTACGGTGTAGTTGCTGGACCAAAATCAGGAAAAACTTGCCATAACTTGACCGTGGCTACGGTGAAATCCACCGTAGGTACGGTCTCCTTCGGTCAAAAATCTAGGAAAAAGTGCTGTGCTGGGACCGTGGCTACGGTGAAACCTACCGTGGGTACGGTCCCCTTCGGCCTCTCCCCAACACCTACAAGACTCACAAACTCTCCCGGGTGCTTGTTTTAGGTCCTAGCTTGACCTAATCCACTCTTTCCCCTTTCAAGGTTGGCGAAGAACACCACAAACGTCCTCGCATATTCCTCTCCCATGGTGTATGGCTTGATCTTTGATGAGTTGACCTTGAAACATTCCCCCTTTTCATTGTTAAGTTCAACAACACCGGCGGAAAGGATCCTGACTATTTCAAAGGGTCCGGACCACCTTGATCTCAACTTACCGGAAAATTGCTTGAGCCTCGAATTGAATATAAGGACTCTATCACCCACTTTGAACTCGCGATAGTTCAATCTCTTATTGTGCCATACTTTCGTTCGCTCTTTGTAGATCCTATTTTTTTTCATAAACATGGCGTCGCAGCTCCTCAAGCTCCTCCAATTGAAATAAACAACTCGCCGCGGCTGCCTTGAGATCGTAATTCAATTTCATGATCGCCCACATCGTCTTATGCTCGAGTTCTACGGGAAAATGGCATGCTTTCCCGTAAACTAGACGGTACTGGGTAGTCCCAATCGGTGTTTTGAAGGCGGTGCGGTATGCCCACAAGACATTGTCTAATTTCACTGCCCAATCCTTTCGTGAAGAGCCAACCGTTTTCTCCAAAATCTCCTTAATGGCACGGTTTGAAATCTCTACTTGCCCTTGCGTTCGGGGGTGATAGGGGAGTCCCCGCTTATGATTGATGCCATACTTCGCTAGGAGAGACTCAAACTTTTTCTCGATAAAATGGGATCCGTTGTCGCTTATAATAACCCTTGGGATGCCAAATCTTGGGAATACAATCTTCTTCAAAAATCTTGATACAAATTTTCCATTGCATTTTGCACAAGGAATGGCCTCAACCTATTTTGAAACGTAGTCCACCGCCACTAAGATATATTGGAAACCTCTTAATGATGGAAAGGGACCCATAAAGTCCAACCCCCATACATCGAAAACCTTTACCTCTAGGATGAAATTCAATGGTGCTTCATTCTTTCGGGAAATATTTCCAGACCTTTGGCATTTATCGCATTGCTTAACGTAAAGATGGGCATCACGAAAGAGTGTCGGTCACCAATAGCCGGCTTGTAAGACCCTCGCTGCCGACTTTTGCGACCCACCATGACCTCCAACCGGGAACTCATGGCAATGTGTCAAAACGGATTTCACCTCGCTCTCGGGTAGACATCTTCTGTACATCCCGTCATTGCACAACCGGAATAGGAATGGATCGTCCCAAAAGAAATGTTTGACATCATGAAAGAACTTCTTCTTTTGATGAGGGTTCAGATTTTGAGGAATCACCTCGCTGGACAAGTAGTTTATGATTTTGGGATACCACGGGCTGGAATGCTTGATGGACATGAGTCGCTCATCCGGGAAAGAATCCACGATCAGTTGGGTATCCTCCAAGTCAACAAGGATTCTCGATAGGTGATCGGCTACTACATTCTTCGTGTCGGCCTTGTCGCGAATTTCCAAATCGAACTCTTGCATAAGCAAAACCCACCGGATAAGTCTCGGCTTCGTTTCTTTCTTCCCCATCAAATATTTAATCGCGGCATGGTCCTTGTACACCACCACCTTGGAGAACATAAGGTACTGCCGGAATTTGTTGAGAGCAAAGATGATTGCCAAAAGCTCCTTCTCCGTAGTCGTGTAATTTCTCTGTGCACTATCGAGAGCATAGCTTGCATAGTATATGACTCTTGGCATCTTCTCTATGGTTTGAGCCAAACACGCTCCCACGGTAAAATCGCTCACATCCGCCATGATTTCGAAGGGTAACGTCCAATCCGGGGTTGAACCACCGGAGCGGAAATCAAGGCTTGCTTTAACCTATAAAAGGACTCAAGGCATTCATCAGTAAAAAGGAATGGGGCATCCTTACACAAGAGATCAGTTAGAGTTCGAGCGATTTTGGAAAAATCGTTGACGAACCGGCGATAAAAACTGGCATGGCCAAGGAAGCTACGCACCCCCTTAACAGAAACCGGGGGTGGTAGGCGCTCTATAACCTCAACTTTAGCCTTGTCTACTTCGATGCCCCTCGAAGAAATGAAATGACCCAACACAATACCTTCTTCCACCATGAAGTGGCATTTCTCCCAATTCAACATTAAGTCAACTTCTTCACAACGGATTAAAACTTTCTCCAAATTCAGCAAACAATCATCAAAGGTATTACCATAAACAGAAAAATCACCATAAAGACTTCCATGCATTGTTTAATGAATTTACTAAAAATAGGTATCATGCAACGTTGAAATGTTCCCAGTTCATTACACAACCCAAAAGGCGTACGTCGATAAGAAAATGTACCATACGGGCAAGTGAAAATAGTTTTTTCTTGATGTGCGGGGTGGATTGGAATTTGGGAAAAACCCGAGTACCCATCTAGAAAACAGAAATACGAGTGATCCGCCAACCTCTCCAACATCTGGTCAATAAAGGGGAGAGGGAAATGGTCTTTCTTTGTTACTTTATTTAATTGGTGGTAGTCAATGCACATCCTCCAATCGGTGATGGTTCGGGTACTAACTAGTTCATTCTTTTCATTCTCAATGACAGTGAACCCACCCTTCTTAGGTACACACTGAACCGGGCTTACCCATTCGCTATTTGCGATGGTGAAGATGATCCCAGCAACTAACAACTTTACTACTTCCTTTTTGACCACCTCTTGCATATTAGGGTTTAATCGACGCTGGGGTTGCCTAGTTGGTTTTGCATCCTCTAACAAATCAATTGAATGCATGCATATAGAAGGGGACAAACCTTTCAAATCCTCTATTTTATAACCTAATGCACCCCTATGCTTTCTAAGCAAATCAAGCAACTTGGACAAATCAGAATCATGTAGTTTAGCATTTACAATAACAGGACAAGACTTCTCATCATCCAAGAAAGCATATTGTAGGGAAGGGGGTAAAGATTTAAGCTCTAAAGGAGTAGAGGATTTAGTTAGAGAAGAAGACATACCCTTGTAGATCGCATCTTGAATCTCCATGCACTCAATATGAGGCTCGTCAATAATAATCTCCTCATGCATGGGTGATGAATCAAGAAGGTTGGTGAAGAAGATAATATCGGTGTCGTCGGTCTCAAATTGGAAAGATTCCAATAGACAAGCTTCCAAAGTCTCGTCGCAAGTAGACTCAAGTAGCTGAGAGTCCTCAATATATTCATCAACAAGGACCTCCATCATATCGATAACATAACACGAGTCCCCATACGAAGGACCTTCCAATGACCCCTCGAGGTTAAAAATGATGCTTTCATCACTGACATTCAACGACATACTACCATGCTTCACATCAATTATCGCTCCTGCCGTAGCAAGAAACGGCTTCCCCAAAATGATGGGAATGTTGTTGTCTTCCTCTATCTCCAAAATCACAAAATCACATGGAATCAAGAATCGGCCCACTTGGACTGGAATGTCCTCCAATATTCCCAAAGGTCTTCGCACGGAACGGTCGGCTAATTGGAGATTAATTGTCGTTGGAGTTAGATCGTCGAGAGTCAACTTCTTGCATATAGAATGAGGCATGACGCTCACACTAGCTCCTAAATCACAAAGAGCACGACCAATCCGCATGTCACCGATGGTACAAGGAATAGAAAAACTTCCGGGGTTGGCTAACTTCTCCGGTGATTTGTTGTCAATAATAGCACTACAATCCACCGTCAAGTGGATAGTAGATTTCTCTTGAATTCTCCTTTTGCTTGTGAGAAGCTCCTTCAAATGCTTCTTGAAAGATGGGAATTCGGAAATGGCATCAAGAAATGGAATGTTTACTTGAAGGTTTTTTAGCATCCCGATGAACTTTGAAAACTTCGCATCGGACTTGGGCTTTGCTAACCGCTCGGGAAAAGGAACCGGCGGTAGCTCCGGCTTCTCAATGATTTGGATTGGCTCTTCTTCCATCATTCTTCCTTTCCCTTTCCTTACTTTCTCCATCTCCTCTCTTTCTTTACTAGCTTCTTCCAACTCCTCCACATGAACTTCCTCATCTCCCTCACCCAAAGCAAATTCACTCTCCCGTTCCTCTATCAAATCCTCTTCTTCTGTGATATCTACCACATCGCCCTCTTTGTCACCCAAAACATCCTCTTTCACCATCCTAGGTCCTTTGACCTCCCTACCACTCCTCAATGTAATAGCATTAAGTTGCCCCTTGGAGTTCGGTTGAGGTTGGCTAGGGAGGGATTGAGTAGGTTTTGATTGTTGTGCTATTTGAGCCATTTGTAACTCAAGATTCTTTATGCGTGCTTGGTCCCTATCTTGAGCTAAGGACATCTTATCTTGAGTTAAGGAGATCTTTTGTAGGATTTGCTCAAAGGAAAATTCTTGTTGTGGTGGTTTGGACACTTGGGAGGTTTGACCATGGTGAGGGTTTTGCTGGAACTAGCGGTGGTTTTGGTTTGAGAAATCGGGGGGTGGGTTATGGTTTTGTGGAGCTTGTTGGTTGTAGGAATAATTCCCACGAGGACAAATATGATTTGGGTTGGGATAGGAAAGGTTATTGTTAGGATAGATAGCTTGGACTTGCTCGGCTTGATATTCCTCACACCTTTGAAAAGAATGTGGCCCTCCGCAAAAATCACACACAAGAGCTCGGGCATCCGGAATAATCATAGGTACCTCTTGAGCTGCCTTTACTTGCCTCGTAGTCTCTTCCAAGGCCTTCTGCTGCATCTCTAGAACGGCGTTCATGAGAAATTTGATAGTAGGATTGCTTTCTAAAGAAGGACCTCCATCTCTAGGACTACGGCCGCCTCCCCAATGTGGAGAGTTTTGAGATAACTCATGGAGGAACACATTTGCTTCTTCCGCCGTCTTCTTGAGGAACATGCCTCCCGAGGCATGATCAATGGATTCGCGCAAAGAGCTACTCAGGCCGGAATAAAAGTGATGTGATAATAGCCAATCCTCAAGATTGTGGTGTGGACACCTCCGTTGGAGACCCTTGAATCTCCCCCATGCTTCAAATAACGACTCGTCGGATTCTTGTTTGAAACTCATGATGGCTTGCCTCAAACTACACGTCTCATAATTGGGGAAAATCGTTTAAAGAAAGTCGCGGCTAAGGCCATCCCATGTAGAATAGGTTCCCAGCGGACACGTGTTGAGCCACAATAATGCTTTTCCCTTCAAAGTGAGAGGGAAGAACTTCAGCTTCATGTAATCGGAGGTGATTCCATTCATTTGTACGAAACCGATGCGTTGCTCGAACTTGTTGATGTGGTCGATGGGATTTTCATGTTCTCCTCCATGATACGGAGTGTTCTCAAATATCTCCAACAAATATGGTTTGAACTTGAATGATGCATTTGGTGGTAATGCAGGTAATATGATGGGATCGCCTCCCGTACCTAACGATGGTAAGGAATATGATGCTAAGGTACGGGGTGGATCTTGCTCTTTGTCAGCCATTAGAATTTCGATCGTCTCTCGCTCCCTTTGTTGTCTTCTTCGTCTCGAGCCGGCGTTAGCTTGGCAAGATACTTTCGGATTCGGATTCGGATTCGGTCGAGATCGAGTCCGCATGCACAAAAGGAACAAACAGAAGAGTCAAATTCCCAATAACCAAGGATAACAAAATCTCTAGCAAATGAAATGATCTTAAACAACCTATAGGCAAAAAGCTAAGCTAGGTGCGCTTGCTCCCCGGCAACGGCGCCATTTTGTGTAAAACAGTTTTGTAGGGACCTCGGTATTGTCGTCTCTCTCAGGGAGCTAGGGGCCTTGGCTAAAACTAATCGACTCTAGGTAAGGTTTAAAATCACGGGATAACAAGGAGGTGGCAATGACGAACAGAACAAACACAACTATAGTTCAGTCAAATGGGAACTATGGGTGTCGGGAGATTTCGGGACGCAAACGGTGATTAGGAAGACGGTTTCGCAACTAGAAAGCAACAAAATAGTGGAATAAAATGACAATCCCGTTAAAATAAACCCACCGGATTTCCTTTTCCAAGGATAATCAAGATTAACTTCCTACAAGCCCACCACGGACCCAGAGGGTTAAAAGAACGGGACTCTCTAGTTAGCTCCTATTCACTTTCGTGAATAGAATACTAACTATCCCAATTCCGAGCTTCCAACCCAAGTGTTGGACGTATTCGTGATCTTTCATATCCCAAATACATCCCACTTGAGGGAAGAATAGGAGTGGGAAGTTGATTCCACTACAAATTACCTCCTAAGTTGCTAACCCAAACTAAATACACCATTCACATTTTTAGTTTCTCCCTAACCCATAAGGGTTCTAGCCTCTAATTATCTTATCTAGCCTACTAAACATAATAATAACTTCATTCATGCTTCAAATAGAAAGTATCTAGAAATTCCAAGCAACAATAGCAACAACCAACAAATACCAAGTAATCTAATAACAAAAACGGAGATTAAAGAGTAATTAGATGAACTAAAGAGAGTAAGGGTTAAGAAATGCTCATTAATTTGTTGCCAAAGGAAGATACTCCAGAATAATAAGAATCCAATACTCCAATAATAATATAAGTCTTCAAATCTTCAATAGAAATCCAGCAAAATCCAGTGCAAGAACAATAATCCAAGTATAAATTCTCACTAATCACTAAGGAATCACTCTAATTGAAAGCTAAAATGTGATAAAAGTTTCTCTCTAAACTCTCTAATTATTATTATTATTATTATTATTATTATTATTATTATTATTGTTATTATTATGGGAACTTGGATTCTAATAATATGAACTTTTGACCATATAATACTTAATAATACGAGCTTTCGATTTGGTGATTAATAATATGATTTTTGACCCCCTGTTGCCCCCAATAACATGCCACCGAATTAAGATTAACTTAACTCAGTGGCGATCCTAGCTGGCGGCGGAGGCATGTTGCCTTTGTATTATGACCCTGCCATGTCATCCATTAACTTAAAAAAATGCCAACTCACCCCTTTTTTTTCCCCTTTTTTTTTAACCCACTACTGTTCGTCTTTTTGGCTGCCGACCGCCACCTCTTTATTGTTGTTTTTGCAAACCCAATTGCATCCTATCCAAACCCATAAATACCCAAGTGAGATCCAAATCAAAAACCAAAAGACAAAAGCAAGACAACCCAAATTGCTGTAAATGGGTGTCCCTAAAAAAGGGGAAGGCAGCAACTTAATGCTCATATTCTCTCCCAATGAACCTTAAAATCCCAACAAAAACTCATTGGTTAAGGAATGAATATACCCAGAATCAGCAAACCCCACTAAAACACAGATTTTCCCAAATTTTCTATCCCACTCAAATTCTACGGCATAATAAACAAGAAATTACGCAAAATTTAGCAAGCCACTTGCATTGAAATCACATCAATGATAATAGATAGACGCTTTCTTACAGAGTGTCGGAAAACCCTCCTCGAAGAAGCCATGATTATACGAGGGAAAAGCTTGGGTTTGTATGAACAGGAGATTTGAATATAATTTTGGGTTTTTTGAATTTTGAGAGTAATTTATTCTGGAGAGTGAGAACGCTTGGATTCGTGCTCGATGATTGTCGTTGGGTGTCGAATTAATTGATGAAAATGCCAAGGTATAAGCCAATTTGCAGTTGGGTATTTCTGGGTTTGGGTAGGATGCAAATGGGTTTGCAAAAACAACAATGGAGAGGGGGGGCAATCGGCAGCTAAGAAGAAGAACAGTGGTGGGTTAAAAAAATAAAAGGGAAAAAAATAAAAGGGGTGAGTTGGCATTTTTTTAAGTTAACGGATGACATGGCAGGGTCAAAATACAAAGGCAACATGCCTCCGCCGCCAGCTAGGATCGCCACCGAGTTAAGTTAATCTTAACTTGGTGGAGTGTTATTCGGGGCAACAGGCGGTCAAAGTTCATATTATTAATCACCAAATCAAAAGTTCGTATTATTAAGTCTTATATAGCTAGAAGTTCGTATTATTAGAATCCAATTTCCCTATTATTATTATTGGATTGTGGTACTATGTACTTTAGGGGTTTGGATTGTAGTGTACTGTACTTTAGAATTGTATTTTGGTGAACAAAAAAAAAATGTATTGTATTCTGGTGTAGCAAAATCGAGTTGGTTTGGTTGAAAATCTACATGGCCTGCCACAAAGTATAGTGCACTACGATTCAATTTCCTTATTAACAATAATAATAATAATAATAATAATAATAATAATAATAATAACAATAATGATGATAATAATAATAATAATAATAATAACAACAACTACAACAACAACAACAATGTAATGTACTTTGACAATAATGCATCAAACGTTTTTCTTGGACGTTAATATATTGAACTTTAGGGGTTATTAGATAATAATGCACTTTAAACAATTCCAACGTAGTTGACTCGTTGGGTTTCTACGTGGCCAAAAAGTTAAAATCTTGACTAAATTAATGTCATGTCAACAAGTGCAAATGAGTTTTATTTTATTTCATATTTAAAATAAAACTTCATTCCTCCATATGTGCCCTAATCCAAAGGTGTCATTTTTTTTCAGAAAACAAATAAAATATCATTGCTTGTTTGTATATGTTGTGTTGAGTTACTTTTAATATTAAGCTATAATCCACTTTGGGCCACTTAGTGGACCGTATCGGGTTCGAGTCCAACCTCCTTTAGTCGAACTTGAGGTACTAGACAGGATGGATAAAATTCTGACCCGGCATTTCCGCGCTAAACACGATCGCCCGCTCACTTTCAAGAACCATTACACCTTCTCCAAGGGTAGGGTGGTGAGTATCAAACTAGCGTGGCTTCGGCGAGCCGAACATTGTTGGAGCATGGAGAGGCTCAGGAATTGTCCACGACCCCGAAGGCCTTGGAACTGGGATGGACCGTCACGGGAATGAAGAGCGAGGTGGTGTCAAGGGTCAGAAGTGACCCAAGTTAATAACTTGCATGGTGGAAGGAGTTCAAAGACAAGAAATGCACGTGCCTTCACTCTTTTGACCATAAATCCTTCAATACAACTTCAATTGGCTTCAAATTTGGAGATCTTAAAGTAGACACCAAGAGCTTTCCATTGATATATTATTGTTCTAAAACAGAGTGCGAATGAAGAAGTTATGCAACTTAGAAGTCAGCGGAAAAAAACTGCCAACAGCACGATCGTGCCATTATGTCACACGATCGTGCCATTCTTCCAGAAGGCACTGCACGATCGTGTCGTATGATAGCACGATCGTGCCATTTTCGAACATCGGTCATTTTGCGGCTGTTTTGAGTAGCACGATCGTGCACCCCATATGACACGATCGGGCCATTTAACTGCTGCGACAAATCTTCTCATTTTCCTCCCTTTTATTTTGTTTTCCTTTTTAATTTAATGAGTTGTAATGGCAATATTGTAATATTTAGTACCTTCTATTCAATCCTCCCCTTCAAATACTACCTCAATTGAAAGAAAAACACAGCTTTGGATATTGAATGAAAGCTAGGGTTTACTCCTGAAATTCTCTCCCAAATCTTGTTCTTACTTTACCCATTGTTAATGGTGGTGTTAACAAGTCATTCCTTTAGTGATTATTGGTGGAATATCCTAGATAATCATGGTGGGGTGTTAGCCCTAAGGTTGTGGACTTTCCTTGCCTCAAGGAGGTCATATCCAATCCCAATGGTGTTCAAGCTATTTTCCCTTTGATTTGCTATCATCAACTCAAGCTTCCTTCATCCCCTCCATGCATTCGCTCCACTTAGTGTATGTAGATGATTCTTAGGTTTTATATGTGAAACAAATTAGGAGAATGCACAAAAATACGTAAAGATGAGCGAGTTCTTATTCCTGTGGAAATGTCGGTTAAAAGGTTATCCTTGGGATCGAGATGATAAGATTTAAATTTAAACCCTTTTTCATTTTCTTGAGACAATTATTCATCAATATTTTCATAAGGTATATGTAGAACAACCTCACGGTTTTGAGGATCTTAATTTTCTTAATTATGTGTATAAATTCAAATAGCGCTTTATGGATTAAAACAAGCTCCAAGAACTTGGTATGAATGATAAAGTAAATTTCTATTGGAAAATGGTTTTAAAGAGGTGAAATAGATAAAACCTTGTTCATTAAGACTAGAGGAAAAGACATTATAATATTACAAATTTATGGCTATGACATATTACTTGGTGCCACTAAGAATACTCTTTGTGAAGAATTTTCCTCTCTTATGAGTAAAGAATTTGAGATGAGTATGATGGGTGAACTTATATTCTTTCTTTGTCTCCAAATTAAACAACGTAAAGACAGAATTTTTATTAGTTAGGGTAAGTATGTCACCGAGCTATTAAAGAAATATAAATTGGATCAAGTAAAATGTGCCAACACACCTATGGCCACAAATGAAAAATTAGATCTCGATAAAGAGGGCAAGAATGTTGACGAAAAATTATATCGAGGCATGATAGGCTCCTTGCTTTATCTTACCGCAAGTCGTCATGACGTCATGTTTAGTGTCTCTCCTACCGCAAGAATGTGCTAAATTTCAAACTTGTCCCAAAGAATCCCATCTTACATGCGTAAAAAGAATCTTTCACTATCTTGTCGGTATGGAAAAATCTTGGTCTTTGATATCTTCGAGGGGCATATTTTGCATTAGTTGGACACACTGATGCGGACTATGCAGGATATAAAGTAGACGGGAAAAGTACATCAGGGACGTGCCAATTTCTTGGACAATGGCTAATCTCATGGCATTCTAGAAAGCAAAATTATGTAGCTCTATCCACTGGGGAAGCTAAATACATTGTCGTCGGTGCATGTTGAGTAAAACTGTTGTGGATAAGACAAAAATTTCGAGACTTAGGTATGAAATTCAACAATGTCCCCATTAAGTGTGACAATAAAAGTGCAGTTGACATAACTAAGAACCCGGTTCAACACTCTCGAACTAAACATATCGAGGTACGTCATCATTTCTTTCGAGACCATGTTGAAAAGGTAATGTCACTCTTGAATTTGTTCCAATAGATTTTCAGTTGAAAGACATTTTTACTAAACCTCTTAGTGAAGACCGATTCAATTTCATTCGCCAAGAACTTCGCATGATAAACATGGGTGCATTTGTTGAGTGAGATCCTTCCCTTAATTGTTAATGGGAACAGATTTAGTAGGAAGAAAGACATGGTAGGAAGGTAGGAAGAAACGATCTGGAGCGTACAAATCTAATCCGATGGTTGATAATAAAACCACCATCCTTCCCCATAAATCAACTAGTGCTTTTCAATAAAATAAAATAAAATCAGCTAGGTAGATATGATTGGTGAAATCATGTACGAAATTAGAGAGAGAGAAAGAGAGAGAGAGAGAGAGAGAGAGATATATACTTCCTAAATTGTAGGGATTGAATTATCCAAATTTACCTTCATTATTATCAAAATTAAAGAAATTAAAAGACAGAAATTATCAAATTGTAGGGATTATATTTCGTCCAACATAATTGTTCTTCTCACACTCCATGACCACATGCCTTAATATCCATGGCCACACTCCCATAACTCAAAATTATATCAATGTTATCAAGTTATATTTATGACAACAAAACCAACCATTACACCATTGCATCAGAGCCAAATAGCATAAATCTACTGAAAACTGAAATGTAAGAGAAGAAAATTCATGGTTGAATGATCAGCTGAGAATGAATGCTTGTCCTGCCAATTCAAAGTTCACAGGCAGATGTTCCATATGACGTTCTGCAGAGCCAAAATTTTGTTTCCCTCTTGATGATTGAACAAAACTAAAGTGAAATACTCATTTCAAGACAGCGCAGCTGTACCAGAATGCTAATCCTTTGCATGACTTCAGACCAAAAGAACTACCCCCATCTTTTAAACAAACCTATACAGACTGCTGCAACAACCCAAAAAATTCCAGACCAACTGCTTGGAGTTTAAGAAATAAAGCAAGGCGAGGAAGCAAATCAAAGCCAATGAGAGGGTCCCGAGAGGATTCTCGAGCCAAGCTGGGCAAGAAAAGGAAGTAAAATCAGGTCAAGAGGGCAAGTCCTTCATGGGAGGAGTAAAATCAGGGTCGTCGCACCCGCTACATGCCTTGTAGCGGGCAGGACCAAGCCCTTCCCTCCACCTAGTTTCCTAGCCTTCGCCACACCCTTGTAGTAGGGGCTACGTCAAGAGGTGGAAAAAAGGAAGAAGAGACTGAAGGTCGTGCCACCGCGACAGAAGAGGTGGCACCCACGACCAAATCCCAGGAGAAAAGGCGAAGGATAGCTGAAGTCAAGGTGGTCGCGCCCGCGACCATCCTGTAATGCCGGCGACTCCGCGAGATTTTGGAATCGCCCTCTTCCCTCCCAAAATTGTCGCGCCCGTGACCCTTGTCGTCGCACTTGCGACGACGCTATTTTTATGTAATCTCATCTTGAAACGCTGCGTCTTGGTGGTTTTCTTACCCTTGCATAAATATCTTTATGTCATATTTTTCTCAGCAGCTTTTTCTAGGTTTTTTGGGAGGTTTAGGAGATTGAGTGAGAGATTAGCCAAAGTGTTAATGCAAGTTCAACTTGATTGAATTACCTTGTCTTGTATTGGATGAATTTGACGAATCTATTGAGAGATATCTATTATTGGCCATTGTTAGCCATTGTCATTCATTTCATCCATCAATAGGTGATATCTACTCTCTCTTTCTTTACTTAGATATTATTAAATAGTTGTTGATTGCTTGATTAGTGTTGATCCTCTCTTAATTTGCTTAATTAGTGATTTTAGCTTGATCTTGATATAGAATAATGTCTAGATTTAGTTTTAGATGTGTTAGATTATTTTTTATCATGATTAGTGGCTAAGTTTCTAGAGGGCTAAGGGTGATTAAGGGCTCTAATGGGTAATTAGTTACCGAGTTAGTGAATTATGGGGTAACTATTGGAGAAATCTTATTTCCACCTTAGTTTTTCCTTCAAGTGGGATGAATTTAGGTCTGAGAGTTCCTTAATTCACTAATCACTTGTTTGGAACGATAAGGACGGAATAGTTAATCCTATTCCCATGAAAATGAGAATATGCTTAACTAGGGAGCTTTTGTTATATTAACCTTCGGGATCTATGGTGGATCTTCAGGTAGTCAAACAAGTTTCCCTTGAAAAAGGGAGCTCGGTGACCATATTCTAAGCAAAAGTCCCATTTGATTTGTCCTACGTTCTTAGTCGCTAATCACGATACTCGTGTAGTTATGAACTTATTAGTTTCCTAAACCCTCGAAACCCTTCTTTTTGTCAATTGAATCAATCTTATTGGTTTGCTTGATCATCTATTGGTTAACTAGATTAATCCAATATCATACTTTTCTTAGTGATTGAAACCTCTTTTCAAGTCAAATTCCTGAGGTTAGGCCCCTTAGCTCCTCAAGGAAACGATACAAAAACCGAGTGTATAACCCACTGAACACTGAACTTCTAGTTGCACAATTGTATTAGTACGTGCTCCATCACCTACACAGTTATGTGATTGGGTCCACCAACACAGTATTCGCTAGGACCTAGTGGCCTAAGGATGCGCAAGGACCCTCGGATCATAGGATTCATGAGGATCCATACACTAGTGATACTCTCTAGTCACTGCGGGGCTCCTAAGTGTCCTTAGGGATCGGTATTGTGATCTAACTAGACTAGATAGATATCTGCGAGGACCTCGCAGTTTCTCAAAGGTTATAGACATCGGATTTTGCACCGGGTAAAAACCCACCAAGGCCAAAACTGAGGACAACAAAAATAATAAAATGCGTTAAAAGCCACTAGGCTTTTAGAAAGCAAAAGCCACTAGGCTTTTAGTAAGTAAAAGTTACAGTTTAACGTTTTCCTAGGGGTAGGACAACGGTCGGGGTTCCAACCTAAGAATCTCACGAGAGCACTCACCAACTAGGTGTGGGAGTTCATATTTGTGGTGGTTAAGGGGACTACTAAACTAAGGTCAAAAAGCAAAAAACATAATAAAAAGGTAAGGACTCGTGGGTAGTATCGGGCCTCCCAACGAAGAACTAAACACGGATTTCGTGGTTTTAGGAAGGGTCGGAATTCAGTCATTAGGTGTGAGGTTTGTATGCATACCAAGCTAGTATCGATTTCACTCGACAGAGTGGTAAACCAATATTCGCTTCCTATGCATAAGCTAGCATCGATCCCCCTTACCAGAATGATGAATCAGTGCATGCTTCCCAAGGTCCATCATCACTCCCGTGTATGATAGACCATACGCCATGATAGTATTGGAATATAATCCTAAGTAATCAATTCTGAATCCCTCTCACCCGAGTTAGGATTTCGAATCAATTAAACCACCCTAGAGTTCCAATTTGTCGCTTGAAAGGATCCATAACCTCCCGGCACCTGGTATCCTTCAATTGTTAGGTGGAAAATTGGGGTGGAACACCTAATTACCTCATTAATCACCCTAATCCCATTAATCTATGTCTAATTACCCATTAGTGACCTTAATTACCCCTAACCCTAAGGGAACTATTCACACATAATTACAACCAACTCTAACATAGAGATCAAACAGGAACTTGACATGAAACAAGCAAACCAATGGAAAGGACAAATAACAACACTAATCAAATTGATCACGAGCAAAAACAAGATAATCGAGTCAAGGAGTAAACCAATTAAGAGCATAAAATAGAGGAGGAGAAAGAAGAACTTACTGAGAATTGGGAAAATATTTAAACTTCAAAGTAGAAAGAACGAGAATGAAAGATTCCATTACACAAACTAAACCCTAATCTAATTACAAAGAAGTTAAACCTAATCTAAGAACTAATCTAATGGCTAAGCCCTAAAGCTATAAACTAAAACTAGGGAATGAAAAGTTGTCTTTCACAAGCTTAGAGTTTACATTATATAACCGGGGAAAAAGTGGCCAAAACACAAGTGTTTTAAGCCGACATAAGTTACGCAGGTCAGTGGGGTCACGGGGTGTGACCTTGGTCGTGACAGCCGTGACCCTAGAGAAGTTTAGAATTTGTTCGTTGTTTCCCGCAAACCTCACGGGCGTGACTAGGTGGTCACGGCCGTAATGTACCTCCTAGAAGGGTCGTCTTTGGGAGGTCACGGCCGTGACCATGGGTGTCACAACCGTAAATCCTTCTCTGTCGACCTGCCTATTTCCGTCCAACTTTGGCCTCCAAGGAGCACTGGGGGTCACGACCATGACAATAGTAGTCACGGCTGTGACTCCTCTGGTGAGAGCTCTTCCTTGTTTTCTTCTCTAATTTGGAGATTGAGGCATGGTTCTTCTTCTTCAGGGTCGGGTTTCTTCGGGATGACTCAGCTCCTCTGTATTTAGGCCCGAATAGGCCTCATTTAGCGTGCTTTTGCTCCACAAGCACCTAAACACTACAAAATCTACAAAAGGAAGAAAAAAAAGTAAAAATACTAATAAACATATACGGAATTGAGCCAAAAGCTAAGGTAAAAGGAATGCATTTAGGCTCAAAACTGAGCCTAATTAGTCACTGAAGCCAGCAAGCCTGCAAAATAGGCCCAAAGCAGCGCGAGGGCCCAGAACTGGTTGTAAAAGCCGACAGGCCTTCGCTGGCATGCGCGTCGCCATGTCACCAATCTATGTGAGGGACCCTGCATAAGCCATTTGACCTTCACTACTGCCACATTAGCTTTGCGCCTTCGCTCAGTCAAAGAATCCCGCGATGACATCTTTTGGTGTCGTTGACTTACCGAGAGTCAAAAGCCAAACGACTTTTACGCTGGTTAGGGGCATGAATGGTGGATCATAATTTTTATCCTTCCACCCAAATTCCTCTCCTCTCCACTTATAAATACCCTCTCATTCTCACCATTTGGATCATTAACAACTCATCCAAGAATCCTCCGAGAAAACCCTTTTCTCCCGTCACCATTCTCACTTAAAGTTCTGACATAATTGTGGTGTCGATACCAAAAGAAATTTGACGTATTGACTTTGGTTTTCTTCCATCACCAATCATCTTTTATACTTTGTGTGTAAACAAGGTTATGTCATTCATTTATCATCTTGTAATCATGTAATCTTATCGTGATTCTTCGTGCGCATGTCATGAATATAATATCGTGAAGCTCTTTTAAACTTCTCCCCGCTCTTTCTCATTTAATATCGATTTTATTAGAGTCTGTTTTCAAAACAGGCGAGTCTGAGAGTTCTTTAACCCTTGGACTCGTAACCATACCCCCGGGCTCGGAATTCGGGTTCGCAGGCTGGAGTTTTTATCGTTCTTTCTTTGGTTCATTGATTTCCTTAAATCAACTGGCGAATCCTTTCTATCCTAACATGCAGAACTCAATCTTGTGATTGTCTTTTCTCTTTTATAGGCTAAGTCAATATATCTCCTGGGACCAATACTAAGGGTAGTTTACATTTTGGACCTCGAATTATAGGGTAATTTATTTTCCGGACCCTTGGTTTTCATTATTAATTTGTAGACCCTAAAGTTTATTAGATAAATAAAAGAAGGACCTTGAAGTTTGTGGGCTGGAAAAAGGCTTATGGACCATTTTTCTTTTTTTTTTTCCATGTTTGAATTGCTCTCCTGATTGGCGCCAAACTTCAAGAATTGGGTTAAAACTGATATTATAGCTATAATACACTTTTCTTACTCATGTCGGAACTACTTAGACCCATGGTACTTAGGGTCTAAGTAGCTCCAACATGAATAAGAGAGGTGTATTATAGTTTTAATATCAGCTTTAACCTTAGTTCTGAAGTTTGGCGCGAATCGGGAAAAAATTCAAACACGAGAAGAAAAAAAGAATGGGACATGGGCTTTTTTCAGTCCACAAACTTTAAGGTTCTTTTTTATTCAACCCAAAAACTTTATGGTCCAAAAAATTGACAATAAAAACCAAGGGTCCATAAAATAAATTACCTTATACTTCGGGGTCCAAAATGCAAAATATCCCTAATACTAAAGAGTCAACCGAGGAGAAATAGGGTAGAAATTAGGCAAGGTCGTCTGGCCTTGCCTTCTCTTTGGCCCGTTTCCCCAGGTAATGTACCCAGTGGACCATTGTCCTGGCCTATGCATAGGTCATCTGGCCTATGGGTCAGTCTAGTGGCTTCGGTCTTTCCTATTGGCCATAGTAGGGGTACAAGATTGATATGGTTTAGCACTCATAACCAGGTCAAAATGATTGTCCTTAATGAATTTACAAGTTTAGGATATTTAAAGATATGAAAAGATCTCTTTTAAAACAAAAGCACACTTATTTGAGAATTAAATAACCTTAGTCAGCTCCTAGTCACACCTAAGTAGCGCAACGGGAAAAGTAGTCCTTTGGTACAACTGTTTTTGAGGTCCTATAGATTGGCGACTCCACTAGGGACTTAACATAAAAAGAGGGTAAAACTTGAAAAGTCGAATTGTTTTGGAATTGTAAATGGGAGAAAGTTAATTTCTTTCACGGTTTTTTTTTTTTTATTCTTTTAGGCACCTTGCATACCAGGCTACTCTCAGGTCTTTTAATAGGGGAGCACAAAAGCGTTGGTTTAGGATTTACCTAAGAATTGTCCCGAGAGCGGGCGACCACTACTTATGTGATGCACTCTACATCACTAAGCATTTGGTTTCTTCTCTCACACATATTACATTCCAAGGCTTCCTTGAAGTCCGACGAGCTACACCTCATACACTTTACCTATAAATCTATATAGGTGAACTGCACTGAGGCGAGAACATGTGGTACCTCATATTATCCCGAACCTAGTAATCCATAAACTTAGAGCTTTGGTTAGGATCCACCCTTCATATAAATGCTATGTGCTTGTTGTACACCTCTTCAAAATATATATATATATATATATATATATATATATATATATATATATATATATATATATATATATATATATATATATATATATATATATATATATATATATATATATATATATATATATATATATATATTAAGAGTCAAGTCATCCCAATTTGTTTTGGATATTGCTTTAGCCCGCATAGAATCACCTAATGACACAAAGAAATGAGTCCAAAACAGTGGCAAGCTCGTCTGGCCTTCCCTTTCTGTAGGCCCATTTCTAACCCAACAAGCCTCAATGTAGCCCATACAAAAGTCATACGCCAGACAACTTTTAGCAGTCCTAGCTCAATTGAATCTTTAGGCCTCCTAGGTTTGGGTCCTATGTGTTGGTTCTTTCCGGTCCTTTATGGTATCCTCGTATCTGAATTTCCATTGAATCTTATTTAACGTTTTCCCAGCGAACTAAGATAATGGTCGTTATGACTCGAGGAGTTAGGGCCATAATGCTCTAGTTCGGTATTCAGTCTGAAGCGTGGTTCAAAGAAACAGGATTGGGATGATGATTTTCAGACAAAAGACTTAATCAGATATAAAAGCAAGGGCTCGAGGTTATTCCGAGCCAACCTAGCGAAGAACTAAGCACGAATTTCGTGGTTTTAGGAATGATCGGTATTCGATTATGAAGTGTGAGGATTGCACATGTAAACAAGCATCAATTTCCCTCTCCCGAGTGGTCATCACTCTCGCATATGACGACCCTTGATAGTATTCAATCGCAATCCAATCTATTCGGTTCCAAAATCCCATGCTAGTGCGGATTAGGAACTAATAACTCCGACCTAGATTCCCAGCTCAATGTTTGGGGAAGGATTTATAACCTTTCGGCACCAAAATCCTTCACATTGAGTGGAAATAGAGGGATGAAACACTTAATCACCTCAATAATTACCCTAATCCCACTAATTTAAACCTAAACCTCCATTAGGGGCCCTAAGTACCCCCTAACCCTAAAAGAACTTAGCCACTCATATTTTCAAATTCAACAACCACAATTATCAAAGCAACACTAAACATAGATTGTAACACAGTGAGAAATAAAACAAAGCAATTACACTGGGTTTTTTGCATTTTGGACCCCGAAGTATAGGGGTATTTATTTTCTGGTCCCACGGTTTCCGTTGTTTATTTTTTGGACCCTAAAATTTATGGGTTGAATAAAAAAAGACCATAAAGTTTGTAGGTTGAAAAAAAGGCTCGTGTACTGTTTTTCTTTTTCTTCTCATGTTTGAATTTATCTCCCGATTAGCGCCAAACTTCAGGAATAAGGTCAAAACTGATATTGAACCTATAATACACCTCTCTTATTCATGTCGGAACTAATTAGACCCTGAAGTATCCAAGGTCTAAGTAGTTCCGACATGAATAAGAGAGTTGTATTACAACTTTAAATATTAGTTTTAACCTTAGTCCTGAAGTTTGGCGTTAATCGGGAGATAAATTTAAACATAGGAAGAAAAAGAAAAATAGTACATAGGCCTTTTGTTTCAACCTACAAAATTTAAGGTCTTTTTTATTCAACCCATAAACTTTAGAGTCCAAAAAATAAACAATGACAACCATGGGACCTGAAAATAAATACCTCTATACTTCGGGGTCCAAAATACAATTAACCCCAATTACACTAATCTCAAAACCTTAATTAAATCTCAAACACAAATTAAAGCTATTGAAATTGAATAGAAAGGAAGGAAGATTACAAAAATAATTGCAATTGAGAAGTTGAAGGAATCAGTTGTGAGCAATAAAAACTTTAATGGAAACTTGCATTAACTTCAAAAGGATCACCGATTCTTGAATAGGGTAAAAGTAATTAACTCGGGAAGAAGGCTAATAATGAGAGAGAAAAGCTTAGCTAACTTTTACTCTAGAGTTTCAGTAACAAAAACTTAGATAATGACCTAATTATAGCAGGGAAGTTATACAACACACTTAACTAATTAAAACATAGTCGTTTTAGCAGTTAAAACACGCTGCAGTAGGGGCGTCGCGGGCGCGACGCTGAGCGTCATGGTCGCGATGACTTTGTTTGGGCGACTTCCAAGTTTCTCCGGAGCAGTGTGTCACAGCCGCGACAAAGCGATTGTTGAATTCTCCTGCTCAGGGTGTCACAGCCATGACATTGACTTTAACGGCCACGATGCTACTACTGGCGAAAAGAGTCCTCTCAAACGTCACGACCGCGACTCGATGTCATGACCGTGACTGCCTTCAGTCAGGGTTGGCATCTAGTGTTCTTGGAGGGGTCATGAGCATGATGTTTATGTCATGACCGCAATGCTTTTGTTTGGGAGACACCCTCAAGGTTGTCACGAGCGTGACTACCCTCGGCCAAAATGGCCTTGACAGTCATGAGGGTGTCACGGGCGTGACAATATGTGTCATAATCGTGGCGCTACTAATGAACCTCCTTTTGAGATTTTCCTTGACCTCGAGCTTGATTCTACACTCGTTCTTGGCTTAGGGTGCCTCGAATATCCTCGGGGACTTGATCCCGGGTCAGGTCTTGCATGAATGTCCTCGAACCCGACCTCCTTTTTACTGCTTTTTCTCAATTCAACTTAAATGCATAATCTCTGGGACAAACTTACAAAGTAATAAAAAACACATGAGAAAGACACTTTCGTTGAAGGAACAATCACAAAAGCCTAAGTAAAAGAGTGATATTTATGCCCAAAATGAGCCTAAACGTCAACCCATGTTGGTAAACCAACTAGGAACTCTTTCCTTTTTTTTCGCTTCTTTTGTCTTCAACTTTCTTCTTCATGGGGTTAACTCCTATTATCCTTCAGTCACAACTCACAACACACCTTTTGGCTTTGGTTCATGGAGGAATGGTTATTAGGGAGATGAAAGGGCCTTGAAAAGGCTAAGGCTTGATGGCAAGGTCAAAAAATGTAAGTGGTATGGGGTAAGTCAAGATTTGGATGAAAATATGAGGGTACTATGGGTGACGAAATAAAGGCGAGGTTGAAGCCCCCCTGTCCTCGGCACATTTGCTTAAGTTGTGGGGTTCCTAATGGGTAATGTTCACTTCTAAGAGATTACAGGATTTGGTCTTTTTCTGATGATATTATCTGCTTTTGCTAAACCTATTAGATAGGGGCGCAGCCTGACTGCTCACTCCAATTTTCTTTTTCTTTTTTTAGTTCTTCTCCTTTTGCTCTATTTGCCTCAATAAGGTTTTCAAACCAACTACTCTAGTTTTTACTCTTTTTTCATTTTGTTTCATTCTTTTTGTTCTCTGTTTATCTCTGTAACCCTGGATTCATGAAATTAAAGGATGGGAACAGGGAGTATGACAATAACAGAAGGATAAGAGAAGGTGAGTTTATCATACTTGGGTGAGCGAGCTTTTCAATTATGCTGGAAGTGCATGCATGAAATTCTGTTTAGGAAAATATCAACAAGAGAAACTCATCTTATTGAATTTAAGAACTGACTGTAAACTTAACTCTAACAGACTCTGGAAACAAAATTCTTGACAACCAGGACCTTAGCTAATTCAAAGTTCCTCTGACGCGATGCCCTCTGATAACTGCGTTTCATGACTATATTTTTGGGGGATTTTGATAGTGAATTAGGGATAGTTTTGAGTGTGAATCTTGACTTATATTCCAATTTCCCTATTACACTTGGTGTTGTTGTTTGTGATGTAAACTTGTAGATTTTGAGGCCAAAACACCGACAATTCCTCAACCTTTGTTAAGAATCAATGCACCACGGACCTCCCCTACTAAATCCTGAACCGTGGTACAAATTTGGGACGGAAAGAAGCAAGGAACGGCCAGACAACAGGTACCACGGGCAAACCGTGGTACATGCCACGGTCCAGCAGCTCCTTGTGTGTGCAGGCTTTTGCGCGGATAGAAGACACATTTTTGGGCCATCAATTGACTTCATGCGCCCAATCACAAATGAGAAAAGTAGAGGCCCAATCAAGACGTGAGGGCCAACAATTAATTCATTATTCAGCCATTCAATTCGCCGAACGCAAGAATCAAAATAGAGAAGTAGAGAAAATTTGGATGGAGGAAATGTATTGCTTTTGGGTCAACCTTTCAATCGGTCCAATGAGCAAAGAAAGAAGTGGAGGGGAAATTCATGGGATTGATTCAGTAGCCCATTCTTTCATCATCTTCGATCGGTTCAATGGCAAAGAGAGAAGGAGGGCAATTCATACCACTCGTTGGGCCATTTCGTTTTTTCTTCATGCGGTCCAATCGAAGGAGAAAGGTGAGGGGCAATTTAATTCACTTTGACCATTCATTTTGGCCCAATCATGAAGGAGGAGAAGTGAAGGAAATGAATTTGATTCTTCCACCATTTATTCGGCCCAATCATAAGAAAGACTTGTAGAGGCCATTGAATTCATTTGTTCCATCATTCATTCGTCCCACGCCAGCACAAAAAGCGAAGGAAAGAAATAAGAGGCAGTTTCTACCACGCTCAGGCCGTAGTGTTGGCTACGGTCCGTGGCTGACCTGGCTAGTGTGTGGTCGTGCGTCGCTAGTAAAAAGGGCAGCAGCAATTGTAATTAAAAGGGGGTCATTCATTGACGAATATTCGTCCATCATTCATCACCTATCATCCATCCTTTCAAGAGAGAAACCCTAATAACCTCATCTACTCCTTAAACCCCCACTAATCAAGACTAAGGTCAATATTCAAGATGGAGATCGATTCGAAGAGTGACGAAGATCGAGACTCGAGAAGAAATCATTGACACTCGCGAGGAAGACTCCACCCCGATATTGAAAGACTCGACGATTGTAATTCTTCGTAGTATTCTTTCTTTTCGATTTCTTTCATTGTTTTGAGAATCAATCATGATGTTTGGAACTTGTTTCGTGCTTTTCTTGATTATGAGTGAGTAGATTCCTTGATTTCTAGGGTTTTGCAACCCCAAGCAATGTAGTTTGATTGATTGTGCAAACTAGGTTTTAGTAATCGAAATCGTTGTAAGGTTAGCATCTCCCTAGAAGTCTTTCTCTCTTGATTAGAACCTTCGATTGTTTTTCCCTGCTTTATTAGTTTGTTTAGTTGTTAAACCTTTTCCAAAACCTAAAACCTGATTAGCTTAGCAATCGCGATAGAGATTAGTTTTCTGTGCTTCTAATTGAGTCCCTGTGGGATCGACCTTGACGTGCTACTATGTACACCGTGCGCTTGCAGCCATGTCAAGTTTTTGGAGCCGTTGACGGGGACTTTGTCCCTAGCAGCCATTAAACGAACCTCTTAGGTTGACTAAGTTGTTTTCTTTTTCTTTATTTTCTTTTCTTTTTATCTTTGATTTTTTTTAAAAAAAAAAAACCCAAAAACAATGGCAATTCTTTATCTTCCCCAATTTGAGCAGGAATTATTTTGGCACTTTTTTGAGCGATTACTTGCATGTCATGTTCCATGTGGTGTGGTGCCAGGAAAATCGGATATCCTTGACATTGTTGTTGAGGGGGTGAATATAGAGACTCATACTCCATTAGAGTATTTTGGTTTCTATTATGCTCAAACTGTTGATGAAGCTTGGAGTTTGCTTGAGTGGCTTGCACGTGATACTCGTGATTTTGAAAATTGTTATTGTGCATCTAGTTACTCTTTACTTAATCCTTGTGCATCTCATGCTTGATTATATATTCAACCCCATTGTTTGTCTCATTGTCATTTATGTAGTTCTTTTGCCCATGATGATTTTACATGCCCTGATTGAGCCAGACTTTATATTTCGATGAGGGCAATGCAAGAGCAACAAGATAAGTTGGAGACTAGATTAGAGGAAATTGAGGAAATAGTTGACCCTTTTGTGTCATCTTTGCCAACTATTGCTCCTACCCATCCTAGCTTACCTAGAGACACTACTAATGGTGTCTTTGCTTTTCATAATGCATCCGGCTTTACCTTTTTCTCAGTCGACGGAATTTGAGGTGATTGATTCCCATGGGTTTGATGCTAGGTATGATGATGATTTATGTCATGGGCCAATTAACGTTATTGATGAGGAGTATTGTGAGGGGTTTGTGGGTGGATTAGATCCTTCAAGCAAGGAAATTGATGATGTACTCCATGCTTCTACCCTTTGTTCACTCCCTCCCCTTGCCCCTAAGAACCTTGAGGAGCCCAATCCCTATGAAAAGACAATTGATGTTCATGTTAATGTGGAATGTGTGGTTAACACTTGTGATGTGACTGTGATTGAGGTGACCAACAATGTTCTTGATTTGTCCTTAGGCACTTTAGGAGGATTTTATCCCTATCTTGATCCATATTGTAAATGCCTAGAGGACTCGACTAGAAAAATCATGTGGACAACATATTTTTATTCTTTTGATTTTTCTAGTACTTCTGATCTATTTAAGAAAACGCAACTAACAATCTTTGTTATGAGTATTTTGTTGTTCTCTTATTTGCAAGCTTGTGAACCGCATGCTACCGACTTTGACAAGCTTCTAAGGGCTTTGACTGCGTCCGAGGTGATTGCTTAATCACAAGGTCTTGATGGAGTGGCTGATGCTCTCGCGCCCTTTTCCTGAAGAAGAGATGCTTTGGGCATCCTGCACCTAATCTGGTGAGTTCTTTCTATTTTTTTTCCCTTTATTTTTCTTCATTTTTTTTAGAGTGTGATGCATTATGTCGTTTCCTTCTTGTGCATGTTACCCTTACTCGACATGTATTACGGACACTTCTTTGTCCAAGCATGGAGGGATTTGGGTTGATTGTCTTAAGATCATGTGCTTAAGTCAGACCGACGTTTATAGTTGCATATTTGTTAGTTTCCTTTTATGTTTGTTTGGCTTTGAATTTGCATCTAGGTTGCATATAGGAGTAGTTTTCTTGCTTTCTTGTTAAAAGTTTAAAAAAACTAAAAATTAGGATAACTTTTAGTTTCGAAAACCCCTCCTTTGATTAACACTTTGAGAGGTGTGTTTGGGTTGTCATTGCAAGTGTATTCTCATGTGATTTCCGACTTGATGTGGATGATGAAAGAGATTTGGTTGCTTGTTTGATTTAGGTTGCTTTGTGTTGTTTGTGATTCATCTTGTCTCGATCGATTCTTGTGCATGATAGTGCAGTTCTTGTGTTTGGTTCATTAAATGAACTAGTTGCAGTGATTGTGGTAGGTTAACCCGTGAGACTTTTTGAGCCTAAAAGACTATCATTTTTATAGTCTCATTTTCTTTTGAGTGTGACCTTATTATATTTACATCTTTAGAACTTGATTTGACTCTCTTTGAAACTGCATTTGACTTGTGCATTGTGTTAATATGATTGAGGCCCATACCATAGCAACAAAGCCAAAAAGCCACCTAACAATATGACCCTTTTTTGCTAGCCCTTTATTAACCATTTTTCCTGTCTTGTTGTTTACTCTATTCGTGTGCACCCTTGGCGTGTTCTTAATCCTATATCCTTTTAGCCAAGATTAGTGAAGCAACAATTCAATTGGGGGGCAGTTTTGTAGTCTATGTTGGTGACTTGGATGCTTAGTTTGCTCGATGTGATGAGCGTTGTTGTTGATCATTATTTAACATCTCTCTTGTTCGAAGCTTTAATTGGGTTGAAAGGGAAAATAGTCCATTTTTATGTAACCATGCTATTCATCGAATAAAAAAAAGGGAATGAATCTTATTGAAGAAAAAAAAAGAACAAAAAAGAAAAGCATTGAAGAATAAGGTGAATAGCATGGTGTCTTTCTTGCTTATATTGACTCTTCCCTTACTTTTCTTTCAGCGGGGAGGTATTTATGCTTTACTACGGTGTGATATAAGAGGTGTTATGCTTTATGTTTTGGGAATGTTGCTCTTTAGGTCCTTGGCTCTTAGCTCCACATTTCCCAAACAAATTCCCTCCTTACCCTACACCTAAGCCCCATTACAACCCTTGAAAAGTCCTCATGATTAACTTTTATGAATGTTGTCTATAGAGGTAGAGAATTGAGAGTCTTGTCAAGCTTATGGTAGTGTGCTTACATTGGTTGAAGGTTTTCAGCGAACCGTTATATCTTTTGCAAACACACGAGGGGAGTGATCCACATACCCTAAAGTGAGGTCCTACCGATCCCAACTAGTTCGCCAAGCATGTGAATGGATTTTGATTGCATTTAAGTTGTGATGGATTGGTTGTGTTACTTCCTGACTTGCGATTCTATTTCGAACAACAATCTTTGTTTCTATTTGAATCTTATTCTCGCCAAATAGTCCTTGAGTGTATGCTTGTCTTGGTATTCTTACATTACCCTTATATTGGAGGAGGTGTGCGTTTGGTTTGTTTTTGAGTCCTTTCATCTAGTTTTGAGTCTTGTACTTGCTTGGGGACAAGCAAGGACTAAGCATGGGGCTATTTGATAACTGTGTTTCATGACTATATTTTTGGGGGATTTTGATAGTGAATTAAGGATAGTTTTGAGTGTGAATCTTGACTTATATTCCAATTTCCCTATTACACTTGGTGTTGTTGTTTGTGATGTAAACTTGTAGATTTTGAGGCCAAAACACCGACAATTCCTCAACCTTAGGCAAGAATCGATGCATCACAGACCTCCCCTACTAAATCCCGAGCCGTGGTACAAATTTAAGACGGAAACGAGCAAGGAACGGCCAGACAGTGGGTACCACGCGCAGGTCGTGGTACATGCCACGACCCAACAACTCCTTGTGTGTGCTTGCTTTTACACGGATAGAAGACACGTTTTTGGGCCATCAATTGACTTCATGCGCCCAATCACAAATGAGAGAAGTAGAGGCCCAATCAAGAAGTGAGGGCCAACAATTAGTTCATTCATTCAGCCATTCAATTCACCCAGCGAAAGAATCAAAAGAGAGAAGTAGAGAAAATTTGGATGGAGGAAATATATTGCTTTTGGGTCAACCTTTCAATCGGTCCAATGAGAAAAGAAAGAAGTGGAGGGGAAATTCATAGGATTGATTCAGCAGCCCATTCTTTCATCATCTTCAATCGGCCCAATGGCAAAGAGAGAAGGAGGGCAATTGATACCACTCGCTGGATCGTTTCGTTTATTCTTCATTCGGTCCAATCAAAGGAGTAAGGTGAGGGGCAATTCAATTCACTTTGCCCATTCATTTTGGCCCAATCATGAAGGAGGAGAAGTGAAGGAAATGAATTTGATTCTTCCACCATTAATTCGGCCCAATCACAAGAAAGACTTGTGGAGGCCATTGAATTCATTTGTTCAATCATTCATTCGTCCCACGCCAGCACAAAAAGCGAAGGAAGAAATGAGAGGCAGTTTCTACCACGCCCAGGCCGTAGTGTTGGCCACAGTCCGTGGCTGACCTGGCTGGTGAGTCGTCGTGCGTCGCAAGTAAAAAGGGCTGCAACAGTTGTAATTAAAAGGGGGGTCATTCATTGATGATTATTCGTACATCATTCATCACCTATCTTCCACCCTTTCAAGAGAGAAACCCTAAAAACCCCATCTACTCCTCAAACCCCCATTAATCAAGACTAAGGTCAAGATTCAAGATTGAGATCGATTTGAAGAGTGGCGAAGATCGAGACTCGAGAAGAAATCATTGACGCTCGCGAGGAAGACTCCACCCCGGTATCGAAAGACTCGACGGTTGTAATTCTTCGTAGTATTCTTACTTTTCGATTTCTTTCATTGTTTTGAGAATCAATCATGATGTTTGGAACTTGTTTCGTGCTTTTGTTGAATATGAGTGAGTAGATTTCTTGAATTCTAGGGTTTTGCAACCCCAAGCAATGTAGTTTGATTGATTGTGCGAACTCGGTTTTAGTAATTTAACTCGTTGTAAGGTTAGCATATCCCTAGAAGTCTTTCTCTCTTGATTAGAACCTTTGATTGTTTTTCCCTGCTTTATTAGTTTGTTTAGTTGTTAAACCTTCTCCAAAACCTAAAACCTTATTAGTTTAGCAATCGCGATAGAGATTAGTTTTCTGTGCTTCTAATTGAGTCCATGTGGGATCGACCTTGACGTGCTACTACGTACACCGTGCGCTTGCAGCCATGTCAAGTTTTTGGAGCCGTTGACGGGGACTCTGTCCCTAGCAGCCATTAAACGAACCTCTTAGGTTGACTAAGTTGTTTTCTTTTTCTTTATTTTCTTTTCTTTTTATCTTTGATTTTTTTTTTTAAAAAAAAAAACCCAAAAACAATGGCAATTCTTTATCTTCCCCAATTTGAGCAGGAATTATTTTGGCACTTTTTTGAGCGATTACTTGCATGTCATGTTCCATGTGGTATTCTGCCAGGGAAATCGGATATCCTTGACATTGTTGTTGAGGGGGTGAATATAGAGACTCATACTCTATTAGAGTATTTTGGTTTCTATTATGCTCAAACTATTGATGAAGCTTGGAGTTTGCTTGAGTGGCTTGCACGTGATACTCGTGATTTTGAAAATTCTTATTGTGCATATAGTTACTCTTTACCCAATCCTTGTGCATCTCATGCTAGATTATATATTCAACCCCATTTGTAGGACCCAGGAAAAAACTTTCATTGGTGTCCTAAGCGATGTTAAGTGAATCGAAAGATGTGTCTAGTCTTTAAGGGATTTGAATTCAATTTTTATTAAACAAAATGTTCAAATGCAATCTTGAATTAATTATTTTTATTTCCAGAAAATGTCATTGTTAAGAAAATAATATAACACAAAAAACGAGGAGAATCAACGGTGAACCGAGACCTCATTTTACTAACTCGTTTGTTTTTGTGATATTGCTTCCCGTGCAATTAAAATTTTCTAGAAATAAAAGGTAAAATTCGAAAGAAAGTGAATGAATCAAATTGAATAAATTATAGAGTCGCCAATTAATTTTTGGTGGGAATTAATAAACTCAAATTAGACTCCTCAAACCGCCCTAACTTCAAACGACCATAAGTTTCCCATCTGACTTCCAATTAACTTGATTCAAGTGTCGTTGGAAAGCTTGTAATGAGTACTTTTAGATCCCAAAATTAGAAAACTCCTAGAGGTCGGTGGAAAGTCGGTAATGTAAAGAAAATGCTCAGGTCCATGAATAAAGGGCTGAGTTTTTGGAATATTAGAACGCGAATGGGCTATTAATGGAAATGGGCTAATGTGAAAGGCTCTTTTGTAGAGGAAAATTTATTTGGGTTTTTTGTGGGTTATTCATCATTTATGCATTTCAAGAATACTTGACATTTAATCCTATAAAATAAAAATGCTCGAAATAAATTACATAATTACAAAGCTGAACTACGACAAAATTCAGCGTCTACACCATTGTTTGTCTCCTTGTCGTTTATGTAGTTCTTTTGACCATGATAATTTTACATGCCATGATTTAGCCAGACTTTATATTTTGATGAGGGCAGTGCAAGAGCAACAAGATAAGTTGGAGACTAGTCTAGAGGAAATAAAGGAAATAGTTGACCCTTTTGTGTCATCTTTGCCAACTGTTGCTCCTTCCCATCCTAGCTTACTGATGGTGTCTTTGCTTTTCATAATGCATCCAGCCTTACCTTGTTCTCAGTCGACGGGGTTTGAGGTGAGTGATTCCCATGGGTTTAATGCTAGCTATGATGATTGTAACGTGGTTTTTGTACCCCGATTTTTATATTGTTCTTCTCGAGGAGCTAGAGGCCTTTGTCATAGAATCTAGGTCAATGGTCGGGATGAGATTGCTAAGGTAAAGATATCGGTTGAAAGGGGCCACAACGCAAGAAACAAAGCTAAGGTCAGTCAAGGTGAAACAATGGGTTTCGGGGGCTTTTCGGGATGCAAACGGCAACAAGGAAATAGGTTTCGCAACAAGAAAGCAAAAAGGAATGAAATCAAGTGGTAATTCCGTTAGAAAATACCAACCGGGCTTCCTCTTTCGAGGATAGTCTAGATTAACTTCCTAAAGTCTACCACAGACCCGGAGGGTTGAAGAAACGGAATTCCCTAGTTAGTCTCTATTCACTTTCGTGAGTAGAGTGCTAACTATCCCAATTCCAACCTTCCAACTCAAGTGTTGGATGTATTCGGCGACTTTCGGACCCAAGTACATCCCACTTGAGGCAAGGAATGGAGTGGGAAAAGTGATTTCCCAACTAATTACTCACTAAAATTGCTAACCTTGCCTAATTACTCATTCACACCCTTAATTACCCCCTAACCCATTAGGGTTCTAGCCACTACCGATCACAACTATGCTAACAACATCAACAAAACCAACCCTAGACATGATTTCTATCAACAACAGATCACAAACAAGCAAAACAAATGAAATAGCAAGCAAAAACAATTAAATAAGCAAGAAAGTAATTAGCAAAGCAATTAATGAAAGAGTTAAGGGAAGAGAAAACTTATCAAAGTGTTGTAGATGAACAAGAAAAAAGCAAAGCGAATGATAATCCAACATCTCTCAATTGTTTGAACCTTCAACCCTTGAATCACACCAAAAATCCACCAAAACCCTAGAATAATTAAGGCTAATCTTTCACTAAAACTCACTGATACAAAGCTGGAAATAATGTCTAAGTAACTAGAATTCAATAACCCAAGAAATCGTCAAAAGAGGGTATAAATACAAGAGAAAACAGTTGGCCAAAACGCAGTGCACAAGCCGAACATCACGCGCAGAAAAAAGGGAGACCAGTAGGGTAGCGGGCACTACCCTGTGAAAACTGCTGGGCGATTCTTCCTTCGTAAGACCGTAGGTGCGGTCCGGGAGACCGCGGGTACCGTCTTCCCTTGCCCAACTGAGGTAGTGGGTGCCACGCCAAGGGTGGCAGGGGCTACCCTAAGAAATCTGCCTTGGCGATTCTGAGCTCGAGAGACAGAAGCCAGTGGTAGCGGGTGCCACGCTCAGGGTAGCGAGGGCTACCCTGCTTGTCTTCTTCCCTTTGTTTCATCCTTCTTTCCAAGGCATGTAACGCCCGCTACAAGGGTCGTAGCGGGTGTTACCTCACTGATTTGCACCAAATGAAGGGAAGGTGGTCATGGGTCAACTCCGCCTCGACTCTCGGTCCGGCTCGGCTCGGGAAATCATCAAAAATGCTCTAAAATACCCCTTTTTGCTATGTTTTTGTGTAAAACACCAAAACCTATAAAATAACCAAAAACATACTAAAAAGCCATGAAAATAAACATGAAACAAGTCAAAATCCTAAGAATTAAGGCATTATTTAGACACAAAATTGGTTCTAAACACCCCCCACACTTAAACTTTTGCTCGTCCCGAGAAAAACAAAACAAAAACTACCTAAACTAACACAAACTCCTCTGTCGTGGGAGAGAAACGAGTGCATTTAGCGTATGCACCAAGCTCTTTGAACCCCCCGGCAACCCAGGTGGACGAGATGGACTCGTGAGGGTTTGTAGCGGCTATACCCACAAAAGCCAAAGAAAGAGGAGAGAGGAAAAGTGAAAAACAAAACCAAAGAAAACAAAGGAAAAGAAAAAATAGCTTCGCTTCAAAGGATTTTGCAATCTCAATCAAGAAAACGATATTAATCCTCCAAAAGGAACCGTTATGAGCATCTCACAAACACCTATCTCAAGCAAAAGTCAATCTTAGAAGTTTTTGATTTCCTACACCTCATGCCAAGCAAAACCCTATGTGTGTAAGTATTAGTGGGTTCTAACTGATTCCGATCGACCCCAAAGACTCACGCTCGAACTTAAAAACAAAACGAACAAGGAAAGAAAAAGGTGCCCTCCCCAGCATTTGGTCGCCCTTAGCTTGGTGAGGGCCGCAGGTGATGCAAGGAAAGGCTCCTCACTTTATTAACACTTAACTTTCTTTTTGGGGTTGGGTAATCCCAACAATTTTTTTAAAGCTTGAAGGTCGAGGTTAGTTTTGCGGGAATTACAACGGCCCATAATGCGGGGTTTACCCTCCCAACACAGGATTTTCCATTCACCTCTTCGTCGCAAGCGATATAGAAGGAGGCTTAAGGGGTATCAGCGCCGTACCGCTAATACCGGCTCCGTGTAGGTCGACTAACTTTATGGTGGTTAATGTCGTTCAGCCGACACGCCCCACTTAATCCAATTATTTAGCTTTCTTTTTCTTTCTTTTGCTTTTGCTTTTACTTTTCTCCTCTTTTTTTTTCTTTTTAGAAAACAAGCTCGGACATGAATCCCTAGAATCTCCCAGTTTCAACAAGAACGTGAAAAGAATCAGGGATCTCGCTAGACACTCAATGAAGGAAATCTAATTAGGTGATTCATGACAATCACCCAAGATAGGGTCGAAAATGCTCAAACCGGTTTCTTTCAAAGAAGATTAAGAACGACTTCCCAATTTTGACAACAAAAACCAAGAAACTAAGTGAAAACAAAAACAAAACGAAACCAAAAACTTTTAAGGTTTTCCACTCTCTTTTTTCTCCTTTTTCACACAAAAAATTTTCTAATTTTAAGCAAAACTAAGAAAACAAAAACAAAAATGCTAGGTGATCTACCCTTGAAACAGAATCCCCCCCCCCCCCCACACACACACTTAAAACGCCACAATGTCCTCATTGTGGGAAGGTGTCACATGAAAAAGGGTAGAGAACCTACAAAAACAAACAAACAAAAGCAACTAGCAAGCAAATGGTGGCGATCCGAGCCCACACGGCTCCCAACAGCAAGATAATCCCAACACAGACACTCAAAGGGGTTCACCAGCCAAAAGAAAGTCAAGCATGCAACAAGGATCAATATATGTACACATTCAAAGAGTGCGGAAAAAGGTTACCTCGTGGTCTTCAATTAAAGAACAGAACCAATCTGCGATCTAGGAAAACATCACACTTGGGTTAGGAATAAACAAGAAAACATAATAAGTGTGAATGTTCGCATGCACAAAAGAAAAAAAAAACAAAAACAGAAAAATAAACAAGACACTAGAGACTATAAACCAAGGAAAAACGAAAATATTTACAAAATTTACATTGACTCTAGCTGACCTCAACCCCGAATCTCACTAATTGAGGCGGGAATTGAGGGTGAATCAACTCTCATAACCGACCTTACTAATGATGAAGCCATGGATGCGAAACAACTCAAACCATGGGGACAACGAACTCAACAAAACCAACTAACCAGCTTACTTCCCCAATTTCCCCATAAAGCACCCCCCACACTTATCTAACACTAACAGTGTAAATAAAATCAATGAAAAGAGTAATGTGGGAACAGGGACACTTACAAATCAATGCTAGAACATGGATTCGGCAAGGGAGATGAGTTCTTGCTTGACAAAATGAGCTAAAATGCACAGCACACACAAACATAGTGCAAGAATAGCACACTCATACAACTCACTGTGTGAATGTGTGTGAAAATCGACAAGAACCTTAAGTACTACTAGTGAGTGTGCGTGTTTCAATAGATGAAATGCAATAGCTAATTACACACAACACTGAGCAAGAACAGACCACTCAAACTCAGCCCACAGCAAGGCAAGGTTATGCACAGAAAACTGACAAAATTAATCCCTAACTCAACATGAATGGATAGAGAACCAAAATCAGGTGAGAAAGAAAGAATTTCGCACAACCAATCTCACAAAGCATCAATACAAGGTCATAACATTCGAACTCAGCACATAGTGAAGTAGGATTAAGCGCAAAAATCGACAAAATCAATCCCTAACTCAGCAACAATGATGAACGAGCCAAATGCAGATGAGAGGGGAAGGGATTTCGCACAATTTACACAAGAAATACCTCACTTAGATGTGTATACCAGATGCTCGAACAATGCTGCACAGTTGGAACGAATCTGGGCAGAAATCAAAACCTTGGCAGCAAATTTTCTTAGCAAGGAGAAGAATTAGGGTTTAGGATCGAAAATTGGGGGAAAGAGAGGGACGAATTGAGAGTTGAGAGGAAAAATTTGGTATGGGTGAGAGTTTAGTCGCGAGTTTAGGGCTGCTAGGGAGAGTGAGAGTCGAGGGAGTGAGAAAGGAAATGAGAGAAGTTAGAAATTAATCGGGGTTTAGGGTTGAAAATAAGTCGCTGACAGTGCCAAGTCGTGGGCGCGACCGGCACTGTCACGGGCGCTACGTCCGCAGAGAGTCGGGGGTGTTGGGTGTGCGTCGCAGCTTCGCAGGTGGTGTCCCTCGGACCGCAGCTGCGGTCAGCTCCTGGACGTGATGTTGTTGTTGCTTCTGTTGCTTGGTAGCGAGGGCTACGTCGATGGTAGCGCCTGCTACCTCTGCTCTGTTGTCCATACCAACGAAAACTTCCAACACCCCAAAACAAAATCCAACTCCTAAAATTTCCACACTTCAACACTCAATTTTCCACACTCCTTCATACTCAATCTAAAGTTTTTAATAAATTTCGAAATCTCCCTCAACACTCATATTCTTTTCAAAACTTCACTCATTCACACACTACTTCTTTCGCTCCAAATTTCAATTTTCTTATTTTTCACATCCAACTCTTTTTTTTTCTATTTTTCACATCATTTTTCTTCTCTCTTTTTTTCAAACTTTTCTTTTGAACTTAGAACTAATACCTCAAATTACAAAAGAAGGAGATAAAGAAAAACAAAAAGACAAGAGAAAAATGGAAAAACCTAAAGAAAACTAAAAAGAGAAATTAAAAAGAAGAAAAAAAAAGAATAAAAGTAGAAAAGTTGTAAAAACTAAAAATTGAAAAAGGAACCTCAAAAATTATGGGGTGCCTCCCATAGAGCGCTAGTTTTAGGTCCCTAGCTTGACCTAAATACTTACTTGATTCTTGGAATCCTTAGGACACAAACCAAAAACATCATCAACCTTTTCCACCAATTCTTCTTCCTCTTTTTCCCACGATTCTCAAAAAGAGTTGTGGTTGACATGGGATACTCTTCCGGTGGTTTAGTCATTCTCCTAGGAAATCCGGGTAGCATTTTCTTTGGCTTACTCCACCAACGCTTCCTTCTTCTCTTCCAACACTTCCTAGCCTTGTGTATAAATGAGGCTTGCTTCCTCAAGAACTTAGTAGGGTATGAGGATATAGAAGTAGAGAGTGACTCCAATTTGGTGTTTGGTGGTTTACCGGGCCTAGGACCTTTGAAAATCATCTCACTGACTTTGTTGCACTCAACATAGGTTTCCCTCAAAGAAATTTCCTTCCTCCATGGAATGATCTTAAGAGGATGATCATGGTGAATGTCCTCAAATTCCCTTATATTTGGATGCGAAGCCCTTAAATATTTGATTTCTCCCCAATCATCGGGCTCAACTTCAAGGAAATAAGACTCTTTTTGGGGCTCATCCAAGATGCCTACCACTGCATTGTCCTTAAAATGAGATTGTTTGTGGGATTTCACGCTTGAAGGGTCAATGTCGAAAACAATATGATCTTTACCCACATGAAGAGACAAGCGACCTCTTTTCACATCTATGATAGCTCCTGCAGTGGCAAAGAAGGGTCGACCAAGAATAATGGGAATATTCCAATCTTCCTCCATCTCTAAAATAACGAAATCACAAGGGATGAGAAAACTTCCCAGTTGAATTGGGACATCTTCTAAAATCCCTAGTGGTCTTCTAATACTTCTATCGGCAAGTTGCAAATTGATTGTCGTGGGGATCAAATCATCGAGATTGAGCCTCTTGCATATGGAGTGAGGCATGATACTCACACTTGCTCCCAAATCACAAAGTGCTTTATCAATCTTCATTTCCCCAATCAAGCATGGAATAGAGAAATTCCCGGGATCAGCTAGTTTCTCGGGGGTCTTGCTTTCCATAATGGCATTGCAATGAACCGTAAGATGAACGGTCTATGACTCCTTGATTCTTCTCTTATTTTTCAAGAGGTCATTGAGATGTTTCTTAAATGAAGGGACCTCCGACATGGCATCTAGAAATGGTATGTTAACTTGAAGTTTCTTCATCATCAAAATAAACCTAGAGAATTTCTCATCACTCTTTTGTTGAACCAATCTTCCGGGAAATGGAACTGGTGGTCGATATGGTTTCAACTGCCCCGTGGGTTGATCAAGATCATTCTCCTTCACAATCTCCTTGGGTTTCACCAAATCTTCTTTCTCCTCATTATTAGACATCCCAATCACAACATCATCCTCTTTCACCTCATCAACGGATTGCTCAACCTCCTTATCTTCTCTCCCAAATATATTGTCAACATCTCCCTCATTCTCTCTAGAAGGTTCCTCCTCCACCAACTTGGGTCCCTCAACTTCTTTTCCACTCCGCAAAGTAATAGCATTCACCTCCACCTCTTGAAAAGGTTGAGGTTGGGTAGGTATAGATTGAGGTTGGTTGACTTGAGCTAATTTAAGTTCGAGATTTCGGATGTAAGCTCGATCCTTCTCTTGATTCTCCATGATTTGTTTAAGCATCAACTCAATCGAAGATTCTTGGGGTGGTGAAGAAATTTGAGGTTGTGAAATATCTTGTTGGGTTCGGTGGAAGGATTCTTCTTGAATAGATGAGTGATGTTCATGGGGTTGAGTGGTAGAAGGGTGATGGTTGGTGATGTGATAAGGATCTTGGTTGATGTGGGTAGAATGGATAGCGTTCATTTGCACCAATTATTGAATTTTCGCACATTGTTGGGTAGGATGAGGACCATAGCAAAACTCACAAGTATGAACATTCGGAATAGAAATGGATGCAAAGGATTGCATTGCTTGGGCAATTCTCAACTGATTTCGAACCTCAGCATTCGACTTCCTTTTTTGTATTTCACAAACGGTGGACAAAAGAAATTTTATGATCAGGTTATCCTCCAAGAAATTGCCTCCGTCTCCTGAACTTTGGCCACTCCCCCAATGAGGAGCGTGTTGTGATAGCTCATGTAAGAAATATTGGCCTCTTCCACGGTCTTCTTCAAAAACATCCCTCCGGACTCATTATCAATAGATTATCTAAGAGGGCCACGAAGCCCATGATAGAAATGTTGAACCAACATCCAATCCGGTAAATTATGATGAGGGCACTGTCGTTGAAGACTCTTAAATCTCCCCCAAGTGTCGAAAAGACTCTCTCCCGGACCTTGCTTGAAACTTAAAATTTCTGCTCGAAGTCGGTGTGTCTGCTCCGCAGGAAAGAAACAATGAAGAAAATCTCCTTTAAGTGCCTCCCATGAAGAATAAAAACTAGGTGGACATGTTTGTGGCCATATCTTCGCTTTCCCCATGAGAGTGAGAGGAAAGAATTTCAACTTCAAATATTATGATGATATCCTTGGAATGTGCATAAAGCTAATCCGGTCTTCGAACTTATCAATATGAGCAATGGGACTTTCAGCAGCATCGTCCCCATGAAACGGGTTTCTTTCACAGACTTCAAGTAAATGCGGTTCAAACTCGAACATATCATCGGGTGGTAATGGTGGTAATGTGATCGGACTACCTCCCGTACCCAATGATGGAACGACATATGATAGAAGGGTACAAGGTGAACCAGCTTGAGCTTCACCCATTAGAACTCGAAAACTCCTACAAGAAATGAAGAAGCATCAAATTCATTGGGATCGGGATAAACTGATTTCTAGCGTGAAAGCAAACTCAATTAACCAAATACCAAGAAACTAAAACTAGGGGCGCTGGCTCCCTGGCAATGGCGCCATTCTGTGTAACATGGTTTTTGTACCCCGGTTTTTATATCGTTCTACTCGAAGAGCTAGGGGCCTTGGTCATAGAATCTAGGTCAATAATCGGGATAAGATTGCTAGGGTAAGGTTATCGGTTGAAAGGGGGTCACAACGCAAGAAATAAAGCTAAGGTCAGTCAGGGTGAAACAATAGGTTTCGAGGGCTTTTCGGGATGCAAACGGGAACAAGGAGATAGGTTTCGCAACAAAGATGCAACAAGGAAGGAGATCAAGTGGCAATTCCAACCCAACGGGCTTCCTCTTTCGAGGATAGTCCGGATTAACTTCCCCAAAGTCCACACGGACCCGGAGGGTTGAAGAACCGCAATTCCCTAGTTAGTCTCTATTCACATTCGTGAGTAGAGTGCTAAATATCCCAATTTCAACCTTCCAACTCAAGTGTTGGATGTATTCGGGGACTTTCGGACCTAAATACATCCAACTTGAGGAAAGGAATGGAGTGGAAAAGTGATTTCCCAACTAGTTACTCATTAAAATTGCTAACCCATGTCTAATTACCCATTCACACCCTTAATTACCCCCTAACCCATTAGGGTTCTAGCCACTACCCATCACAACTATGCTAACAACATCAACAAAACCAACCCTAGGCATGATTTCTATCAACAACAGATCACAAACAAGCAAAACAATTGAAATAGCAAGCAAGAACAATTAAATAAGCAAGAAAGTAATTAGCAAAGCAATTAATGAAAGAGTTAAGGGAAGAGAAAACTTATCAAAGTGTTGTAGATGAACAAGAGAAAAGCAAAGGGAATGATAATCCAATAATCTCTCAATTGTTTGAACCTTCAATCCTTGAATCACACCAAAAATCCACCAAAACCCTAGAATAATTAAGGCTAATCTTTCACTAAAACTCACTAATACAAAGCTGGAAATAATGTCTAAGTAACTAGAATTCGATCCCCCAAGAAATCGTCAAAAGAGGGTATAAATACAAGAGAAAACAGTTGGCCAAAACGCAGTGCACAAGTCGAACATCACGCGCAGAAAAAAGGGAGACCGTAGGTACGGTCCAGGAGACCGTAGGTATGGTCTCGTTCTGTCCAGTGATGGAAGCGGGTGGCACCAGTAGGGTAGCGGGCGCTACCCTACGAAAACTGCTGGGCGATTCTTCCTTCGTAAGACCGCAGCTGCGGTCCGGGATACCGCGGGTATCGTCTTCCCTTGCCCAACTGAGGTAGCGGGTGCCACGCCAAGGGTGGCGGGGGCTACCCTACGAAATCTGCCTTGGCGATTTTGAGCTTCAAGAGACAGCAGCCAAGGGTAGCGGGTGCCATGCCCAGGGTAGCGGGGGCTACCCTACTTGTCTTCTTCCCTTTGTTCCTTCCTTCTTTCCAAGGCATGTAACGCCCGCTATAAGGGTCGTAGCGGGTGTTACCTCACTAATTTGCACCAAATGAAGGGAAGGTGGTCTCGGGTCAACTCCGCCTCGGCTCTCGGTCCGACTCGGCTCGGGAAATCACCAAAAATGCTCTAAAATACCCCTTTTTGCTATGTTTTTGTGTAAAATGCCAAAACTTACAAAATAACCAAAAACATACTAAAAAACCATGAAAATAAACACGAAACGAGTCAAAAGCCTAAGAATTAAGGCATTATTTAGACACAAAATTGGGTCTAAACAATGATGATTTATGTCATGGGCCAATTGATGCTATTGATGAGGAGTCTTGTGAGGGGTTTATGGGTGGATTAGATCCTTCAAGCAAGGAAATTGATGATGTACTCCATGCTTCTACACTTTGTTCACTACCTTCCCTTGCCCCTAAGAACCTTGAGGAGTCCAATCCCTATGAAAAGACAATTGATGTTCATGTTGATGTGGAATGTGTGGTTAACACTTGTGATGTGACTGTGATTGAGGGGACTAACAATGTTCTTGATTTGTCCTTAGGAACTGTAGGAGGATTTCATCCCTATCTTGATCCATATTGTAAATGCCTAGAGGACTCAGCTACAAAAATCATGTGGCAACTTATTTTGATTCTTTGGATTTTTCTAGTACTTTTGATCTATTTAAGAGAACGCAACTAATATTCTTTGCTATGAGTATTTTGTTGTTCTCTTATTTGCAAGCTTGTGAACCACATGCTACCGATTTTGACAAGCTTCTAAGGGCTTTGACTGCGTCCGAGGTAATTGCTTAATCACAAGGTCGTGATGGAGTGGCTGATGCTCCCGTGCCTTTTTCCTGAAGAAGAGATGCTTTGGGCATCCTGCACCTAACCTGGTGAGTTCTTTCTATTTTTTTCCCTTTATTTTTCTTCGTTTTTTTTAGAGTGTGATGCATTATGTCGTTTCCTTCTTGTGCATGCTACCCTTACTCGACATGTATTACGAACACTGCTTTGTCCAAGCATTGGGGGATTTGGGTTGATTGTCTTTAAATCATGTGCTTAAGTGAGACCGACGTTTATAGTTGCATATTTGTTAGTTTCCTTTTGTGTTTGTTAGGCTTTGAATTTGCATCTAGGTTGCATATAGGAGTAGTTTTCTTGCTTTCTTGTTAAAAGTTTAAAAACAAATAAAAATTAAGATAACTTTTAGATTCGAAAACCACTCCTTTGATTAACACTTTGAGAGGTGTGTTTGGGTTGTCATTGCAAGTGTATACTCATGTGATTTCCGGCTTGATGTGGATGATGAAAGAGACGGTTGCTTGTTAGATTTAGGTTTCTTTGTCTTGTTTGTGATTCATCTTGTCTTGATCGATTCTTGTGCATGATAGTGAAGTTCTTGTGTTTGGTTCATCAAATGAACTAGTTGCAGTGATTGTGGTAGGTTAACCCGTGAGACTTTTTGAGCCTAAAAGACTATCATTTTTATAGTCTCATTTTCTTTTGAGTGTGACCTTACTATGTTTACATCTTTAGAACTTGATTTGACTCTCTTTGAAACTGCATTTAACTTGTGCATTGTGTTAGTATGATTGAGGCCCATATCGTAGCAACAAAGCCAAAAAACCACCTAACAATATAACCCCTTTTTGCTAGCCCGTTACTAACCATTTTTCCTGTCTTGTTGTTTACTCTATTCGTGCGCACCCTTGGCCTGTTCTTAATTCTGTATCCTTTTAGCCAAGATTAGTGAAGCAACAATTGAGTTGGGGGCAGTTTTGTAGTCTTTGATGGTGACTTGGATGGTTAGTTTGCTCGATGAGATGAGCGTTGTTGTTGATCATTATTTAACCTCTCTCTTGTTTGAAGCTTTAATTGGGTTGAAAGGGAAAATAATCCATTTTTATGTAATCATGCTATTCACCGAATAAAAAAAATGGAATGAATCTTATTGAAGAAAAAAAAAGAAAAAGAAAAGAAAAGCTTTGAAGAATAAGGTGAATAGCATGGTGGTTTTCTTGCTTATATTGACTCTTCCTTACTTTTCTTTCGGCGGGGAGGTATTTATGCTTCACTGCGGTGTGATGTAAGTGGTGTTATGCTTTATGTTTTGGGCATGTTGCTCTTTAGGTCCTTGGCTCTTAGCTCCATTCCCAAACGAATTCCTTCCTTACTCTACACCAAAGCCCCATTACAACCCTTGAAAAGTCCTCATGATTAACTTTTATGCATGTTGTCTATAGAGGTAGAGAATCAGGAGTCTTGTCAAGCTTATGGTAGTATGCTTACATTGGTTGAAGGTTTTCAGCGAACCGTTATATCTTTTGCAAACACACGAGGGGAGTGATCCACATACCCTAAAGTGAGGTCTTACCGATCCCAACTAGTTCGCCAAGCATGTGAATGGATTTTGATTGCATTTAAGTTGTGATGTATTGGTTGTGTTACTTCCTGACTTGTGATTCTATTTCGAACAACAATCTTTGTTTCTATTTGAATCTTATTCTCGCCAGATAGTCCTTGAGTGTATGCTTGTCTTGGTATTCTTACATTGCCCTTATATTGGAGGAGGTGTGCGTTTGGTTTGTTTTTGAGTCCTTTCATCTAGTTTTGAGTCTTGTACTTGCTTTGGGACAAGCAAGGAGTAAGCATGGGGGGATTTGATAACTGTGTTTCATGACTATATTTTTGGGGGATTTTGATATGAATTAGGGATAGTTTTGAGTGTAAATTTTGATTTATATTCCAATTTCCCTACTACACTTGGTGTTGTTGTTTGTGATGTAAACTTTTAGATTTTGAGGCCAAAACACCAACAATTCCTCAACCTTTGGTAAGAATCGATGCACTACGGACCTCCCCTACTAAATCTCGACTCGTGGTACAAATTTGGGACGGAAAGGAGCAAGGAACGGCCAGACAATGGGTACCATGGGCAGACCGTGGTACATGCCACGGCCCAGCAGCTCCTTGTGTGTGCTGGCTTTTGCGCAGATAGAAGACACGTTTTTGGGCCATCAATTCACTTCACGCGCCCAATCACAAATGAGAGAAGTAGAAGCCCAATCAAGAAGTGAGGGCCAACAATTAATTCATTCATTCAGCCATTCAATTCGCCCAGCGCAAGAATCAAAAGAGAAAAGTAGAGAAAATTTGGATGGAGGAAATGTATTGCTTTTGGGTCAACCAGTCCAATGAGCAAAGAATTTGATAACCCAAAGAAAACCACCTTTTAATACATAGTAATTAGTTTAAATAATCTAGGTTATGGATAAATCACGGATAATTAAAGCGCGTGTTCCATTTTCTTTTCCTCACCAAGTGTGTGTGTGTGTGTTTTTTTTTTTTTTTTTTGCAGGACTTGAACAGTGCAACGATCGTTCAGTTATCGGTCTAAAATTTCTTTTCTTGATGTTTCTCTTCTGATAATTTATATTAATCATGATCGTTTATGCATTCTCTTCCAAGTTCGATTTAGTGAGCCTTCTTTTATCCAAATCCATTTAGGATATAATTATGAGAAATTTCAAGGAAGTATATGAGTAAATTCAAGTTTAAGAATATACAAGTATAAGAAAGGGTGTTTAAGTGGATGAATTATAATCCTATGGGCCTCAATTAACCAAATAAGGAGGAGTGTTGGGCTAAGTTAGTCATGTTTATAAGTCAATTAGGAGAGTTGATATTAGTTACTCATTTAGCTAATTCAAACTCACACCCTTTTAAACTCACTCACACCCCCCCCCACTCTCATTTTCTTTCTCTCGGATCCTCTCGCCCCCCCCCCCTCCTTTTTACCTCCTCACCTTCCTCCCCTTTGTTACCCTTACTACATCTCGTCGTCAACCCGAGCCTGGTCGCCGGCCACCGACGTCACCACCATCTTCTTCCTCTCCTTTTTCCTTCAAATTAAGTGGTGAGCTCTCCATCTTCCTTAGTCTCTCTCTCAAGTGTTAATCCATGTGTACAAACTGATTTTGTCTCTTGATGTTTTGTGTTTTATTCAGAAAAGAAACAAGTGCCTTGGGAGTTCAAGTGGTTGGTGATGGGAGCCAAGGAGAGAAATTGGTGAGTTCATGAGGGAATGTTGTTTTTATGCTTGGATGGGTATAAATTAAACTATATTATGAACATGCAAGAGCTTTTTGGTTATTTGATTCTATGTAGTAGAATGAATTATGGATAAGCATGGGTGCACATTTGAGAATTAGTTTTAGATTGACAAATTTGGGTGTATTATGTGATTTTATGATAAATTCATGAAGGGTGTTACTTGGGATATCAAGTTATGTGAGGATTTTGTTTTGCATGTCTGAAAAATAGTCATGGTTGAAGGTTTCTGGATGTTTTAACTCTGGAAATTGAGTAGTTATGCTTAAGAAGTGATTTGGAATATAATAATGTAGAATATTTAACATTAGAGTGCATGCATGCAAGGCTAAGTGTAACATGGTTTTTGAATATGGTTGCAATCTAGAAATTCCAGAGGGTATGAAATGTGATTTTGTCCCATTTTATGGCATTACTAGGTATATTCAAGTGTTAGATAACACCCAGTTTTTGTACCTCGTCGTTTTGGTAAGTATATTAGGAGTTATGGCCAAAACAATAAAGTCGCGCGAATTTATAAATTTTTGACGTCAGTTTAAAGATGAACATTTTTCGAAGGGTTAGAGGTTCCTATGGGTTAAGATATGAACCTGAAAGTTGTAGGGGACATTCTGTCTTTCCATAAAGGTATGGTATACGTCCATAGGATATCGGGAGAGAAAGTTATGAGCTTTTATGTGAGAGGCAAAAATCTGAATTTTCCAGAAAATGTTTGTGGCTGGCTCTGTTCTGGGCTGAAATTCGACCCTTTCCCATGCTTAGATCAAATGGTGGTAAAAATAAAGATTGAATTATGAACCACAAGCTTTCCATAGACAGCTTATAGGCCCTAAACCGATTAGTGTAGCTCAAGTTATAGCTCCTCGAAAAAGTGTAGCCGACGTACTTATTTTTCTGGGCAGCTTTGAGAAATAGGAATTTTGTCCTTCTTAACCATGTCTTTGGCTTTCGAGGCGAACTATAAAGTTGTGGTGTATGTTCCAAGCTTTCTAAAAAGTCCTTTTATGCCATGATCCGACAATTGAGGGATAAGATATGATCTTACGAGTACGCCTTATAAATCGAGTTTATTATTATTATTCTTAGAAGAATTCACTAAGTTATTTCTCCCATGCTACCACCCAAGTCCTAATTCATGGTTTCTTTTATTTTAAAGTCCCTTCAAGAGATCGTTGCGCTACTGTTCAAGTCTCTGCCCGTCCAGTACGTGTTGTTAAGTCTTCAGATATATATATATTGCCTGACATTTTATGCGTGATATTATAAATTAATCTTTTTATGCTAAGTGCTGAAATTATATTTTATCATTCGTGTTCATTTGTAGATTCTCTTGAGTTATGTTCAAAATTATATACAAGTAGTTATGGATTTTTAAGTACCCAGGGTTGATTTATCAAGTTAATTTTTCAGTTTATTCTAAGAATTTATGCTACGCGTCCTTTAGGTTAGAGACTTTCACGATAATTCCATGTTTTGGAGGTTAAAGTTATTTCATGAATAAATTCCTTTATAAGTTCGATTCTTATTCAAGGGGATTTCAAGGATATATTTAAGTTATGATTAAAAAGGTGGTTTAAGGATCCAGTGTTATTAAGAATCCAAGGTCAAGGTTTCAAGTTTCTAAGTTTTAACAAAGGCCTCGCACAGGTTTAATCGTGCCTTAGAGCACACCAGGGAACCCGTGCCTTAGGGTAGACCATATTATCCGTTTTGTAGTGCATACCAGGATAACCGTGCCTTGTGCACACCAGGGAAAACATATGAATATAGTGCCTAAAGTGCACCCCATGGAAATCTGGTCAATATAGGACATTGTCCACCATCCGGATCTCCCGATCGGTCCGGGTATTGCGCATACGGAGGCTTAGCCGAGGATCGCAAGTAGGGGACCTTCAAGTTTATAACATGGCAACCAAGTGTAACGTATCTTAAGTTACACAAGTCATTTGAATCAAAGTAAAGTTTTATGATTACATGCCTAAGTTTTATGTACTCTAAGTTTTCTAAGTGAGAGAGAGCGAGCAAGGTAAAGGTTTACAGGTGGTATTTTCAAGGGTTATAAATCTTGTTTTATGGGAGTTTAAAGTCATGTTTAGGTTAAGGTTTTACATATGTTCTATATCAGGTCGTGCATGATTTAGATTGCGTTTAAACAAGGTTGTTGTTAATTTAATAATTTAAAGGAAGGGACTCATAAGTACGTTTCTTTTAAGTTGTCACTTAAATTGCAGGTTAAAGTATTTTCTTCTCATACAGGTTAAGTTAAGGTCAAGCTTTGTAAGTTATGTTGTTTTTATTGTTTATTGTTTATGGTTATTTCTATTGTTTTAAATGGTTTTGGAACCGCGCTAATTAAATAAAATTATTTTCGAAATGATTCTTACCTTATAGGGGTATACGTACTGAGTTTATCTCACGTTTCGAAGTTTTATGTTTTCGTTTTAGGGAGCACGGTTAAGAGTGATGGCAAGACATCGGAAGGACGAACCCCTAGGTCAAGTGAGGCGACTAAGGTGATTTGGGAGCGCAATCTGTCTAATGATTAAAGAGTTGTTGCCATGGTGTTGTTTTGTATCTAAGTGTGAATTATGCTGTGAAGATGTTAGGTTAAGTATGTTTGTGAGGAATTGTAAAGTTTACGTTGGATTATGTTATGGATGTCCGTTCGGGATAGGTTATAGCCTTGTCCACTTCCTTGGATGGCGGTAATGCCCTGAGATGAGTAATTCCGCTCCGCTAATCATTAGGTTAAGTAAGGTATTAGCTTAATCTGATGATTAATATACTGGGGGTATTACAAAGAAAGAAGTGGAGGGGCAATTTATGGGAATGATTCAGCAGCCCATTCTTTCATCATCTTCAATCGACACAATGGCAAAGAGAGAAGGGGGGCAATTGATACCACTTGCTGGGCCATTTCATTTATTCTTCATGCGGTCCAATCAAAGGAGAAAGGTCAGGGGCAATTCAATTCACTTTCCCATTCATTTTGGTCTAATCATGAAGGAGGAGAAGTGAAGGAAATGAATTTGATTCTTCCACCATTTATTCGACCCAATCATAAGAAAGACTTGTGGAGGCCATTGAATTCATTTGTTCAATCATTCATTCGTCCCACGCCAGCACAAAAAGCGAAGGAAAGAAATGGGAGGCAGTTTCTACCACGCCCAGGCCGTAGTGTTGGCCACGGTCCGTGGCTGACCTGGCTGGTGAGTGATCGTGCGCCCCAAGTAAAAAGGGCAGCAGCAGTTGTAATTAAAAGGGGGGTCATTCATTGACGATTATTCATCCATCATTCATCACCTATCATCCACCCATTCAAGAGAGAAACCCTAATAACCCCATCTACTCCTCAAACTCCCATTAATCAAGACTAAGGACAAGATTCAAGATGCAGATCGATTCGAAGAGTGGCGAAGATCGAGACTCGAGAAGAAACCATTGACGGTCGCGAGGAAGACTTCACCCCGGTATCGAAAGACTCGACAGTTGTAATTCTTCGTAGTATTCTTTCTTTTCGATTTCTTTCATTGTTTTGAGAACCAATCATGATGTTTGGAACTTGTTTCGTGCTTTTCTTGAATATGACTGAGTAGATTTCTTGAATTCTAGGGTTTTGCAACCCGAAGCAATGTAGTTTGATTGATTGTGTGAACTAGGTTTTAGTAATCGAACTCGTTGTAAGGTTAGCATCTCCCTAGAAGTCTTTCTCTCTTGATTAGAACCTTTGATTGTTTTTCCCTGCTTTATTAGTTTGTTTAGTTGTTAAACCTTTTCCGAAACCTAAAACCTGATTAGTTTAGCTATCGCGATAGAGATTAGTTTTCTGTGCTTCTAATTGAGTCCCTATCGGATCGACCTTGATGTGCTATTACATACACTGTGTGCTTGCGGCCCTGTCACCCTCCTTGCCCTTGTTGGGGAATCCATGCTCTAACTGGCAACTCGATCAAATTCTTCTTCAACAACCTATCCAGCGGCTCATATTAGGTAAAATCAAGAGGCGTATAAGTCTCATATTTAGCAGGGAATCTTGAGATTGGGCTTATGTTATGATTCTGGATAACGTCGGCTTTCACAACCTTTGAAGGATTGTAGAAGGTCCTCCGATTAGTACTTTTCTATCCATGTGAGGCGACATTTCTTTCCTCTCGCACCTCCAGCTTAGGGTATAACTTCTTCAAGTAGTCAAAACACTCTACCACATGAAAGTCAAGTTGTTGACTTAGACTTTGTTTTAAACCTCAAATGAAGGTGTCAAGATGCATCTCTGTAAGGATAATGTTGGTAACTTAAGACAACATAGCATGCCACCTCTCGTAATAAGAGGAGAAGAGCTCATCATCTCCTCGATGAAGGAAGAGAGGATCGTTGTTGTAATTTTCCGAGCTTGATCTTACCTCACTTTCAGCAGACATGGGGATTGAAGGAGGATCAATCAAGAAACGAGAGGGAGAAAATGAATTAAGAAAACGATTTACATGGAAAATCCTTCTTGAAAATCAGACACGAGATCTGATCAATGATCCAAAACCAAAAAAACAATTCGGTGTGGAACCGTAAGCTCCGATATCATGTGAAGGATGAAGAATAATCTATTTAGAAATAGAGAAAGACAAAAACAGAATGGAACAGAATATGATTTTGTATTCTGTGATAATGAGCTAAGCACTTTACATATAAGTATATATAAGTGTACAACCTGGAAAGAGAAGAGACGGCCCGACAAAGAGGCTAACAACCTAAACCTGCCTAACAAACAAAGATCTAGGGTAACTTATTACATAATCTCTACAATCATAAGTGTCACAAGGGATTATATGATTCACATAAAAAAAAAAATAGTTCAAGGAGGGGGGGGGGGGGAATTCGCCAAAAAAACCCACTCATGTCAGTCGTTAGAGATGTGCCAATATATGCTAATAGAAAAACACCGTAAAAGGTTGGATTAAGCAATAAGCTCTGACATGATCAAAAACGAAATATACTCATGTTGCTGGCTCGACTTTGGCCTTTCAATCAAATGACAAAAGTAATAGATGGTCATCTGATGGGCCTTCAAATGAAGGGTGCACGAGATTTGTTGTCGGATTTATTTTCCCCTCATCACAAGAAAACTCTATCTATTTGTTCTTTGATATCCTCTTCAAAGTTTTATGGGTTGGGGACAAAAGAATGTCTCCATCAATTTCAATTAAACAGAGGGTTGACGTAAGAAAAGAAGACCAAGCTACTTCAGCTACCCTATTTTTGGGATTGGATTCACAATCATTTGATGTTTTTCTTTATTTTTACTGTCAATGTAACATCCCAAACCCAATTTAACGTGTGGATCATGGGGTTGAATTTTACAAAAACACAAATGCACCATTTGGACAAATATTTTTAAAAGTGCACCATTCGAAAAATGAAAAAACACAAGTACACCGCTTGAAATTTCCCTATATTACTAACCAACTACAAACTAAAATAGTCATCTTTGTGCTTGACTCTCCATTAGTTTCACCAACATGGATTTTACAAAAAAAAAAAAAGATGCCAACCAGGCAACAAGAAAATAAGTGCAAACGCAATTTACAAAAAAATGCCAATCCAAAACATGAAAATGAGTCCAAATGCATTTGTTTTATCGTTTCATATCACTTGTTTTCTCAAGTGTCAACCATATCATGTTTTATGTTTATATCGAAGCTACCAGCAGCCCAGCAGTAATGGCACAAACAGCTACATATTAAGACAAGGCATGAAACAGAAAATGAGTGACACAGAATCCTACAGACAACAAAACTTGATTCAACAATATCAGCATTGACACATTTAGCACCATTTTATTAATATAATATATAAATAGTATGTTCCAAAAATAAAAGTAATCTGCCTTACAATTACAGGTCCTGGGAATTCCAAGTAACCAAAAGGGGGGAAAAGAGAAAAAAATAAAAAGCCAACAATCCCAGGACATCATCAATAAATCAAAAACTACAAAAAGAACGTACACTCGCATATCAAATGAAGTCCCTTATTTTAAAGAGGTCATATAAATGAAGAATTGACTAAAAAAAAAAAAATCCCAAAAAAAGGACCACCTGTTTGTGTTGGGGGATTACAGAAATCTTCTGAAATCAATAATCCCTTTCAGCTTGAACCCAGAAATCCCAGCGTGTATCCAAAGAATGAATAAACATTTAGTCTGACCCAAAACAAATTTTCAGTTGTGTCCGGCTCCAACCAACACTATCTACACTAGTTGCAGCTCTTGGTATGCAAAATGATTCCCAGCTGAAACATGGATTTTTCTACACAAAATTCCTGTTACCCATGAAGGCAGACGTCTTGTTTTTTTGCTGACCTCCCTAATCGCAATCCAAGCCACAAACTTCAAGCACAATGCCGCCTTTGGGAGTGAAGGGGTTGATTCTGACCCAGAGAAGAGAGAAAATGGAGGCAAGCAGGATAGACCAGACAATGATGATAGTGGGAAGGCGGTCTTGTCTTCCCATCATACCCTTGAGGAATGGGTAGAGATGCATGATGACCCACAAAGCAAAGAATAGCCTACCGAAGAGAGGTCCCCAAGACTCATAACCATTGTTGATGGCATCTGAGATCCCAACTATGACCCCAATCACATTTATGATTAGCAATGTCATGGGTGGGACCAAAAGAGATGTCCATTTGAATAAGTAGAGCTCCGAGAACTCCCCATCATCAGCTGCTTTGGACGTCACAGTGAAGTTGGTGTCCACACCAGCTAGAACCTTAAGGAGACCCTGGAAGAGGGCAAACAGATGAGAGGATACACCACCAATCACCCAAAACTGCTCATTTCTCCACATATCATCTATGGCCACGTGCCCCCATTGCATTTCTAGGATACTTGTTGCAGCAATGGAAATGAAGAGCGCCATAAACAAGATACTCGCATAGCTGCTGATCTGTAAATCAATCAATCACCATCACAACCAGTGTGAAGAGTAAAGTAGAAATTGAAGGGGAAAAAACAATGAAGGGCTGAAATTACCTCTGGTACAATGAACTTTCCAGTGAGGAGACACACAGCTGGCAAAGTACAATAGACCAACAACGGGATGGACGTCAATGGGTACACAACGGAGTTGATGTAGGAGAAACGCTCAAGTGGTTTGAGGCCACCATTATACCCGTACCATATGGGGCAATGCTTACTCAGGAGAATCTCAACAGACCCCAAAGCCCACCGAAGAACTTGGTGGAGACGATCTGAAAGGTTAATGGGAGCAGAACCTTTAAATGCAGGTCTTTTTGGCATGCAGTACACTGACCTCCACCCATGACAATGCATCTTGAATCCAGTCAAGATATCTTCTGTCACAGAACCATAGATCCACCCAACCTGTTGCAAAATATCACAACGGTCAAGGACATAATTGTACTCAAGCTTGCCAACAACTATTACTTTTTCCGAAATATTTTGGAGTGACCAAGGGCTGTTGCCTGTTAGTTTTCAAGTAGAGGATTACCTCTTTTCCCCATTCAGTTTTGTCTTCATAGCCACAGCTGATTACATGTATGGACTCCTTTAGGAGTGATGCTTCGCTTACTCCATGAGGAACCCCACCATCCTCCATGAGCGTTGAAGCTACAAAGACTGGTGACTGACCAAATTTCTTCTCAAGTTTTTCTTGGGGCATAAGAGCTGACTTTTCACTACCAACTCCTGCATGTATGCATAATAACAAGATAAGCACATTGTAGAACATATAAAGATTAAAGATACCACCGGATGCTGTTTATATATTTGCATAAATGAGAGGCATTGGTTCTCTTTTTCACATTATTTGGTATGAGCTAAACTGTGGTATCCCACAGGTCTCGGGATTGATTCCTAGGAGCAGCAAGAGGTGTGTATGCCTGGTTTCCCCGCTCCCCCAAGCACCATGGGCTGGTGGACTCATTGGGTTTTCCCTGAGATAGGGGGCCTAGTGGGTGGCCCGACTTACCATTGTAAAAAAAAAAAAAAATGTATGGTACGCACCTTCAATTCCCTCAATGTTCTCAAGAGCATGTATTTGAGTGGATGTTTCCTTGTTCTTAGTCTTCTTGTTAATTTCCTTGTTCTTGTTGTCCTTGGACTTTGATTTCCGGCCCTTCTTTCGGGACCCACAACAGAAGCAACAAACACACCATTTTGGCCAGCAGTTACAAGTCTTGCCTGGGGGCTTCTTCTGTTTTGGGGCATCGAACCCATAGAGTGCCTGCCTTCTAAAGACACAACCAGTCCCAACATAAATTGGCCCTTGAATACCATCGAGACCCTTCATGTTGATCTGATTGGGTAAAAAGAAAAAAAAAGGCAATGGGGGGGAGAAGTCAAGAAATTTGCTTCCTCAATGGTGATGAAATTACGAATGTCCAAAACGATCAGAGAAGATGGCACTTACATCAAAGAAGACAACATTACGGTTAGAATATCTGTCATGCCTATCAATACCATCAAATCTCTGAGGGAATTGCACATAGCATATCTTCTTTCCTGAAATGGGGTCCATCATGAAGCACATGGCTTCCCGAAGAGCCTTACTGTTGTTGATATAGTGATCACAATCCACGTTAAGCAAGTATGGTGCATTTGATAGGACTGCTGAAACTCTTATCTGTAGTGAGTAGCAGTTAACCAAATTATACTCATTGTCATTGATTTTTACACCGTGAAGACAATATCACGGACAGGCATAAAGAGTGACTCACCAAGGAATTCATGGCACCAGCCTTTTTGTGATGTTCAAACCCAGGTCTCTTCTCACGAGAAACATAAACAAGGCGGGGCAACTCATTTCCATCTAAATCACGAACACCATTTTGACCAAGGAACACCTGTTGGAAGATGGAAGATCAAACATGAATAAGCAAAGAGGCGGCAGAACACTATGTTTGAAAATAACAAAATGAAAAGCATCCTAGTGTTCAATTACCTGAATCATTCCAGGATGGTCCCTGACGTTGTTTCCAGGCCATGGAGTTCCATCCTGCATTGTCCATCCATCCTCAGGTACCTTTTGCGCCATTGCAACCAACCCATTTATGCGAACCTTGAACTCTTCATAGTCTCTCTAATAATAACAGTAAATAATTTAACTTATGAGATGATTGAACTTCAAAACATAATAGCGCAACTTGAACCGCGTTGCAATTGGTGAAAGGCACATTGATACTGTATCGTAACTTGTAATTAACTAACCTTCATTGCCCGGCGTTCCCTGACAAATGCCGGATGCACCTTATCTTTCAGATAGTCAACCTTCTGAGAGAAATACCACTCTGGAGCACGAGGTTCGATGCTGTACTTCTTGCAAAATGGGACCCACTTTCTAGCAAATTCAGATGTCTCAGAAAGAGCTTCAAAGGTGAGCATGGCAGCGCCATCATCTGAGACATAGCACGAGACCTTATCAACTGGGTAGTCCACTGCAAGGATGGAGAGAACCGTGTTTGCAGTGATAAGCGGGGGCTCCTTCATAGGATCGACAGTCGACACAAACACATCTATAGGAGCTAACTCAGATGGCTTGCCTTCTTTCTCATACCTGAACATATTGTCATTGTCCATCATGATTAATCAACCAAAGATACAGATCCAAAACAAATGGAATACAGGAAATGAAGGAGCATACCTTAATGAAAGTCGATCAAGATAAGTTTCTCGCACAATAGGTTGCCATTTTGGGAACTGGTCCAGAATCCATGACACAGCAAACCAAATCTCACAAATGACTGATATCAGCCACAGGGCAAATGCATCCTTCACTGGGTGCAGAATTCTGTAGTGAAAGAAGAGGGCAACAACTACCATACGAAGAACAATTATAATTCTATAGGGGTTGATCTTGCTTGATGGAATTGGCAGTTTCCTTGAGAGCGGCTGCCTTCCTTCATCCATTCTTTAGAATTACAAACAAGAGCAGATGAGTGATACTTGAATAGGTCATTGGATCATACGAAAGGGCTGAGAAAGTACTAAATAAAATGCAAATACAATCCATGAAAAGCCAAGACAAAATGTCCATGCATGTGCATTGCATTTTCCATTTCTCATTCAATAAGCATGATGGTGGTAGTGGTTATTGTGCACCTTAAGGCCACCCAAAAAAAAAAAAAAATTCTGTTATGTCTCATCACCAAATAAACATGAAGGTAGTTGTTTAAATAAGAACAACCTATCCACTTGTGATCAAACACATGCTTCCATACTAATTCAACTTAAAATGCTAATTGAACAAGCTATGCCATTTGTCAAGCATCTATGTAATTACTTTGCTTGTGCTATCTTGATTTTATATTTTTTACTGGAAAGCACCTTTGTCAACTTGGTGCTTAGTTTTCTATGCGATAAAATGTTATGGTCAACCACTGTACCAATTAACTCAGCCAATTTGAATAATGTTTTAGATTGCAACTCTTCTTTTGGTTTGTGAAGAAAAGCTTTCCTGAGGCGTGAGCGCCTTTCTACATCATTTTATGACAGTAGTTATATATTCAACACAATAACTGATAACAGCTGCAAGCCAACAAGCAGCTACATAAATAAGTAAGAGCGTTAAACAGCACATACTGCATAACCACAAAAATAAAGTATTGCCAATTCAATGCAGCAAGCAGATGTCAATATCCAACACAGCTGTTGGCAATGGGCAATCACTGAATGGATTACTAACTTCTTTCCATGCATGATACGTAAACAGCGCAGTTCTAAATTTTATGAAAAATACTCAATTAGCATTCTCATCAATAGCATAATCATGCTCACATACTTGGGCAAATCTGGGTCCTCAGGTTCGTCATAGTAGCCGCCATTTTCACCTTCGTGCTTGACCACTTGAAGTTTTTCATTCTGTCTTTTCTTCCAATCTTCCATCCTATCCTTCCAAGCAACACTACCATATCCATAAAAACCTAAGTCTTTCTTAGGGTCCATGGGTCTAGGTGGCACTGCAAGTAAAACGGCACAAAGTAAGGGAGCAAATTTTGACAGAATATGGGAAATAATCACACATTTTAACAAGCGTTATGAAAACAAAAATGTACTCACGTGACATTGTGGAGTCAGAGAAAGGCACAGGATGGACTTTCTTGCCACGAGTCATAAATGGTGGGATGATAAGAGCATGCTTGTCAGGTGAAATCCCAGCATCCTTGAACCAAAAACAGTCCTCATAAGAAAGAAACTCAATCTCGACTTCAAGTAAATAAAAAGTAATGAGATGAAGAAACAAGCAATGTAATAAAATTTACCTCCTGGCCGTAAGTAAGAAGAGGAATTTCTGTGCTGAGGGCAGCTGGATCCAACTCTGCAGGAGTTGTAAGACCAGAGGCACTGGATGGGGCACGGCCAACATTGAGACGAGAAGAAAGCATGGCCTCAGCGATGAGCTGAGGATCCTTGCTAGCATAATCAAGCTCATTTTCAATATCATCAATGTCATCCTCATCTTCGTCACCCTCAACTCTAGGACTCCCTAAGGATCAAGATTCACAAGTGCATTGCTGCTAAATTAGCCATATCCAACAAAGCAGCCCTTAAATTAGCAAAGATATGTTCTTTTTGAGTAAAGAAAAAGGATGCGAATATCACACCTTTGATGCGTTTGTAGCGGGTTTTGCATTGAGGGCAAGCTTGATTGCCCTCTCTTCTTTCATATTCATAACAAGGTCTACAAACTGGGAAAGCACATTCATTGCAAGCAACAAATGGCTCCCCATCTACAGTGATCTCTATCTCATCCCCACAAATCTGACAAATCTGACCACTCAATTCCTTCACTGATGTCACCTGTACCACGTTTCACCCCGATTGCTTCAGTGAAAAGTGTAATTTCAAAACAGATCTACGCAACTCAATTCCAACGCACAAAGACCACGTTGATTTGATTTTGAGCTGTTTTTATTCTCTTTCCAAACCCAGAATCAGGGGGAAAAGCAAAGTTTTCGGGAGCAGATAAAGCTTAAAAACTGAAATCTCCACCAAAATACCTAACAACTCCAGTAATACACATAATATGACAAAATTCCTTCTTTAATACTCATTGCTGAAGCACAGTGTGAGTCAAAGAGCTAGTCAAGTGATAGAGGAAAACAAATCACAGATACAGCCAAACGGTGAAGCAAGAACTGAAGTGGGGAAATAGATTTAAACAAATGAAATTGTAAAATGCAATCAGATTAGAGCAAAAACTAAGCAATTTGAGCAAATGGGGAGGGGGAAAAATCACATTTTAGGGATTTGCTTCAATCCCAATTCACAATGGGATTTTGAAATCAAAGGGTACCTTATTTCTTCCTTAAAAACAAACAGATTGAAGAAAAGAAAGTGAAGAAGACGAGATTAAGGAGGAACTCACTCTTCCAATATCATCCGCATTGATAAGAACAAATTCGTTTCTGTTGTGGGAGCCAGCAATCAGCCTCCCGTTTGTCGCCATTATTTGGTAGAGACCCCTCAAGAATCCAGAAACCTCAAGAAATTAAGGGGTCACAGAATGAATAATCAAAATGCTAAGCCAGATTTACTCAGAACAGAAACCCCATCAAAAGAAGATTTCCCCTTTCTTCTTCCTTGTCTTCCCTACCAACCACAACATTCACAAGCAGTAATGAAGAGAGTAGAGAGAGAGAGAGATGTGAGATGGAGAGAGGAAGGGGGGAGAAAAATGCCAGAACAAATGCCAGCCCCTACCCAAATATAATAATATGAAGCGAAATGTGGGCTCACATTAAAAATTATGAATTGAATAGAAAAATAGAGAAAGAAGAAGGGAAGAAGGTGGGTCTCTTTCTTGCTTCTCTCTCCTTTTAATCACAGTGGGTTTAACTTAACTCATAAACACTGATTCCTTTCTTTCCTTCTTTCTTTCAAAACGGACACTTTCTCTTTATTTATCCCTATTTATCTATCTATCTGTAAAAAAATTAAAATTCAGATTGGGATTGTGAGCACTTTCACATATCGGCTGGGTGGGAAAACTAGAGGAGGAAGGGGTTTAAACTTTAAAGGGTGGTTGTTGTTGTGTTGGATGGATGAAGATCGACAAAGACTGAGAAAGGGGGATGGTTTAGACTTTAGAGAGATGAAATAATTGTAATTGGGAAAATAATAAAGGAGGAGAGAATCTAAGGCGTCAATTATTCAACGCGTAAGGCGGAAGGGACAAACACTAAGAAAGTGAGGAAGGAACTGACAAACAACCAAAGGCAGTAAGGAGGGGGTAGAGCATAAGAGAGCATGCAAGCAATGGAATGAAAAGCAAAATCAAGAGGGTTTTAACATTTGAAACATTACATATTTCATACTATTGCATTACTTGTATTGCCTCTTTGTGTGTTTTCTTGTTTTTAGACATAAATTTGCCCTCAATGGTTTTTAGATTTAGTTTTTACTTTTTACCTTTTACCTCTCTTTTAGATTTTGTTCTTTAAAATGATACGATCAAGTTAAATTTGGTAAGGTAAGGTAAAGTAAAGAAAGGTAAAGATAAAATTTTGATTGTTTGAGTGATTTTTAGTAAATCGAATAAGATAAGGTTGGATATGAATAAAACCTAACTTGCCAAAATAATTGGGCCTTAAACTTGTTGAAATATTTGTCACTCTTACTTTTAATATTATTTTTCTTTTCCACAAGTAAAATGAGTTTTTGTCCCATTTCTTAAAATTGCCCAAGTAAATTCCAACATCATCAAACAAAAACTAAAATTCTATCATACTTGATTTTTTTTCCGATTGTAGTTGAAAGTTATTTATTATTAATTTAATTAAATAAATTACATTCATTAAAAAGATTTATATGTTAATGGATACAATGAATTATTGCAACAAGTTACTTTGATCAAAATATATTAGTTTCAATCTTTAGGGTAGAATTAGTGAGGATATTACACTTTTTAACTATGACAATTGAAAAAGTTCCAACTAAAGTAGAATATCTTTGAAAAATATTAATTTTTGTAATGTATCTTAATAAATATCATTACTTGTTGCAAGAAGTAACTTTGATAAAAATATGGGTTTATTACTATCTAGTGTTGGGCTTGAGATTTATTAACCAAAGTCGTATTTTTTTTACAGCTAGGTGTTGCCATCAATCAACCCACTTTGACCAGCAAATTAATTTTGATTTAAATTTTGGAAAAGCTAGTAGGCTTGCTGTAGTTGATTGACACGTCTGATGTAATATTATTTAGTTATTTTTTTGGTTGTAAATGAGGTCGAAACGGTGCGTTTGGTATTGGGTGAATAGTTTATGTTATTTGAATTTGAGAAAGATCAAAGGTGTGTTTGGCGGGAACATCGATTCTGCAACTAGGAGAACATTTGGAGGCGGTCGAACGAGTTGAGGTTGCTGTCTTGATCAGTAGGTCGTGGAAAGTAGCATAAAAGAAGAAAAATTTCGGAAAAATGGCACCCAAACGTGGAAAGGTTGGTATTGTATAATTTTGATGGTTTAATTAGGTTGATTTCGTGATGAATAGGGTTTAATGTTTCCTGAAGATATGTTTTTTTTTTGGGTTTAGGGTATGTTTGTAGGTCAAAAATGACGTTATAGATGTTAAACTTTTGAAACCCATGTGAAGATATCGTAGTTAACCTATATTCGACGGTGTTTAGGGTTTAGGTTATAGTGTTTAGGGTTTCAATGTATCCGTCAATGATAGCAAGTTGGCAAATAGAGTTTCTGTGCAATCCTTTAGAAGTAAATTCGGAAGATGTTGGTGTTAACCCACAATTTAGCTAGTTAACGACAATAAATTATCGGGTTAACAATGACGAAGGACAATAGGAAGGAATTGAATGATGGAATTTTTTGTTGCAAAGTGAATTAAATGTGATAACTGTAAATGCAGGTTGCAACCAGTGAAAGTATTTCATCAAAGTATACCCCAAGTGAGGGGTATGCAGAAAGGGCAGACATTGCAAGTGTATATAATTTTGATGATAGTAGTGGTAGCGATTATGATTTTGATGGTCGGGAGGTAGTTGAGAGTGACCTTTCAACTTCTCTTGTTTCTGAGAATTCGGTCGATGTAGATAATCTTAGGTTAGATGGCGTTGATTATGTACAAATGGAAGGGTGCAGTGTTAGGAGAGAAAGGGATTGCAATCGTGAGGTATATAACATGGTGAGATCAACTGCAGAGTTTGGTGTTAGGGGACGGAGTTACCTTCAAAAAGTATGTGAGGTGAATGGTCAGTTGGAGCAATACCAACGTACGGAAGTGGAAAGGACATGTTTCAGTGCATGTCTTAAGTACACAAAGATTGAATTGAATAGGAAGCTGACAAGGGCGTTGGTTGCGTCATGGGTACCGAGATGGAAAGGTTTTAGATTAGGTAAAATGTTTGTTCCATTTACGGTGTATGACGTCTGTCTTCTAACTGGTCTGCTGTGCACAGGAATGAAAGTTGACTATGAGGATGGGGGAGAGTCAACTAGATTGGTGGGAATGGTGTTGTTGATGGTGTTGGTAGGGGGAGGGTCGGGGGCGAAGATGGGAGGAAAAGGTTGTACAGGAACTCCTTAGGTACAATGATTCACCTAATGAAAGACAATAAAGAGCAGGGTCAACTGGATGTGTGGATGCAGTTGTACTGCTGGTTTGTAATGAGTGTGGTTCTGTTTCCGAAATCACCGGGGGGTGCTTGTTGGACTGTAGTGAAGTATGCTGAGAGTGTTTCGACTCTAGGTCAGTATAACTGGTGTGAGGCTGTATGGGACTTCCTGGTGGGATCAATAAATGAAGCAAATGTGAAGTTAAGTCGAGGGCAAATGGAGGTCCAGATGAGTGGGTTTGCTCACCTGATACAGGTGAATTGCAATTTTTTTTGTGTTAAGTTGATTTATTTGTTTACAATTTTCGTGTGGGAAGTACATGCATTTAAATGGGTAAAAGAACTAACATTGTTTTATAATGTTAGGTTTGGTTCTTTGAGCACACAAGAATAATGGAGAGTTATGATATGCATAGATTTCCCAAGTTGTCACGTTGGGAAACGGTTGACATCCCAAAGAAGAGGGAATTTAATGCCATAATAAGAGGGCTTCATGAATCTGAGATAGATGTGCTGTTAAATTAGTTTAACCATTACTAAGGACAATTTCAATAAAGTGAACAAGTGTATGTGCCGAATGCAGGTGAGGAAAGTACTTGTTGTGACTGTTGATGTGAGTAGCATTGAAGTTGTTCATGCAATGATAAGTATAGAAGCCTACAAGAAAAACGTTAATGATTTGGAGGTAATGGCTACATGAGAATCTATTAAATTGGTAACATGTATTTGTTCGATCTTCAAGTAGAGTTAAACTATTAGTTTTGTTGGACATTAACATGTAGTTAAGAAGCCAAAAATATGGGGAGCCCGTTAAGATACGTTTTGAAAACCTTTCAGAGGTGGATTGATCAACTTGAAGAGAGGAACTCGTTCCTTGAAGGTAGGAAAGAGTATTGGAAGGCAAAGTACTTGGAGATGGAAAGAAGGGTTAGGTCTGGCAGGGATGAGACACCTTGGCTGGATGAATCTGTGAAACATGGATGCCAATCTTCAGTAAATGCGGATGACATTTTCAGAAGTGTGAGTGAGAATGAAACAGAAGTTGCAATGTGTGACTCCTCTAAACGTGACATTCAGCATGTGGATGCAGAGGTTGTCATAGGATTGGTGGCAAGTGGCAGTTGCCCCGAAGATATCGCAGAACCAGTTCATGGCAGTAGTGGGTCAACTATTGCTAAGAATGTGAAAGGAAAACCGAGGAAGAGGAAAGTTGGACCGTTGAACAAATCTCCTTGGGTCCTTGAGAAACAAACGAGGCAAACATGTGTAGTGTCTAGTGCCGATGTCATAGTTGAGACCTGTGAGAATTCCAGTGAACTTAGATTGGAGGTAAAGAAAACCACGTGTCCTCCACGAGATAACCCTCAAGAAGCAGACATTGGTTGTACGCAGAAGTGGATGTCAGCCGAGGTATTGCCATGACTAAATTTACTTTACATTTTGACAAGGTTTAAGTGTTTAAGTTAATGTATTTGTGTTACATACATTGTGCAGGATGTTATCAGTTACCTCAAGGCCCCCATTTCCAATGATGAGGAGTCACTGTTAAAAACGGTGAGGGGTAGGTACAAGGGGTTAAAGTCAGGCAGTGCAGAATGGTAAGGTGATTTAGAATGACAATATGTTATAGTGGGAAATTGGAATGATGGTAAAGAATTTTACATTGAATGCAGGTCGAATGTTATTCCTGAGTGTCTGGGATGGCCGATGGAGGGGGAGTGGATGAGGGGGTTGCTGTTGAAAGTGACCCGTCGTGGAGCTGCATCGAAATCGGGTCAGTACAACATATCAAACACCGTCCTCCATCATTACACAACGCTATTGTTGAGTCGGGCAATCGAGTACCCTGACATGTGTTGGCGGGCAATCTTCCCGATTTTAGCGAAAGTTGTATGTGGTTCCCATTCCCTTAACTGTTTAACATGATAATTTTGTAAGTTATTTCCAACTGATTAAAGGGGTTGATTATTTGACGTACAGAACAAGGAGGGGGTAGATACTAGTGCTGAGGCATGCATAAGTAGCACTTTAGAAAAGGAGAAGCAGAGTCAGAGTTTGAAAACCATGAGATATGTGAGTGTTGGTGATCATTGCACAACTGTTGATATATAAAACATAAACTGATGATATGATTATGGTTGCAGGTTGTCCAAATGATGTATGATGATCGCAGGTGCCATTATTTCATGTTAGTGGCGGACCTTGTGGATGACAAGTTCATACTTTTTGACTCATTACCCCCACACAGGGATGACGAGACAATGAAAGTTTACGAGTTGACGGTATGTAGTGTATGATATTATTGGCAGATTGAAGAGTTTGTTGTTTATGAAACCATTTTTAACTGGTGTTGAGTTTCCAACCAGAAAAAAATGATGGCACGGGGTATGAAGGATGTTGGAGTGAAGGAGAATGCGGACGAGTGGGAAGTCATAAATGGGCCATGCAAGGAGCAACGAAAGTAAGTATGTTCGTGTGTATAGTGTTGGTAACTATTAACAGGTACATTACATACTAATATACGTGTCTACAATGTCATCTACAGTGACCATGACTGTGGGGTGTTCATCATGGGGTGCATGGATCTATTGACAATTCGTGGAGAGACAGTTGAATTCTATCAAGATTATGTCGACCTGTGTCGTGACAAATGCTTGTTGTCAATATTGAAGGGGAAGATACTTCATTTCCCACACGGGACTTCAATTCCAGAACAATAAGGGTGAAACTTGGAGTCATACATATTTCAGTTCTTTGGTGGATGTAGATTACATGAAATTATGTAAGCGGATGTTTATGTAATGCATATTAGATTGGGCTCATGTATGTAATACGTATGCACTTGATATTGGATGGAAGATCTTGTGTAATGTCATATTTATTGTATATTATGCAACGACAAATTTATAAGTACAGAAGATTAAAAAGCGTTGCAAGAATGTTACGTATATTGTTGTTCGTCGATGAAGTGTGTTTAGGGTGTACATGTGATTGCATGCTAAAACTGTCAATAATGTAACCAACAAGTGCTACTATCATATGTTTGGGTTACAAATTGTAGGATTTGGGAATGTAACTGGTACATATGCAGAAATGCGTCATTGGGCTAATTAATACTGGCCCAATTTTTTGGGCTGATTTTACTAGTATACAAATTATTACAACAATTAACTGAAAGTCATTCCATTGAGTGTGGTTTGAATGTTGGCCCATGTAATCAAGGCCAGTAATAATTTAACATAGGGTTATGCTTCGTTAGTAATTAACTACCATGGTATAACTTAAGTAATCATTTAGGATAATTAACCGTAACACGAAAACCATAACACGTAAACATCAATAAACCCTAACTCCTAAACATCAATAAACCTGGACCGTATTGGCTTAACAACCTAAATTGTATGTGTAGGCCATCTGGGTATCTCGGTTAACCACACCTTTTACTTTGGTTTGCTCAAATGAAATGTGTTAGCAACTACATTAACGTTATAGGGTTATCAATGTAGGCCATCAGGTTTCTGGGTTAACTTGGAGCACTTAACATGAACTTGAATGAATGTTAACCACGAAGAAGTACATGTTAACCAAGCCATTTCTATGTTAACTACGCCTTTTATCTTGGTATGGTTAATGAATGTAGGCCATTTCGGTTTCTAGGTTTAGTTGAAGCACTCAACATGAACTTAAACGTCTGTTAATCCGGAAGAAGACCATGTTAATGAAGTCATGTCTGGGTTAACTACGCATTTCATCTTGGTTTGCACAATGATATCTGTAACTAGCTAAATTAACGGTTTATGGTTATGAATGTAGGCCGTCTGGGTTAACTTGGAGCAATCAAGATGAACTTTAACGGTTTTTGGCTCTGAGACTCATGCCTTCTCTTTCGAGGACAACCGACTTGCCTTGGATTCTTTGGGGGAAGTATTTCCCTGCAAAATCCTTCATCAAGGTCATCCCCCCTACCACTTTCCCTGTAGCAGCATCCACTGAGGGATTACCCTCACTGACCATGGGTTGTATCCTTGCCACATACATCATTGTCTGTGTATTCTTCTTATAATAACCACTAACAAAATCATACAATGGAAGCCCAACCCTTTGAATCACAGCCATAACATGTACACAAGGCAACCCTATCAGCTGGAACCACTAACATGTGCATGTCCGCGACTTTATGTTGACAACAACCCTCCTGCTGTTGGACATGTCAATGCAATATTCACCCCTGACAGAAGACAACGATTGAACACGGCTGACTGAATATGATTTTCCAATTGTGTCCTTCAACTTGTCATCAATTCTAGGACTAACAACTGTTTTCCACCTGTTCAGTTCTTCGTTCCTCCTCTCATACTTCTGCCCAACCTTCTGTAAATGACCAGACAATAGTCATGGAATGTTCATGTTTCTCAGACCTTTCATCCAATTATTCCAGCTTTCAATTGGGTTGTTGTTCAATCTTCCCCAACGGTCCTTCTTGAATTTGCTTTGCGCCCATTGAGCCGGTTCGTTGTCCTCAACCCATTATCAAAACTTACCAGCATTGTAACCCTCATCTGTGGTCGAGTAAGCTATTCTAGACAACATCTCCTTTGCCTTGTCCTTACCAGCTGTTGTCCGCTCTCCTTTCTTCGAGATAAACTGACAAAAGTTCTCGGTCAAATGCCTTAGGCAATAAGAGTGGAACTCTTTCCCAAAATATTTAGGCACATATTTCAGTAAAGATTCATGCCTATCAGTCATTACAATCGTGTCATTGTACCCAATACACTCTCTAAGATTCCTCAGGAATCAGTCCCAGTTGTTATCGTCCTCCCCACCCACAACAGCATATGCAATGTCAAACAGATGGTTGTCTGCATCCAACGCAACTGCAGACAGCGATGTGCCACCATATGGGCCACTGAGATGGGTTCCATCATAGAAAAAAAAATTTCTATAAGTAAGAAACGCCTCCACAGATGGGGAGTAAGACACAAACATCCGACTGAACAGATTCCCATCAACCTCAACAAACGCATAAGAGCCTTTGTTCGCTTTCCTGATGGATGCACATAACCACGGAAGTAGCTTGTACTGGTCTTCAGCATTCCCAACAGCTAACATCCGAACATACTCCCTCGCCCGCCAACACTGCTGGTATGTAGCTTTAATACCAAACTCCAGCATAACATCCTTCAGTATTGAAGCCGGGAAGTAATCCGGGGACATCCTTATCTTCCCATCCATCAATGACCCTAACATAGATGCCCTCAATCGTTTCATCTTCCACATCCCCATGTTGCACTCATCCCCAGCGGTGTGCTCATGATCACCATTAAATTCCTTAACATACATGCCTGGGTTTTTTGCACTACCCCTGGCACATACAGAAAAACGGATAACAATCAACAACACACCGAACAACGATCCTTTGTCGGCAGTTACGTTCAAACCTATACCCAAATCTATGTGCCAAACAGTATTTGAATACACTTTCCCGAAAAGCTTCTTGACTAGGGAACAACTGCCCTTTCCCTGTCAACTCATTTTTCCAAGCACACATTCGGGTGTTGTATGCCTCACAATTTCCACCTGTCTTCAGCCATATCAAGCCTCCACCGTCATTCTCTCGTTCCTCTTCCATCCCATCCATATCACTATCATAACCTTCCTCCCACACTGGATGCTCATCCATATAGCTAACATGGTTAACGTCTTTCAATTGATCCAATTCCTTTACCAACTTTCCATTTTTTTCCCTACAAATTCAAACAAAATACAACATCACAAACATCACAAAAAATTACTCGGAGGTACCCCAATATTTGGGGAAACTATTTTTCGGTACCTCAACTTTTCAAAACTAATTTTGAGGTACCCTTACTTTTTGGGTTAGTAATTATTTGGTGCTTTTTCGGCCATTAATTTTATTAAGTGACCGAAATACCTTCATTCTTCTTCTTCAAGGGTATTTCTTCAAGAAGGGAAGAACAAGGACATTTTGGTCACTTAATAACATTAATGGCCGGAAAAACACCAAATAATTACTAACCCAAAAAGTAAGGGTACCTCAAAATTAGTTTTGAAAAGTTGGGATACCAAAAAAACATTTCACAAAAAATTAGGGTACCTCAAAATAATTTTTTGCAAACATCAACATTTAATACTTTCAACAAACATAATGCATTATGCGATGGTACACTTACCTATTCACATCATTTGCATTGACTGCTTCAGCCTCCTTTGATGTTCCAGCCTCCACTACATCACACTTAGTTTCCATGCATATATCAGCAACACTCTCATTTTTCATGCACATAGCAGCATGTCTGTTCCCTCTGATTTCCACAGCCTGCGACTCTGAAACGTCATCATTCAACGCTGAACGATCTATTACATATAAATAGCCGAAACCATCGCTTCCTCTAAACATTTTTAACACGTCTCCGTCCTTGCGGAACCGAATCATCATTGTCCTATCATACTTCAAAGTATAGAATATGTCCATCCCATTTAAGTTCTGTTCTATCAAATCAGAATCCATTTTAACAACATCTTCTACCTCCATCGTATCATCCACCCAAATACATCCCTTCTCACCACCAACATATCCAACTCTACCTGCTTCATCCTTCATTTTACCACCATATAGAACATATACATGCATTTCACGTTTTTCCATCACCCGAAATTGTACTTCACCATCACCCATTTTTCACTGTAAATTGACAACCATTCATATATTAAAATATTTATAAATGAAACAACAATTATACACTAACAACGTACATACAACATATTCATCTACTACTTACTATTACTGAACATGCTATGTTAATCAAAAAAAAATTTTTAATCAACATCTTTTTGCACCATATAACAATACACTTCAAACAAACCCCACAGCACACTAACATTGTTTTTTTACATTACCAATCAAAATCCTCATTTCCAACAATGTAAACCATAACCGACACCATAATAAAACATACATATTCACCTCCTCAATTTTCGATACAATTATACACGATTATCATTCTACCATATTAACATTATAAAGTCCAACCATGACATCCCAAAAAATAATATTTCGTGAAAACCATAAACCCTACAACAAATATTCTAGATGTTAACAACAACTTACACTAATCTTTTACTTCTCCACTGGAATTGGAATTTTCTACACTTCTGCCGCGAAATTCTGAATCAACATATTTCGTTCTCGAATAATTTAGGGTTTCCACCAGACAATCCTCCCTCAGCTTCAAGGGCTCTTCTCTTCGCTCTTGCAAACGAATACAGTACTGCTTCAAATTTGATTAATCTTCCACAACAAGCTTCGTTTTTCCGCTACAAAATTGGCCAACTCAAGGCACTTTTATTAAATATTGATTTCCCCAGAATGCCCCTATGCTCAAGGCACTTTTATTTATTAAATATTGATTTTCCCAGAATGCCCCTATGCATATAGGTTGGGCTCTACTAAATAAAACCTAACTGGAAATGTTTTTCTGGTCAAAGCTCATTTTGATTGAGTTTGATTGATGGCAACACTAGGCTGTAAATAAAGTACCTCATTGTAAATAAATCTTAAACCCAACATTAGAGAGTAATAAACCCTAAAAATATTGTATCTTAAAGATAAAATATACTTTCAACTATGATAATTGAAAAAAAAAAATCAACTATAATAAAATGTTGCAAAAAAATAATGTTTTGAGCAACTATTTCTTATTGCTATAATAAGTAACTAACTCCCAATTCATAAAAAATTAACAAATTTTTGAAGACCCACGTGTGACACAATACATTTTTTCATTAATTTATTTGATTTAATTTTATAAGTAAATTACAGTGATTTTCAATGCAAATTTAATAATTCTAATTCTTATATTTTCTTTATGTAGATATGTTTTTGTACTAGCTCGATCAAAATGCAACAACAACGACAACAACAACAACGACAACAACAATAACAACAACAACAACAACAACAACATCAATAATAATAATAATATTTGCGTATTTTAATTTTGGTGAAATACAAAATAATTATAATGAATATTTTTATTGAAACTAAATTTGTTGACAATAATGTCTTAAAGTATATTCCTTTTTTAAAGGTTTTAGTAGATAGTTACATTGACGGTGTTGGTCCTAGCGGGGAGGCAAGGGAAGGAGGGAGGAAAGAGAAAGGACCATACATTCTCAAGGAAAGTAGCAAGTGTTTGTGCCTGCCTGCTTAACGTAGGGAACTAGTTTACTTTTTATTGCAAAACAGAAAGGACTTGTAATCCAAGATTATTTTCATTGCAATAAAGTTACTCATTTATACAGGTCCTGAACTTCCATTCTCATTCATTGCAAAAAGAAATTATCACAACCAAAACAGATCCCGATAAGAAATCTTCCTAACATAACTCATTGCGCGCTGATCTTCTTCTGTTCCTGCTCCATTTCCCTGTAACCGACCAGCTATGGCCTGATGTGATTACGATGTCACTAGGAGGTTACATGCCTTTTTTTCTAGGTTTAAGTCGAATTGTCAAGTTTCCATGATTGTTCATAGTTGCTTGAGTTATGAACATTTAGGCATAGAATTTCTTCAATTGATCCAAGTTGACAAGTTTGTATGACATCTTCGTTGTCTATTGTGAGTTAGTCAGGCTGCTTTGCCTGCTAATATTCCCTTGAGAATGTATGGTCCTTTCCAATTTGGCATAAACTTCTCTCTTCGATCCTGGATTGATGCTCTCATTTCCCTTAACACGAAATCTCCTTCTTTCAACTCACGATGTTTCACCTTCTTATTGAAAGCACGGGGTAGACAATTTTGGTAGAGCTCTACGTTACGTAGTGCTTTTAATCATCGTTCGTTAATTATCGTTAGTTCCTCATATCTAGCTCTGGCCTATTTAACTTCTAGATATGGCTTTCCACGACGATCTTTAATGATGTCATAGCAATTTCAACGGGGAGAACTACCTCTATTACATACACCAAAGCATAGGGTGTTGCTCCTGTAGCTGATTTGATAGATGTCCCCTAACCCCACAAGGCTAAAGGAAGTTTATCTTACTAGTCTTCATATGTAACTGCCATCTTCTACATGATTTGTTTCAAGCTTTTATAGGCAGCTTCGACGGTACCGTTAGCTTGAGGCTTATAAGGAGAGGATCTGTGGTGCTAAATTTTATATTTAGATAACAATTTAGTGACTTCTTTCCTGAAATAGCTTCCATTGTCACTTATCATCTCATGCGGGACCCCATATGGGCATATGATATTTTGTAGGATGAACTTGGCCACATATTTGGAGGTAATCGTGGCCTAAGAGGTTGCTTTCACTAACTTAGTGAAGCAGTCTACTGCTACTAATACATACTAATGTCCTCTTCTCCCATGAGGGGAGATTTTCCCAATAGTATCGATTTCCCAAATAGATAAAGGCCATGGGGAAGTTATCATGGTAAGATAGGATGCGAGTCGGTGTTTAAGGTCGGCATATTCTTGGCATTTAGGGCAGTTACAGTATCCAGTAATACCCCACATGTTAGATTTTCATGGACAACATTCTCCCATTCATGTGGGGTCCACATTGACCACTGTGCATGAAAGTCATTAACTCCTCGGCCTCTTGTGCGTTGATGCATAATATGTTGAGGCTTTGTGGCTGTGTTCTTGTACAAACGGTCTTGAATGATGTAGTATTGTGCTGCTATGAGTCTGATGGCCCCCTGAGCTCTGAGTTTTGCTCCTATTGGTTATGTGCCTTTCCTGATGTAGTTTATAGATGTCAAAAAACCAATCATCAAGGCTGACTACATCGGTGTTCACAACGTAATATAGACCCCGAAAAATTCTCGTTAATTTAATTCGAAGTGTTACTTGAGTTTGGAATCGAATGAGGTGGCTTAATCCTTAAATATGGATATTGATTAAATCTATAACAATTCTTATTAAACTTGAAGTTGTAAATTTAATTCGATAATTTCAATAATTCAAGCAAATAATTACAATCAAAATTAGGACAATAATACGAAGAAAAACTGACCCAAGGCAAACAGTTCATTGGACTGATACCCAAGGCCAGGCGGCCTTCAAGGTATTAGGCCAGTGGCCCAGTTTGCTCAAAAGGCTAGAAAATCGGCGATTAAGCAAAAAAAGCCAGGAGGCTTTTCTACTGGATGCGTCTACATTCTCTTTTTTTTTTATTATTATCGTTTAATTTAAATCATGATCACAAACACAAAATATCAAGACTCTATCAAACTAAATTATGCAAATCATGTTTAAGAGTCACAAGTTGCTGTTTAGAAATAACAACAAGCTTTAAGGAAAAAAAAACTGACTCCGACTTACGAATCCGAAAATTGGATTCGAAGGTAAAGTTACAAGTTTGATAATTAGAAAATTATCTGACTCGCCTGTTTCTGAAAATAGACTATACTAAAATCAAATTTAAACAAATAAATAAAAAAAGGAGGAATTTGTAAGAATTTCACAAAGTTACCCCTGATGCCATGCGAATGTGAATAAAATTACAAATTACATAGCTAATTTATTACATTAGGTTTACATGATAATACAAAAAGTAAAAGGTGATGGGAAAAAAAAAGAGTAAAAGTATGAGTTGATGTTTTGATTAAATACTTAACAGGCAAATGAAGGTGACTAGGAGAGGGAAGAGAGAGAGAGAATGTTGCTAGTGTCAGTACGCTAACAGAAATCAGGGTGAAGTAAATAAAAGGCGGTAGACTTGTATTTATAGTTGAAGGAGTTGCATATCAAACGAATATTACGATAATAATAATAATAATATTCGGTGAAATAAAAATCATGGGGGATTAGTGATATTTTCCGCAATTAAACGAAGGGATATATTACGTTTCCAAAGAGAAAATTCTCCCGACTTTCAAATGTAAACAGAGAATATTTCACGTATTATATGCAAATATGGGGATGAAATAATACCAACTAATGAGTTGAATATTCAACAATCAACTAGAAAAGGCTGGAGCCTTTTCTAAGTTTCCTTGGGCTCAGCCATAGTTTTACTCATTGTGGGTTCAAAGAAATAGGCTAAAATCATCTACAAAAGCCTTTTTAATTTCCCTTGGTTTGGCACATATGGATTTAAAGAAATGGGCTAAAATATTTGAGCTTTGGGTTGTCTCTTTTAGGTTTATTTTTTACATGATAATTATTTTTGGGTCAGTTAATTTTACAAAACTTATACTACAATACCGGTACAAAATCCAGTGTCAACAGATAGCCCCCACTTTGATTGAGTCTGAGTAAGACGATGATCAAAGTAGTCTTGATTTGCAGGTATGACTCTCAAGCATCTACTCGAGCCTAGAGTGACGTTTGGAAGTGATGTCATGCGCCTAACTGTAACTTAAATTCGTGCATCGTATTCACTTAATGGTAGGACAAAGGAATTATCAATCTTTCCGGATGTCAATGTTGATCGTCCAGTCTTTCTCGGTGTCGAAAATGATCTTCCAGTCTTTTCCGGTGTGGGTGTTGAAAATGTTAAGGATGTAATTTGTCTCGTTGTGAATGCTTGGCGACCAACGTATAAACATGGAAGATGTAATTCATCTCGCCATGAACGCTTGAAGACTGACTTATAATATGGTCATCATATGAAAAAGACAAGGAAAAGTATCAGTTTTCCGAATGTCAACGCGGGTTTAGAAAATTACATGTTTGATGATCAAGACGACTGATTTGTGGACTGAGAAAAGCTTTCAAAAAATTTTCTTCCAATTTTTTTAAAACTAAACCGGACTGGCCTAGGAGGCCGGGTCAAGTCAGGGAAAATCAATCGTTTTTTCTTGGATATGACAAGATAAATCTTTAGATTTCAAGTGAACCGCGACCTACCACTTGTAAAAAGTAATCCGACCTTATCCTGATTGTTGGCCCCTCTTTAATGTCATTTGTGTGGTTTGCATGCAACCTAGCTTTCTATATAATGAGTTTCATTTCCTCCCTCTAGAAACTATTCTTTAATATTTCTTATTCTTGGTTATTAGTCTGGTATTGTGAAAAGAAAATGCAACCTAGAAAGAATAGAAGTCGTCCTCAACTCCATGTCGAAAACTGGCCTCACAAAGCATTCACGACGGACATTTTACCCGGGCCCTGTGGTGGAACCAGCCAACTTGGTACCTAAACCTTGGGACCATATATGGCATTATCAGTCTCATGACAAGGTAACACTTACACCAATTTTTATTTAATTTTAGCATAAATGTACAAGTATAATTTTATGTTCATTTAAATTTGCCCTGTTGAGTTTTATCAAAAATATTGACTGTCCTAAACTAGTCGTGTAGTTATAGCGAACTTGACAGGCGGGTCTGACGAAGTTGCCGTAAATGGTAAGCTGGGTTCGTTTTTTTTTTTCTTTTTTCGGGCCAAATTGATGTATAATGGGATCAAGAGTGTGGTTGATCAATTACATCATAGGAGACGTGCAAACGATCTAAGAGTGGGGTATCAAACGTGAATTTGAGGTTAGGGATGGGGTAGTTCACGTGAGATGGATGAGAAAAGGAAAGGAATTTTGCCGTGAGGGTTTTTGTGGATTCAAAAAACAATTGAGATTGAATCTTGAATAGGGAAAAGGGGTTGATTCTTGTATGGTGAGAAAGGAGGGATTGACGTGAAGGATGGGAGAGAAAGAGGAGGGTTGACGTGAGGAAAGGAGGGAGGAAGAGGGTTGAGAGGTTGTTGGAGGAGAGAGAAAGTTGTTATGAGTTTGTTATGGAGAGAGAAGGAGTTGGTTGAGCTATTTTATGAGGGATTGAGGAGGGTGGACGATTGAAGGGTGTTGTGGGGTTGAGAGTGGCGTTGGAAAGGGTGGTGAGGTGAGGGTAGATAATATCTTTCGAAGAGATAGAAAGATAATGGGATAGAGCTATATTTCCTACTTGAATCCACAAGAAGGACAATCTAGGGTTTCTTGATCTAGACCGCAACCTAGGATCAAGTTCTTCCTAAACCACTTGGTTACCACACCAAGATACAATAGAAGAGGGGTTGAGAGTTTATCCAAACACTCGGGGAAAAGCTAAAAGCTTAAAGGGATTCATATTTCTGTATTCGATGTTTTTAAAAGATTACAAGCCTAGGCTATTTATACTAGACTTGAACCTAGGGTTTTTAACAACCCTAGCTTGGCGTGCAAGCCAAGCCTTTCCTACTCCTAGACGCCTTCTACTACTAATCTCCGTTGGATTAGGACTCCTTATCCTAAGGGGAGTTGGTTACAAACTACTTATCCTAATAGGTTTTGGCTTTCCTAATCCAATATGGATTAGTTACAAAATAAGCCAACCTTATCTAGGATAACAGCCAATTGGCGCCTAAACTACTCCTAACACACGTCTACTTTAACCTTCTAGAACATTCTAGAACAGTTTAGAATGTTCTAGATTTATCTACTCCTAATTAATTAAAACACACCAAAACAATAAAAGCTATAAAATAAAATACATCCAAAAAGAACACAAATGACGAAATTGGCCTTCATGGACGTGACCTTAGGCCTTTCTTGGGCTTGATTGGCGTGTTGTTGTAGACCCTAGGATGTTTGGACATCCTCTTGCCATAAGGAGCACGCAATATTTATGGGCCTATGGGCCTCTATGCTCATGTTTTCCTCCAAGATTCGATCTACCTCCTTATAGGTGAGTTGGGCCTCCTTTGATGGGCTTGATGTGGGCTGAAATACATCACAAATCTTAACATTGGGTAAGCTGGGTTGAGAAAAAGTCGACTGGCCTTCGCAATTTTCAACCCAAATGGGTGACATGTTAGCCCAAATGGGTAAGTTGGGCTTAGGGAAGGCCACCTATCCTTCATGGTTTTCGCCCTAAATAGATGTACATGTTTGCCCACTTTGGTGAAACAGCCCACTAGACATGCTAAAGTCTGGTAGGCTTTTTAGTGTTATTGGGCCTGCATTTGCACTGTTCGATTGAATGGGTCTGTCTTGTCTTCAGAAAGGCCTCTTGGCCTTTTGTACATTCAGTGTATCTTTAGGCCTATCTGTCGGCCTGCGTAAGCTCATTTCGGCATTGTGATCTTATTATGTCTTGGGAAAGGCCTCATGGCCTTTCTTTTGTTTTTTGTGCATTTCAGCCTATGCTTTGGCTCGCGCCATTTCATTACCTAAATGTTGAGCCCCCATTTTATGTAGTTGACTTTTACGAGGGTGCGTTGAAAACATGTGGGAGCGTGAAGAACCTACTGACGATCACAGAGTCTTTTAAGGATGATTGGGCCCTACATGTTTTAACTGAGGCGGGGTTTGTCCCTTTCTACGCATGTCTCAAGGCTTGGAACGAGCCTTGAATGAGAGATTTGGGATTTGAACAATTCTTTTCATCTCCCCGTAGGGAAATGACGGTCACTCTCACAGACTTTGTGATGACTACAGGCCTAGTTTGGGTTGGCTGGGATGTGGCTTTCGACTCTCAGGTGTCTCAGGGAGCCATAAATATGTTGGCCTCTATTATTACCAACCTGAACCGGGGAGAAGGCTTATCGAAGCTTTCCTATGGCACGTACGAGAAAACCATCAAGTTTGGCGCTTTTGCCCATCTTCTTGAGGCACAAAGGAAGTCCATACTTTTGGCCTACTTCATAGTAGCCACCATCTTTTCTAATCGAGGGGAGGACATTTATCTAAGCTGGACGTCTAACCTTCTTGACTTTTCTGAAGTTTGCAAGCAAAATTAATTGGGCAAAAGTTGCGTGAGCCTCATCTTGGCTTTGTTGTGGGGTGCGGTCGACCAATCACGTTGAGGCCATCATTTAACCGCTGAGACGTCATTTTATGATCAATCCGAGACATGGAAGGTGTGCGAGGTACGTGCTTGAGACTATTTGGAGCGTGTGCATAGTAAGAAATAATAGAAATCCATGCATGATCATAAGAACTTCATTGTTGTTCTTGAAAGATGGATGATCATAATCTTGAATGGAATAAGGAGATAATAATAACCTAAAGAAGAGAAAACCCAAAAGCTTAGTCTCCAAAGAAACTTGATATATTCTTGGATAAAGGATGATCCACCACCACGAATTAACACTCCAACATGATTAGCTAAAGGAAAACCACAATTAATCACTAAAGGAATGACTTGATCTCACCACCATTAGCATACAATAGATAAAGAGCACAAGATTTTAGAGAGGATTTTGAGTTGGTCTCAAAAATACCATTTTCATTCATCCAAAAAGCTAAGTCTCTCTCTCTTCCAAATACCCGAATATAGGTAAGGATAGGGATAAAACCCCAAGAGAGATTAGCACATACAGGTCATTACATCTCAAAGCCTAATCTAACCCAACAACACATTGGGAATGTTGAGCAAAAAATTTAATAACATAAAATAAAATTAAATAAATTGCCTACACAATCTCCCGATATATTTTGAATTTATCGGTTTATTATTTTCTTTGAGTACGACCCTATTCAAGAGGAAGAACCTCCTTAATTACGTCCCCGTTTGGGAGACCACCTTTTGATTTCGACTTGCTTCGTTTAACTGTCTTTCCTTCTTTTGTTTTATTTTTAGTCGAGGTAAATTTGCATCAGCTTTATGCCTGACCCTTAACTTAGTTGCATCAGATAGTGGCCGAATAGGCACCTTCTAGGAAGGGTACTACCCGTACACATTCTTCATGTGCAGGTTAAGGGGAAATTTGGTTAATTTGGAATTTGGGTTCACTCACTATTTATTGTGAGCTGCCTACGTACCCCTTTGGAGAGGATTAAACCGATCGTAGTTCGTATAGAAAATTTTAACATTTATTTGGGTTGTTTAGGTTAAATTAATAACCATTATTTTTGACCCATTTTTTTGTCATGTGTTCGGCTAAACAATAGCCGAAACATGGACTTGAATTTGTTACGGAATTTTGGCCAAATTAATATTATAGCCTTTCCGTCATTTCGATTATTCTTCGACTTAGTCCTTCATGGGGTCGAATGATTTAATTTGACTTGTTGATTGCACCCGTACTTGTTACGAGCTTCCTACATACTCTTGTTGAGATCAAATCGACGTAGTTCTAGACCCTTCTTGAGTCTACAGCCGAATAAAAGTTCAAAGGAAAATTTATGAGCTTGGAACATTTTATTTGGATCAAGTTTAGTCCATTTGACAGACATGGGATTTGGAAGGTATAATTTTGTGGTGTTTGGATTTAGCCTATTTTGGTTACAAAATATTATATTATGTAACCGTAGGCTATATAAATTTGAATTTTGGCTTTTAGGAAGGGGGGGGGGGAATTTCGCGAGCTGGGACTTGTGTTTGGCTTGTGTTTGGTCCATTTAGCAGACTTGAAATTTGGGAAGGACAATTTTGTGGAATTTGCATTTGGCCTGTTCAGGTTACGAGAAAAAATGTATTGTGTAACCAAGAGTTATTAGACTGTAAATTTGGCCCTTTAGGACGGTGGGACAAAATTGAGAGCTTGGAATTTGTGTTTAGCTCGGGTTCTGTCCATTTAACGGACTTAAAATACAACAGGAAAAACCTGTGTCGGAGCTGACTCGTTTTGGTTACAGGAAAAACATTTTGTAACCACAAGTTGCAAAAAACTTGAAATTTGGTCATTTTAACAAATGGGGGGAATATTTGAGATTAGACTTTTTGTCTGACTCGTATTTAGTCCGTTTAGCGAATTTGAGATTTGACATGAAACTCGTAACAGGGTTGCCTTGTCTCAGTTACAGGAAGACATTTTGTTGTTACAAGTCCTATAATCCCGAAATTTGGCCCTTTTAAGAGCGGGGGTAAAATTGATGAGCTCTGAAACTTTATTGTACATGGTTTGGGTCCATTTGGTAGGCTAGGCTACTTGACAGGACAAACTGTATCTTTGAACAAATGACTTGTTTATCCGTTTATGTCACATGTAATATGTAACATAGGGTCAAAAATAGACATTTTGGGTTTTTTGTAAGAGCGAGAGTTTTTGTGAGCTTGGGTATTTCTGTTTGGCTTGGATTTTGTTCGCTTGGAAGATTTGGCAATTGACAAGGTCAGTTGACACTTTTGTGGAGTTTGGGTCATTTGGCTCGCAACACATAACTTGACCATGTATTATTTGCACCCACAAAACTAAAAGGACTCGAGTATCAACCCAAAAATATAATTTGGAATTTTTTCTGGATTTTGTGACTGAACCCAAAAAATTTAATATCGAGCCTCCTACGTATCCTTAGTGGGATCAAGTGAACGTAGTTCTTGGCCAAATTGGACTCAATATATTATTTAACGGGGATTTAGAACTTGTGACTGAACTCGGAAAAATTAACGTCGGGTTTCCTACGTACCATTGATGGGATCAAGTTAACGTAATTCTAAAATATTGAACCATTTGCATCAATTTGTCAAAATGTACACCAAAATATGTGAATACACGTAATTTTGGCTACTGTTCAATTTGAGTCAGTGAATATACAATGCTTGTGTATAATGTACACCCTCTGATTCAAGCTATGCTTCAATGTTAATGTTCAAACACAAGGGTCTTACATAAGCTTGTTGCATCAAGGTTCCACTCCATCATCATTTATACTCTCGGATTTAACTTGGCTGCAGGCAGTCGCTTTGTTAGGTTTGAGCATGCATTTAACAAAAGCCTGACTATTTTGGCCCAATCATCCTGTTAAGAGCCAATTTTGTGTCTAAATAACGCTTTAATTCTTAGGCTTTTGACTCATTTCTTGTTTACTTTCATGTCTTTTACTATGTTTTGGGTTATTTTGTAGGTTTTGGCATTTTACACAAAAACGAGGTAAAACGGGCCATTTTAGAGCATTTTTTGTGATTTCCCGAGCCGAGCCGGACCGAGAGCCAAGGGGGAGTTGACTCGGGACCACTTTCCCCACCTATGGTGTAAATTAGTGAGGTAACACCCGCTACGATCCTTGTAGCGGGCGTTACATGCCTTGGAAAGAAGGAAGAAGCAAAGGGAAGAAAGGAGGAGGGTAGCCCCCGTCACCATGGGCATAGCACCCGCTACCTTGGCTGGACAGGGGAAGACAGCACCTGCTGTCTCACGAAGCTCAAAAATCGCCTGGGAGATTTCGCTGGACAGCCAGAGACCGCTCCTGCGGTCTCCTACTTTCTGCGCGTGTTTTCGGCTTGAAGTGCTGCGTTTTGCCCAATTGTTTTGCCTTGTATATATATTCCTCTTTGACGATTTCTTAGGGGGTTAGCTCCTAGTGTTAGACATTACTTTCCAGCCTTGTAATTTGTGGATTTTAGAGAGAGATTAGAGAGAGATTAATCTAGGGTTTTGGAGATTTTGTGGTATTGTTGAAGATTTGGGGATTCAAACAATTGAGAGATTGTTGGATCATCTTTTTATTGCTTTCATTTGTTCATCTATAACATTTTGATAAATATTCTCTTCCCTTAACACTTTATTAATTAGTTTTCTAATTATTTTCATGCTTGTTTAATTGTTCTTGCTTGCTATGTCATTGTTTTGCTTGATTTGTGTTTGTTGTTGATATAAATCATGCTTAGGGTTGGTTTTGTTGATGTTGTTAGCATAGTTGTGATGAGTAGTGGCTAGAACCCTAATGGGTTAGAGGGTAATTAAGGGTGTGAATGGGTAATTAGGTATGGGTTAGCAATATTAGTGAGTAATTAGTTGGGAAATCACATTTCCACTCCTTTCCTTCCCTCAAGTGGGATGTATTTGGGTCCGAAAGTCCCCGAACACATCCAACACTTGTGTTGGAAGGTTAGAATTGGGATAGTTAGCACTTTACTCATGAGAGTGAGTAGAGACTAACTAGGGAATTCCGTTTCATTAACCCTCCGGGTCCGTGGTGGACTTTTGGGAAGTTAATCCGGACTATCCTTAAAAGAGGAAGTCCGGTGGGTATTTTCTAACGGAATTGCCACTTGATTTTCTTCCTTCTTGCTCTCTTGTTGCAAAACCTATCTCCTTGTTCCCGTTTGCATCCCGTAAAGCCCCCGAAACCCATTGTTGCACCTTCACTGACCTTATATTTATTTGTTGCTTTATGACCGCCTTTTTCAACCCATTACCTTACCTAGCGATCTTAACCCGACAGTAGAACGAGTTTCTCAGCTAAGGCCCCTAGCTCCTCGAGAAGAACGATATAAAAATCCGGGTACAAAACCACGTTACACAAAATGACGCCGTTGTTGGGGAGCAAGCGCCCCTAGCTTAGTTTCTTGGTCTTGAGTTGTTTAAGATTGCTTTCATGCTAGAAACTAGTTTGTTCCAATTCCCGATGAATTTGATGCTTCTTCATTTCTTGTAGGAGGTTTCGAGTTCTGATGGCGGAGGGCCAAGCCGGTTCACCCTGTACCCTTCTATCATATGCCGTTCCATCATTGGGTACGGGAGGCAACCCGATCACTTTACCACCGTTACACCCGATGTCGTATTTGAATTCAAACCGTACTTACTTGAAGTCTTTTCAAGCAATCAGTTTTATGGAGACAAATTCGAGAGTCCTATTGCACACATCGAGAAATTTGAAGATCGGATTAGTTTCATGCAAGTTCCCGGTTTATCTTCTGAATTTATGAAATTGAAGTTCTTTCCTCTAACTCTTATGGGGAAAGCGAAGACATGGCTTTAAACGTGTCCTCTCGGCACTTATTCTTCATGGGAGGTACTTAAAAGAGATTTCATGCACCGATTTTTCCCAGCGGATGAAACTTATAGACTCCGGCAAGTTATTATGTCTTTCGAGCAAGAGCCCGGGGAAGATCTTTTTGAGGCTTGGGGGAGATTTAAAGGCCTTCAACGCCAATGTCCACATCACAATTTACTGGATTGGATGCTACTTCAACACTTTTATTATGGGCTTTGTGAGTCATACAAAGAATCTATTGATCGTGCTTCCGGAGGGATGTTCCTAAAGAAGATTGCGGAGGAAGCCAACATTTTTCTTCATGAGCTATCTCAGAATGTTCCTAGTTGGGGAGGCGGCCAAAATTCAAGAAATGGGGATCATTCTTTGGAACACAACCCCACTATCAAACTTCTAATGGCCATCGTTCTTGATTTGCAAAAGAAGATGGTGAATGACGAGGTTTCCAACCAGTTGAACTTAGCCCGAGGTATGCAAGCCTTTGCGTCCACACCTATTCATATTGTGCATTCTTGTAAGTTGTGTTTTAGTCCACATCTCGAGCATCAATGTACGGAGTATCGTCAAGTAGAACATGTGAATGCCATCTATTCCAACCAACTTTATTCCCATTCTTATGAGGATTATGATCCTAGTTATACCACGTTTTTTAACCCGGTGTTTAACCTTGTTTCTCAACCTTATGACCATCATGCATATTTTCAAGAAGAGTTCTCACATCAACCCACCCCACAACCCCAATTTTCTCAACCATCCCAAGATTCTATGATTGGAAAGTTGTTGCAACAAATTGTGGCTAATCAAGAAAGTGAGGAGGCTCGTCTTAGAGACCTTGAAACCCAAATGACCCAAGTTGCTGAACAAATATACTTTTCTCAACCCATCCAACCTCAACCTATCCAAGAGGAGTAAGTTGATGCTATTACCCTAAGAAGTGGAAGAAAAATTGAAGAGCCTAATGTAGTGGAGGAGAATGTGGAAGAGGAGAGACCTTTCGGAGAGAATGAGGGAGATGTCGAGAATATAATTGAGAGAGGAGATAAGGAGATTGTGAAGGAGAATGATCTTGATCAACCCACGGGGCAGTTGAAACCATATAGACCACCAATTCCATTTCCCAGAAGATTGGTTCAACATAAGAATGATGAGAAATTTTCCAGGTTTATTTTGATGATGAAGAAACTTCAAGTTAATATACCATTTCTAGATGCCATGTCAGAGGTCCCTTCATTCAAGAAACATCTCAATGACCTTTTGACAAACAAGAGAAGAATCAAGGAGTCATCGACTGTTCATCTCACAATCAGTTGCAACGCCATTATGGGAAGCAAAACTCCTAAGAAACTTGCCGATCCGGGTAGTTTATCCATACCATGCTTAATTGGTGATATGAGGATTGATAATTCATTATGCGATTTGGGGGAAAGTGTGAGTGTCATACCACACTCAATTTGTAAGAAGTTGAACCTCGATGACTTGACCCCTACATCTATTAGCTTGCAACTTGCTGATCGAACTGTTAGGAAGCCCTTGGGATTATTAGAAGACATCCCGGTTCAAGTGGGAAGTTTCTTTATCCCTTGTGACTTCGTTATTTTGGAGATGGATGAGGATTGGAGAAGCCTATTATTCTTGGTCGACCCTTTTTGGCCACCGCGGGAGCAATTATAGATGTGAAAAGAGGCCGTTTGTCTCTTCATGTGGGGAGAGAACATGTTGATTTTGATCTTGATCCTTCGAGAAGGAACCCTCACAAGGAGTCACACTTCAAGGTCAATATAGTGGTTGGTATTATGGATGAGCATCAAGAAGAGCCGTGCTTACTCATTGTGGAATCAGATGATTAGGGTGGAGAAAGTCACCCTAAATCTATTTATTTTGAGCTTCATGGAGATAGTTTCACCTTCCATGGTGACTTCCTCAACACCGTGCCTTTAAGGAGGGAGATTTGTCTTGGATGAAACATATATGGAAAATATGAAATTGAGAGAGATGGCTTTCCAAGGCCCGACACGCGGCACATCATCGAATATCAAGCCGGGGTTATCTTCTCTTTCTATCAGGACTATCAAGTCTTCAAGAAGGCATGCTCAATTCTTACGCAAAAAGAGGAAGCGATGGAAAAGGAGGAAGAAATACTGGTGGAGCAAAGCGAAGAGGCCATCATCTTTGATTCTTTCGGAGTTGACTAGACCACTGGAGGATCGTTCCGGTTTATTCATGAGTTCTATTAGAGTGCGCGGGAGGAGAAGGAAGAAGAGTTGGTGGAAAAGTCTAACCATGCTTCTCTCTTGCACACCACGCCTTTCGAGAATCAAGTAAGTAATTAGGTCAAGCTCGGGACCTTAAACAAGCGCTTTATGGGAGGCAACCGATACTTTTATTTTTTTTCTTTTGAGTTAATTTCTAGTTTTTCTTAGTTAGTCTCTTTTTCATATTTATAATCTTGCATGTGGATCTTACGAGCTTTGATTGTTTTTACTTGAAAATCCTAACCCTTTGCGCGCTTGCTATCACGGATCGCGGATTGAGTAATAATTTGTTTTGAAGAACTCGAGGTAATATCTATCCGCTCTTCTCTTTTTGAGTTGAGTATCCTATGATCCATGCCGCATGCTTGATTTTTCTTTTGGTGGCGAACCCTTAGTTTGTGCTTGTTGGGTATTTCTTGTTGGAGCCGTGTGGGCTCGGGTCGCCACCACTTGCTTGCTAGGTGTTTTATTATGCTTTTTGTAGGTTCTCTACCCTTTTTCATGTGACACCTTCCCACAATGAGGACATTGTGGAATTTTAAGTGTGTGGGGGGGGGGGGGGGAGATATTCTGTTTCAAGGGTAGATCACCTAGCATTTTTTTTGTTTTCTTAGTTTTTAGGCTAAAATTTGAAAAAATTTTGTGTGAAAAAGGAGAAAAAAGGGAGTGAAAAACCTTAAAAGTTTTTCGGTTTCGTTTCGTTTTGTTTTTGTTTTCGCTTAGTTTCTTGGATTTTGTTGTCAAAATTGAGAAGCCATTCTTAATCTTCTTTAAAAGAAACTAGTTTGAGCATTTTTTGACCCTATCTTGGGTGATTGTCATGACTCATCTTTTTAGATTTCCTTCATTGAGTGTCTAGCGAGACCCCCGATTCCTTTCACGTTCTGGTTGAAACTGGGAGATTCTAGGGATTCATGTCCGAGCTTGTTTTCTAAAAGTAAGAAAAAAAAGCGAAAAGCAAAAGCAAAAGCAAAAGCAAAAGCAAAAGAAAGCAAAGCTAAATAACCGGATTAAGTAGGGCGTGTCGGCGGAACGACAACAAACCACCATAAAGTTAGTCGACCTACACGGGACCGGTATTAACGGTACGACGTTGATACCCCTTAAGCTCTTCCTATATCGAATTCTTGACGGAGGAGTGTATGGAAAAGACTGTGTTGGGAGGGTAGACCCCAATTATGGGCCGTTGCAATTCCCGCAAAACTAACCTCGACCTTTAAGCTTTAAAAATTTGTTGGGAAAACCCAACCCAAAAAGAAAAAGTTTGAGTGTTAATAAAGTGTGGGGCCTCTCCTTGCATCCCCTGTGGCCCTCACCAAGCCAAGGGCGACCAAATGCGGGAAAGGGCAACTCTTTTCTTTCCTTGCTCTTTTTGTTTGTTTTAAAGCTCGGGTATGAGTCTTTGGGATCTTTCGGGATCAGTTAGAACCCACTAGCACTTATGCACATGGAGTTTTGCTTGGCATTGGGTGTAGGAAATCGAAAACTTGTAAGACTGACTTTTGCCTGGGGTAGGTGCTTGTGGAATGCTCATAACGGTTCCTTTTGGAGGATTAATAACGTTTTCCTAATTGAGATTGCAAGATCCTTTGAAGCGAAGCTGTTGTTTCTTTTTCCTTTGTTTTCTTTGGTTTTGTTTTTCACTTTTCCTCTCTCCTTTTTCTTTGGCTTTTGTGGTTGTAGTCGCTACAAACCCTCACGAGTCCATCTCGTCCACCCGGGCTGCTGGGGGGTTCAAAGGGCTTGGTGCATACGCTAAATGCACTCGTTTCCTCCCATGACAGAGGAGTTGGTGTTTAGTTTTTCTTTTTTTGTTTTTGTTTTGTTTTGCTCGGGACGAGCAAAAGTTTAAGTGGGGAGGGGGGGGGGAGGGGGTGTTTAGACCCAAATTTGTGTCTACATAACGCCTTAATTCTTAGGCTTTTGACTCGTTTCTTGTTTAATTTTTGTCTTTTCCTACGTTTTGGGTTATTTTGTAGGTTTTGGCATTTTACACAAAAACGAGGTAAAACGGGCCATTTTAGAGCATTTTTGCTGATTTCCCGAGTCGAGCCAGACCGAGAGCCGAGGCAGAGTTGACTCGGGACCACCTTCCCCACCTTTGGTGTAAATTAGTGAGGTAACCCCCGCTACGATCCTTGTAGCGGGCGTTACATGCCTTGGAAAGAAGGAAGGAGCAAAGGGAAGAAAAGAGGAGGGTAGACCCTGTCACCATGGGCGTAGCACCCGCTACCTTGGCTGGACAGGGGAAGACAACACCTGTTGTCCCAAGGACAACACCTGCTGTCTCACGAAGCTCAAAAATCGCCTGGGAGATTTCGCTGGACAGCCAGAGACCGCACCTGCGGTCTCCTACTTTCTGCGCGTGTTTTCGGCTTGAAGTGCTGCGTTTACCCAACTGTTTTGCCTTGTATATATATTCCTCTTTGACGATTTCTTAGGGGGTTAGCTCCTAGTGTTAGACATTACTTTCCAGCCTTGTAATTTGTGGATTTTAGAGAGAGATTAGAGAGAGATTAATCTAGGGTTTCAGAGATTTTGTGGTATTGTTGAAGATTTGGGGATTCAAATAATTGAGAGATTGTTGGATCATCTTTTTATTGCTTTCATTTGTTCATCTACAACATTTTGATAAGTATTCTCTTCCCTTAACTCTTTATTAATTAGTTTGCTAATTACTTTCATGCTTGTTTAATTGTTCTTTCTTGCTATTTCATTGTTTTGTGTTTGTTGTTGATATAAATCATGCTTAGGGTTGGTTTTGTTGATGTTGTTAGCATAGTTGTGATGGGTAGTGGCTAGAACCCTAATGGGTTAGGGGGTAATTGAGGTTGTGAATGGGTAATTAGGTATGGGTTAGCAATATTAGTGAGTAATTAGTTGGGAAATCACTTTTCCCACTCCTTTCCTTCTCTCAAGTGGGATGTATTTGGGTCCGAAAGTCCCCGAAAACATCCAACACTTGTGTTGGAAGGTTGGAATTGGGATAGTTAGCACTTTACTCATGAGAGTGAGTAGAGACTAACTAGGGAATTCCGTTTCATTAACCCTCCGGGTCCGTGGTGGACTTTGGGGAAGTTAATCCGGACTATCCTTAAAAGAGGAAGTCTGGTAGGTATTTTCTAACGGAATTGCCACTTTATTTTCTTCCTTGTTGCTCTCTTGTTGCAAAACCTATCTCCTTGTTCCCGTTCGCATCCCGAAAAGCCCCTGAAACCCATTGTTTCACCTTGACTGACCTTAGATTTATTTATTACTTTGTGACCGCCTTTTTCAACCCATTACCTTACTTAGCGATCTTAACCCGACCGTAGATCGAGTTTCTTAGCCAAGGCCCCTAGCTCCTCGAGAAGAACGATATAAAAACCGGGGTACAAAAACCACATTACACTTCCCAAGTTAATTTTACCAGTGCAAAATTCGGTGTCGACAGACTTTTAACTTTATGCATGACCTCTTGATGCTATGCAATGACTAGGAGAATATGTACATAAACAGTATTATGTGACTCAATATGCAAATAGCCCCTAGTACTAGGACTAAATGCAAATTCAAGACAGGGCAGGATAGGTGAGGCTTATGATGAGGCGTGATAATGAAGGCGTTGTCCTGGATGACTTGTCTTGTCCTCTTACTTCCTCGGATCACTATGGAGATAGGCGGAGTCCTGTTGCAGGTTATATGAGGGTTAGGGGAGCCCCTAGTTCAAACGAATTCTTCTCTTGAGTCGGATGTTGTTTATATTCAGCCATTGATGTGGCTGATTTCTTGTCCTTGACGGATGGGCCTTGCTCAGGTGTGCTGAGAACATGTTTTGAACTATCGAATCTCGCACTTGCACTAGTGGACAAGTTAAAAAGCTCTGGTCGCATAGGAAGGGTTGGCAAAAGAGGGTAAGTCTGATGATGGTCAGATGGGTTCATGGAGGTTCTTGGTTAAAAAGGAGATGATAGTGGGCTGATGGTCGAATCTGGGTATGTCATGATTTACAGATGACCATGTTTCAGCTAAGGCTAGACAGATGGCAAGGGTTAAGTTACCTCATAGGAGAATAGGTGAGAGATGGTCGAGATGGATTCCTGTCATAGAAGGAGAGGTGGTTGGCTATTCGGATGTGAAGGTAGTCCAAGTCTGATGTGAAAGAACTTCAAAATCAAGGGTTTACTCTTCTTTTGCTTAACCTGCCCTGACAGGTTTTCAGGCTAGCCTCTCTTATTCTCTCGCTCTCCTTTTGCCTAGTTGGGGATTCCAAGCTAACCTCTCTTGTTCTCTTTCTCTCCTTTTGCCTAGCTCGGGGTTTCGAGCTAGCCCCTCCAATTTTCTCTCAAAGACCAAAATTTTGTGACAAAGGATGCTCCTTGAATTGTAGCGGTCTGGCCTCATAGAGGTTCTCCTACGTATCTGATGTGGAATCAGGCCAGTCGTAGTTCATAAGGTGCAGCTTCAAAGGATTGGTGCCTCGAGGAGGGCTGAGGATGGCTATGAAGGATCAAAGGTTTGGCGAAGTTTATGGATGCAAAGGCGTGATGACGATGTGAAGGATTGGGGTGTAAGGCTTGAGGACAGTTTGGAAGGTTTATGAACGATTTTTCGATGTGCGTGACTATTAGCTCCGACTCCAGTTTCTCATCCTCTATTTTTCTTTTTTTTTCTCTCCTTTTTTTAGCTTTCTTATTCCTCTTTTGTTTTTTGGCATGCTTCGAGATTTGGACGGCCCAAACGGGGTTTACTCTCGCAGCACAGGTTTTTCCGTACGCAAACAAAGTGCTTAAGGGACATGAGTGTCATACCACTCATGCCGACCCATGTTTGTAAACCAACTAGGAACTCTCTCTTTTTTTTTTCACTTCACTTTTTTTTCCTCTTTTTTAGACTTTCTTTCTTCATGGGATTGACTCATATTCGCCTTTCTGATGATATTAATCAGAACACACCTTTTGGCTTTGAGGTAGATATGGATCAGTCATGAAGAGAATGATTGGGTTGGTCAAGGCTAAGGGTTTTCGAATGTTGACTGTTATGAGTGATACAAAGAGGGATGAATGGGTGAAGGGGAATTTGGGATGTAGATGTAGGTGATAAACAAGGGAAAATGTTGTGGGCGAATGGGAAGGTAACAGGTGATATGGGTGGTGAGGTGGTAGCCCCCTGTCCTAGGCACATTTTGTTCAAGCTGCTGTTTTAGGAGCATAAAGATGTCCACTTTCAAGAGACTAGTGGTTTTGGTATTCTCTCCTTTTTCCCAGCCTGCTTGATGAATGCAGACTGACTTCTCTCTTATTTTTTTTTTGTTTTTCTCTCTTTTGTTTAAAAAATTTTTCTTTTAAAACCCTGGACTTGTGATGAATGGAAGGATATGTGAAGGTGATCATAGATGGATATATCAGACTTGGATGTTAAGGCTAATGAATGGGTGAATGACGTTTTCAACTCAAGTTAAGAATACAAGCACAAGATTCTCAAACAGTTGCAATCAAATAGATGCATCTTATTGAATTCAAAAGACAAGCATATCAAAGACCAACTCAATGCCCCCCTCAACTGACTCTGAAACAGAATGCTCAAAGGAATTGAGACCCTAGCTAACTTCAAAGTCCCCTTTATGCAATGTTGCCTTTCCCTGTTGACTGCTCCTAGAGGGTCGTTGCTCTAGTTGGCTTTTTGTGCTGCTTTTAGTAGAGGCAATTTACCCGACCGGGTCATACCCTCAATCTTATTCTTCAAGGTCCAACACTTCTTGGTGTCATGTCCCTTACACCTGTGATAGTTGCAGAATGCATTGTCATCCCAGCTTGGGTACTTCGTTTCTGGCTCTGGTTTCGGTAAAGGCAACTCAATCAGGTTTTTCCTTAAGAGATGAGCCAAAGCATCAACATAGGTGCTGTCAAGTGGGGTGTAACAGTCATACTTTGGTTGGATTCCTGACTGAATTACATTAGTCTCAACGCTCTTAGAAGGTTGGCTGGGCGAACCAGTAGTCCTCCTATCAAGACTAGAATTCTTCCTCTCTTGAGCGGTGACCTTCTCATTGTTTATGATCTCGAGTTGGACACAAAGGTCCTTCAAGTGGTCGAAGTCCTTTATCACATGGTATCCCAAGTGCCGAGCCAAGCTACTCTTGAGACTCTGCTTGAAGGTGTATAACTTTAAGCGTAGAGGTATAGTCTCATTGATGTGAGACAACTTGGTGTGCCACCTTTTGAAGTAATCCAGGAAGGAATCGCCTTCCCTTTGCTTCATGGTTGTTAGGGCATCCACTGTGGCATGCTTCTTCTTGATACGGCTGTAGTGATTGATAAAAGCCTTAAACAGCTCGTTCCAGTCAACCTTGACTTGAGGTGACAGGGCATGGTACCATATTTTGGCTTCTTCATCTAGGGTGTATGGGAAGAATGTAGAGTACAAGTCAACATCAATACTGTTAAGAGGTGCCAGACGCATGAACTCCTCGATGTGGTGAGTGGGATTTTTCAGATGTCTTGAATTTCATGTTGGGTACTTCAACTTTGTCGGCCATCTTCATGACCAGGTGGATGGGCAAAGGCACATCTGTGTGATTGTCAGCAAAGGCCGGAACAATGCTAATTATTGTTCAGTCTCATTTCGAGCCGAATTGATAACATTTATAAGGTGTTTTGATTGTTTTAGTCCCTTGTTTATATTTTAGTTATGATGATTTTGTGTTTTTGTAGGATAATCAAGAGTTAGAAGGAAAACCAGGACGAAAAGGTAAAAGTTAGCCAAAACTCAAGGAGGTCACGCCCGCCACCAATGGGGTAACACCCGCGACAGCAGCAGCAGCCAGAAATGGCAAAAATTCGTTGAAGCCGTCGCGCCCCGTTACTACTGATGGTAGTGCCCGCGACGAATTCATCCGGAGAAAATAATGAAATTGTCGAATGAGGACACGGTCGTTACCCTTGAGGGTAACGCCCGCGACCATTTGGCGTAACACCCGTGACGCGCTCGGAAAAAATATGAGAAAAGTCACCCTTGCAAGCGTAGCACCCGCGACAGCCTGGCGTAGTGCCGGTGACGGGCCTGCTGACACGGAAATTGAAGCGGCGACTATAATTCCAATGAGGGTTTAGGATTTGTTTTATTCCTTCAATATATACCTAAACATTTCAGCATTAGTATTATCTTAGGCTTAGACTTAATCTTTTCTTTATCCTTAGAAGTAGAATCAATTAGTTTTTTCATTAAGCTCTTAGTTCATTTCTAAGTCTTCTCTAGTTTTATTTCATCAATTGTAATCAACTCTTTTAATTAATTCAAAGAAGAAATTTCCCAAGTTCTTGTTCTCTCTAGTTTTTATTATTGTCTTGTTATTCGAAGTTCATTGGTATTAGTCCACAAAACTTCCAATCTTTTTAGTGAAGAGGAGGATTAAGGGTTCACAAATTCTTCTTCAAAGTGAGGATTTGAGGATTCTTAGTGATCCAAATCACCTTTCTTGTTTGTTCGAGAGAAATTTCAAGATGAAGTTCAGAATGAAGGATTCAAAATTCCGGATTAGAGTGAAGTTTAATGCATTTGAGGTATAAGTTCTCTTTCTAATTTCCCTATTCGATTTAGTTTTTGTATTTATCACTTTTAATTGCATTCTTGGTTATAATCTTGTTTCTTGTTGGATTAGGGTTAGTTCATCTTTAAATTCATGCTTTCTTTGATTATTGCTATACGAAATTCATGCTTAGTTTAGTTTTAATTCAGTATTTATTGCTTTCTTGATTGAAACCTTACCAAACCAATTCCCTATAACCCAACACACCATCCCTGTGGATTCGACTACCCTTACTCATTAAAACCCAAAAATACCACAACCGAACAATTATCTTGGTAAGACTCTCCAACTTTTATTCTAAGGCCTTGAGAGTAGGATTCTCAGTGACTTTGGGAACTTCTAAAGCTGCCTTGGACTTCCCATTGAACGACACTTAGCCCCCTGACTTATCTCCTGCATGAGTCTTGACAAGTTCGGGCCCAGATTCATACCCATGGACTTCCACCACATCATCGTCTCCTCCAGTATTCAGGCCTAGCTTCTCATTAATCTTGGTTATGGCTTGTAGCATGCCATCCATCACTTGTTGTTGCTCGTAGAACTTCTTCCTAATCTTTTGCTCCTGCTCTAGAGAATTTGCAAAGACCATGGCTTGCATCTTAGAGTAAAGGTCCTCTAGCTACTTGGAAATGTTAACTTCAGTGCCTTGGACAAGGTGATTTCCTGGAATTGTTTCTCAGCCATGATACGACCGTCAGTGGGAGACGGATCATAGTTTGGATTAGGAACCAGTCGACCGGCGCGTGCATCTCTGATGCGGGCCCGGAGTCGATCTCCTATCATGCCTGTATGGAAATTTGTTAATGACTCGATAATTGACTTTGACACTTTCTAACTGATGCATGCATGTCCTAGAAGACCTATATGAACAGACTCGACACCTTCATGCTGAGACTCGAATGACTCACCCACTTCTTGGGAGTGCATGACCTAACTCTATATGGACCTAACCTCAGAACATCATAAAGGGTCGAATAAAGTCAAATATAGTGAGTTATTCGTAAGTTGGAAGGCACAAGTCAGTGTTTCTCAATTCGGATGGGCCCAATCCACAGGCCGACCGTTTTAAGGAGAATCCGTAACTTGGCCCGACAAACTCAGACAACTCTAGCTATATTGGCTATTATACGGACTAATATAATGCTCAACAAGACCGACTACCTATGCTCTTTTTTCTTTTACACTTATTTTATTTACTCAAGGAAAGTAGGTATTGTAATTAAAGGATTAATAATAAGCGAGTTATAACTAATTTATAGGCTTAATTGGCAAATCCAATATGGTTGGGCTTAACAACGAGCCGACCATAAATATGATGGATTTAATAATTAAATCTATAAATTAATTTACTCAAGCTTAGTGACTATTATCCAGTCTAAAACGTTACCCACTAACTCGGTAGAATTTTAATCAGATTTTTTTTGGGACCTTTATCAAGAGAGCATCGTAAAGAGCCATATAATATCATCCAAGGCGAGATAAATTTTGCTTTATAAATTAGAGTAATCAACCTTTGTACATAAATGGGCTCGTCCACTGGGTTAATCATAATGTTTGAGGTTAATTGCCTTAATTAATAAATAATCCTCTTCTCGGCCCAATGATGTTTATATGGACTAGAATGAGGCCTCTAAACTAGGGTCGAATCGTTTGCAAGAGAGGGGAGGGGAAACACACATTCACATAGCATACAACGTGAAGGGTATCCTAAACTAAGGCTCTACATTCAAGGATTACTAAGGTTGGGATTATATGAGGTACCACATGTTCTCCCCTCGGTGCACTTCACCTATATAAGATTTATAGGCAAAGTGTGTGAGGTGTTGCTCGTCGGACTTCAAGGAAGCCTTGGATAATAATATGGGTGAGAGGAGAGACCAAATGCTTGGCGATGTAGAGTGCATCACACAAGTAGTGGTCACCCGCTCTCGGGTAAAATCCTAGGTTAATCTAAACCATCGCTTTTGTGCTCCCGTGTCAAAAGACCCGTGGTGTAGCCTGGTATGCAAAATGCCTAAAAGAATAATAAAATCGTGAAATAAATCAACTTTCTCCCTTTTACAATTTCAAAACAACTCGATTTTTCCAAGTTTTACCCTCTTTTTAAGTTTAACTCCCCAGTGGAGTCGCCAATCTTTAGGACCTCGGGAAAAGCCACCACGCTTTTACCTCGAGTGTGCTACTTAGTGATCAGGAGCCGACTAACGTTGCTTAATCCTTAAACAATGATATTTTTACTTTATGAAAATCATTTTTGAAAGGAGGCTTTTATTCATTTAAGAGCAATTTTTACTATTTACACACTTGAAATTACACTGAATTAATCTACAAATGACTCAATACGAATTCCAATTCAAACCCGGGCTAGGAAAAGAGCACATGGGCCAATAGGGGCCATCACTGACTGCGTGGCCTGTGATGTTGCCACTGTTGGGCCTATGTTTCTTTAGCCCAACAGAAAATGTTTAGAAATATTCAAAGGCCTTATGATAGTTTCTTTGACATTTTCTCTTGAGTTAGCTCTGGATTAGAATATGGGAGTATATAAGTCATTTTATAAATTTTCCTTTGTAATAAACATGTGTATTTAATAATAAAAAACGGAATAAAGGAAGAGTCACCAGCTGATTTAAGGAAATCGACAAACCACAAAAAAAAAAATAACTACGGTCTACAAACCCGAATTCCGAATCTGGGGGCAAGGTTACGAATTCGAGAATTAAATAATTCTCAAATCTGACTGTTCAAAAAAACAGACTCTACTAAAATCGAACTTGAAATGAAATTGAGCGGGGAGAACTTTGATGAATTTCACGAAATTAATATTCCGAACATGCAATTAAAAAGAATGAAGGTTTTTACAAAATGATGTACAAATAAAGTGATACATGAAAATAAATTACATTACTGAAACCAAAAAATGAACGAACCTTACTTTAAGCTTCAATTGATGGAAGGAACATCGAGCTCCTTATGATGAACACTTGAATGTGGCTTAGTTAAGGCTCTTGGAGTGATGGCTATTTGAGGGTGGTGGAGAATGGAGTTTATGGAAGGATATGGATGATGGTTGATGGAAGAGAATTAGGGGGAATGGATGATAGTAGAGAGTTTAGAGGTGTTGATGATGATTGTTAGTGAAAGTTGTTGATGAAAATGAGTGAGGATGAGGGGGGAATTTATAGGTGGGGAAGGGAGGTGATGGAATGGAAGGGAATAAACATGATCCACCAATCATGCTCCTTTAATATCATAATCCCCCCATTAAAGTCATTTAATTATGGGATAAGAGGAGATTAGGGGAGTGCATGATTGTGGGGATTGCATGGATGCATGGATGTTATCTCACACAGATTGATGACATGGCATGGATACATGGATCTGTTTGAATGCTCACACGGATTGATGACATGGAGTGATTTTTTTTTTTGTATTTTTGTGTGTGTGTGTGGGGGGGGGGGGGGATTGTATTCTTGGCTTTTGAATTTTGCATGCTAATTTATTGCATATGTACAATTTATCTAAAATATTCGGTACGAAATCCGGTGTCTACAGTTAGTTTATTCACTAAACTATCCATGGTTGTCCCATACCGATCATGTCCTTTGGGGTTGCAGTCCTCACTCGAGTCCAAAAGGAAGTAAAGCCTACTAAGTTAGACCAATAACTCGAATATAACCATAACTCATTGTAGGACCCGGAAAATCGCCCTCGTTTAGGGGTGTCGGTTTTTCGGATGTGCTACTTAGGTGATCGGGAGCCGACTAAGGTTGTTTAATCCTTAAATAAGGATATTTTTATTTTCGAAATTCATTTTCGGGATGATGAAACTTTATTTATTTACAAGTCCGTTTTTTATTATTTAAACACTCGAAATTACACCGAAATATTTTAATACTAGATTAAAACCGGCCCAAACACCAAATCCAGGCCCAACAGGAAGCAAATGGGCCGCCAGAACCTGTCAAAACCTGCGGGGGTTTTATTGGTTCCTGGCCCACTTTCTCTCGGTTTTAACCTTGAATGGGTGAGAGGAAGATGTTAAGCCATTTTTTTAATTATTTTGGTGCAAGTTCAAATATTAAATAATTAAATGGGTTATAAAAGAATAAAAGAGTCGCCAGCCGATTTAAGGAAACCGACAAACCGTAAAATGAAATAACTCCGGTTTACGAAACCTAATTCTAAGTTCAGGGGTAAGGTTACGAATCCGAGAATCATAAGAACTCTCAAATTTGGCTGTTAGAAAACAAACTCTACTAGAATCGACATTGAAATGAAAAAGAGCGGGGAGAAGTTTAATTAATCTCACGAAATTATATTCTCATCATGCAATATAAAATGCGGTTTTCGTTTACAAAATATGTACAAGTAGAGGAGATAAAGTATAAATGACATGATTAAGACAATAATAAAAGGCAAACCTCACTAGGAATGGATGAGATGGAAATGTAGATCAATCCTCTTGACTTAGCCTCACATTGGAGCTTGGATGGAAGGATGTATATGAGGATGGTTATGGGGAGGGGGGGTGATATGATAATGTGGTGATGATGAGAGTGATTAGGAGAGGCTTAGAAGAGTAAGGATATGAGTGTTTATGGAGGGATTAGTTTGTGAGAGAGTTTGGGTTATAATAATGGAGATAGTTGATGGATTGAGGGTGAAATGGAGGGGGTATTTATAAGTGAAGAGGTGAGGTTTTTGGAGGGAAAATGGAGGGAACATACCCCAACAATCATGCTTTTCCTCCATGTAAGCACAAAACCCCCGGGGGTTTTAGAAAGTCAAGGCAAAAGTCAACTTCACGTGGGCTATGATCAAGGGATTGCATGGGAAGAAATTGGCGCTAAAATCACAGAAATTAAAACCCCCGTGGGTTATAAAATCCTCCACACGGATTGATGACGTGGCTGGCGTCGCTGCTGGTTATAAAACCCCCGCGGGTTTAAACATCTATTTGGGCCGGAGTTGCTTGCTGGGCCAGATTTCTGGGCCTGAGAATTGTTAAAACCCGCCGGGTTTTGAAACTGGCTAAGTGCAACTTCGAACGACCATAATTCTTTCATCCGAATTCCGATTGAGACAATTCAAAAGGCATTGGAAAGCTTATGATGTGTACTTTACTCTCATCAGAAGAAATAGGCGAAAGCGTCTTGTGGAAAAAATGGGATTTGAAATGGTGGGCATATGTACGTTTAAAGGTTGGAAAATGAAGACTTTTTGTGATGGGTTGGCCCGGTAGCTATTGATTGAGGAAGGGCCATTGGATTTTCTTTCATGCTAGCCTCGTTTCTTGCTATGCTTGACTTGTGCACTTATCCCGGTACAAAATCCGGTGTCTACAGAGAGCCCCGACTTTGATCGAGCCTAATGGAGGTCCTCCATCTGAAGATCAGAGTCCAGAACCAGCAGCAGCAACGACCTCACCAACACCAACTCCAAGGACATCATCAAAAGCATCAAACACTGACATCCAGGATTGTTTCATGATGGTTCAGTAGGTCATGAGGTCATCCAGCAGCAACAACATCAACATCAACAACAACAACTAACCAGTGAGGTTATTTCTCAATTCCATATCTTTTGATTGAGGTCCTCACCCATGTTTGAAGACTTCACTTTAGAGCTGTTGAGGACATTCCAGCTCAATGGAGATATCTGCCAGTTTCGAGGTCCTCTTTGAAGACATCACATCTGGACTGTTGAGGATATTCCAGTTCTATGAGGTGATCCTGCATTGAGGTCTTCCATGAAGACTCACTTCCGAGCTGTTGAGGCCGTTTCCAGCTTGTGAGGTGATATAACCGTTTGTAATAAAGAAAACGTGTTTGTTAGAGTTTATTTCATTTTATTTTGATATTATCCAGTTTGTAATGAGCCTTAATTAGCTTACTAAGTTAGTTAAGTAGCTTAATGTCGGATTAGGAAAGTTTCTTGAGCAAGGGGAAACCCTTAATCATCTAGCTCAACCCTAGCTTTATATAGCTTGTAATCGGCAGCTTGAGCTCATTATCTATCAGTGAATTTAATAGCATTTTGAGTGCCTTGATTGAGCCTCTTGTTTGTGAGTGACGTTAAACTCTCATTTTGGTTAATTCTACTACAGTAGCAAGGATTTGGCAATCCTTGTGGTGGGCGTAGAGCTTGATAATCTCAATGGTGGTGTGCCTGTATCCATTAAGGTTATCCAGTCCATTGCCCTTGAAGTTCTAGCTGTGGTGGGCCTGTATCAGCTTGAGCCTCAAGACTATCTTCGGTTACTGTTTTATTGTAAGTTTGTTCATCCGATCATCATTTCATCATCATCCATTTCATCCATTTGTTCATTGGTGTTTGTGCTCTGTTTTGAGGAGGTTGTAGTTGTTTCTCTGTGTTGAGGACTGTTTTGGGTGAATTTGTGTCTGATTCTATATTGTGAGACCAGATTGTGTGTGTTAAGTGTTAATGTGGTGTACTGTGAGGTCAATACTTTGATCTTAGGACCTTGCATACATCAGAGCCCGAATAGGACGAAGGTCAAAGTAGCCTGAGATGCTGACTGCTTGACGTCTATGACCAGGAGATGGATGCTGTGGGTGGTCTTCTATGAAGATGATGCCTTTCAACGGCGTTTTGAATGAAGATGGTCGCTTTCATGTCGTCAGAGGCCTTTAGGTGGCAACCGTTAGACGATTGGAGATGTCGATGATGTCGCCGGAAACCTTTAGGTGGCAACCATTGGACGACTGATGCTGATGATGGTGTCGTCGGAGGCCTTTAGGTGGCAACCGTTGGACGACTGGAGACGTCGATGATGTCGTCGGAAACCTTTAGGTGGCAACCGTTGGAGGACTGATGATGTCGATGATGTCGTCGAAAACCTTTAGGTGGCAACCGTTGGATGACTGATGATGTCGATGATGTCGTCGGAAACCTTTAGGTGGCAACCGTTGGACGACTGATGCTGATGATGGTGTCGTCGGAGGCCTTTAGGTGGCAACCGTTGGACGACTGAAGATGGTGGTGATGTCGTCGGAGGCCTTTAGGTGGCAACCGTTGGACGACTGTAGATGGTGCTCTTTTATGCGGCAACTGAATGGTGCAAGGTCCCTTTTAACAGAGACCTGGAAATCACAAGAAAACCAAGTATTAGTTTTTCAGAAATGTGAGGAGGGTTCAGATTTTTACCTGAGCTTTGGAAACCCTTTGGCCGCAGTCTTTGGGCGGTCAGTTTTGGGTTGTGTGGGTGGATGCTGTCGGTGCTCTTTTATGTGGCGATTGGAAGGTGGATGCTGTCAGTGCTCTTTTATGTGGCGGCCTGATGATGGATGATGTCGGTGCCCTTTTATGTGGCAACCGAAAGATGGATGATAATGGTGCCTTTTAGTGGCGACGTGGTGTCAGTGATAGCTCCCTTGTCTGGTAGATTGATTGCAGCTGATCTCCCTTTCTCCTTTGTTTTTGTCGATGTCCCAGCCTTTCCCAGTGTCGATGATGCCCATCGGATTTTCCCGAGGTAGATCGGATTTTACCAATGTAGTTGATGATGGCCAACAGATCTTCCCGAGGCGAATCGATGTTGATGGTGCCCAATGGATTTTCCCGAGGCGGATCAGACTTTCCCAATGTTGGTGCCCAACGGATTTTCCCGAGGCAGATCGGATTTTCCCGATGTTGAAGATGCCCAACGGCTTTTCCCGAGGCAGATCGGATTTTCCCGATGTTGATGTTGGTGCCCAACGGTTTTTCCCGAGGTAGATCGAATTTTTCGGCTTTTCCCGAGGTAGATATGATTTTCCCGATGCGGATGATTGTGTTAGTGGCGTCCCTGGCAGACTGGAAGATTGTCATGAGGATGAGCTTCGGATGATGGATAGAAGTCATCTAGAGTGTGATTGGATATTTCTCTAATCTTGCTCTTGATGATTAGAAACCATGTCGATCGGTCTGATAGAGATAGCATATTGGCTTAAACAGTGCCCAATGTTGCGTTCTGGAGCAACGATGTAGCACTTTCTTGCTTCTTCTTCTTTCCTTTTTTTTTCATTTTCAAATATACGGGTATGCATGCAACTAGTCTACTAAACTCTTGCACAAACAATGCAATTTTTTTTTTGACACAAACATTCATGCACTCATGCGTTTATGCACGACTATCGACTTTATGTACGACAAACTAACTCGATACACAACAGACTGACTTGGTGCATGACAAACTGACTTGATGCATGACGGACTGACTTGATGCATGACAGACTGACTCAATGCACAACAGACGGACTCAATGCATGACAGACTGACGTGATGTATGACGGACTGACTTGATGTACAACCACTGACTCTATGAGGCCCTGACACGACTTATAGATGAAATGCAAACCTATTATGCTTAGATAGGATACACACATGATGCTATTATGCATTTATACACGCAATGCATGCAAACAACCCCCCCGACTTTATATTTAGACAAAGATTTTCTAAGACAATGGTTTCCTAAGACAATGACTCCCTAAGACAATGCGTTCTAAGGATCAAGGCCACTCGTGGGAAATTTCAGGAAAATTTAGGGTGAGTAATGTTTTGATCCACGGGACAGGGAACAAAGATGGAGGCAACAAGCTTAAAGGATGCGTTTCTTAATGATCATGTAGATGACCTTGATTGCTTGCAAATTTATGCTGATGTATGACAAGCCCCCGGTTTGGCGTAGACTCTTGATGATACTGTCGTGCTTTGGAGAGTAACTTGGAGATTTACAAGCCCCCAGTTTCGATGTGGATTGACGAGATGATGCATGGGGACCATGGAATAGGAGGAGGCATAGTCCTTGGTAGTGAGTCTTAATCTCTCCTTTTGCCTAACTTGCCCAAAGGGTTTTCAAGTTAGCCCCTCTTTTTGCTTTTTTTTTTCTTTCTTTCTTTTTCTGTTTTTTTCTTTTTTTTTCTCTCTCTTTTTTTTTTCTTCTTGATGAGACCACTATTAGGATGTCTATGAGAATGAAGATGCAGGACCTTGTAGGATAGGGAGTAAGCCACACAGAGCCTCATACTTGCATTAATGATTGAGCTTAAAAGTCCTTGGAGGGTGAGATGCGATGAAAGGGTTGGTTAGGAAGTGCTTGGGGAAGGAGACGGTGGACGATGGTTTATTAATGAATGGGATGTGGAGACACTTAAGAATGATCTTGTCTTGAAGGGGAGAAGAGATGGTCAAATAGGATAGACATCGTCTCTGGAGAAAGGGTTGAAAGGGATGGTAGATGAGAGTTTATTGATGAATGACATAGGGAGACACTCAAGAATGATCGTGTCTTGAAAAGGTGAAGAGATGGTAAAATGGGGTAAGACATCATCTCTTGGGAAAAGGTTGGGACATGGTTATGGAATGATGTCCAAGTCTGACAGAAGGAAGATGGAGGGTTGTTGATGATGCTGAATGGAGGGTTGATGATGATGATGAAATCCAAGGTTTCCTCTCCTTTTGCCTAACCTGCCCTGACGGGTTTTCAGGCTAGCGTCTCTTATTCTCTCACTCTCCTTTTACTTAACCAGCCCTGACGGGTTTTCAGGAAGCCTCTCTTATTCTCTCACTCTCTTTTTGCCTAACCTGCCCTAACGGGTTTTCAGGCTAGCTTCTCTTATTGTCTCACTCAACATTTTGAGGACAAAGGATGCTCCTTGTAGCGGTCGGGCCTCAAAGAGGTTTTTCTACGTATCCAAGGTGGAATGAGGCCAGTCGTAGTTCTTTAAGCGCAACTTTGATGGATAGTGCCTCGAGGAAGGCTTAACGGTTATGAAGGTTTGAGGGTTCGTATGAAAGGTTTGTGAAGGTTATAGAAGGCTGAGGTGTATGGATGATGAGGTAAAGATGAGATTTTTTGAGGTGTGCATGACTCTTATTTTCGCGTTCTCACTTCTTATTCTCCTCTAATCCCCCCTCTTTGTTTTTTTCTTCCTTTCTCCCTTCCATAGTAGCAAGTCGAGCTGCTCCTCTTGGCAAAATATCCTTGATCATATAAGGACCCTTCTAATTAGGCGTAAATTTTCCCCTTGGTCTTGTATAGGTGTCTTCATTTCCTTAAGCACCAAATCACCTACTTGAAGTGAGCGACTTTTCACCTTCTTATTAAAAGCTCGAGTGATCCTACTTTGATTCCCTTAACCGTCTTTCATCCATCAACATCAACTCCTCGAACCTTGCCCTAGCCCATTCTGCTTCTGTCAATTGACTTTCTACCACTATTCATAGCGAAGGGATTGCTAATTCAATTGGCAGGACTGCTTCCATCCCTTACACCAATGAATATGGTGTTGCACCCGTAGCAGTTCGTATATAGGTTCGGTATCCCAATAGGGCAAATGCCAATTTGTCAGGCCAATCTTCGTAAGTAATGACTATTTTCTTAATGATTCCTGACACTATTTTATAGGCCGCTTCTACAGCTCCATTAGCTTGAGGTCGATAGGGTGAAGACTGGTGATGCTGAATATGGTAAATAGCGAGCAAAGTCTTCACCTCTTTCCGAAAATGGCTTCCATTATCGCTGATAATCTCATGAGGTACGCCATATCGGCATATGATATTTCGAAGGATGAATTTGGCCACTTGTTTAGATGTAAGCTTGGCATAAGAGGTTGCCTCTACCCATTTGGTAAAGTAATCGATGGCGACCAGGATGTACTTATGTCCTCCAGTTCCTGTTAGGTGTATCTTGCCAATGATGTCGATACCCCATACTGAAAAATGGCCATGGAGATCTCAACGTAGTCAAATACGAGGGAGGTTGATGCTGCAAGTTGGCATACTCCTGGCATTTGTGACATCTTCGAACGAACTCCAAGCAATCCGCTTCCATGGTGGTCCAAAAGTAACCAGCTCTTTGAATCTTCTTCACTAGCATGCACCCATTCATGTGAGATCCACATTCTCCTCCATGAACAGTAGCCATAACCTCTTTTGCACTTTTAACATCGATACACAACAAATTGATGCCTGTAGTGATTTCTTGTACAAGCGATCTTGGATCAAGAAATATTGTGCTGCTAAAGATCTAATTGCTCGTTGTGCTCGAGCATCTAGCTTAGCTGAATATTCTCCTTTCCGAAGAAAATTATATATATCATGGAACCATTCCTCAGTTTCTTCTTCTTGTGTCTCCATATTGCAGACATATGATGGTTCAGACTGTCACTCTACTATTACAGGTAGCTGGAGCGTGCCTGATGGGATCGATATCATCGAAGATAGCTTGGCTAAAGCATCCGCTAATTCATTGTGATCTTTGGAAAGGTATTGGAAGCTAATTTGCTCAAATTGGTCAGCAAGTCCCAAGAGTTTCTGTTGATATGCCATAAGGCATTCATTTCTAACTTTCCAAGTATTCTTAGCCTGATTGATGATGAGGCTAGAATCCCCAAAGACCTTTATATGGCGTATCCCTAGGGTCAAAGCGGCCTGCAGACCCTTTATACATGCTTCGTATTCAGCAGCATTGTTTGTGGCGTCAAAATCCAGATTTATAGATACAGGAATGTTTAGACCCAAGTTTGTGTCTAAATAACGCCTTAATTCTTAGGATTTTGACTCGTTTTGTCTTTATTTTCATGGCTTTTTAGTATGTTTTGAGTTATTTTGTAGGTTTTGGTGTTTTTACTAAAAACGACGTAAAACGGGCCATTTTAGAGCATTTTTGGTGATTTCCCGAGCCGAGCCAGACCGAGAGCCGAGGAAAAGTTGAACTGGGATCACTTTCCCTTCATTTGGTACTAATTAGTGAGGATGAAAGAAGGAACAAAAGGAAGAAAAGAGGACCTCACCTACGGTCTTATGAAGGAAGAATCGCCCAGCAGTTTTCACGCGTGGCACCCGCTACTTTCCCTGGGCAGCAAGAGACCACACCTGCCGTCTCCTAGACCGCACCTGCAGTCTCTTTCTGCGCGTGTTTTCGGCTTGAAATGCTGCGTTTTGCCCAACTGTTTTCACTTGTATTTATACCCCCTTTTGACGATTATCATGGAAGAGCTTTTGGAGAGTTGTAGACTCTATTTCCAACTTTGTATTAGTGAGTTTTAGTGAGAGATTAGCCTTAATTATTTAGGGTTTTGGTGGATTTTTGGTGTGATTCAAGGATTGAAGATTTAAACAATTGAGAGATTGTTGGATTATCACTCCCCTTGCTTTTCTTTATTCATCTACAACAATTTGATAAGTATTTTCTTCCCTTAACTCCTTTATTAATTACTTTGCTAATTAATTTCTTACTTGCTTAATTGCTTTGCTTGCTATTTCAATTGTTTTGCTTGTTTATGGTTGTTTTATGTTAGAAATCATGCTTAGGGTTGGTTTGGATGTTGTTAGCTTAGTTTTTATCATGATTAGTGGCTAGAACCCTAATGGGTTAGGGGGTAATTAAGGGTGTGAATGGGTAATTAGGTATGGGTTAGCAATATTAGTGAGTAACTAGTTGGAAAATCACTTTTCCCACTCCATTCCTTCCCTTAAGTGGGATGTATTTGGGTTCGAAAGCTCCCGAACACATCGAACACTTGTGTTGGAAGGTTGGAATTGGGATATTAGTACTTTACTCATGAGAGTGAGTAGAGACTAATTAGGGAATTCCGTTTCATTAACCCTCCGGGTCCGTGGTGGACTTTTGGGAAGTTAATCCGGACTATCCTTGAAATGGGAAGCCCGGTGGATATTTTCTAACAGAATTGCCACTTGATTTTCTTCCTTCTTGCTCTCTTGTTGCAATACCTATCCCCTTGTTCCCGTTTGCATCCTGAAAAGCCCCCCGAAACCCATCGTTTCACATTGACTGACCTTAGTTTGGTTTCTTGCGTTGTGACCCTTTCAAACCGAATTGCCTTACCTTGCGATCTTAACCCGACCGTAGACCGAGTTTCTTAGCCAAGGCCCCTAGCTCCTCGAGAAGAACGATAAACAAAACCGGGGTATAAAAACCACGTTACACAAAATGGCGCCGTTACCGGGGAGCAAGCGCCCCTAGCTTAGTTTCTTGGTCTTGAATTGTTTAAGATTGCTTTCATGCTAGAAACTAGTTTGTTCCAACTGTCGATGAATTTGATGCTTCTTCATTTCTTGTAGGAGGTTTCGAGTTCTGATTGCGGAGGGCCAAACCGGTTCACCCCGTACCCTTCTATCATATGCCGTTCCAACATTGGGTACGGGAGGCAACCCGATCACTCTACCATCGTTACGACCCGATGTCGTATTTGAGTTCAATCCGTACTTACTTAAAGTCTTCTCGTGCAATCAATTTTATGGAGACAAATCCAAGAGTCCTAATGCACACATCGAGAAATTTGAAGATCGGATTAGTTTCGTGCAAGTTCCCGGTTTACCTTCTGAATTTATGAAATTGAAGTTCTTTCCTCTAACTCTTACGGGGAAAGCGAAGATATGGCTTCAAACGTGTCCTCCCGGTACTTATTCTTCATGAGAGGTTCTTAAAAGAGATTTCATGCACCGATTTTTCCCAGCGGATGAAACTTATCGACTCCGGCAAGTTATTATGTCTTTCAAGCAAGAACCCGGAGAAAATCTTTTTGAGGCTTGGGGGAGATTTAAGAGTTTTCAACGCCAATGTCCACATCACATTTTATCGGATTGGATGCTACTCCAACATTTTTAATATGGGCTTTGTGATTCATACAAAGAATCTATTGATCGTGCTCCCGGAGGGATGTTCTTAAAGAAGATTGCGGACGAAGCCAACATTTTTCTTCATGAGCTATCTCAGAATGTTCCTAGTTGGGGAGGCGGCCAAAATTCAGGAAATGGGGATCATTCTTTGGAACACAACCCCACTATCAAGTTTCTAATGGCTACCGTCCTTGATTTGCAAAAGAAGATGGTGAATGACGAGGTTTCCAACCAGTTGAACTTAGCCCGAGGTATGCAAGCCTTTGCATCCACACCTATTCCTATTGTGCACTTGTAAGTTGTGTTTTGGTCCACATCTTGAGCCCAATGTGTGGAGTATCGTCAAGTAGAACATGTGAATGCCATCTATTCCAACCAACTTTATTCCCACTCTTATGAGGACTATGATCCTTCGTCAAGTAGAACATGTGAATGCCATCTATTCCAACCAACTTTATTCCCACTCTTATGAGGACTATGATCCTAGTTATACCACATTTTCCAATCCTGTGTTCAATCCTGTTTCTCGATTTTATGACCATCATGCATATTTTCAAGAAGAGTTCTCACATCAACCCACCCCACAACCTCAATTTTCTCAACCATCCCAAGATTCTATGATTGAAAAGTTGTTGCAACGAATTGTAGCTAATCAAGAAAGTGAGGGTGCTCGTCTTAGAGACCTTGAAACCCAAATGACCCAAGTTGCTCAACAAATATATCTTTCTCAACCTATTCAACCTCAACCTATCCATGGGGAGAAAGTTGATGTCATTACCCTAAGGAGTGGAAGAAAAATTGAAGAACCTATGGAAGTGGAGGAGAATGTGGAAGAGGAGAGATCATTGGGAGAGGATGAGGGAGTTGTGGTGGATAGTACTGAAGAGGAGGATTTAGGAGTTGAGCAAAACATTGTTGAGGAGGAGGATGATGTTGTGGTTAATGGGGCCGAGGATGAGGAAAAAGAGAAGTTGGAAGAGAGGGTAGAGATTGAGAAAAGAAGAGAGAAAGGAAAAGAAATCTTGAGGGAGGATATTCATGAAAACCTTTTGGATAAACCCGTTTCATATAGACCACCAGTACCTTTTCCTGGGAGATTGATTCAACATAAAAATGAGGCGAAGTTTGTGCGATTTATTGAGATATTGAAGAAGCTCCAAGTCAATATTCCTTTTCTTGATGCCATGGTGGAGGTCCCTTCTTTCAAGAAACATCTTAATGACCTCTTGACAAACAAAAGGAGAATCAAAGAGTCGTCGACTGTTCTTCTCAGTTGCAATGCCATTATGGGGAGCAAGACTCCCGAGAAACTTGCCGATCTGGGTAGTTTCTCCATACCGTGCTTAATTGGTGATATGAGAATTGATAATGCATTATGTGATTTGGGGGCAAGTGTGAGTGTCATGCCACACTCAATTTGTAAGAAGTTGAACCTAGATGACTTGACCCCTACCGCTATTAGCTTGCAACTTGCGGACCGAACTATTAGGAAGCCCTTGGGAATATTAGAAGAGATCCCGGTTCAAGTGGGAAGTTTCCTTATCCCTTATGACTTCATTATTTTGGAGATGGATGAGGATTGGAGAAACCCTATTATTCTTGGTCGACCCTTTTTGGCCACTGCGAGAGCAATTATTGATGTGAAAAGAGACCGTTTGTCTCTAAATGTGGGGAGAGAACATATTGATTTGATCTTGATCCTTCGAGAAGGAACCCTCACAAGGAGTCACGCTTCAAGGTCAATGTAGTGGTTGGTATTATGGATAAGCATCAAGAGGAGCCGTGGTTACTTATTGTGGAACCGAATGATTGGGGTGGACAAAGTCACCCTAAATCTATTCATTTTGAGCTTCATGGAGATAGTTTCACCTTCCATGGTGACTTCCTCAACACTGTGCCTTTGAGGAGGGAGATTGCCTTGGGTGAAACATATATTGAGAATATGAAATTGAGAGAGATGGCTTTCCAAGGCCCAAGACCCGGCACATCACCAAACATCAAGCCAGGGTTTTCTTCTCTTTCTATCCGGCCTATCAAGTCTTCAAGGAGGCATGCTCAATTCTAGTCAAGAAGAGGAAGCGATGGAAAAGGGGGAAGAAATATTGGTGGAGTAAAGCGAGGAGGCCGTTACCTTTGATACCTTCGGAGTTGGCTAGACCACCGGAGGATCATTCCGGTTTATTCATGAGTCCTATTAGAGTGCGCAGGAGAAGAAGGAAGAAGAGTTGGTGGAAAAAAGCTTACCATGTTTCTCTCATGCACGCCACGCCTTTCGAGAATCAAGTAAGTAATTAGGTCAAGCTCGGGACCTTAAACAAGTGCTTTATAGGAGGCAACCCATACTTTTATTTCTTTCTTTTGAGTTAATTTCTAGTTTTTCTTAGTTAGTCTCTTTTTCATATTTATAATCTTGCATGCGGATCTTACGAGCTTTGATTGATTTTACTTGAAAATCCTAACCCTTTGCGCGCTTGCTATCACGGATCGCGGATTGAGTAATAATTTGTTTTGAAGAACTCGAGGTAATATCTCTTCGCTCTTCTCTTTTTGAGTTGAATATCCTATAATCCATGCCGCATGCTTGATTTTTCTTTCGGTGGCGAACCCCTTAGTTTGTGCTTGTTGGGTATTTCTTATTGGAGCCGTGTGGGCTCAGGTCGCCACCACTTGCTTGCTAGGTGTTTTATTATGCTCTTTCTAGTTGTTCTACCCTTTCTTGTGATACCCTTCCACAATAAGGACATTGTGACGTTTTAAGTGTGGGGGGGGGGGAGTTATATTTCCTCCAAGGGTAGATCACTTAGCTTTTTATTTTCTTTTTAGGCTAAAAATTTGAAAAATTTTTGTGTGAAAAAGGGCGAAAAAAGGGAGTGAAAACCTTAAAAGTTTTCTTTCGGTTTTCGTTTTCGCTTTGTTTTTGCGTTGTTTCTTAGATCTTGTTGTCGAAATTGAGAAGCCGTTCTTAAACTTCTTTAAAAGAAACCGGTCTGAGCGTTTTCGACCCTGTCTCGGGTGCTAGTCATGACTTATCTCTTTAGATTTCCTTCATTAAGTGTCTAGTGAGACCCCCGATTCCTTTCACGTTTTGGTTGAAACCGGGAGATTCAAGGGTTTGTGTCCGAGCTTGTTCTTTTTCCTGTTTAGCAAAAGCAAAAGCAAAGTCAAAAGCAAAACCAAAAAGTAAGAAAAAGAAAGCAAAAGCTAAATTACCGGATTAAGTGGGGCGTGTCGGCTGAACGACATCAACCACCATGCACTTAGCCAACCTACACGGGACCGGTTTTAGCGGTACGACACTATTACCCCTTAAGCTCCTCCTATATCCAATTTTCGATGGAGGTGTGTATGGAAAAGACTGTGTTGGGAGGGTAAACCCCATTATGGGTCGTCCAATTCCCGAAAGTAAGGCTAATACCGACTATAAAAAGAAAAGAAAAGTTTGTGATTTTAAAAGTGTGGGGCCTCTCCTTACATCACCTACGGCCCTCACCAAGCCAAGGGCGACCATATGCAAGGAAGGGCAACTCTTTTCTTTCCTTGTTCGTTTCATTGTTTTTGAGCTCGGGCATGAGTCTTTGGAGTCTTTTGGATTCGGTTAGAACCCACTAGCACATTTGCACATGGGGTTTTTCTTGGCATTAGATGTAGGAAATCAAAAATCTCAAAGACTGACTTTTGCTTGGGATAGGTGATTGTGAGATGCTCATAACGGTTCCTTTTGGAGGTTTAATAACGTTTTCCTAATCGAGATTTCAAGATCTTTTGAAGCGAAGCTTTTGTTTTTCTTTTCTTTTGTTTTCGTCGGTTTTGTTTTCACTTTCCTTCTCTCCTTTTTCTTTGGCTTTTGTGGGTATAGCCACTACAAACCCTCACGAGTCCATCTCGTCCACCCGGGACGCCGGGGGGTTCAGAGAGCTTGGTGCATATGCTAAATGCACTCGTTTCCTCCCACGACAGAGGAGTTGGTGTTTAGTTTTTCTTATTTGTTTTTGTTTTGTTTTGCTCGGGACGAGCAAAAGTTTAAGTGTGGGGGGGTGTTTAGACGCAATTTTGTGTCTAAATAACGCCTTAATTCTTAGGCTTTTGACTCGTTTCGTGTTTATTTTCATGGCTTTTTAGTATGTTTTGGGTTATTTTGTAGGTTTTGGTGTTTTTACTCAAAACGAGGTAAAACGGGCCATTTTATAGCATTTTTGGTGATTTCCCGAGCCGAGCCGGACCGAGAGTCGAGGCGAAGTTGACCCGGGATCACATCCCCTTCATTTGGTACTAATTAGTGAGGATGAAGGAAGGAACAAAAGGAAGAAAAGAGGACCGCACCTACGGTCAGTAAAGACCGCACCTGCGGTCTTACGAAGGAAGAATCGCCCAGCAGTTTCTGCGCATGGCACCCGCTACTTTCCCTGGGCAGCAAGAGACCGCACCTGCCGTCTCCTAGACTGTACCTGCGGTCTCCAAGACCGCACCTGCGGTCTCCCACTTTCTGCGCGTGTTTTCGGCTTGAAATGCTGCGTTTTGCCCAACTGTTTTCACTTGTATTTATACCCCCTTTTGACGATTATCTTGGAAGAGCTTTTGGAAAGTTTTAGACTCTATTTCCAACTTTGTATTAGTGAGTTTTAGTGAGAGATTAGCCTTAATTATTTTAGGGTTTTGGTGGATTTTTGGTGTGATTCAAGGATTGAAGATTTAAACAATTGAGAGATTGTTGGATTATCATTCCCCTTTCTTTTCTTTGTTCATCTACAACATTTTGATAAGTATTCTCTTCCCTTAACTCCTTTATTAATTTCTTTGCTAATTACTTTCTTACTTGCTTAATTGCTTTACTTGCTATTTCAATTGTTTTGCTTGTTTATGGTTGTTTTATGTTAGAAATCATGCTTAGGGTTGGTTTGGATGTTGTTAGCTTAGTTTTTATCATGATTAGTGGCTAGAACCCTAATGGGTTAGGTGGTAATTAAGGGTGTGAATGGGTAATTAGGTATGGGTTAGCAATATTAGTGAGTAACTAGTTGGAAAATCACTTTTCCCACTCCATTCCTTCCCTCAAGTGGGATGTATTTGGGTTCGAAAGCTCCCGAACACATCCAAAACTTGTGTTGGAAGGTTGGAATTGGGATAGTTAACATTTTACTCATGAGAGTGAGTAGAGACTAACTAGAGAATTCCGTTTCATTAACCCTCCGGGTCCGTGGTGGACTTTGGGGAAGTTAATCCGGACTATCCTTGAAAGATGAAGCCCGGTGGGTATTTTCTAACAGAATTGCCACTTGATTTTCTTCCTTCTTGCTCTCTTGTTGCAAAACCTATCCCCTTGTTCCCGTTTGCATCCCGAAAAGCTCCCCGAAACCCATCGTTTCACATTGACTGACCTTAGTTTGGTTTCTTGCGTTATGACCCTTTCAAACCGAATTGGCTTACCTAGCGATCTTAACCCGACCGTAGACCGAGTTTCTTAGCCAAGGCCCCTAGCTCCTCGAGAAGAACGATAAACAAAACCGGGGTATAAAAACACGTTATAAGGACCATGTGCCCCTTTTGGAGAGATCAGCATTTCTCCTACTCCACAACCCATTTGATTGGAAGCCCCGTCAAAATACATTTCCCATGTATCTTCGTCTGTAAGGAAAATGTCTTCATCTGGGAATTCCAAGTGAGTGCTTGGAGGTTCCTGTGATGGTGAAGCGGCCAAGAAATCCGAAACAACCCGCCCTTCGATGGGTTTCTGAGGCAAATGTTGGAGGTGCTCAAGTAATAGATGACATTCTCTTGACCTTTTATCTTTTGGGTAGCATAGCCCCAATTGCGGTGCTAGTTACTGTAAGATAAAGGAGTAGAGGCTCGTCTGGTACTGGAGGCATAAGGACCGGTGGATGCTGCAAATACTCCTTGATTTTTTTTTTCAAAAGCAGCTTGACATTGATCGTCCCATGCTATTTTACTTTCCCTCTTCAACTTCTTGAACAAAGGCTCATAGGTCATGGTGAGCTTTGAGATGAATCTACTGAAACCCCTTATCTCCTTTGTTCATAGCACACCTTTTGGATTGGGTTAAGGGTTTGAAAAGGGTTAAGGTTTGATGGAGAGGTCAAAGATGTGAGTAGTAGGTGGTAAGTCGAGATTGGATGAAAAGATGAGGGTAACATGGGTGGTGAAATGAAGGTTGGGTTCAAACCCCCTGTCCTCGGCACATTTGGTTAAGCTACGACATTTCTAATGAAGAGTGCTCACTTTAGAGAGATTATGAGATTTGGTCTTTCTTGACGACATTCTCTCCTTTTGCCCGGTTCGCCTCAATGAGATTTTCAAACCGGCCACTCTATAGTTTTTCACTCTTTTTTTTTCTTTTTGTTTTTTTGAATTTCTCTCTTTATCTCTCTAACCCTGGATTCAGGAAAACTGAAGGATGAAAACGAGGAATATGACAAAGATGGAAGGATAAGAGAAGATGAATTTGTCAGACTTGGTTTGTACGGATGATGGATAGATGAGAGAACTTTTCAACTCAAGTAAAAAACACAAGCACGAAATTCTATTTGATCAAAAAGCAACAAGAGCAACCGAATTCAAGAAACGAATGAAGAACTGACTCTAACAGACTCTGAGCATAAAATGCTTAACAACCAAGATTCTTGCTAACTCTAAAGCCCCTTGATGACATGCCCTTCCTATCTTCACATGGGGAATCCATGTTATGTCTGGTCCTCTATGTTGCTTTCGGTGGGGGCAGTTTCCCTGAATGGATCATATGCTCCAAAGTCTAACAATTCTCCATGTTGATCCCTCGGGATCTATGGTAGTTGGTGAATTTCCCGTCATCCCAATATTCCCTTTATGGTTAGCTCAGGCCTTGACTTTGACACTAGACAAATGAAGAAGAACGCATCCCAATGCATACATGACCTAAATGACCTATATGGACTTCCAAAGATGAAAAAACGCCTTTCTGCTAACGGGGGAGAGACTCACCCAAGACATGGGTTTGAATGTGCTAACTGAACTACATGAGACTTCCTAGGATGCAAGACCTCTACATGCTGACTTAAGGAAAAGACTTACCCACGAGATGGGTCTACAGTCCTAAATTCTATATGAGACCTCTTAAAGTGCAATTCCTATATGCTGACCCGGAAAGACTAACCTATGATATGGGTTTACAATGGACTTCTTAATAAAAAGACAGATATTTGCATGATGACTCCAGACATAGACTCACCTAGACCTATGAACCTCGACCATGACGTGGGTTTACACTGGACTTTTTAAAAAAAGACAAAAACACATTAACCAAGGAAAAGACTCACTTATGACCTAACCCAAAGACTCACCCATGACCCGGGTTTAGACTTCCTAAAAACAAAACACACATATTGACTTAAGAAAAGACTCACATATGACACGACCTTGTATGAGACTTTCTAAAGACTGAAAGACATTCACATGTAGACTCTAAAACTAAGACTTATCCAGGACCATTGTAAGACACTTATATACTGACGCAGGAAACAAGAGGTTTGCGGGTCATAACCTCTATTTAATCATAAGACAGACAACAACACTTTTTACAACAGGAGCATTATAAAGGGCCGGATAAAGTCAAATATAGCGAGTCAACATAAGTCGAAAGATACAAGTCAATGTTTCTCAATTCGGATGGGCCTGATCCACAGGCCGACCGTTTTAAGGAGAATCAGTAACTTGGCCCAACAACTCAGACAGCTCAAGCTATGTTGGCTATTATGCGGATTAGAATAATGCTTAACACATTGACACTCTTTTGTTTTTTATTGTGACCCAACACATTTATTTATTTAACTCAAGGAAAGTGGATGTTGTAAAGGATCGAATAAAGCCGTCAAAAGGCGAGTTAAAACAGAACTATAAACTCAATTATTAATTCCATCATAGATGGGCTTAACAACGGGCCGACCATGGATTTGTTAGACTTAATAATCAAATTTATAAATTTATTTTCTCTAACCTTGAGACTATTACGCGGGCTAGAACAACACACACTGACTTTGTTTGATTATTAATCAATTTTGTTTGGACCATGAGTAAGAGAATATTGAGAAGGGCCGAATAAAATCATCAAAGGTGAGTTAAAATGAATCGATAAACAAGGATAATTAACCTTCAAAACGGATAGGCCTCATCACCGGGCCGACCGTAACATTTAATGGTTAATTAATCGAGTTTATAAATTTATTTCTTCTTAGCCCAACGATTATTACGCGGACTAAAAAAATATCTCAAAATTAGGTCCGACTCTAATGAAGACCCAACATACAGACACATATTTACACATACAACAAGCTTTATTTATTTACTCAAGGAAAATGGATATTGTAAAGGACTGAATAAAGCCAACAATAAGCGAGTTATAATTAGTTTATGGGCTTAATTGGCAAATCCAATATGGTTGGGCCTAACAACGGGCCGATCATAAATATGATGGATTTATTAATTAAATCAATAAATTAATTTACTCAGACTTAGTGACTATTATGCAGTCTAAAACGTTATTGATTAACTTTGTTGAACTTTTAATTAATTTTTGGACTTTTGTTAAGAGAATTTCGTAAAGGGCCATATAATATCATCAAAGGTGAGTCAATTTTTATTTATTAATTAAAATAGCTAACCCTTGCACATAAATGGGCCCTTCCACTTGGGCTAACCATAATGCCTTTTGGGTTAATTACACTAATTAATAAATAATCATCTTCTCAACCCAATGAATTTTATATGGACTAGAACGAAGCCTCTAAACTAGGATCGACTCTTTACAAAAAGAAAAGGGGAAGGGGTACACATAGTACATAACATACAACATGAAGGGTACCCTAAACCAAGGTTCTATATTCATGGATTACTATGGTTGGGTTAACATGGCCTACCACATGTTCTCGCCTCGGTTCATCTTACCCTTAAAATTGTGGGTAAGGAGTGTGAGGTGTTGCTCATCGGACTTCAAGGAAGTCCTTTGAGTATAACATGGGGAGAAAAGAGACCAAATTCTTGGTGATGTAGGGTGCATCACACAATTAGTAGCCGCCCGCTCTCGGGGAAAAATCCTAGTTATTATCTAAACCGTCGCCTTTGTGCTAACGTGTCAAAAGACCTGATTAGTGGCCTGGTATGCAAAGGATGCCTAAAACAAATAATAAAATTGTGAAATAAATCAACTTCTCCCTTTTACAATTTCAAATCAACTCGATTTTTTCAAGTTTTACCCTATTTTTAAGTTTAAGTCCCCAATGGAATCGCCAATCTGTAGGACTTGGAAAATCGCCCCCCCCCCCCCCCCCCCCCCCCCCCCCCCCCGCGTTTAGGGGTGTCGGTTTTCGGATGCGCTACTTAGGTGATCGGGAGCCGACTAAGGTTGCTTAATCCTTAAATAAGGGTATTTTTATTTTTGAAATTCATTTTCGGGGTGATGAAACTTTATTTATTTACAAGTCCGTTTTTTATTATTTAAAAACTCGAAATTACACCAAAATATTTTAATAATGGTTTAAAACCGGCCCAAATACCAAATCCAAGCCCAAGAGGAAGCAAACGAGCCGCCAGAACCTGTGGGGTTTTGATAGATCCTGGGCTGGGCCGTCTGTTTCCTTGGGCCAGAGAAAGGGAGTTGGAACCAATAAAACCCGCGGGGGTTTTATTGATTCCTGGCACACTTTATCTCAGTTTTATTCTTGAATGGGTGAGAGGAAGATGTTAAACCATTTTTTTAATTATTTGGGTGCAAGTTCAAATATTAAATAATCAAATGGGTATAAAAGAATAAAAGAGTCGCTAGCCGATTTAAGGAAACCGACAAACCATAAAATGAAATAACTCCGGTTTACGAAACCCAATTCTAAGTTCAGGGGTAAGGTTACGAAGCCGAGAATTATAAGAACTCTCGAATTCGCCTGTTAGAAAACAGACTCTACTAGAATCGACATTGAAATGAAAAAGAGTGGTGAAAAGTTTAATTAATTTCACGAAATTATATTCTCATCATGTAATATAAAAGCGGTTTTCGTTTACAAAATATGTACAAGTAGAGGAGATAAAGTATAAATGACATGATTAAGACAATAATAAAAAGCAAACCTCAGTAGGAATGGACGAGATGTAAATGTAGATCAATCCTCTTGGCTTAGCCTCACATTGGAGCTTGGATAGAATGATGTATATGAGGATGGTTATGGGAGGGGGGTGATATGATAATGTGGTGATGATGAGAGTGATTAGGAGAGGCTTAGAAGAGTAAGGATATGAGTCTTTATGGAGAGATTAGTTTGTGAGAGAGTTTGGGTAGAATAATGGAGATAGTTGATAGAGTGAGGGTGAAATGGAGGGGTATTTATAGGTGAAGAGGTGAGGTTTTTTGGAGGGAAAATGGAGGGAACATACCCCAACAATCATGCCTTTCCTCCATGTAAGCACAAAACCCTCGGGGGTTTTAGAAAGTCAAAGCAAAAGTCAACTTCATGTGGGCTATGATCAAGGGATTACATAGGAAGAAATTGGCGCTAAAATCACAGAAATTAAAACCCCTGCGGGTTATAAAATCCTCCAAACGGATTGATGACATGGCCGGCCAAAACGACGCGTCATTGCTGGTTATAAAACCCCCGCGGGTTTTAACATCCATTTGAGCTGGAGTTGCTTGTTGGGCCAAATTTCTGGGCCTGAGAATTGTTAAAACCCGCAGGGGTTTTGAAACTGGTTAAGTGCAACTTCGAACGACCATAACTCTTTCATCCGGACTCCGATTGAGGCGCAATTCAAAAGGCGTTGGAAAGCTTATGATGTGTACTTTACTCTCACCAAAAGAAATAAGGCTAAAGAGACTTGTGGAAAAAATGAGATTTGAAATTGTGGGCATATGTATGTTGAAAGGTTGGAAAATGAAGGCTTTTTGTGGTGAGTTGGCCCGGTAGCTTTTGATTGAGGAAGGCCCATTAGATTTTTTTTTCATGCTAGCCTCTTTTCTTGTTATGCTTGACTTGTACACTTGTCCCGGTACAAAATCCGGTGTCTACACTCATAGATATATATCACATAATTTACATAAACTATCACATTCTTATCAAAGTCACATCATATTTTATAATCAAAGTCACACATAATCACAATCTTCCAATTTCGGAAAGCTTAACACATATAAAACATAGCACAATTTTCTCAACTAATCAAAGTTATTTGTTGTAGGGGAGCTCAACTTATAACTCACTCAATGGAGTAACACCTATATATCACAAGGGTCACAAACACATGTTGGTGGACCGGAAAATACAAACTCAAGGTACTTACCAGGGACCATCGTTCTAGAATGTAGATATCCTCAATTCACAAACTCTTTGTGAATCTTATGACTCACTCAATGGACTAACACGTATATATCACAAGGGTCACAAACTTCTTGCGGGTCTAGGATAATGTTCTTTTGTTTTTCAAAGCTTGAATTTCCTCCACTAGACTTCTTTGTTGTCGATGCACTTTTAGCCTTGCCTTCATTGTGAATCTTTTCAACCCGCATAGCTCGTTGATATATGTCTTGATACTTGGTGAACATCTATGATGCTAACCACATGCGTATGTTAAAGTTTAGACCATCTTCAAACTGATCTACCTTCCTTTGCTCTGTATCCACCATATGCTTACCAAAGCGACTAAGTTCAATAAACTTGGCACTATACTCCATCACCGACATTTCACCTTGCTCTAGATTGGCAAATTCTAACTCCTTAGCCTTTTGTATATCTCTACGATAGTATTGTTCGTTCATCCTCTCTTTCAATTTCTCCGAAGTGAGTGGGTTTGCTTGCTCTTCCTCTGGGCTTTGCTTAACCGAGTCCCACCAATGATATGCTTCTCCCACAAACAAGTGTGTAGCGAAACCCACTTTATACTCCTCAGGACACATCACAGTCTTGAAGATCTTATCATTTTCTCTCATTCATTCATCCAACTCAGAAGGACTCGCGGTTCCCTTAAACTTTGATGCTTGCAACTTAAGAAATTTGTTAAGTAGGGTAATTCCTATCATAGGGTCAGCTTTGCTTGTTTGCCCATCAGGTCCACCTCCTCCTCACTCAGCAGACATCTTTAAGACTCGACTAAGGGTAGGTTAACACATCGAAAGTAAGACCAACTCAACTTCAAGTAATCCATATAACAAGTCGTAAGCATATCAACATTAACACAAACACATATATCTACGTCATTACACATAATCAAGCACATGCGCATGTAAGTCCTATGGTCGCAGGATTATTGCTCTGATACCATTTCCGTAATGCCCCAACCTAGGGTGCTAGGCACATCACTGCCATGGGGTCCTCCTTGGACACTCAAAAGGCTACCTAAACTCCAAACCATAACTATTTCCAAATATCTTAAAGCAGTGGAAGCTTTTCTCCATAATAAAATTTATACTAAGGTCGAAGGAGTCAATCTAGAACATACAAATCCATACATACATACATACATTCAACAAAGTTTACACACAAAATACATTCATATGATAATTAATAACATATTCGATATTAAAAATATAACTTCAAGCCTCCTTCCTAGCCATAACTCCAAAAGACTTCAAGAGTCCGTCATTAAGGTACCTTCCTACCTTTCCGCTTTCAAAACCTGAAAAAAGGTGAGGTTATGAGCACCCGGAACCCAGCGAATAATCCTTATCTCCCCCTTTGTTACACTTTGCACATTAATAGGTTAGCACATAAGCACATTATCCCATACATATCATTACTTTCTAAAATGCAACAAACATAGGGAAGTGACAAAGGAACATCTACCAAGCCATTACCATAAACTTCATATAACACAAACAATCATTTGCTAAAGGATTCAAAACATACACATACAAAATATCACAAGGGATATACGACAAGCAATGAGACTAACTCAGCCATCCATGTCCCATACCATGTACGATTTAGGAGCTCTAGCTCTCACTAAAGTCCCTAAACAACTTCACTATTAGTTTATTCGCTAAACTATCCATGGTTGTCCCATACCAACCATGTCCTTTGGGCTCGCAGTCCTTACTCGAGTCCAAAAGGAAGTAAAGCCTACTAAGCTAGACCAATAACTCGAATATAACCACAACTCATACATACATATCACATAATTTACATAAACTATCACATTCTTATCAAAGTCACATCACATTTCATAATCAAAGTCGCACATAATCACAATCTTCGAATTTCGAAAACCTTAACACACATCACAACATAACACAATTTTCTCAACTAATCAAAGCAACATGTTGTAGGGGAACTCAACTTATAACCACTACAAAAAAAGTGATTTTCACCAACAGATTGTTAGTGACAGATATATCTGTTGGTAAAAGTGCATATTTACCAACATATTAAATATTTGTTGGTATTATTAATATTTTACCGACACTTATATATCTGTTGGTAAAGTAATTGTAATACCAACAGATAAAAATTAAACAGTCGGTATTATATTTACAATACCAACAAATAAAATATCTGTTGGTTTAAGACTAGTATTAGATTAAAATTAGTGTTGGTATTATCTAAGAGACTAAGAGGCGCCATGCTGATGTTAAAAAAAAAAAAAAAAACAACACTCCTAAATCAAATTGGAAACAACCGCCTGTATCTCCCCCCTAATTCTCTCCCTAATTCTCCTACTCTTTGAATTGGAAACAATCGCACCAGGCAGGCACACCCACGCTTGTGCGGCTCTCCCCAAAACATTCCGTCCGCCATTGCCGGCAAGCACTGACATTGTACGGTCCTCCATTGCAACAATCGAGTTTCTTCAATTCATTCATTGCACAAACGTAATTCTATTTTTTTTTTGGCGTCCGCCATTGCTAGGGTTGCACGGTACCTTCTCCAGTCTGCACACCTTCGTAAGGGGATCAATCCTTGTACTTGCGCTCAACAGCTTCAAGATCTCCGAAAGTAACTACTTTCTCCCTCTCTTTTTTTCTTCTTTCCCACCTACGCTTTTCCTGTTACTTCAAATCCATTCCTTGCAGTTTTTTCTGATTTTGTTCTACAAAATCTCCAAACTGGGGTTCCGATATGAATTTACCTGTTTCCAATTTATTAGTGAGTGTTAAACTTACAAACCTTGTTACATCAATACCCGATTGTATAATCTTTGCAATAGCACAAAAACAACCTACTTGTGTTTTGGGATTTTAGTTTTTTATAGCTTAAGTTGTGGTTCTGCTAAAGTCTCAATTTAAACAATCTAACATGGTTATTTATTTTTTTATTTTTTGAGATTCAGAGGAATGAATGCTATTAATTCATGAGTGATCTGAAGTTACTTATATATATAAATCATATAAATTTGCTAAATTGAAAGTAACCTACAAGACTATGGAATACTCATCTCTTCAACTATAATAACGCAAACTTGTTGTGACCTACTACTAGCTAGGGTAAGAAAGAAACATCTAGGTTTTACTTCTTTGGTCTGCCTTTCTTTGGGGCCTGAGGTTTCTTTTTCTTTGGCAGCTTGCTTCCTGCAGCTTTCCCTTTCTTTTTTGTTGCAATCATTAATACCAAAGAACTTCTTTTCCATTGCACACTCATGCCAAAAACAAAGATTAAGAAAGTATTAATCAATGAATAAAAATTTAGGAGAAATACTTATGTACCATGCAGAATGTTATATCAAGAAAGTATTAATATTTGGTTTCAGTTTACTTCATTTTTCCATTGCATACTCATGCTAGAATTATTACTTTTGTGTTAACTTGCTTCAAACTTGATAATTGGTTTTACTCTTTTATTTTTATCTGTTTTTGTTATTTTTATATGGAGTATTTTGGCTACTAGGTGTTTGTTTTCTCTGTCCAGAATCAAACATTTCTAGTATTAGAAGCTAATTTATTAGTGCAAGTGAGACTTACGTTGGAAGTGATACTATTGTGGTTAGTGTCTCCGTCTTTCCAATTTCAACTTCTTGCAAGTTAGGCTAAATTATTTTTAGGGCTTGGGTTATTTCAAATTCGTCTACATTAGGCCGCATTGTAGGTTATATGTCAATTTTCAGGTTGGGGTATTTGATAATTGGCATATTTTTGTGAGTCTTTGTTTTCAGGCTGTGAAAGCATGGTCAATTAGTTGGATATTGATATAGATAGGTAATGTATGCTCTATTTTTGATAATTCAGTAATAGTCTTTTGTTTGCCCAGAACTTTGTTATTAGCCTATATCAATAGGAGTTTCAATAACCTATGCCTTCTGCCAGCATAACGCAATAGTTTAGGGCAAACACTAGGAGTGAGCAATATCAGAAGCAGATGATTACTTGCACAAAGGATTGTAATATCAAAAGCAGCTGATCAAGGCAATGAGTTTGAAAAGGAAGATTACGAGGCAAATGAGCCCCTGGTCCCTTGGCATGTGACTTTCAGGGAGCAAAGGCGCCAGATAATTCAACAATGTTTTAGGTACTATCTAACTAGGCTCTTGTTTTCACCGTTTACAATTCTTATTGAACTGTGCGGAGTTCCTTCGTGGATTCCATCATGTCTTCTCAAGCTTCTTAAGTATGATCTTCTCTCAATCAGAATATTTAACTCTTTCTCAAACTCCTCAACCCTTCATCAATTGGTTATTGAGGCATTGTTGCTGCCCTTGCAGCAGATAGTGAGATAGCGCCATGGTCGATCTAGTTTCACATCAGGTAATATTATTTCAGTGTTTTTGGAAAATTTGCTAATTTACTTAATTAGTGTTTAAACTATAGTTAGAGTTTAAAATTTGCTAATTCACGTCAAGTAACAAAATTTGGTAATTCACATTAGGTCTAGTTTTGCTCTTTTTTTGTAATGTTTTGGGAGGATAGGGGGAAATTTCAGGGGGGGGAGTGATGTGTGAATAGTGGCATCATATTTCCAGCTTCAGTAATGAAGAGTATATTGTCAAATTTGCTTCCTTTGTTTTGTCTATATGGGTAAGTGGAAAGCTCATGTGTGTGATAGTTTACGAGTATTTAGAATTTGGTTGATCATGTGGCAGGGTATCAAGGGACTATGTGAAACAATTGCTGCTGGAATCGAAGCACTTGATGGTTTCCCCCATAATGCAAATGACATTTCCTGATTGACGGCGCTAGCCCTGGGGTAAGATCATCATGCAACATTGATTATGAACATTGAATGAATCGAACTAACGTGCCTTGTGTCTTGACCTGAAATCATGGACTTTATCCTATCAATTGTTTTCTAGGCCCATATGATGATGGAGTTACTCTTGAGGGGACAAGCTCTTGGAGTTCATCAGGTGAGAAACCCACCTCATCCAGCAGGACATGGTAGTGGGTAGGCCTAGTAGTACCCTATTTAGGAGTGAACACCATTCATCAGAATTAAGTGTAAAGCCTAACATTGTTTGTTTGACAAAAATACGTTTAAACTAACTTCAGAAGCATAGAACTGACATTTTGCTTAATCTTCATCTTAAAATATACGTTAAAGTCTAGCACCCAAACCTACAACTTTAAACAGGACATGGTAGCAGGTGGGTCTCAATCCTTCACAAATGTCTTAATATTTAGAGAATTAGCAATTCTCAAAAACCTAAGCCCAAGCTAAGTAGATTATGTTTAACTAAAATAATGAATAATAAAGATATCTTTACTATTATATGTAGATTATGTTTAACTAAATAGATTAAGTTTCTTCAGTTGATTCTCTTTGTTTTATTTATTTTTTTTAAAAATTGTATTAGTTGCATTAGCTTATTTTTGTCATTAATATAATTGTAGGGATTGTCAGATGACCATCTTTCACCACTTGAGGATGATGATGCTGAAAGTGAAGATGAATTAGAAGATATAGATGGCCGAAATGATGATGAATGTCCCAACAATCTTGATAACGATGTTGATGATCATGGGAAATGATACCATATGAGTTATAGATATATAGACAAATTACGTTTAGACTTGTGTTTTTAGTTATATAAGTACTAATTACCAACAAGTTTTCTTTAACAAAATCAAACCATGCATTCTAGCTAGTTTTACAACAATGTATTTGTTACTCTATGATATGTGATGCTTTGAAATGACTTTTAATTTTAAGCCTATTCTTTTTAGGTGAAACAAATATTTATATATGTACAAATATTTGTTAAGACAGGGATATATTAAAACAGACATCTACAAGTAGCACGTGGTGGCAAAAATGTAATTATTAATAAATATAGGATTTTGCTATATGATTATTACCAAAAGATCTATGCAGGTGTAGATTACTATTACCAACAGATATATGAGGACTATGATAAGCTTTGGCGCCAAAACGGTATTACCAACGTAAACGATCTGTTGGTACAAGTGAAAACTTTGGTGCCAAAATTTTAACACCAACAATTTATTTTGTTGGTAAAATTCTTTTACCAACAGTTGAATATCTGTTGGTAAAGCAGTATACAATACCAACATATTTGATCTGATGGTGTTACTAACCAATTCCAACAGATGTACTTATCTGTTGGTATTACCTTTACCAACGGAGTTTTTACCAACAGTTTTGTGACAGATAATTATCTGTTGGTAAAAGTTTTTACCAACAGAAAATTCACTTATACCAACAGATACAACCCTGTTGGTAAAAGTCATATTTCTTGTAGTGAACTCACTCAATGGACTAACACCTATATATCACAAGGGTCACAAACGCATCTTGGTGGACCGGGCAATGCCCACTTAAGGTACCTACCGGGGACCCATCGTTCTAGAATGTAGATATCCTTAATTGACAAACTATTGATGTAAATCCATCCACACCAAGCCCAGCAAAGGAGATCAAATTCATCTACAAGGAGGTAAAGCGGGCAGTAGAGGAAGGATTCATGGTGGAGGCCCAAAGGCCAACCCATATGATGTGCACATTGTTTCAAGAGGACGTCCAAATGTCCTAAGGGGTCCAAGTCCACGTCCAAAAGGCCCAAGTACAAAGCCCATGTTGAATTTCACAGTTTTGGCATTTCCAAGATGAAGTTCACAGTTTTGGCTTTTTCAAGCCGAAGTTCACATTTTAGTGTTTTCTTTATTAGTAGCAAGTTATTTGATGTAATTTTATTAGTTTTAGTTGTATGAGATGCCAAGTAATATCTATAAACTTGGACATCAAGTTAGAAGAGTCTAGAATAGTCTAGAAGGGTCTAGAAGAGTTTAGAGTGGTTTTTTAGGAATCCAATTTGGATACTCCTCTTTAGCTTTGGCGCCAAGTCTTAGAATCCTAGATAAGGTAGGCTTATTTTGTAACTAATCCATCTTCGATTAGGAAAGCTAAATACTAGAAGGTTTTATACTATTGTAACTAATCACCTTATGATTAGGAAACCAATTCCTAGTAGGATTTGGTTGCTTAGGCGTCAAGTTAGATAGTCCTAGTAGGAGAAGGACTTAGTCTAGTATAAATAGCATAGCTTGTAACTCGTTTGAGATATACAACCTTGAATTATGAATACAAACAAACTTTTGCTTATCCTTGAGTGTTTCTCAAAACCTCGTTTGATCTCTTCTATTGTATCTTGAATGTGGCAATTCAAGTGGTGAGGAAAAGCTTGTTTCCTAATCTTAGAAGGTGTTTCTGTAACTAAGAGGAAGAGCAAGTAGCCCTAGGGTTTCAACTTGTGGTGTTTCTGTATCAAGTTTGATTCTCTTGAACTATCCAGTTCTCTTATCTATCCTGTTGATTTCCTAAGGCTATTTGCAATTCTCTCAAAACCCTCTCAACTTCACGTCACCTCTCTCTCAAAATACTCTCAACCTCACGTCACTCTCTCTCTCAAACCTCCCTCCAACCCCTAATCCATACTCTCTCTCTCTCTCAAAACTCCACAAAATCCCATCTTTCACGTGAATCTCTCAAAACCCTAGCCTTTTCACGTGAATAACCCTAGTCCTAAGATTGGTTGCACGTCTCCCCTTAATGTGTAATTGATCAAGCCCTAGTCTTTGATCCAGTTATACATCAACTTTGGAGCCACAATTTTTTTTAGGAGGTCATGCAAACCCATATCATGGGTAAGTCTTTGTTTAGAGTCACCATGTAAGTGTTGTTATTCTTTAGGAAGTCAATATAAGGTCTAGGTCCTAGGTGAGTTTTTTTCTAAGTCAATATGTGTTTCTCATTTTTAGGAAGTCCAATGTGAGTCCATGTCATATGTGAGTCTTTTCTTGAGTCAACATGTGTGTTCCATTTTTAGGAAGTTCAAAGTAAACCTAGGTCTAGGATGAATCTTTGTGTTAATATCTACATGTAAGTGTCTTGCATTCTTTAGGAAGTCCCATATAAGGTCTACTATGAGTCTTGGTGTTAGCATCTGCGTGTAAATGTCTTTCACTCTTTAAGAAGTTTCCACACGAGGTCTAGGTGATAGGTGAATCTTTTTCTTAAGTCAATGTGAGTCTGTTTTTTTCAGAAAGTCCAAAGTAAAACCCATGCCATGGGTGGGTCATTAGGTCGTTTCTTGAGTCAGCGGGTAAGTGTCTTCATTCCTTAGAAAGTCTCATATAGGGTCTAAGTCATGGGTAGATCCTTTCCTAAGTCAACATGTGTCTTTCACTTTAAGGTTGTCGATTGCAAACCCATGTCATGGGTGTGTCTTTGTCTAGAGTTAGCATATATGTGTTTTTCTTTTTGTAGAAATTCTAGTATAAGGTCTAAATCATGGGTAAGTATGTGTCTAAAGTCGTCATGTAGATACATGTCTTTTTTTAAAGAGGTCTAGTGAAAACCCCTATCATGGGTGAGTCATTGAGTCTTTTCTCGTGCTATCATATCATGTGAGTCTTTCTGTTTCTAGGAAGATTAATGCAGGTCCATGTCATAAGGTAGCCCTTCCAGGTCAGCATATAGGCGTTTGTCATTTTAAGAAGTCCTGTATAGGTCATTTAGGTCATACATGCATGGGGATGGGTTTTTCTTCTTTTGTCTAGTGTCAAGGGCAAGGCCTGAGCCAGCAATAAAGGGAATTTTCGGAATGACGGGAAATTATGCAACTACCATGAATCCAAGGGGCACTACACTGAGGATTGTTAAACTTTGAAGAATATGATGGAGGACATGATCCAGTTAGGGAACTGCCCGTACCAAAAGCAGCACAAAGGACTAGATAGAGCATGAATTCCCCATACGAAGACAGGGAGGGCGCATCATCAAAGGAGCTCTAGAGGCAGCTACAGTCTTGGTTGTCAATCATTTTGTTTCGGAGTCTGTTAGAGTAAAGAGTCGATTCATAATTCATTTCTTGAATTCATTTGTACTTGTTGCTATTTTTGTTCGAACATAATTTCATGCTTGTGTTTTTTATTTGAGGTAAAAAGTTCTCTCATCCACCAACCATCCTTATAAACCAAGTCTGACAAATTCACCTTCTCTTATCTTTCCATCTTTGTCATATACCTCATTCCCATCCTTTAGTTTCTTGAATCCATGGTTAGAGAGATAAAAAGAGAAAAGCAGAAAAAAAGATTAAAAAAATAAAGAGTGAAAAGCTATAGAGTGGCCGGTTTGAAAACCTCATTGAGGCAAATCGGGCAAAAGGAGAGAATAAAACTGATGAGAGAAGTCAGCCTGCACCTCCCATCCAAAAGGCTGAGCAAAAGAAGAGAGTGTTGTCAGGAAAGACCAAGTCCCATAATCTCTCTGAAGTAAGCACTCTTCATCAGAAATCTCGCAATTTAACCTTATCTGCCGAGGACAGGAGGCTTCAACCCAGCCTTCATTTTACCACCCACATTACCCTCATCTTTTCATCCTTGACTTACCACCAACCACTTATTTTTGACCTTGCAGTCAAACCTCAACCTTTTCAAAACCCTTGCATTCATTAAACCAATCCAAAAGGTGTGCTATGACCAAAGGAGAATAGGGAGGTGACCCATGAAGAAGTTCGAAAAAAGAGAGCAAAAAAAAAATTGAGAAAAAAAAAAGGCGAGACAAAAAAAAAGGGAAAAGGGAGGAAAGCAAAAGAAAAAAGAGAAGGAAATAAACAAAAAAAAAAAGAAACAAAAAAGAGGGGACAATAAGAAATTAGAAGGCGGAAATAAGAGTCATGTACACTAGGAAAATCCCCTAAACCTTTCCCATCTCAAACCTTCACCTCATCATCCATACACCTCATCATACCTTTCAACCTTTAATAACCTTCCCCATCTTTTAATGACCATCCATTACCCATATAAGAACCCTTCAAGCCTTCATAACCATCTTTTTGAGCCATTAAGCCTTCCTCGAGGCCTTACCCATCAAAGTTATGCTTAAAGAACTACGACTGGCCTGATTCCACCTTGGATACGTAGGAAAACCTCTTCGAGGTCCAACCCGATACTTTTCACTTTAGGGACCATTCTTCGCTAAAAAAGCTGGTCTATGAGAGAATAAAAAAAAAGAGTGAATAAAAAGCTAGTCCGAAAATCCACTTGGGCGGGCTAGGCAAAAGGAGAGGAAACCATGGATTTCTATTACCATCATTAACCCTCCATTTTCCATTTTCCTTCTGTCAGACTTGAACATCATCCCATCACCCATGTGCTAACCTTTTCCCAAGAGATGATGTTTATCCCATTTGACCATCTCTCCTTCCTTTTTAAGGCACGTTCATTCTTAAGTGTCTCCATTCATAAACCAACCATTGTCCATTATCCCTTTCACCAAACATCATCTTCCAACCTTTTTTTGAGCATTTTCATCCCATCTCACCCTTTGAAGACTTTTCAGCTCGGTCATTTCTACAAGTATGAGGTTTTGTTCTTGATGCCCACTCTTAGCACACCTGAGTGTAGCTCACTTCTCAGCAAGAGCAAAATTCGTTCACATCAAATCAACGGCCAACTGACAACTACATGATCATGAACAGGCTCAGAGATAAGCTACTCTAAATTGGGGGCTCGCGCTACCTTTGTGACATCTTTCAAGACATTTTTCGGAGATAGCTTCAAAGAGGGACACCTATTCCTTATTCTACAAGGTCCTGGATCTTCATTTTCATTAACGCCCTAGTAGTCTCTTGAGGGAAAAAAGAGAAAAAAAAAGGAAAAAAAAAAGAAAAAGGGGAAAAAAGGAGAGGCTAACTTGAAAACCCTTTGGGCAAGTTAGGCAAAAGGAGAGACCGAGACTCGCAGCTAAGGACATATCAGCCTTCCATTAGTATAGCACAGGAAACAATGCGTCCTTCTAGAATGCAACACTGGGGGCTAGTTAAGCCCATATGCCATCTCATTCAAACCGGCCGACATGGTTTCTTATCACTAATAGGAAGATTAGAGCAACCTCTAATCCAACTCTAGCAGGTCAAAGCTAGCATCCAATCAAGTCATAACTCGATTGTCCGACACGAAGGACAAAATCCTCTCCGCCAGACATGAATGGGACTGTCCGACACGAAGGACAGAATCATCTCCATCTGCCAGACACGAATGACGACTGTCTGACACGAAGGACAAAAATCTTCTTCAGCCAGACACGAACGGCGATTGTCCGACACAAAGGACAAAATCTTCTTCAGCCAGACACGAATGTCGATTGTCCGACACGAAGGACAAAATCTTCGTCCGCTAGACACTAAAGGCGATTGTCCGACATGAAGGACAAAATCTTCTTCATCCGCCAGACACGAATGGCACCTGTCCGACACGAAGGACAAAATCTTCACAAATGACTGATGCATATCAACGACCAAGCGAAATTCAAGAATCCTTTCCCTAGTGTAATTCTAAAAATCAACATATATGCGCTTAAAGCAAAATTTGAAGTATTGTTTACTTTAAATTCAACTTAAAGTGCTAAAACAAGTAGTAGCATGCAAGTCGTCTGCACAACAACATGCTATAAAAATAATCTTGTGAAGAAATAAAGCATACCGAGGTGCAAGAGGGAAAGGACGACGCATGCTCATCTTGTCGGAAAACTAATTGTACCGGCGAGAATTCCCTACTGGGATGCTCCCTCTGAATCGTCTTCCTGGACTGCTAGTAGAGTGGCACGTCTACGTCCTCTTCTCGAAAAATTCATCCTTTTTGTGATGAAAATGAAAATACCCAAAAGACCTTCTAGAGAGAGAAAGGGAAGCAAGTGAAGTTTAAATGAGAAGTGGTAAAGAATGTCATAGCTAGAAGCACCAATTTGTAATCACAAGAGCTCGGTTCACACAGCTACGTGTCAGCCCTCATTTGCCAAGACTCAAGTTTGATCGGCCTTGGGGCTATCTACAATAATTGTAATCAGATTTATCTCCTGCATGGCCTACAAAAGCTCGAGTGAATGCAAAGATTCCTCTCTTTTCTCTAGTGTCCGCTCGACCTAGGGAAAGAAGGATTCTTTGTCTTTTCTCCATGCTTATTGCTAAGGGCTCGAGTGAATGCAAAGATTCCTCTCTTTTCTCTAGTGTCCGGCCGGCCTAGGGACAGAAGGAGCCTTTGTCTTTTCTCCATGACTTGTTTTCAAGGGCTCAAACTTGCACATTTTCAAGGAGGAGCACGACTAAGTGTGCCCAATAAAGAGGGGTGGTCTTTTTCAAGAATGGAGCATCAAGTCCCCAAATAAGAGCATTTTCCCAATGATCATGCTGACATAATCTGAGAAAAATAAGAGCCATTGACATCACGATCGATGAAATCTCCAGGAATTAAATTGTCACCGAAAATCAAAATCAGAGCCACCGGCAGATTTCGATGCAGTCTCAGCAATAAGAGTCGTCGACATCGAGTTCGATGAAATCTCAGGAAAAAGAGCCACTGGGACTCGACATCAAAATTGCCCTCAGAATCACAAAAATCCTGACCATCAACACCGCGATTGATGAAGTCACGATCCCCTTAGCCATCGACATCGCGCCCGGTGAAGTCTCAACATCCGAGCCACTGGCATCGCTCCCGGTGAAGTCTCGACCCCCAAGGCCATCAGCATCGCGCCTGGTGAAGTCCTTCGGCATCAAAATTTCCACCATCAACAGCAAATCTCCAAGAGTCATCGACACCGCGATCGATGAAGTCTCCCCGACAAGTAAGGCGTCATTCTCGCCTGCGATCACCTATCGGTGCAAGTTCACCAACCGCGACACAGGACTTAGCTTCCAAGTGTCAACCATACCTTCAAGTAGGATGCCTTCAGCACCCGAGACCATTTCGAGTAGGACGTTATCAGACGTCCGAGACCACTTCATGTAGGGCGTCATTCTCGCCTAAGATCAGCGCACGATACTCAAAAACTCCTCAACAGTCAAGTAGAGCATCATTCTTGCTCGAGATCAACCCCGATACATGCCGTCCACAACCGCGATGCAGGACTTCGCTTCCAAGTATCACCCCAGGCTTTGCACTCCAAAGTCATATCCCTAGGCTTTGCGCTCCAAAGTCATATCCCCACGCTTTGCATTCCAAAGTCATATCCTTAATCGGTGTTCATCAAATCAGTTCTAATTTGATTTTTATCCTATCCAGTATTCAATCAAAGTGGGGGCTATCTGTGGACATCGAATTTTGGCACATAAAAGTATAGCATGTCTATAATACGAAGCAGAAATAAAGAAGAAAAGTTGATCAATGAGCTAATTCAGACACCGGATTTTTAGCATAGATTTTATATACTTTTAATGTATTTTTTATTATCTCATTTTTATGAATTTTAGTTAGAAATTAGGAAATAAGGAAAATAAGGGAAGCCAAAGCCGAAGCCAGAAGACTCGCACGCATGCACTCTACATGCGCTTGTTTACGTGGAAATTGCATGCACAATCTTTACGTAATGAACTAAGCTCCATGAAGCCATGAAAGCCATGCAAGAACTACGTAAAGAGCACATGCAAAGGCCACCAAGAGGTCTCAAGATCAAAGCCTCACAAAAGCATCCAAAATCATATCATATGCATCAAATAAGCCTCCACCATCCAAGTGTGAACAACCCATTTTCTATGCAAACTCATTCACACTTCCATCGTCCAAAGGTGCATGGATGCAATCAAATACATCTCCCCCCCCCCCCCCTCTTTCCTGGTGGCCGGTAGGCCTTGAAGGCGTCAACACGTGGTTCATTCACCACGAGCCACCGTCCACTCTCGTACACTCCCCCCTCCACCTAGTATTCTGTGCTAGCTTGACTAAGTGAATGCATGTACATGTATGTGCATGAATGTGTGTCTTCTACTTACTCTCTCCTACTCCTATAAATACCACTTCTCTCATAGCCAAACTCACCCAACTCATTCTTCCCTTCTTCCTCCTACACTGTCATTTCTCTCATTCTATCATTTCTATCATCATTCTCTAATCTCTCCATTCTTATCATCACTCTACCACCACTTTCTATCATCGTTCTATCATTTCTTTACCTCCATAATCTCCATTTCCATCCTTCCCTAAACCTCTAAACCATCATTCTACCATACTCTCATACTATCCCCACCATTCTTACACGAGAGCCCCAAAAACACATCCTAAAAACACCACTGAAAACCCATAAAGAAGCCCATTTTCTAAACCTTCTCTATCATCTTTCCACTATATTCTTATCAGCATAATCTCCATTCCTCCACCTTCTTCAATCTTCTAATCCATATTCTTATTCTATCATCCCATATCTCTACATAAATCTCCCAAAAAACATCACAAAATCATCCTAAAAACCCACAAAAAGAGTTCCTTTTTCCTACCTTTTTTTCCTATTCTTTTCCATCACTTTTCCTAGAATTATTATCTCCATTTCTCCATTCTCTTAAACCTCTTATCTCCATTCTCATCTTACCTTCCATTATCCCTCCATAAAACCCTAAACACTCCACAAAATCCTAACCTTTCTACTACCCAAAACACCACAAAAAGAGCCTTTTTCTACCATTTTCTCACCCCCTTTTCATCCATCTTTTCCATCCACTTTTGGCACTATTTTGGCATCTTCAAGAGGAGTATTCAAGGCTTTCAAAGGCATTCAAAGAGGCTTCTTCAAAGGCAAGGCTTCCCTTCAAAAGGTCACGATGTAAGCTTTTAAGTGTTTCCCTTTTATGTAAATAAAGTGTACATGTTGTTCTTTCCTCTTTTCTTATTTTTGCATGTTTAATAAAATAATTCTATAAAGTTCTTATTTATCTCTCTTCCAAACTTTATCAAAAGCACACTTAAAATTTTTAGTAGAGTCTTTCCTTTTGTGAGAGGCGAACTCAAAAGGTTCCTACCTTTCAAGTTCGTAGTCTTACCCCCGGATCCATTCTTGGGTTTCGCAGGCGGAGTCTTTCTTGTTTTCTTTTGGTTTGTCTTGGCTTTTTCCCTTAAAAAGTTGGGTGGCGATTCCCATTTCGAACTAAAAGCACATCGGGTAGCATAAACCATACAACGTGCCAATGCAACTTTAAGGTCTTTTCTTTGCGTATTTCTAAATAATACTTGCATAAATTGCTTTCTTCCGAGCCTAACATTTGAATGAGCAAGTTGGGTTGAATTTAAAAGAGTTTGGAACAAGTGGATGTTCACTCTTGAAGGTTTAATTCAATGATTCGTAAAATGCACAAGTAAAGGAAAAGTGATTTTACAAATATTATTCCTGAAATGTATAATTAAAATCCCTTAAAGAGTCTTTTTCAAAGGTTCAAACCCCAACACGAATCATCAAATCACACCTCAATCCGCTTGGACGTTCGGAAGCCCCGGCCTCCTGGTTATGCCACAACATAACCAAAACAGAAAAATGGAAAGACAATTGGATTTGGAAACTGGACGTTCAACCAAAACTGAAAGTCTTTCTCTAGCAAGTTTTCCATAATGGCTTGCCTCTTAAAGGTAATTTAGTCTGACGAGGTGTCAACATTGACCCTACTAGTGCTACTTGTTTGGACCAGATTGAAATGGACAAACACTTGATCCATCAATGTCACTTCCAAAAGGTCTGGAAAACTGCCAAAGATCATAACTGGATAAATTCCATAAACGATTGGCCACTTGACTCTAGTGGTTAAAATATCTTTTTATCTCTTCCGGCAACACTTTCTCCTAGTGACCTCATGAGAGCCACATATCTTCTTTGGAGCATCTGGAAGGAGCGGAACAAATGCAACTTCAACAACACCGTTTTCAGCCACGTCCGAGCAACCATTAGGGCAAAAATAAACTTCGCGGAATGGCAAGCTAGAAGATCCTTCCAAGCGTATCCTTCATTCTCTCCGGATCGTCAACACACACTTAGGAGAGAGTACCTCACAAAGCACATTGGTTGGGATCGTCCGGATCCAGGATGGGTCAAACTCAACTGTGGTGGCTCTGTTAATAGGCAAGGCGCAACATCTAGCTTTATCATTCGGGACCATCTTGGTAGATTTCATCGTGCAGGTTCCCTCAAACTACACTCAGAACATATTCTTCTTGTGGAGGCTTTAGCAATCAAGTTTGGTATGGAGCAGGCTATTCAAGCAAGTTTCAAGAAAGTTCAAGTTGAAAGTGACAATCTTGTCCTTGTTCGAGCAATCCAAGGATCCTTTAAAATTTCGTGGTAGATAGATATGACTATTAGATACATTAGAAATCATCTTCAACTTTGTGAAGCTTTCGCTGTAAAACATGTGTTTAGAGAATCTAACATGGCAGTTGATTGGTTAGCGAACAAGAGGCACTCCATCCAAAATAGGATCTTTTGGAATCTTAGCGCTGATCCTATGTTTTCTTTTATTTTTTTCTTGATAACTTAGGTAGACGTCTTGCGAGAATGGTCTCCTAAATTCCTTTATAACTCTCTTTTACCCGGATTCAAAAAAAATATTCATAACTGAGTTTTACAATGTGAGAAACTTGCTCTAATGGTCTGAGATTTAAAAATCGTTCAATATTTACTGCTCATGGAAAAGAAATAAATAATGTTTAATAAATCGTTTTACTTTAATCCATTACAATCTAAATGAAAAAATAAATTTTTTTCAACATTGAAAAATCAAGATTAACTTAGAGGGGGTGAATAGGGTGATCACAAAAATACTAAATAAAATAAAATGCAAAAATAAAGAGCAGAGAGTAAATGAGACAAAACAAGGTAGTTGTTAATGATGTTCCTCGAATTCAATTTTCAGAGTACGTCAGCTTCTAAAATTCTCCAACTCTGGGATTGAACTTCGATCTTTTATTAGGGTGGACTTTGGTAATCTTAGAGCCTTCTCTATTTTCAATATCTCATCACTTGAAATCACCTCTCAATCAAGTGTGGGAGTTGACCTTTTAACTCTTAGTCCTCTCCCTAATAAACTATCTCAACAACTCTAATCGATGGTTCAATACAATTTTTTTGTAATCTCATACTCAACAATAGTAAGAAACAATATTGCTCAAGTGAGATATATGCTTGTGTTCTGTACTCTTGGGTGATCAAGGACCCTTCATATTTATGGCGCAATATGACTGAAATATCAAGGAGACAATCAAAGGATTTTAGCATCTCTTGATCTAAATATCCATATGAAATCATGATATGATTCCTTAGTCACAGGATATTCTTACTTCCAAATATAAATTAGCCATGGTTGATCAATTCCTCATTAAGCAAGTCTTGATTCTTGGTAAATATGCACATGTAGGCATCTTTAGTAGCAAATTGATTAGATAATATAATCCTTGAATCTTGACCTTGGAAGGTAAACCATAATTATATGAAATGGAGAAAGAATCAATTTTAATATTATGCTCAATTAGTGTATGTGGCAAATATACTATATCATCAAAATTCACACAATCTCATCTTCATGTTAATTTAGATATTATTGATATCAATTATAATCTTGAAATTTCATAACAATTAAATCAATTAATATCTTGTCTTTCCTAATTATAATTAACTTAATTAATAACATGGTGTCTATTTTCATTAGACAACGCATATATTCTAAATAATTTATTATTTTTGTCTTGTATCAAAATAATGTCAATTATAGGCTATAAGTAACTCAACAAACATAAGGTGGATAATTTATCAACAATAAAACAGTGAAATTATAGTGGCAAAACAAAAAGCTTGTCACTTGAGCCTTGCACAAGGTTTGCTATAGCACCCACAATAGTAAGTATGAATCTAATGGATGAGGTGGAATCTATGGTCCTCTACAAACAAAGTTAAAATCGGTCTCCTATTTAGCTAGCTTTCTAGTGTTGAATATAAGTTTGACTCATATTAATAAAAAATAAAAATAAAAAGCCGATTCTACTTAATGATATAGTTAATTGGGCTATATTGACAAAAATGAGGTGTTTAAGGAGTAGAGAAAAAAATATATAATTAAAATACTTGAGTGATAAAGTCACAATCAAACTTTTATCATGAGACTCTCTTCACCGTCATCTCGCGAATCAACTCTTATTCTCAATATCGGAATGACTTACACAACCGCATTTCATTCTCATCTCATATCATGTCATTAGTAAGTCGAATTTAAATTTACAATTGAAAATGGTCTTAGCCAACAGTTAAATTAGCACCGACTCGGTGATAGTTTTGACTTTTGATTATACAGATAAATTTTCACTCTCACTTGTGCCATCTAACATCAGCTAAGAGGAGAAAAGTCTAAAACATATGAACAATATGTTGTCTTCACATAGCAAAAGGATATTAAGAAATGAGGCAAATATTTCTTTTACATTTGTTTAACAAGGATAAACTCACATAAATAGGTAACTCTTGTCTTAAAAATTCTACTCACACAAACAATTACCACTAAAGATCTATACAACTAATTTCCTTCACTGGATCGGTTACTTAATATTATTAAATATTATTATTAATTAAAATAAAATAATTAACGGGGAATAAATTAAGTGAGTTTAAATAATATTATTGATAATTGACAGGCAAGCAGCTTGAGGAGCTGGATGCATCAAATTCACATGCGCAAGAATAGTGTACAGGCAGTACAACCATATGGGTCAGTGGGCAGATAGCGATTGATTTGTTTTTTAATTAATTGTTACTTTTGTATTATTGACATAAATTTCATTATTTCAAACAGTTAAGTTAAGCACAACCCTTTTCCTTATTATATTTGCTCGATATTTCGTCTACTTGAATGCGGTCAGGCACATATCTCCACAGATACCGACACTCGTGGAATACGATTTTTCTAATTTATTATTGTAATTATGTTAAAGTGTAAGTCAAATTATTGACTTATGATTAGGTTTGTTTCTAATTATCGGTGGGGATATAAATGTTTATTAAAATAAAGTAAAATATGTTTAAGTAGCTTTGGATAGGTTTAGGTAGAATTAAATATGAGTAGATAATCGGCTTTTTTAAAAGTACAAAAGTTTAGATAAATTTAGATAAATAACTAAGTATAGGTAGAAAACATAAAATTAGATAAGAGTTGACAATGTTGGATTATTATTAGCTTACCGTTAATTCATTAATGGGTAGAAAAAGTAAAAGTTGGCTAAAATTGTTTGTCTCTATTATAAAAGGGCAAGTTTTTGTTAATTCATAAATGGATTGAACTTCTTCATTATAGTTCTTCTACATTTAAAAATTTTCAAAAGACGTGAAAGAAAGAAGAAAAACGAGAGTTCAACTTAGAGAAAATTTACAAATTGCTTGAAGATTTCATTAGATGGAAAGGAATAGAATAGTTGTGTATTTATAGTATAGCTCAACATTATTATAAAGAAAGGAAAAAGAATAAAATAAAGAAAGAGTAATCTAATAGCATGTGACAACTTTCTAACTAATTAACTAACAAAAGCCTTAACAAACATTAACTAAAATCTAACATGGTTCTTAAATTGGAGGGTGTACACACTTAGTTTGTTGAGATTGTTGTGATGTTGTGATCCTGGTAGAGTTTTGGTGGATATGTTTGCTACCTGCAAAATCGTTGGAACATGACTAAGTGAAATGATGTCTTATTCTAACTTTTGCCTCACAAACTGGCAATTTAGCAAAATATTCTCATGGAAAATCGAACTTGTGACTATGTAGATGGCTACCTAATTGTCATATGTAATAGGAATTCATCTAATAGAATCTACCTCAAGCTCGTGGATAATCTATTGAGCCAAGCTAACTCTGCCACTAATCTTCTCAAACTCCCATACTCCAATTTAGTAGAGGATAAGGAGACTATTGGTTGCTTCTTTGATTTCTATGAAATGAGAGTATTTCCTAGAAATGCAGCAAAGCCACTGATTGATCTTCAAGTGTGTTTACATGAATCCCAATCTGAGTCACTATAGGCTTGTAGCTTGAAACCATCATCCTTACACTACTAACCCTTTTCGGCAATGATTTTTAGCAACAACCTCTTTTCAATCGTTGCAATAAAGGTTTATGGCAACGACATCTAATTGTCTTTACCATAGGTTGTTGTCATACCCTTAATTTAGGCTTTGATATTGAAGGAAGGTTTAGCGGGAATTTTACATGTATTTTTGTGACGAAGGTAGCTATTATGAAAGATGGCCTATAACATTGGCAACAACCAATGTCATTACGAAAAAAACATATTGTTTTATGCCAACGACCTTTGTTGTTGCAATAGTAGATACCCGTTTATAGCAACGACTTGTTGGTGCGAAAGTTATGAATGGACATTTTATCAAAATAATTTGATATTAAGTATATTTTTTTTACAAGTATACATAACAAAATTATTTTGGTAAATTGTTTATTCATAAGGCTTATTCTTGGATTGATATGAATAGTTAACAAAAAGTCCTAATAATATTAAAAAAAAAAACTTAAATGAATATGACATAGTCAACATATATACTTATTATATGAGAAATAAAATATACTATCAAACAAATTTAAAAAGAAAGATTTTTGGACGTATATAATACCAACTTTGGGGGTATTGGACATTAATAATATAAACTATTTTCTTGGTCACTGGCAGTACCAACTATCTAGCTGTTTTCCACCAGTAGTACACCACCAATTTGGTATGGTTTTAACTCATGAATAGATGACGTGGTTCCATAATGCATGATGTGGAAGGTGGAGTTTTGTGTAGAAGATGCTGACGTGGACACTAGTCTACCTTCCACGTCACATATTATGGAACCACATCATTTTTCTGATTAGTTAAAACAAAAACAAATCGGTGGTGTACTACTGGGGGAAAATAGGTCGATAGTTGGTATCGTCAGTATCCAAGAAAATAGTCTGTATTATTAGTATCCAATACCTCTGAAGTTGGTATTATTGACGTCCAAAAATACTAAAAAAATAAATAAACATAATATAATTAATATATATTTACTAATACTAATACTATATATGAAAAATAAAACATCCTATTTCAAAAATAAAGTAGTAAAGTGGCTAGAAATATGGAAAACATGAGAAAAGGAAAAGGAAGGAGACAGTTAGAATAATCTATTACATATATTAAAACAAAACCCTCTCTAATAAGGTAATGTCATGTGTCAACATAACTAACATATAACCATATAATTTTTTTAAATAAAAATCAAACCAAGTCATGGAGCATTGCAGACATACGAAAAAGATTAGTGGAACAGGTTTTGATTACAACTATTGATCTGCTACTCTTCCATTAAAATCACCTTGCAACGGTTAGATAATCTATTAATTAAATATATTAAAACATGACAAAACAAAGAAGAAGCTGTCATGTGGAACTGGATCGTGTCGGGATCAGGTCCGAGCTATCTTAGCCGGGCTTGAGCACATTGACGAGGTAGGTGAAACCCTGACCCGACATTCCGGCATTAATCCCGCTCACCCGTTCATTTTCAAGAACCGATATACATTCTCAATGGGTGGGGTGGTGAGTATGGAACTAGCGTGGCGTCGGCAAGTCACCAATCTTGGGAGCATGGAGAGGCTCGGGATTGGTCAACGACCCTGGAGGCCTCGGGACAGCACCAAGTCATTCCGAGACGAGGAACTACGAGGCATCGAGGCTTGGGTGTGGGCCCGGTTCATTAAGGTGCAAGAAGAAGCTGAACGAGTGCGACCCACCATCACCGTAATGCCCGCCATCACCACCGTAGCACTGTTTAGACCCAATTTTGTGTCTAAATAGCACTCTAATTCTTAGGCTTTTGACTCGTTTCGTGTTTTAATTTCGTAACTTTTAATACGTTTTTGGTTATTTTGAAGATTTTGGAGTTTTACTCAAAACGTGATAAAAAGGGCCATTTTAGAGCCATCTTGGGAATCCCGAGGTTTCCCGGGTCTTGACCGTGTCAAAGGCGAAGTGAAGAGGAAGATCCAAGCCAGCCGAGGAGGACCGCAGCTGCGATCCCATAGACAACAGCTGCGGTGGTCAGCCAAGGCTGGGAAAGGAAATAAGTTACCCGAGAGGGACCGCAACTAGACCGCACCCGCGGTCTTGCGAAGGGAGAAATCAAGAATCGCCTGAGCTTCGAAGGACCGTACCTGCGGTCCCCTAGACCGCACCTGCGGTCTCCTTCGGGAATCAGAAAAGCTGTTATACGAAGTGCTGTGTTTTGAGTAACTAACTTGAGTTGTATATATTCCTCCTGATCGATTAGGTTTAGGGGGGCTTTTCTATTGTAATTTGAACACTTTAGCTTCCAATTAGAGAGAGATTAGTGGGATTTCTTAGTGATTAGTGAGTAATTACACTTGGTTTATTGCATTTGCTGTGGATTTTATTAGAATTCCATTGAAGTTCTGAAGAATTATCTTATTCTTGGAGCTTGGATTTCTTATTATTCTGGATCATCCCTCCATTGGCATCAAATTAATGAGCATTTCTTACCCTTACTCTCTTTAATTCATCTATTTACTCTACAATCTCTGTTTTGTTGTTTGGTGATTGTTGTTGCTAGATTGTTGCTTGATTATCTTTGTTCTCTGTTTTAAGCATGAATAGTGAAGTTATTATTGTTGTTAGCATGATAGTTAAAATGATTAGAGGCTAGAACCCTTATGGGTTAGGGAGAAACTAAGGATGTGAATGGTTGATTTGGATTGGGTTAGCAATTTTAAGAGGTAATTCGCTGTGGAGTCAATTTCCTAATCCTATTCTTCCCTCAAGTGGGATGTATTCGAGATCGAAACCTGTTGAATACATCCAACGCTTGTTGGAAGGTGGGAATTGGGATAGTTAACGCTCGCGCACGAGAATGGAAAGAGGTTAACTAGAGAGTCCCGTTCCTTTTACCCTCCGGGTCCGTGGAGGACTCGTAGGAAGTTAATCCGGATTGCCTTGAAAAAGGGAATCCGGTGGGTTGTTTTAACGGGACTGTCATTTGATTCTATTGATTTATTGCTTCCTGATTGCGAAACCCTCGTTCTAATTGCCGTTTGCATCCCGAAATCTCCCGACACCCATAGGTTCCTTCTTGACTGAACTTTAAACGTGTTTGTGTTCTGTTTTACGCAGTCCTTACCTGAAAACCTCTTATCGTCTAGTGATCCTTAAACCTTACCTAAAGCCAGACTGCCATAGCCAAGGCCTCTAGCTCCTCGAGAAAGAACGATAAACAAAACCGGGGTACAAAAACCACGTTACAAAAAATGGCGCCGTTGCCGGGGAGCAAGCGCACCTAGCTTAGCTTTTTGTCTTTAGGTTGTTTAAGATCATTTCATTTGCTAGAGATTTGATATCCTTGGTTGTTGGGAACTTGATTCTTCTATTTGTTCTTCTTGTGCATGCAGACTCAATCTCGACGAGGCCGAACGCCTAAAACTCCACCGATTTCGAATCCGGAAAGTATTATTCGCAAGGCAAACGCTAGCTCGAGATGGGAAAGTGACAAAGGGAGCAAGTTTGAGTTGAAATTCCAATGGCTGATGGAGAAGCAAGTCCACCCCGTACCTTAGCATCATATTCGTTACCATCGTCGGCTACGGGAGGCGATCCCATAATATTACCTACATTACTACCAAACGCATCGTTCGAGTTTAAACCATATTTACTAGAGATATTCGAGAACACTCCGTACCATGGAGAAGAACATGAAAATCGCATCGATCACATCAATAGGTTCGAGCAACATATCGGTTTCGTGCAAATGAACGGAGTTTCCACCGAATACATATAGCTGAAGTTTTTCCCACTCACTTTGAAGGGGAAAGCACTATTGTGGCTCAACACGTGTCCACCGGGTACTTATTCTACATGGGATGCCCTCAGTCGTGATTTTCTTCAAAGGTTTTTTCCCAATGATGAGACGTGTTGTTTCAGGCAAGCCATTATGAGTTTTCAACAAGAGTCGGGTGAGTCATTATTCGAAGCATGGGGGAGATTCAAAGGTCTCCAACGGAGGTGTCCTCACCACAATCTGGAGGATTGGCTACTTTTACACCATTTTTACTCGGGATTATGTAGCTCTTTGCGAGAATCTATCGATCATGCCTCTGGTGGCATGTTTCTCAAGAAGACGGCGGATGAAGCAAACGTATTTCTCCATGAGTTATCTCAAAATTCTCAACATTGGGGAGGCGGTCGTAGTCCGAAAGATGGAGGTCCTTCTTTAGAGAGCAACCCTACGATTAAATTTCTCATGAATGCCGTATTGGAGATGCAACAGAAAAAGGCATTGGAAGAGACTACGAGGCAAGTAAAGGCAGCTCAAGAGGTAGCTATGCTCATTCTGGATGTCAGAGTTCTTGTATGTGATTTTTGTGGAGGGCCACATTCTTTGCAACAGTATGAAGAGTACCAAGCCGAGCAAGTCCAAGCTATTTATCCAAATAATAACCTATCATATTCCACACATAACCCAGTTCGTCCTCGTGGAAATTATGCCTATAACCAACAAGCTCCACAAAACCAAAACCCACCCCCCGATTTCCAAAATCAAAGTTGTCGCCAATACCAACAAAACCCTCACCATGGTCAAACTTTCCAAACACCCAAACCACCACAACAAGAATTTTCCATCGAGCAAATTTTACAAAAGATCTCTTTAACTCAATATAGAGACCAAGCACGCATCAAGAATCTTGAGTTACAATTTGCTCAAATGTCGCAACAATTTAAGCCTACCCAATCCCTTCCTAGCCAACCCCAACCAAACCCTAAGGGGGAATTGAATGCTATTACATTGAGGAGTGGTAGGTAGGTTGAAGGCCCTAAATTTGTGGAGGAGGATGTTTTGGGAGAAAAAGAAGGTGATGTGGTGGATGTTACGGAGGAGGAGGATTTGATCGAGAAATAGGAGAGTGAGTTTGTTTTGGTTGAGGGAGATGAGGAGGTACATGAGGAGGAGTTGGATGAATCTAGGAAAGGGAAAGGAGTAGTGGTGGAAGAGGAGATGATCCAAGTCATTGAGAAACCGAAGCTACCACCGATTCCATTTCCCGAGCGATTGGCAAAGCCCAAGTCCGATGCGAAGTTTTCAAAGTTCATCGAGATGCTCAAAAAGCTTCAAGTGAACATTCCATTCCTAGATGCTATTTCCGAGGTTCCATCTTTCAAGAAGCACTTGAAGGAGCTTCTCACTAGCAAAAGGAGAATTCAAGAGAAGTCAACTATCCACTTGACTGCTGATTGTAGTACTATTATTGACAACAAAACTCCGGAGAAGTTAGCTGATCCCGGAAGTTTTTCTATTCCTTGCACCATAGGTGACATGCGGATTGGTCACGCTCTTTGTAATTTAGGGGCTAGCGTGAGTGTTATGCCTTATTCTATATGTGAGAGGCTGAATCTCGACGATTTAACTCCTACAATCATCAATCTTCAATTGGCTGATCGCTCCGTGCGAAGACCCATGGTATATTGGAGGACATTCTAGTCCAAGTGGGAAGATTTTTGATACCGTGTGATTTCGTGATTTTAGAGATGGAGGAAGACCACAACATTCCTATTATTTTGGGAAGGTCATTCCTTGCTACGGCCGGAGTGATAATAGATGTGAAGCATGGTAGTATGTCATTGAATGTTGATGATGAGAGCATTATTTTCAACCTCGAAGGATCCTTGAAAAATCCTTCGTATGGGGATTCATGTTATGTTATCGATATGATGGAAGTACTAGTTGATGAATATCTTGAAGAATCCCATCTACTTGAGTCTACTTGCGACGATCCATTGGGAGCTTGTCTATTAGAATCTTTCCAATTTGAGACCGACGATACCGACATCACGTTTCTCACCAACCTTCTTGATTCATCACCAACGCATGAAGAGATTACTATTGATGAGCCTCATATTGAGTGTATGGAGATTCAAGAAGTGATCTGCAAGGGTATGTCTTCTTCCCAAGCTAAATCCTCTACTTCTTCTTTAGAGCTTAAACCTTTACCCCCTTCCTTGCAATATGCTTTCTTGGATGATGAAAAATCTTTGCCTGTTATTGTGAATGCTAAGTTGCATGATTCTGATTTGTCCAAGTTGCTTGATTTGTTGAGAAAGCATAGGGGTTCTTTAGGTTATAAAATTGAGGATTTGAAAGGTTTGTCCCCATCCATTTGTATGCATTCCATTGATTTGTTTAAAGATGCAAAACCAACTAGACAACCGCAACGTAGATTAAATCCTAATGTGCAAGATGTGGTTAAGAAAGAAGTAGTTAAATTATTGGCTGCTGGGATCATCTTCCCCATCGCAAATAGCGAATGGGTAAGCCCGGTTTAGTGTGTGCCAAAGAAGCGCGGGATGACAGTTGTTGAGAATGAAAAGAAAGAGCTAGTTAGTACCCGAACCGCCACGGGATGCCGGATGTGCATTGACTATCGCCAGTTGAACAAAGTGACCAAGAAAGACCATTTCCCTCTCCCCTTCATTGACCAAATGTTAGAGAGGTTGGCGGGTCATTCATACTTTTGTTTTTTAGATGGGTACTCAGGTTTTTTCCAGATTCCAATCCATCCCGCGCATCAAGAAAGGACTACTTTTACTTGTCTATATGGTACATTTGCTTATAGAGTATGCCATTTGGTTTGTGCAATGCGCCTGGGACATTTCAATGATGCATGATGGCCATTTTTAGTGACTTCATTGAGCAATGTATGGAAGTTTTTATGGATGATTTTTCTGTCTATGGTAATACCTTTGATGATTGTTTGGCTAACTTAGAGAAAGTTCTTATTCGTTGTGAGGAAGTCGACTTAGTTTTGAACTGGGAAAAATGTCATTTCATGGTAGAAGAAGGTATTGTTTTGGGGCACTTAATTTCTTCGAGGGGCATCGAAGTTGACAAGGCAAAAGTTGAAGTGATAGAGCGCCTACCACCCCCGGTTTCCGTTAAAGGGGTGCGTAGTTTCCTTGACCATGCCGGGTTTTACCGCCGGTTCGTCAAGGATTCTTCTAAAATCGCTCGTCCTTTAACTGATCTCTTGTGTAAGGATGCCCCATTCTCTTTTATTGATGAATGTCTCGAGTCCTTTTTCAGGTTGAAGAAAGCTTTGATATCCGCGCCTGTTGTCCAACCTCCGGATTGGACATTACCTTTCGAGATTATGGCCGATGCGAGCGATTTCGCAATTGGAGCATGTTTGGCTCAAACCAAAGATAGGAAGCCGCGGGTCATCTACTATGCAAGCCATGCGCTTGATAGCGAGAAAAATTATACGACCACGGAAAGGGAGCTCTTAGCCATTATCTTTGCTCTAAACAAATATCAGCAATACCTCATGTTTTCCAAGGTTGTTGTGTACACGGATCATGCCGCAATCAAGTTCTTAATAGGGAAGAAAGAAACGACGCCAAGGCTCATTCGTTGGGTTTTGCTTATGCAAGATTTCCACTTGGAGATTCATGACAAGGTCGGGACTAAGAATGTTATAGCCAACCACCTGTCGAGGATCCTTGTTGATTTGGATGATACTCAACCCATTATGGACTCTTTTCCAGATGATCACCTTACGCTTGTCAAGCATTCTCACCCATGGTACGCCGATATCATCAACTACTTGTCTAGTGATGTGATTCCTCAAAATTTGACCCCTCATCAAAAGAAAAAGTTCTTTCATAACCTGAAACATTTCTTTTAGGACGATCCATTCTTGTTCCGTTTATACAATGACAGAATGTATAGAAGATGCTCACCCGAGAGTGAAGTGAAGTCCGTGTTGACACATTGCCATGATGATGTATATTTGATAGCCATATACATCAAGGTCATCAAGGAAGACATCAAAAGCCTAATCATGGGAAGTTACTTGTTGCTTACTTAAGCTTATTTAAGCTTACATGGAGAAAGAGTAAGCCATTGATATATATTTGGTCCCAAATATACATCATGGGAACCAAATACAAGCTTATATGGAAGAAGAGATTCAATCACTCTCATCACTCTCAATTATGGATGACTTCATCAAGTGCAATTCGATATTTTGCTCTATAACTCAAAATCCATGAAGCTATTGGGAAAGTCATCTTGGAGCCGAATATAGATCATTCAAAGAGCTTTCTAATGGTTTTTGAATCTTGAAGATTGGAGAAGAATTGAGCAAGATATCAATGTTTCTTTCTAGCTATGTACATTTTGATTCTTTATGATGTCATATTTGTAATAGATGATGTAAGCTAGAAAACCATTGTATTCTTGATATATGGCACGCCTAAGGGGTCCTAGAGTACTATAAATAGACCCTTTGGGAGGCCCTTGTAATCATTCATTCATCATTCAAGACTAATACAAAGTAAACTTCTAAAGGCTACATGCCTTTGAGTTCTCTCTAGCTTTACTAGAAACGAATTCTCTCTCAAGAGAATCGTCCCAAATCTCTTCTTCTATTCCTTGCTTGGCTAGCTTGGTTGGTGGTAAGAAGAGTTGAAGATCTTCTTGAAGTAGTGTGTCTATGTCTTCAAGAGTTCTCAAGCCATATCAAATCTATCATTCGATTCATTCAATCGTCCATTGGTACATTTCATTTGAATCCTTTGATTTCTATCTTCTTTCATTCATTTGTTTGATCCTTAAGAACTTAGAGAAGGAAGATTCTTATTTTGCTCATACAGATCCTGATTTCGTGTATAGTGTGATCTCTTTTGATCCCATTATACATCAATATTGATATCAGAGCTTAGGAGATTGATTCTCTTAGTTCTTGCACCATCTTTTTACAATCTTTCCATCACAAATCCATTCCCTACAATTCTCCATTCACGTCCACCACAAAACTCCACAAAGAACCCCCTAAACCCAAACACAACCAAAGACTAAGCACAATCCCCACATCACCCCAAACCGCAAACCGAGAGTCTTGCAAATCTTTCTTCATCAAAGAATTTTATTACATGGCGTGCGTGAGTTCTCTAATGGATTCACAAGATGATATGCAACAAATGAAACAGCAACTTGATTATCTCACACAACAATTGGAGAAACTTATGCCCCTTCAAAAGGGAGGAGTACGAATTGAATTTGATTCACGTATGGAGAATCTTTATGAAGTCGAGTATGAAACACAATATGAATGGAGTACATGTCCAAGGAAGGAGGACAGATTTGGTTTCAAAGAAGAGATACCGGAGTTCAATGGGAGTCATGATTCGGAAGTATTCTTGGAATGGATGCATCAAGTTGAAAAGGGTCTTTCATCTCAACGCCATCCATGATGACCAAAAGGTCAAAAGCGTTGCATTGTAGCTACAAAAGCATGCTAGCAAATGGTACGTGGTCAAGCAAGCAAAGCAAACGGCAATCAAAGGGCCAAGATAAGATACGTTCATGGGTCCAAATGAAGAAGAAACTCCAAAAGAAGTTTCTGCCCCTTAACTACCTAAGTGACAACATCAACAAGCTTCAAAGATTGGCCCAAGGGAGCAAAAGTGTGAAGGAATATACAAGGGAGTTGAAACGTCTACTTCGGAAGTGTGATCTTAAGGAGGAGGATCCACAAACTTTGGTATGTTATCTAATTGGTCTTTATAATTATATTAGACATATTGTTGAATGGCAACCATATAAAACTTTGGATAAATTAAGTTCTTTAGCTCTTAACGTTAAAAGACAAAGGAGAAATAAGAGTAAAGAACTTTTGGACATAAACCTAACTCCACAAAATTCATCCCCTCTTGCACACCCATTCCCTACACAACCAAGACCACCCATATCTCCCACACAGTTCCACGCCAAAAGCACCACAAAACAACTCCAAACCCTCCCCAAAACCACTATCCAAGAACCAAAAACCTTTTCCAAAGGAGATGTTATCATTGCCAAAGTTTAGGTCACATTGATTTGGAGTATCCTAACAAGAAAGAAGTGTCTTTGGTTGAGTACCAAACGTATAATAATAAATTATTTGAGGAGGAAAATGTAGTAGAAGAGAAGTATGTAGAAGAATTGCTTGTGGCAAGGAGAGCCTTGAAAGAAGTATGTGTGCCGAATGAACATCAACAAAGAGAGTGCAAGATCTCTCATTGTACCAACAAAGGAGAAGTATGTTCATTGATCAAATAAGGAGAAAGTTGTGACTCCTATGGTTACATTGACGCCTCTACAACAATGATACACACGTTAAACTTGGAGAGCTATTCACACCTTACACAATGGCTAAGCCATGACAAAGACATTTATGAGGATCCAAGAAGTTTAGTAAGTCTTTCCATTTACAAGAATTGTAGAGATTCATTATGGTGTGATATTATTTTAATGGATACTTGTCATACTTTGTTGGAAAGACCAAAGTTGCTTGATAGGAATATCATGCATCAAGAGACATCTCTACTTCCATCTTATACCACACGGTCAAAGGAGAATAAGAGCAACATTGTGACACTTATGGAGAATGAGTATCATGAATTTGGAAAGCAAAAGAGCCTTATTCTTGTACAGTTGGACGGAAGCAAAACAGCCTCATCAAATGTTCGTTCACACTTGAAATCTCTTGTGGAACGTTTCTCTCATATGTTCCCTAAAGATATCATCATACAAGAGTGTCATCAAAGGCTGCCTCCAAATCAAGAGTTTCAACATCAAGTAGATCTTGTTATAGGATCTATGCTACATCACAATTCGGTCTATGGAATGAATCACTTGGAGTTAGTCATGATCATGACGGAGAATGAGAAGCTATATGGAGACTTAGAGAAGAATCAATTCCTCACGTTCAAAGTTGTATGCCTTGGGTATGACTTATCAAGAGAAGGAATCCAAGTGGATAAAGAGAAGGTAAAAGCAAACCGAGAATGGCTCACAGTGCATTTATTCATGAGAGTCACTTGAATGAAGCAAGTCATTTGCTTAAAGAAGCTTCTTTCATAAGAAGGAATATTCTAGTTAACATGCATGAATCAAGAGTACTTGGGTTTGAGTATATCCAAGCATTGTATGAAGAAGATAATGATTTCAAAGAAGTTTATGAGGTATGTAAGAAGCATCCCAACCAAATCTTTCATACTGAGCATGGACTTCTTTTTAAGGGAAATCAATTAGGCATTCCCAAGAGTAGTATTCGTGAGCTATTGATATTGGAAGTGCATGGAGGATCTCTTGCTGGTCATTTTGGAATAGAGAAGACATATCTTATGATGAAAGAACACTATTATTGGCCAAGAATGATCAAAGATATCGAGCATATAATCAAACATTGTATTACGTGCAATCTTTCTAAAGCTCATACTTTACCTCAAGGATTATATACGCCATTGCCTATACCTCAAGGTCCATGGGAAGATGTAAGCTTGGATTCTGTGGTTGGGTTGCCAAGAACTCAAAGAGGTAAAGATTCTATCATGGTAGTTGTTGATCGTTTTTTAAAGACGGAACACTTTATAGCTAGCCATACTACATATGATATGGTCAAAGTAGCAAATCTATATTTCAAGGAAGTTGTGAAGCTTCATGGAATTCCTAAATCCATGGTGATTAATCGAGAATCAAAGTCCTATATTGTCAATGGGTTATTTTGGAAGAAGTTGATGAAGTTTAGTAAATGAGTCTTAAATGAAGTCAAAGCCTTTAAGAGAGCCTGTAATCTCTTGCGAAGAAGCAAGGCGAACAAGAGAGTTGATGCTCACCACACTTATGGAAAGGTCTCTTACAAGAAAAAAGTGAAGCTTAGAAGAGAAGGGCCATATGATCCCTTACAAGAATATTGAAGTCATATTCATGGAGAAGAAATGCTCAAAGTTTGAGGACAAACTTTTTCATCCGGAGTATGATGTATATTTGATAGCCATATACATCAAGGTCATCAAGGAAGACATCAAAAGCCTAATCATGGGAAGTTACTTGTTGCTTACTTAAGCTTACTTAAGCTTACATGGAGAAACAGTAAGTCATTGATATATATTTGGTCCCAAATACACATCATGGGAACCAAATACAAGCTTATATGGAAGAAGAGCTTCAATCACTCTCATCCCTCTCAATTATGGATGACTTCATCAAGTGCAATTCGATATTTTGCTCTATAACTCAAGATCCATGAAGCTATTGGGAAAGTCATCGTGGAGCCGAATATAGATCATTCAAAGAGCTTTCTAATGGTTTTTGAATCTTGAAGATTGGAGAAGAATTGAGCAAGATATCAATATTTCTTTCTAGCTATGTACATTTGGATTCTTTATAATGTCATATTTGTAATAGATGATGTAAGCTAGAAACCATTGTATTCTTGATATATGGCACGCCTAAAGGGTCCTAGAGTACTATAAATAGACCCTTTGGAAGGCTCTTGTAATCATTCATTCATCATTCACAACTAATACAAAGTAAACTTCTAAAGGCTACTTGCTTTTGAGTTCTCTCTAGCTTTGCTAGAAACGATTTCTCTCTCAAGAGAATCGTCCCAAATCTCTTCTTCTATTCCTTGCTTGGCTAGCTTGGTTGGTGATAGGAAGAATTGAAGATCTTCTTGAAGTGGTGTGTCTATATTTTCAAGAGTTCTCAAGCCATATCAAATCTTTCATTCGATTCATTCAATCGTCCATTGGTACATTTCATTTGAATCCTTTGATTTCTATCTTCTTTCATTCATTCGTTTGATCCTTAAGAACTCAGAGAAGTAAGATTCTTATCTTTGTTCATAAAGATCATGATTTCTTGTATAGTGTGATCTCTTTTGATCCCATTATACATCAAAAGTGGTATCAGAGCTTAGGAGATTGATTCTCTTAGTTCTTGCACCATCTTTTTACAATCATTCCATCACAAATCCATCCCCTACAATTCTCCATTACACGTCCCCCACAAAACTCCACAAAGAACCGCCTAAACCCAAACACAACCAAAGCCATAACACAATCCCCACATCACCCCAAACCCCAAACCGAGAGTCTTCCAAATCTTTCTTCATCAAAGAATAATATTACATGGCGTGCGTGAGTTCTCTAATGGATTCACAAGATGATATGCAACAAATGAAACAGCAACTTGATTATCTCACAAACAATTGGAGAAACTTATGCCCCTTCAAAAGGGAGGAGTATGAATTGAATTTGATTCACGTATGGTGAATCTTTATGAAGTGGAGTATGAAACACAATATGAATGGAGTACATGTCCAAGGAAGGAGGACAAATTTGGTTTCAAAAAAGAGATACCGGAGTTCAATGGGAGTCATGATCCGGAAGTATTCTTGGAATGGATGCATCAAGTTGAAAGGGTCTTTGATCTCAACGCCATCCATGATGACCAGAAGGTCAAAAGCGTTGCATTGAAGCTATAAAAGCATGCTAGCAAATGGTACGTGGTCAAGCAAGCAAAGCAAACGGCAATCAAAGGGCCAAGATAAGATACGTTCATGGGTCCAAATGAAGAAGAAACTCCAAGAGAAGTTTCTGCCCCTTAACTACCTAAGTGACAACATCAACAAGCTTCCAAGTTTGGCCCAAGGGAGCAAAAGTGTGAAGGCATATACAAGGGTGTTCAAACGTCTACATCGGAAGTGTGATCTTAAGGAGGAGGATCCACAAACTTTGGTATGTTATCTAATTGGTCTTTATGATTATATTAGACATATTGTTGAATGGCAACCATATAAAACTTTGGATAAATTAAGTTCTTTAGCTCTTAACATTAAAAGACAAAGGAGAAATAAGAGTAAAGAACTTTTGGACATAAACAAAATTCCACAAAATTCATCCCCTCTTACACACCCATTCCCTACACATCCAAGACCACCCATATCTCCCACACAGTTCCACGCCAAAAGCACAACAAAACAGTCCCCAAACCCTCCCCAAATCCACTATCCAAGAACCAAAAACCTTTTCCAATGGAGATGTTGTCATTGCCAAAGTTTAGGTCACATTGATTTGGAGTGTCCTAACAAGAAAGAAGGGTCTTTGGTTGAGTACCAAACGTATGATAATGAAGTTTTTGAGGAGGAAAATGTAGTAGAAGAGCAGTATGTAGAAGAATTGTTTGTGGCAAGGAGAGCCTTGAAAGAAGTATGTGTGCCGAATGAACATCAACAGAGAGAGTGCAAGATCTCTCATTGTACCAACAAAGGAGAAATATGTTCATTGATCAAAGAAGGAGAAAGTTGTGACTCCTACGGTTACATTGACTCCTCTACAACAATGATCCACACGTTAAACTTGGAGAGCTATTCACGCCTTACACAATGGCTAAGCCATGACAAAGACATTTATGAGGATCCAAGAAGTTTAGTAAGTCTTTCCATTTACAAGAATTGTAGAGATTCATTATGGTGTGATATTATTTTAATGGATACTTGTCATACTTTGTTGGAAAGACCAAAGTTGCTTGATAGGAATATCATGCATCAAAAGACATCTCTACTTCCATCTTATACAACACGACCAAAGGAGAATAAGAGGAACATTGTTACACTTATGGAGAATGAGTATCATGAATTTGGAAAGCAAAAAAGCCTTATTCTTGTACAGTTGGACGGAAGCAAAACGGGCTCATCTAATGTTCGTTCACACTTGAAATCTCTTGTGGAACGTTTCTCTCATATGTTCCCTAAAGATATCATCATACAAGAGTGTCATCAAAGGCTGCCACCAAATCAAGAGTTTCAACACCAAGTAGATCTTGTTAAAGGATCTATGCTACATCATAATTCGGTCTATGGAATGAATCACTTGGAGTTAGTCATGTTCATGATAGAACATGAGAAGCTATATGGAGACTTGGAGAAGAATCAATTCCTCGCGTTCAAAGTTGTATGCCTAGGGTATGACTTATCAAGAGAAGGAATCCAAGTGGATAAAAAGATGGTGAAAGCAAATCGAGAATGGCTCATACGTGCATCTATTCATGAGAGTCTCTTGAATGAAGCAAGTCATTTGCTTAAAGAAGCTTCTTTCATAAGAAGGAATATTCTAGTTGACATGCTTGAATCAAGAGTACTTGGGTTTGAGTATATCCAAGCATTGTATGAAGAAGATAATGATTTCAAAGAAGTTTATGAGGTATGTAAGAAGCATCCCCACCAAATCTTTCATACTGAGCATGGATTTCTTTTTAAGGGAAATCAATTAGGCATTCCCAAGAGTAGTATTCGTGAGCTATTGATATTGGAAGTGCATGGAGGATCTCTTGCTGGTCATTTTGGAACAGAGAAGACATATCTTATGATGACAGAGCACTATTATTGGCCAAGAATGATCAAAGATATCGAGCATATGATCAAACTTTGTATTACGTGCAATCTTTCTAAAGCTCATACTTTACCTCAAGGATTATATACGCCATTGCCTGTACCTCAAGGTCCATGGGAAGATGTAAGCTTGGATTCTGTGGTTGGTTTGCCAAGAACTCAAAGAGGTAAAGATTCTATCATGGTAGTTGTTGATCGTTTCTTAAAGATGGAACACTTTATAGCTAGCCATACTACGTATGATATGGTCAAAGTAGCAAATCTATATTTTAAGGAAGTTGTGAAGCTTCATGGAATTCCTAAATCCATGGTGATTAATCGAGAATCAAAGTCCTATATTGTCAATGGGTTATTTTGGAAGAAGTTGATGAAGTTTAGTAAAGGAGTCTTAAATGAAGTCAAAGCCTTTAAGAGAGCATGTAATCTCTTGCGAAGAAGCAAGGCGAACAAGAGAGTTGATGCTAACCATACTTATGGAAAGGTCTCTTACAAGAAAAAAGTGAAGCTTAGAAGAGAAGGGCCATATGATCCCTTACAAGTGAATTGAAGTCATATTCATGGAGAAGAAATGTTCAAAGTTTGATGACAAACTTTTCATCCGGAGTATGATGTATATTTGATAGCCATATACATCAAGGTCATCAAGGAAGACATCAAAAGCCTAATCATTGGAAGTTACTTGTTGCTTACTTAAGCTTACTTAAGCTTACATGGAGAAACAGTAAGTCATTGATATATATTTGGTCCCAAATACACATCATGGGAACCAAATACAAGCTTATATGGAAGAAGAGCTTCAATCACTCTCATCACTCTCAATTGTGGATGACTTCGTTAATTGTAATTCAATATTTTTCTCTATAACTCAAGATCCATGAAGCTATTGGGAAAGTCATCTTGGAGCTGAACATAGATCATTCAAAGAGCTTTCTAATGGTTTTTAAATCTTGAAGATTGGAGAAGAATTGAGCAAGATATCAATATTTCTTTCTAGCTATGTACATTTGGATTCTTTATGATGTCATATTTGTAATAGATATGTAAGCTAGAAACCATTGTATTCTTGATATATGGCACGCCTAAAGGGTCCTAGAGTACTATAAATAGACCCTTTGGGAGGCTCTTGTAATCATTCATTCATCATTCACAACTAATACAAAGTAAACTTCTAAAGGCTACTTGCTTTTGAGTTCTCTCTAGCTTTGCTAGAAACGATTTCTCTCTCAAGAGAATCGTCCCAAATCTCTTCTTCTATTCCTTGCTTGGCTAGCTTGGTTGGTGATAGGAAGAATTGAAGATCTTCTTGAAGTGGTGTGTCTATATTTTCAAGAGTTCTCAAGCCATATCAAATCTTTCATTCGATTCATTCAATCGTCCATTGGTACATTTCATTTGAATCCTTTGATTTCTATCTTCTTTCATTCATTCGTTTGATCCTTAAGAACTCAGAGAAGTAAGATTCTTATCTTTGTTCATAAAGATCATGATTTCTTGTATAGTGTGATCTCTTTTGATCCCATTATACATCAAAAGTGGTATCAGAGCTTAGGAGATTGATTCTCTTAGTTCTTGCACCATCTTTTTACAATCATTCCATCACAAATCCACCCTATACAATTCTCCATTACACGTCCCCCACAAAACTCCACAAAGAACCGCCTAAACCCAAACACAACCAAAGCCATAACACAATCCCCACATCACCCCAAACCCCAAACCGAGAGTCTTGTAAATCTTTCTTCATCAAAGAATAATATTACATGGCGTGCGTGAGTTCTCTAATGGATTCACAAGATGATATGCAACAAATGAAACAGCAACTTGATTATCTCACCAAACAATTGAAGAAACTTATGCCCCTTCAAAAGGGAGGAGTACGAATTGAATTTGATTCACGTATGGTGAATCTTTATGAAGTTGAGTATGAAACACAATATGAATGGAGTACATGTCCAAGGAAGGAGGACAAATTTGGTTTCAAAAAAGAGATACCGGAGTTCAATGGGAGTCATGATCCGGAAGTATTCTTGGAATGGATGCATCAAATTGAATGGGTCTTTGATCTCAACGCCATCCATGATGACCAGAAGGTCAAAAGCGTTGCATTGAAGCTATAAAAGCATGCTAGCAAATGGTACGTGGTCAAGCAAGCAAAGCAAACGGCAATCAAAGGGCCAAGATAAGATACGTTCATGGGTCCAAATGAAGAAGAAACTCCAAGAGAAGTTTCTACCCCTTAACTACCTAAGTGACAACATCAACAAGCTTCAAAGATTGGCCCAAGGGAGCAAAAGTGTGAAGGAATATACAAGGGTGTTCAAACGTCTACATCGGAAGTGTGATCTTAAGGAGGAGGATCCACAAACTTTGGTATGTTATCTAATTGGTCTTTATGATTATATTAGACATATTGTTGAATGGCAACCATATAAAACTTTGGATAAATTAAGTTCTTTAGCTCTTAACATTAAAAGACAAAGGAGAAATAAGAGTAAAGAACTTTTGGACATAAACAAAATTCCACAAAATTCATCCCCTCTTACACACCCATTCCCTACACATCCAAGACCACCCATATCTCACACACAGTTCCACACCAAAAGCACAACAAAACAGCCCCCAAACCCTCCCCAAATCCACTATCCAAGAACCAAAAACCTTTTCCAAAGGAGATGTTGTCATTGCCAAAGTTTAGGTTACATTGATTTGGAGTGTCCTAACAAGAAAGAAGGGTCTTTGGTTGAGTACCAAACGTATGATAATGAATTATTTGAGGAGGAAAATGTAGTAGAAGAGTAGTATGTAGAAGAATTGCTTGTGGCAAGGAGAGCCTTGAAAGAAGTATGTGTGCCGAATGAACATCAACAGAGAGAGTGCAAGATCTCTCATTGTACCAACAAAGGCGAAGTATGTTCATTGATCAAAGAAGGAGAAAGTTGTGACTCCTCCGGTTACATTGACTCCTCTACAACAATGATCCACACGTTAAACTTGGAGAGCTATTCACGCCTTACACAATGGCTAAGCCATGACAAAGACATTTATGAGGATCCAAGAAGTTTAGTAAGTCTTTCCATTTACAAGAATTGTAGAGATTCATTATGGTGTGATATTATTTTAATGGATACTTGTCATACATTGTTGGAAAGACCAAAGTTGCTTGATAGGAATATCATGCATCAAGAGACATCTCTACTTCCATCTTATACCACACGGCCAAAGGAGAATAAGAGCAACATTGTGACACTTATGGAGAATGAGTATCAAGAATTTGGAAAGCAAAAGAGCCTTATTCTTGTACAGTTGGACGGAAGCAAAACAGCCTCATCAAATGTTCGTTCACTCTTGAAATCTATTGTGGAACGTTTCTCTCATATGTTCCCTAAAGATATCATCATACTAGAATGTCATTAAAGGCTTCCACCAAATCAAGAGTTTCTACAGCAAGTAGATCTTGTTAAAGGATCTATGCTACATCATAATTCGGTCTATGGAATGAATCACTTGGAGTTAGTCATGTTCATGATGGAGCATGAGAAGCTATATGGAGACTTGGAGAAGAATCAATTCCTCGCGTTCAAAGTTGTATGCCTAGGGTATGACTTATCAAGAGAAGGAATCCAAGTGGATAAAAAGATGGTGAAAGTAAATCGAGAATGGCTCATACGTGCATCTATTCATGAGAGTCACTTGAATGAAGCAAGTCATTTGCTTAAAGAAGCTTCTTTCATAAGAAGGAATATTCTAGTTGACATGCTTGAATCAAGAGTACTTGGGTTTGAGTATATCCAAGCGTTGTATGAAGAAGATGATGATTTCAAAGAAGTTTATGAGGTATGTAAGAAGCATCCCCACCAACACTTTCATACTGAGCATGGATTTCTATCATGGTAGTTGTTGATCGTTTCTCAAAGATGGCATACTTTATAGCTTGCCATACTACATATGATGTGGTCAAAGTAGCAAATCTATATTTTCAAGAAGTTGTGAAGCTTCATGGAATTCCTAAATCCATGGTGAATAATCGAGAATCAAAGTCCTATATTGTCAATGGGTTATTTTGGAAGAAGTTGATGAAGTTTAGTAAAGGGGTCTATGATGACTTCAAAGCCTTTAAGAAGAGAGCTTGTAATCTCTTGTGAAGAAGCAAGGCGAACTAGAGATTTGATGCTCACAACACTTATGGAAAGGTCTCTTACAAGGAGAAAGTGAAGCTTAGAAGAGAAGGGCTATATGATCCCTTACAAGTGAATTGAAGTCATATTCATTGAGAAGAAATGCTCAAAGTTTGAGGACAAACTTTTTCAACCGGGGGAGTATGATGTATATTTGATAGCCATATACACCAAGGTCATCAAGGAAGACATCAAAAGCCTAATCATGGGAAGTTACTTGTTGCTTACTTAAGCTTACTTAAGCTTACATGTAGAAAGAGTAAGTCATTGATATATATTTTGTCCCAAATACACATCATGGGAACCAAATACAAGCTTATATGGAAGAAGAGCTTCAATCACTCTCATCCCTCTCAATTATGGATGACTTCATCAAGTGCAATTCGATATTTTGCTCTATAACTCAAGATCCATGAAGCTATTGGGAAAGTCATCGTGGAGCCGAATATAGATCATTCAAAGAGCTTTCTAATGGTTTTTGAATCTTGAAGATTGGAGAAGAATTGAGCAGGATATCAATATTTCTTTCTAGCTATGTATATTTTGATTCTTTATGATGTCATATTTGTAATAGATGATGTAAGCTAGAAAACCATTGTATTCTTGATATATGGCACACCTAAGGGGTCCTAGAGTACTATAAATAGACCCTTTGGGAGGCCCTTGTAATCATTCTTTCATCATTCAAGACTAATACAAAGTAAACTTCTAAAGGCTACATGCTTTTGATTTCTCTCTAGCTTTACTAGAAACGAATTCTCTCTCAAGAGAATCGTCCCAAATCTCTTCTTCTATTCCTTGCTTGGCTAGCTTGGTTGGTGGTACGAAGAGTTGAAGATCTTCTTGAAGTGGTGTGTCTATGTCTTCAAGAGTTCTCTAGCCATATCAAATCTATCATTCGATTCATTCAATCGTCCATTGGTACATTTCATTTGAATCCTTTGATTTCTATCTTCTTTCATTCATTCGTTTGATCCTTAAGAACTTAGAGAAGAAAGATTCTAATCTTTGTTCATAAAGATCCTGATTTCGTGTATAGTGTGATCTCTTTTGATCCCATTATACATCAAAAGTGGTATCAGAGCTTAGGAGATTGATTCTCTTAGTTCTTGCACCATCTTTTTACAATCTTTCCATCACAAATCCATCCCCTACAATTCTCCATTATACGTCTCCCACAAAACTCCACAAAGAACCACCTAAACCCAAACACAACCAAAGCCTAAACACAATCCAAACATCACCCCAAACCTTAAACCGAGAGTCTTGCAAATCTTTCATCAACAAAGAATGATATTACATGGCGTGCGTGAGTTCTCTAATGGATTCAAAAGATGATATGCAACAAATGAAACAACAACTTAATTATCTCACCAAACAATTGGAGAAACTTATGCCCCTTCAAAAGGGAGGAGTACGAATTGAATTTGATTCACGCATGGTGAATCTTTATGAAGTCGAGTATGAAACACAATATGAATGGAGTACATGTCCAAGGAAGGAGGACAGATTTGGTTTCAAAGAAGAGATATCGGAGTTCAATGGGAGTCATGATCCGGAAGTATTCTTGGAATGGATGCACCAAGTTGAAAGGGTCTTTGATCTCAACGCCATCCATGATGACCAGAAGGTCCAAAGCGTTGCATTAAAGCTACAAAAGCATGCTAGGAAATTGTGGTCAAGCAAGCAAAGCAAACGACAATCAAAGGGCCAAGATAAGATACGTTCATGGGTCCAAATGAAGAAGAAACTCCAAAAGAAGTTTCTGCCCCTTAACTATCTAAGTGACAACATCAACAAGCTTCAAAGATTGGCCCAAGGGAGCAAAAGTGTGAAGGAATATACAAGGGAGTTCAAACGTCTACTTCGGAAGTGTGATCTTAAGGAGGAGGATCCACAAACTTTGGTATGTTATCTAATTGGTCTTTGTGATTATATTAGACATATTGTTGAATGGCAACCATATAAAACTTTGGATGAATTAAGTTCTTTAGCTCTTAATGTTAAAAGACAAAGGAGAATTAAGAGTAAAGAACCTATGGACATAAACCAAACGCCGCAAAATTCATCCCCTCTTGCACACCCATTCCCTACACAACCAAGACCACCCATATCTCCCACACAGTTCCACGCCAAAAGCACCCCAAAACAGCCCGAAACCCTCCCCAAATCCACTAACCAAGAACCAAAAACCTTTTCCAAAGGAGATGTTGTCATTGCCAAGGTTTAGGTCACATTGATTTGGAGTGTCCTAACAAGAAAGAAGTGTCTTTAGTTGAGTAATAAACGTATGATAATGAATTATTTGAGGAGGAAAATGTAGTAGAAGAGGAGTATGTAGAAGAATTGCTTGTGGCAAGGAGAGCCTTGAACGATGTATGTGTGCCGAATGAACATCAACAAAGAGAGTCCAAGATCTCTCATTGTACCAACAAAGGAGAAGTATGTTCATTGATTAAAGAAGGAGAAAGTTGTGACTCCTATGGTTACATTGACGCCTCTACAACAATGATCCACACGTTAAACTTGGAGAGCTATTCACGCCTTACACAATGGCTAAGCCATGACAAAGACATTTATGAGGATCCAAGAAGTTTAGTAAGTCTTTCCATTTACAAGAATTGTAGAGATTCATTATGGTGTGATATTATTTTAATGGATACTTGTCATACTTCGTTGGAAAGACCAAAGTTTCTTGATAGGAATATCATGCATCAAAAGACATCTCTACTTCCATCTTATACCACACGACCAAAGGAGAATAAGAGGAACATTGTTACACTTATGGAGAATGAGTATCAAGAATTTGGAAAGCAAAAGAGCCTTATTCTTGTACAGTTGGACGGAAGCAAAACGGCCTCATCAAATGTTCGTTCACTCTTGAAATCTCTTGTGGAACGTTTCTCTCATATGTTCCCTAAAGATATCATCATACAAGAGTGTCATCAAAGGCTGCCACCAAAACAAGAATTTCAACACCAAGTAGATCTTGTTAAAGGATATATGCTACATCACAATTCGGTCTATGGAATGAATCACTTGGAGTTAGACATGATCATGATGGAGCATGAGAAGCTATATGGAGCCTTGGAGAAGAATCAATTCCTCACGTTCAAAGTTGTATTCCTTGGGTATGAATTATCAAGAGAAGGAATCCAAGTGGATAAAGAGAAGGTAAAAGCAAACGGAGAATGGCTCATACGTGCATCTATTCATGAGAGTCACTTGAATGAAGCAAGTCATTTGCTTAAAGAAGATGCTTTCATAAGAAGGAATATTCTAGTAAACATGCTTGAGTCAAGAGTACTTGGGTTTGAGTATATCCAAGCGTTGTATGAAGAAGATGATGATTTCAAAGAAATTTATGAGGTATGTAAGAAGCATCCCCACCAACTCTTTCATACTGAGCATGGATTTCTTTTTAAGGGAAATCAATTATGCATTCCCAAGAGTAGTATTCGTGAGCTATTGATATTCGAAGTGCATGGAGGATCTCTTGCTGGTCATTTTGGAATAGAGAAGACATATCTTATGATGAAAGAGCACTATTATTGGCCAAGAATGATCAAAGATATCGAGCATATGATCAAACGTTGTAATACGTGCAATCTTTCTAAAGCTCATGCTTTACCTCAAGGATTATATATGCCATAGCCTATACCTCAAGGTCCATGGGAAGATGTAAGCTTGGATTTTGTGGTTGAGTAGCCAAGAACTCAAAGAGGTAAAGATTCTATCATTGTAGATGTTGATCGTTTCTCAAAGATGGCACACTTTATAGCTTGCCATACTACATATGAGGTGGTCAAAGTAGGAAATCTATATTTTCAAGAAGTTGTGAAGCTTAATGGAATTCCAAAATCCATGGTGAATAATCGAGAATCAAAGTCCTATATTGTCAATGGGTTATTTTGGAAGAAGTTGATGAAGTTTAGTAAAGGAGTCTATGACGACTTCAAAGCCTTTAAGAAGAGAGCTTGTAATCTCTTGTGAAGAAGCAAGGCGAACTAGAGATTTGATGCTCACAACACTTATGGAAAGGTCTCTTACAAGGAGAAAGTGAAGCTTAGAAGAGAAGGGCTATATGATCCCTTACAAGTGAATTGAAGTCATATTCATTGAGAAGAAATGCTCAAAGTTTGAGGACAAACTTTTTCAACCGGGGGAGTATGATGTATATTTGATAGCCATATACACCAAGGTCATCAAGGAAGACATCAAAAGCCTAATCATGGGAAGTTACTTGTTGCTTACTTAAGCTTACTTAAGCTTACATGTAGAAAGAGTAAGTCATTGATATATATTTGGTCCCAAATACACATCATAGGAACCAAATACAAGCTTATATGGAAGAAGAGCTTCAAACACTACCATCATTCTCAATTAAGGATGACTTCATCAAGTGCAATTCGATATTATGCTCTATAACTCAAGATCCATGAAGATATTGGGAAAGTCATCTTGGAGCCGAATATAGATCATTCAAAGAGCTTTCTAATGGTTTTTCAATCTTGAAGATTGGAGAAGAATTGAGCAAGATATCAATATTTCTTTCTAGCGATGTACATTTTGATTCTTTATGATGTCATATTTGTAATAGATGATGTAAGCTAGAAAACCATTGTATTCTTGATATATGGCACACCTAAGGGGTCCTAGAGTACTATAAATAGACCCTTTGGGAGGCCCTTGTAATCATTCATTCATCATTCAAGACTAATACAAAGTAAACTTCTAAAGGCTACATGCTTTTGATTTCTCTCTAGCTTTACTAGAAACGAATTCTCTCTCAAGAGAATCGTCCCAAATCTCTTCTTCTATTCCTTGCTTGGCTAGCTTGGTTGGTGGTACGAAGAGTTGAAGATCTTCTTGAAGTGGTGTGTCTATGTCTTCAAGAGTTCTCTAGCCATATCAAATCTATCATTCGATTCATTCAATCGTCCATTGGTACATTTCATTTGAATCCTTTGATTTCTATCTTCTTTCATTCATTCGTTTGATCCTTAAGAACTTAGAGAAGGAAGATTCTTATTTTGCTCATACAGATCCTGATTTCGTGTATAGTGTGATCTCTTTTGATCCCATTATACATCAATATTGATCTCAGAGCTTAGGAGATTGATTCTCTTAGTTCTTGCACCATGTTTTTACAATCTTTCCATCACAAATCCATCCCCTATAATTGTCCATTACATGTCCCCCACAAAAGTCCACAAAGAACCCCCTAAACCCAAACACAACCAAAGCCTAAACACAATCCCCACATCACCCCAAACCCTAAACCGAGAGTCTTACAAATCTTTCTTCATCAAATAATTATATTACATGGCGTGCGTGAGTTCTCTAATGGATTCACAAGATGATATGCAACAAATGAAACAACAACTTGATTATCTCACCAAACAATTGGAGAAACTTATGCCCCTTCAAAAGGGAGGAGTACGAATTGAATTTGATTCACGTATGGTGAATCTTTCTGAAGTTGAGTATGAGACACAATATGAATGGAGTACATGTCCAAGGAAGGAGGACAGATTTGGTTTCAAAAGAAGAGATACCGGAGTTCAATGGGAGTCATGATCCGGAAGTATTCTTGGAATGGATGCATCAAGTTGAAAGGGTCTTTAATCTCAACGCCATCCATGATGACCAGAAGGTCAAAAGTATTGCAATGAAGCTACAAAAGCATGCTAGCAAATGGTGGTCAAGCAAGCAAAGCAAACGGCAATCAAAGGGCCAAGATAAGATACGTTCATAGGTCCAAATAAAGAATAAACTCCAAGAGAAGTTTCTGCCCCTTAACTATCTAAGTGACAACATCAACAAGCTTCAAAGATTGACCCAAGGGAGCAAAAGTGCGAAGGAATATACAAGGGAGTTCAAATATCTACTTCGGAAGTGTGATCTTAAGGAGGAGGATCCACAAACTTTGGTATGTTATCTAATTTGTCTTTATGATTATATTAGACATATTGTTGAATGGCAACCACATAAAACTTTGGATGAATTAAGTTCTTTAGCTCTTAACTTTAAAAGACAAAGGAGAATTAAGAGTAAAGAACCTTTTGACATAAACCAAACTCCACAAAATTCATCCCCTCTTACACATCCATTCCCTACACAACCAAGACCACCCATATCTCCCACACAGTTCCACGCCAAAAGCACCACAAAACAGCCCCAAACCATCCCCAAATCCACTATCCAAGAACCAAAAACCTTTTCCAAAGGAGATGTTGTCATTGCCAAAGTTTAGGTCACATTGATTTGGAGTGTCTTAACAAGAAAGAAGTGTCTTTGGTTGAGTACCAAACGTATGATAATGAATTATTTGAGGAGGAAAATGTAGTAGAAGAGGAGTATGTAGAAGAATTGCTTGTGGCAAGGAGAGCCTTGAACGAAGTATGCATGCCGAATGAGCATCAACAAAAAGAGCGCAAGATCTCTCATTGTACCAACAAAGGAGAAGTATGTTCATTGATCAAAGAAGGAGAAAGTTGTGACTCCTATGGTTACATTGACGCCTCTACAACATTGATCCACACGTTAAACTTGGAGAGTTGTTCATGCCCTACACAATGGCTAAGCCATGACAAAGACATTCATGAGGATCCAAGATGTTTAGTAAGTCTTTCCATTTACAAGAATTGTAGAGATTCATTATGGTGTGATATTATTTTAATGGATACTTGTCATACTTTGTTGGAAAGACCAAAGTTGTTTGATAGGAATATCATGCATCAAGAGACATCTCTATTTCCATCTTATACCACATGGCCAAAGGAGAATAAGAACAACATTGTGACACTTATGGAGAATGAGTATCATGAATTTGGAAAGCAAAAGAGCCTTATTCTTATACAGTTGGATGGAAGCAAAACGGTCTCATCAAATGTTCGTTCACTCTTGAAATCTCTTGTGGAACGTTTCTCTCATATGTTCCCTAAAGATATCATCATACAAGAATGTCATCAAAGGCTGCCACCAAATCAAGAGTTTCAACACCAAGTAGATCTTATTAAAGGATCTATGCTACATCACAATTCGGTCTATGGAATGAATCACTTGGATTTAGTCATGATCATGATGGAGCATGAGAAGCTATATGGAGACTTAGAGAAGAATCAATTCCTCACGTTCAAAGTTGTACGCCTTGGGTATGACTTATCAAGAGAAGGAATCCAAGTGGATAAAGAGAAAGTGAAATCAAACCGAGAATGGCTCATACGTGCATCAATTCATGAGAGTCACTTGAATGAAGCAAGTCATTTGCTTAAAGAAGATGCTTTCATAAGAAGGAATATTCTAGTTAACATGCTTGAATCAAGAGTACTTGGGTTTGAGTATATCCAAGCGTTGTATGAAGAAGATGATGATTTCAAAGAAGTTTATGAGGAATGTAAGAAGCATCCCCACCAACTTTTTCATACTGAGCATGGATTTCTTTTCAAGGGATATCAATTATGCATTCCCAAGAGTAGTATTCATGAGCTATTGTTATTGGAAGTACATGGAGGATCTCTTGCTGGTCATTTTGGAATAGAGAAGACATATCTTATGATGAAAGAGCACTATTATTGGCCAAGAATGATCAAAGATATCGAGCATATGATCAAACGTTGTAATACGTCCAATCTTTCTAAAGCTCATGCTTTTCCTCAAGCATTATATACGCCATTGCCTATAGCTCAAGGTCCATGGGCAGATGTAAGCTTGGATTTTTGGTTGGGTTGCCAAGAATTCAAAGAGGTAAAGAATCTATCATGGTAGTTGTTGATCGCTTGTAATCTCTTGCGAAGAAGAAAGGCGAACAAGAGAGTTGATGCTCACAACACTTATGGAAAGGTCTCTTACAAGAAGAAAGTGAAGCATAGAAGAGAATGGCCATATGATCCCTTACAAGTGAATTGAAGTCATATTCATGGAGAAGAAATGCTCAAAGTTTGAGGACAAACTTTTTCTACCGAGGGAGTATGATGTAATTTTGATAGCCATATACATCAAGGTCATCAAGGAAGACATCAAAAGCCTAATCATGGGAAGTTACTAGTTGCTTACTTAAGCTTACTTAAGCTTACTTAAGCTTACATAGAGAAAGAGTAAGTCATTGATATATATTTGATCCCAAATACACATCATGGGAACCAAATACAAGCTTATATGGAAGAAGAGCTTCAATCACTCTAATCACTCTCAATTATGGATGACTTCATCAAGTGCAATTCGATATTATGCTCTATAATTCAAGATCCATGAAGCTATTGGGAAAGTCATCTTGGAGCCAAATATAGATCATTCAAAGAGCTTTCTAATGGTTTTTGAATCTTGAATATTGGAGAAGAATTGAGCAAGATATCAATATTTCTTTCTAGCTATGTATATTTTGATTCTTTATGATGTCATATTTGTAATAGATGATGTAAGCTAGAAAACCATTGTATTCTTGATATAAGGCACGCCTAAGGGGTCCTAGAGTACTATAAATAGACCCTTTGGGAGGCCCTCGTAATCATTCATTCATCATTCACAACTAATACAAAGTAAACTTATAAAGGCTACATGCTTTTGAGTTCTCTGTAGCTTTGCTGGAAACGATTTCTCTCTCAAGAGAGTCGTCCTTAATATCTTCTTCTATTCCTTGCTTGGGTAGCTTGGTTGGTGATAGGAAGAGTTGAAGATCTTCTTGAAGTGGTATGTCTATACCTTCAAGAATTCTCAAGCCATATCAAATCTATCATTCGATTCATTCAATCGTCCATTGGTACATTTCATTTGAATCCTTTGATTTCTATCTTCTTTCATTCATTCGTTTGATCCTTAAGAACTTAGAGAAGGAAGATTCTTATTTTGTTCATAAAGATCCTGATTTCGTGTATAGTGTGATCTCTTTTGATCCCATTAAACATCACATGAGTTCCCGGTTGGAGGTCATGGTGGATCTCAAAAGACGGCCGCGAGAGTCCTACAAGCTGATTATTGGTTGCCGACCTTCTTTCGAGATGCTTATCTTCATGTCAAGTCATGCGATAAATGCCAACTGTCCGGAAATATTTCCCGGAAAAATGTATCACCGCTGAATTTTATTCTCGAGGTAGAGGTTTTCTATGTGTGGGGGTTGGATTTTATGGGTCTCTTTCTGTCATCAAGAGGTCATCAATATATTTTAGTGGCGGTAGACTATGTGTCGAATTGGGTTGAAGCGATTCCAATGCATGAGATGCGATGGAAAGTCCGTGTCAAGATTTTTGAAGAAAGTGATTTTTCCAAGATTTGGAATTTCGAGGGTCATTATTTGCTACAATGGGTCTCATTTTATTGAGAAGAGGTTTGAGTCCCTCTTAGCAAAGTATGGTATCAATCACAAAAGAGGACTCCCTTATCACCCCCAAACGCAAGGTCAAGTAGAGAATTTAAATCGTGCTATTAAGGAGATTTTGGAGAAGACGGTTAATTCCTCACGAAATGATTGGTCGGAGAAATTAGATGATGTCTTATGGGCATATATCACCACTTTCAAGACGCCAATAGGGATTACACCGTACCGCCTTGTCTACGGGAAAGCATGTCATTTTCCCGTAGATCTTGAACACAAGACGCTATGGGCGATTAAAAAGATGAATTATGATCTCAAGGCGGCCGGGGCGAGTCGTTTGTTCCAATTGGAGGAGCTCGAGGAATTGAGACGTCACTCCTATGAAAACAATAGGATTTACAAGGAGCGAACCAAGACATGGCACGACAAGAGATTGAACCATCGCGATTTTGTAGTTGGTGATAGAGTCCTCATGTTTAATTCGAGGCTCAAACTCTTTTCCAGCAAGCTAAGATCGATATGGTCGGGGCCCTTCGAAATCGTAAAGACCCTTCCCGCCGGAGTTGTTGAGCTTAAAAATGCAAATGGAGATTGTTTCAAAGTCAATTCGTCAAAGATCAAGCCATACATCATGGGAGAAGAGTATGCGGGGATAGTTGTGGTGTTCCTCGCCGATTTCAATAGCTGAACGGATGGATTAGGTCGAGCTAGGACCTAAAACAAGCAACCGGAAGGAAGTACTAGTTACTTTCCTTTTCTTTTAGTGTTTTCTTTTATTTCTTGCATTTTCTTTTCCAATGTTCTCGTTCTATTTTTGTTTGAGTTTGAGGAAAAAGAAAGAAAAAGAGTGAAACAAAAATCTTAGAAAAGAAGAAAGAAAAAAATTGAGAAAAATAAAAAATTCAAGTGTGAGAAAAAGACTTGTGAGGGAAATGATTTATCGAGGTTTCGAGCGTTGAAAGTCATTCTTAAATGTTGTTGAGTGTGTAAGAAAAGAGGGTTGATAGTGAGAAGAGTAGAATTTTAGGACTTAACATTATTTTCAAGTTTTTGAGTCTTGTAGGTGCAGGGCATAGACAGGAGAAGACAGCACCTGCGGTGCATATGACCGCAGGTACGGTCCTGGTAGTGCAACTGGAGAATTTCAAAGAGTCCAGCAGGAGACCGCACCTGCGATAGTCTGGACCGCACCTACGGTCTCAGGAAGACATTTTTCTTCGCAGGAGCTTTCCTGCAGGAGACCGCACCTGCGGTCTGTCGAAAAACTGCGAAATATATCAGGGCTTAAACCTTTCTCCCTCTCATTTTCTCTCATTCTCTTTCTTACTCACACACTGGAAAAACCTCTCTTCAACCCTAGAACCCTAAATCTTTGTCCCAAATACTCCAAATCCTTCACAAATTCCTTCTCCCCTCTCCATTTCCACGTGTTTTTTGTGCCCTAGCTGCGTTGTTCACCATTTTCGCACCACTTGAGGAGCTTTTTAAGTGCAAAATCTGGGTTTTGTTCTTTGTGGGGTTTGAAAATGGCATGGAAAGGTTCCTAAGTCCTCAACTAAGGTATTCCTTGTTCTTTTGTGCATCAAAGCTCATTTTCTTGCTAATTGCGGGTGATTTTTGTGCACGTTTTCATCTTTTGTTCCATGGAAATCATTGAGATGTTCTTGGTTGAGGCTTGGGGGATGTTGAATAGTTGTGTTTGTGTGTAAAGTTAGTTATTGGAGTTTGGTGGTGATACTCTTGATAGAAATTTGGCTTTAGATATTGTTGTGTGCATATTGTTATTGTGGTTGTCCTGTTGCTACCTGTTTGTTCAAAATGGGACGATCTAAACGAGCCCGAACCGAGCAAGAACCGACCCCTCCTCCATCTTCGTCGCCGGTACCCGACAAGAACCGCTACAAAGCAACCCCCACCTCCTTGATTAAATGTGACCCGAAGGTGAAGGTTACTTTTCGGGATGAGATGCATAAACAGAGCAAACAGCGAAAGATATCTATTGCAAGCCGAGCATGGCCTTCTTCATCAAAACTTTGGGTTGGGAAGTTTTCGTCACCATCAGTGAGCCTATCGTAGATCAACCGATGCTCGAATTCTTGAGCTCTTTAGTGGTAAAGGAGGATGGCACATCGAATGCGTCTTTTACTTTCCGGGTTGCTAAGGAGGAAATTGAGTGTTCAGTCCAGGATCTTTGTGATGCTTTGGATCTCCCTGTGGATGGACTGTACTACAGAGAGTGTGTTAGATTTAATGAACAAGAGGCAATGAAGGCTCTCACCTGTTGGCGGAGGCGATATCCAAAGTCTCGGAGTCGTCAATCGAGGATTCATTGCCCGAATAACTCCAAAGCCCGAGATTTCTGCAATTTAAGTGTTCGGCTCTTCCATTGGATCATTTCAAGTTCTGTCTTTGGCCGTGACATTGGGCGATCAAACATCCGCAAAGATGATCTTTTCGTCATCTTCAACGCAATTGATCCAAAACCAACAAAGTCTGATTGAGAATTTACAAGAGCTTCTTGAGGCGCAACAAGAGATCCTTGTTGGCATTCAATCGCAGCTCTAACCCCAACCTCCTCCGGGAGGATCCGCTTGAGGAACAGGTTGTAAGTGTCCCCACCTCCACTTGATCTTTTTCATTATTTTTCATGTTTTACTTTGTAAAATGTAAGTGTGAGGGGGTGCCTCATCGGGGGGTTTGGACGGGAAGGCTTTGTGGTTTTGGCGTCTTGATCCTTTTAGCTTGTTTTGGTGTTGCTCTCAAAGTTAGTCGGACATGGCTTGTGGTGGTCTCTTGATTGTATTTTAGTTGTATTTTGGTTGTAATTGGGATGTCTTGGTTGGTTGTTGGTTGTTCTTTTGGCCGGTGGTGGTTTATTTTGCTTGGTGTCGGTTGTATTTTAGGCAAGGATGGTTGTGATGGCATGTATTGAATGGTCGTTATTAATGAAATAAAATGAATGAAGTTTGTTTGGTCAGTTTAAGATGAGTTTCACCCTTATTTCTCGCCTCAATGAGTGAGATTTGGGGATAAGGTTTGTCATTGGCAATGTACATATTGTTAATAGTTTTCTTCTATTCTTTTTTTTTTTAAGTTCTTCTTTGTTTAGAAATTTAGTTAGATAGTTTTCTTTTGAGTTTGTTTTCAATCTAGCATGTGAATTTCGTCATGTATAAAGTCGTCTTTTGCTCTAACATCATTTTGATTCAATTGAATGACGACTTCAGATCACGGTTTGGACATTCATGAAGAGCACGAGGTAATATCTTTCCACCTTGCTCTTTCTTATGTGATCTATTATTCTGATCCGTCGCATGCTTGGTTTTCTTTTGGGTGGAGAACCCCTTTGAATGTCTATGCTGGGATTATCTTGTTGTTGGAACCGTGTGGGCTCAGGTCGCCACCATTTGTTGATTAGCTAGTTTGTTTGTTTGTTTCTCTAGGTCCCCTACCCTTTTTCATGTGACACCTTCCCACAATGAGGACATTGTGGCGTTTTAAGTGTGGGGGGAGATTTTTGCTTAAGGGTAGATCACCTAGTTCTTTGTTTTTGTTTCCGTAGTTTTCGCCTAAAATTTGAAAATTTTTATGTGTAAAAGGAGAAAAAAAAAGGGGGGAGTGAAAGCCTTTAAAAGTTTTCTTTTGTTTTCGTTTTCGCTTTGGTTTTGCTTTGTTTCTTGGGTCTTGTTGTCGAAATTGAGAATTCGTTCTTAAACTTCTTTAAAAGAAACTGGTCTGAGCGTTTTCGACCCTGTCTCGGGTGCTAGTCATGACTTATCTCTTTAGATGTCCTTCATTGAGTGTCTAGTGAGACCCCTGATTCCTTTCACGTTTTGGCTGAAACCGGGAGATTCTAGGGGTTTGTGTCCGAGCTTGTTCTTTTTCCCTGTTAAGCAAAATCAAAAGCAAAGTCAAAAAGAAAAAAAGAAAGAAAAAGAAAGCAAAGCTAAATAACCGGAATAAGTGGGGCGTGTTGGCTGAACGACATCAACCACCATACACTTAGCCAAACTACACGGGCCCGGTATTAGCGGTACGGCGTTATTACCCCTTAAGCTCCTCCTACATCGAATTCTCGATGGAGGTGTGTATGGAAAAGACTGTGTTGGGAGGGTAAACCCCGAATTAAGGGTCGTCCAATCCCCGAAAGTAAGGCTAATACCAACCTTTAAAAAGCAAAAAAAAAAAAAAGAAAAGGAATTTTGTTGGGATTACCTAACCCCAAAAAGAAAGGTTTAAGCGTTAATAAAGTGTGGGGTCTCCTTGCATCACCTACGGCCCTCACCAAGCCAAGGGCGACCGAACGCGGGGAAGGGCAACTCTTTTCTTTCCTTGTTCGTTTCGTTGTTTTTGAGCTCGGGCATGAGTCTTTGGAGTCTTTTGGAATCGGTTAGAACCCACTAACACTTATACACATGGGGTTTTGCTTGGCATTAGGTGTAGGACATCGAAAATCTCAAAGAATGACTTTTGCTTGAGATAGGTGCTCGTAAGACGCTCCTAACGGTTCCTTTTGGAGGTTTAATAACGTTTTCCTAATTTAGATTTCGAGATCCCTTGAAGCGAAGCTTTTGCTCTACTTTCCTTTTGTTTTCATTGGTTTTGTTTTCACTTTCCCTCTTTCCTTTTTCTTTGGCTTTTGTGGGTATAGTCGCTACAAACCCTCACGAGTCCATCTCGTCCAACCGGGCTGTTGGGGGGTTCAAAGGGCTTGGTGCATACGCTAAATGCACTCGTTTCTCTCCCACGATAGAGGAGTTTGTGTTAGCTTAGTTAGTTTCTTGTTTTGCTTTGCTCGGGATGAGCAAAAGTTTAATTGTGGGGTGTGTTTAGACACAATTTTGTGTCTAAATAGCGCCCTAATTCTTAGGCTTTTGACTCGCTTCGTGTTTTAATTTCGTAATTTTTAATACGTTTTTAGTTATTTTGTAGATTTTGGAGTTTTTACTCAAAACGTGGTAAAAAGGGCCATTTTAGAGCCATCTTGGGAATCCCGAGGTTTTCCGGGTCTTGACCGGGTCAAAGGCGAAGTGAAGAGGAAGATCCAAGCCAGCCGAGGAGGACCGCAGCTGCGGTCCCATAGACAGCAGCTGCGGTGGTCGACCAAGGCTGGGCAAGGAAACAAGTTACCCAAGAGGGACCGCAGCTGCGGTCCCCTAGACCGTACCCGCCGTCTTGCGAAGCGAGAAATCAAGAATCGCCTGAGCTTCGGAGCACCGCACCTGCGGTCCCCTAGACCACACCTACGGTCTCCTTTGGGAATCAGAAAAGTTGTTATACGAAGTGCTGTGTTTTGAGTAACTAACTTGAGTTGTATATATTCCTCCTGATCAATTAGGTTTGGGGGGGGCTTTTCTATTGTAACTTGAACACTTTAGCTTCCAATTGGAGAGAGATTAGTGGGATTTCTTAGTGATTAGTGAGTAATTACACTTGGTTTATTACATTTGCTATGGATTTTATTGGAATTCCATTGAAGTTCTGAAGAATTATCTTATTCTTGGAGCTTGGATTTCTTATTATTCTGGATCATCCTTCCATTGGCATCAAATTAATGAGCATTTCTTACCCTTACTCTCTTTAATTCATCTATTTACTCTACAATCTTTGTTTTTGTTGTTTGGTGATTGTTATTGCTAGATTGTTGCTTGATTATCTTCGTTCTCTATTTTAAGCATGAATAGTGAAGTTATTATTGTTGTTAGCATGATAGTTAAGATGATTAGAGGCTAGAACCCTTATGGGTTAGGGAGAAACTAAGGATGTTAAAGGTTGATTTGGATTGGGTTAGCAATTTTAGGAGGTAATTCGCTGTGGAGTCGATTTTCTAATCCTATTCTTCCCTCAAGTGGGATGTATTCGAGATCGAAAGCTGTTGAATACATCCAACACTTGTTGGAAGGTGGGAATTGGGATAGTTAACGCTCGCCCACGAGAGTGGAAAGAGGTTAACTAGAGAGAGTCTCATTCCTTTTACCCTCCGGGTCCGTGGAGGACTTGTAGAAAGTTAATCTGGATTGCCTTGAAAAAGGGAATCCAGTGGGTTGTTTTAACGGGACTGTCATTTGATTCTATTGATTTATTGCTTCCTGATTGTGAAACCCTCGTTCTAATTGCCGTTTGCATCCCGAAATCTCCCGACACCCATAGTTTCCTTCTTGACTGAACTTTAGTCGTGTTTGTATTCTGTTTTGCGCAGTCCTTACCTAAAAACCTCTTATCGTCTAGTGATCCTTAAACCTTACATAAAGCCAGAATGGCATAGCCAAGGCCCTTAGCTCCTTGAGAAAGAACGATAAATAAAACCGGGGTACAAAAACCACGTTACAAGCACCCGCTACATTCTGGGCTGACATGGTAGCGCCCGCTACTAGGAGTGTTCACGGTACAGTTCGGGGCGGTTCCGGTTTCACGAAGCGGTGCACCGGATGAAACGGATTACCAAAATCGTAAACCGGAACCGGAACCAAAAACACCCGGTTTTTTTAAACCGGTGCACCGGATTTAACGGTTCGATATCACCAGTTAACCGGAACCGTCTTTATTTACATTAACATTAAAAAAGGATTATTGGACAACAATAATATGAACTTTGGGGTTATTGGCCAATAATAATACCAACAATTTTGTTTGATATTTGTAGTACCAACTATGAACCTATTTTCCTGTAATAGTACATCACGTAGTTGGTAGGCGTTTGACTTAGTAGAAAGATGATGTATCGCCTAATTGTCTGAGTTAGAGGCTATAGCAGGCTATAAAAAGTTGGAAAACATTAACGGCCACATTTTTAGGCCAACTAAATAACGATACCAACTTAGCTAAACAATAATGTAAAAATAAAACTTTCAGTGTTTTTTAGCTAAATTGATTAACACTGCTTTGTTGGGAAAAAAAAGTGACAACCAACCTTTTCTCCACTTGCTCTAACATCCAACTTAGACAATTAGGCGACACATCGTCTCTTCATCAAGTCAAACACATATCAACTCGGTTTCGTACTATTGCCGGAAAATAGATCTATAGTTGATACTGCTAGTGTCCAATAAAATTGTTGGTATTATTATTGTCCAATACCCCCAAAGTTCGTATTATCGTTGTCCAATAATCCATTAAAAAATCATCATTCAATCAATCAAAAAAAAAAATTGGGCTTGGTTCCGATTTTTCAAACCCCAAATACGGTAATGCACTAATGCCCACAAAGTGTCAATTAGCCATTATTCAATCTATTTGTTTTTATAGTGTATTCAAGTTGATTTCTCCGTAAATTTTCTTTTAAACAATAATTATATATATATATGTGTGTGTGTGTGTGTGTGTGTGTATTTATTTATTTATTTATTTATTTATTTATTTATTTATATTAACGGTGCGGTTCCGTTTCTCCATCGGTTTGAATATCTCAAACCGGAACTGCCTCGTTTAGCATCCGGTTTTTCCGGTGCGGTGCACCAGAATTTTAAGGCGGTTCAGTGTTGCCCGTTTCCGGGTTTTTTTTTTTGTCAGTTTACGGATCGTGTGGCGGTTCCGGATTTTTTGAACACCCCTACCCGCTACGGTCTTGGTGAGGCATGGGAGCTAGACGCCACTGCTACCCCCTACCAGCGTCTGGCCCACCCCCTGCCAGCGTCAGACCCAGGAACCTCGACTTCTCACGCTAAGGACAACCGCTGTCAGCGTCAAGAAAAACGCTGTCAGCGTCCCCTGGAAGCTGGTTGTCGCGCCCGCGACAAGCACGGTAACGGTCGTGATGTTTTGTTGCTCACACATTGCTGATCGTTTGTTGCTGCTAGTTTGAAGTCTCTTCGTGCCCGCGACCCTACGGTGCCGCCCGCGACCAACTGTTTTCCAGCGCATGAATTTTGTGATTAAACGCTATATTTCGTTTTATTTTCCCCTTCAGTATAAATACCTCCCCCCCTCCCCGACTCAGATTATTCTGTTTTTTCAGAATAAGAATGTTATGCTTAAGCATTGTTAGGGTTTTCCCTAGTTTTCTCTCAAACCTTACTAGCTTTATCCAATCAATTTGGTTGTGATTCAAGTCATTCCTTTAGTGATTATTTGGTAGTTTATCCTTTATGATAATCATGGTGGGGTGTTAGGCCTAGGGTTATGGACTCTCCTTACCCAAGGTCATATCCATTCCATTGGGTGTTCAAGCATTTGGTAATTTGAGATTCTCCATCATCCATTCCAGCTAATCTTCATCCCTCCACACGACGGTAACGCTCCATTTGGTATCAGAGCTCAAGGTTTGTTCTAGTTTGAGTTTTTTTCCTTGTTCTTAAAAGTAGAGTTCTCTATTGTGGATTGTATGCAAATATTGGTGTTCCCCATTCCCTTTGCTATCCAAGAGTATTGGAATACATTGTATTGTGTTTGTATTTTTTGGTTTTGAAGTCATTTGGAGCTTTGAGGTGAAGTTGGAAATTAGTGCATGGAAGGTGTTCGATGAAATGTCTAAGTGAGAAAAACACAAAGAACCCTCAGCCAAACACTAGCCAACTACAAGAAACCCCCCAAACTCCATAAAATATACCCAAACACATACCGTCCTTCACCCTTCCCTCGAAATGGACGAAGAAGTTAGCTCCACTCGAGAGGAATCAAGCCACCGGGGCAGCCCTCGAATTTGAACTATCGAGAACCGACTCACCACCTTCGACAATCGATTCTCCACCATCGAACGGACTCTTCAGGACCTTGCGGCCCAAGTGAACAACATTGCTTTGAACTTCCAAGGTCCACCCCGAAATGAACGTCGGAGGCGCATCCAAAGCCCTATCCATCCTCGTCCTACCTATGAGTCGAGTGACGATGATAAAGGCTCCCCTCGACGTCGTCCTCGTTGGGAAGCGCGTGATAGGTCCCCTCGTGACGACTTTCAAGATGTCAAGATCGACATTTAGGAGTTCAATGGTTCTAGTGACCCCGACGACTATCTTGAATGGGTCCAAATGATGGAAAGAATCATTGAAACCAAAGAGTACAACAACAAGAAAGCCTTCAAGATCGTCAGTTTGAGACTCACCAAAGCCGCTTCACTTTGGTTTGAGAATGTTAAGGCACAACGGGCAAGGGAAGGTCGTTTGAAAATCACTTCGTGGGCACGGTTGAAGCAATTGATGAATCGTCGTTTCTTGCCCAACACATACAAGCAGGATGTCTTGAGGAAGCTCTATGCTCTCACCCAGGGCAAAGGGTACATGAGCGATTATATTCAGGAGTTCGAGTATCTCCTCATCAAAAGTGACCTTCGAGATCCCGATGAGCAGACTATGATGCGATTTTTGAATGGTTGGATCCCTTCATTGCCAAGAAAATTGAGGTTCAACCTTATCATTCGTTGGATGAGTTATGTAGTCTTGCTCTCAAGGTTGAGAGGCGAAGAAACGAGAAGTCTGCCTTCAAGCCATCGACTAAGCCCTTCTTCTCGCCTTCTAACCCGCCTTCTCCCTACTCCGACACTCCAAGGCCAGTGAGACTCCTAGGTCCACTCCTACTTCTAAGACCGACAAGGGCAAGGGAATTGTCGTGCCTCCTCCCACGGAACTTCCTCGACGGATGAAGGCCGGAAATGCTTTAAATGTCACGGTTATGGCCATTTTTAAGCGGATTGCCCGAATCGACGAACTTTAACCCATCAAGAGCTCCATGACATTGATGATGAGCTTCAAAAGACACAAGAGGAGACCGAAGCGGTTGTCAACGAGGAAGATGTGAGTGACGAAGAGGATGCACTCCCATACCGCCCGTTCGTGGAGGTGCCCTAGTTTTGAGGAGAGCTTTGCATGCCCATGAAACTCCTCTCGACAAGGCCCATAGGGAAATGTTGTTCCAAACGCGGTGCTTCGTGGGTGGAAAAGTGTTCAATCTTCTCATTGATGGATGGAGTTGCACGAATGTCACGTCTAGCTATATGGTTGAAAAGCTTGGCTTGCCTTTATTACCTCACCCTCGACCTTACTCACTCCATTAGCTCAATGATCACAACGGCGTCAAGGTAACTAAGCAAGTCTTAGTGAATTTTTCTTTTGGAACCAACTATGATGATTCCCTTGTTTGTGATGTTGTTCCTATGAGTGCTTGTCACATTTTGTTGGGGCGTCTATGGCAATACGACAAGAAAACGGTGCACAGTGGGTTGGAAAACACTTACACCTTCACCCATAAAGGCAAGGAGATCAAACTACTCCCCATTTCTCCGCGAGAAACTAAATCTTCAAAAATCGGGATGCATAGCGAGTTGAGGAACCTTCTAATAATGAGCAAAACACGGGATGAGTGTGCTTCTAGTGAGGACGAGCTACCAATTGCTTTGTATTTACCTTGTAGCGAACCTAGTGAGATTGAGAGTTCCCAAGCACCACAAAATTTCCCTATCCCTTCCCTTAATCCCTTGCCTCCACAAAACAAGCCTCCAACCTCCTTCTTCCATTTAGATGATGGGTACATTGTGGCGTTCGAAGCTTGTTGGATGTTCAGTGAGATTGCTCGTGGCGTTCGGGATGTTCAAAGTTTTTTGGAGCCAAGTTATGGAGAGTGCCTCGATTTTAACTCCAAAGAGTTGAGGGCAACTCTTTTTCAAGAAGGGGAGTATGGACCGTGTTGGGATCGGGTCCGAGCTATCTTAGCAGGGCTTGAGGACATTGACGAGGTAAGTAAAACCCCGACCCGGCATCCCCGCACTAATCCCGTTCACCCGTTCATTTTCAAGAAGCGATATACATTCTCAACGGGTGGGGTGGTGAGTACCGAACTAGCGTGACGTCGGCAAGTCACCCATCTTGGGAGCATGGAGAGGCTCGGGATTGGTCAACGACCCCGGAGGCCTCAGGACAACATCAAGTCACCCCGAGACGAGGAGGTTAACAAGTGCGACCCACCATCACCGTAACGCCTGCCATCACCACCGTAGCATCTGCCACAGTCAAAGCAGGGCGTGGTAACGCCTGCTACAACCAGCGTAGCACTCGCTACATTCTAGGCTGGCATGGTAGCGCCAGCTACCATAGCCGTAGCGCCCGCTATTGGTGAGGCGTGGGAGCTGGACGCCACTGCTACCCCCTGCCAGCGTCTGGCCCACCCCCTGCCAGAGTCCGACCCAGGAACCTCGACTTCTCACGCTAAGAACAACCATCGCCACAAGAAAACGCCGCTGCCCCTAGAAGCCGGGCCGTCCGCGCCCGCGATAAGCACGCGAACGATCGCGCGACGTTTTGCTGCTCACACACTGCTGATCGTTTGTTGCTACTGGTTTGAAGTCCCTTCGCGCCCGCGACCCTACGGTGCCGCCCGCGACCACCTGTTTTCTAGTGCGTGAATTTTGTAAATTAAACGATGTGTTTCGTTTTATTTTCCCCTTTAGTATAAATACCCCCCCAGCTTAGATTATTCAGTTTTTTCAGAATATGAATGTTATGCTTAAGCATTGTTAGGGTTTTCCCTAGTTTTCTCTCAAACCTTGTTATCTTTATCCAATCAATTTGGTGGTGATTGAAGTCACTCCTTTAGTTATTATTTGGTGGTTTATCTTTTATGATAATCATGGTGGGGTGTTAGGGTTGTGGACTCTCCTTGCCCAAGGTCATATCCATTCCATTAGGTGTTCAAGCATTTGGAAGTTTGAGATTTTCCATCATCCACTCAAGCTAATCTTCATCTCTCCATGCGATGGTAACGCTCCATTCATATTAAAAAAAAATTCATTAAAAATACACACAAATTTCATGCATAATTTTTTGTTTTACAGAAGTTAATTATATTGTACAGTCACTATTTAAATGATGAATTTGATTAATGCATCAGTTATCAAAAGCCCAAAAGATCAACCTTTTAAAATTTCATACTTAATTATATACTATACAATTACTCTTTAGATGAGGATTGTAATTATACCATTTGATAATATATTTTTGTATGAAAGTTATTCTACTATTCCCTTGTATGAAAGAATTATTTCATCCCTCATTATTTTCGTACAATTTAAGAGGCACACCCACTTGGTAATAGTATTCAACCATTCTTGCTACTCTAAATCTATATCTTATAATCTATTAACTATATTAAAACAAGACCAAACAATTAAAAATTTGTCATGTGCCATTATGTTGGAGAAAAGGGAGTAAACGGTATATAAAAAAAATGGAAACTCGCTTGGATAGTGCCAAGAGTCATGGCCTAGTACTCACTTTCCTTAAAAACTATTTACTATGTCGTAAATGTTCAAAGGGATAAAACTTAGCTCTTGTAACACTCAAGAAATAGATTCTCACTTGAATCACTCAAGTATAGCTGAAGTCTAAACAAGAATGAAGATGTGATTAGCTTAGAATGGTGTGTCTCAAATAGCTTGGAATGTCTCCTATTTATAGGAGACTTCCACCCTCTCATAGTATCCTTTAGTCAAAGGACAATCAAGAGACTTAACGAGAGATTATGGTCTTAATATGACCTTGACCAAGTCAAGTCATATAGCCGTTGGAAATCTTTAATAATCGTCCTTAAAGGTGATATCAAATACTAATTATACAAGGTTATATAGCCGTTAGCATTAAAAACAGTTCCGGGGTCCAACACGGTCCGTGTTGGATCAACAAGGTCCGTGTTAGGTGCAACATGACCCGTGTTGAGCCCAGGACAGTTTTCTTTATTCTCTGGAGACCAACACGATTCGTGTTGATCTTAGATTCACCCGTGTTGATCATATTCTTGATGTTTCACTTATATATGATCCTTATACTTGTTACATATAATTCCTTAGGCTATATAATTATCTTATACTCTTGAAATAATTCCAACAATCCCCCACTATTTTAAGAGTATGTAAAAACCCTTGAAATAACTTTACTTAAGGAGCTTATACCCCCGCTATTTGAGATATACCTTAACTTGTAATCACCAGAGAACCCACAAAACATATGCCTAATGAAAAGTAGATTACTCTTTGAACTTTTCATTTAGTGTATATGAGCCAAAATTGAATCCAAATCACAAAGTAGACATGTCTTTGAACTTTGGATTTATATTGACCAACTATACTCATAACACACATACATCTTTAGATCTTGAGTGTAAAAACTTTGACACTTTTATCCGGCCTTGTGTCCTTATCCTTCATAAGTGTTTCGGAACTTTAGCTCATAGTTCCTTACGCAGCAACACATCACACTTACATAGGTAAACTTTGTAATATATTACCCCTGTAATCAGGCTTTCCACAAAGTCTATTAAGAGTATTACTACTAAACCTCTTATCATTACAGATTTCTAAGCATCACTTGACCTTGGGATAAAAACCGATGCTTCCTACTAATTTAAACAACTCCGTACTCATTTGAGCTTTAGAAATTGGTGGTATTCCAATTCCTAAAGTTGAGTCTTTGTTGTAATTAGTAGTTCTTTGAGCTACAACCCATCCCTATTGAAGTACCTATTATCAAATCTTTAGTCAATCCTTTGGTTAAAGAATCGACTATATTTTCTTTTGATTTGACATAACTTAAAGTCACTACTCCATCCCTCATAAGTTGATGTACATAAGCATGTCTTAAACCAAAGTGCCTTGACTTGCCATTGTAGGCATGACTATATACAACATCAAGAGTAGATTAACTATCACAATGAATTGTGATAGGTGCCATTGGCTTATACCAAACTGGTAATTCTAATAATAAGTTCCTTAACCGTTCCACTTCTTTACAAGCAGCATATAACGCTACTAATTGCGAAGTCATAGTGGAATTCGCTATATTAGCTTGTTTCTTGGATCCCCAAGAAACCGCTCCACCTCCTAGTAAGAACACCCAACCGCTGGTAGAAGAGAAATCCCCTTTATTAATCCAACTCGCATCAGAGTATCCTTCTAATACCGAAGGTTCTCCCTTATGAGTGAGTTGATAATCTTTAGTACCAGCTAGATATCTTAATACTCTCCGAATTGCAAACCAATGCATATTACTCGGATTACTTGTAAACCTACTTAGCATGCCAATTGCATAGGCAATATTTGGCCTTGTACTTGTCATAGCATACATGAGACTTCCTATCAACTTAGCATATTCAAGTTGATTAACTGGAGAACCCAAATTTTTTTCTAGTTTCTTATTTGAATCATAAGGTGTCACTGCTGGATATATCTTATCACCTCCAAACTTGTTCAATACTTTCTCAATGTAATGCTCTTGAGATAAACTTATTCCATCATTATTTCTAATTATCTTAATACCAAGAATTACATCCGCTTCACCCATGTCCTTCATAGAGAACTTTGAGGATAGAAATTCTTTGGTTTTATTAACTTATTCCATGTCGGTCCCAAAGATCAACATGTCATCAATGTATAGGCATGTAATCACCCCTTTTCCATTCTCAAACTTATAGTATATGCACTTATCCGATTCGTTGATCCTATATCCACTTGAAAGCACTACTTCATCAAATTTTTGATGTCATTGCTTAGGTGCTTGCTTAAGTCCATATAAAGACCTTATAAGTTTACAAACTTTCTTCTCTTGACCCTCAACAACAAACCCTTCGGGTTGTTCCATATCCACCTCCTCTTCTAGTTCTCCATTTAAGAATGTCGTTTTCACATCCATTTGATGCATAACTAGCTTATGGATAGTAGCTAAAGCCAACAACACACGTATTGAGGCTATCCTAGCTACCGGTGCATATGTATCAAAGTAGTCAATACCATACTTTTGAGTAAAGCCCTTTACAACCAACCAGGCTTTATACCTCTCAACGGTACCATCTACTTTCCTTTTCCTTTTAAAGATCCATTTAGAGGTAATTGGTTTACTTCCCGGAGGAAGGTCGACCAATATCCAAACATCGTTTTCCATTATAGAATCAATCTCATCTTGTATCGCTTCTTTCCACAAAGAAGCATCATGAGATTGCATAGCTTCTTTAAAAGTTTTTGGATCTTTATCTATGTTGTACATGCATAGGATCTCACTTTCAATTGAGTCCCTTGAACCTTCTACCAAATAAACATAGAAGTCTGAACCAAAATATTTTGGTTTCCTTGATCTTTTACTCCTTAATTCAATACTTTCATCTTCTTCATCATGGACAAAATTATGACTCAAAAGATCATCTTGTATGGATGTACCCTCATGATTTTCATCTTGAGGCTCAATTAGAGGAACAAAATCTTGAGTTATATCTTTAGGTCTAGGAATTGAAGAGAACCTAATCTCATCAAAAAATTGCATCTATTGAGATTCCATAACGGTATTCACCAATATGTACTCATTTGGCTCAACCACCAAAAACCTATAAGCTTTGCTATCTTGAGCATAGCCTATAAAGATGCACTCAATTCCTCTTTCACCTAACTTTCTTTTCTTAGGTTCCAAGACCCTTACAATGGCCCTATGACCCCAAATCTTAAAATACTTTAGATTTGGTTTCCTTTTGTTCCATAACTCATATGGGGTACTAGAGTTCCCTTTGAATGGAACTCTATTTAATATATAACAGGCCGTTAACATGGCTTCACCCCCAAAATCCATTACTTAAACCAGAGTTAGACAACATAGAATTCACTATTTCCTTTAAAGTTCTATTTTTTTCTTTCCGCAACCCCATTTTATTGTGGTGTATACGGGGCGGTTGTCTCATGAGCAAGCCCCGTTTCTTGGAAAAACTTTAGATCATAAAATTCCCCTCCCCTATCGGATCTTAATGTCTTAATCAAGGTCTCACATTAAAGTTCACTTTTAGTTTTGTAAACTCTAAACTTTTCAAGTGTTTCATCTTTAGCACTCAAAAGATAAACTTGAAAATATCTAGAATAATCATCAATGAATGTCACATAATACTTCTTACTACCGATAGAAGGTGTACTATGAAAATCTCCCAAATCACTATGAATTAAATCAAGCAATTTAGAAGTTCTTTTTATACTTGAGAATGAACTTTTAGTGATTTTATTAAGCATGCATGTCTTACACTTTTCTATGTCATCATTCAATTTAGGAATCAAATCAAGATTAGACATTTCCTTCAACTTGTTAAAGTTCACATGTCCTAATCTAGCATGCCATAGAAAAGACTTATTCAAACAAGACACATGCATATAAGCGGAAATCAAGCCTTCTTTATTACTTTTAGCATTCAACTTAAACATCTCTCCATAAGCATATCCCTTCCCTACAAAAGTCCTTCCCTTGGAAAGTACATAGTTATCTCCATCATAAACTTGCATAAAACCAAACTTGCTAAGAAGATAACCGGATACAAGATTCTTACAAACTTCCGAAGCTAAATACACATCATTTAAAAGCAAAGATTTACCGAAAGTTCCACTTGCCCAATGCCTTCAACTTTGACCGGATGGTTGTTTCCCATATAGAGTTTCACACCATCATCCGCCGGTTTGAGAGTCTTGAATAAACTCTTGTCAATGCAAACATGCCTTGACGCACCCGAGTCTATTTACCAATCATTACAACCAATGGAAACCATGTTAATGTGATCCTTAATAATGGCTACAAAGGAATTGGGTTCCTTCTCCTTACTCTTGTCCTTAGATGTATCTTTGTTCAAAAGACCATGCTTCTTTTTCCATTGGTAACACTCTCTCTTCGTGTGCCCCGGTTTGCCACATTCCCAACAAACTTGCTTAGGCTTTTGAATTCCCTTGCTAGATTTGTTGTGGCTCTTGTTCTCATTCTTGTTTCCCTTATTCTCTTGCACCACATGGACCTTAGATTGCTCTTTGGAACCATCTTGTAGGCGTAACTCCTCTTCAATCCGAAGATGTTTAGACAAACCCTCAAGAGACATAGCCTCTTTCGGTGCATGAGTGTCCTTTTAGTCTCATTCCAAGAAAAAAGTAGCTTGTCATTAATAGAGGATGCGATTATAGATTCATCCACGTTCAAGTTGTGTTGCTTGAAGTTACTTAAAATACGTTGAATCTCATGAAATTGATCTAAAATTTTCCTATTATCATCCATCTTAAATTTCATGAATTGACTAACAAGAAAATTCTTACTTGACGCATCTTCTGACATGTACTTAGCTTCAAGCATCTCCCAAAGCTTCTTCACCGTCTCTACATGTTGATAGACATCAAAGAGAGTGTCGCTCATCCCGTTGAGAATGCATCCTTTACAAATGTAATCGTCATTCTCCATCTTTAGCTTTTACCGAGTAGCCTTCGCACCGGTTGCGTCCTCTTTAGGAGTCTCCTCGGTTGTCACCTTCTCGGTCGAAGGGTCTTGATTCACCTTGGGAGAAATCTCAATGTTAAGCACATAGGCCACATTGAGAGTTGTAAGCAAGAAGTGCATCTTGCTTTGCCACCGACGGAAATCCACTCCTTCAAAGCGTTCTAGCTTTTGGAAATTGCTAGACATATCACGAAGCGAGGCCATTACTAAATAGTTCTTAAGATTGTTGGAGGAAAGGTTGTAAACGGTATATAAAACAATGGAAACTCGCTTGGACAGCGCTAAGAGTCGTGGCCTAGTACTCACTTTCCTTAAGAACTATTTACTATACCGTAAATGTTCAAAGGAATAAAACTTAGCTCTTGTAACACTCAAGAAATAGATTCTCACTTGAATCACTCAAGTATACCTGCAGTCTAAACAAGAATAAGGATGTGATTAGCTTAGAATGTTGTGTCTCAAATAGCTTGGAATGTCTCCTATTTATAGGAGACTTCCACCCTCTCATACTATCCTTTAGTCAAAGGATAATCAAGAGACTTAATGAGAGATTATGGTCTTAATATGACCTTGACCAAGTCAAAGCATATAGCTGTTGAAAAAGGATCGTCCTTAAAGATGATATCAAATACTAATTATACTAGATTATATAGCCGTTAGCATTAAAAACGGTTCTCGGGTCCAGCACGGTATGTGTTGGATAAGCACAGTCCGTGTTGGGTGCAACACGACCCGTATTGAGCCTAGGAAAATTTTCTTTATTCTCTGGAGACCAACACGACTCGTGTTGATCTCAGATTCACCCGTCTTGATCATATTCTTGATGTTTCACTTATGTATGATCCTTATACTTATTGCATATAATTCCATAGGCTATATAATTATCTTATATTCTCGAAATAATTCCAACACATTCGTATATAAAACTTATATTTTATTAAAAAAATCACTCATTATACATTATGGTGCCCGTTTCAAAAAAGGTATTTATAGTTGATAATCTTCACTTTTTAAAAAATAAATACAATTGTTATTGTCTATCAATAAATTAAAAGAACTAGGCACCGTTCTTTTATGCGTTTAATTTGCATTGCGTTGCGTTTAGTTGCGGTAGATTGCGGTAAGTTGCGGTGGGAATAGTAAAAAGGTAATGGTAATTTGCGGTATATTGCGTTAATTTGCATTGTGGTTATTTGCATTAACGCACAAAAGAACGGTGCCTAAGTTGGTAAGTTACTTTAATAACACTATATGAACGTTACTTCCTATGTATTAAATAATGAATATATTATTGATATAATTAAATTTTTAATGCGTATCATTTATTATCGATAGGTTAGTGGTTTCCAATATACTATGTATGACCTTTTAATTTCTTTTATTAAAATTTACAATAAAATAAAATAAGCAAATGGACAATTCACTCTAGGAATGGTTAATTCTTAGTAAGCAAACTTCATAGACAATTACTATGCATGCAATAAGTAATTAATTATAGTTTAACGGTTACATTCTATTAATAAAGATATTTTAGTAAGTAATAATTTGTTATTGATCCTTTAATCTTTATATTGAGATTGTCACCATAGCTTTTCTATTAACTTTTTTATAGGGAAATTGTTGACATAAAAATGAGAAATCATTATATATATACACATTTAGCATCTTTGTTGGATAAATACAAAGACTATAATTTCAAATCTCCTGGATAATGTATCAGTTCAAATACTATATGAAGTGTTTGGTTAATAATAGCCACAAAGAAGACATATTAACCCATGCATTGCATGGGCACATTGACTAGTATTGGGTTAAAACAAAACAAGGAACACGCACATTGGCCAATTTCGTGACTGTTCTTCCCCCGCCTAGTCTTCTTCTTCGTCAGCCAATTCACAAAACCTGCGAGGTTTTCCTTTTCTTCGGCCATTGATGAATCTAGCTAATAAGGTAACACAATCTTATTCTTTTTAAAAATACACCTCTTCCTTAGTTATGTTTTTCTTCTTCTTCTTCGCCCAATTCACAATTTCCTCACTTTTTCTTCTTGATTTCATATTGTGCCAGTTTCATCTTTGTCTATGTACTTGGTGGCCAACGTTCGAACCTTACGAGTGAACACAATTTTCTTTTTTCAAAATTACATCCCCTTTGTTTATTGTTGAATTTCTAACCAATTCGTGGACCCAGTGCCATAGTTCATTGTTGAATTTTGGTGGGCAATTGGGTTTTTATCAATCAGTTATTCATCCAAAAGTTTGGTTGTTGAGTTGAGTTGCTTGTTTAAATTAGTGGATTACTTGGAAAATATTTTATGTTTTACTTTCTTGAATTTTGCTTTTCTTGATCGATGTCAAGATTTTGGGATATTGTGGTTTGGGTTAATGTGTTAAATGCAACTGGAAAATAAGGGTGTCCGAATAGTTGGATAATAGACTACGTTGTCATATTTTCTTTGGCTTGCGTGTTTGGTCAAAACAGAATGGCAGGTCCCTATTTTCTTTACCTTAATTAAAAGTTTTCATTGCTAGCCAAAACAAATTTTACATTTTGCATGTAGGAGGGGGAGGGGGACTCTTGGATCTTGGCTGGTGTAGGAGCATGAGATTCTAGAGGCTAGGAAAAATTAAGTACTGGAGGGGGGATTATGGCGTGGAATCTTGGAGATGTATAGAGAGATCATCCATCTATGTCAAATTTGAATCATATTCTCTTTGTCCAGAAATTTTATTGTTGTTGTTTCATATGATTCGAGGTGAATATTTATGGAATTGTAATTCAGGATCGAAGCTTGCGTCCAGATATTGTTCATTCACGTTAAGTGCGTTTTAACCTGGAGTTACCTGATTTGTAGTGTCGCCTTAACTTTAGTTCATTTGAGCCTTACAAATTCCAGAAAACCACAATGTCAGTAAGGAGCTAGCGACCCATTTGTGTTCCTCGCTTACCTCACCACTTAATAATGTCAATTATGCCAGATTTTGAGCTGAGAACGCAATTCTTAATTTCCATCTCAAGTGTTGTGCTTTGCATTGCATTAATTATGTCTAGAGCGCACTCAGATTAAGCTTGCAGAGACACTACATCATTGCATACACACTTGTCTTTTCAAATGAGTTCCATTTTCCAATAGAGCATAGATGGATTCATGTATTCTTCTCAACGATTGATTAGATGATCTTTAAATGTGTTCAAATTTACATCCTTAATTCTTGTAAAGAAGTACGGTTTGTCCCACTGTTCGATGAGAATTTTAGCTGACTTGATATTGCTCACAAAAACTAGAGATTAGTCACACACCTTTGAGCTTCTTAGCTTAATGGTGTTCTTTGGCTACTCATATCATTTGCCTGCTTTGCTGGATTTACAAGGAATGCTTATGCAGTAGACACCCAATTTATTTGAGATGTTTACTATACAGTTGTAGCATAGTGTTGGTGTAATTGTCGCATCCACATGGAGTTAGGGCTTCCGAACCTAAGAATCTAACGAGCTCTCACCTCTAGGCTTAATGTTCAAGGTTTTGGGTGGTTGGTAGACACATGGACTAAAAGACAAAAGAAAAGTTACAATTAAATGATCCATAGGCAAGCTATTCAACACGGGAATTAGGCGAACGAATTAGCATCAAGTCCCTCTCGCCAGAGTTAGGATTAGATGCTTACTCTCTAGATTCCACCACTATTCCCATAGGAATGATTTCTAAGTAGAATAATGGCCTAATTCTCCTAATCGAACACTAATCACATGTATATTAATGTCCAATTAATCCATCCATAAACCCTCCAATTCGATGTTGAGAGATAATCTATCCCCTCTCAGCATCAAGAGTATTGACATCTAATATAAAGGTATGGTAGGAGTGCTAAACAATTCACTGAATCGTCTGAAACCACCCAACCTAACCTAAACCGGGATGTGAAATGGGTAACGAAAAAAACCCCCAAAGATTTCAACTTTATCGGCTCCAATGATGAAAAAAAGGGGAGAAATTTTTGGGGGTTTCTTTTTTTGAAGAACGAAGATGTGAAGAAAGAAGAGATGAATGATAAAATTCCCTCAACCCAAATTAATGAAACAACAACAGAGGAAAGAAGAATGAAGACCTGAGGTGCTGGAGTTTTTTTTTTCCGACAGCAAATTAAAAAATGGAACAAAAAGAAAATTTTAAGAGATGTACACTTGGTCTGTTAAGTCAGCGGCTTTGGGTCTGATTTTTAATTGCAATTTAGGACCTCGTGGTCTTGAGAGGATTTTAGGGTCAAATGGCTTATAGTGTTGTCCTTCATGATCAATAACTCTTTATTTTTATGGGAAGTTGTAATTAATGATTTTCTATGGTCTTTGTAGTATAATCACTCTTCTTAGTTAACTATTCAATCATGTACTCCTTTCGGAGTTAAGTTTATATTGTATCTTGGGTTTGTTTGGTCTTTTGAGGCTTGCATGCTTGTGGAGTCTTGTCCTACAGGTGTGCAGCGTATGTCATTCCTTGGGTTCGGAGCATGACAAGTATCATATGCTCTGCAATTTTGTGATCTGTCCCAAACATGTCCTTATAAGACCAAGCGAAGACATCTATGAATTCTATCAATAGTTGCTTAAATTCCTCTTGCTCAGCGAGGGTTGAGGCCCTATTTTGAGCTCTCAAGGTTTGTTTGAGTTTCCTATGTTGATGGTTATGGTTTCCTCGATTATGGATTTTTTTGCTCTCATGTTCTTCCATAACTTGTGTTAGTTTGTTGGAATCTCTAAGTAGTTGTTAGGAAGTAAATTCATTATTGTTAGCCTTGCAAGAAAGAGAAAACGGTGGAGAACCAAAGTAAGCAGAAATATTCATCTCATTGAACTTAGAAACGGGTATATCAACTATTGACTCAGATTTTGGAACAACAATAACAATTGGCCCAAAAAAAAAAAACAATTGGCCCTTATTTACCTAAAATACACCTAACCCTACTTACATGAACTTGAGATACACCCTACTCGTACTTTTAATATCAAATTTCCCCAAATCCAAAATACAACCGACCTATATTCGCCTAATCGGGTATGCACTCGGACCCATATTTAACTCGTTCGCCCAACTTCAGGGGCGGATCTACATTGATGGGAATGGTGTCAATTGATACCACTCTAATTTTATTTTTTAAAAAATCTGTTTAGGAAGAAAAATACGAAGATAAGCAATTATATATTACTTTGCACTTCTTAAAATCACAAAGGCAGGTGTAGCTCATTGGTAGTAGTCCTACACGAAATCTTGGTCATGCTAGGTCATTGAGGTTGACTGTTCTATTCATACTATCACACTTCATTTTTTTTATGGACCCGACTAACAGGTCATTGAGGTCGCATGTTCGATTCATACTCCACTATTGAATTGAAATTTGTGTAATTCACTTTATCATTCTTTTCTCAAGTTATTCTTCCTCGTTATTGAATGTATTGTCATATTTGGTTGCAATTTATGAATTAGATTTGTGTAATTCACTTTAAAAAATCGGTTTGTTAATTGTTTGTGGTATGAATGAACAAGTTTTGTTAAATTATCCTGTACACATTTACAAATTGATTTATGTACTATTTATGTGAAATTGTGGATGTTCTCGAGTGTTTGAAGGAAAGTTGTTAATTTATTATATTAGATTCGGTATGCTTTAATTTATGAAATTATGGATGTCAGATGAGATTTTTAAAGGATGATGTTATTACTTTGTTTTGAGGATGATGCATTTGGAAAAGTATTCAATGAGACAATTAGGGGTCGTTATTTAATGTTATTTTTATGATCAATATCATTTTGGGGATGATGTCTTCAGAAGTGTAGGTATGTATTAGTTATTCAATGCTATTTTTATGGTCAATATTGACATTTTTACGTTTACTTTTTAAAATTTATGTTGTTCAATTGTCTTAAAGCAAATTATCCTTGACACGGTGACACCACTCACACTGAATCCTTGATCCGTCATTACCTAAATTGATAGGTCTAATAACTTTACTTTCATTTGATGTTAAAATTTTTATTATTGTAATTGAGAGTAAAAGAGTAAATTGCTATGCGAACACAATATACCAGGCAAGTTGATGGTTATAATAATCAATGGTAAAAGGCTAAATATGTGAGCAGACACAGGCTACTAATAATTATATTCAATGTCAAAATAGTAAATTTATGAATACAAGTTATAAAACAAGGTATGGAACACAAGAAAGATTCCCTTATATATTACTCCCTATGTTCCATAATAATTGACACTTTAACTAAATTTTGACAGTTAATTATTCACAAATTACGAGTAAATTACATTTACCCTACCTTACATTTGTGGTAATAATTTTTTCACACCCGACATTCGTGAAATAATTTTTACCTTACATGACATTAAGTGTTCATATATATTTAAACCTCCTAAGATATCTTATAATTCATGTTTGTTGGATTTTCTAGCGAACATTAAAAAGATAAATATAAATTGACTTTTTTACCCTTGATATTAACTCATATGACTTTCAATTAAACATGAATTGACGTTTTTACACTTAATATAATTCATATGGCATTTAAACTTCAACCTTTTCTCTACTTTATTTCTTCGAAAACTCAATCCCTCCCCATTCTAAAAATGAAAAACTCAATTATAAAATATCTTGTAAAATATCATGGGTAAAAAACCAATTATAATGGAAGAAATATCTTATAATGAAAATGAAAAATGAAAATGAATTAATATCAAGGATAAAAAAGTCAATTCATATTTATCTTTTTAATGTTCGCCAGAAAATTCAACAAAAATCAATTATAAAATATTTTAGAAGGTTTGAATATATGAACACTTAATGTCATGTAAGATAAAAATTATTTCACAAATGTCAGGTGTATAAAAAAATATTACAACAAATGTAAGGTAGGGTAAATGTAATTTACTCCACAAATTACAATGAATTCCAGTATGAAATTATCATCATTAGAAAGATACTTTACTAAAAATTACAATGGAGATAATTTCATATTGTAACTCATTATAATTTGTGAATAATTAACGGTCAAAAAAATTTAGTCAATGTGTCAATTAATATGGAACGGAGGGGGTAGATTACATCATTACTAGACATGATACTATCGACAATTATGTAAATATATTCATTTTGGGATTCAATTTATATTGTACTCTTTCAAAAGAATTGTATTACATAAAATCTTCTGTTTTAGGAGAGATTTTCAGAAATTTATACGGCAAATTAAACATATGTTCAAGATTACTCCCTGCTTCCCATTTTATTTGTCACCTAAGAGGCTAAGACATGATTCACAAAATCAAGAAAACTTCCAATTAACATTAAATTGCATTCTTGGAAATAAGAAAGGAGTGAATAAAGTGGAGAATAATAAAGAAAAATGGTGAATAAAAGAGAAAAGTTGAAGAAAAAAATGTATTTAATAAGGTTAATTTGATAAATTAGTAATTAATGTGCTTTTGGAATTATAAAGTGACAGATATTATGAGAAAAAAGAAAGTTAGTTAAAGTGACAGATAATATGGGAAGGAGGGAGTACAATAATAACAATTAATAACTTTTACCTTTTTATTTTCAGAAATTTATACGGCAAAAATAAAAAGGTAAAATGACCAACCATAGCCTAGTGTCTGCAAGCCTAATTTTGACAATGTTTATTGTTCAACTGGCCTTCAAAAGAATACAACAGGGACCATGATAGTTACAAACAATATCAAAAATTGGTTCATGCTTACACTATAAACAATACTAGGGTGAGGGTGTTTTTTTTCCTATGGAAACCCAAGGACTAGCTCCCTTTAGCCAATGTATCACATCAAGTTTGTGTTACAACTCTTGCTTCTGTTTTGCTGCCAATGAAGACTCAATGCGCTCGAGTAGCTTGTCCACCGGCAGTGCCCCCTCCTATGTCAAATGTAGACATTGCAAAAATCTTTACTAGGAAAGTTGAGATAGAAATTGGTTTTTGTCTAGAGACAATGACAAACATTGACACTAAGACCAAGCATATTTGTATTGTAGTGGGTTCTTCCAAGTAGTATAATAAATCTACACCTACATAGCTAAAGCCATATTACATAGGGAAGGGTAAAATAGAAGTTAATGGAGAACCATGACATTTTCAAAATGAAAATGAACAGCACAAAAGAAAAGGACCCAAAAGAAAGATATATAGGCACAAAACTGTCATATGAGATTTAAAGATATCAACTTACAAAGCGGTCACAGGGTTCGCCATCCTTGAACAGGATGAATGTCGGCAACGCCTCAATTCTGTACTTGTCGGCAATGGTTGGATATTTCTCAGTGTCGATTTTCACTATCTGTACTTTGTCTTTCAACGAGGCACTTGCTTTTTCAAGGATAGGAACCATAAGTTGACAAGGACCACACCTGCAGGAAGATGAACTCAGAAGTTTAGCATAAACTACCAACAAGTTAAACGCAGATTCAAGAAAATTAATCGAAAAAAATAAGGAAATCACCAACTGCCAAAAGTAGGATAAGGTCCAAAAAAAAGAAGAAAACACCCTAACTCAGGTATATGCAGTCTTTACCCCTACGAGTACAAAATCTATTTCAGAAAGATCCATGAAAAAGTCTCAAAATCTCGAAGTGGTTACAATATTTTGAAACAATACTCAATGAGCAAACATGCAAACAATAACAAGAATATCTGAAACAAAAATCAGCACAATATAGTGGTAACAGTAATTCATATAGACTGATAAGGTTGTCACTAGATATTTGGACACAGACGGACAGATAAATCACTGTTGACACCAATGACTTTTATGGTTGATTGCTATCAAGCATACAATGAAACTCAAATTACAAAATTATTTGAACACATCAATCTTGTAATGGTATTGTTCAGACTCCCTCCTCCCTCCCTCACACTAACTCTCATACTGAGACTCTCACACCCAACCCCACCCCTCCCTTCACACACTCTCACCCAACCCCACCCCTCCCCTCACACACACACACACACCAGAAAACAAATACGAACAATTTATTGCATATGTGATTTATTACACTACCCATTTTTAGTAAACTAACATGGTAATGAAATGAATGTTCCATTACATTGCACAATTAATTGCATTACACTCATTCTGCTACATCCAACCAAATGCCACTCGAGTGCAACACCGATGACTTCCAAACTGATTACACTTTGCAGTCCTTCAGAGTAGCATATGGTTGTGAAATGAAGCGGCAGCTCCAAACAACATAACAAAAGGGAATTCATTGTGAAAAACTGATAGTCCTGACTCCTGATTAAGGAGCTCTAACTACTTGGCTTTTATCCTGCGAAGCACAGAGACTGACTCAAGAAACCTACAAACCAAGCTTCTTTTATAAAAGCTTTAGTAAAGGAGAGGTTTAAACAGTGGAAGTGACACAAAAGTTGTTGCTATACGGCAGAAACAAAGGTCAATTCATTGCAAATCAGCCAAAGACAACGTGATCCATGGAGTTGTTTCTACAGTCACATCTCTGAATACCAAGAAGAAAAGACTGAGGGTTTGCCGGGTTATGCATTAAAACTTATCTGATTTTACAAGAGGTGGTATGTGAAATAAAGGTTATAGAAGGTGAGGAACATACCATGTAGCATAGAAGTCAACCAAAACTGGTTTGTCAGAATTCTTGATCAACTCATCAAAGTTTGAAAAGGTTTGCTGCTTGGCTTCAATCTATAAAGTGTCAGCAATAAAGAGAATGTATCATAAATAAGTTGTTAATCTTTTTACAAATATATTGGTCTAATGTGCTACAAGGCACCCAAGTATGGACACTGAATATCAATCAATCAGTTTCCTCAAATAACAAATAAAACCATCACAGAACAAGAAACATGGTACTTGGCCCACTCTCTCTCTTATCTCATGCAACCATGTTTCATGAAATCACAAAGAACTCTTCATTGAACCAGTACAACAGCCACCTCACATTCTGGGAAGTAAATGATATGCTCACTAGCATTTGAATGAACCAACAATGCAAGAATGATCATACTCGAAACACTTCATAAACCCCTCCTAAACAGTGGGAATCTAATGTTTCTATAGGACATTCAATTCATGCCCATGTGCAACCTTTTTTTTATAAATAAAAAAAAAGTGCCACGGTCTTATTTTTTATGCTTGAATCCTACAAGTGGTATCATGTCTAATCTGATCAAACCTCCTCAGTGTAAACTCTCATTTTAAACTACACATCTATGGGAGTTCAGAGCATGTAGGCCACATCCATATTATTATTTTAAAACTTACAAAAAAAAAAAAGAATTATAATTGGTAATCATCAAAAAATTACTTAGGGGTACCCTAACTTTTGGTGAAATGTTTTTTTGGTACCCCAACTTTTAAAAACTAATTTTGGGGTACCCTAACTTTTAGAATTAGAAATAATTAGGTGAATTTTCGGCCAATTATTTGAATTCAACGGTGAGTTTTAGGCGAGAAATTGATTAAGTGTTTTTGTGGATGAAAATCCCCTTTGTTTTCGTGGACGAAAATGATTTGAATCAATCGGAGTTTTGCCGGAAATTCACTTAGTAATTTCTAATCCTAAAAGTTAGGGTACCCCAAAATTAGTTTTGAAAAGTTAGGGTACCAAAAAATTGTTTCTTCAAAAGTTAGGGTACCTCTAAGTAATTTTTTGTAATCATCATAGAGGTGCATAACAATACTAATATGATAAAGTAACATGATACGAAAATTGTACACAAAGTACACTGATATATCTATTAACTACCCCAAGAAGGACAGTATTGTTTGGATCATTAATCAGGTGAACAGTACATTGAAAATTTGAAAATATAGAATTTCAACAACAATAACAACTCAAATATAAAAAGTACTAGGCTATTCTGCTTCCACACTTCAACAAAAAATCTTGCTAACTCTCAGGTGAAGATATTTGTAATAGTTCTAGTTGTACCCATTTGTTGCCTTAAGGACTTGGCATTCCACCACAAGCATGAGCAGGAAAGCAAAACTTTCAAGATTATGTACTTGCACACTTTTAACCAACACTCTGACATTATTTGGACCTAATACACTTAATGTCGCACATTTGCTACTCAATGTTATGATCTAGACCCTTCCTTTAGTCCTCTGGTATTTATCTTACCAAATATCATAATTTGAAAATATTATCAACGAAAACATTTAATGTAAGTCTCTTAAAAATAGCATCTTGTGTTAAGGTTATAGATATGTGTCTCCCTCCAAACTCTATGGTAGTGATCACCATCCTTAACCCTACGGTAGTGATCCCAGCACCATCCTTTGGAGCCATTGCCATTTTGATATGCAAAACAAAATTAGAAAAACAATTGTCTTTCTGATGCAGCTACATATATGGAAGATTATATTCTAAGAAGAGTAGGAAATTAGGATATTATTTGATTTTACTTCAGGAAGGCAGTAACTTTTATTTTCGCTGATATCTTTTAGGATAATTTTCTTTTAATATATAGTTTCCTTTCTGTGTGCGTCTTATTTTGCTATTTAAACACTCGGGCTGTGCCTAGGAGAGTTAGACTTGAATGATTAATTTGAATATTATTGAATTGAGTGGATTATTTCTGTGTGAGAACCCCTTTTCTGTAGGAATTGCTTGCCAAGCATCCTACCCCACCCTTTGTAGGAATTGCTCGCCAAGCATCCTGCATCAATTTGGTATCAAAGTCGAATCAACCTAGAGATTTTTTCCCCACAGTTTTCCCCACTTTTTTCCTGCCCAGAAGTAACAACAAAGAACCGAAAAAAGGAAAACCTCGAAACAGAAACCCTAATCCACGCCCATCCTTGCCCAACTGCCAGCTGCTGCCACTCCCACGCTGACGGTGCATCTACCATTCGCTGGCGTACCACCATTCGCGGGCGGTTTCTGGTCGATGTCGGTCGTATATTGGGTTCGGGTAAATACGGGTCGGGTGTATTTCGGGTCAACCCAACGGGTTATGATTGCGACCTTTTTCCGTTTTTTCTTTTTCAAAAATGGTCTCTAAATACTACTTTTTGTACAATATACATAATAAAATATGATTATCTTCTAGTAACGATAGATTATTGTAACTATTTTAACTTAAATAAGAGAAATAACAAATAAATAAGTTGCGCTTATAGTTTAATAGTTAAAAATTTCAATGCAAAGTCACAAATTTTAATAAAGTTCAACTTAAAAAGTTAAATTTTTGGGTCAAACGGGCGGGTCGGGTTTGACCCGCTAATTTTCGGGTTCGGTGTACTTCGGGTTTAGATGAAAAAATCATGTTCAAAACCCAGAAATTTTGGTCGGGTTCGGGTCGGGTCAGAAATTACCAGGTGTACCGCTACCCCATCAACTGAAAAAAGAAGCCCCAAATCACATACAACTAAAACCCTAGCCGCAGCCAACCAATACCGCCACTGCCACCCACCACCACAGCGCAACTTCCACCCCTTTTCGACCACCACCCTACCGCCACCAGTGCCTCCAATCTGCTATACCACAATTAACCCCAAATTCGAAACCCTAAACCTGCAATTTTGTCCAGTTCAAACCACAACTCCACTGATTCCTCAAATTGGTCTCTCCCATCACGTTGCTACCCCCTTAACCGAACACAGCCAGCAATTGTTGCCATCCTTTCTGCGAAACTGGTCAATAGTCGGTGCTTTGTTGCTGCTGTGTGTGTCTCGCTTGCTTGTGTTGCGTCTTGTTTGTGCTGCTAATTGGGTCCGGTTGTACTGCCCGATTGTTCTTCGTTCAGTCTGACCAACATATCTCGCTACTTTCTGTGTTGTTGTACTCACTGCTGGGCTTGGTATGTTGCTGCATGAGGCAGTTGTTCGTGGAATTAATGTCCAAGATACATACAACACACAGAAGTGTACACCCTTCATCTCCCACCCTCTCACTTTCTACTGTTAGCAGTGGGAAATCTTGCAGCGGTACGTACGTAAGTACATACGTATGACGTACGTACGTAACATACATACATACATACATGGGTGGGATGATGAGATGAACCAATCATATGCTGCCACATCGCCACCCAGTCTACCCTTCTTGATTTGCTGTGTTTCCTCTTCCGCGACCACTGCTTAGCCCTGATCCATTTTGCAGCCAAAACCGACCCATCTTCAGCGACCCTGCCGGCAATCATAGCCGCCGTTAAGAACACCAGAAGAACCACCGTCGAACGGTGCCATCAGTTTTCCTGGTGGGTTTGTTATTCACCACAATATTGATTTTCTCTCTCCTTGTCGTGGTTCAACAGGTCATCGGATGGGGTTAAGTGAAGTCCAGCTCCCTTTGTCGTCAGTCGATGTCCAGGAAGGTATCTCCAGTGGTCATTGAGGTTGCTCTGGCTGGTTAAATCCGACGGGTCGGATCTCGGGGCTACGTCCACGCTGGTGGTAGCCTTGTCGGCTTGGTGTGAAGAGGAGGGGGGTGCTGTTAATTTTTTTTTAGGGAAATATATTTCAAAAAAAATAATATCCATTTTTGGGTAGGGCTCATGTTTATTTCTGTCAACATTTATGTTTATTTTTGAAACTGTAGATATTTATTTTGTATTAAAAATTAATATTCATTTTCAAAAGAATTGATATTCATTTTTGGCATTCCTTCTATTCGTTTTTTTCAACACTAATGTTCATTTAAAATTGTAGATATTCTTTTTGTATTAAAAGTTAATATTCATCTTACGTCAATTTTGTATTCATTTTTTTTTTTTACCTTGACATTCACTTTCATAAATATCAATATTCATTTATTCATATCATATTCATTTTCAGAGTATGTAATACTCATTTTCAATTGCCATCATATATACATATTTTTTCAAATGTAATATTCATTTTCATAAAGTTAAATATTTAATGTAGTACAATCTTTAAATATACAAAATATTAATATTCATTTCCTATAATTCATTTTCTTACAGCTTAATGTTCATTTCAAAAGTTCAGTATTTGGTAACACTTATATTCATTTTTTTTTTACCCTTAATGTTCATTCTAGAAAATGTTAATATTCATTTTATCTCATATCACATTTATTTTAATCATACATAATACTCATTTTCAACAACAGTCAAATTCATTTTTTTCAAATGCAATGTTCATTTTTAAATAAAGCTATATATTCATGGTCAAATAAGCAAAATAGTATTTTCATTAAAATGTGATGACCATTTTCACAAAGTCTAATATTCATTTTTCTTAAACCTTATATTCATTTTTATTACCCTTGATATTCATTTCGAATTACCATTACACTCATTTTTTATCACATCAAACTTCATTTTCAATTATAATCACATTCATTTTTGTTAAAATATAATATTGAATTTCAAAAAAATTAATATATTCATTTTTACAATCATAAAACAATAAAACAGAAATTAATAATGTTAAAAGTTTAATTAGCTTTACATTTACTAAACAATGAATATTGTGCGGGAAAAAAAGGGTCTGGGCGTGACAGCTATGACTGGGTGTTAGATGAGGAGAAATAAATTCTCAAGCCACGTGTCAAGACCTAGTAGGCTATAGGAGAAAGAAATTAGATACAATGACATATGTCAGTGCATGAGTGGATAGAAAGGAAACACATGGATTGTTAAAATTATTAGCATTTCAAAGTTTGATTTCAATACTTAAACATCCACGCCTCATGTGAACTTCAATGGTCCTAATTTCCTCATCCTATCATCCTACCACAAATCTCATCCCATCGGAGTCATCTCCATACATATGTACGTATATACATATATATAATAAATAAATACATACACACACACATACATAAATACATATAAATATGTGTGTGTGTGTTTACACACGCACACGCACGCACAACACCTTGGTTGGCTATGCAAACCCAAGTCAAAAAAAATAAAAAAATTCAAAGCATGAGTACAACTATATTTTCTCTTGGTTGGACGTTCAAACCCGAGTCGAAAAATAAATAACTTTTCTCCACATTTTGGTTGCATTAGAGATTAAAACTCTCTATAAATTATGATCTTTAAAGATTAAAAGTCTCACAATGCATCTATCATCTCTAAGCTGAGGAAGAATCAACTTCCCAATAATGAGTTAGTTTTTCTTATTTATGATATTTAGCTTTAGTTGCTACTTCTGATTTCTGTTAATCTGGAAACCAAGTAGCTCACAGTTTATCCCATCTTCAAACCTACGACTTGAGCCACAGGTCTGGCTTGAGGATGGATTAGATAGTATCCATGATCTGATGCTAGATGATTTATGTAATGTGATTCACTAATATTTTCTCTTTTTCCTTTAAGAAAATGATAAAAATCCCAGTTCTAAACCTATACTCTCATTTTCTTTCTCATTGACCTCTTAAAATAATATACGATCTAAAAATATAATAATTCATGGTTTATCAACTTGTTTATGTTCATTTGATTGTGAATTCTTTTAATAAATTGACCATATTCTTTATTCTATTTGTAAATATTAGTTGACAAAGATAAGAAGGGGGGTTTTTCATAGGTTCAAGACCAAACCGAACCGTTTAAACCGAAAACAGAATAAGAGGTAAAGTCTGAACCGAAAACCGAACCGAAGCACACCCCCGCCGTGCTCAACGGTTGAGTTGCCGTGTGATCATGAGGTCATGGATTCGAGTCCTGGAAGCAACATTTTTGGAGAAATGCAATGTAAGGTTTGCCTACATTACACTTTTGTGGTGGGACCCTTCCCCCGACCCCCGCTTGCGGAGACTCTTTGTGCACCGGGTTGCCCCTTTTAATTGACAAAGATAAAATTTGACATATTAAATCTTCTTTGTTTGAAAAGAGAAATACCTTGAAACTACCTTTGAGAGTAAATGTAGAGCTAATAAGAGCGTTTGAATCATGAAAAAAAACATATATCTAAAACTGTTCATGTAAGTTAGACCTCATACGGAAACAGTTCTAGACCCACGACTGCCCAAAATTACCATAGTACATAGCAATTTACAATTGCATACTAGTTAGAGTGGATTCGTAACACCTACAAATGTTAATAAGATGATAACTATCCATGGACAGTAAGACTAAAGTGCTAATGACAACCCAATGTAGCTCATATGAATAGAGATCTCCCATAACTATCTATGTAAAAACTGCAAAGGAATGCCATGAAAGCATGTAGATCATCTCTAAAATAACTCCATGGGTGGTTGAGGAGATAATCATGTAGAGATTAGACAGACAGACCTAAACACCACTAGACTATGGAACTTGGTATTACGCATAATCAGACTACCAACCATAATAACCTCCTCAATTGTAAAGCTTCCCAATATCATAAAAGATCTCCACGTCCTTCAACTCTGAACATCTGAATGAAGGCTAGTGGTGGAGCTACATTAGAAACATCGGGGTGCATGGACTCCATTAAAGTTTACAAAATCTATTATATATAATATATGTATTAGGTTAAAATATATATTCATATTGAATGCACCCAATAAAATTAATTGTCGATAGTTGGTTATTATAAATTACTATCTGCAATGATCAAAGTTTCATTCCTATGGGTCGATTAATTTTATTTCTCCTCTTTCTTTCTTCTATATATTAAAAGGATGTATATTTAAATTCTTTTAGTAAATTAATCACATACTTTACAATGTAATATCAAATCTAAGACAACAAAGATGAAATGTTGCACATTAAATCCCTTTTTAATTGAAAATTATGATGAAACCAATTATGACGACAAAAAAAAGAGCTAGTAAGCATGGTATGAGTCGTGAAGCCAAAACAAGTCGGACTCTACAGAGACAAATTCCTGGATCCACCAGTAACGAAAGCAATCCTTATGGAGATAGGGTTCAACGCACAGACTAGCGCTGCCATTTTGCAAATTTGGAGACGCGTCAAATCTAACAAAGATTCGGCTAGCAAAACCTAAACCCTAGCAATTGAAACCGCTGAAAGAAGCACGGAATTGAGTGCAATAGAATGGAAACACAATAAAGCAAGTGAATAGTATAGTAGCAAAAGAAATCAAATAAGGGGAAAATGTCAAGGGCGGAATAATTACCAGAGGAAGAAGACGAGGGGTCGTACGAGAGACAGAGCGTGCACAGGGGAGTTGTAGCTGGCGACGGAGGTGCTGCGGGAATTGGATTTGGAAAGAAGATAAAGAAGAAAACTTGGAAACCAAGGAAGCAGTCGCTTTAGCCGGACAAATGAGCATGCGGTCGGACGTTGAGGATGAAATCGCCATTGAGGACGCAGAAATCGCCATTGGAGTAGCTTTGGAAGACGGTGAAAATTAGGGCCAAGGGAGTGACTGCTTGCTCGATGTTCACTTGTTTTGTGGAACGCTACGCCTCTGCTTGGCCCAACCTTCCATTTTTTATCCTCGATCTCCTTCCTTCCTTCCTTCCTCGACTCCGTGCTTTCACCAAATCCTACGCGTTATTTTTATTTTTGAGAAATTGGATTCTAATAATACCAACTTTTGATCATATAACACTTAGGTCATGTTCGGCACTAGCGTTTGAAGTAGTTTTTAGCGTTTTGACCGAGTCAAAACACTATTTCATTATATTATGAGTGTTCGATAAAGTAGTGTTTTAATTGGGCATTGCTTAACGTCGTCATCCTTTTTACTAATGTCGCCCTCCCAAATGACTATTTTACTCCTATCCTTTTTCACTCCTCTCTCACTCCTCTCCCTCATCTTCTAAAATTCTCTCTAAAATTATTTTGGATTTTATAAATTTCAATGGAAGATGATAAATCAAGTGAAGAAAACGAGGTTAGTTTGTAAAAATTGTATTAATAATTGTTAATAATAAAAATTTAAAAAAAGGGTGTCGGACGGCTGCCGCGTAGATTTTTGGGTGGTGGCGGCAGCGGTGCCGCACCACGATCGCGGCAAAGCCGCGGCCGCTGCCGCATAGGCTGTGCGGCAATCACGATGGTGCCGCCGCACAGTCCAAGCGGCGGCGGCCGCGGTTCTGCTACTATCGGCGTACGGCATCGCCGCCGCCATTGGCCAAAAAACTGCACGGCATCCGGTCCAGAATTTTTTTTGGAGCTGGTCCAACACGGACCGTGTTGGACCAGTTCGGACCGTGTTGAACAAGTGCGAAAAATATTGACATTCTGGACACCAACACGAGTCGTGTGACGTCAGACACGGTCCATGTTGGGTCCAGTTTTCATAATTAAGATTTTTTTTTTGTAGTTTGGGGAAATTAATGAATGTGGTATTGTTTGCAGGTTCATTTGGAGGACTTTGGTGGAGACGGCGTTGATTATTCAGCGTATTTTATGACGCAAAATGTTTTTGAGACTATAGAAGCAGTGCAAGATTGGGCCAATGGAATAGCTGGGGGAATTGGATTTAGGTTTGTACGGTCTTCGTACAAGAGAAAAGATGCAGAGAGTCCGAAAAAGTGTGACTTGAAGTGTTGGAGGTACGGTAAATATCGTGGGAAACTGAATGTTCTCGATGATGCGACTCGTCAGAGTACGTCGACGAAGGCGTGCCAATGTAAATTTGTCATTGTTGCTTGGACTCGCAATGAAACGGAATGGCGAGTTCGTGCTTGCGATGGTGACCGGGGGAAGCACAATCATGGCTTCATCGTGTACGAGGAAGGGCATCGTCACGGACACCCATTGACTTCTGACATGAAAGATCATGTCCGTGAAATGACCAACACGGGGTGCACACCAGCCACGATACAAACATCGCTGAAGATTAAGTTCCCTGCTTCTAAGATAAACGTGAAGCAAGTATGCGCACCGAGGAAATGGATGGTAGGACGCATGCCCAACATTGTCTGTACATGGCGAAAGTCGGCGGGTACGTCTCATTTGTTGATTATGATGATGATGGCGAGCTTCTCAGGTTTTTTTTATGTCACCCTTACTCGTTGAAGTTGCTACGTACGTACCCGCATGTCATTCTCATTGACACTACGTACAAGACAAACAAAGCAAAGTGGCCTTTATATGAGCTGGTAGGCGTGACACCCACTAACCGCAACTTCTTGATTACTTACTCGTTCATGCGGGACGAGAAGATGGAATCATATGAGTGGCTGATGTGGAGGATGCATGAATTGTTGGGTCCTTATGTTATTCCATCCGTGTTTGTGACGGACAAGCAGGATGCTCTGTTGGGTGCTATTGCCAAGGTTTACCCTAACGTGTACCAACTGTTGTGCGTGTGGCATATTGGGAATGATGTGGAGAACAAAGTAAACAACCTTACTGGGGGCAAGAAGCTTGGACTCGGGCTTCATTTCAGATATCATTTCTGGAACGGCATTGTACATATGAAGACTATTGGACAGTTCAACAGGAAGTGAAACGACGTCGTTAGCGTGTGGATTGGGCAAAACAAACAGATAGTTGAGTATCTTACTGGGACGTGGTTGAATAATAAGGAAAAATTTGTTTGTGCTTTTACCGACAATGTCCCTCACATGGGGAACACAACGACTTCTAGAGTTGAGAGCCAGCATTCTTCACTGAAGTATTATATCGGCAGTTCTAGAGGCACCTTCGATCGTGTGTTTGCGAAGATTCAACACTTGGTGAATCAACATACTGAGATTAAGAGGGAGCTTGAACAGTCTAGGAGCACGCACAGGAATTTTGGTAATTGTCATTTCTTTAAGAATTTGCACAAGCATGTATCTCATCTAGAACTGGGAAAAGCTGACCCGACACGATTACCGACCTGAACCTAACACGATATTAAACGGGTTTAGGTAGAAATTTTCAACCCGTTTAATTAAATGGGTTGACACGGTAAGCCCGTTTAATTAAATGGGTTGTTCAGGTCAGGATTTTCGACACGAAAAAATACCTACTTAACCCGTTTAATTAGGAATGTCACATGGATCAAGTCATTTGCTCCATAATTATTACCCAATTATACCATTTATCAATAAACTTAGGTGAAAATTACAGTTAGTACTCTTTGAAATATACGTAAAACTTGTAATTTTTACTTATATTTATCTTTGACTATGAATTAAAAGACATCTCCTTATATATAATTCGAATTATATTACCACGGAAATTATTGGGTATGATATGTCATTATTTTGATCCCACAATGAATTGTTTTGTATAAGTGAGTTAATGATCAAATGGGTAAATTGGTAACTTTATTCTAACATGTTTACTTAAATGGATAAATATGTCAAAATAAGGTCAACCCGTTTAAATTAAACGGTAAACGGTTTCAATTTACAACCCGTTTAATAAATGGGTTAGGTTCAAGTCGGAAGATTTTGAACCCATTTAAGTTTGACACGAACACGAACCCGACTCGAGCTGACCTATTATTCAGCTCTAATCTCATCACGCATTGGACCTGTTGTCGTTGGAGCTCAATAGAATGCTGTCGATGAGGTATTGATGGAGATCCTCCATCAGAACCAACATCAGAAACAGCAACGACCTCATCAGCACCAGCATTGAGGCCTTCATCAACAACATCAAACGCTGACATCCAAGAGTGTTTTATGATGGTCCAACAAGTCATGAGGTCGTCCAACAACAACAACATCAACATCAACAGCAGCCAGCCAGCCAGTGAGGTTATTTCTCAACTCCATACCTTTGGATTGAGGTCCTCACCAGTACTTTGAAGACTTCACTTTAGAGCTGTTGAGGACTTTCCAACTTAGTGAAGATATCTGCCAGTTTTGAGGTCCTCTTTGAAGACATCACTTCTGGACTGTTGAGGATATTCCAATTCTGTGAGGTGATCCTGCATTGAGGTCCTCCATGAAGACTTCATTTCCAAGCTGTTGAGGTCATTTCTAGCTTGTGAGGTGATTTAACCGTTTTGTAATAATGAGAGGCGTTTGTTGTCTTTTATTTCCTTTTATTTTGATGTAATCCAGTTTGTAAGGAGCCTTAATTAGCTTAATAAGTTAGTTAAGTAGCTTAATGTGTAATTAGGGAGTTTCTTGAGAAAGGGGAAACCCTTAATCATCTAGCTCAACCCTAGCTTTATATACTTTGTAATCGGCAGCTTGAGGTGATCATCTATCAGTGAAATCAATAGCATTTTGAGTGCCTTGTTGAGCCTCTTGTTTGTGAGTGACGTTAAACTCTCAACCTTGGTTAATTATACTACATTATCAAGGATTTGGCAATCCTTGTGGTGGGTGTATAGCTTGGTGATTTCAATGGTGATGTGCCTGTATCCATTGAGGTGATCGAGTCCATTGTCCTTGAAGTTCTGGCTGTAGTGGGCCCGTATCAGCTCGAGCCTCAAGCCTATCTTCATTTACTGTTTGATTGTAAGTTTGTTCATTCGATCACCATTTTATCATCCTCCATTTCATCCTTTTGTTCATTGAAGTTTGTGCTCTGTTTTGGTGGAGGTTGTGACTGATTTTCTATGTGAGGTATGTTTTGGGTGTGTTTGTGCTTGATTCCCTGTTGTGAGGTCAAACTGTGTGTGTTGTGTGTTAATGTGGTGTACAGTGAGGTCAATACTCTGATCTTAGCGACCTTGCATACATCATAATTGGTATCAGAGCTGAGCTTCATCTTGGAGGAAGGTCTGTTTGTGTTATTTGTGTAGTTCATAATTTCGGGCTGTAGTAAAACACCTCAGGAAGTAGCAGAACAAGCCTTGAGGGAGAAGGAGGAATTGGAGGGGAAACTGAAATTTATGAGTGATCAGTTGCAATATTATATGAGGTTCCACAGAAATGGGCTTAATGGAGAGACTGATGAGGAGTATGAAGAAGAAGAGGAGAACCCTTTTAGTGAAACTGGGAGAGGGGGTAGAGGACCTAGGTATCATAGAAGAAGGAGGTATGTAAGGAGATCACCTAGGAGTAGTGGAGGTGAATCTGGGAGTAGGAGTGAAAGGAAAGAAAGGAGGGAAGAGAGGAGAGTTAAGAAGTTGGATTTCAAAATAGATATCCCTGAGTATGGAGGTGAGTTGGATCCTGATGTATTTCTGGATTGGTTGCAAACTGTGGAGAGGGTGTTTGATTTGAAGGAAGTGTCTGAGGAGAGTAAGGTGAAGTTGGTTGCATTAAAGTTGAAGAAATATACTACATGGTGGAATAACTTGCAAAGAAGGAGAGAAGAGATAGATGAACCTAAGGTCAGTACATGGGTTGAAATGAGGCAGAAGCTCAAGGAGAAGTCCTACCTGAAAGTTACATGAAGGAGAATTATTTCAAGCTTCAACACTTGGTCCAGGGTAGCAAATCTGTTGAGGAGTATACCAAGGAGTATGAACATCTACTGTGGAAGTGTAACATGAAGGAGAATGAAATTCAGACCTATGTGAGGTATCTTGCAGGGTTGAATGATAACATCAAGAATGTTGTTGAGCTACAGGTGTACCATTCACTTGATAAGCTAAGTTCTTTGGCTCATAAAGTGGAACAGCAGAAGAAGGCCCAAAGGAAGGAGTATGGAAGCAAGTACCCAGCCAAACCCTATCCTTAAACCAAATCAGACCACTATACCAAATCCTATAATCCACCTCAAAGAACCTATCCATCCCCACAACCACAAACCAGATATCCAACCCCTAAACCACCTCAAACACAATCCCAAAATCCCCCACAAAGAACCCCAGTTCCTACCAATCTACCATTCCCTGAGAGGAGATGTTTTAGATGTCAAGGTCTTGGACATCTAGCATCAGAATGTCCAAACAGAAGAGTAGTGACCTTAGTAGAATATCAAGCAACACTGTTTGTTGAACCTGAATCAGTTGTTGAGGGGGAAAAGTTTGATGAACCTGAAGGAGATCTTGTGTATGATGAAGAGGAAGTTGAGGCCAGACCAGATGAAGGTGAAATGTTGGTGATCAGGAGGATCCTTAGCAGCACAGAAGTTGATGAGGAAGCTGAGTAGAGGGAGAATATTTTTCACACAAGGTGTACAGTTCATGGGAAGATATGTTCCTTGATTATTGATGGAGGCAGCTGTACTAATGCAGCCTCACAGACTATGGTGGAAAAGCTTAACTTGCAAACTTGTCCTCATCCAGCACCTTATACCATCCACTGGTTGAGTCAAAGCAAAGGTATCAAGATCTCATCCAGATGCCTTGTGAATTTTTCAATTGGTTCAATTTATAAAGATGAAGTGTGGTGTGATGTTATACCTATGGATGCATGTCATTTATTGTTGGGAAGACCTTGGTTGTTTGATAGATCTGTTAACCATGATGGAAGAGCCAATACTTATTCCCTTAACCTAAACCACAAGAAAATTGTCCTCACCCCACTTAAACCATCCCAGCTCACAAAAAGAACAAAAACCTCATTGTTGAACCATCCCTTAATGTGATCTTGCCAGCTGAATATCATGAGTTCTGTGAACAGAAGGAGTTTCTTTTGCTTGACCTTGATGAAGAACCAGCCTCACAAAATGAACAAGCCCCACAAAATAGCCATCCTTTATTCCAACCCATCCTAAACCAGTACCTACATGTTTTTCCAGAAGAAATGCCATCAGGTTTACCCCCTAAGAGAGACATCCAGCATAAAATTGACCTCATTCCAGGATCTATCTTACCAAACAAACCAGCCTATAGAATGACCCCAGCTGAAACCAATGAGATCCAGAGGCAAGTTGATGAGTTGTTGGAGAAAGGAATGATTAGAGAGAGCTTGAGTCCTTGTGCAGTGCCAACATTATTGGTTCCAAAGAAAGATGGAAGTCAGAGGATGTGTATTGATTGTAGAGTCATCAACAAGATTACTATCAAGTATAGATATCCTATTCCAAGACTTGAGGATATGCTTGATGAGCTTCATCGCTCAACTGTGTTTTCAAAGATTGATTTGAGGAGTGGATATTACCAGATCAGAATTTACGAGGGAAATGAGTGGAAGACAGCCTTTAAGACTAAGGGAGGTCTATATGAGTGGCTTGTCATGCCTTTTGGTTTGACCAATGCACCATCTACATTTATGAGGCTTATGAACCAGGTTCTGAAACCTTTGATTGGGAAGTGTGTTGTAGTTTATTTTGATGACATACTCATTTATAACCAATCTAAAATGGAGCATGTGAGTCACTTAAGGAGTGTTATGGAGATCTTGAGTAAGGAACAGTTGTATGGGAACCTCAAGAAATGTCAGTTCTTCACCAACCAGGTTATATTTCTTGGTTATATTGTGACATCAGAAGGAATTCAAGTAGATGAGGCAAAGGTCAAAGCCATCAGAGAGTGGCCAGTTCCTGCATCCATTCAGCAAATCAGGAGTTTTCATGGATTAGCATCTTTTTATAGAAGGTTTGTGAGGAACTTCAGCACTATTTTAGCTCCTATGACAGAATTAGTGAAGGGGAAGAGCTTCACTTGGACACCAGCTGCACAGAAGGCTTTTGAGGAGATTAAAAGGCAGTTAACCTCAACACCAGTTCTGGCATTACCTTATTTTGCCAAAGTCTTTGAAGTGGAGTGTGATGGTTCAGATGTGGGCATTGGAGCAATGTTGACTCAAGAAGGAAAACTAATAGCTTATTTTAGTGAGAAACTCAATGAGGCCAAAAGGAAGTACAGTACATATGATAAGGAGTTTTATGCCATCATTAGAGCTTTGCAACATTGGAGGCATTATCTTATTGGAGCTGAATTTATTCTGCACAGTGATCATGAGGCCCTCAAATTCATTCAGGGGCAGCATAAACTCAACACTAGGCATGCTACTTGGGTGGAGTTCATGCAGCAATTTCATTTTGTGATCCATCATAAATCTGGAAGCTTAACAAAGGAGCTGATGCTTTGTCCATGAGGTATTTGTTTTTGCAAGTTTTGGATGCAAGAGTGCTTGGTTTTGAACAGTTGAAAGCTTTGTATGAGAATGATGAAGATTTTGGAGAGTTGTACCAGAAGTGCAAGGGACATCCTCAAAGTCTATACCATATAGACCAGGGATTTCTTTTCAAAGGAGCAAGATTATGTATTCCAAGGAGTAGTTCTAGAGAGTTGTTGATCTCTGAAGTTCATGGAGGTTGCTTAGCAGAACATTTTGGCATTGAGAAGTCCCTTCTTGTGTTGAAGGAACATTATTGTTGACCTAAAATGAGGAAGGATGTTGAGCATTGGGTCAGGATAGACCTGGCAATTTCTGACCTGACCCGATAACCCGACCCGAACCCGCCCGAAATTTCTGGGTTTTGAACATGATTTTTTCAACTAAACCCGAAGTATACTGAACCCGAAAATTAGCGGGTCAAACCCGACTACTGCTTGATTAAAAATTTAACTTTTTAAGTTAAACTTTATTAAAATTTGTGACTTTGCATTCAAATTTTTAACTATTAAATTATAAGCGCAACTTATTTATTTGTTATTTCTCTTATTTAAGTTAAAATAGTTACAATAATCTATCGTTGCTAGAAGATAATCATATTTTATTATGTATATTGTACAAAAAGTAGTATTTAGATACCATTTTTGAAAAATAAAAAGCGAAAAAAGGTCGCAATCATAACCCGTTGGGTTGACCCGAAACCGAAATACACCGCCCGTATTTTCCCGAACCCGAAATACACCCGACCCGTATTTACCCAAACCGGTATACGACCGACCCGAAACCGCCCGCCCGACCGAATTGACAGGTCTAGGTCAGGAGGTGTGCTACATATCAGACTGCAAAGAGTCATAGCTTACCTCAAAGGCTATATACACCTTTGCCAGTTCCAAACAGTCCTTGGGAGGACATAAGCCTAGACTTCATTGTTGGTCTACCAAGAACTCAAAGAGGAAAAGATTTAATCATGGTAGTTGTGGACAGATTTAGTAAAATGGCTCACTTCATTGCATGTCATACCACCTATGATGTTGTGAGGGTAGCTGAGTTGTATTTTCAGGAGGTAGTGAGGTTACATGGAGTTCTCAGGAGCATGGTGTCAGATAGGGATGTCAAGTTCCTAAGTCATTTTTGGGTTACTCTTTGGAAGAAGCTGGACACACAACTGAAGTATATCACAACTTGTCATCCTCAAACAGATGGGCAAACAGAGGTTACAAACAGGACACTTGGAACACTATTGAGGTCACTAATATCCACAAACAAAACAGGATGGGACACCCTTTTGTCTCATGCTGAATTTGCTTTCAATAGAGCACCATCAAAGGCAACTGGCCTTTCCCCATTCCAGGTTGTCTATGGTAGAAATTCTATAACTCCATTGGATTTGTCCCCACTAATAAATTCTGTGAGGTTTAGTTATGAACATAGTTATTAAAATCCCGATCCTGATTTACGATCCTACGATTTTATGGTGCAAAATCCTCGTTACGATTGTACAATTTACACACGATCCACGATCTTACATGGGATAATTTCCGATCCTAACTTCCCCATAGTTTCGAGTTAGGATCCCGATTTTAACAACCTTGGTTATGAAGCAGGTAAACATGCAGAGGAGATCAAGAAGCTTCATCAACAAGTTAGGGAGAAGATCTTCAAGTATTCTGAGCAAGTTTCTACATCAGCAAACAAGCATAGGAGAAAGGTGGTTTTCAAGCAAGGAGACTTAGTGTGGATTCATCTAAGGAAAGACATATTTCCAAGCAAGAGGAAGGGAAAATTGACACCAAGAGCAGATGGACCTTTTGAAGTGCTTGAGAAGATTGGAGACAATGCTTACAAGTTAGACCTTTCTGAAGACTATAGAGGCAGTGCTACATTCCACGTTGCAGATTTGAGGCCTTACTTTCCAGAGCATGAAGACCTTCCAAGTTTGAGGATAAACTTTCCTCAACTTGGGGAGGATGATGGAGATCCTCCATCAGAACCAGCATCAGGAGCAACAACGACCTCATCAACACCAACATTGAGGCCTTCATCAACAACATCAAACACTAACATCCAAGAGTGTTTTATGATGGTCCAACAAGTCATGAGGTCGTCCAACAACAACAACATCAACATCAACAGCAGCAGCCAGCAAGTGAGGTTATTTCTCAATTCCATATCTTTGGATTGAGGTCCTCCCAAGTACTTTGAAGACTTCACTTTAGAGCTGTTGAGGACTTTCCAGCTCAGTGAAGATATCTGCCAGTTTTGAGGTCCTCTTTGAAGACATCACTTCTGGACTGTTGAGGATATTCCAATTCTGTGAGGTGGTCCTGCATTGAGGTCCTCCATGAAGACTTCATTTCCAAGCTGTTGAGGTCATTTCTAGCTTGTGAGGTGATTTAACCGTTTTGTAATAATGAGAGGCGTTTGTTGTCTTTTATTTCCTTTTATTTTGATGTAATCCAGTTTGTAAGGAGCCTTAATTAGCTTAATAAGTTAGTTAAGTAGCTTAATGTGTAATTAGGGAGTTTCTTGAGAAAGGGGAAACCCTTAATCATCTAGCTCAACCCTAGCTTTATATACTTTGTAATCGGCAGCTTGAGGTGATCATCTATCAGTGAAATCAATAGCATTTTGAGTGCCTTGTTGAGCCTCTTGTTTGTGAGTGACGTTAAACTCTCAACCTTGGTTAATTCCACTACAGTATCAAGGATTTGGCAATCCTTGTGGTGGGTATAGAGCTTGGTGATTTCAATGGTGGTGTGCCTGTATCCATTGAGGTGATCGAGTCCATTGCCCTTGAAGTTCTAGCGTTAGTGGGCATGTATTAGCTCGAGCCTCAAGCCTATCCTCATTTACTGTTTGATTGTAAGCATCCACAAATTCCACTTTGTACAGCCCCTTCGCCGGTCTTTAGCGCTCTTCGGTACGACCAATCTACGGGGGATATGATGTAGGGTGCCTTAACTGACGGACGACGCGATCAGGCATGTACAACTCAGTGAAGTCGTATGCACGAATGGCGCCCGCGTACAACGTCCTTTTGCATGACTTTTATGGGGCAGGTCCGTATGGGGCCCAACTCACACGATCCGGCGTCAACGCATCCAAGGAGGCCCTCAACAGTCGGAGGCGCTGTTCCGAACTCGGCAGGCGGATGGGGAACCACCTGCTCGCGTGAGGCCCAGTAACCGGCCACTCCCCGTGTGGCCTAAAATCAAGAAAGTATTCATAGATCTAGGCCTGCAAAAGGGTCAAACATCAGGCCATCTTGGCTGTCCCGGCCCTGCTCGCCGCCCCTAACTGCCGATAAAGGAACGCCAATGTCACCGTACCCCAAGCAATGCGATCAACGATAACGTCAGTGCTAGGCCACGGATGCGGCCTAACTCTATCCCTCGATTTGTCCACGAGGATAGTGTTTCCCAGCATACTCAACAACGACGCCCTTATCCTATGGGGAATGGGATAACTGGTCGATGTACAAATCAACCTCAACTCGGCGTCAAATATGGCCCCCTTATCATAAATGTGCAAGGTCTTCAGCTCCTCCATTCTTTTATCAAAAATATCGGGCACGTAATGGTTAATCACTTCCCGATCAAGATTTTCAGGCATCAGGCCATCAACTGCAAGACCCAATAAATGTTGCACATCATGCAACATGATTGTCATTTCACCGAAGGGAAGGTGAAATGTGTTTGTGTCGGGTTGCCACCTCTCAACGAACGCCGAGATCAACGTCATATCGATGTGGTCACACATTAAGTCCACCAAATGGGTGATTTGGATCCTTCCCAGTCCAGCCTGGCTTGCGGGATCCATCGTGGACCTCAATGACCTCAATTTCCTCAACGCATTCTTCTTCGTCATGCACTCAAGAACAACATGGGGCGAACGCTCGCGACCCTCCTATATTACCGAGCAATGTGACCTCCAAAGCTCGGTATAATGGACCCAATTGCAGGTCCCCCGGGCACGTTACCATCAATCTTCCTGTCCTTGTCACCGCTCCGGCTCCTCTTACTATGTCTGCTGCTGGACCCAGCATCACCAGTAGCATAACTGCTTCCCTGTCCCCGCTTTCGAATTGGGGCAAACTTCCCCGATGCATCACTCGTCGGCATGAAACTCGTTGGCCTGTAATCTGGCCCAAGAGGTGGTGCGACTGAAGTCGGGATCATCTGCGTGTCGGGCTCCCCGGTCACATTGTCCCTCGATGTCTCTGTGCCAGTCGACTCATCCATGACTTGGTTGAGATGGTCAACGAAATCTTGCATGGTTTGACTCCCTGTGTCCTCGGGCTGGCCGCCCGCATCATCATGTGCACCCCTACCTACACCGACACCCATACCTCGACCGGCACGGCGTGCTGACGTAGTCACATTACGTCTGTGGGGGTCCCCAGAATCACCTCCCCTCCAACCAGTCGGAAGCTGATTCGACCGTTCCAGATACCCTCGACCCTTGCCCTTGCCTACCATTTTAGATCACCTGCAAAATGAAAACATATAACATAATAATAATATTATCGAAACCATATGTTATGAACCCTAAACCCTAAAACCTTATAACATAATAATCATATTATCGAAATCATCCAAACTCAACACTTTGTTATCGCATTTATAACTAAGCCGTGTCATGAGGCAAGAGGATCCTGTTATTGTCCAAGGAGAGTGTGTTTGTTAACTGTTGATCTATGGCTGAAAAAGACTTTCATGAGCCGTACCGACTTCTCCTTTATTTGTTTGGTTCCCAAAAAGTAGCGCAATGTCAGCAGTGAAATTACGCGAGGTCTATAGTGCTTTGGGAGTTAGAAGCGTCTCAGATTCGGTACAATGCAGTGTTTCCATTGTGCAGCCTGGTGGGCGACAAGACAAGGTGAATCTGAAAGAGAAGATTATAATAAAAGGTCTAATAGAAATCGTGTTGGACTTTCTTGCATGTAGGATTCATAGGTCCATCAAAGCATTGAATTAGCAGCATCGTGCCTTACTTTGATTGACCTATGAATCCTACATGCAAGAAAGCCCAACACGATTTCTATTAGACCCTTCACTACAAGCTTCTCTTTCAGACCCACCTTGTCTTGCTGCCCGCTAGGCTGCACAATAGAAACACTGCATTGTACCGAATCTGAGACGCTTCTAACTCCCAGAGCATTATAGACCCCGCGCAATTTCACCGCTAACATTGCGCTACTTTTTGGGAACCAAACAAATAAAGGAGATTCCATACAACTCATGAAAGTCCTTTTCAGCCATACATTATCAGGTAACAACACACACTCTCCTTGGACACTAACAAGACCCAAAACTCAACCTCTTTTTATGACACATACAACTAAGATACTAGAACTATACCTTAACATACTTACTACCCTAAACTACCATCACAAATAACCTATTTACTTACGTAGCAACTGGTTGTTGAGTACTTAAGTTATTAAATGGATGTGACATAACTATTTATATAATTTATGTCTTCATTTGGAGTTATGAGTAGTTAAGTTAGCAATTAAGTTGGATTTGGAACAAATTACCCCTACCAACTTTAAAGGCTAACTTACTTACTAATAACAACCAAAATCATCCAAACTCAACTTCCTTTTAATACAACTACATATAAACTACTCGGAATACCCTGAACCTTAAACTTAATCCTATAAACTAACATCACAATTAACCAATTTACTTGTTCCATGACGTAGTTTCAAATACTTTTGAAGTATGCTAACCAACAATTCTAAAGTTGAGGATGATATTCCACAACTTTTCAAATTGTACAACGAATGTCATGGAAAATATACTTGGTTACATTAACCTAAACCCTAATACTAATTAACCTAACCCTAAACCCTAAACTATTCCTAATTTCTGGAACGTACGTACACTAAACAATTTTTCCACATACACTACCCTCACTCATATTGATCTATGCATACTCATAATAAACAAACAAATTTTCAAATACAAATTCTACTAATGTTACTAACAATCCTATTATTTATTATTAATAAAAACAACAAATCTACAATGATATATTATTAATATTAATATTATTGACAATAATAATTACAATATGATATAAACAATTAATCATATAACACGCTTACAATGTAATCAAAATATACAGATAATAATAATTATTATTAACAAATGCTTAACTCACACATTAATTAATCAAAATTTTAATATTAACAATAATATACATATAATAATTATTATTACAAATCACTAACAATAATATTAATAATAACAATATTAATATTTATGTACTAACAATAATATTAATAATAACAATATTTAATATTAATTTATTAATATTATTAATTAAAAAAATAAGTCGGGCATGCTGCCGCGCAAAAATCACGGCCAACGGCGGCAGCTGCCGTGCAAAACGCACGGCAACCGGTGGCCGGTGCCGCGCGCTGATCTCGGCAAGGTCGCGACCTTACTGAGATTTGCACGCGGCACCGGCCGCCGGTTGTCGTGCGTTTTGCGCGGCAGCCGGCGCTGGCCTGCGATTTTATTTTTTTTCGTTTTTTCATCTAATTTCAAAATTAAAACACAAATTCAAAACACAAATTCGAAACATACCTCAACTTCTTCGATTCGTAGCGTTCGAAATCCCGGATGACGGTGGTTTGTGGTGGTCGTTGGTTGAGAGCGTTTTCTAGAGAGATAAACTAGAGAGAAGGTGGAGAGTGAAGGTTATGAGGTTCAAGGGCATGGATTGGAAATATTATGCAAAATGTGGGCGACAATAGTAAAAATGGTGGCGACGTTAAGCAAGCGGGTTTTAATTTAACAAATAGCGTTTGATGCCTCGTTTATTGGATTTTGCTAGACGTTACTCATTGTAACGTTTAGGCTCAACAATAACGTTTGACGACTTGGAAATCCATAAGTGCCCCTCCCAAGTTATTAATTATTTAATATACTACCACCTTTTGGCTTCCTATCAAATACTACTGGTTTCTCTAACAAATCAAAAAGTTCAATAAAATATACTGAGTACACCCGGCCACTTTGTCTGCCATTATGTTCCAAAATTTTGCCAACGGATGATGATGATGATGATGATGATGATGATGATGCTTCGTCCCAAATAAATTCTCCAAGTTTGATTAATTATGTTAAAAATTTTAAATTTTGAACGTTAATTTATCAAATTATATGTTAAGTTATTTTACAAGACTAGCATTATTAGATTTGTGATGAAAGTTATGTTTACCCGAATATAATATTATTAGTCTTTCTAAGATAAAACGTGAAAAATTAACCATCAAAACGTTGCATCGAAGACCGTGAAAAGTAAACTGGACAAATTAATTGGGACAGAGGGAGTAATAAAATAATACTCTGAAATTCCGCCAATGCAAAATATAAAAGGGTCGAATGTAATAGTCTTCTAAATTTTACAATTTAGAGAAATTGGTTTTAGTTGATCCAAGATTTAGAAATCATTTTGTACCTACAACTCCACCAAAAAGCAAGAGAGGAGGGTCAATGAAATATTTGATTTTAGTATATTATAATCTAAGTTTTAAAAAAAAAAATAACTTGTTCAACTAACGAAATGCATGAGTGTAATAATAACAATAATAATAATAGTAATAATAATAATAATAATAATAATAATAATAATAATAATAATAATAATATCCTTTACAGTCATTCTACATTTATCAGCTAATCTAACCGCTAATTTTATCGAACATATTCTTTACAAACAGCTACTTTAACAACTATCAGCTATACGCTAAACTGCAACAGCTATCCACTACCCCAATAGCTATTCGCTACCCAAACAGTTATTCGCTACTCAATCCGATCTTTTTGCTGAACAGGGCCTTAATAATATGAACTTTCGATTTGGTGATTAATAATATGAACTTTGACCCCCTGTTGCCCTCATCAACACGCCACCGAGTTAAGATAATCTTAACTCGGTGGCGGTCCTAGCTGGCGGCTGAGATGTGTGATTGGGATGAGTTTAGTCAACTTTGACTTGCCCAATCAGCATTATTTTTCCACGTCAGCCCCCTCTCTCTTTCTCTCTCCCCTCTCTCTCTCTCTCTCTCTCTCTTCGTTCCAGATTTCTAGCTCACAATCTTCTTCTTCCTCCCACTTTCTCTCTCCTCTGTCTCTCTCTTTCTCTCGCCAACTTCACCTTCTTCTTCCTTCTTCTTCGATCATCACCCTCATCCATCTCCACCACTACAAAACTTTCAGACCACCATTACTACCACCATCACAGCCACCAAAAAAACCACCCAACCACCTTCTCTTCCACCACCATCCGCCCCAAAATTCCCGTTGGAATCACTTCATGATTTCCTATAATCATTGATTTCATCCGTTCTTGCGTCGATGGATGCTTCATATGCTAAAATTGACAGAGGATGTGATATATGAGGAAGAATTGGGGGAAAATGATTCGGAATACAGGGTTTTAACTTTTGTTTAATTGATTATAGTGACAGTGGTTGCGAATTGTGATGTATTTGTGTATGATTGAGGACTAGGTTTGGCGTTTTCGATTTTCATTATGGTTGATTTGGGGAGGATTTGAGGCTAGGTGTCTGACAATGCTTTCTAAAGAATTTTGCAACCGAGCTAATTGGCAACAACACAAATTATTGGATGAACAATTTGTGGATAATTGTTGAAATTATTGGATGAATAATTTGTGGATAACTGTTGAAATTATTGTATAGTAAGGGCTTGAACTGTGCTACTGTCCTGCTCCTTTTCTTTTGTTCTGATTGTTATTGGGCATGTTTCTAGAAACTTGTGGAGGCTTTTTGAACTTCGGAAATGATATCAGATATGAAGTGGAGATATCTTAGCCCTTATTATGGGTCTTTGGCCAAGATATTCTTGACAGTAGGTTGAGTTATGGAAGGGGGATGAAATTAATATAGAGAACCATTCTAATTTTGTAGAGGAGAGAGAAAAATTCCAACAATGGTGTTTTGGGGCGGATGGTGGTGGAAGTGAAGGTGGTTGGGTGGTTTTTTGATGGCTGTGATGGTGAGGTGTGGTGATAGTAATGGTGGTTTGAAAGTTTTGTAGTAGTGGAGATGGATGAGGGTGATGATCGAAGAAGAAGGTGAACTTGGAGAGAGAAAGAGAGAGACAGAGGAGAGAGAAAAAGGGAGGAAGAAGAAGATTATGAGCTGGAAATTTGGAACGAAGAGAGAGAGAGAGAGAGAGAGAGAGAGAGAGAGAGAGAGAGGAGAGAGAAAGAGAGAGGGGGCTGACATGGACGAATAATACTGATTGTGCAAGTCAAAGTTGACTAAACTCATCCCAATCACACATCTCAGCCGCCAGCTAGGACCGCCACCGAGTTAAGTTCATCTTAGCTCAGTGGCGTGTTGTTGGGGGCAACAGGGGGTCAAAGTTCCTATTATTAATCACCAAATCGAAAATTCGTATTGTTAAGTCTTATATGGCCAAAAGTTCGTATTATTAGAATCCAATTTCCCTTTATTTTTTCAATCCGTCCTTGTTATTTTTGTTTTTTTCATTCATGTCCCGTATATTTAATTATTTTTTGAGACTTCGAGCAATTATTATGATTTTTTAAAAAGAATAAAAGTGAAAAAAATCGTAATAAATGAAAAAAATCAAGAGAAACACCGTAAATTCATAAAAAAATTGTGGTAAAGTATTATATTAAGTTTTGAATCAAATGCAAATCAAAATCTATGATATTTAGGGTATACTCTCGGTGGTTTCCCACACAAATCTAATTTTTTTTTGGACCACCAAATCTAAAATGAATATATACAACACCTAAGCAACCACACACCTAGCTAAACTAAGCTGTTAAGGTTTGCTAATGATAAAGAAGCCTCTAAATTGGCTTAAGTAAGCTAAAACACATTAAAATGGGCTACTTAGACTATGTTATAACTCAAATTGCATTGCTTAGCATGAACAAAAGCCAACAAAACTCAAGTTGGTGTCTAATTGATTTCTGCTAGACCAACACTTGTATTTAATGAGTTCCATGCATAAACTCCAACTCGTCTTGAGTAATTACCCTTCCATACTAGCCACAAGCTGCTGCATCATCTTAGGAATATATATTACTGTAGGTAACTCGAGCATAGGGTGAAAGGACCAAAATAACCCTTTAAGATTACAAAATACCCATGTTGCTAGAACAGAACCTTTCTTGACATACCAAGGTTGTTGGAGTTGTAGAAAATTTCCTTCAAAATAAGTCACGTGCACTCTTTCGACAGTCTTAGAGGACTCCTTAAAGGTTCCAATGGCTTTGAATCAATGTAACACCCCAACCTTAATCACAGGGTTAAACTCTACTTAGAGAACCTAAGCCCGCGATTAGCGCAGCGGAACACCTTAGGTCGAGGCATTACCGCCGTCTCCCAAAAGAGACAAGGCAACAACACCAAAGAAACTTTCAAAACCACAAGATAACCTACTAACTTAGGAACCTTCACACATATAAAATTTATACAACCCTTAGATAAAATACATAAACTTAAACATTGCTTAGAAAAACTATAACAACTTCCAAAAGAGTCCTGCTCGTCCTTGTTAACCGAAGCTTTCTTTAGAGAACTACCTTGAGCCTTGACTTACTTTGGCACCGACTTATCTTTGCCTTGGGAGCTCGAACCTCCTAAAACAAAACGTTAAAAACATTGCAAAAAGTGAGTGGGGAAACACTCAGTACGTAAACCTCTGAAGACGTAAACCGCTTCAAAGCGGTTTGGTGCCGGCATTTAAATTCATTTTAAAAACAAGGGAAGGGGGTTAAAATAGGACTTGGATGACGTAAACATATACATATGCATAAACATAAACCAATGAAGGTAGAAAATAGGTGGAACCCTTACGATCGGTGCAAGCACCTCACACACGCATATGCCCAAGTCGATCTAAACTTGGAATGGATGACTGCTAAGCAGTCGACACTTGCCAGGTCAAGGCACTCTGATCAGGAGTGGTAAAACATGAATGTAAGTATAACCATAGAATGCGGGTCCACTATTACATATAAAGACATTGTAAATCATAAAACTTGACATGGCATATATTGAAGGAACCATGAGTATAATTTAGATTGTAAAAGCTGGACAATTTGCGTACCTTGGGACGCTAAAGACCTTGGCGGCGCGGCTCGGCTCGGCTCGGAGATGGCTTTTGAAACTTGTCAACTAAGATAAGAATAAATAAAAATGAAGAACCGAATAAGGTTCTAAATTAGATTCATAATTTCAGAAACTTAGTAATATAAATGAAATAACTTTTAAGAATAAAATTTCAGGTTGTATAGAGAATAGAGTTATAGCATAACTTGAGTCAGAAAAATCGAAATGAAGTAAAAGAGTACATCTCGGAATAGAGAAAATCATGATCTTTAATTTTATCAATAAGGCCGAAGGCCAAAAATGAGTGGAAAGGCTCCAAAACGGGCCCGGACAGAAACTGGAGTTTAGAAGACTTAGGACTTTCAGTTTGAGATGATATAGAAATGGTGAAATTGGAAGGTGAAATCAGTGAATGAACTTGGACCTTGGGTTGACGGGTTAGATTGATGAAGGATGACCCTTAACGAATAGAGATTAGAATGGAAGTTATTGAACTTAAAGGTGGCTTAAGGACGTGGCAATTGAGGTGAGATATGACGAAATGTGAATAAATTGTCGGTTTCGGGATGTGGTCGAACGACCAAGATTTGAGTTGAATTGTGAGAGAATAAAGCTTTAGAGTTACTTATCACTTGGAGGTTAATAAAATTGGGTGAGAGACTTGGTTAAAACCGAAACCTTGGGCTTCCATTGCTAAAACTTAAGAAGAGAAACTAGAACTTGTACTTGACTTATAATCTCTATGAAAGAGATCTTAGGACACGCTTAGGTCTTCAAACCATGCTTTTTACTCTTAAACTCATATTCTCAAGATCATGTTATATATTCCTAACTTATCATATCTTAAAAACCTCTATTGGATGGATTTAAGACCCTTAGGAAAGAATTTACACAACCCAATTCTGGGCAGAAACTTTGTTCTGGACAGCCCTTATTCCCGAGCTCGTAACTCATACTCCCGATATCGGATGACTACGAACCATACCTTTCTGGAAAGCTTGCAATGAGCCCTAAAACTTTCATGTTTACCATAAAAACCAAAGAGGTCTCCAAAGGGACGAAAAACAGCCCTCAAAACACTGACTCAGAATTCGTATATAGAAACGTGAGGTTAGCTTTGACCGTAACTCGGCTATACATGTCGGAAATTCGAAATTCCAAAGCCTATGGTTTGCTAACACTTTAAGCTATCAAATGGAGTAAAAATCTGGGCAAAAATCCCACTTTCATACCACTGTAAATTTCCAGAATTGAAACAGAAACTTTTGTTGTACTTAAACTCAGCTCTAATGAGTTTTAAGCTCTTAATTTCTCACTAACCTCAACCAAATTTCACTTAACTATAATCCACCATATTTCCAGAATATAAACCTTGAAAATTTACTCATCAAGGACCTTAAAAACCACATGCAACCATGGATTAAACATAAACTCAACATCCACCATGAATTCAACCACAAAACTTCATAAACACTTAGAAATACACTCAAAACTTAAACCCTAACTTAACCAATACAATTATATACTTGAATTCAAGATAAAAGAGAGTAAAAGAGATGAAATTTACAAAAGAAACATATATAAAACATGAATTTTCAGATTAGGGTTGTAAGAAATTGAAATTGGGGGTTTGAGAGATTACCCTTGAGGTTAAAAATGGATGAAAACACAAGAGGGAGGAAGAAGAGGGCGGCGGCCACTGGTGGCTGGCGGTTTCCGGTGCCGGCTGGCCGGAAAAAAGTGTAGTAATTGAATACAACCCCCTTCTTCTAACTAATATATACATCTATCATCCATTCTAATTAAAACTAATACAACTTAAACACTTAGAAAGATAAAAATTAAGACAAGTAAATAAAAATAGTTGTAATTTGGTAAATTGTAATATTGGGTTTGTAATAGATATAATTAATGGTAACAATTTGAATTAAAGGAAATAAGACTTGAACTAGAGAAATTAAATAAATAGGACATAAATATTATTTGTAATTAAATAAAATAAATATAACCCAAATAAATTAAAGTTTGGGTAATAAAATATAAATGTTAAAAGGTAGAATAATTAAACCCCTTTTTGGTTACACACAAAAATAAAATACAACGGAACTTGGATTAAAAATAATACAGTGGGTAAAATTACCACTTGAAATTATGTAAAGGAAATGTAATTTAAATAAATTAAAACTGGGACGGTAAAATATATATATAGAAATCGAGGCGGATAATTATTAACCGTTTCTCGGTAAATAAATTTATAACATAAATCGTATAACCTGAAACACTTTGACTTATTGAATGAATATGTAACGTAAATTTTTAAGCCGATAATTCGGCTCCTTAGCCATCTCCTGCACGAGACTTGACACCGATAACAATAAATAAATGAGTAAAGGAATAAATAAATAAAAGTAAACGCGAAAAATTTATAACGCGATTTAATTACGGTGATTTATAGAGAATTAAACATGATTTTGGGGCGGGTTATTACAATCAACCATTTTGGACACCAAATGAGCATGTATGAAGCAAAATACCACAGCTTGTTAGAACTGATTTGCTAGGTAAAACAAACTGAAATGAAGATGAAGTTTAGAACATGGTTGTGCTTCATCATGGACATGGGGTAGCTTGTTGGAAACCTTGAATGATACCCTTCAAAGACTCCTAGGGCTCATCCCATGCAAAGACCTCAATCTAATAAATATTGAGATCACAAAACCTATACATGAACTGTGTTTCTGGGTTCTCATATGGCTGGAATTGCTGGGCTTGCTGTGTCATTCATATATACCTAGGAATTCTTCTAAAACCAAGGTGGAATGGTCCTTTACAGCCTCCATTCATAAAGTTGACTACCATGAGGGAGATTGGAGAAAATTGGAGCCAACTTTGTGTTTGCTTGGTTATTGAAATAGCTAAGTCACATCTTTGTACCAATGTGGTATCAATGCACCTTCTATGGACCTTGGACATCCCCTTGTGAGGCTGAAGCATGATGAATATACATCACAACTGATGACTTAGTGGCTCGAAATTCTATGTCTTTTGTAGAGCTTTCATGAACACAACCATGAAATGTGAGTACATTGTCAACAACATAGCTGAAACATTTAAGGGAAATTAGATTTAAATAATCTGAACTTTAGGCCATAGTAGACTTAATAATCTGAACTTTAGATTTGATTATGAATAATCTGAACTTTGGCCCCTTGGATTCTAGTAGCATGCCACCGAGCTAAGTTCAACTTAACTCGGTGGCGGGATGACGTGGCGGCGGTGGCATGGCATACCTAACATGCCGGGCACATATTACCGCCGCCACGTCATCCCGCCACCGAGTTAAGTAGAACTTAACTCAGTGGCATGCTACTAGAATCCAAGGGGCACAAAGTTCAGATTATTTAGAACCAATCTAAAGTTCAGATTAATAAGTCAACTATGGCCCAAAGTTTAGATTATTTAAATCCAATTTCCCAACATTTAGTGCTTATATTGTTGAATCAAGGGCCAAACACCTCATATACATGATGGAAGACATTAGAATTGCATTGGTGTAAAGGATTGTGGCCAAAAGATCCTTGATGAAAAATTCTACAGATGACATTTGCCCAAGAATAAGGAAAAAATTTGAAAAGGAAAGAGATGAATTCAGGAACAACACACCTATGGTTTTAGAAAACACTGTTTTTGAAGTTGTGCACAAGCTTGACAACCTACGCGTGGACATGAATGCAATGACTTGCACATGTGGAAGTGGGACTTGATTAGGCTACCTTGTTGTCATGCAATAGCCTGTGCACCTGGCTAAAAGAAGATCCCGAGAAGCATTCACTTCTTCTTTAAGAAGCCTATGTACATGAAAGCTTATGAAGGTGCCATACATCCATATTTAGGAGAAAAACATTTGCTTGTAAAAGACTTCTCTATGGATGCTCCTGAAGTGCAAATTAATCCTGGAAAACCAAGGAAGAAAAGAAGAAGAGACCTACATGAAGATCATAAGCATTCAGGCAGGCTAACTAGGTATGGAAGGGAAATGACTTGCACACTATACCAAAGAATTGGCAACAACAAAAGGACCTGCCCTGACAAAGGTAAACAACTAGCTCCTCCTCCTCCTTCTCTAGAGAAAAGGACTAGAGGTAGACCACGAAAAAATACAGCAACACCATCTGCAGCTGCTGGGGGAAGAAGCGGAAGAAGACCATATGCTGGAAGCTCAAATAGGGGAAGAGGAAGGCCAATCCAAAATGTATCAACTATAAGTGTATGTATCTTATTGCAGTGCAATTAAGTAGTAGCTCACTAAGTCATTATTTTCATTTTTACTTTATTGAAGACATAAGCTTCATCTTCTGCAGTTTAGGCATCATCTAATACAATTCATGCATCTCAACCTTTTGACAATCAACCCATGCTCACTCAAAGTTCTGTTTAGGCTCGGTTTTGTGCCTAAATGCGTCCTTTTCCCTTGGCATTTTCCTCGGTTCCGTGAATAAATATAGTGTTTTTATGTTGTTTTTTTCCTTTGTAGGTTTCTCGAGCAATTTTGTGGAGGAAAAGTGTGCAAAAAGAGGCCAAAACGGGGCTTATTTGAAGCAGGGTCGGGATCCCAACGTGACTCCCAAGAAAACCCGACCCAAGATGAAGGAAAGCCGAGCCTTAGTCCCGTGGAGATTCAAGAGGACCAAAGTCACCAGCAGGGGTGTCACGACCGTGAGCTAGATTGTCACGGTCATGACCCCAGTCGCTCTTTAGCAACAAAAAGTGAAGATCTTGGCCCCTGGACGGAATAGGTATCACGACCGTGACACACCAAGAATGAAGATTTCTGGGTTTTTTGAGAAGGCAGCCCCACGGCCGTGACATTGGGTCTCACGGCCGTGACACATAAAGAAGAGCATTTTCTGGGTTTGAAGAGCAACAGCATCACGATCGTGACCCTAGCTGTCACGATCGTGACCTCCAAAAGATTGATAAGGCTCCTCAGCCGTGACATCCACATGTCACACCTGTAAGGGAGGCGAGGCTACGTTTATTCTTCGGCAGTTTTCAGGCCTCGCGGCCGTGACGCCGAGTTTTCCGCCGACTTAGTTCAGGGCAAACTGACTTCGTTTTGGCCCTTTTTCCCCCAATTATATAATGTAAAATCTGAGTTTTCGACAGTAGCTATTCAATATTGAGTTTATAGTTTGAAGTTTTTAGCCTTTGTTAATCACGATTAAGCCTTGTTAATTACTTTTCTATTGAAATTAATACAAATTCCTTCTGAAACCCTAAATTAGTGAGTTCTACTTCTCTTTCTTTGATTTATGTGCTTTAATTAGTGAAATTGTGTTGGTTTATGCTTTTAATTATCTTGACTATTGTTTCTATGCTAGTTTTTTTATCGTTATGTTAGAATTAGGTTAAAGCCTTGTTTTGATTATTGAGTTTATGTTTACCATGAGTATGAGTAGCTAATTCCCTTAGAGTTAGGGGTAATTAGGGCCCCTAATGGGGGATTAGGCATATATTAGTGGGCTTAGGATGATTGATGAGATAATTGGGTGTTCCTTCCTCTATTGCCACTTGATGTTGGAGGATATTGGTGCCGAGAGGTTATAAATCCTCCCCCAAACATCGAGTTGGAGATAGAGGTAGGATTAATTGGTTCCCAATCCACTCAAAAGAGGGATTTTGGAACCGATTAGTTAGGATTGCATTCGAATATTATCAAGGTCCGTCATATGTGAGAGTGATGACGGACTTTGGGAAGTAAGTATCGATTTACCACTCGAGAGAGGGAAATCGATGCTAGTTTATGCATGCAATTCTCACACTCGATAATTGAATACCGATCACTCTTGAAACCACGAAATCCATGCTTAGTTCTTCACTAGGTTGGTTCGGTACTAACCCCGAGCCCTTGTTTTTCCTTATTTGACTAATCCATACTAGAAAACCGTACCCAAACTCTGTTACTTAGAACCTTCCTTGAGACCAAAGATCGAATTTGAACATTAGGGCCCCAACTCCTTGAGTTATAACGACCGTTGTCCTAGTCTGTTAGGAAAACGTTAAACAAGTTCTGCAGCGGATAATTGAAGAGTAGTTGTTGGTTATATGTCCTTTTAGGTACTTCGTTTAGGATGGTTATTTTGACATCGTATATTTGGCCTATATTTTGTGGCACATTTTTGTCCTATTTTTTTTCCTTGTGTTCATATATCTCCTAGTGTAATTATCTATATTTCACTCTCTCACAGATACAAGTTATGGTTTTTCCCATACTATGGTGCAGAATACATGAGAAGATGTGTAAGCATATTATTTTGGCCCCCTAATTCTGATGCCCTTTTTGTGCTTTGCTTAGGATGGTAATTTTGACCTTTCTTAATTTATTATAACTCTACTTGTGATCCATACTGTGGTATCACCAAGTCTAATTGTTTTCTCTCTATTTCACTATCTTACAGGTTTTGTGCTGTATAAATGAAGAGAAGATGAGAGTTGATTTTGTTGTTGTTTTGGACTCCTCATGTGATGTATTTATACACTAATGGGTTGGTATATGATTGTCATTTTGGGACTTGACTCTGATGTAATTTTTGGACCTACTTTTCTTATGTATTTACAAACTATCAATTTGAAGTTGTAGTAAGCATATTATTCTGCTAAACAAGCATAGTTATGGTTTTCAGATGTTATACGATTAATCACATTCACTATTTTCCTTTTTAGAACTTCATATTGTGTTGGCTTTATTTTTAAATTTTGGTTCCCTTGAAACAAATAAATACAGTTAGGGCTGTCAAAGGACTATCCGGCCTGAAAAATTGGTTAAGTTCGACTCGGAAAAAACCGGTACAGTCATAAAATTTTCATCTGAACTTTGACTTTGACCAATTTGACCAAAAATACGAACATATTATTTTCATTTCTCTATTGACAAAACCCAATATCGACCCGAAGTTAGGCTTATCCGTATCGTCCAATCTGGAAAATACTCAAGTAAAATCGTGTATCGGACATCAACTTTTAGTCCAACGTCTGATTCATACAGGCCTAAAATTACCCGAACCCGAATTTTTGACAAACCTAAATACAATTCAACTTAGACAAACTTCCCATGGGGGATTGCATTATATTTCACAATGACATATACATCTCACCTATTTCACTACATTTCATCAATTACACAATCAACCATGTTTAGCACCAATTCATCTACCACATTGCATCACCACACTAACCCCTACAACAACCTACAAACTAGATGTCCTACTATCTTAAATGTACCTAATCAACATCACGACTACAACACAACATGCCACAATCCAAGTACTTAAACAACAAGAGACTCCCTTGACTGGTTCAATTTCTTCAACTCTTCTTCAACCACTCTTCTTTTCATCTTCCCTCTTGTTAACATGGCATTCAAATTCTTGTTTTCTTCCAACAATACATCCAATTGACTTGCTGAGTCTGAATCTGTTTGAGTGTTAGATCTTGCTCTTCATCCAATTTGAAAAATCGGCATTTTTGATATGGAAACTTTGAATTTCACAAATAGAGTCAATTTTTTCACATCCATATCCTAAAATTCAAATTTGACAAACCCTAACTTCAAATTCATGCTTACTTGCCAAAAATGACATCCATGTAACATCTTCCCCGCATTTGGACCCTTCCTACAGTTTGATGAACAGTTGGGAGACCATGTTTACATCTCATGATTTCAGGCCCATTATTTTCAACACGTCGTGAAGATCCCACCTGAACCGTATCGGGTTCGGGTGCGAGCTCCCATAGCCGGGCTTGTGTTTAATGGCATGGTGGGTAAACCCTCGACCCGAAATCACTGTGCTAAACCCGTTCACCCGCTCGTTCTCAAGAATCATTACACCTTCACAAAAGGGAGGGGGGTGGTGAGCATCAAGTTAGCGTGACTTTGGCGAGCCGTCCATTGTTGAAGTATGGAGAGATTCGGGGCTTGTCAACGACCCCGGAGGCCGCGAGACAATACCGAACCGTCTCGAGATGAGGAGCTATATGGTATCGGGGTTCGGGTGTGGCTTCGGGTTAATAATTCGCAAGGTGGAAAGAGCTAAGCAAAGAAAACATGCACAGCAGGCAGTCGTACCTGTTACAACACTAGTAGCGCCTGCGACCGTGGCAGCAAACCTAGGAGGAGGGACTCTTAGGCCGTCGTGCCCGCGACGTTCTTTGTAGCGCCCACGACGCCATGATGACCAATACATGGGAGTTGGACAGAACGTTGTGACACTCGCGACGCCACGTCCTCGCGCCCGCTACGTCCGGTGTGTCGCGCTTGCAATAGAAAGTGTAGCGTCTGCTATCTCGTGCTACTACCGAATTGCCCAAACCTTCTTCACTAGGTCGCGCCTGCGACCACCATCGTCGCGCCCGCGACAGACGTGTCTGCACGTGTTTTACGACAATTAAAACGACTGTGTTTTGTTGCTTAATACCCCTTGTATAAATACTCTATTTGCACTGTTTTCAAGGTAGATTTTGCTGATTATGATTATGCCAATGAAAAGCTAGGGTTTCCCTAATTTTCTCCTCAAATCTTGTTTACTTTATCCAATTCTTTGGTGGTGTTGCAAGTGATTTCTTTAGTGATTATTTGGTGGATTACCTTTAGATAATCATGGTGGAATGTTAGGCCATTGGTGGTGGATTTCTTCCTTCATCCAAGGGTCATATCTAATCCTTTTAGTGCTCAAGTTTGTGTGAATGGATGATTTTGGTTCCTTTTCATTGTAATTATTCAAGTTCATGGCTATCCTTTTGATATTCAAGCATGGATTATTGAATTTTGCACCATCTTCAACTCTATGGTCATGGGTGTTCAAAGGACTTCCCTCTTCTCATCAATCTAATCCGCCATAACTCAAGCTATCAATGCTCCACCACGCCGGGAAAGCTCCACCACCCTAGATTCATGTTCATCTATTGTGGTTCTCGACTTTGAAAATGGCTTCTTGACCGACATCATCGTCATTTCCATACTTTGATGCATTTCGTTTCCCTTCATCCAAACCCAAGTGGTTATAAAGTAAGGTATGGGGTGATTTGCTAAAAAGAAGAAAAGTAAAATGGAAGGCCTGCCCTTTTTTTTTTTTTAAGGTTGCCACATCAAATAAAACTTGTCTTGTCACTTGCTGCCATGAAAAAAAAAAGCCTACGTGGAGGTCAACACGCTAGCTCCGTTGTCCACGGGTATAGAATATTGAGCCTAAATTAATTACAACAAATCATGAGAGTGAATTTTGAACTCAATGTGCAATTGAATTGAAGAGGATAGAGAACAATCATAAGAAATGAAAAAGTACACTAAGTTATGACGGTAGGGGACTAAATAAAGTCAATCAACAAGGAGGATATAGAGTGATAATGGTTGAAAGAGAAAGACAATGGCCAAGAGAGCATTAAATTGAGTTAATGACGGATATTAGTTTGGACATATTGTGGGTTGAAAGTAAAAATATATACACAATGCAATGATAGGCCAAAAAGAATGGTGTATATATATATATATATATATATATATATATATATATATATATATATATATATATATATAAATCAAAGAGTCATGTAAAGGAAAACAACAACATAGAATGATCAAGTTGGGTTGCCAAATAATAATAATAATAATAATAATAATAATAATAATAATAATAATAAAGTAAACATGTTGTTAAGGCGAAAAGACTCACAATACAGATTAATGGATAACCCAACGAAATTGGTGAAGTATATATATGCTAAAGAATAAAGATCAAGCATGAATGTAGAAGGTTGCGGTCAAAATGAGTCTTTAACTCCTTCAACTCGGTGGTGTACTATTTAAAGAAAATGCCTCTGTAGTTCATGATACTATCATCCAATGAAAAAGTTTGTACTGTTATTGTCCAATACTCCTAAAGTTTGTATTATTTTCGTCCAATTTTCCTAATAATAAAGTTGTAAAAGATAAAAGATCGGAGACCTGAAGGCCTAGTTCATTACTTGGGATCTCCTTCCTCTCGAGTTTAGACTATGAGTCTGTGACCTTCCACAATAGCTGATTGAAACCCCTGAAGTCGAGCCATATGGGGGAGGTACTAGACAATGACGCGCTTCTGCTTCAACCCAATCGAAATCATTAAAGCCCATTCTCTGCTCAACAACCATGAATCTAGTCACTTCCAATCACGACAATGCCAGAACCCCATTCAACCACCCCCCCCCACAAAAAAAAAATCAAAATTGATTATGATGCCTATACATTGGCTTCTTTTCTTGTATTACCTCTACAACATTACTAACCCACTCTCTTCTCCCTCAACAAAAATGGTTCAATTATTTAATACTTGAGCTGAGCCGTTCGAAAAATGATGCTGAAACTCTTACTAAAATCATAGATCTCAGCACCCTAAACAAAAGGGCATTGTTATACGTCACCCCCCTTTACTATTATCGCCCCCAAATTACATTTTTGCCCTTGTCATTCTCTCTCATCTCCCTCATCTTCTCTAATTCTCTCAATCTCAAATAACTCAATAATAATAATAATAATAATAATAATAATATATATATATATAATAGAAAAGTATGTGGGGTCTACTAAATTCTAAAACGAGATTAAATTTCGGAGGTTTCGGCCAATGACAATGCAGGAAAATAAAAAAAAATTGATTTTGTGACTTCCCTTCACTTCTTTCTTCCTACGTATCACGCGTGGGTTAACCTCCCTCTCTCTCTGGTTTAAGCCCCTCTCTCACTCTCAAAAGTCACGCCCTAAATTGTCAGATTCAGATCTCTCTCTCTCTGGTTGAAGCCCTCTAATTTTTCAGATTCACATCTCTCTTTTCATGCCCTGCCACTCATCTTTTCATTATGCACGTATCTCTCACTCCCCCTTTCTCTCCTCTATTCAATCAGGCATGCTTTGTTTTGAGCTCTTGATTCAATTTTCTGTACAATTTCTTGATTGAGCGCTGAATTAGCGATTGGTTGCGGGGGTGCTGGAGGTTAGCGGTGGTTCCAGGCTGCGGGTGTGGGCGATCAGGGATGGTGGTCCAGAGGCGGCTGACGACTGCGCTGAAAACGACGGTGCTCCGATGGGTGAATGGCAGCGATTGATGGTGAATCACATTGGTTACTGGGTGATAGAGGGAGAGATGCGATTGGGTGGTGGAGTTGGCTAACGGCTGAGTGACTGCGCGTGCGTCGGCAAGCAGCAGTTTGGGCGGAGACAGATATAAATTCAGTGATGGTGGGCGATTATGGAGGCTGTGGGTGGGGGTGGTGTGACGCAAGGAGGAGCGGCGGTTGGTGGTTGGGACTAGGCGGTTCCGGCGATGGTCGGTGGTTGGTGCGATGGAATAGGGAGAGGGGGAACAGATTGGGTTAGGGTTTGGGGGAGGAGAGTGAGATTTTATAGATTTTAATTTTATTTTTTTTTATAGATTTTAATTTCATTTTTTTGTTCTTGTTTCAGGGAAGTAAATTGGGGAGTCTTTTGTTTATGTTGATCGCGCCATCATGTACCAAACCCGAAAAACGTAAGTCCCTCCATTACTTTCAATTGTTAATTTGTTGTACGTCTTATGTGTTATTTTGATAATGTAAACTCTTTGCCTTTTGTTCGATTTTCCCTAGATAATTTTTGATGCCTTTTTGTCATTGCCCAGTTCATTGGATATTACATTCTTTGTGAGTTTGTTTGGGTGGAATTTTGCTGAGAATTTCTTGGTGGCACCATCGCGTAAAACGTAGCAAATTAATCGTGGGAGAAATGAGAAATATCTCTGCAGCATTCTGGAACAAACTTGATGTTCAGTAAATTTTTAAATCAAATTTTAAATTTCAAAAAAAAAAAAAGGAGAAAACATACATAAATTGTTTATTAGTCTTTTTCAGTTTGCAAATTCTTATATGAGACTAAGTAAATTTATGGTGCACCAAAATTCTTACATGATGACTTTTTTAATAATTTGCTATGTCTAATATGTAGTGATCGAATAGAATAGTATGGTTGATTGTTCTTTCCAATCTGATGCTCAGAGTGATGGTGCAAATGCGTTTCATCAATGGAGTAAAGGAAAGACTTTGAGAAATAATAAATTATTCTCTCTTCATAAGGTAAAGCAAGTTTTTCCCACCTTTTTCATTCGCTTTTGTTAGATAGGTATTTGACGAATAAATTGGTGATACTTGGGGTGTTTGTACATGAAGTTATTTGCTCTATTTTGTTTTGAGTCTTGCTGTAGAAAGTTCTCCATGTTTCGTATATCAAGCCCTAAAGTTTCACCTCTTTACGATAATTTCAATGTCAGATTTCAATGTATCATACCTACTTAACTGGTTGGTTTTCCTGTAGAAAATTGGAGTATATTCGAGAAGCAACATACAGGTTAGTCTTTACCTTTTCTTTTCTTAATTTCATATCATAAGTTCTTCAATGGCCAGAGAAAGATGGGATTCTTCTTCTCTACTTGGGTTTTCCATTTCAGTTTTTGGGTATTGGGGTTTTGTTGGACTTTTGCCATTGCTTTTCGAAATTATGTTCAACGTTGGGACTCAAGAAGGCAGACATTGCTTGCAAAGAGAGCCAGAACCTGAGAACATTGAAGATGTGGTCTGAGATTTTTTTTTTTTTTTTTTGGTATCATAACTGTAACTTCTTGCTGGTTTATGGCATTAGACTTATTAGTTTCCTTTGGGTAAACACTTTATAATAGCAAATATAATCTTAGACTGAAGATGAGGAATTAGGGCTGTCAAAAAATGGTCCGACCCGAAAACCCGGTTCAGTCTGACCCGGAAAAAACCGGGTCCGAACATCAAAATTACGTCTGAATTTTAAATCCGGACAAACGAACATGTCCGATTTTCAATCCGAACCGGGTCCGGGTTTGTCCGAATTTCAGAAGGAAATGAGTATGCAGTGTTTGCTAGGCCTGGGCGGGAAGTGAAAATTTGGGTCCAACCCGGACCCGGACCCGGACCCGGATGTCCGATGTAATTGTAAAGCACCGTCGTGTCAAGTGTCAACTGTCAATCATGGGTAAACTGGACATCGGACATCCGGGTCCGGGCCCGGGTTGGGAAAAAGTGCTCAATTGTTAATTCGAACAGGGTCAGGGTTTGACGTTTTTTGTCCGATGTCCGATTGTCCGAACCCGTATTCGACCCGGACACGGATTTTTGACAGCCCTATGAGGAATGGATGATATTGTTGATTGTATGAATCATGTTGTTCTGGTTACTTAGAGGACCGAAACAAGCCAGAAAGGGCCAGATTGTTGCCCCTTCAGAAAACAAGAAGTCTCCAATTCCATTTATTTCAAGGGATGATTATACAGACAACACATCTGTATAAGTTACAATAGAACAGCGGCATCACAACCATGGTCTCCGCCTTCGCCACTGTCCTCAAAAGTATAAGGAATCCGAGGTAGATTGATCTTCTGGAATATAAAGCAACAGGAGCAGGTAAATGCTTGCAAATGTTTTGTTAATCTCCCAAATTTGCTTTATTTTTGTTTTGGATCGTTGGATACTTGGGGTTTTTGTGTGTGTTTGAAAGTTGAAACTTTTGTTTCGATTCAGGAAGTCAATGACGTGTTTGATAAAACTGCAGGGAAGTGAAAGGGAAAGTATGATGAGTGAATTATCTCTTAAACAAAATGATTAACACTCATATTGGTATATGCTGCTACCAAGGGTGAATAGGTCCCTCTGCCCTTCCCCCTCCCCCCCCCCCCAAAAAAAAAAGAAGAAAAATTATGATGCTTTTGATGCTCAATGACAGTGGCATTTTCATTATCTTTTGATTTTATGTTTAATATGATTTGTGTTGGTAATATCTTGCTATTTGTGTAATTTTGCTTTATGAAATTCTATCATGTTGATGGTTAATTATATGTTTATGGGTAGTATACCCAACTAACAGTTTCACTTTCCATACACAAGTTTTCAAAGTGACACAGTTCACCAAACCCGGGACCACACCTTGGCTCCATCTCTTTAAGCAAGTCTACAACTTCTCCCATACACTCTGTCTGATTTACATGTTCTGGGCAGCAGTGGTAAGAACGGTAGGGGCCAGGGGGGAGTATTGGTCCTTGATAGCAGTACCATGCTTTGTGTTGGCCAAGATCAAGCCTCTGTTATTGTGTCTATGATACATGATATAATTGAACATACAGGGAAGGTTACTATACCAAACACAGGGGACACACTTATTCTGGATAAATTGTAATCTGCAAGACCAAGTTAATTCCACATTTCTTGGAAGGTTTGTCTTCTTTTCTTCTTTTGACTTATTCTGGATCTTAATTTGACAGCTGGTGCACAACAGGGAAGGTTACTATACACAGGAGACATACTTGCTGCGAATTTTGGGTCAATCTCTAATATATTCCCTTAAATCTCTTTGCTAGTGGTGGACTTTTACTGTAAACCATCTGATGTTATGCTACGGTTAGCTATGATGACTGCAAGGACAAGGAATTGACTATGCAGAGGATTGGGGAGGAGTTTTTCAAGCACAAGCCCATCTTGGATAAAGCTAAAGTGTTAAAGCTTTTATGGGGTGGGTAGTGGCGAAGCTAGTAAGGGTCAAGGGGGTCAGTTGACCCCCTAGCTTTTTTGGGAAAACAAATAAGCCAGTTTGAGCTATTTTGATAGTTATAAACAAATATATAGCATATTGTTGCAAAAAGTGTAACAAAAGTTGTAGTGGTTGGATGGTTCAATCCAGGGATTCATGTAAGCGCGTTAGTACTCGCTGAGGTCATGAGTTTGAGGGGTGTTTGTAACACTTTAGCCAATTTCTTCCCTACGGCTACGTTTTAGCTTTTAACCTTGTTGCCGCATCAATACCCAGAGGTCATGAGTTCGAGGGGGTGTTTTAACACTTTAGCCAATTTCTCCCCCAACGTTTTAGCTTTAAACGTTGTTGACACCTCCAAATTCAAGTCCATTCTTAATTTCTTATGCTCAATTTATCAATTTTTCATAAATTTGTATTGAATAATTAATAAGTCCGTTCTTATGCTCAATTTATCAATTTTTCTTAAATTTGTATTGAATAATTAGTAAATTTGTTAATTTTTGTGATGAAATCATAATCTATTTTTGTATTTTTATTTTCAAAAATTATCTCAGTAAACTTCCCCGTTCTTTTATACGGTTGGCTGCGGTGTGATGCGGTGCAGTGTAGTGGAATTGTGGTGAGTTGTGGTGGGTTTGAAAAAGTTGTGGTGGGTTGTGGAAAGTTGTGATAAGTTTTGGTTTTAATAATTGTAAATGTGTTGGAAAATGTGAAGTTGTGGTGAGTTATGGAAAGTTTAACTTTTAATAAAAAGATAAATTAAATTAGAAAAAGTAGATTGTGGTGGGTTGTGGTAGATTATGTAGGTTGTGGTGGAATATAGCAAGTTGGGGTGAGGTATGGCACCGCAGCCAGCTAACCGCATAAAAGAACATGACCTTTGTGTTATTTGAATATGTTAAGTTTTTAAATTTTGTTCCAATATAATTTTTCTTTTTTTTTTTATTAAATTTGATCCTGACACCCTGGTATCTAGTCCTGGCTTCCGCCACTAGGGATGGGTATATGTCAAATAGCTTGGTTGTTGTAACTTTGTGAAAATTTACTACCAGCCTCCTAGCTGTTTCCTTGGCATTTATGGCCATCCTTATTTGTAATTGTTATCTACTATCCATTAGTTTGAATAAATTTGTTGTTAGTTTAGTCAAATAGTTATTTTCAATATTGTTATTTATATTTGGCAAGATCAAATTATTTTAGTGAACATATTTATTTTGACATACGCCGTACATCGCATTGATTTAAGACTATTTATACGTATGTCCATAGTATTAAAGTTAGACTTGGGTCATTAACAATCATATTATATAAAAAAAAAAAAACTTGAATTATATGTATATCCATATCTGATAATATTTATTTATATGATTTTTCCTTTTTAATTTGTATGTACTACTTATACGTACTATAATTGTCATTTTTTACTATATAAATATGAGATTCATGTTGCTTTTGATTATGCTTTGTTTTTTTCTTTTAAAATTCAAAATGATCACTAAGTATAATTGTATATTTTCTTTCCACTTGAATTATTAGTTCCAATGTATTTTTTAATTTTATATTTCAAACAGGCACTTAGTTCATTCCGTGCATCGCACGGGTTGAGGCATAATAATAATAATAATAATAATAATAATAATAATAATTACAAAATTTTATTTAAAAAAATTAATCGAAAAAAACCCAAAAAACACGGTTGTCGCGCGCAAATTGCGGCAACATCGTGGTGCCGCCACAATTTGCGCGCAGCAACCGTATTTTTCTGGGATTTTTCAATTATTTTTTAAAACTAAAATTTTGTAAATATTAATATTATTATTATAATTATAATTATTATCATTATTATTATTATTATTATCATCATCATTATTATTATCATTATTTATATTCAAATTTTGTAAATTCGACAAAAATAACACTGTAACTTAATATTAATAATGACAATATTTACAAACTTTTATTTTAAAATAAAGTAAATTAATCAAAAAAACCAAGAAAAGCACGGTTGTCGCGCGCAAATTGCGGCGGCAACTGTGCTTTTCTTGGTTTTTTCGATTATTTTTTTAAATAAAATTTTGTAAAATATTATTATTATTATTATTATTATTATTATTATTATTATTATTAAAGAGAGAAACTAGAGAGAAGTTATAGAGTGAAATTGTAAGGGTCAAGAGCGTTATTGAAAATTATTATAAAAAAAGTGGGCAACATTAGTTAAAAAGGGGCGATGAATAGTAAATGGAAAACAAAATTACCACAGGCATACCGCTGAAATAATGCATAATTTCACCAAAAAAAAAATATATCATATCACGTCCCACTAAAATGGAAATGAAGGCTCAAGTAAACAATCTCAAACATGCAGATGTAGATTGCACAATATAAGTACAGGGTTTTTACAGCTGGGGCATAAAGAACTTCCCCCCCCAAAGAACAATGAAATACATGTTTAGCAAAACTAAACTACAGAACTTAAAGAGTCTCTAAATCACCCATCATCAGTGTACGTTATGGCCACAATAACAATGGTGAAGGTAAACATAACGGTCACCAAAGGGAACAACAACCTCACCTTTCTATTTAAACCACCCTCCTCGCTTCCCCGTCTCTCTAACTCCACTTCTTGTAGAAGTTTCCGGACTTCTTCTATATCGGAATCTTTCGCAGCTTTGATTAGTCGACCTTCTACACTTTCAAGCTTGGCAAGTCTTTTGATTCTGGCGACATTGTTGGACGACCATAAAAACCCTGTCATCTTCCACAAGAGGATACCAACATAGATGGCCACTACACAGTCCACAGTGTAATGATGGCGCTCCCTGATTTCTCTCTGTGCACTGTGCATCACTAGAAGCCATATGAGAACTGAGCTAAATCCTCCATAAGCTTCCTGCAGAAATAAATCAAAGTATATTGTGCTGAATAAGATCGTAAACTGGAGGACTGTTGCAGCATGATTGGTAACATGGTCACTTTGTAGACAAAACGAACGATGCTACCATCAAGAACAAAGTAGTACTCTGAATAGAATACATGTACAAAATGTTGCTCTTGCACTCAGCTTTAAGGATCCTTTATGAAATCATATGAATAAGGCAGATTTGACAAACAGGTCATACAGATGCAGATTAGGACAAATTACATCATAATGGCTCGATGGAACATCAAGCACACCTCAAGTTCTGGTCATGTCATTCAGGTTCTTATCATATTCCAATGTTATCAATCTATCCAAGTTTCAATCAGCCAAGCTATAAATTCTGGGTCATGCCTATCCAAGTTGAAATCAAAATGGCACCACTGTATTTTGAACTGACACAAGGTCTGGTTTTGGGTCATTTTGGATCTCATAATCTGGTACATAACAACCTTGCCCACAATATATGCACAGCTAAAGAAATCAGCAGACTTCAAATAATCCTGCGAAATACATGTCCAGATCATTTCTTCATTTCTACTAAAGGAACAGACCTAACAATGTATAATTCCAACATTCATCCAATTTCCCCATATTAAAAATATCAAATTGGGAACAACATAGAATTGGAAACAATACCGTCCAAGCCATGGCTGTCAGCACGGCTACCAGCATGTGACCACTGTACAGGAGGTCATTACAGCCACCTGAAGCTCTCTTAAGCAGGTGATACCAGGAAGGTCCCTCAGAAGGAGTTGGCCGTAGAAAATCAATAAGAAAGCTCATTGAACCCCAATCAGGACGATAATCACCATGTATCTCACCGGGATCAGCTGAAAGAAAATAATGTTGATGAGTAAACAAAAGAATATTACAAAGACATGCAGGGGATGTCACCCATTTACAAAAGGTGCAGGTATGAAAACACTCAAGCCCTCAGGCTCTCATCAATAATATTACCAACAAAATCCAAAACATTCAAGTTTCTAGTGCCCTTAAGCACTACACTCCAACTACACAACATCTTCAGAAAATATAGTCTGAAATCAATTAAGGGACAAAGCTTGAGAGTCATATGGACAAACATTCTCATCATTATCCTCAAGTGGCCCACCAAATGGCTAAAGCTCCTTTGTAGAAAACCCCACTCCCTTATGCTCACCAGCAAGAGTCCTACAAAAACTCCTAATAATGAAAGACCCTTGAGAGACATGAAGACGAACAGTCTCATCATTATCCTCATGCAAAACCACCCTAAACCCCAAAGATGAAGATACTAAATATGAATGTCAATGTCTAATTGTAAATCACATCAATATGAGTAAGGCAAGTGCTGAAAAATCAGCAATCCACACATGCAGACATGCCGCTCACTAAGATCCTGTAATCATATAAAGCACAGAATAGAAGAAACTACATGAAAAGATAAGTCAAACATAGAGGAATCTACGATCTTAGTCAACATAATCTAGATAGCACAATTTCATTAGTGAAATTCCGCCCTTAACCCAACTGATAGGATAATTCTGTTTGCCAATCATTTCTCTGCAATCATTTCAGCTTGGATCATGGTTGGACTATGTGAACATGCTTCATGAAGTTGTCACTCCATCCTTTTTAGTAGAGCAATTGGCAACTAAAGGGTTTCTAACCAAGGTCTAACACAAAAAGCATCCGTTTAATTGAGGGGGAATGCAACATATCTAATTGTCCAAACCCTTCTTAGCCAGAACTCTAGGACATTGATCGCACTTTGGAATTTATATGAGAGAAACTAGTTTCCAATTTTTTAAAGTTTGGCAAAATGATAGGAAGGCAATGATTCTTCTGAATCAACATGCAAACCCAACTTCCTTCAAGTGAAATGGAAGCAAGTATCACTCAACATGTATGATCTGATTTATATTTGGGACTGGGTATATGTGGGTGGCATAGCCTTGCCTTCAAGAGAATCATCTTCAAAGGTTTCACCGAACATCGGAAAATTGTGCACACATTTATTTCTACAATGTTTTGCCCCGGCTCTTACAATCTTATGATTCTACGATACCAAAAGCTTTTTATCAATCCAACTTCTGTTAGAATCTCAATCTAATTAGGATCTTATGTATTGCTTCATATATTTTACATTAGAATAGTAATACGATTCTATGATCCTACGACCTAATCAACAATCTACCTTCAACTTGATGATATTTCATACAATATTAAGTTCAATAATTTATTACAACATAAGTTTTTGTATCAAAATTATCCACTAAAATATAGTTTAATGTGCTATTTTTAAGGAAATTGGATCATAGTGCATTGTACTTTAGGCCTTGGGATTATGGTAAACCAACCTTAAAAATTGTATCACAGTGAACCAAATTGTGAAATATTGAACTACAGTGCACCGCCATTGAGTTGGGTGAAACCAAAGTGTGACAGATTGGACCCCAGTAAGCCAAACATTTCATGGCTAGGATTTTCGTACACCATAGTAAGACAGATTTGATTGTAGCAGTCCAAACATTTCAACCATTAGATTGTGCTACACCAAACTATGACAATCCAGCGAGTACGATTCAACCAATTCAGTGGCGGTACACTGTAGTCCAATAGTTTCACAATTTGGTTTATTGTGATACAATTTCAAGTTTAGGGCTTACCACAATCCTAAGGCCTAAAATACGGTGCACAACAATCTAATTTTCCTTTTTTAATATAATATGCATTATGATATTATATATAATATTGTATTCTTTTCATTATTTCAATAAAATGTTACTCTTACAATCAATGATTCAATTATATTTTCTGATTATATGATTTTGATTATAATGATTCTTGTTGCTACCGAAATAAAATTTTTCTTCATTAGTTAATGTTTCTCCATACCAGACGCTCTTGAAGTACAACAATGCTCACACAACAACAGCAACATAAGCTCACAAACTCTTTGTCATCCCAAACGACTGCCTTGTCCACTTTTTTGGCAGCAAAAATAGATACCCTCAGACCAGTGTCCAAATTTGAATTGGACTACAGCTTCTATCCACAGTAAAAATCATTAGGCAGTCAATTTTATAATCGACACTTCATCAGATACAGCCACTCTGCTAATCAGGTAACAATTGCTCATATTTACAAAAACTTACACCCTGATTACACAAAACTCCAGGAGTAAAATGTTAACCTTTTTTAGCCCCACATGGAGCAGACAGCAGTAGATAGGCAGAACATAGCGGCCATGTTTGATAAATGGCTTATTGCTCAAAAATGACTTATTGGGGTGATTGGTTATTCGACCAAGCCAAAACAATTGTTAGGTAAATGGCTTATTCTAACAGTCTTTCACCCGAATAAGCCATTTTTCAATAGGTTGAAATGTCTAGCCTATTCAAGTTGGCTTATTGGGTTTGAATAGTAAAAGACACTTGTTTATTATTATAAAGTACATATCCTTTTACTCTCTTTCCGATATTCAAACCTACACTTACTACAAATTTGAATTAATTAATGAAGTAACAAATCATTCTTATCATCAATTTATTCACAACAATTTTTATCATCAATTTATTCATAATTTATTTTAGTTGTAGCAAAAAAAAAATTTAATTAAAGATCAATTCATCATTAATTTACATAATGATGCTTACATTCGTATTTATCATTAAGGCCCTGTTTAGCAACTAGCTGGTAGATGTTAGCTTGTAGTTGTTAACTGATAGCTGTTTGACTTTAGCTGTTTGGGTTAGCTAATTGCAAGAAAAGTGCTAGGTGAAGTAGCTTGTTGTTAAATACCTCCAAAAGCTTCATCTAGTAGCTTTTTGAAAACTAGCTTATTGAGTCCAAAAAGCTAATATAAAAAGCTACTTACCCAACACCTCAAATAGCTTTTTAACCTTGGTCAAAAGGCTAAAAGCTACCCAAAAAGCTGGGTAGCCAAACACCCCCTAAATTTTAATTTTTATTGTAGATTACAATTGCATGACTATTTAGTTTTTTCTTTATGAAAAGTGAATAGAGTTGATTATTTATTGTCTAAATATCATTAGTCAAAAAAATTGCTTTAAAAAAATGTTTACAAAAAATTCTAAATTAACCATTGTATAGCATTGACTTTGAAGTTCTAAATAAACAAATAATATTACAAAAAGTAGGTATGACATGAAGTGATCTAAATTAGAATTATAATTACTAAGAAAATAAATTTGCATATTTCACAGTAGTCTAATTATTCATCAAAAGCATTGAACAAATACTAAATATATAATGTTCAATAAAAACTAAATCAATGAAGGACACATGGAATTCTACCAAATATTACTTTCACAAACAGCTAAGTTTACCAAACACTTGTTTTTGAAACAACTAATTGAAACAGCTGGTCAAAACAACGAATACAAACAGCTGGTCAAAACAACCAATTCAAACAGCCAACAGTTGTTTGCGAAACATGGCCAGCAAGTATATATGAGCAAAAGACTTACCATAAGCAAAATCCTGATATATCACCTGATGAATAGCTTCCGCATCTGAAGCATAAGGAACATAATATTTTTGTGCCCAACGATGAGGATGATGAGGGAGTCGATAGCGCGCCGCGGCACACCATGGGCGAGGAGATGGTAGAATTGTTGATATGAAAGTTATTGTACGCAACACCCGACCAACTGCCATGGTAAACAAGTACCTTGCTCCAAGTCCAAGACCAGGGGCTTTCACATGGCCAAATAGCACAGAGAAACCGAGCATAATAAACAACATCAAGTAGTGATGCAGCCCTACAATATGTGCTCTCAAAATGTCAACAGCGATTTGAGGAAGGTGCTCATTCAAAGCCAAAAGCAGCCACTGCCCAGTATCAGGAAGAGGATTTGTATTTCTGTCACAGATCATACAAAAAGAGCTTGATTAGAAAGTTGATTGGCCTTTTGAGTTTTGACTGAAATCATTCGTGACTTCAAGGGCATACTCAATCCAAAAAAGGTGACTTTGCACCATGATCAAGAACTTGACACTAACCATATGAAGTTCTAACAAAATAAAGTTTGAAATTACGAAGGGTTAATCTCTTAACCTCCAGATTTCTCTCCTTCCAAGTGCACCACTAAATTGACAAAGGTATTAGCATCCACATGGTTAGAATCCAACTCTTCCTCGATCTTCTTCCCCAACGCACTAGGAAAACTCTTACCCCTCAAGGTTGCACCCAACTAACCCCAATCAAAGAAAATAACATATGCCATAAAGCAAACACCCACCCACAATGGATAAGAAGGTTATGAAGGGACTCTTCTTCCACCAAACACATAGAACTGCTAGCCAACTTCAAATTTACATCTTCAGTGGGTGTCTTTCATTTGTTGGCAGCCCATGTAACAGGAGCTTAGAACATTCATATAGCTTAGTGTGTGAAAACAGTTTGGGTCAAGACCTTAAACATCTCTTTATAATAACAATGCACAGTACTGCCCAATTGTGTGAGGAGGACAAAAACAGTTCAGGCAATAAAATCTACAAAGAAGTTCCATTATCTCAACAATGTGAAAACAAAGAACTTGTACCTAAAATAAGAGAAGATATTCTTTCAGTTGTTACTTATACATGATGCCCTATTCTTCCAAGAGAAAGATTTAAATGATGAGAAAGAAAAAGAGAAAAAAGGTACCGATGCCAGTGATGTCCGAGAAGGGCAGTGACAAAGCGAACAGAGAGAACTTCGAAGAGGAAAGCAGAGAGGAGGAAGATGACGGAAGCGAGGAAAGGGAGAGCAGAGCGGAACTCTGGGAGCCAGTGCTTGTAAAAGAAGGCGCGAGTGAGGGCGAGAAGAGAGAGAATTGACCAGAGTGCTGGCTGTAGCCGACGGTGCCATATCGGTGAGATCTCCCGGAGATAGTCAATGGCTATGTACGACACTGCCGCTATCGCCAGCCCACGCCCCCCCGATCCCCCGCCCTTGATCGGTGCCGACCACGTCATCACCCCCTCCTACTGTCTAGTACTACCTCTCTACTCTCACACTCTTTTTTAACACTCATCCAATCTAACACTAGTAAACAGAGACAACTATTTCCAACTAATTAGGTTTTATGAAAGTAGGATATTAGCCTCAAGGTTTTTTTATTTGATAACATATATCGCCACATATATGATATACCAACATCTTTTACCGTTGAAACTAACTAAAACCTTAAAACAAAATTCAATTTTTGCGGTTTGAATCAAAACTTTATGATATGATAGGATGCAGTAAAAAAAGTTCAAATATGAATTTTGAGCTCCAAAGATTTTCATTTCTAACATATATCACTAGTTATGTCGACATTTTCTGCCGCTAAATCTGTAACGCCCCCAGATTAAACTAGCATCTGATTAAAGTCAAACACTCCTTAACCCAATGATTAGCGTAGCGGATTAAAGAAACCCAAGAGTATCACCATCGTCCTAAATAAAGGATAAGGCCAAATAACCAACACGAGACAATGCATGATACTTCAAATACACTAGACAAGGCATAGAATTCTTGAAGAAGTGTTTAAAAATAATACATAAACTCAACTGTACCATACTTGACTATTAGACCACCACTTTACAAATTATGACCAAAAAAAAAAAATTTACAATCACCCTTATGAAACAGAGGTACTTCCACCCAACGCAAGGAAAAAGACTTTCATAAATCATAGATACATCAATCATGATAGCGAAAAGCCACAATCGTACTACAAATCCTTAATCACCAATGTTAGGTTTTATGGCCCAAAATCAATTTGAAGGAAGGAAGACGCTGCCCCCTTTGTCTACACACTACCAGCGACATCAACAGAAGCACGCAAGGGCACGACGCGGCCAGCGCTCTTCAGACGCTGCCAACATTCTTCAGATGTTACCAGCGTTCTTCAGACGCTGCCATCATTCTTCAGGCGCTGCCAACGTCCCAAGGCGGCGTGGTTTGTCTGCGGCGGTTACTCCCTTTTATTTCTAGGTTTTTTGTAATATTTAACCTAGTTTCCTTTTCCTTCATTCTACTATAAATAGAGGTCTTTATTCTCCTTGTAATATGTGGCAAGCGGCAGACGTAGTAGATGTGAAAGCCTTCAAAACTCCCCACGAGGGAGGTACGGTGTTATTTCCACATCTTTACCCTACTTATCCCTAGATTGTGAGAGTGTATGAGAGATTATATTTCAACTCTTGTAATATCTTCTTTTCTACTAGTGGATACTGTTTGCCGCCCGTGGGTTTTTCTCCGAGTTCTTCGGTTTCTCACGTAAAATACTGTCTCACCCATATATCTATATTCTTGCCTCTCTATTATTATCCTCGATTCCATAATCATCCTAAATTTCCTTCCGCTGCATATATTGCTCTTTTTTACACCCTAACAAGTGGCTAACAACTGGCAACAGATCTGAATCCGATCCTAACAAGTGGTATCAAAGATAGGTTCAATGAGATTCAGATCCTACCGGAGTCAGGTTGAATTCCTTCAAGAGCAGGGTACAGCCAGATTCAGTCAAATTTCTATCTTACTAGAGTCAGGTGATATTCCTTCAGAGCTGGATACAACCAGATTGAATAAACTTCTAATCCTGCCGGAGTCAGGTCAAATTCCTTCAGAATCGGGTTCAATCAAATTCAGAAAGAAGTCAGAATTTGGTTATTAGATTTCGGGTGATAGAGTGCTGTTAACAGGATGACGTCAAGAAGTTCATCGGCAAGATCAAAATTCAGGGTTCTATGACACTATCGGAGATTTTGGCCCAACGTGGAATTTGTTGGGTTTTATGGCCCAAAATCAATTTGAAGGAAGAAAGGCGCTGCCCCTTTGTCTACACGCTACGAGCGGCATCAACAGAAGCACGCAAGGGCACGACGCTGTCAACGCTCTTCAAACACTGCCAGCATTCTTCAGACGCTGCCAGCGTCCCAAGGCGGCATGGTTTGTCTGCGGCGGTTACTCCCTTTTATTTCTAGGTTTTTTGTAATATTTAACCTAGTTTCCTTTTCCTTCATTCTACTATAAATAGAGGTCTTTATTCTCCTTGTAATATGTGGCAAGCGGCAGACGTAGTAGATGTGAGAGCCTTCAAAACTCCCCACGAGGGAGGTACGGTGTTATTTCCACATCTTTACCCTACTTATCCCTAAGTTGTGAGAGTGTATGAGAGATTATATTTCACCTCTTGTAATATCTCCTTTTCTACTAGTGGATACTGTTTGCTGCCCGTGGGTTTTTCTCTGAGTTCTTCGATTTCCCACATAAAATATTGTCTCACCCATATATCTCTGTTCTTGCCTCTCTATTATTATCCTCGATTCCATAATCATCCTAAATTTCCTTCCACTGCATATATTGCTCTTTTTTACACCCTAACAAGTGGCTAACAACTGGCAACAGATCTGAATCCGATCCTAACAACCAATCTATAAAACTAACACTTAAAGAAAGAAAACTTTCATTACTACTGCTCATGGATACGGAAAGCCACAAGAAAGAAGATCTATGACACAATAATTGTCTACTTTAGACAAACTAAGGAACTTTATGTTCCCCATTCTAACATGTGTTCTTGTTTGAGCTGGTTTTTGCTACCTTAAAATTACCACTTAAAAGAAAACACAAAAACAAATTATCACGAATGTGTGAAAACTCAATATGCATATCCCTATACAGTCAAACTTATTTAAGCGATTCATTTTATTTCGCACATTTCAATTCATTTTGTAAATTGATAGAGAAGGAAGCAAAGTAAATAAACACGTACTACATGATTAGTATTATCTAAGTGGTTCCCTAATTGAAATCATCGGACTAAGTCTTCATATGTGCATACATGGAGTATCCAGATGGAATTAACAGGCTGACACTAGCCAAGTTATGAAGTGAATAATGCACTTTGGCACAAATGAAAATTGGACGGGACGGCATTTATGTGAGAAAAACATGTAAAACATTGATTGTTCATGTTAGATAACATTCATATTTTATTTGTACTTAAAGAGTGAGTTTGGGTAAGACACGAACAATATGCGTACCTTAAAGTTGTAAGTGTTGGTGGAATAATCTGAAAACTTGGGTACTCAAACAGAAAGTAGCAACGACCCCTTGAGCCATGTTTAGACCTAATTTTGTGTCTAAATAACGCCTTAATTCTTAGGCTTTTGACTCGTTTCGTGTTTATTTTTATGATTTTTTAGTATGTTTTTGGTTATTTTGTAGGTTTTGGCGTTTTACACAAAAACGTAGCAAAAAGGGCCATTTTAGAGCAATTTTTTGGTGATTTCCCGAGCCGAGCCGGATCGATAGCTGAGGCGGATTTGACCCGGGACCACCTTCCCTTCACTTGGTGCAAATCAGTGAGGTAACACCCGCTACTATCCTTGTAGCGGGCGTTACATACCTTGGAACGAAGGAAGGAACAAAAGGAAGAAAAGAGGACGGTAGGCCCCGCCACCTTGGGCGTGGCACCCGCTACCCGTGGTCGACTAGAACAAGACAGAACCTACTGTCTCTCGAAGCGAAAATCTCCTTTGGATTTCGCATGGTAACGCCCGCTACCACTTTGGTAGCGCCCGCTACCTCAGCTGGGATAGGAAGACAGCACCCGCGGTCGGATGGACAGCAGCTGCGGTCGATTGAAGCCCAAAATCGCCCAACAGTCTTCGCAGGGTAGCACCCTCCACCCTACTGGTAGCGCCCGTTACCTCCCATGGACAGCCAGAGACCGCACCTGCGGTCTCCTACTTTCTGCGCGTGTTTTCGACTTAAAGTGCTGCGTTTTGCCCAACTGTTTTGCCTTGTATATATACTCCTCTTTGACGATTTCTTGAGGGGTTAGCTCCTAGTGTTAGACATTATTTTCCAGCCTTGTAATTAGGAGTTTTAGAGAGATATTAGAGAGAGATTAGTCTAGGGTTTGGTGTATTTTGGATTGTTTTCAAGATTGGAGGATTCAAACAATTGAAAGATTGTGGGATTATCATTCCCTTTACTTTTCTTTGTTCATCTACAACATTTTGATAAGTATTCTCTTCCCTTAACTCTTTTATTAATTGCTTTGCTAATTACTTTCTTGCTTGTTTAATTGCTTTGCTTGCTATTTCAATTGTTTTACTTGTTTATGGTTGTTTGATGTTAGAAATCATGCTTAGGGTTGGTTTTGTTGATGTAGTTAGCATAGTTGTGATGGGTAGTGGCTAGAACCCTAATGGGTTAGAGGGTAATTAAGGGTGTGAATGGGTAACTAGGTATGGGTTAGCAATATTAATGAGTAATTAGTTGGGAAATCAATTTCTCACTCCTTTCCTTCCCTCAAGTGGGATGTATTTGGGTCCGAAAGCTCCCGAATACATCCAACACTTGTGTTGGAAGGTTGGAGATGGGATAGTTAATGCTCACCCACGAAAGTGGAAGGAGGTTAACTAGGGAATTCCGTTTCATTAACCCTCTGGGTCTGTGGTGGACTTTGGGGAAGTTAATCCGGACTATCCTTGAAAGAGGAAGCTCGGTGGGTATTTTCTAACGGAATTGCCATTTGATTTTCTTCCTTCTTGCTCTCTTGTTGCAAGACCTATCCCCTTGTTCCCGTTTGCATCCCAAAAAGCCCCCGAAACCCATTGTTTCACCTTGACTAACCTTAGGTTTGTTTCTCGCTTTGTGACCGTCTCTTCCAACCAATTGCCTTACCTTAGCGATCTTAACTCGACCGTAGACCGAGTTTCTTAGCCAAGGCCCCTAGCTCCTCGAGAAGAACGATATAAAAAAACCGGGGTACAAAAACCACGTTCCACAAAATGGCGCCGTTGCTGGGGAGCAAGCGCCCCTAGCTTTGTTTCTTGGTCTTGAGTTGTTTAAGATTGTTTTCATGCTAGAAATTAGTTTGTTCCAAATCCAATGAATTTGATGCTTTTCTATTTCTTGTAGGAGGTTTCGAGTTCTAATGGCTGAGGGCCAAGCTGGTTCACCCCGTATCCTTCTATCATATGTCGTTCCATCTTTGGATACGGGAGGCAACCTGATCACTTTACCACCGTTACCACCCAATGTCGTATTCGAATTCAAACTGTACTTACTTGAAGTCTTTTCAAGCAATCAGTTTTATGGAGACAAATCCGAGAGTCCTATTGCACACATCGAGAAATTTGAAGATCGGATTAGTTTCGTGCAAGTTCCTGGTTTATCTTCTGAATTTATGAAATTGAAGTTCTTTCCTCTAACTCTTATGGGGAAAGCAAAGACATGGCTTCAAACATGCCCTCCCGGCACATATTCTTCATGGGAGGTACTTAGAAGAGATTTCCTGCACCGATTTTTCCCAGCGGATGAAACTTATCGACTCCGGCAAGTTATTATGTCTTTCAAGCAAGAACCCGGAGAAGATCTTTTTGAGGCTTGGGGGAGATTTAAGAGTTTTCAACGCCAATGTCCACATTACAATTTACTAGATTGGATGCTACTTCAACACTTTTATTATGGGCTAAGTGATTCCTACAAAGAGTCTATTAATCGTGCATCCGGAGGGATGTTTTTAAAGAAGACTGCGGAGGAAGTGATAAGCCGCAAGTGCACGGGTGAAATTGTAGCATAAATCAATGTCGTTCCCACAGGGATTTTTCCTTTCAACGCACTGAACTAGCCTCCTAGTTGATCGCTAAGTCGATCCGTTTTTTGGTTTGAAGTAACTAATTCTAAATCTAATCACAATCAAGAACTAAACAAACTAATATTCACAAAACTATTCTGATTTAATCTAGGAAAATGGACGTTCAGGGGATGAAACCTAAGTTAAATAACGAATCAACGATGTGGATTGAACTTTCATTTCATTAATTTGCACAATCAAGGTTCGATAATAGCATAAAACACTTCGCAATGAGATTTTGTCACTAGAGCGAATTGCCAAGACTAACCAAGCACCTACTTTCGTGGTTATTTCGATTTAGTCAAGGTTAAAGTTCTAATTATCTCAAGAACCCTAGTTAAAACTTCTATGTCTAGATAATTTTAACTAGTTTAATCTAGGTTTTCGGGTAATCAAACTTCTCCTTTCGGTACTTCATCCAACAACCTATTAACTTGCAATTGGTGATCAAGAAAAAGCAATGACAATTCAATTCAAAGACCAAATAGATTGAAACAAACTAAATTCATGATAATTCAATCCAACAAAGTCAATTCATCAAGCAACTTCAAAGGTTCATCCCCTTAACTAAAAAGAACTACTCACTATTCATGTTTGAAACTACAAAGCAATTAAAATCTATTCTAGAAAGCATATGAAAATCTATGAGAGAATGAGAAATAAACCAAAGGGAAGAACAATCTTGCTAGGAATCAACTATGGAGAACTTTTGCTCCTCCACTTCAAAGTGTATTCAAGATGCTCTTCAATCTTCAATCTTCTCTCAATCTTTAATGATGGATGGAATATGGATGAGGAATGATATGATTAGGGCATGGAATGGAAGATGGTGGAATGATGATTGCCCTCAAAAACAGCCGAAAACAGCATAAGATAGGCAAATTGGAACTCAAAACCGCCGGAAATGAAGAGACGCAGGCGACACGGACCGTGCCTCCTAGGCACTACCCGTGTCAGTGCACTGCTTCAATTTTTCTCATGTTCTGGTCATAGGCACTACCCGTGCCACTGCAGACACCACCAGTGCCACTGATAACTCGGGCCTAGGAGCTCTTTGGACTTCTGTTTGGGCCTTGGGTGATCCAACTTCTCACTTCTTGGTCCTTTATACACACAACTTGGATCTACACTTGATTTTTGGCTCGGTTTACATCGATTCTTCACAAATTCCCTACAAAACTCACCAAACTCCAAACCAAGCGTAATATGGGAAATTCGGGTATAAAATAATATAATCAAATCAAATATTCCCCAAATTCTCATCAAAACAACCAAGTTTTCATATATACAAGAAGCACTTATCAAAATCCCCCATGCTTAGTCCTTACTTGTCCCTAAGCAAGTCCAAACTCAAAAGAAAAGGCAAAGAAGGAAAATGAAAGAAAATAAAAGAAAACGGGACAAAAAGACTCAAAGAACTCAAAGCAAAAATAAAAAGATTCAAAAGTAAAAATTAACAAAAATGAAAATATTTATTTAATTACAACTCCGCAAGATGGCAATGATAGAACATTCAATCAACCCAATCTAATCTAAAGTACAACCCAAGAGTGAAGAAAAAGCCAAGTTACATGAGTAGATGAAGACAAATTATACAAGAATGGCACTCATCAAGATCAACCAATCACCCTTATTCACCGATGATATAAGAAGGCATATGTTAAGCATGAAACTAGGTAAGATGGAGAACAAACTCACTTTTGGGAATGTGGAAACACTCCTCTTATGTGTTTAAATGTGAATAAATCATTGAAGGTTCGCTCAAATACTCAAACCAAAGCTACAACCAACCACGTACTTGCTAAGAATCTCAACTTTCCACCGCAAATTTGCAAAGCAACAATGACAATCAAGAGGACTTTCAAGGTTGTAACGGGGCTAGGGTTAAGGGTAAGGAGTGGATAATATTTGGGAAGTGTGGAGCTAAAAGCCAAAGCTTGAAATTATTCCGCACCAATTCAACATACATACATTCATCTCACCACTTATAATCAATCCAAAACAAACCCACTATCAATTGGAAACTCGCCTCAAAAACAAAACAAAAGAAACCAAAAGTCAAGCACTTTATTCTCTTTTTTTCTTTTTCCGGAATTCTCCGATTTTTTTTCTTTTCCACTTTTTTTCTTTCTTTCTAATTTTCTTCTTCTTTTTTTCACCTTTGATTCAAACACACACACAAACAAACAACATCACACTTATATACAACTCACTAGGCAAGTTCCAATTCTACCCAACAACCTCAATGTACATAATTTGGGGAATCAAATCAATATTTACAACTCAAACCAATCCCCATCACAAACCAAACCACCAAAGTAACCATAATCAACCCAACTTCAAACTCAAAACATTTCAAGCAATGGCTTAAGGGTAGGAAATATATAATCGGCCAAGGCTTATAATGTGGGTTCAAGAAAAGAAAAAGTCAAGGCAAGAAAGGGGCTAACTACGGATTTTTTGATATAATCGGGTGGTCAAGGCTTGCGGGTTCAATTCCTAATGCCTCTATCATCTTGTCAATGTACAACGGCATAGCAATTTCAAGGAGATGCAAAGCAAATGAAGGAGGATGCCACAATGGAGAGTCACTCATGGAAATAAGACCAATAAAAATGATTAGTCTTTTCTTTTAGGCTTATGTGGACTCACGGGTAGCGATCAACAATTATTTCCCAGTTTAAAAGATATGCATATGCGCAACTCACTCTTAAAATAGTGACAAAAGTAAACGATCTCATTATCCTAGCACAATTCTCACAACATTTAGCTTCACAACTCGTGTCAATTCACAGTCTTTCACAAACGGGCTATACAAGATCAAATCAAGTCAAAAGAAAACTATCTCGCCTAATCCTGTATATCAAACAGTTTTTTTTTAATTTTCTGATTTTTTCAATTTTTTAAAAACTTTTTACAAGACTCAAAATGAAAATAAGAAAACGAAAACGAACTACGAAAAGAGGAAATTAAAACTACAAGCAAATCTAGAAAACAAAGAAAATAAAAACAAAACAAAAGAAAAAGACTCAAAACAAGTTAAAAATCAAAAATAAAAACGACTCAAAACACACATATCCACAAAAAGTTACACAAATCCCCCCCATGCTTGAACCGAGCATTGTCCGCAAAGCGAAACATCACTCGAGAAGCAAAGGAAGAAAACACAAATCTAGAAAAATCAAAAATAAAAAGAAGAAAAATAAGGAAAAAATTTAGAAAATCCTAAAAAAATAAATAAAATAAAATGAAAATAAAATCGAAAAAGCTTGGGTTGCCTCCCAAGAAGCGCTTGTTTAATGTCCTAAGCTGGACAAGGTACCTCTCAACTCGGTGAATAGTCCATAACTCCATAGCCAAGGGCTTTTGGAGCTTCACATTGCATAGTACCTCCAAACATCTTCAAATTGACCCCACAGCTTGGGTCAAACTCATCACCTCCTTCAAAAATGGAAGGATCTCCATCAGCAAACCTGAAAATCTCATCCAATGTACCCTTGTTAATAGCATAAGGCATGTTCTTGATGATGTTAGGTGGGAGCAAAATTTCTTTTATTTTCACCCTTGCATCGCCAAGTTCATGGCCTTTATCAATAAATAAACCACAAGAATTTGCAACAAAATGGTCATGAGATTTCTCAAGCTTTTCACTCTCCACTACATGCACACAATCATCTTTCTTTTCACAAATCAAACCATCAACATTCTTATCCTTCTCACCAAACACATCAACACCAAAGCAAGGGGAAACGCCACATGGCAAAACATCACGGAATAAATCAAACTCAAGTTCATGTTCCCCTATCCTAAACTTCATCTTTCCACATTGTACATCTATGACACACCCTACGGTAGCAAGAAAAGGTCTCCCCAAAATGATTTGGGTACGGGAATCTTCAGGCATATCAAGGATGACAAAATCAATCTACACACAAGAATCACCCACCTTAAGGGAAAGTCCTCCAAAATACCCTTAGGGTACTTGATAGAACGATCCGCCATTTGCAATGACATGGTAGTTGGTCTCAACTCTCCTAGGTTCAACCGTTCATACAAAGAATAGGGCATTAAGCTTACACTAGAACCCACATCACACAAAGCTCGGTCAACGGTTAAGCTACCTAGGCCACATGGAATACTAAAGCTTCCCGGGTCCTTAAGCTTAGGAGTAAGCTTGTTAAGAACCACGGAACTACATTCTTCAATCAAAGCAACTTCCTCAATTTCCTCAATTTTCCTCTTTTTAGAAAGGATTTCTTTCAAAAACTTTGCATACAAAGGCATTTGAGATAAAACATCCAAAAACGGCACATTCACATTCAATTGCTTTAACATATTAAAGAACTTGCCGAATTTTGCATCAAATTTAGCCTTAGCATATCTTTGAGGAAAGGGTAACGGTGGTTTGTAAACTCTAGGTGGAGATGAAGGTTGGGTTTCGGTGTTCTCTTTCGAATGCTCACTGTCAAGGTCTTTCTCTCTTTCAAAACCAACAACATTCTCACTAGGCCTCTCAACCTCTTTCTCAACCACAACTCCCCCATGCTTAGCATTTGGCACGCTAGGTCCCTCATATTGTGTCCCACTCCTCAAAACAATGGCATTACATTGTTCCTTAGGGTTAGGTTCGGGCTTTCCGGGAAGCATTCCCGGAGGGGTAGTGGAGGTACTAGCTTGAATGGCAATTTGATTCTCAAGCATTTGAGTGTGGGTGCTCATAAGGTCAACTTTAGTAGCTAAGGCCTTAATCACCTCACCTCATCTTGTCTTTGTTGATGCTCAAATTGCCGTTGTTGATGTTGTTGTTGAGACAACATCAAAGCTTGTATCATGGTCTCTAGGTTAGGCTTTTGGGGAGCTTGTGGAGGAGGTGCTTGGGGTTGTCTTTGTCCTTGGGGTTGACCCATTTGGTTATTGTTCCCGTAAGAAAAGTTCGGGTGGAACCTAAAGCTGGGATTGTAAGTATTGGAAAAAGGGTCAAAGTTTTGCCTATTAGAAGGGTTACCAACATAGTTAACCACTTCGGTCGATTCATTGCTAACCAACCCACTAGGACAATTCAAGGTCTCATGCTCATATGATTGACACGACGCACATGGTTGGGGAGGGGGAGCATTCACATTCAACAAATCCATCTTCTTAGTCATGGCATCCAACTTAGCATTCAACATAGAAATAGCATCAACTTCATACTTACCTCCCGTCCTCTTGAACGGGCTTTAACCATCGGTAGCTATTGATCGCCATCTCCTCAATCGAGTTTGAAGTTCCGCATCGTTTTGGACATGATGTTGCCTCCCGCCGCCAAGATGTTGGCCTCAAGTTGTCATCCACCCCGTTGTAGAAGGCTCAGACGGACCCATGGTTCTAAACCATGGTGGGGGCATTGACGTAAGAGGTCCTTGAACCTCTCCCATGCTTCATAGAGGGACTCATCCGGCTCTTGGACAAATGTTGAGATTTGGTTCCGGAGGCTCGTCAACTTGCTAGGAGGAAAGTACTTTGCCAAGAATAAGCTAGCAAGTTGGTCAAAAGTGGTGATGGCAGAGCTTGATGGAAGAGCATCCAACCACTCCCAAGCCTTCCCTTCAAGTGAGAAGGGAAACAATCGCAGCTTGATTGCATCGGGCGTTGCACCATTTGCCTTAAAGGTCTCACATGCTTGGTTGAATAGGCGAAGGTGCCGGTTGGGATCTTCATTGGGGAGGCCATGGAATGGGTTGGCCTTCACCAAATTGATGAGTGAACTCCTCAGCTCGAAATCATCAGCGGCCACTCTTAGAGGATTAATGGTGGAGGGTTGATTTGTGAAATTTGGCATCACATAGGAGCCAAGCGTGATTCTAGGCTCTTTGCCACCACCGCCGCCGCCACCACCGGACATGGCATTCTTTCGCTTGGAGTTCTCTTCTTGTCTTCTCCAGGCGTGCTCTAACTTTTGCTTCTTCCGCCGGGAGCGAAAGGTTCTTTCGATTTCAGGATCAAACTCAAAAAGTGGAGCTTTTTGCATGCACGTAGAGTAAACCTGGCAATACAAAAACCAAAACACCAAGGAAAATCAAAACAGAAAATAAATGATTTAGGCAACCTTAGGGTATTCGTTCAGTGGCTGGCTAGGGACAAAGTCCCCGGCAACGGCGCCAAAAACTTGATAAGCCGCAAGTGCACGGGTGAAATTGTAGCATAAATCAAGGTCGTTCCCACAGAGACTTTTCCTTTCAACGCACTGAACTAGCCTCCTAGTTGATCGCTAAGTCGATCCGTTTTTTAGTTTGAAGTAACTCATTCTAAATCTAATCACAATCAAGAACTAAACAAACTAATATTCACAAAACTATTCTGATTTAATCTAGGAAAAGGGACGTTCAGGGGATGAAACCTAAGTCAAATAACGAATCAACGATGTGGATTGAACTTTCATTTCATTAATTTGCACAATCAAGGTTTGATAATAGCATAAAATACTTCGCAATGAGATTTTGTCACTAGAGCGAATTGCCAAGACTAACCAAGCACCTACTTTCGTGGTTATTTCGATTTAGTCAAGGTTAAAGTTTTAATTATCTCAAGAACCCTAGTTAAAACTTCCATGTCTAGATAATTTTAACTAGTTTAATCTAGGTTTTCGGGTAATCAAACTTCTCCTTTCGGTACTTCATCCAACAACCTATTAACTTGCAATTAGTGATCAAGCAAAAGCAATGACAATTCAATTCAAAGACCAAATAGATTGAAACAAACTAAATTCATGATAATTCAATCCAACAAAGTCAATTCATCAAGCAACTTCAAAGGTTCATCCCCTAAACTAAAAAGAACTACTCACTATTCATGTTTGAAACTATAAAGCAATTAAAATCTATTCTAGAAAGCATATGAAAATCTATGAGAGAATGAGAAATAAACCATAGGGAAGAACAATCTTGCTAGGAATCAACTATGGAGAACTTTTGCTCCTCCACTTCAAAGTGTATTTAAGATGCTCTTCAATCTTCAATCTTCTCTCAATCTTCAATGATGGATGGAATATGGATGATGAATGATATGATTAGGGCATGGAATGGAAGATGGTGGAATGATGATTGCCCTCAAAAACAGCCGAAAACAGCATAATATAGGCAAATTGCAACTCAAAACCGCCGGAAATGAAGAGACGCAGGCGACACGGACCGCGCTGGGTGATACGGATCCGCCGCCGACACGGACCGTGCCTCCTAGGCACTACCCGTGTCAGTGCACTGCTTCAATTTTTCTCATGTTCTGGTCATAGGCACTACCCGTGCCACTGCAGACACCACCCGTGCCACTGCTAACTCGGGCCTAGGAGCTCTTTGGGCTTCTGTTTGGGCCTTGGGTGATCCAACTTCTCACTTCTTGGTCCTTTATGCACACAACTTGGATCTACACTTGATTTTTGGCTCGGTTTACATCGATTCTTCACAAATTCCTTATAAAACTCACCAAACTCCAAACCAAGCGTAATATGGGAAATTCGGGTATAAAATAATATAATCAAAACAAATATTCCCCAAATTCTCATAAAAACAACCAAGTTTTCATATATACAAGAAGCACTTATCAGGAAGCCAACATTTTTCTTCATGAGCTATCTCAGAATGTTCCTAGTTGGGGAGGTGGCCAAAATTCAAGAAATGGGGATCATTCTTTGGAACACAACACCACTATCAAGCTCCTAATGGCCACCGTCCTCAGATTTGCAAAAGAAGATGGGGAATGATGAGGTTTCCAACCAGTTGAACTTAGCCTGAGGTATGCAAGCCTTTGCATCCACACCTATTCCTATTGTGCATACTTGTAAGTTGTGTTTTGGTCCACATCTTGAGCATCAATGTGTGGAGTATCGTCAAGTAGAACATGTGAATGCCATCTATTCCAACCAGCTTTATTCCCATTCTTATGAGGATTATGATCCTAGTTATACCACGTTTGTCAATCCTGTGTTCAATCTTGTTTCTCAATTTTATGACCATCCTGCATATTTTCAAGAAGAGTTCTCACATCAACCCACCCCACAATCTCTATTTTCTCAACCGTCCCAAGATTCTATGATTGAAAAGTTGTTGCAACAAATTGTAGCTAATCAAGAAAGTGAGGTGGCTCGTCTTAGAGACCTTGAAACCCAAATGACCCAAGTTGCTCAACAAATATACCTTTCTCAACCCATTCAACCTCAACCTATCCAAGGGAAGAAAGTTGAAGCTATTACCCTAAGGAGTTGAAGAAAAATTGAAGAACCTATGGTAGAGGGGGAGAATGATGAAGAGGAGAGACCTTTGGGAGAGAATGAGGGAGTTGTGGTGGATAGTACTGAAGAGGAGGATTTAGGAGTTGAACAAAACATAGTTGAGGAGAAAAAGGATGATGTTGGGGTTAATGAGGCCGAGGATGAGGATGACGAAAAAAAGAGAAGTTGGAAGAGAGGGTAGAGATTGAGAAAAGATGAGAGAAAGGAAAGGAAATCTTGAGGGAAAATAATTATGAAAACCGTTTGGATAAATCCGTTTCATATAGACCATCAGTACCTTTTCCTGGGAGATTGATTCAACATAAAAACGAGGCAAAGTTTGTGCGATTTATTAAGATGTTGAAGAAGCTCCAAGTCAATATTCCTTTTCTAGATGCCATGGCGGAGGTCCCTTCTTTCAAGAAACATCTTAATGACCTCTTGACAAACAAAAGGAGAATCAAAGAGTCGTCGACCGTTCATCTCAGTTGCAATGCTATTATGGGGAGCAAAACTCTCGAGAAACTTGCCAATCCCGGTAGTTTCTCCATACCGTGCTTAATTGGTGATATGAGGATTGATAATACATTATGTGACTTGGGGGCAAGTGTGAGTGTCATGCCACACTCTATATGTAAGAAGTTGAACCTAGATGACATGACCCCTACAGCTATTAGCTTGCAACTTACTGACCGAAGTGTTAGGAAGCCCTTGGGAATATTAGAAGACATCCCGGTTCAAGTGGAAAGTTTCCTTATCCCTTGTGACTTCGTTATTTTGGAGATGGATGAAGATTGGAGAAGCCCTATTATTCTTGGTCGACCCTTTTTGTCCACTGCAGGAGCTATTATAGATGTGAAAAGAGGTCGTTTGTCTCTTCATGTGAGGAGAGAACATATTGATTTTGATCTTGATCCTTTGAGAAGGAACCCTCACAAGGAGTCACGCTTCAAGGTCAATACAGTGGTTGGTATTATGGATGAGCATCAAGAGGAGCCGTGCTTACTTATTGTGGAACTGGAAGATTGGGGTGGAGAAAGTCACCCTAAATCTATTCATTTTGAGCTTCATGGAGATAGTTTGACCTTCCATGGTGACTTCCTCAACACCGTGCCTTTGAGGAGGGAGATTACCTTGGGTGAAACATATATGGAAAATATGAAATCGAGAGAGATGGCTTTTCAAGGCCCGAGACCCGGCACATCACCAAATATCAAGCCGGGGTTATCTTCTCTTTCTATCTGGCCTATCAAGTCTTCAAGGAGGCATGCTCCATATTTGCGCACGAAGAGGAAGCGATGGAAAAAAAGGAAGAAATTCTGGTGGAGCAAAGCGAAGAGGCCATCATCTTTGATTCTTTCGGAGTTGACTAGACCACCGGAGGATCATCTTGGTTTATTCATGAGTTCTATTAGAGTGCACGGGAGGAGAAGGAAGAAGAGTTGGTGGAAAAAGCTAACCATGCTTCTCTCATGCACACCACGCTTATCGAGAATCAAGTAAGTATTTAGGTCAAGCTAGGGACCTAAAACTAGCACTTTATGGGAGGCACCCCATAATTTTTGAGTTTCCTATTTCAAGTTTTAAGTTTTTTGCATTTTTCTAATTTTGTTTCATTTTCTTCTTTTTGGTTTTTTCTTTTTAGTTTTCTTTAGGTTTTTCTATTTTTCTTGTCTTTTTGTTTTTTTTTATTTCTTTCTTTTGTAATTTGAGGTATTAGTTCTAGGATCAAAAGAAAAAGTTTGAAAAAAAAGAGAGGAAAAATGAGGTGAAAATAGAAAAAGATGGAGTTGAAAATAAGAAAATTTAAGTTTGAGTGAAAGAACTAGTGTGAGTGAGTGAAGTTTTGAAAAATATGAGTGTTGAGAGAGCTTCAAAGTTGGAAAAATTATTAGATTGAAAGTGAGGAAGTATGAAAAATTGAGTGTTGAAGGGTGGAAGTTTTTAGGAGTTGGATTTTATTTTGGAAGTTTGGAATTTTCTGTTGTCATTGTCAGCAGAGGTAGCAGGCGCTACTAATGTGTAGCACCCGCTATACAGCGTACAACAGCAGCAGCACAAGCGTTAGGAGCTGACCGCAGCTGCGGTGTAGGAGATCGCGCCTGCGACGCGCAAGCGCACGCCCAGCAACTCCCGACCCTCAGCAATGTTGCGCCCGCGACAGAATCGGTCGCGCCCGCGACCTGATTCTGTCCCTGAACTCTTTCGGCTCAAATTCCTGACTTTTCTCACTTCTCTCATTTCCCTTTCTCACTCACTCGACTCCCTCTCTCTCTAACAGCCATAGCAACTGTGACAAGCTCTCACCCACACCATTTCACTCTTCTCAACACTCAATTCATCCCTTCCTTCCTTCATTTTCGAAATCTAAACCCTAATTTCTTCTCTCTGCCGTGCAAATCTGCTGCTAGGGTTCCAGATTTTGCCCAAATTCAGTCCAAACGTGTGACATTGCTCAAGCATTTGGTATACACAGCTAAGTGAGGTATTTCTAGTGTCAATTGTGTGAATTTCTTTCCCCTCTCATCTGATTTTGGTTCGTTTGTCATCCTTGTTGAGTTAGGGATTGATTTTGTCAAATTTCTACACATGATTTTGCCTTGCCGTGTGTTGAACTCGAATGCTAGGTTCTTATGTAGTGTGTTGTGCGATTAGCTGTTACTTTTCATTTGTCAACACACACATACACACTCCTGTAACACTAAGAGTTTGTCGATTTTCACGCACACTTGCACTATCAGTAGGTTGTTTTTGTGCTTCCTATGTTCTGTTTGTGTATGCTGAGTTCGAGTGCTTTATTCTTGCATTAGTGTGTTGTGTGATTAGATGTTGTTTCTCATTTGTCAATACACACACACTCCTGTAGCACTAAGAGTTTTGTCAATCTTCACACACACTTGCATTGTAAGTGTACAGTTATTGTTTTATGCGTGTGTGCTGTGTGTTATTGTTTATTTTGATGAGCAAGATCCGATCCACCTGGCTGAATTTGTGTCCAACTACTCCTATTGCTTCTTCATTGGTAAGTCCGGTTATAAGAGTTGTTTCACCCTCAATTACCGCCTCAAACTAGTGAGATTCGGGGTTGAGGTTCGCTAGTATTAATGTAAATTTTGTAAATAGTTTGTTTTTCATTAAGTTCTTTAGTTAGTGTCTTGTATATATTTTCGTTTTTTGTCATTCTTTTGATCATGCACGTGAACACTCATACTTCGACTATTTTTCTTGATTATTCCTAACCCAAGTGTGATGTTTTCCTGGATCGCGGATTGGTTCTATTCTTTAATTGAAGACCCCGAGGTAACCTCTTTCCGCTCTCTTTGAATGTGTATATCTTGATCCTTGTTGCATGCTTGATTTTTCTTTTGGGTGGCGAACCCCTTTGAGTGTTTGTGTTGGGATAATATTGCTTTTGGAGCCGTGTGGGCTCGGGTCGCCACCATTTGTGTGCTAGTTGTTTTTGTTTGTTTGTTTTTGTAGGTTCTCTACCCTTTTCTGGTGACACCTTCCCACAATGAGGACATTGTGGCGTTTTAAGTGGGGGGAGGGGGGGGGGGGAGATATTCTGTTTCAAGGGTAGATCACCTAGCGTTTTGTTTTTGTTTTTCTTAATTTTTGCCTAAAATTTGAAAATTTTTTATGTGAAAAAGAAGAAAAAAGGGGAGTGAAAAACCTTAAAAGTTTTTCAGTTTTCGTTTTCGCTTTGTTTTTGCTTCGTTTCTTGGATCTTGTTGTCGAAATTGAGAAGTCGTTCTTAATCTTCTTTAAAAGAAACCGGTCTGAGCATTTTCGACCCTGTCTTGGATGATTGTCATGACTCACCTTTTTAGATTTCCTTCATTGAATGTCTAGTGAGATCCCCGATTCCTTTCATGTTCTGGTTGAAACTGGGAGATTCTAGGGATTCGTGTCCGAGCTTGTTTTTCTAAAGAAAAAAAAAGTAAAAGCCAAAGCAAAGTCAAAAGCAAAAGCAAAAAGAAAGAAAAAGAAACAAAGCTAAATAACCGGATTAAGTGGGGCGTGTCGGCTGAACGACATTAACCACCATAGAGTTAGTCGACCTACACGGGACCGGTATTAGCGGTACAACGCTATTACCCCTTAAGCTCCTCCTATATCGAATTCTCGACGGAGGTGTGTATGGAAAAGACTGTGTTGGGAGGGTAAACCCCGCATTATGGGCCGTTGCAATTCCTGCAAAACTAACCTCGACCTTTAAGCTTTAAAAAATTGTTGGGAAAACCCAACCCAAAAAGAAAAGTTTAAGTATTAATAAAGTGTGGGGCCTCTCCTTGCATCACCTACAGCCCTCACCAAGTCAAGGGCGACCAAATGCGGGGAAGGGCAACTCTTTTCTTTTCTTGCTTGTTTCGTTTGTTTTTAAGCTCGGGTGTGAGTCCTTAGGGTCTATCGGAATCGGTTAGAACCCACTAGCACATTTGCACAAGGGGTTTTGCTTGGCATTGGGTGTAGGAAATCGAAAATCTCAAAGACTGACTTTTGCTTGGGATAGGGGTTTGTGAGATGCTAATAACGGTTCCTTTTGAAGGATTAATAACGTTTTCCTAATTGAGATTGCAAGATCCTTTGAAACGAAGCTTTTGTTTTTCTTTTCCTTTGTTTTCTTCGGTTTTGTTTTCACTTTCCCTCTCTCCTTTTTCTTTGGCTTTTGTGGGTATAGCCGCTACAAACCCTCACGAGTCCATCTCATCCACCCGGGCTGTCGGGGGTTCAAAGGGCTTGGTGCATACGCTAAATGCACCCATTTCCTCCCACTACAGAGGAGTTGGTGGTTAGTTTTGTTTTGCTCGGGATGAGCAAAAGTTTAAGTGTAGGGGGTGTTTAGACCCAATTTTGTGTCTAAATAACGCCTTAATTCTTAGGCTTTTGACTCGTTTCGTGTTTATTTTCATGGCTTTTTAGTATGTTTTTGGTTATTTTGTAGGTTTTGGCGTTTTACACAAAAACGTAGCAAAAAGGGCCATTTTAGGGCATTTTTTAGTGATTTCCCGAGCCGAGCCGGACCGATAACCGGGGCGGAGTTGACCCGGGACCACCTTCCCTTCATTTGGTGCAAAATCAGTGAGGTAACACCCGCTACGATCCTTGTAGCGGGCGTTACATACCTTGGAACGAAGGAAGGAACAAAAGGAAGAAAAGGGGAGGGTAGCCCCCGCCACCTTGGGCGTGGCACCCGCTACCCGTGGTCGGCCATAACAAGACAACACCTGCTGTCTTTCGAAGCAAAAATTTCCTTTGGATTTCGCATGGTAGCGCCCGCTACCTCAGTTGGGATGGGAAGACAGCACCCGCGGTCGGATGGACAGTAGCTGCGGTCGATCGAAGCCTAAAATCACCCAACAGTCTTCCCAGGGTAGCGCCCGCCACCATGCTGGTAGCACCCGTTACCTCCCCTTGACAGCCAGAGACCACACCTGCGGTCTCCTACTTTCTGCGCGTGTTTTCGGCTTGAAGTGCTACGTTTTGCCCAATTGTTTTGCCTTGTATATATACTCCTCTTTGACGATTTCTTGAGGGTTTAGCTCCTAGTGTTAGACATTATTTTCCAACCTTGTAATTAGGAGTTTTAGAGAGAGATTAGAGAGAGATTAGTCTAGGGTTTGGTGTATTTTGGATTGTTTTCAACATTGGAGGATTCAAACAATTGAGAGATTGTTGGATTATCATTTAGACCTGGCAATTCTCGACCCGACCCAAACGACTCGCAAAAAAAGTGGGTTTTGAACACGAAATTCCGACCCGGGACCCGAAAATGACCCGACCCAAAGAACCCGGTAAAAAACGGGTCAGGTTTGGGTCGACCCGTTGGGTCAGACACTTTAATTTTAAGTGTTTTGTCTACTTTGGCCTTGTGCAAAAAAATGGGTCCATTCCATGAAAATTAAGGCCCAAAAGTAAAATATTGGGTGGTTTTGGAAAGCTATGCGTAGAGAGATATACAAATGAAATAATCAAATAACAAATGACCAAAACAAAACCCTAATACTGTCACTCACTCACTGTTTCAGTGAACCCTCAAACTCCTGCAGTCCCGCCTCTCTCCTCTCTTTCAGTAAAATAGTGTATTATTGTCAAAGGTCAAAGTTCAGTGCATTATTGTCCAATACACCAAAAGTTTAGTATATTAGCATCCCAAAACCCTATATATTTCATAAGTATTGTTATTCGTGATTATTGACATAAACCGCATAATACTTGTGGACCTGAAGATTGTTAAATTTTGTCCATTAGATGTATATTAATATATCAATACAACTATGACATATCATGGTGGTCGAACTTGGAATGGAATGATACATTACGTAGGCGTCTTTGACTAATTATAATCAATTTTATTAGTTGTAAGTGACTGAGAAAAAGGGCGGTCATGACCCGTAAACCCGACCCAAACCGCCCGAAACCGGAATACACCCGACCCGTATTTACCCGAACTCGAAATACACACGACCCGTATTTACCCGAACCCGATATACGACCAACCCGTAACCCGCCCGCCCGCCCGTATTGACAGGTCTATTATCATTCCCTTTTCTTTTCTTTGTTCATCTACATCATTTTGATAAGTATTTTCTTCCCTTAACTCTTTTATTAATTGCTTTGCTAATTACTTTCTTGCTTGTTTAATTGCTTTGCTTGCTATTTCAATTGTTTTACTTGTTTATGATTGTTTGATATTAGAAATCATGCTTAGGGTTGGTTTTGTTGATGTTGTTAGCATAGTTGTGATGGGTAGTGGCTAGAACCCTAATGGGTTAGGGGGTAATTAAGGGTGTGAATGGGTAATTAGGTATGAGTTAGAATTATTCGTGAGTAATTAGTTGGGAAATCAATTTCTCACTCTTTTCCTTCCCTCAAGTGGGATGTATTTGGGTCAGAAAGCTCCCGAATACATCCAACACTTGTGTTGGAAGGTTGGAGATGGGATAGTTAATGCTCACCCACGGAAGTGGAAGGAGGTTAACTAAGGAATTCCGTTTCATTAACCCTCCGGGTCCGTGGTGGACTTTGGGAAAGTTAATCCGGACTATCCTTGAAAGAGGAAGCCCGGTGGGTATTTTCTAATGGAATTGCCATTTGATTTTCTTCCTTCTTGCTCTCTTGTTGCAAAACCTATCCCCTTGTTCCCGTTTGCATCCCGAAAAGCCCCTGAAACCCATTATTTCACCTTGACTGACCTTAGATTTGTTTCTTGCTTTGTGACCGTCTCTTCCAACCAATTGCCTTACCTTAGCGATCTTAACCCGACCATAGACCGAGTTTTTTTGCCAAGGCCCCTAGCTCCTTGAGAAGAACGATATAAAAAAACCAGGGTACAAAAACCACGTTACAAGCCACACTTCAGATGAAAAAAAATATGACAAAGTAAATTAGTTAGAAGTTTTAAGGAGGAAAGTTTTCTCCACCATAAGTTTAAAGATAACTTTAATATAAAGATTTGGAAATTTCGGGTTTTTTTTCGATAAATTTGTAAAGAGAAACCATAACTCTCTCTACAAACATCGAAAAGCTCCATAAAATAACTTTTCGTAAAGCTCAAGATAGGTACTACAACTCTCTAGGCTAAAAATAAGTGTAAGGGCTTGAAATGAGCAAGGGTGAGAAAAAAATCTGGGAATCCCAGGCCCGTCCCACTCCCTGTCAAATATTGGTCCCAAAATCTCGTTCCCCGTAGGAGCGGTGCTGGGAATGTGACTAAAAATGAAGTCTCGGTCAACAACGAGACCAAGAGTGGGACTTAACCCCATTTCCCGATCTCGATCCCGACTCCCGATTTATACGATCGTATGCCTTGCTCATATTAACCTTTATTGCTGCATACTGAAGACCTTGTCTCTTGTTTTTCATGGTATGAAATATTGTATGAGCAACCAAACAATTATCCACCCCCATTCTGCCTTGTAAGAAAGCTTCCTGATATATGTTAATTAAATCCTTCGTCGCCGGCGCAGACGATTAACCACACACTTACTAATTCTTTTGTATAATAGATTGCATAGACTGATCGACCTATAATCACTAATCCTCCATGGTCCTTCTTTCTTCTGGATAAGTACTATAGAGGTATTGTTTAATTCTCCCAGAAATTTACCTTTATTTAAGAATGATAATACTGCCTCCACCAAATGTTGTTTCATAGAATGCCAATATTTTCGAAAAAAGGCAAGGGGAATACCATCTAGCCCAAGACTCTTATCTACTTGAAGTTAGAAAACAGCCCGTCTGACCTCGTCCTCTGTGAATGATTTTTGCAATAGGCCTAGATGGTGTTCAGGTAAAATCTTCGTACATTTATGCAATAACTGCTCCATACATTGTTTCCTTATCGTGGGAAGAGGCGTTTTTAGATTATATATCGTATACAAATAATCAAAAGCTTGCTGCTTAATCACTGTTGGATCCACCGTACCGACCATGCACCATCTTGGAGTCTTACCTCCTTATAATAGTATATTGCTGACGATTTTTATATTGTTGAAAGAAAAACTTGGTGCATTGATCTCCTTTCATCAACCACAACTACTTACTTCTTTCCTTCCAAAACATTTGCATTGGTAAAGAGCTCCTTTAAGATCATTCATACGATACAACATAGTTGCAAAAGCCGAAGAAGACATCTAGCAGTAATCCAACTGTTGTTGAAGAGATTGAATATCCATATGGGGCTTTAGAATATGTTGGTGTTTTCAAACACAACTGCTTCCCAAGCTTACGTACCTGAGCGAGCTTGCGCACCAGCGTAAAACAACTGGATCCCTGGATATGTTGATTAAGGATTTGTTCCACACCAAGGTGAAAATCAGGTAACGATAATATCCATGTCGCTAATTTAAACAATCGTCGCTTGATAGGTGCACTGCGTTGTACATATAATACCAATAAAGAATGATCTGAGATTCCAATTGGATGGTTGAAAATGTAGTTATTCGAAAATTCATCCATCCAATTCAACGAAGTATAAGCTCGATCCAATCTCTCCCAAATTTGGTATGGCCCTTCTCGCATGTTTGTCCACGTGAAGGGCACACTTGATATGGAATATCAAGCACATATATAGATTGCAGCCAAGAAAAAAACTCATCTTGCCCCCTTATGCAATGGCTACCCCATAATTTTTGATTAGATGTTGCGATCTTATTAAAGTCTCCCATAATCACAAAGGGGGTTTTAAGCCATTTATCACATGTGCTAACTCACCCCAAACCTGAGGTCGATTATCCACAGCAGGATAGCCATAATTAAAGCAAGCATGCCCAACACAACTACTACATTCATTTTCCTTATAATTACATAGTGAAAATTTACAACAAAAGGAGCAACGGGTACATCTGTGTGTCATCCTACACCCCCGATCTACCTACCACATTTACACCCGCAACATTCATAAACCCTATTTTAAAACAGATCGGGCATCATCCAACTTCTACTTTTTTTCAAACAAAGCAAGGATATCAAAACAGTCGGAGCTTTGGACCCACGAAAGATATGAAATTGCAGAGTGCTCCTCCATCCCTAACCCTCTGCAATTCCAAGTAGCAATGCGCATCATGGTGCCTCGGGGGGGGGGGGGGCATAGAAAAGGTGGCCCCCTGCACCTCTTCAACCATAACCGAAAAAACAAGCTCCGAAATGAACTCAATAACTTATGGAGACATCCTTGGTCATTTAGCTTTTTTAGTGACAAACATAGTATCCATTTTATGCATAAATTCATCAATAAATTCAGCCCTGCATTCCTCAACATTTCTAGAGAAAGACCGAGCCCTTTTACGTGTATGAGTGGGAAAATTAACAGTGGAAACAGGGCATGAACCCCTTCCTGGATAAACATTCTCCTGTAAATGAACAACTGCTTCTAGTCCAATAACCGTTTTAGGCACACAAAATTCATTTTGATCTTCATCAGAATTGACAAAGATAGGAGGCCATTGATCCTGACCCCCTATCGAAACACCAGACAGAGCACATCCGGCAAAAGTCGACTATGAATTTTCCTCTACAGACCCAGAAACATTGGATATTACATCATCAACAACAAAAGAGGATTGAAATTCCTCAATCCCATTCAAAAAGGCCCCATCTGTTGATTTTAATCAACTCACAAAATGAAAAAAAATGAACAATACAGAAGTAGTAGAGAGAGAATACAACCTTCCTTTATTCATAAGAGAATGAAAAGTAGTGAATTGGAAATATACAGAATAGGAGATATATATAGGTGTCTCAAAACTAATATTCTAATAACAGAATCAAGATTCTGTTAGAAGGAAACTATTGGGAAGTATTTTAGTGAGAACATCAGCAATTTGAGCTGCAGTCGGTACGTGGTTAAGCTGGATCAACCCATCAAGAACCTTGTCACGTGTGAAGTGACAATCGATCTCAATATGCTTCGTTCGCTCGTGAAAAACTGAATTTTTTGCAATATGAAGAGCTGATTGATTATCACAATGTAGAGTTACTGGTTGCAGCTTTGAAACACCCAATTCCTCGAGCAATCTGACTATCCATGTCACTTCAGCAGCCGCCTGTGCCATGGCCCTGTATTCAGCTTCCGATGAGCTTCTGGAAACTGTCCCTTGCTTCTTTGACTTCCAGCTTATAGGAGAAGAGCCAAGTAGTAAGACATAACCAGTAACTGAACGTCTGGTGCTTGGACAGGCTGCCCAATCAGAGTCAGAGAAAGCTTGCAAAGTTAGGTGAGGTGATGCCTTGAGGAGTATTCCTTGATTGACAGTACCATGAACATAACTCAGAGTGTGCAGTAGTGCATGGTAATGAGATGAGCGTGGTTGCTGAAGAAACTGACTTAAGTATTGAACACTAAAACTTAAGTCAGGTCTTGTATGAGTGAGAAAGTTAAGTTTTCCCACTAAAGCCCTATAAGATGTTGCATCTGACAAAAGTTCTCCTTCTTCTGGTAGTAATTTACAATTGAGAGGCAATGGTGTGGTAGCAGATCTTTGGAAAGAGTGACCACAGTCTCGAATTAATTCTTTGGCAAATTTCTTCTGTGATAAAAGAACTCCGTCTGTCGTCTGTTCTACTTCCAGTCCTAGAAAATATTGAAGCTTTCCAAGATCCTTGATACCAAACTTGTTATTGAGAGTCTTCTTAACAGCCTGTATTTCTTGTAAATCTGAACCTGTGATTAAAATATCATCTACATACACAGCTATTACAGTCATGTTAGTAGAAGACTTATTCAAGAAAAGAGAATAATCATTCTTTGATTGAGAGTAACCCATAGATAAAAGAGTATCTTTAAGGTTAGTAAACCATTGTCTACTAGCTTGTTTGAGACCATAGAGAGATTTCTTCAACCTGCAAACTTTGTTTTCTGGGTTAGGTATGCCATTGGGCATTTGCATATAAACTTCTTCATCGAGATCTCCATGAAGAAAAGCATTATTTACATCCAACTGATATAGATTCCACTTATTTGCTCCTGCCAAGGCCATAATAGTTCTGATGGTAGACATTTTCACAACTGGAGAAAACACCTCTTCATAATCTATGCCAAATTGTTGGGTAAACCCCCGAACTACCAGTCTAGCTTTCAATCTTTCCAAAGACCCATCAGATTTGAGCTTAGTTTTATAAACCCACTTTGAACTTATTGCCCTTTTTCCTTTTGGCAGATCCACTACATCCCATGTGTTGTTGACTTGAAGTGCCTCTATTTCTTTTTCCATAGCTTTTACCCAACTTGGATGTTGGGCTGCTTGCTCATAAGAAGTAGGTTCAAGATATTCTTCTAGAGTAGAAAGCAAAGTTGTGTGAACAGTAGGCAAAGAAACCATGTTGCACCAAGCATTTGTAACAGAAAAACACTTATAGCTTTGTAAATGAGAGGGAGGCTTGTGAGCTCTTGTAGATCTTCGAGGTTCAGGCTGTTGAGACAAAGATTGCGTGGTGACAACTTTATTACTTGGGATAGGGCTGGATTGTTGAGGAATAGGAGAAGAAGCTGAGGTGGAAGAATTGTTATTGTTACTTGGAAAGTCAACATTGATAGAAGGGTAATCAATAACATCAGTGGATGGTAAAGACAAGGGAAGATCAGATTGGTTATCGATTTTTGAGTATGGAAAATATGTCTCATGGAACACCACATCTCTTGAAGTAAAGACTTTCTTGCTTTCCAAATCATAGAGCTTGTAAGCCTTTTGACCATGGGGATAACCAAGGAAAATACATGGAGTTGCCCTTTTCTGAAATTTAGAACGATCCCTCTTTAAAGTAGATGCATAACATAAACATCCAAACACCCTTAAATGCGAGTAGGAAGGTTTATTACCAAAGAGAACTTCATAAGGTGTTTTGTTGTTAAGAACTGAAGATGGAAGTCTGTTTATAATATATGCAGCAGTAAGAACACTTTCACCCCAAAATTTGGAAGGCAAATCAGCTTGTATCATCAATCCTCTGGCAATTTCTAAAAGATGCTTGTGTTTCCTCTCAACAATGCCATTTTGTTGCTTTTGTTTGGGTGATTGGAAGAAACAGACCCAGATTGATACATAGAATTCCCAGGATATCCAGCATTCCCAGGCTGGAAAGAATGTTGATCAATTGATCTTGGACCTTGATTAGTAGATCTCATTCCAGAATAATTTGGAGGCACATTTCGCCCATTGTAATTAGCATGATTAGCCATTGAGAAATCTTGAATGTTGTAAATATTACAACCAGAATCAGAAATAAATGCAGCAGATTGAGGCATGAGCTGGCTACTAGAGGACATTTCCCTCTGATTTTCTTCTTGTAGAAGCATATAATAAGCCTCACTGACTTCAGGAAGAGGTTTACTCATCAATATATTGCCTCTAACAGCCTTGTATACATCGTTAAGCCCGACTAGTAACATGTGGGAACAGACACCATAGAATCTTGCTCATCCCAGAGACGCTTAATATGAGTAAAATAAGAAGCTATATCATGGTTACCTTGAGAGATAGAATACATATCCCTTTTCACCTGGAACAATTTTGTACCATCTGATTGACCAAATCTTTGCTAAAGGTCAACCCAAATCTGCCTTGAGGTGTTCGAAAACAAGATGCTATCAGATATGGTAGTTTCAACAGCATGCAATAGCCAGGATATCACCATCTTGTCACAACGATTCCACAGTGGCAATAATGGAGAATTCTCATCTGTTGGCTTGGGATATTTTCCAGTAACAAATTCCAATTTGCTTTTGGCAATGAGAGCAATTTCCATAGACTTCTTCCAAGAACTGTAAATTTTCCCATTCAGCAAGTTGTTTACCAAAACACTGTTTGGATTATCTGAGGGATGTAGAAATAGAACGTGAGAAGGTCCTATTTCAGGCAAATTTGCCATGGATTCAACAAGAAAAAAAAAACACAGTATAGGAATTGGGTGTTTGAGAAATAAAGAAAGAACCCGAGTAGAAGAATCAAATCAGAGAGCAGGATTGAACCGCTCTGATACCATGTTGATTTTAATCAACTCACAAAATGAAAAAAAATGAACAATACAGAAGTAGTAGAGAGAGAATACAGCCTTCCTTTATTCATAAGAGAATGAAAAGTAGTGAATTGGAAATATACAGAATAGGAGATATATATAGGTGTCTCAAAACTAATATTCTAATAACAGAATCAAGATTCTGTTAGAAGGAAACTAATTAGGTGTATGCTGAGTTTGCTGTATTATGATGTTTATCATCCGAGGCCTAGTCCACTGGAGGCACAAACATCGGTCAACCCCCACTTGTCTGATTGACATTCTATGTTGAAGAGATGTCCATAGTATCATCATGTCATACAATCATAGGTTCTGACCTTCCCAACCCAATTGGTTCCAGCCCAGTCTCAAACAAAGATGGCCCAAGAGGCAGAGCAATAGGTATAGGCCATGGTCGGGTAGAAGCAGGCACAACAAGAACATTATTCATAAGGCCATCAACTGTCAGCCCAACAAATGAAGCAAGATACAAAGGAGGGGGTTGTAGCAGAGTAGGTTGTAAAGGCCCAGCTACAACATCAGCATGCTCACCCAAGATTCCCTCCCCTAGCCCAAAATGCATGGAAGTATGTGAACGTACCTCTTGTATAGGATCATTTAGTCGTAGCCTCGGTATACCATATAAGATCAAGACTTGAAGCAGTTCCGACTGGTTGTCATCTTCTATACGTTGGTCATTATTAGTAAAGACAGGAGCGACTGTGGTAGAACCACCTCCTGGAGCTTGGGTCTGCATGCCCATGTCTTCCATCCTTTGTCATACTATTCGGTCATCTGGATCCCAATCAGATAAGTCATTGGGAGAATCATCAAGCGATTGACTTCAGGGCCGCCGCCGACTTGGCCCCGACTGATCAGGATCAAAGGTCTGATGCTGACGGCCGGGAATACGAATCAATAACCCCTTACTATGAGACACCGACACTCTCTGCCCATCATTTAGACCCCTGATACATCAACAATCGGATCCTTCTCACTCGAATACACTATTTTACCATCCTCCATTTTGGTGTTTATATAACCAAACTTGGGTGGGAAAGCCCGAATATCCGCCGCATAACGAGGCTCAGGCCCTGTGAGTATCGGGTATCCATCAAGACATGTTTCTTCTATCCGATTCATAATATCTTCCGACACTATAGCTTGAGATTGTCCACAATGATCTTCAAAATGTCCCAAACACCCACATCGAAAATAAAAAGCGAACACATTCTCATACCAAAACGTGACCCAGAATATATGATCTTGTTCATCTTTGATATAGACACCAGGTAGTAAAGGCTTCCTTCGGCCGAACAAGTACCCTTACATGCAAGTGACGCCATGCAACACGTCCACGATATCCCTTATTCAAAACAGGTTCGATGACATGAGCAATCTTAAGAACAGCCCCATCCCAGCGAAGTCGCATGGGAATATCCTCAAGTAGAACCCAAAGGTTGATATAGTCAAAGTCAGCAACCTTCAAAATTGCATCCGCGTGCCCCGGAACCAGAGCAACTAACGCAGGGTCCACGTTGAATGTATGATGTGCCGCCATATCGAGGAAATATATATCCGATCGGAACCAAAAAGAAAGATACGATGATCAAATTTCTGAACAAATACCGGTTCCTCAGTTTCCAGTTTTTGTTAACCATAAGCTGAACAAGATAAGCCCCCATCTGTCTGTCATCAATCAGATAACCATAATATGTATGGTTCCATCATGCCTCTACAAGAGAAGGAGGCTGGTTGACATCTATTCGGGTTGCCGTACGAGCAAGGACATCCTGAGATGAAGAAGAGGACCTCCAATGGGCCATCCCTTGTCGCCAGCAAGAATTAAAGCTCTTATATGTCGTAGAACACCGATGATAGATGGGCCCAAAATAGTTTCTTTGAGAAGGAGAACAAAGACAGGAAGAAAGGGAAGGAGGTGGAAATGAGCGAGATGAAGATGAAAAAGGGACATCTTGAGCAAGTCTGCGTTTAAAGGGTGGTAGATATGGAGAGGGATAAGTTTTCATAGGTTCATCAGAGGCCATAGGTATTGAGTGTAATCATACTCTGAACAATACTCAACTGGCATATGTAAAAACAGAGATGATTTCAAAATAAATAAGCCAAGTGTAGATGAGAGATACCAATCAACGATGGAAAAATTTCCAGCTAAAGACTCCACACAGCTCTAGAAAAATCCTGACAGGGCATTTAATGCAAGTAGTGACTTAGCTACATCAAAGAGTTATTCCATAAATATGAGAATTGGAGAAATTGAAGGGCTCAACTTCAGGCCAGTTCAATAAGAGTAAATCCCAAGATCACAAGGCCCACCCAAGCGTCTTAACCACCTTACTGAGGCTTCAAAACAGAATACCTGTAACAGCGTTCGCGACCAGCGACAGAAACTTCCACAAAGACAAAAGTATTGCGGAAACTGCTTGATCAGGAACTACGGAAGCCACTAAGACAAGAAATTGCTTGATCGAGGACTATGGAAGCAATTACTCTGGACACATCGAGCAACAACAGCAAAAACACTGGAAATGTTGGGGACGTTGGAAATCTCCTTAGTTGCCAGAAATCGCCCTGGACGGAAATCGCCTTTGCAGTTGAAAAATAGGACTTGAGTAAGGGTTTAGGGAGTGAGTTTTAATCGACTAAAGGAAAAAGAGACGGGAGGCGGGTCGGAGTACTGGGTAGGTGGGTTTGTGTTTAGGCGAGTAGAGAGTGGGATGGGTAGAAGTTTGAAAATTGGGCCAGGAAAGTAGAAGAGAGAAAGAGAATGGGCCAGGGGTTGGGTAGATTGTTTTTTATTATTTTCTTTTCATATTTAACACATTTTTTTTAGATTTTCTAATAATAATGATTAAAATGACAAAAATGAATAGAAAAACTAATAAACATGCAAAATGAATATAAATCTAATGATAACTCCTAAATTAATATGTAAAATATGGAATATATAGAGGGGGTTCTCCGGGTGTCGAAAATCTTGGCTTGTCGCCTCCATCTAACTATCCTATCCTTTTACTCGCCACAGTCTGTTTCCTTCTCTACTTCCGAGCTGCCCTTATGTGGGTGATTTTCAGCATCGTCACGCTGTCCTTATCTGGCGACCTTTTGGTCTGGTTTTTCTGTTGTATTTGGGTGCTTCTATATGTGATTTTATGTGAGAAATTAAGGATCATTGGTAGTAGCGATAGCCAGAAGTTCCTCGGTTTCAAGCATCCCTTCATCTGCCATTTTGAATATGTATGATGCTCTTTGAAATTATTATCTTATTACATCTTTGGGAATGATAGTATGTGCGCCCCGCTTGCTATTTTTGATAGAGCAAAACAAATTCTGGAGTTATTATGTGAATTGAAGGCAATCTATGCCTCTTTCCTGCTTGCTAATCCCTCTATGCCCTTGTTCAATCAATCTAAGCCAAATAGTGAGTAAGATGTGTCTATCTATCAAGCATCCTGAGATCCTTCTCAGTGGATCCTACTATTTTGGCTGCTAAATCAGTTGGGGTAAGGGATTTTGATTCATATTTCTCGATTTTTATTGATAATTTGCGATTGGATGTCTCTTAGTCCGGCTGGAAAATTTATTCAAGAAATTTGGTGTTATTGTTGATATCTACATTCCTCGAAAATGTGCGAGAAACAGTAATCAGTTTGGTTTGTACAATTTAAAATAAGCAAGCAAGTTCAATTGTTATTTAGGGTGTGAACGAAAAAATGTGTAAAGAGTCCATTTTAGGTATTTCTTGGGAGAAATTTTAAAAGAAACCAAGTCCAAAGCCATGTTCTAGGAGGTTTTATAAGGTTTAAAAGTGGGTGTCTAAGGCTACTCAGAATTTTAAGGGTGTTGCATCTACTAATGACTAAGGCTTGCCCCAAGGTTTCGAATAAGATATCTTATAAAGATGATCCTTTAAGAGGCTCTTAACTCGGTAGTAAGGAGGGTTTAGATAAGGTAGCAATTTTTGATAATGATTGCACTATTAGTAATCTAGTGCCCCTTGGATGGTTAGGTAGATTCAGATTCTCCTCCTACTTTTGAGGATTGTATCTACAAGGCTTTGAAATTTAGAGATGGAAAAAATGAGAATCCAAATATAAAGTTGAAATCTAAGTGGTGTTTGGCCAGGCAATCAAATTACGTGTTAGCTTCTTTTAGGAGTTCGGGTCTCAATAAAGGGAAAAAAACATTCATAAAGCTACAAGTCCAACAATGAAGATGGACTAGGGATTAGTACACAAAATTTGAAAGAATATGTGCAAATCTCTCTAAATAGATTGGGTGAGAAGGCGTATATAGTGGCAAAGGTTAGATCTGATTTGGGCATCATTCCCGACAATCAAGAGACTGTGGCAAAGAGTCCAAGGATCAATGGTTGGAAGAACAAAAGGCTAAAATGAAAGGCTAGCCCTGATTACCGGTTTATTTCAATGTGTGTATTTTGATCATATATGTTTTACTTGATGTACTGTCGAGTTATTATATTTTGTTGTGTTGTAGCTATATATGTTGCAATCACTTTAGCTCAATTTTGGGCTTTGAACGATACAAAATGAAACTAATACATAACAATGCACTCAACTTGAAACCTATTAAACCAAATTTCATACAAGAGGTCAAACACATTGCCATCACGAGAGGCAAAAAGTTTTGAGTAAATGGTAAAACTTTCAAAGACGCGCTTTAAAATAGTGTATTGTACTTCACGTACAAAAACAAATCTAAAGGTTGTTCCAATTAAGCTAATGAAGCTGTCGAGTTCACAATATGATAGAAAATTATGAAATAGTTATAGTTCACACTATCCCAACTATGAGTCAAATTTCTTCTTAATGAAATTCAACTAATATGATAAGTTCACAAATCTCAAGAAAGGTCTTTATATCCTCATGGTGAATTACCCTAAGCTTGAATCTCTCTCAACAACCATTGTCGTTCGGGAGAGCTCTCAACACATATGAGACATGTGGTTGATCAAAGAGTTGTCTTCCAATAGCTCTGGGGTCCTCAATCATCTCCCCCTTGATTTCTAAGTGCTCGTATACAGTGCAATTAGACCCCATAGAGTAGTCAAGCCATTTCAGATACAAAATACAAAGTTGTCTATCGAATTTGTACTCCATGATCCCCCTCATATCCTTAATAGTGAAGGCAACCTCAAAATCTCACTAAAGATCACAATGCACATAGCTACGCACGATAAAGAGCATACATGTGCCATTCTCGATCCACCCTTCATGTGCTTCCTTTTTTATCTTCTAGTCTAGTTCGTGTTCAGATGGAAAAATCAAGACACGAGTTAAGTGCTCTAGAACATAAACTTTATACTAGAAAAGACCTTATCTTTAGGTTTAATTTGACATAGTTGGTGTCGTCTAATTTTTCAATTGTGGTTAGCTCAGTATCTGTTGTAAATTCCTTATCTACAAAAACATAAGAATTGGATTTAGGCACATTTTAAAATAATTAAATTATCAAAGTTCCATTATTCTGATCGCTCGATCGAAAATTTTACCAGGCTGATAATCATCACAAGCTACGTGAACTAGGAATTGCTAAAGTTAACTATTAACTTTCCAAAAGAGAAACATATCTATATGAATTATAAGATTAAACGACGTAATAATATGTTATTGACTATCAAAAGATAACTCAATCTTATGTGTGTGTGTGTGTGTGTGTGTGTATATATATATATATATATAGGATAATTGAATTATAATAATCCCTATTTTGGCCAATTGGATAATGGTGGACCGTACTTTCACTTTGTATTCTGGTGGACAAAAAAAAAAATTGGATTTGAGTGAGACGCCGGCGAGTTGAGTAGCGGTGACTCAGTGGTTTGCTGACATGGCACGTTGGGCATGAGTTTGACTGGTTTGACTTTTATTTTTTTTGCCATGTCACATATAAAACACATTCCCAAATACTTTTCTTTATTTTATTTAGTCCAACTTGGAATAAAATTTACCACCCCTTTTTTCCCACTCTCTCTCTCTTCTTTTCTCCCTTTCCAGTTCTTCTCTCTCTCTCTCTCTCTCTCTCTCTCTCTCTCTCTCTTTGTTAAAAAAACAGAGCAAACCCACCCCTCAAACTTTTCAATCTCACCAATAATGGCTTGGGTCACAAATGCTCACAAATGCTCTGTTTTATTCCAAGTTGGACGATGAATTTGTATAATTTCGCGACCGTGCCGAGGTACAGAAACTCCGAGCTCGCATTTGACACCCCATTTTGGGGTGGTTTAGGCGCTTTAGGATGGATTTCCGAGGCGGGTTCGCTGGAGGAGTAAAGCTCGGCGTCTTCGGAGGAGTCCCGGAGCTTCTTCCGGTGAGATTTCCGGCGGGTGATGATGGCGAGGGAAATGAGAAGGGCGACGACGATGGAGGAGAGTAGGACTAGCACAACAACGAGTTTTTGGGAAACATAGGAATGGGAGGAGTGCGAAGCGGAGGAGCTGGGGAGAGCGAGGGAGGAGATGTTCGCCGGAAAAGTGGGGAGGGGAGTGGACGGCGGAGGAGGCGGCGGCTGAGAGGGGTAAGTTGGGAAGAAGGGGCTTCCGTCGTCGGTGGTGGGGGTGGAAGTTCCGGCGTCTGAGAAAGGGAATTTGGTGGTGGTTGTAGTGGTGGTGGTGGTAGGAGAGAGAGGGGAAGGAGATAGGGGGTCACAAATGCTCACAAATGCTCTGTTTTCAATCTCACCAAGGTCACAAAGTTTGATGAGTGGGTTTGCTGTATTTTTTTAAGAGAGAGAGAGAGAGAGAGAGAGAGAGAGAGAGAGAGAGAGGAGAACTGGAAAGGGAGAAAAGAAGAGAGAGAGAGAGAGAATGGGTAAAAAAGGGTGGTAAATTTTATTCTAAGTTGGACTAAAAAAAAAAAGGTTTTTGGACATCAATAATACCAACTTTGGGGGTGTTGGATATTAATAATACAAACTATTTTCTTGGACAGTAGCAGTACGAACTATTGACCTATTTTCCTCTAGCAGTATATCGTCAAATTGTTATGGTTTTAACTCATCGAAAAGATGATGTGGCTCCACAATATGTGACATGGAAGACATGTTAGTGTCAACGTCAAAATTTTCTACCCAACCTCCGCCTTCCACGTCACACATCATGGAGCCAAGTCATCTTTCCGATGAGTTAAAACTATAACAACTCGGTCGTGTACTGTTGGAGGAAAATAGGTTGATAGTTGGTACTACTAGTGTCTAAGAAAATAGTTTGTATTATTAGTGTCCAATACCCCTAAAGTTGGTATTATTAGCGTCCAATAATCCTAAAAAAAATAAAGAAAATATTTGGGAATGTGTTTTATGTGTGACATGGCAAAAAAAAAAAAAAGTCAAACCAGTCAAACTCATGCCCAACGTGCCATGTCAGCAAACCACCGAGTCACCGCCACTCAACTCGTCGGCGTTCCACTCAAATCCAATTTTATTTTTTTTTGGTCCACCAGAATACAAAGTGAAAGTACGGTCCACCATTGTCCAATTGGCCCAAGTAGGGATTATCCAATTTTATATATATATTTAATCGAGGTGAGAGGTTCCAGTTCCGAAACCTAGAACCTGTCCCGAACCAATCAAATGGGTAGATTTTGAAACCCAAACCGGTCAAACGGGTAAGGGTAAGGTTCTAAAAATTCAGGAACCTATCAAACAGATAAGGGTAAGGTTCCTAAACTATTACCCTGAACAGACTTGGAACCTGTCAATTAGGGTTAGGTTCCAAGTATTGTCACTAATCTTGAAGATTTTATGGAACTTTAGGCTTGTTATATGACTTTTGTTCTCGTGAAGTTGTAATTTTTATTGAGACTTAATTTTTACTAGGACTATTTGTAATTCGTTTCCGTAAAACGAACTTGTAAGACTATTTTAAATGTTTGGTTTGTTTGGACTTTAGAGCAATGTGCGCATGACATATGATAGTCAATATCAAAATGTAGGGATGAAATCATGCCACATCAGACATTATTTTTTTGAAAAAGAAAATTGTTAGACTTTAGCACAATATGCTTTAAAAAAAACAAGTCAAAAAAATATACTTAGTGTATATTAGGTGGGTACCCGGAACTGCGGGAAAAGGTAAGGTTCTTAAAATTTAGAAACCGGTTTAAACGGATAAGGATAAGGTTCTTGAATTTTAAGAACCGGTCAAACGGGTAAAGGTAAGGTTTCTAATTTTAGGTGAGGGTACCCTGAACCGCTCATCCATACTTTTTAATACTACCTCCATCCCAAAATGTCTGTCATTTGACTAAATTTTGACCATTGATTATTCACAAATTACAATGAGTTACGATATGAAATTACCAACATTATAAAGATATCTTAGTAAAAATTACAATGACGGTAATTTCATATCGTAGCTCATTGTAATTTGAGAATAATCAACGGTCAAAATTATGTCAAAGGACAAACATTTTGGGATGGAGGTAGTACTAATTTAGCACATAACAAGAACTATGTTGGACTTGTACAAGACTTATTTATATAAGAATAATTGATTTACTATATGTAAAAACAAATTTTACATTATGTCATGTAAAATTAATATTCGTGTTTTTAATTGATTGCAAATAAAACTAATTTACATTTATACATGAAAGCTATAAAAATTTAATTGATCCATAAATGTAATATGAACTTATATGATAGTATATATATAAAAAAATATTTATCCTTTAATCAATTTCCAACAAGATATGGCTCGTAGCATGTCACAAAATTTTCAATTGATTAATGAAAAATTGGATTCTAATAATACGAACTTTTGGTCATATAAGAATTAATAACACGAACTTTTGATTTGGTGATTAATAATACGAACTTTGACCCCCTGTTGCCCTCAATAGTACACCACCGAGTTAAGTTGAATTTAACTCGGTGGCAGTCTGATGTGGCGGCGGAGGCATACGACTGGTTGTTTTGACTTTGCCACGTCATCCACGTTGACTTAAAAAATAATACGAACTTTTACCTATGTTGCTCTGAATAATACGAACTTTTTTCTCTCTCTAAAAATCCCAGATCTCATTTTTACTTCTTCATCTTCTTCAATCCTCCCCCTCCCCATTCGCAGAAAATTCCAGCAAACCAGAACCCTAATTTCTTCATCCCATCCCTCCTTGAGCCTAATTTCCAATTCAACTCCAATTTCTTCATCTTCTTCAATCCTCCGGCGGCCAATTCCGGCGACAAATACAGCGCGCGGCGTCCCCCTCAACTGATTCTTCTCCTCCTCTTCTTCTGCAAGTCTCTTCGCGAGGTCGAAATCCGCAATCTTCGCAACTCCATCTTCAAAAACAAGAATGTTCTGAAGTTTAATGCTGCAATAAGCGAACCCCTTCTCGTGAATGTGGCTGAGTCCCCGGAGAATCGACCTCGTGAACCTCCTCACGTCACAAACCTCCAGTTTCCCGCCGGAGTTCTTGACATGATCGGACAAACTTCCATTACAGGCGTACTCCATTAACAAGTTATGGAACGGATCCAGTAGGAAGAGAATTTAGGTACGAAGGTAGGAAGGAGTGATTTGGCACGTTAGATCTCGATCCAATGGATGAAATAGAAACCACTAATGCTCCCCCCCCAAAACCATCACACGTGTGTGTTATTCAGCAAAAAAGGAAATAAAATTGACCCCCTTGCGTGATTTAGGGGGATTAAATGATTTTTTTTTTACATTATTTCATTCTTCAACCAATTTCTTATTTGTTCCAACTTCATAGCGACTACTGTAAAAGAATTGGCGTTGTAGATCATCGGTGACCTTACGAAGATTCTGATCGACGAGCACTCCCATTTGACGGCGGAATTTGACGGTAGAACAAAGAGTTTCACCCCACCGTTCGTAACCGGTGAGCACCGGTCTCTAGCGACAACAGGGTAATTGCGTCAGAAAACTAAACTCTGACTTAAATTAGGGTTTGAATTTGTCAAGGTTTGTACCAATTTCCAGAAATTTTGTATGCTTTGCACCAATACACGCTACAATGGGTCATAAATTTATAATTATGAAACAATTTTATTATCGTAATAGAAGCAATGGATGGCGGTGAGGGCTCAAGGGCGGACGCCGGTGCCAACATTCCGGGAGCAGTGGCAAATGCGTAAGTGAACCTCCCTATGTTCAAGTTGCAGTTGTGTAAATGCGTGGTCAAATGTATTGAATTGTGATTCGAGGTGTTCTGTATTGATGTGTGATGTGTAGCCAAATTGAATAGTAGTGTGGTCAATACCAATTGACCACACCCCATGTTCAAGTGTACACTTTCATGTCTTTGAGAAATCCTTTAACTTGGTGGGGGGAGTGGGGAGGGGGGTGATTTGTGGGATGAAATATGAATGGGGTAGGTTGATGTTTCATTTGATTAGGTGATATGTACAGAAGTCACGTTCAAGCAAGTGTGGTAAGAATAGCAGAATAGTATGGTCACATTGGTAACCAAATTTGATTAAATTCTTGTTGATTCGGGGTGTTTTGTATTGATGTGTGATGTATGGCCAAATTGAATAGCGATGTGGGATGAAATATGAATGGGGTAGGTTGATGTTTCATTTGATCAGGTGATATGTACAGAAGTCACGTTCAAGCAAGTGTGGTAAGAATAGCAGAATAGTGTGGTCACATTGGTAACCAAATTTGATTAAATTCTTGTTGATTTGGGGTGTTTTGTATTGATGTGTGATGTATGGCCAAATTGAATAGCGATGTTGCCAATACTAGTTGGCCACACCCCATGTTCAAGTGTACACTTTCATGTCTTTGAGAAATCCTTTAAGTAGGTGGGGGGACTTGGTGGAGTTGCCCGGGGGGGGGGGGGGGGTGGAATGGTGAATTGTTGGATAAAATATGAAGGGATAGGTCGATTTTTCATTTGGTTACGATGATATGTGTGGATGTTACGTTTAAAGCAAGTGTGATCAAAATAGCAGAGTAGTGTTGTCATAATGGTCATCAAATTTGATTAAGTCTTGTTGATTGTGTGGATAAACCATCTTTTGATATACATATCAAAAATTATAGCGGGGTCACTCTTCTATCAGTCCTATGTGTTGTCGGTTATTAACCACATGATCCACATAGTATGGTCACAGTGTTAACCAAACAAGTTGTTGGTTATTGGCCACATTGTCCACATAGTGTGGTCACAATGTTAACCAAACAAGTTGTAGGTTATTGGCCAAATTATCCACACAGTGTGGTCACAGTGCTAACCAAACAAGTTGTAGTCATGTTGATTGTGTGGAAATACTATATGTTGATAGTTATGGTGTATGTGTTGATAGGTATGTTGTAATCATGTTGGTTGTGTGGAAATGTCATAATTTGGTCGAACGTAGGCATCCTTTGCACACACGTTTACTACGACTTTGTTTCTTCCATAATTCATAACATGGGGGCAAAGAAACCAAGTCACATTATATCTTGTTCACATGTTTGAGTCATTCACGAACTGCACATCGCCAGTTGTATTTAAATGAACACAGTGTGGCCATAGTTACGTCTCGATGTGGTCATAAATGGCCACATCGTTGGCCCAGTTTGGCATAATCAGTGTGGCCATGAAGGTCACACATTGTGGACACATACAAGGACATTTTGTACGCTCAATAAATTCATTAGATGACCACACTTCACCCACGTTCACTAATAATTGTTGTGACAAATGACCACAGTTATGTCTCAATGCTAGGAATAATTAGTTGACACCAAGTGACAATAATTATTGCTCACTGTGGTGACAAATGGCCACCCAGTTGTATGGGGGCGTTGGTACCTAATCAACTCTGTATGCGTGTTGTTCACTGATGATTCCTTTGGTCGTTTGTATTTCAGGAACCAAGGGTGAAGTCGTTGCGTACACACTATGGTTACGACTTTGCCATGCACAAGGAGAATTGGGGGGGGGGGGGTGAAGTGTGGAACTGGGCAGCTCGTTGAAATAGGGAACAGTCCAAAGAGCATGAGGACACTAGTGATGAAAGGCATAGACTTTGATGTGCCACATTATAGTTTATTTGGACAGGACTTTACCATTGGATGTAAATGTTTAGACCAGAGTTTGTGATTTTTTTGGCCGTGGTACATTTTCATATTCGTGTTGAAACTATATGAGTTACCATGTAAGTACCAAACCTTATGTCTTCCCTGATGTGGTGTAAATAGTATTAGTAATTTAAACAACTTTGTGATTGTCATTTGTTATGTATCATATTATGTTGGTTACAAACAAGCACTTTGTAATGTAATACGAGTTTGATCGGTTTCATACAATGCTCAGAATTTGTTTCCCAACATTTTGTAATACATTTCACCAATTGGCCTGGAAGTCTTGAGTTGTGCCTTGACAACGAGTTTTGATGTATCATGTTATGTTGGTAACAAATAAGCTTTTTGTAATACATTTCACCAATTGGTCACACTAATGTCAGTATGTGGTTACTCACTAATTTTTCATTTGGTCATGATGTTATGTGTGGATATCACGTTTGAAACAGTTGTGGTCAGAATATCATAGCATTGTGGTCACATTGATCACCAAATGTATTTGCAGTGTTGTTGACCATTTGGATAACCATCTTAAGATATGTATACCGAGAATCATAGTGTGATCATCATGGCATCCTTCCTAAGAGTTGTTTGATATTGACTAGTTTATCCACAAAGTATGGTGATAGTGGCACCAAATATGTTGTACTTATGTTAATTGTGTAGAAACACGATTTGTTGATGTATGGTATATGTGTTGAATATACGGTAATTGCAACAAGATTCTTAATTATTGTCTATTTTTTACAACAGTACCCACACTAAGTGGACATAGTGTTCACCAACATGTTGTAGTGATGTTGATTGTGGATGTGGTCACTAAATTTAGTTGCAGTATTGGTGATTGTGTGAATAACTCGTCTTTTTATTTGTATACCAACGATCATAGTGTGGTAAGTTTTGGACCATTCATAATTGGTTTCAGTTAATCACGACATTACGCAGACATGGCGGTCATAGTTTGTTGACCACAGTAGCCACTATGTGTGGTCATAGTGTTCACCAAAATGTTGTAGTGGTGTTGATTGTGGTCATCAAATTTAGTTGCAATCTTGGTGGTTTTGTGACTAAATCATCTTATGATTTGTATACCAACGATGATAGTGTAGCAACTTTTGCACCATTTATAGGTGGTGTCCGTTGGTTATCACATTACACATATAGTGTGGTCATAGTTTTGACCACATTAACCACATTGTGTGGTCATATTGTTCACCAACATGTGTTTCGATGTTGATTGTGGTCACCAAATTTAGTTGCTGTCATGGTAATTGTGTGAATAAACCATCCTTTTATTTGTATACCAACAATCGTAATGTGACGACCTTTGCACCATTTATAAAGATTAAAGAGGTGTTAGTTAGTGAGCACATTACCCATACAGTGTGGTCATATTGGTCACACTCAAACATACTCGCATTCTCTACCACTGATGATGTAAATGTGGGCGGTTGCCACAATCATAGTTGAACCTAGGCACACATAGTTACACATTTTGCTCGTACAAATCAAAACTAACAGACTAGAACTAACAATATATCTGAACATGGTCCGATATGTTTGCCATGAAAAATCTAAACTAACAAATGACGTGGTACTAATACAAATAGGCACAGTTCCTATTGTTATGGGTTGCGATCTGATCACACGCACTGCACCTTTTAACCGATGCCTTTAATCTTATATTTCCATTCTCTAACCCTTTTGGTTTTCCCCATGGTGTGCGTGCCATTGCGAACACTGAACCCGACAGCGATTGCATACCTCTCATAAAAAAGTTTTGCATCGCTCAGTAAACCGAACTACATCCCCTCTCAGGAGACAAATGATTCGTCGTCACACCTTGGCCAATATATTGTCAAACTGGACCCATCACCCACCTGCACAGGCAGTGACGTTATGTATGTTGGATGGGTACTCTCTATTCCACTACAACAAAAAAAAGGGACAATAAGAAAAACATATAATGTCACATATTCTATGGATGTGATCAATTTGAGATTACATCATCGCAGCAGAGACAATCGACATATATACAACGACTATAAAAAATATTGATTATATCTTACACACGTAGACACTACCATGTCCCCTACAGTGTCCCTATAAACGCTCACGACTCCTGACGTGGGTGTGAGCAGTTACACGCACCAAATTACAACCACATAGATGTTTAGTGTGGACAACCGTCGAGATTATATGTGCAACAAAAACGTCTTCACAATCAACATGGTACATCATTCTCATTTGATCGTCATGGTTCAACGTGAGCTAACGACCTTTCCCCACCCCCTCCCCCACTAATATACAATGTGGCCCATATGGTATTAGTACTGTAGTCAACTGGTCCTCCATTTTGATACTACAATGCAATCGAACAGTGCATGAACAACCATATTATGAGCGTCAATACCATGCTATCCAACATTAATGCAATGCAAAAAGGTCTACCTCGAAATATATTAACTACAGAAATTGAGTGTATGCGACATATATGCATTAAATAGGCTATGTGGATTTGACTTTTATGCACTTAAAAAACCTTATTGTAAATACTGGCGTTCCTGACACACTATTTGAATGTGGCTGAACACGATCTGACTATGGTCAGTTGTGACATAGTGATGATAATTAAATCGTGTGGCTCCACCTTCAACAACTGTGGCCCTCTATTCCCCATCGATAACACATTGATGCAAGAATGTCTCCATAGTTTCAACGTGAGCTACGACCTTTCCCCATCCCCCCCTCCACCAATAATATACACTATGGCCAAGATGGTGTTAGTACTGTGGTCAACTGTTCCTCCAATATGATACTACGATGCAAGTGAATAGTGCATGAACTACCATTTTATGAGCGTCAATACCATCCTATCTAACATCAATACAGTGCAAAAAAGGTCTACCTCGACATATATGCAATAAAGAGATTGAGCGTATGCAACATATATGCACTAAATAGGCTATGTGGATTCGACTTGCATGCACTTAACAAACCATATTTGCATGCACTTAAAAAACCTTATTTCGAATGCTGGCGTTCCTGACACACTATTGACTGTGGTTAAACACGATGTGACTGTGGTCAGTTGCGATAGAAAGATGACAATTAAATCGTGTGGCTCTGCCTGCAACAACTGTGGCTCTCTATTCACGGTCGATACCACGTTGATGCGTGCGGCTATGTCTTTTATGATTATACAACACAAAAGTATAATTCATACCTATTCTCCATTGGCACTGATGCAAGATGCATACAAAACAATCTGCTTCCCAGTAACCAAAACTCGAGTCCAGCTGCTACGTATGGCGGTGCGTTATGGTGTTGCTTACGTGAAAGCTCTGCTGCAATGGCTATCAAAAAAATCCTTCTGAGAAAATTTTGCTCCAATGGCTGCCAAAAAAAAAACCTTCTGATTGATATCTCCTATTTTTGGAAAACGCATTTTGTATTTTTAATGCAAATAATCAATCTCCATAATTCCTGCGTAACAAACTGATTCTTTCCTATATTCCCTTTTTTTTTACAAAACCACTAGTTGTTTTTTTAAAAAGATAGTGGTTTTCAGTTTTTCTCCACATGTGTGACGCTTGAATCTGGCCCCTAGGATTTGATTTGGATAGCTGATATCTTCCCTTCCTACCTTCCTACCTGAAGTTCCTTCCTACCGGATCCGTTCCCATCAATTAATTACGTGAAAATCATATATAAATATAGTTATACAATCAATTAGCATAACTAGTCGTAGTTTACACTAGTAACTAATACAAATAAACTTTAAGAACTAATAACTTTACAAGTATTACCAAAATTATCAAACACTTTCATATTATTGAAAATTATATTTTTAGCTAAGGATTTTTGGACTTCAATAATATCAATTTTGGGGGTATTAGATACTAATAATACAAACTATTTCTTGAACATTGACAGTACCGATTATCGACCTATTTTCCCCAAATGGTACACCTCCGAGTTGTCATGTTTTAACTCATCGGAAAGATGACGTGGCTCTATGACGTGTGACGTGGAAGACAAATTAGTGTCCCCGTCAACATTTTCTACACAAGTTCCACCTTCTACGTTATACATTATGGGCCCATGTCATCTTTGCTTGAGTCGAAACCATACCAAATTGGTGGTGTACTGTTGGTAAAAAATAGGTCGATAGTTGGTATTACCAGTGTCCAAGAAAATAATCTGTATTATTAGTGTCTAATACCCCTAAAGTTGATATTATTGACGTCCAATACCCCTTTAGCTAATATATATTAAAAATTCTTCATTCAATTCACATAATTTATTTAAGAAAGAAAAAGAAATAGGTAATGTGACATTTACTTACATCCACTACTTTACCTACCTTTCCTTACTTTAGCTTATTTATTTACCTACATCCCAAAAGAACAAGATCATATAGCAATACTATCATCAATGTCAATTTTTCTTAAGTTAAAACATGCATGAACTTGTTCTTCTTTAAACTGCCTTACTTTACCTTATTTTAGCTCACCTTGTCTTACCTTACCTTACTTTACCATCCAAAAGAAAATGATTAATTACTGTTAGAGAATTTATGTTTTAGATTTTGTATTAAACTCACAAAATTTATCTAAAAATAAAAAAAAGAAATAAGTGATGTGACATTTACCTATATCTACTACTTTACTTATCTTACCTTACATATTCCATACATTAAAAAAGAACAGGGTCGAATTCCTTTAATAAATAGTTGTAATTTATGTTAGTAATTATTACAAATAGATTTTAAAAACTAATAAAAACTTACAAATACTACAAAAGTTCTTTGGCCCCAAATAATCCTACTTTTAGTGCCCTGAACAGAAATAATCCAAACTAAATTTTTGGCTACTGATAGACCAAACTTTTGACCTATTTTATATCACTAAACTTTTTACGTATTTTTAGTAATCAAAAGTCCAAAATTTACGACCTAAAATAGATAAAAAGTTTAGTAATAGAAAATAGGTCAAAAGTTTGATCCAAAGTGGCCAAAAAATCAATTTAGATTATTTCTGGTTAAGATACCTAAAATATGGATTATTTAGAGCTAAAATCCTACTACAAAAGTGTCCGACATTGTAAGAGTTTCAAAACTTGTTAACTATAATAATAACCAAGATATCCAACATCTTAATTATATATCTGGAATTCCTCTCTGTTTTTTTTTTTCTTTTTTTTTTTTGCAATAAATAGTACAGCATCATAATAACCATCCATTGGGTTAATTTCATATGGGTCACTTTGTTGGTGAGCCACTTGATCGCCTTCCCCTTGTCATGCAATCTCAAGCTCCTGACCATTTTTTCATGTTAGGAAATTGGTAAAACATATTGCCATGGCTTCGGCCACCACAGCAGCCTCTATTACATTGCTTCCTACTCAGAAGAAGTCGCTCCTTTGATTCTCAATTGCAACATTATATCATAGTATTCTGAGACATCTGACAATCACCCACCCACCCTGCTTGGCTAATAAATATTTTCGAATCTCAAAAGTCCATCTCCTCCTTCTTTTGAGTCACAGAGACATTTCCCCCTTCACCAAGCGAACCCCTTCTCTTACCTCCTACCACCACCCCCGCCAAAATTTACTCACAATTTTGCTAGAAGACAGCTCATTCAGCACCGCAAGATTGCTTGCACAACAGATTTAGTAAACAACTCATGTGGTCGTGGTCGTGGTCATGCCCAGCTTGTAAGACTTCTTTCTCTTACCACATGCCCGCTTCAATCCACACCCTCTTCTTTAGGAGCTCAAAAATTCACTTCTTTCTCAGCATCCCACAAGTTGCCACCAAAACAGACTTCAGACTTCTCCATGTTTAATCTCTTATTCTGACCGCCTCTACTTTCCTGTTTTTCTAACAAGATAATATAACCAACAAAAATAACAACCTACCACAATCGCTAAGGAAGATAACTGTACAAGTAAACTTGAAGAGCTTTGTAGTACAACAAACTGAAAATCACACGTTTGTCCAAGCCAAGCTTTATATAATGCATATGGATATGGACAATGTGCCTTTTGTAAGTGTCATAACTTTCACGACAATGTTAATATTTCTATCTCAATCTAATAAAATGTTTATAGTAGACCAACGGTTTTTATGAGACCTGCCAAACAATCAGCCCTCCAAACAATCATACACTTTAACCATTTCCCAATAACCTATCTTTATTATTAGCCCGGCTAAGCTCTGTAACACATGGTCTTGAATGAATGAAGTTATGCAAATAACTTGACCGCAATCAAAGAATGTGCAGGAACTGTACACGTATTCTAGCATTGAAAGAAGTCTATGAACAAGCACGACAACAAAAATTCCCGATCTGAGTGAACAACCACTGGATGGGGTTGGGATGGTCATCTTGTTGTGGTTGGACTGGCTCGGGAGGCATCGGTGGCTCATCAGGTAAATGCTGATGAAAAGCATCAACAGCAGCTGCAACGCCATCTTCATTCTGTATCAACTGAGCAATCTCCATTACTCGAGATTTCACCTGACACAGTAGACCACCAACTTGAGCTCACAAGCAATATGAGTTTGTGCATCAGCATATCTACGTATTTTCCTCGTATCAGTGTATTAAATAGTACTGAATCCCTGTATTAGTGTATGCCAGCCGCTAAGCATTCCACTAGATGCAGAAACATGATTTTTCAGGAGGTCAGGCCCTACAGAGCCCATCACAAGGGAGTAAGTCTTGCATTTGGAACGTGGCAAAAGTTGCATCAAGTGAGACTTGAACTGCCAACCTCTCTCTGGGAGGAGTGCTTACCACTTCTCCAATTGGTATTTCCTTGTGGGCTTGTTTTCAAAGTTAAGTCTCCGTTGGGCCTAGTCTGGTGGTTGTGTTACCCCCTGCTTGCTAGCCTACTGAGTCTAGTCTGGTGGTTCTGTTACCCCCCTGCTCACTAGCCTACTGAGTGTACACTCTATAGATGGGTTGGCCCAACTTACCAATGTACGAAAAAAAAAGGGTCATGTACTGAACTTCCTAACATGCTTAGATTAAAAGCGCGCGGCACAAAAAAGCGCATAGGTCCCCAAGCCTGAGGTGCGAAGTGCAAAGCCTGCACTTCATGCACGCAAGGTACATTTTCACACTATAAGCTCAAAAAACGCATCAAATGGATTAGACACGAACAGTACGATGACAAATCACGCAAGCAGTCTTCAACATAAGATACAACACCGCAATAATCTTCTAAAGTGATAAAGCAAGCAAGTAATATAAAGAAAGCACCGGAAACACAACACAATAAGCAAAGTAGCAAACAGAAAAAAATAAATCAATATGTCAAGTAATTCTTAAAACTGATGGCAAGCAAACAGAGACACTTACAGAACATGAAAATCAAGAAGCAACCAAGAAAAAAATCACCCAGGTTTTTTTTTTTAAAAAAAAAAAAGCAACCTAGAAAAAAAAATCGCAACCCAGAACAGCAGCAAATGAAGAAAAAAGTTCAACGGCCCACGAAAAAAAAAGAAAAGAAAAGCAGCTTCCACAGCATCTCAGAAGCAAAAGAAGAAAGGAGAAGCACAAAGAACCCAATCGCACCCCAAAAAAAAAAAAAAAAGTAGAAGAAAAGTATCCAGTGGCACACAGAGGAAGAAACAGCCGCAGAATAAGTCCCAAAACAGCAGCAGGCGCAGCAACAGAGGGCATGAAGAAGAGGGGAGAGCACTTGAGGAGAGACAGGAGAAAAGACACACTCGAGAGAAGAGAGGCAGAAGGGAGGAAGTCATGCGTTCTAGGGTTTCCTCGTAGCCCAGAAGGGGTGTTTTCATAATACAGTAGACATATATTTTTCTTTTTAATGAGCTGAAAGGTGAAAACTCTATAACGCATAGAAGGATCACCCCTCATGCTACGATTAAAAGCGCAGAAAGGTGCAAAAAGTGCACGCTTCATGAACCTCACCTCTCTTCACGGAAAAATAGCGCTGGAGGGGGCGAGGCATGTGCTTTGTGGGCTATCGCACGCGAGACGCGCGCTTTTAAGCTAAAATGTACCCCCAAGACAGGCAACTAACACTTAATTTCATATCAAAACATGTAAATTTTGTAGAGAATAGAGATTAGACAAAAGTCCGATGCTTGGATACTTAACAGTTTCAGATGATTGCTGCAAAAGCTGAGTATCTATAACTCTATTAAAACAAAAGCTCCAAATGAAAGTCTATGCCAGATGTCATCATTTTGGAGCTTCGTAGTACCCTAACCTATTCCCAAACTTATTAATTAGGGGTTTCTACAACAAACCTAAATCCAACCCTCCGCTACCAAAGCTACTTACAAACTGTATTTAAGGTTTGTACTAGATCATTAAATGCCAGAGAATTTTGAAAGGCTTTTCATATGGCCAGTTGACAACTAAAATTTATTATTATCACATGGAATCAGCATTTTTGGGTATCAACATTAGTTTCTGAAATCATTTGATCATAAAATTTGCACCATGACAATATACAGACCTTCGGGAGTATTGGATTGTAATATACCGACCTTTACTATTGGACAACAATATCCATGACCTTTATACTTGGGTGAGATTATTATACCAACAGTGACTAAGGGGGTGGTGACTGGTTAACTGGTCTCTGTTCTAACGTGACAGGCAGAGGGAAAATAACCGACCCTTGCCCAGTAACCCCGTTAACCCCTCTGTTTTTCTCACTAACCCGCATTTTAAAAAATCGGTCTTAACACAACAGGGTGGTGAACCGGTCTTCGTATTGACGTGACACACAACCAACCAATATCTTGTAATGTGGGTTAGTGAGAAAAACTAAGCGGTTAATGGGGTAATTGGCCTGGGACAGTTTTTTTCCCTTCACTAACCACGTTAGCGCGTATGGAGACCGGTTCACTGCCCCCTTAGTTACTGTTGATATAATAATGTCACCTAGGTATAAAGGTCAGGGATATTGTTGTCCAATAATAAAGGTTGGTATATTACAATCCAACACCCCCAAAGGTAGGTATATTATCATCCAAAAACTCTTATTTTAGTTAGTACTCCCTTCGTCCCAAATTAATTGACATTTTAACTAAACTTTGACCGTTAATTATTCATCAATTATAATGAGTTACAATATGAAACTACCTCCATTGTAATTTTTAATAAAACATCTTTCTAATGACGGTAATTTCATATTGGTACTCATTGTAATTTGTTAGTAATTAATACTTAGCTCAATGTCAATTAATTTGGGACGGAGGGAGTATCACATTTACTATTATAATTTATAACATTAAGTTTTTGCCCATTTCGAATAGATGCAACTTTACAAAGATCCGTACAATGCCTAGGTTGAATATTAATTAGTATAATTAGTAATAATCTTGAAAAATATGTTCAAATTATATATAAATTGACTTTTGTTTACAAAAAAGGTTGAGAATGTTTAGAGATAATCATAGAAAAATGTTAGCTACCTCCAATCCATAATCAATTTTTCATTAATTTTTCAGTATTATTTACATTGAAAATTATTATAAATTACTCACAAAAGAAAAAAAGTCACATACAAGCACTAAAAAAATTTATGTGCATCGCACGGGCTATTGAACGCTAGTTATTCTTTGAATACAAAATTACCTCTGGCTGAAGCATGAACTTGATAGCATTAGAAAGGGCTTCAGTACTAAGCTGCGCAATTGGTATGGGTTCTGGGCCGAGGCCTTTCTGGTGAATTCTATCACCCCAGAAGAACTGATCCCCAAAGAAAGGTACTACAGTTGTTGGGCACTGCAATTAACGACAAAAAAGTCAGTCTTTCCCCTTTCCCTATGGTATGCAACAAGACAACTAAAATGTTTTTCTCGTCCCAAGTCGTTTGAGTTGGAAATATACACATAAATGCATGTAATGCACTATAATCTAGACCAATCTTTGTCATTCACCACAAAGTTTTCATGTTAAAGGGACAAATCACACACCACCCCACTTCACTAATCAATCTGATCTTATAGAACTTTGTAAATGTCCCTTTTCATTTTCCATAGTAAATGTATATTATGTTAAAATGCAGACTAAATTAAAGTTGTAACATTTCACCATGTTTACAGTGGAATATACAACCACATCCACAAGAAATGGAATATTCATACCCCAGCTTTTAATCCAGTAGCTGTAGTTCCAGCACCACCATGGTGAACCTGCACATTTGAGGAGAAATTTAGTCCATTTAGCATATTTTCTGAGAAAATGAAGCACAAAATAACCCTGTTATATTCACATCCATCAGCGCATTCGTATAATAAGAATTAAGCTGTAATTCTTTGGACACAATCATAGAAATATGGCACAAGTCAAACGTTAACATAAAGCAGACCACCATTATTTCGATTCGCTTGCATTTCACAATCGGCACATAATCCATAAAATCCAGGTTGTAGTAAGTTACAATGAGACAAAAGAACATACCACAGCAGAACATTGAGGGAAAAGCCAATCATGAGGGCAATTCTCCAGAAGGAAGATGTTATCTGGGATTTCGGACACTGCAGAACAAAGTCAAAAACCACTGTCATTAAGGAACAATGAAAGAAACTCTCTTTAAGAATCAAATCGTGACCAAATGCATACACAACGTAGGGCTCTATTTAATCTCAGTAAGCAAATAGAAACGTAAACACTTAGGATTACTGACTAAAAGAAAAATACCAAACTGTTCAGTTTGCTCGCGCCACATTTACGAGGTTATTTCTTAGCTAAAACTCAAACCTTCATCAAAAGTAAGATTTGAAGAAGCTAATAAATAGGAACCATTACCAACATTATTCTGAAACAGCAATAGCTTACATAGTTTAGCAATAACTGAGGCCATAACCCTACAAATGTTGGAAATATCTTCTTCTGATTTTGTATTAGATAGAAATGAAAGGGAAAATTGAGGAGAAGACCAAATTCAATCCAAATCTACTTATGTTTTCGGGCCATGCAGAGTTGGTTTGGACTAAGGTAAAGGCTCGAACAGTAACCAAAAGCATAATACACTTGTAAGCATATCATGTATGCTTGCACAATAGCACCAAAGCTCAGCCTAATTTTCATACTTCTTTTATGGCAGCCTTTTCCTCGATTTTCACAAATGAAATTCCCTTATTCTCTTTCACTCTTTTCCCGACCTAGAATTGATAGAGGCTCAAGACGATGCACAAGACAAGACATATGACCACTGATAAACCGATATATGACACAGTTCCACAGCGAAAACAGTGAGATAAGATAATAAATAACATAACTTCAAGCTTGAGCACCAGCAACATTTTTCTTTTCTTTTCTTTTTTCTTTTTTGAGTTTGGTTGGTGAAGAGATCCGGGTTCCATTCTCGGCTCTTGTGATCTCAGCCAAGCGAACCGCCTCGACTACATCAAACCTTGAGCTACAATTCCCGGTAACTTCCAGAGTTGCAAGGTTAGTCTTGGTCATCCAATGGATGGGCCCCGAGACCGTCTAGGAAGGCTCGTTTGATCCACCGACCCCGGAGGCCTTGGGACCGGACCGGGCCGTCCTGAGATTGGAAGCTAGTAGGTAACGGGGTTCGGGTGTAGCCCCGGAATCAATAAAGTGCAAGGAAAAAAGCAACTCCAAAGTCAGCAGCAGCGTCCCGCCCGTCACCGCCTATGTAGCGCCCGCGACGCACCACAGCAAAGCAGGGGAAAAGGCAGCCTAGTTGGTAGCGCCCGCAACCTCTTCGCATAACGCCCGTTACGCCATTCGGCAATTCTGGGAAATTCTTTGGAAATTCAGTCACGCCCGTGTCGATCCATCGTAGCACCCGCTACGATCGCGCACATGCCGAATCGCCAGGAGTTTTCGCTCCGGTGACGCCTGCGACCTTCTGAGCTCGCGCCCGCAACGGCTTCTTTCCCAAGTTGTCGCGCCCATTACCAAAGGGCGTAGCGCCTGCGGCATTACTGATTTTCGCGTATTTTGGTTGCTTAAACGCTGTGTTTAGCCTTTTATTACTTAGTATAAATACTCTGTTAGCACATTTTCCAAGGCAGATTACGTTTATGAAGAAATGAAATGAATAAGTGCTTCCCAAGCCTCTTTCCCTAAATCTTATTTACTTTATTCCAAGCATTGTTTGGTGGTGTTCAAGTCTTCCCTTTATTGATTATTTGGTGGCTTCCTTTATGATAATCATAGTGGGTTGTTAGCTTTTGGTGGTGGACTTCATCCTTTATCCAACGGCCCTATTCAATCTTTTGGTGTTCAAGGCTAATGTTCATGGATGTTTATGAAGATATTACTCAAGCTTATTATCTCCCTCCTCGCATAAGCTCCATTTGGTATTAGAGCTCAAGCTTTGGTTTAGCTTGAGTTTTGTTCATTGTTCTTGCTAGTATACTTCTCTATTGTTGGATTTAGGTGTATTGAATGCAAATATTGGTGTTCCCCATCCCTTGTGCCTCCAAGTGTGTTCGAGAATCTTTTCTTGTGTTGTATTTGTGATTTTTGAAGCATTTTGGAGCTTTGAGGTGAAGTTGGAAATTAGTGTCCGGAAGGTATTCGATGAAATGTCCAAGTGAGAAAAAACACAAAGAACCCTTAGCCAAACACTAGCCAACTACAAGAAAACCCCCAAACTCCACAAAAACATCCCAAACGCATTCCGTCCTTTACCCTTCCCTTGATATGGACGAAGAAGTTCACTCCGATCGAGAGGAACCAAGCCACCGGAGAAGCCCTCGAGCTCTAGATGTCGAGAACCGACTCACCTCTATTGAGAATCAGTACTCCACTATCGAGCGTGCTCTTCGGGACCTTGCGGCCCTAGTGAACCACATGGCCGCCCAACGTCAAGTCAACCCCAATTCGAACGTTAGAGGCGCGCACAAAGCCCTATCCGTCCTCCTCCCAACTTTGAGTCGAGTGACGATGCTAGAGGCTCCCCTCGACGTCGACCTCATTGGGAAGTGCATGATAGGCCCCCTCGTGACGATTTCCAAGATGTCAAGATCGACATCCCCGAGTTCAATGGTTCCAATGATCCGGACGAGTACCTTGAATGGATCCAGTTAATGGATAGGATCTTTGAAACCAAAGAATACGATGACGAGAAATCTTTCAAGATCGCCAGTTTGAAACTCACCAAAGCCGCTTCACTTTGGTTTGAGAATGTTAAGGCGCAACGGGCTTGGGAGGGTCGTACGAGAATTACTACTTGGACACCTAGTGCAAGAGGAACTGCCGTTTTCTACCCAACACTTACAAGCAAGATGTCTTGAGGAAGTTATATGCTCTCACCTAGGGCAAGAGGACTGTGAGTGATTATATTTTGGAGTTCGAGCAGAGCTCCTTATCAAAAGTGACCTCCAAGAACTGGAAGAGCAAACAATGATGCGTTTCTTGAATGGTTTGGATCCCGCGGTTGCCAAGAAAATTGAAATTCAGCCCTACTATTCTATGGATGACTTATGCAATTTGGCACTCCGGGTTGAGCGACGAAGGAAGGAAAAGGCTGTCTCCAAGCCGGCACCACGAGCCTACCTTCCTCCGACTAGCCGACCCCCTCCTTATTCGGGCACCCGGAAATTCGTTGAAACTCCTCAATTCACTTCGGCACCTAGAACGGACAAGGGAAAGGGTATTGCTACGTCCTCTCCGACTGAACCTCCACGTCGAATGGGAGGGAAAAAGTGTTTCAAATGTCAAGGGTATGGTCATTTTCAGGCCGATTGTCCAAACCGTCGTACTTTGACCCTTCAAGAAGTGCAAGAGATCGATGAAGAGCTTCAAATGGCTTAGAATGATTCAGAAGTGGTGGTTGAAGAAGAGGTTACTAGTGAAGAGGAGAATGTCGCTCGTGTACCACCCGTACATGGAGGCGCACTTGTTTTGAGGAGGGTTTTGCATGCTCATGAAACCCCTCTCGACAAGGCCCAACGGGAAACAATTTTTCAATCACGGTGTTTCGTCGGGGGCAAGGTTTGCAATCTTATTATCGATGGAGGGAGTTGCACCAACGTTGCATCTACTTATATGGTTGAGAAGCTTGGATTGCCGTTATTACCTCACCCTCGTCCTTATTCTCTCAAATGGCTTAACGACCGAGATGGCATCAAGGTAACCAAACAAGTCCTAGTGAATTTGTCTTTTGGTACTAAGTACGATGATTCTGTTGTTTGTGATGTTGTTCCTATGAGCGCATGCCATATTTTGTTGGGACGTCCTTGGCAATTTGACAAGCAAACTACACATAACGGGTTGAAAAACACCTATTCTTTCACCCATGGGGGCAAGAGGGTTAAGCTATTACCACTAGCACCACATGAAATTATTCCTCCAAAACCTGGGGTGGGAAGTGAGGAGCCTAAACACTTGAGTAAAACACGGGTTGAGAGAACCCTAAGCAAGGGGAAGGCCATCTTTGCCTTACTCCTCTTAGAGACCAACAAAAGTGAGGTATAGACACCCTAGCACCCTCTCGCCGCCCCTCTTCTTGCCAAGTTCCGCGATGTGTTTCCCGAAGATCTTCCACCGGGTCTTCCTCCTATTCCGGGCATTGAACATCAAATCGATCTTATTCTCAGCGCTCCACTACCCAACAAGGAGGCTTATCGATGTAATCCGCAGGAAACCAAGGAGCTACAACGGCAAGTGGACGAACTTATATCTAGAGGCTATGTTCGGGAGAGCATGAGCCCTTGTCCCGTTCCGGCCCTCCTGGTTCCTAAGAAAGATGGTACTTTTCGAATGTGTGTCGATAGTCGGGCCATCAACAACATCACCATCAAGTATCGGTATCCCATACCGAGGCTCGATGACATGCTCGATGAGTTACATGGCTCGTGCATCTTCTCTAAGATCGACCTTCGGAGTGGGTATCATCAAATTCGCATGAGGGAAGGTGATGAATGGAAGACGACTTTCAAGACAAAAGGGGGTTCGTATGAGTGGCTCGTCATGCCATTTGGGCTCTCCAACGCTCCTAGCACATTCATGCGACTCATGAACGAAGTATTGAGGCCATTCGTTGGCAAGTTTGTGGTGGTATATTTTGATGATATCCTGGTGTATTCAAAGAGCGAAGCGGAGCATCTTTCACATTTGGAGTTGGTATTCGGAGTTTTGAGGCGACAACGGCTTTTCGGCAAACTGGAGAAGTGCGAGTTTTGCACTCCCCAAGTCACAATTCTTGGGTATATCGTTTCCGATTGAGGTATTTCCACGGATCCCTCGAAAGTGGAGGCCATATGCTCTTGGCCCTCTCCCTCTACTATCACGGAGATGAGGGGTTTCCACGGCCTTGCTTCGTTTTACCGTCGGTTTATTAAGGGCTTTAGCACCCTGACCGCCCCTATCACCTGAGTGTATGAAGAAGGGCTCCTTTGAGTGGACCCGGGCGGCTCAAGAGGCATTTTGAGAAGCTTAAGGCTCGACTATGTGAGGCTCTGGTACTTGCCCTTTCGGACTTCACACAAGTCTTCGAGGTTAATTGCGACGCTAGCGGAGTGGGCATTGGGGCCGTTCTCATGCAAAAGCGTCGCCCCATCGCTTACTTTAGCGAGAAACTCAGCAGGTCAACGAAGAATTATTCTACGTATGACAAGGAATTCTACTCTCTCATGCGAGCCCTCGATCACTGGTCCCACTACTTGAGACCTAGCCAGTTTGTCCTTCATTCGGATCACGAAGCTCTTAAGTATTTGAATGGACAACACAAACTCAATACTCGCCATGCTAAGTGGGTTGAGTTCCTTCAAGGTTTTAACTTTGTGGCAAAGCATAAGAAGGGGAGTGTCAACGTGGTTGCCGATGCACTTTCTAGGAGACATTCTCTTCTTTCGGTGGTTTAGGCGAGGGTCCTTGGGTTCCAACACATAAGGGAGTTCTACAAGGATGATGAGGACTTCAAATCACACCTTGATGGTGGTGATGGGCCCTATTTGCTACAAGACGGGTTTCTTTTCAAGGGTAACAACCTGTGTGTTCCCAAATGCCCCTTGAGAAAACTGCTAGTGCGAGAGGTTCACGGGGGTGGTCTTGCCGGTCATTTCGGCATCAACAAGACCATCGACATGCTGAAGGAACATTTTTACTGGCCGAAGATAGGAGGCGATGTGCAGGATGTGGTATCCATGTGTATTTCTTGCCACCATGCCATAAGTCAGTTCCACCAAGGGCTTTATACACCCCTTCCTGTTCTGAATGGCCCGTGGGAGGACTTAAGTATGGACTTTATTGTTGCTCTTCCTCGAACCGTGCGGGGTAAAGATGCGATACTCGTCGTTGTGGACTGCTTTTCCAAAATGGCGCATTTCATTGCTTGTGAAAAGACCGATGATGCCACTCACATTGCTACTTTGTTCTTTCAAGAAATAGTGAGATTGCACGGCATTCCACGGACTATTTTATCAGATCGTGATATGAAGTTCTTGAGTCATTTTTGGAGATCCCTATGGAAGCTCCTTTGAAAGAAGCTTCTTTTCAGCACTTCGCATCATCCCTCAAACGGATGGTCAAATTGAGGTGACTAACAAGACTCTCACTACATTGCTTCGGGGTTTACGGAATTGGGATACCAAGTTGTGTCACGCCGAATTTGCCTACAACCGAGCCCCTTCTTTTGCTACGGGTCACTCGCCCTTCGAGGCTTACTACGGGGTCAACCCTATTGCTCCTATCGAGCTCCTTCCTCTTCCATTAGAGTCGAGGGCTAGTTTTGAAGCAAGTGAGAAGGCCGCCGAGATCCAAAAGCTTCACCGGAAAATTCGAGAGAAGATTGAGCGCACCAATGAGCTTTACAAGTCCCGAGCCAACAAGCATTGCCGCGGTATCACTTTCAAACCTGGTGACTTGGTTTGGCTCCACCTGAAAAAGGAACGGTTTCCTACCCGGAGGATTAGTAAACTTATGCCACGAAGCGAGGGACCGTTCAAGATCTTGGCCAAGGTGAACGATAATGCTTACAAGCTTGATCTTCCGGGCGATATGGGTATCTCTTCTACTTTCAATATTGGGGATCATTCGCCTTACATCGAAGATGTTGAACCCGACGTCGATTTGAGGGCAAATCCTCTTCAAGGGGAGGATGAAGAGATCCGGGTTCCATTCTCGACTCTTGTGATCTCAGCCAAGGGAGCCGCCTCGACTGCATCGAACATTGAGCTACAATTCCCGGTAACTTTCGGAGTTGCAAGGTTAGTCTCGCCATCTAATGGATGGGCCCCGAGACCCTCTAGGAAGGCTCGTTTGATCCACCGACCCCGGAGGCCTTGGGACCGGACCAGGCCGTCCTGAGATTGGAAGCTAGTAGGTATCAAGGTTCGGGTGTAGCCCCGGAATCAATAAAGTGCAAGGAAAAAAGCAACTCCAAAGTCAGCAGTCCCCGCGTCACCGCCTATGTAGCGCCCGCGACGCACCATAGCAAAGCAGGGGAAAAGGCAGCCCAGTTGGTAGTCTCCGCATAACGCCCGTTACGCCATTCGGCAATTCTGGGAAATTCTTTGGAAATTCAGTCACGCCCGTGTCGATCCATCGTAGCGCACGCTACGATCGCGCACATGCCGAATCGCCAGGAGTTTTCGCTCCGGTGACGCCCGCGACCTTCTGAGCTCGCGCCCGCAATGGCTTCATTCCCAGGTTGTCGCGCCCCCGTTACCAGAGGGCGTAGCGCCCGCGACGTTACTGATTTTCGTGTATTTTGGTTGCTTAAACGCGGTGTTTAGCCTTTTATTACTTAGTATAAATACTCTGTTAGCTATTTTCCAAGGCAGATTATGTTTATGATGAAATGAAATGAATGAGTGCTTCCCAAGCCTCTTTCCCTAAATCTTGTTTACTTTATCTAAGCATTGTTTGGTGGTGTTCAAGTCTTCCCTTTATTGATTATTTGGTGGCTTCCTTTATGATAATTATGGTGGGTTGTTAGCTTTTGGTGGTGGACTTCATCCTTTATCCAACGGCCCTATTCAATCTTTTGGTGTTCAAGGCTAATGTTCATGGATGTTTATGAAGATATTACTCAAGCTTATTATCTCCCTCCTCGCATACACTCCAGTTGGTTAAGGACTTTGCCAAGAGTTCAAATTTATTTTGCTATCATTCATATCATGCTTAGGATATAACTATGGGGCTTGGGGTCCAGCTGACCCAAAATAGAAATTCACTCAATTACTTGTGCTAGTTGGATGGCATTTCAACAATTTTCATAATAGTCTACTTCTTGTCCAATTTTGAGTCAGGTCAAATGTCTTTATGAACACAGCTCAACGCATTTCAGATTTAGGAAGCATATTATGTTACACTAAAGAAAGCTTGGTTAGTTTTAAGGTTCAGATTGAATTGAGCTATATCATTCAAATCAAAAGCTAGGCCAGTTCTGTATCATTGGCATTGGCTGATCACACTCAACTAAACTTTCCAAGCAATATGGTCAATAGAAAGAACTGGTAAATTGCTTGAAGACATATAGTCATATAGACGGATATCGCTAGGATGGCTTCATCAATGGCACATAATTCTTTCTATGTTTGCCTTCTTTACTAATTACTAGCTTTAGAAACTTTGATCTGCCTTCACATATATAGTTAAGGACATGCTTATTTATAAGTTTTCAAAACATGGTATAGGTGTATACCTCACTTTTTTCAAAATAATATGACAAGAATACATGATCATTTGATTGACGTGTTGGATAGAGACAACCTCAAAATTATAACAATTATATTATTGTTTTATTAATAAAGAGATTTTTTTGGTAAAAAAACAAAGTCAGATCTTTAATTTTCCAGAAATAGTTATATGTTTTATAATATACTCCCTCCATTCCACACTATTTAGGATTTTACCCACCCTTTGGGGTGTTGGATCATAAGATACCCACCTTTATTATTGGACACTAATATACTAACCTTTATACATAGGTGATTTTAATGTACTTACCATGACTCTAATGGTGGTGAACTGGTCTCAAGGATGACTTTAGTGGGCTTGTATTGGTTCCTTATGGGTCTCGGGAAGTTTCTACCACTTGCAACATTATCCTTGAGACCGATTCACCACCGTTAAAGTCATGGTGAGTACATTAAATCACCTAGGTATAAAGGTCGGTATATTAGCATCCAATAGTAAAGGTGAGTATATTACGATCCAATACCCCAAAAGGTGGGTATACATTGTCCAAAAATCCCAAAAAATTGCTAGGATGTACCCTCAGTTTTGCGGAAACCATTTTTTGGAGACTCTAATATTGAAAATTATAATTAGGTGCATAATATTTGTATATATCTATTATTTGGGGACAAACTCACGGTTACTTATCAAAATCCGGCAAAATTTATATATTTACTAACCTACCCTCGTGATTAAATGTTAAATGACTAACCTACCCTTCAAGATGTATTCAATCCTTCTGCCACCAAAACATATAGCCTTCTCAATGCTGTTCCAGGGCATTCGAAAGACCACTCAACCACCATGTCTATGTACAAATTCATTATTCATCATGCTGGAATTGTGTGATTGTTGGTTCTTCACATTTTTGTGTGATTGTTTATCAAGTGTTGGTATTTCTCTTTTCCTGCCATGCCCAACAAAGAATAATTAGGGCTTTCAACAGGTTTTTGCTACAATTTATGATAGGCATACTATGATATACAAGGGCAAGTGGTAACAAGACATCCACTTGTTTGCTAGGATTTCTTTTCAACTTTGCATGCAACTTCTGCTACTGTTTCGTCAATTTGGGGAAAATTTCTAATGTCCAAATGCAACTGTGTAAACCATCCTCAGGTGACAATTCTGATTCTGAAACTACTAATGTTAAATGATAAATTGGTATGTATAACCAGGGGAAAGTTAGTCAATTTCAAATGTCATCGGCTTCCGGTAAGTTCTAGCGAATTTTTCCCCAAATAATAGATTCTTAAAAATATTGATCACCCAATTATAATTTTTGATAATATGGTCTCCAAAAAATAGTTTCCGTAAAATAGAGGGTACTTTCGAGCAATTTTTTGCCAAAAGTCCTATTATTTATTGCTATGGAGCATGTACAGTTAACCTTTTTAAACTTTCACCATAAATTATTAAACATCTAATAATAAAAAATATAACATTAACATCATTAGATTTGTCATGAAAAATGTTTTCACAGTGATGTAATTTTCACAAAGGAAAATTGGATTCTGGTGGTCCAGACGTTCAGCTTTTGTATGCCAGTAGTCCCTATTTATTATTTTTTGTATTATGGTGGTCCCAAAAACATAAAAATATTTTGGGACGCCCCAAGTCAATTGGCGGTGACTCAGTGGAAATCTGACATGGATGATCATTATTCCCCTTCTCTCTCTTCTCCACGTCAGATTTCCACCGAGCCAATGCCCCTTGACTCGGGCGCGTTCCACCCGCATACAAATTTTATGTTTTTGAGACCACCAGAATACCAAAAAAAAAGTAGGGACTACTGGCATACAAAAGCTGAAAGTAGGGCCTAACAGAATCCAATTTTCCTTTTGCAAATATGCTATGGTAGAAATTTCCAATCGAGGAAAGTCAAAAGTGATGGTTATATATATATATATATAACTAAAGTACCCAAGGGAAACCCAAACCTAAATGAAAAAGTTTGGGATGTTTGGTTAATTCCAAAGCAAATTCAAAAGCTACATCATCAATACAAACATAAATATGATATTTAAAGAAACATTAAAGTCCTACATAAGTTATTCATATTTAGTATACAATTAAAAAATTCTGTAATTTATTACTTCAATATTCTCTACAATGTAAACTAACCTGAACATTATTGCATTATTTTGAAATAAATATATAACGTGATTAAAAAAATTCAGTTTTATTTATAAAAAATAAATGAATAAATGAACTTATCATATGAATTAGGTAGGATATGCATAATGTTTCCGGAACAAAGTTCATATTATCATATGATTTATTACTCTATACATAATTACATATGTACTTTTCAACCAAAAACTATTAATATAATACATCAATGTTCTCCAGACTGTAAATTGACTTTTGACTTGAACATTGTTATATTAGTTCGAAATACATATATACAACTTAATTACAAAAATTAGCTGTACTTAAAAATAAATGAATAAATGTACTTATCATGTGAATTAGGTAGGATATCCATAAGATTGCATGTTTGACAAACAATGTTCATATTATAATGTTATAATGATGTTTTCCTCAAAACAAATATGTCAAAAATTGTGTTTCTATATATACTTTTCAACCCCAAACAAACAACAAACTCCTAAGAAAACACATTTGAGCGCAATCTAGAGATCCAGATGCAGGCAGCCTTCCCTCCATAAACTAAACTTCATGGAGAGGTTGATTCATGTAGACCCCAAAAGCCTTTCGAAAAAATCACATCGAAAACCACTGTAGACACTAAAAGAAATTCAATTGCAAAACCTTTGGAAACTCAATTGTGTTTCTATATATACTTATCATGTGAATTAGGTACATGCATTTTAAAGTTTCTTAATAACGTAAATTAACTACGACTTGCAAAAGTAAACGTCCATAAAGTTTTTGGTTTGTTAAGCTTTTAGATTAAATAAGTTACAATTCGAGCACTTACAACCAAAAAAATAATATTGTTCAATTTTTTGTTATTAGTTTTTGCATTACAATAAAATCAAATCATCAAAATAGTATATAATCATCAATCATCAATGATGACACGTGTATCACACAGGTTACGTAGACACCAGTTTTATTATTAATGTTATATATTAGCTTATGGAAAAAAGAACCTAACTCATAAATGCTACATTAATGGTGACCTACATGCAAAAGCTAAACACAAAACTATATATGTACATACACAATTAATGCTTGGACTATTTTTGTTGTGTATCTCATAAATTGTTCCTTCAGGCTACAGCCCGGGTAGAACTCATACTAAATTTCAGCAATATGTGCTTGAATATCAGTAGAAAGGAATTAGGACACCGCAAAAATTGCCAAATGTTCAAGTCACATGCATAGTATTTGGAAACAAAAATCTGGATTGTTAAAGGCCACAGTTTGAACATATATATAAAAGTAAAAGAAAAGATAAAAAGAGAAGGCAATGAATGAGATGGAGATACTTACAAATGCCAAGGTCGCCCCAACCACGATCAAGAATCCCACGCTGCCCAGTATCCATTAATGCTTCAAGAATAATCCCTGTAGTTTTACTTGGATCTTCAAGAGGCTACAGAAGACAGAAGAATAGGAAAACAAATCAAAACAGATTCGCTGAAGTTGCATGAATTAAAACCTTGTATATAATATCATGAACGAAAACATTTCCTCAAATGAAAGAGAAGAGAGCATATGAACTGCACACACTACACCAATACCTAGCTTCTCGCCTAAGGACATACTAGCACTCGAAGAAGGCATGGCCGCATGGGGAAGGGCAATTATGGAATGCAAGATCGAAAATTTAGAAACCTTTGCGACTCTTGAGAAGTAAAATAGCATCTGAATTCTGATCCTCTTCTTCTACTATACTCCAAAATCCTTTTTTTTTTTTTACAATAAGTTAGTATGCAATAAAGTGAACAATTCAAGGTAAAGGCAACTTTTCTCCAATAAAGTGAACAATTCTGATCCTCTTCTTCTACTATACTCCAACCAAGTACTCCAATAAAGTGAACAATTCAAGGTAAAGGCAACTTTTCTCATGACAAGGGGGGGCATCCCATAGTGTGCAGGGCTTTACTTACAGTTGGAGTAGTTTTAATTATAGATGATGAAGAGTCCATCATAAACTATTTTAGTTGTGGAGTCAGGCAGCTAAGCCAGCTCACTTTCCCTTTCTCAGTTCAGCAATTTAGAGTAGTCTGTATTCTGATTGAAGGTCAATGTTCTTAATTTTTCATTCGAGATACAATTGTATGACGTACTTATAAATACTTTTGATGAGAAATATACACTGAAAAATATATTTCATATTTTCCCACATAAAGGCCATCATCTCATCATCTCATTAATTTTTCCAAAACAAAGTGGAAATAATGAAGACAGTGGAAATTATAGACCACACAATTTGAGATCAATTTATATAAGTAGGGAGGTAGGTACCAGAGAAAGAAAGGTTCAGGTGAACTTACCATGCTCCCAAACCCTATATATATAGGCTTTGGTCCTTTATTGATCCACTCAACAAATTCCTCTCTAGGTCGATACCTTGAACTAAGATTTAAGAAACAATAGCCAACAACATCAACCAAGGGGCCCCAATCTGCAAGCCAAGTGGATTTCATAAGACACACAAAGTCATAGAGATAATAATTGAGCTAAAAGTATAAACCATAAAAATATAAAGCTTAGGCATACAATCCAACCTCTTTACTACAATAATATTTGGCTTAATATATTCTTTTTTAGCTTGTGATAAACAGTCATACCTTTCGGTTTTGGTACAAGATGTTGACTCCACATGTATCCTGTCGGCAAATGAGATATTGAGCCGTAATACATGCTGAAATATGCAATAGGAGGGAGCTTCAATGTTCTTCTCCTAAAGTCATTAATGTAGCTTCTTATGCCCCACCAAATCAACAAGTCAACAATTACATATGACAACTGTTCCGAATCCACCAAAAAAGTAATAGAAGGGGTTTAGTACATCAACATGGGCCTTTTAACTGGGATTTTGAGTTATTTTACGGGGAGGGGGGGGGGTAGATTAATGATAAGAACATACCCAATTAGCCGCACTTTGAGGTACACGAGCTAGTGGATGAGGGAACTCATATGTTGGCCTGCCTATTAGCAACAAGTGTCAGAAGATGCTATACGGACAATAATGTCTGAGTGGACATAAAAGTTGGTTGATTGGAAACTGTAACCCCCCCCCCCCCTCTCCAACACACACACACACAAAACACACACACACAGAGAGAATAGAAAAAAAAAAAAAAAAAAAAAGAGCAGGCTACCAGCACTCCCTACGATCAAATGCACCAAAGGCTCGCAGAACAAGCACTATACCACATAATCTTTTCTATGTTTTCATGGCCAACGTGCACACAAAAGCCATCCTAACGATCAAACAGGCCAAGTTTTGCAAATTAATCTACATAAGCACATCTGGAACTGTGTTAAAATTTACAACAGTACTCTTTCACATGCATGCATGTGCAATGGCCTAGCAGTTGGCATATTTTCAAATCACAAAGACACTATTATAAAAAAATACCAAACTTTATTGGTGCCCAGAAAGAATATTATCAACTAAAAATAATTTTGACCAGCTAGATGCAGCACAGGATATACCACTAAAATTGACATATGTTCGTGAGCCATAAATCCGTTTCCAGAATAGTGAAATATTCACGGGGAGTGGCGGTCAAAGATTCAGGGCGCTACAAACTCCACAAAACTTTCATCCTAGCTCCAGGCAGTTCTTAACACACCGGAAACTCACAACCAGATTGTACATCTGGCTTCAAGTTTTGCCAAACACTCAGGCTTTGAAATTGAGACATCCCCCCTTGCCCTCCATACCACTACAGGTCATACTGTTCTCTATCCTGACTAGCAGCCAACACAAGAGGATAAAGCTTACCAACACAGGTGAGGGGAAAATAGGAAATTGACACAGAAATGGACCTTGGAAGAGGATGAAATAACCATTGGTGTAGAACATCAAATAAAATATCAAAGATAAATAGAACCTTTAATTTTTGAAAGAGATGCCTCTCCTGTACAATCATTGATCTGATATTTCAACAATATATATAACAGCAAGTCATACTGCTTTATTCAGAGTCCCCTCCAAGAATGAGAAGACTGTAAGTGATTTTTGACCATTTGAAACAATGTATTGATTCCTTATGTCACCTGGTACCACAATAGCCACACGGTCACAGCTTTCATTTTTCCCTTTTATTCTTTTTACCAAGTCATCATATCACTACCAATACCGCACAGATTAAAAATGCATACATGCGCTCATACAGGTCTGAAGTTCCAACAATTCTTTCAGGCTCAACATACTCACACACACCTGATAGGCCTTGTGATATTAAACTTGCACCGTACATTTGTATTAGATAGGATACTACAACAGTTGACATGTAATGTAAAATTGTGACAAAAGCACATGAAAACATTATTTGTTCACAGCCCAAAAAATTCAGGAAGAAAATGGCATATGCATTGAATTAGACAGATGACTTACGTCCAAGGCATTGTGAAGAATATGTGTATGGGTACCCTAAGAGCTTCAGCAACATGTGCATGTCCTGCAAGTAAGTGTGTTCCAATCCAATGTCAACTTGATGAACAGAACAGGGAAGAAAAAGAAGACAGAGAAAGCAAAAAAACTTTCAAGCACTAACAAGGAACTCTGAGTGAACAAAGAGGAGGTCAAAGAATATCCAAGTACCATGAAACAGAAGTGGAAAAGGGGAAGGGGAGGCAGCCGCAATGGGTAGAATGAATGCTACAAGGAGAACAAAATTATGCATCCTCAGTCAAGGAATTCTGTTTCTACTTTCCAGTCCCACATTTCTAGAAAACAATCCTCTGTCCAGAGAGTCACCCCGTTCCCTTGAGTTTTGATGAGTGCTCATTAATATCTGACGTTGATTGGTACTGAATAATACTCCACTAGTGTACGAAAAGAATTACAGTTTAGGTTTCCAAAATTTATCTAGAACCAGTTCTTGCTGATTCGCATACTAAATTTTCTCTCATTTCATCATCACAGCAAGAGGAATGGACAAAAGTTTTTTGAAAATAACTATGGGGTGGCAGACTTTTTGCATCAGTAACTATGTGATGAAAGATCGATGAGCAGTTAAATTTTCCAGCGAGATTTGCACTGGTAACAAGAACTTGAAGGATGCCAACAACGGAATTTTTCTGAGTTGATTGCCAAGCTTTTTAAAAGAAGGAAGAGACACAGAGCGCTGAAGATTTGCAGAACCAAAATCATAGCAAAGGTGAAGGAAGAGAAAGATGGGATGGTGCTTTTCGGACGATTGGCAGCTTTGGAAGTTCCATGAACCGCCCCAAAGCTACATCCATCGCCAAAGTGCAGAGGTCCTGGGCAAGTGGGTTAGGGGAGGCCGCTCTATTCAATGCTCCCAAGTCATCTCCTTTTGCTTCCCTTACTCCTTGCTTCGCCTTTTCAAGAAGCCTCACATTTCAACCCCCCCCCCTCCCCCCGGCTTTCTCTCTCGCGGTTTTACTCAATGTTAGATCTTATGATTAAAAAAGATACACATATACTTAGTAAATTTGGCAAGCATTTTCAAGGACCCTTTAAATTGGGGAAGAAGCATCAGAGCTCAAAATCGGTGGAGGAGGAAAGGATCTCCATCTGCAATGCTGGCTAAGACAGCAGGGTCCAGGGAGAGGACTTTCCTCCCTGAGGTCCTCAGCAAATCCTCTCCTAATTGGGATCTAGCTGGGAACTCAGGAGGGAATAAGTCCCTCCTACAGTAGGAATGAGGCAGCAAGGGAAGACAGGTCCTAGGGTAATTTTCAAGCTATGACAGGGAGCAATGTGATCACCCAAGGAGCCTATGCGGAAGGCAGCTTTGGCCTTAAAACCAAAGTTCAATTCATGCAATTGAACCTTGGCCGAACCCCAACCTGTGAAATCAGGGTTCATGTCTATTTGTAGGACTGAAACAAGCTGCAGTAGAAGGTAATGGCAATTAGTGGTTTTTATGTATTCCTTGGTCCATCAGCAACCTATGATCGAGGAGTGCAAGTGACTGAATCACCAGGACATTTTCTACTGCAACATAGTCCTGAGTATGAAAGCACCAAGCAGCTATGACAGTTTTGGAATTCTAGACTTTGATAAGGTCATTTGGTCATTTATCCTTTAATGATTGAGTAACCTTGATGAATTCTATTACTACCAGCTTCCAGCAGCAAGGAGGATTAAATATTTAAGTGGAAGGATGACTAATGCATCCAAGAAGCAGCTGCTGGCCCAATCACAGCCAGCCCTTTTTATTTTATTGTGCTGCTTCTTTTGATGTAATCTGATGCAATTATATATTGTATTAGTCTTAAGCAGCTCACTTATGTTTATTAAGTTAGCTTAGCAGTAGTTTAGAGGTTTCTTCCAGCTTAGGAAACCTCAATTACTCGAGGAAAGCCAGCTGCTTGTTTAAAGCAGCATAGATAAGCCAGCTCTTTGTAATATCATTCATTATGAGTAAATGCTATGAGAAATCAGTCGAGCTTTGCTCCTGTGTTTGTGAGTATCTCAAAACTCTCGTTCATTTCTACTTGTCTGTAACTAAGCTTTGGCAAGCTTAGAAGGTGTTAAGTAGAGCTTACTTCATGTTCCTGGTGGTGTGGTCTGTATCCAGTGTATGAATTGAGTACTGCCCTTGTGTTTCTTGCTGTGGTGTGGTCTGTATCAGTTGAAAATCACAAGTTTATCATTGTTCTTTATTTGTTTTTCGTTCCTTGATGCTTTTCCATCCTTAGGAAGAGCTTAGGTAGAGCAAACAAGGTCAGAGGGCCTTTGGTGTTTGTCTAGACCAGTGCACTCTGATTAGTTTTGGTCTACACACACATCAGCTTTGGTATCAGAGCTGTGTAACTTTCTTGGTGAGCTTCTTGCTGGTTTGAAGATGTCTACTAGTAGGACTGTCGAGGAGGTGGCTAAGCAAGCTCTTAGAGAAAAGGCTGAATTGGAGAAACAGGTCCAATACCTGAGTGATCAGTTGAAGAATTATCTGTATTTGAAGAAACAAAGTCTGAAGGAGGATTCTGAATATGAAGAAGAGGAGAACACCTTTTCCAGCAATCCTTTTGCTGAAGAAGAGGGCCCCTCTGGAAAAACAAAAGTGAGGTCAAGAAAGAAGGCTGGAATGGACGACAAATTAGATTTCAAAGTAGAAATTCCTCAATTTGAAGGTCAGTTGGATGCTGAAGTGCTTCTAGACTGGCTTCAAACTGTGGAGAGAGTCTTTGATCTGAAGGAGGTCACTGATGAGAAGAAGATGAAGCTTATTGCTCTAAAGTTGAAGAAACATGCTTCAATTTGGTGGTCTAACCTGCAAAAAATAAGACTAGAGAAGGGAAAGGAGAAAGTCAGAACCTGGAAAAAAGATGAGGAAGAAGTTGGTGGCTAAATTCTAACCTGGAAATTATCTTAAGGAGAATTATGGCAAGCTGCAACAGCTAGTGCAAGGCAACAGGTCTGTCGAAGAGTATACCAAGGAGTTTGAATATCTATTGTGGAGGTGTGACTTAAAGGAGAATGAAACTCAGGTGCTAGTGAGGTTCCTAGCTGGTCTGAATGAAGGAATAAGGAATGTGGTGGAACTACATCCTTATTCTACTTTGGATGAGCTCAGTTCCTTGGCTCACAAAGTGGAAATCCAAAGGAGGTCTAAAGGAAAGGAGTTTGCTGCAAAAACCCCATATAAACCCCAAATCAAACCTTTTACCTATCCGAGAACCTATCCCACAACACCAAGAACCCCTTATACCCCCAAATACCCCACAAAACAACCCACTCCCTCACAAAAACAACTTACAGCCCCTCAAAGAACCCCAAACCCTATAGCTACTAATAACAGAAGGTGTTTTAGATGTCAAGGACTAGGGCATATAGCCTCAGAATGTCCTGACAAGAGGATAGTGACCTTGGCAGACTATCAAGCTTCATGGTTTGCTGAAGAAGAGGAAGAGGAAGTGCATGGGGAGGCAGAAATGTCCGATCCTGTGTATGATGAGGTTGAGGAAGGTCTTGATGAAGGAGAGCTATTGGTGATAAGGTGGGTCCTTAGTAGTTCTTCTGCGGAAGCAGGGCAGGAACAAAGAGAAGCCTTGTTTCATACCAGGTGCACTGTGAAAGGGAAGGTCTGCTCAGTTATTGTAGATGGAGGAAGTTGTACAAATGCAACCTCACAGGAAATGGTGGAGAAGCTGCAGCTGGAAACTTCACCCCATCCAGCACCTTACTCCATTCAATGGTTAAAGTCTAGCAGAGGCATCCCTATTACTGAAAGATGTCTGGTGAGTTTTTCAATAGGCAAATCATATCATGATTCTGTTTGGTGTGATGTTTTGCCTATGGATGCATGTCATTTGTTGCTGGGAAGGCCATGGATGTTTGATAGATCTGTACAGCATGATGGAAGGGCCAATACTTACACTTTGTTGGTGAACCACAAGAAAATAACCTTAACCCCACTCAAACAAACCCAGCCCACAAAGAACCTATACATTGAGCCTACCCTCGATCTATTACTAGATGCTGAGCATCATGAGTTCAGTACTTGTAAAGATCTTATCCTACTATCCCCTGATGATCCACAAACCTCACAAAATAACCATCCTTTACTTGTCCCACTCCTGGAAGAATATGCATTTTTGTTTCCTAATGATATGCCTACAGGACTACCCCCAAAGAGAGACATCCAACATAAGATTGATCTAGTCCCAGGGTCAGTCTTGCCTAATAAACCTGCTTATAGGATGACTCCAGCTGAAACTGCAGAAATTCAGAGGCAAGTGGATGATCTTCTTAGTAAGGGAATGATCAGAGAAAGCCTAAGTCCATGTGCAGTGCCAGCTCTGTTGGTTCCAAAGAAGGATGGCAGTCAGAGAATGTGCATAGACTGCAGAGCCATTAATAAAATCACCATCAAATATAGGTTTCCAATACCTAGGCTCGAAGATCTTCTTGATGAGCTCCATGGGTCTAAAGTGTTTTCAAAGATTGATTTGAGAAGTGGCTACTATCAAATTAGAATCTATGAAGGTGATGAATGGAAAACAACATTTAAGACAAAGGGAGGTCTATTTGAATGGCTTGTAATGCCCTTTGGCCTAACCAATGCCCCTTCTACATTTATGAGGCTTATGAATCAGGTACTGAAACCTTTGATTGGCAGTTGTGTGGTAGTTTATTTTGATGATATTTTGGTCTATAGCAAGACAGAAGCAGCACATCAGCAACACTTGAAGCAAGCAATGGAGATTCTATCTAAGGAGAAGTTGTATGGAAGTTTGAAGAAGTGCCAGTTCTTCACCAACCAAGTTATTTTTCTTGGTTACATAGTGTTAGCTGATGGTATTCAAGTTGATCAGGAGAAGATCCAGGCCATTCAAGAGTGGCCTGTGCCCAATTCTATTCAGCAAGTTAGGAGTTTTCATGGATTGGCTTCTTTTTATAGAAGATTTGTGAGAAATTTCAGCACTCTTATGGCACCAATGACTGAAGTAATCAAAGGCAAGTCTTTTCAATGGACTCCAACAGCACAGAAGGCCTTTGAGCAAATCAAAGAAAAGCTTACAACAGCACCAGTTCTTGCTTTGCCAAGCTTTTCTAAGGTTTTTGAAGTTGAGTGTGATGCTTCAGGAGTTGGTATAGGAGTTTTCCTATCCCAAGAGGGCAGGCCTATAGCCTATTTCAGTGAGAAGTTGAATGAAGCCAAGAAGAAATACAGTACTTATGACAAAGAATTTTATGCTATTATCAGAGCTCTTGAACATTGGAGACATTATCTAGTTCGTGGAGAATTTATCCTGCATAGTGATCATGAAGCCTTGAAATTCATCCAAGGACAGCACAAGCTCAATCCCAGACATGCCAAATGGGTTGAATTTATGCAAGTCTTGTCACTTTATGATCCATCATAAGTCAGGCAGTATGAATAAAGGAGTTGATGCCCTTTCCAGAAGATTTTTCTTATTACATATCCTGGATTCCAGAGTCCTAGGATTTGAGCAGCTGAAGGTCCTTTATTCCGAAGACGATGATTTCAAAGAGAAGTTTCAAGCATGTCAACAACATCCTCAGGGTCTGTACCATACAGATGAGGGATTTTATTTAAAGGCAGCAGATTATGTGTTCCCAAAAGCAGTATTAGAGAATTATTGATCTCAGAAGTTCATGGAGGAGGTTTAGCAGGTCACTTTGGCATAGAGAAGACACTTATTATGCTGAAAGAGCACTACTTTTGGCCAAAGATGGGAAGAGATGTAGAGCATCTTGTCAAGAGGTGCAATATATGCCAGCTATCCAAGAGTCAAAGCCTACCTCAAAGGCTTTATACCCCTCTACCAGTTCCTAAAGGTCCTTGGGAAGATGTCAGTCTTGATTTTATTGTGGGACTACCTCGAACTCAGAGAGGTAAAGATTCTATTATGGTTGTTGTTGATAGATTCTCAAAAATGGCACATTTTATTCCTTGTAATACTACCTTTGATGCTGTTAAAGTTGCTGATTTGTATTTTCAAGAGGTAGTCAAATTACATGGCATTCCTAGGTCTATGGTTTCAGACAGGGATACCAAATTCTTGAGCCATTTTTGGGTTACACTACGGAAGAAAATGGGAACTCAACTCAAGTTTAGCACCACTTGTCATCCCCAGACAGATGGGAAAACTAAGGTTACAAACAGAACCTTAGGTGAACTCTTGAGAGGCTTGGTGAGCAGAAATAAAGGAAGTTGGGATACTATGTTGGCAGAAATAAAGGAAGTTGGGACACTATATTGCCACAAGCAGAGTTTGCATTCAACAGAGCCCCAAGCAAAGCTACTGGTTATTCACCTTTCCAAGTGGTTTATGGTCTAAATCCAATCACCCCTTTAGATTTAGTCCCTCAAGCTACTTCAGTAAAGTTCAGTTATGAAGATGAAGTAAGGGTCGAGCAAATCAACGAGTTCCATCAACAAGTACAGCAGCAAATTGAAAAGCACAATGAGAAAATAGCAACAGTTGCAAATCAAAAGAGGAGACGAGTTGTATTTGCTCCAATGACTTAGTATGGGTACATCTCAGAAAAGACAGGTTTCCTAGCAGAAGAAAAGGGAAGCTTTGTGTCAAGGGCTCATGGTCCTTTTGAAGTTTTGGAACAGGTCAATGAAAATACCTATAAATTAGATTTATCCGAAGATTATGGAGGCAGTGCAACCTTCAATGTTGCAGACCTCAGGCCATATTATCCAGAAGAGGAAGGTTTTCCAAGTTTGAGGACAAACTTTTCACAGCCTGGGGAGGATGATGGAGGTCCATCTCCATCTGCAATGCTGGGTGAGACAGCAGGGTCCAGGGAGAGGACTTTCCTCCCTGAGGTCCTCAGCAGATCCTTTCCTAATTGGGATCTTGCTAGGAACTCGGGAAGGACAAAGTCCCTCCTACAGCAGGAATGAGACAGCAAGGGAAGACAGGTCCTAGGGTAATTTTGAAGCTATGACAGGGAGCAATGTGATCACCTAAGGAGCCTGTGCAGAAGGCAGCTTTGGCCTTAGAACCAAAGTTCAATTCATGCAATTGAACCTTGGCAGAACCCAAATTTGTGAAATCAGGGTTCATGTCTATTTGTAGGACTGAAACAAGCTGCAGTAGAAGGTAATGGCAGTTAGTGGTTTTTATGTATTCCTTGGTCCATCAACAACCTATGATCGAGGAGTGCAAGTGACTGAATCACCAGGACATTTTCTACTGCAACATAGTCCTGAGTATGAAAGCACCAAGCAGCTGGGACAGTTTTGGAATTCCAAACTTTGATAAGGTCATTTGGTCATTTATCCTTTAATGATTGACTAACCTTGATGAATTCTATTACTACCAGCTTCCAGCAGCAAGGAGGACTAAATATTAAAGTGGAAGGATGACTAATGCAGCCAAGAAGCAGCTGCTGGCCCAATCAGAAGCAGCCAGCCCTTTTTATTTTATTTTGCTGTTTCTTTTGATGTAATCTGATGCAATTATATATTGTATTAGTCTTAAGCAGCTCACTTATGTTTATTAAGTTAGCTTAGCAGTAGTTTAGAGGTTTCTTCCAACTTAGGAAACCTCAATTACTCGAGGAAAGCCTGCTGCTTGTTTAAAGCAGCATATATAAGCCAGCTCTTTGTAATATCATTCATTATGAGTGAATGCTATGAGAAATCAGTCGAGCTTGGCTCCTGTGTGTTTGTGAGTATATCAAGACTCTTGTGTTTCTTGCTGTGGTGTGGTCTGTATCAGCTCAGAATCACAAGTTTATCATTGTTCTTTATTTGTTTTTCGTTCCTTGATGCTAATCCATCCTTAGGAAGAGCTTAGGTAGAGCAAACAAGGTCAGGAGGGCCTTTGGTGTTTGTCCAGGCCAGTGCACTCTGATTAGTTTTGGTCTGCACATATCTCTTCTCACAAAATTAAGAAACAGGAAACAAAACAAAAACTTGTGCTTTTTGTGATGTTGCTAGTGGAGGATACTGCTAAATGCAATGAAGATAAGCTTGGTCTTGACCTCTTGATTGGTCTCATTTCTGATAAGTTTGTTTTCGACTCAAATCTCGCCCGAAAATTCAACTGATCATCGAATTTTCAACCCAAAGACACTCCAGCCCTCAAGATCTCATCAAATTTTATCAACAAAATCCAAAACATTCAAGTTTCTATCGCCCTTCAACGCCACACTCTAACTATACAACACCCTCAAAAAGTAGAGCTTGAAATCATCAATGATCAAAGTTTTGTCACACAAAATCCATCGATTTCTTTCTTTCCATTTGGCCCACCAAATCACTAAAGGAACTCAAAACCACAAACCAAGAACCCACCCTTTCTTTATCTTTGCCTTCCAAACCACCAACACATCCTTTGCTTGAACCCAAGAAACCCATCAACAAAAAAAGCACGGTTCTAAGCAAAGAAGCCTAGAAAAATATACAAGTAGATGATCCACAAACTCTTTCTCCTTACAACACATAGAACACCTACTAGCACCGATAAAAACTTCTGCGTTTAAGCATGTCCTCCATTGGTATCTTCCCCTTGGTGGCTGCCGAAGCAAAGAAGCAAGCTTTAGGGGAAGCCTTAGAATTCCAAATAGACTTTGCAGGGTACTCCACTCCATTATGCTCACCAACAAGATTACTGCAAAACGTCCTAATAATGAAAGACCCACTAGAGTCACGAGGCCAAACAATCTCATCATTACCCTCATGTAACACCACACTCTCAGCCAATAAGGCCAACAAACTACAAATGTTATCCTCCTCCCAAATCCCAATGGATAAAGTCTCCATTTCATGAGGTGATTTATAGAACAGTTGTCTCCTTTACCCTGGCCATCCTAGAAAGAATAAGGAAATGTTCTTTAAGAGGACGATAGCCACACCAAAAGAAGATCCTAGAGCCACTCTTGACCTCAAAATGCACTAGGGATTTGAACCGCTCAAGAGTCGTAGAGATGGCTAAAGCAGCCAACCCCACGAGGACAAGAGCTTTTAACATGATGACTAAGTGTTTGTGTCAAATTCATGGGTAAAAAGCAATTGGGTTAACGTTCGGTAAATTTTGGTAACTTTTGGTAAATTTTGGTAGCTTTTGTCAAATTTACCCTAATATATCAAAATTAAATTTTTTTTTTTTTTTAACTTCGGTAATTTTTGGTAAGTTTTGGTAAAACTTTTTTGGTAAATTTAGGTAAAGGACTACCCAACCCAGTTTACCCATGAATTCGACACACTTTTTTGATTTCATTTGAAAGAAAATTGTACAAAGGAAATTGTATGAGAACTAAAACTAACGTAACCACTGCTAAGTAGTATAGTATGAGCACATGTATTAAGTTTTCTCCCCCATTAAATAGAGAAGGAAAGGAATTATGTCCTCATGAAGGGCTACTACATTTAGATGTATTGTTTGTCTTTTCCTTTTTTTCCTTTTTTTCCCTGATGGTGGGTCTATTGCATGTATCCTCATAGTGTCATTTCATTTTTAAAAGAAAATTGTATGAAGGAAATTGTACGACAACTATAAGTAAACATTGCTGACTAGTCAGGGATTTTCACAGATAAAGGGTTGCCTATTCTGACAAGCTTGAGTGAAACTAACATTAGACGATTTTGTTGTTGAAACATGATGTCCACAAAGGACAAGAGATGATATTTTATTTTCTTGCATAATAGGACCTTATATGAAAGCAAAAACATCTCCTTAAACAGGTATGACCGTATGAGGACCACGAGGCCTTCAACCCAAGAAACTAGAATACTGGATAGAATACACTATTGAAGCAATATATATTACATGCACCCAGAGCATGTGTTCCACATATTTGATAGTGAACAATCATAATAATCAGAGTGAACAACCTAATATATGTGGGTGAACAAACTAATATATGCCAGTGAACAATCATAGTATATGGAGCACATGTTCCGGGTGCACCTAATAAATTGCATTATTGAAGATGGGGGCCAACCATGCAAACCACAATGCACATCTGACAAAGAAGCCCTCGAATGCCTCGATAATCTGCTATGAGCAGACAACCAAAAAGGAGCTTTATGCAACTTCCCCCCCCCCCCCCACCACCAAAAAAAAAGAAAAGAAAAAAAAAACTCACCAAAAACACCCACAAGACGAGACTGACCTAAGATCTCCAAAGTCGATTTCTGGCAGCATCAATTGATATGGAGCTTAACATTAATCGATTAAGGCAAAACTACTGATGACCTTATGAACCTAGTTACAAGTTACAACACTGAAATTTCATTTTAAGTACTGAGCTACAGCCATCATATGAAGTTCCATATACACAAACTCTAATTCAGAATCTTCCATTGTGTTTTCGGAAGTTTTCGTGGGTGAGCGGTGGGGAGGGGGAGGGGAGGGATCCCATATAATATACTCAAAGAGTTAATTTGAATTTTAGAAAGAGAAAAATGATCATCAAAATAAGACTTGAGATCATAAGTCAAAAAGGTATGACCAAATCTAAATTTCAAACAGTAAAAAACTAAAAAGCGCAAATAACCACAACCACTAGTTCAGACTTCAGAGTACAGCTTGCCTGTCATGTACATACCGTAAGCAGGAGGGTTAGCAATAATTGCTTGAGCCCTGAAAGGAATACCAGTCTCTATGTTTGGTTCTGTGCAAGCAGGCAATAGCGATTCAATGATAGCCTTCAATTGCTTCCGCTGAATTGATATCTCTCCAGGTGCTGATGGAATTAGACCTTTATTTCGTGCCATGTCTGGTCACCAGAAAGGGAGGGGAAGGAACTTTACATTGATTCCAAAATATTTACACGAGCATGACGGAACAAGCTAAAAGCATGAAACAGGAATCAAGTACTATAGTGTCAATCTATAACAAACATACAAGGAAGAGAAGCAGTTTTAGTTCCAAACAAAGCATAAACAACACAGCCATAGATAGTCACATGAAAGACTATTGCAACCATCAAAAAGTATATGGACAGCAATAGGACAACATGGGCATAGAATGCCTTGGTAGATTTAGCCGGATCATTTGGAAAATTAGCCATTTGATCCACATATATGATAAAACTGCTAAACAGTTTGAGAAACTTTGGTATATGATTTATAGGGGCCATTGACCTTTTGAGAAAGATTCAAATCTAACAGAAAAATCAACCAAAAACTAGGTAATGGCCAGTGAACAAAATATTCTCCACCCAATTCTCCTCCCAAAAATTTAAGAAAACAAAAACAAATAACACTAAAGCCGATTAAAGATGAAACACAAAGAAATAAGGCCAGATACACCTACAAACACTAAGATTAAGATCTAGAGCTTCTTACATCCAGCTAGAACTCGTGGATCGCCCCCTAAGGGATAAAACTCAACACCAGCTGATTTGACAAAGTCGCGAAAGTTGATATGAGTGGCCAACCGAACATGATGACCAAATTCCTGCATACACACCCAAACCAAGTATATAATCCACCCATTGTAATGCATCTACCAAGCACCAAAGTAGCTTCGTAAAGAATGACTTTATAGAACCTACAGGAACATCAAATCTTAAAAGAAGTTTTGACAGCATAAAATAAAGTTTTCAGACATGCCTGAAGTCTCTTCGCGATAGCTAGAAAAGGCTGAACATCTCCCCTAGTTCCAACAACAAGCATGGCAATTTTCATCTTTGGAACACATTTTTTGAGATTTGAAGCAGTCCCATCCTCATGATGAGAAGTACTTTCAGCAGCATGAAGCTCCAACAGCTCTGAAGCTACAGTATTATTTTCATGTAAATCCACCTTCACGGTTCCATCATTTTGAATCTTGACCAGATTTGCAATAAGGTTTTTCTGGGATCCATATTAAAGAGTGGATAATGAGTGTCATGCCACACATAATATACACTTTAACAGCTATTATGGGAGAAATTTGGCTGTATAGTAGTAGTTTACTAGTTTATAGCATAGGCAACCAACACATTAAGCAATCAACTCTCAATGATGCAAACTGCTAAACATGTACACTATCATCCCCATATTACCATAAAGTATTGCTGCTGCATGGATCTCTACAGACAAGATGGATCCCTACATCCCTACTCATCCAAACTAGGACATGGACAAGGGATGGATGGTCCAACATGGTTAAAGAAACAAGAATTCCCAAGGCCACATAACACTAGTACTTGAAATTGTAGTAGATGGAAATTCAACCCCATACTTAACAGAGATGTTCATTTGCATCTCTATGATTGAGCTCCTAAGTGATTTCCCATTTCGGCCATTCAATAACCAAAAAAGTAAAGACACTCACCTAACTCAGTATGACCAGAAACTGTATGTGTCAATTGGCGTATAAACTTGCTGATTGGCTACCCTCCAACGTATGCTTAGAAAATAAAATTAAATAACCCTCAAAAGTCAAAACAAAATCAACTCCACACTCCTCAACAATTACCATGTAAAGGCTACTTGCACCTACGAAACTTACCTCATCCAACAATGAAATTAGTCTAAATCCAATTATAACAGTCAACAACACCCGCCTAAAGAAATATGTAGATACATGCATCTAAAAATCAAACACCTGTTGTTCATTTCAGATCACTTTATGCATAACTTCTAATTTTCCTTGGATCGATAATGGGTCAATTATGTGCTTTCAGCTAAGTCAATTTAGAGGTAAGAAACTACTCTGACCTCATGTTATTCGGCATATCAGCTCGTATACAGATAGTGACTTTTTTTTTAGTTACTTCTCTTTCTACAGCACCACAATTATATTACCTTGTCAAGCTCTGAGAGTCTATCCAATTTCAGATCATGTATCCGACTTTCCCTGTATGTCTTAGACCTCATCACATTAATCTCTTGATTGCTGATCAGCAGTTCTCTCTGGGACCCAATAGTGCCAACAGGAGCAGTAGTGCAGTGATCCAACCCTTTCATGAGACGAAGTTTCAATATAAGTGTGACTTACATTGCAACACACACACACACACACCCAAAAACAAAATTAAAAAAAAAGATACATTCCATATAAAACAGTGAAGCAATATCTGAAAGCATAATATATCCAAAGGCAAGGGAGGTTTTCCTACATTTACATATATGGGTAATCAATACCTTGGGTTCAGATTACACCAACTGTAGCATGTGAAGGATTAGATAAACTCATCAACATAGCCTTAACCCTACAGATTAAAAAAAAAAAACACTCTTCAAACACAGATAAACTAACCTGAAGAGTCCATCTTGCTTCTTGACAAAACTAAAGCAAAACCCCAAGCATAAACTCAGAGCAAGACCAAGAAACAATACGAGAATAGACATAATCTACCACCATTTTTATTTTTTTTTTTTGACATGGAAAAGTAATCTCACCAGCCCCTCAACCCCGGTTCCCTGCTTTACAAATGTGAAACAAAGTTAACACATGTAACCATATATGACAGTACTAGAAGGAAATCCTAAGGGAAAAAAAAAATCTAAGGGGTCTTGCAAAGTTCACAAGAAGACAGCTTTGAGCCTATGACCGCTAATCCATAACTTGATTTCACAATGGCAACCACAACTTATATGATTATTTCCTTGCTAAATTTGTCCATAAGTTCTATTTACTGTGGAGTACTTGGCAGTCACAATAGCCAATGGAACAATTTTCCAATCCCTACCAACCCAACTCTTCTTCTATCTCCTCCTCCATACTACCAAAAATCTTTGAAACTAGAAGATATTTTTAATGAGAAATCAAACATTACGTTAGAGATACACCAAGAGAGTGCCACCAATATACCAATAGGGGTAGTAATTTACAACAAAAACAAACCCACCATTAGTGTGGGTATCCACTATCCGATGTATACACATACACCCATTGATATGACAAATGACAATCATATCCTTTAACTAATAATTTAATTATAGCTTCCTCATTACCTTTATTTTTCAGTCTCTCTCTTACTTTCATAAAGTGATACACGTATTTCACTATTCCTTCAATCCTACTACACACTCCTCCACAACTCCCCCCCCCCCCCAGAGAGAGAGTGAGGAGAGGGAGAGGGAGAAGAGAGAGACAAGGGCTTCAAAACAAAAAACAAAGGGAATATTGAATATAAAATTTACGAGTATTACTTTGGGACATAGTTACCTGAGACTTTAATTAAAAAAACTAAAGCCATAAGGAAAATTAGTCGGCATTTCATATCGGAGTAAAAAACACGCCAAATATTCAAAATAAAAGGAAAAAAAAAAACAGACGAAACCTAACCGTAAAGCCTTAATGCGTGAAACTCTTTCGCCAATCCTACCAAATCAAAACAAAATATCCCCTTTTCAAAATATAACAAAAAAAAATAGTCTTTTAAAATTTATTTTGTTTTTGGGGCCAGACCTCCTTTCTTTGTCAAAGTCTAAACTCTAATGAATCGGTCTCAAGGATCGATGCATCGTCCCGCGTCCCAGGTAACACTGCTTTTGGATAGTACCTACTAAATCATGAATACCCATAGGCATTACCCTCATGAGTATATGGGTATTAAGGGTGATGGGTTGGGTTGTCTAGGGTAAAACATGATTATGGGCATCGCCCACACATACCATCCCGATTTCCCTTCCTCCACACAAAAGGACAAAATTAAAAACCATCATGTCCTCATGGTTTCATACATGATCTTATCCACACACAAAAAAAAAAAAAAAAAAAACTGATGTTACTTGTACCATGAAGCATTATGCTTAGACCTGGCAGAAATCGACCCGACCTAAAACCCAACCCGACCCCGCTCGAAAATTTTGGTTTTTGAACACGATTTCTCGACCCAAAATCGAAAATTAACAGAACTTGGAAAACCCAAAAATTAGCGGGTCTACCCCCAACCTGAACCCAAAACCGCTCGACCTGTATCTCAAATCAATAAAAACTAACGACTATAAAAATTTATCATACTTTTTTACTATTATAACTTTCCAATTTTTACCTTTTCACTCCTAGTTATAGTTTTTATCCACCAAAGATATCATATTAGAGACGTACATACCCATTTTCCTTTATTCTTCTTTATAAGAGTGACCGATAGCAAGGTAAAAATATTTTGAGCGATAAAAAGGGGGGACAAAGAGTAGCGAAAACGATTGAAAAATCGACTTATGTCCAATAAATCCAAGTAGTATTGGGGTGGTTATAAGTAGATCTACTAATGATGAGATTTTGAGAGATGAGGCCTTGGTGGGATAGTTGAAGGTCATTCAATGAAACTATTCAAGTTCTAAAATGCAGCGATCAATCTTGTGGGCTCATTGGCATCACCAATATATATAGGTCTGGTTGATTAATTTGAAATTGATAAACAAGCCAGCACACACACACAAAAGCATTGTCCTTTCTGGCGTTCTGATTTTAAGTACGGGCTGACCGGCAGTAAACTATTGTGTCATGCATCATCTTTGCATCACTAAACTATTCAATTGTGTAACATAATCTCTTCTTCAGCAACAAACAGTTATGGGCATCACTTACTGGCATCACTAAAGAATCCAATTACAATATAATTATCGACAAACCATACAATACTGGCCTTGATTGTCACTGAACTCAATGCAACACTGTGGCTATACATCCTTACCCAGCTGAAAGGTCATCATTTTTCATTCCTCAAATACATCAAATTTGAAACGTGAATTAGATGTGTTTGTAAGGAGTGCCATAAAGGACTAATAGAGGTGCTCTAGTCATGGTAGCGAAAGAATTGATTTAAGCAGAATTCAGAAACAAAAAAAAAAAAATAGGGAAATAAGGGCATTACTGGAAAGTTTTCCTCACCAGACAAGCAATGGTTCAAGGCACAAAGTTTACACATAAATCATAATCATACATCCACATTATCTCGCTTACTTATAGCATGATAATAGGTATGGTATAGTGGCCTAAGACTTACCTACATGTATAACTAGCTACATTAATGTAAAATAGATTAGACTGCTTTTATCATGTCTAGTAGTGAAGACGACAAGTTGATAAACCTCAATTATTGAGTGTCAAACAATATTACGACCAAATAACGTGCACAAGACATAAACAACCTTATACACATATACATACATAGTTTCATGGCTAAACTTGGTTCAAGACCTTGAATGTTATAGCAGCTAACATAACAAAAGCCAAAGCAAACAAGAAAGAAAGAAAGATGAGATACCTCTTGGAGGGGAAGAAGAATCAGAGGGAATTTCAGGCAGCAACTGAGAACAAGTATGCTCCTTCTCCTTATGAATAGAATCAACATTGTTTTTGTCTTGAACAATGTTTACCATTTGTTCATTGGAACTTGTACCTGGGAATCTGATCTCCTGCTCCACAGCTGATTTATATGATGCTGCTCCTTCCATAGTTTCAAATGCAACTGTTGAAGCACTACTACCATTCAGTACTTGACCATGATCATCTCCTCCTTGTAACCTATTCATCAAGTTGTTACTTCTTCTTCCTCTATCATCCATCTCAAGTATCGTAAACCCAAAACACCTACACCCCTAAATTGGTCGAATCTTATAAACAACATATAAATTCAACCCACAATCATAAATTTCATTCGGAAGCGATTGCTGACCCAGAACTGTAAGAGCCTGAAGTGAGAAAAAAGATTCAATCTGGGTTTGTAGCTGCTGTACTAACCGAACAAGAACAGGTGGCAACAAACTTGACCGACCAGTCAAAACTCTAGAATCGATATTCGATAGGTAAGCAAATACTTTTAGGTGAATCAACTTTGTTTCCTAGGCTTTTCTCGTGCTGATTCAATGCCAGGACTAGGAGAGAGAGAGAGAAACAGAGCCCCTTCAAAGTTCCCACGTTTCGCACGATACAAGAGGGGGTTTTTTTCCTTTTTTTTTTTTGATGGAAATGGGGGATGGTTGCATCAATGAATAAACGATAAACCCTGTTTAAAACTCAACTTTTTGCCGAAAACCCCAGAAAAGGAAGGGGTTGATTCATTCACCAACAAAAGGGATTTGCCTTTGAAGCGGTTAGCTACTTTTAATTGCCAAAAAAAAAAATCTGATTGTAATAATTGCATTACGTTTAAAGGAGGTGGGTCACTGACGCAGGAAAGGAAACTGCTGACAAAATCATTTTGAGGGATGAGTTGTATTTTAATGATATGTAAAACAAATGACTAATTAAATTTTCAACTGGTAAAAAATAATAATGATAGTACACCCATGACTTCAGACGACTCACCACGACGTCTTCAGATGACTTTGAACTTTCAAAGGAAAATTGGAGGTGGAATCACAGGAGAGATACAGGCTCAAGTGTCGGTCGAAAATCTGAAGAGCATAAATGCATGATTAGGCAGATGATTAATCTTAATTATGAGATTACCTGTTCAATGCAAAATTTTGGCGGGTCTAAATGCGGAGTATATTTTAGATTTGGGTAAATACAAATTTAGTGTACTTCGGCTTTGGATATATAGTATATATATATGAGTGTATTTCGGTTTTGGACAGCTTGGGTCAAGTTTTTCAGGTTATGACTAATATTTATTTATTTGTATACGCTACAACATAATTATTGAACCGTGACCTTTATTTACGACTGTTAAATTAACCGTCACAAAAAAACCTCGTGTGACCGTTAATTTACAACCGTTAAATTAACGGTCGCTAATTTTTTTTAAACGGTCGTGGCCAACGTCCGTTAACTGCAACCGATAAATGAACGGTCGCTAATTTAATTTAATGATCACGACGAACAACCGTTTAGAAGAATTTACGACTGTTAATTTAATGGTCGTTAGAGTCAAATTACATGGCCTGACATTTTCCTCGACCAATTCGAGCATAACATCTCTCGCTCTCTTTTCTCTCTATCCGCACCTCCGTCCAACGTCGTACCTCGTGGCCGCGAACACCTATCGCTGCTTGCCCCCATACCCTTGCACGCGCCTCCTGTCCCTGGTGAATGTTTAAGGTGATTTTACTGTTAATTTTATTGTTAATTTTGATTATAATTTTGGTATTGTTATTATCAATTGTGGTATACTTATAGATGTTGATGTTTATTGTTTTGGAATTGTTAATTTTAAATAAGTCTAAGTAACTTCTTAGGTTAATATTTGGAGTTTTTAGTTTAGGGTTTAGGGTTTTTAATTTGTATAAACGTTGATGTTTATTGTTTAAAATTATTAATTTTTAATAAATTGGAGTATTTGTTGGGCTAATTTTTTGAATTTTTAGTTAGGTTAAGGTTGAGGGTTTGGGGCTATTAATTCGTATAAATGTTGATGTTTATTGTTAAAATTATTAATTTTTAGTAAGTTGGAGTAATTTGTTAAGTTAACTTTTTGAATTTTTAGTTAGGTTAGGGTTTGGAATTGAATGTAAACTAGGATTTTAGGGTTGTAATTTGTATAAATATTGATGTTTATTGTTTAGACATGTTAATTTTTAATAAGTTGGAGTAATTTGTTAGGTTAATTTTTTGAATTTTTAGTTATGTTAGGATTTGGAATTGAATGTGAACTAGGGTTTGTGGAGCACATTTTAAGCTGACTTATGCCTGTTTTAAATGTTTAGAAAGGTAGTAATTAGGATAGGGTTTAAATGTAAACTAGAATTTTTAGTTATGCATGTATGGATGTCTAGATGTGTGTTTGATATACGGTTGACATTGAATTGCTAGCTTATGATGGATAAATAGTAGTTTAGTTGGAGATTATGTTTTAATGGAGTTCATATTTATTTTAGGAATAGGTTTGTTTAGGGTTTAATTGGTTGTGACTTATGTTTGTTTTTGTTTGAAATAGCATACACTTAAGTTTCTGTTTGACATGGTCGAATGCAGTCTCTTAAGTTGGTTTTCATGTATATATAACCTTGGAAAATCCGTTCAAACATATGTACATAAAAAGGTCTGAAAGGTATAAGAAGTCCTACATTCCATACACATGTCCACATCGTGTATGGACTGTTTAGGATGCGAGATTGGTATGTATATTTGTTTAAACTATCTGTGCTGGATAGTTTAGTAATTATATGATGGTACGTTGTGTGTAATTTAGTCGTTGCAAGTTGGTTGATAAAATGTCGCGACCAGATTTTCTTCTTAATATTCTCCTAATGCAAAACTAAAAATGAGTATTGTGAAAGAAACCTCGTCATTAGTAATTGTACTTGGAGGACTATGGGGAAATACTGGCAATTTTTTGTTAAGCCTTGCGTCTGAATGCACGATGTAACATTATGTGATTACTAAATGGATTTAGGACCACATATCCTTATAGAATAGCATAGGCAAATGCAAGATATATTGATGTTAACAACAATAAATTAGATAAATAAAAAAATTCATTGTACTCCACATATGGTCATGTGTATTTACATAAGGTATACATCAACTATGGCAAACCTAAAAACACCTTGGTATTAATTATGCAGCTAAGTACATAACGAAGACTCATCGAAAGTGGATGTATGAAAGATTTGATGGGGACTATCTAAGTATGGAGTTTGTACATAAGGTGAAGGAAGAATTTATGTTGTTCACAAAACAAAGGGATAGCTTTAGGAAGAGTGGGAAGCTTAAGTATCCTTGTAGTAAATGTAGCAGCTTAAAATACCATGATGAGGACAATGTAAAATTACACTTGTACAAGAATGGCTTCCTTCTACATGATTTTATTTGGACACGCCATAGGGAGTTAATTCAGCCTGTTGAGTACATCAGTGAAACTCCAAATAATGGGGAAGGGTCTTCGAGGAACGATAAAGGTGACCTTATGCGAGAAATGGTCATGGATGCAATGGGGGATATGCTTTTGAACTGGAGTGATGAAACGAGGGGTGAGGAACCTGATCGAGCTGAATTTTTTTTAGAAATGTTAGGAGCCTCTAAGAAACCTTTATATGAGGGTTGTGAGATCTCCTCATTGTCATTCGTGTCACGGCTAATTAACATCAAGTGTGAGTACAATATCCCGGACAAAGTCATTGATAGCTCGTTATCTCTTATGAAAGATATCTATCCCACGGGGAGTGAGATGACAAAAACATACTACTTTGCACAGAAGGTGCTTGGAGCATTAGAACTTCAACATCAGAGAATGGACGCATGTCCAAACGGGTGTAACATTGTTCTGGAAGGATAAAGATGGTCTTGACAAGTGTGACCACTATGGTACCGACGGATACGAAAATAACCTAGTAAACGCATTGCCCACAAGGAGCTGATATACTTCCCGATTGGGCCGAGGTTGTAAGGATTGTATGTAATGAAAACATCTATAGAGCAGATGAAGCGACACTCAACTAAAGCACATGCGAACGCATCCATGGTTCATCCATGTGATAGTGAAGCATGGAGACATTTCGATGCAACACATAAGGATTTCGTGTCGGAACCAAGAAATGTACGGTTGGGAATATGTACAGACGGTTTTGACCCATTCGGTAACTTTGACCAGACATATTCATGTTGGCCGGTAATTGTTACACCATATAATTTTCCGCCTTGGTTGTGCATGAAGGGGACATACATGTTTCTTACGCTATTGATTCTCGGGCCAAAAAGTCTAAAAGGAAATCTTGAAGTGCACTTGCAGCCTTTAATTGACGAGTTAAAGTAGTTGTGGGAAGTAGGAATAAACACGTATGATTCATCTAAAAGAAAGTAGAATTTTTAGAATGAAGGTATCAATATTATGGACAATAAGTGACTTTTCGACTAACGAGATCCTTTCTGGTTAGACAACAGCTGGAAAAATGGTGTGTGCATACTGCATGGAAAACATCAAGGCACGCCGGTTGCAACATGGGAGGAACATTGCTAGTTTGATTATCATAGACAATTTCTATCAGATAATAATCCTTATAGAACAAATAAGAGTGCTTTCTCGAAAAGTAAGGAAGTGCATTCGCCACCTCTCCCTTGGCTGGGTGACGAGCAAATGTGAGGTCGAATAAGAAATATACCAGCGGCCACGAAACACCATGGTTGTGTTGAAGGGTATCTTGAGTCTTACAACTAGAATAAGTGAAGTATGTATTTTGGGAGTTGCCATATTAGAAAGACCTCATAATACGACACAACTTAGACGTAATGCATGAGGAGAAAATTGTGTTCGGTTAGGTGTTGAACACCATCACAACCCGAAAAGGGAAGATGAAGGATGTCAATAACTCTAGAAAAGCCATGACCATTCATTGCATGCGAAGAATTCCAAATTACACAGTTTGAAGAGTCCTGATTGTCATGTCTTCACGGAGAGACTGCTACCTATAATCGTAACAGGATTACTTCCACAACATATTTCGAAAGCCCTCACAGAAATAAGCCAATTTTTCCGAGATTTGTGCGCTTCCAATGTGAAGGTGGAGATATGATCTGGTTAGAAAGGAACATACTGGAGATAATATGCAAATTGGAGATGATATCTCCACTAGCCTTCTTCAATGTTATGGAGCACCATCTAGTGCATTTATTGTATGAAGCAACAATGGGAGGACCTGTGCAATATAGGTGAATGTACCCTTTTGAAAGGCATATATTCTTCGTTCATAGGTGACACCATATGGGCACTTTACTAACAAGTTAATGTAAAAACTTATTGCATTTTAAATGATGTAAATTTTTACATCATTTGAAGAAAAAAGTGGTCAACAAAGCAAAAGTTGAAAGCTCCATATGCTATGCATACTTATTTAAGGAGATTTCAAACTTTTGCATTGCATACTTTGGGCGTGAAGTTCACACAGAGTTGATGGAACATAGAAGAAATGCATATCCTGATGCGGAAGATGTCAATGCCCCAAGCGGAGCACTCCTTGAGGGGTTTTCCTCGAATGTAGGAAATGCTCCTATCGACGGTCACAAGCGATTCCTCAATCTACAAGAGTTTGGTGCTATGCATTATCACGTCTTGTTTTTGTTTTTGTTTTCTTTTTAATTTTTTTTTTTTTTTTTTTTTTTTGTGAAGTCCCTTCATTGATTATGACACTTCATGGATCTGAGTATCATCATTGGTGAGTAAAGAGGTAAGAAGATGTATACCTATACAGGATAAGCCTCAGATGACTGGGATCCAAGGGGCTATCTTCTGACGCTGAGGGCTCAACACTGACTCCCATAGGTACTCCCTCTAAGACGCACTTCGGGTTTCTCAGAATGGGATGGGTAAGCCTTGGCTAGGCTCATCCTTATTACGAATCTACCAATACTCAAGGCGTTATAAAACAAAAACTTAGAAAATCTCATGACCCACAAACAATGATTAGTGAATTAGGAGAAATATTAAACTTGTTAAGTTTTCAACCTTATTAGGTAACCTCAGGATCTAAAGGTTAGGCTTTCGTTGATTGGGATCCAGGGGCCATCTTCCATACATGATGGCTCATCACCGACTCCTATAGGTACTCCCTCGAAGACATGCTTCGGGTTTCTCAGAATGGGTCGGGTGAGCCTCGGATAGGCGTCTTCCCTGATAGCGATCAACCAATAATCAAGGCCCTCATGACTAATGTAACGCCCCCAGATTCATGATCATTGGATTATTACTAAGTAATTCATAACTTAAGGATTAGCGCAACGGAAAACGAAATCTAGAGGCATACCGTCCTCCCCATGACAAGGGACAAGGCTTTAGAAACCAACCAACACAAACACCATACATAATCATACATACAACTTAATTCAATTCATACTGCACTTATAACTCCTTAACATCATAATCAACAACCCCAAAATAAAACACAACTTAAGGTTTACATCCATTCCTTAAAATATTTAAAACCATCCTATATTTCAAAAGGGGAGAGTGATGTATAATGGGATCAAGAGAATGGTTGATCAATTACACATCATAGGAGAGACGTGCAAACGATCTAAGAGTGGGGTACCACACGTGAATTTGAGTTTAAGGATGGGGTGGTTCACGTGAGATGGGGTGAGAATAGGGAAGGGATTTTGCCGTGAGGGCTTTTGTGGTTTCAAGATTCAAGAAGGGTTGAATCTTGAATGGGAAAAGGGGTTTGATTCTTGGATGGTGAGAAGGGAGGGATTAACGTGAAAGAGGGGAGAGAGAGAGAAGAGTTGACGTGAGGAAAGGAGGGAGGAAGAGGGTTGAGAGGTTGTTGGAGGAGAGAGAAAGTTGTTATGAGTTTGTTATGGAGAGAGAGGGAGTTGGTTGAGCTATTTTGTGAGGAGGGAGGAGGGTGGACGATTGAAGGGAAGTATGGGAGGTAGAGGGTGACGTTGGAGGGGAGGATGGGTGAGGGTAGATATTATCTTTCTAAGAAATAGAAAGATAATGGGATAGAACTAGATTTCCTACTTGAATCCACAAGAAGGACAACCTAGGGTTTCTTGATCTAGACCGCAACCTAGGATCAAGTTCTTCCTAAACCACTTGGTTACCACACCAAGATACAATAGAAGAGGGGAGAGGGTTAATCCTAACACTCAAGGGGGTAAGCTTAAAGCTTGATTCATATTTCTCAACTGATTCATTTCTAAAGATTGCAAACTAGGCTATTTATACTAGGAGAGTCCTAACTCCCCTAGGATTCCTTACTTGGCGTGCAAGCCATACTAATTAGACTAGGATTACTCCTACTTGGCGTGAGCACAATTTTGCAAAGAAATAGCCCACTTGTTTCTCGAGAAGAGATGGGAAACATGCTCAATATCATTTGATTAAATAGTTGACCCCAATGCCCCAGTTCGTTCTATACATGTGACCCGCTAAATGATGATGAGCCATATCAATTAGCCATAAACTTTGCGTTTGCGGATGGAATCCCCCAAGAAGGGTTAGAATGGTATTAGAACGGAAAAATCCATTCGATAATGAACTATTGGTTCTAAGCCATCTCTAGCGATTAATCAACAATTCAAAGTGCTTTTCTTGCGTATTCTTGATAAACCAGTGTTTATATATAGATGTAGGAGGATCCATTTTGGCTAGTAGTACACGCCTAACTACTCCAACTTCCTCTTGGATTAGGACTCCTTATCCAAAGGGGAGTTGGTTACAACAACCTTATCCTAATAGGTTTAGGCTTTCCTAATCCAATATGGATTAGTTACAAATAAGCCAACCTTATCTAGGATAACAACCAATTGGCGCCTACTCTACCTAACACACGCCTAATAGCACACACACACACACTTTCTAGAACATTCTAGAACAATTTAGAATATTCTAGACTTATCTAGACTTCCTATGACTTGATGCTCAAGTTTATAATATACTTGGCATCTTACATTATTTAAAATAAAACTAAAAGCTAATTAAATCACACCAAAATAATAATAATCTAAATAAAACTAATAAAGATAAGTTACATCCAAAAGATTAAAATCAAAGATGAAGCTCTTCTTGGACGTGAACTTTGGGCCTATTCTTGGGCTGGTTGGTGTGACTTTGCAGGTATTAGGATGTTTGGACATCCTCTTGCCATAAGGAGCATACTATATGAACGAGCCTATGGGCCTCTATGCTCATCTTTTCCTTCATAGCTTGCCTTGTTTCTTTGAAATTGTTTTGGGCCTCTTGGGATGTATTTGGCGTGGGCCAAAATACATCAGAGAGATTCATTATTCTCCTCCAAGCAGGAGAGTTCTTATTCCTGTTTCGAACGCCTACCTTAATTGGGATAGACAACTCAATTACCTCTTCAGACCTGGGAGCTTGTAGCCCTTGGGGAAAAGCACCTCCTAAAACAAAAACAGAAAACTTCGCAAATGAGTTGGCTAAACTCAGTATACATACCCCTACAGTGTAAACCTTTATAGTTCGTTTTAGTTCGCGCATTTTTAAATCAAGACATAAAAACTTGAATAACTGTTCGGTCTCGTTTCGAGTCGAATTGATATAATTTATAACAAGTTTTGTTTATTTTAGCCCCTTGATTATATATTAGTTATTATGATTTTGAGTTTTTGTAGAATAATAAAGAGTTAGAAGGAAAACCGAGCCAAAAAGCCAAAAACAGCCCAACATCAGCAGTGTAGCGGTGTAGCGCCCGCGACGACATCACCATCCATTAAGCATGGATGGACAAAATGAGGTCGCGCCCGCGACCTGGTTGGTAACACCCACGACAACAAGCGAGCTGAAAACAAGAAAAATTCAGAGCAATCGTCGCGCCTGTTACATGTGGCATCGCGCCCGCTACCGACGGACCAAAGCGAAGTCGCACCCGCGACTGTTTGTGTAGCACCCGCGACAGATGTTGAGCAAAGACAGATGAAAATTTGCCAGGGCAAGGTCACGCCCGCGACCAATCGAAATTCGTCGGAAATTAACACGCTGCGGCTGGGCTTAATTGTAGGGTTTTGGGCCTTGTTTATTCCTTCTATATATACTTAAGTAATTTCAGCATCATTATCAATTAGAAATCATTATCTTTACTTTAGGTTTAGTCTAGCTTTATCATTAAACTGTAATTAATTTCTAGGTTTTTCTCTAGTTCTCTTCAATTATAATCAACTCTCTTTCAATTTCAATTCAAGAAATTTCTCAAGTTCTTTGTTCTTCTAGTTTTCGTTGTTGTTTTGTCATTTAAATTTCATTAGTTTAGTCACAAAACATCCAACCAATTTAGTGAAGAGGAGGATTAAGGATTCACAAATTCTCCTTTGAAGTGAGGATTTGGGGATTCTTAGTAATCCAAATCACAACTTCTTGTTTGTTCGAGAGACGTTTCAAGAGAAGGTTCAAGATGAAGATTCGAGATGAAGGATAGAGAGATTCGGGATTAGAGAGAAGATTTTGGGAAAGCTAGTTATAATTTATTGTTTTTCAATTAGATTAAGTTTATTGTTTTCTTAATCGTTATTTTTAATTGCTTTATTAGTAGAGATTTTCTTTCTTGTTAAAATTAGGTTTAGTTCATCTTTTCATGCTTAATTGATTATTGTTATTATGAATCCATGTTTAACTTAGTTTAATTTACTTTCCTTTACAATTATTTATTGCTTTTGCATTTAAAAACCCCCAATCAAACCAAATTCCTAGAAACCTAACACCCATCCCTGAGGTACGACAACCCTACTTAGGAAACCCAATTTCTACAACCAAGCAATAACCAAGAAACAAAATAACATAAACATTATCATCATAAACATCGTCATCATCATCATCATCGTAGACCTCAATATAGACCTCGTAGACCTCATTATAGACACTGGCCAAGTCACATGAAAGATGCTCGTCGACATCAAAAGTACCTCAAGTCCGGTTAGCATAATATAACAATAGACCTCATCATTGAAAGAACGAAACTCATAAACTTTCCAAGAGTTAGACATCATGAAATCATCAACATAAATCATCAATCTTCAAGTTAGAATAAGGAGCGAAATCAAAAGGCGTTTCATCCTCTATAACTGCGACCGTCTCAAAGTTGTGAAGCTCCACATCAGTAGAAGTGTGTTCTACTTCCAATACTGGTTGTTTAGGTTCAAAAGTCCTAGAGACAACTCCCCCTGAAAGGGTGACCACTTGATCGTGTATGTCCATCACTTTTTGATGCAGCGTTGATGCCACGACATTGCAGTTGTGTAGCCACGGGCGTCCTAACAACAAGTTAAAGGTAGCTGGAATATCTAGAACCATAAATTTCACATTCTGAGCGATGTGATCAAAGATGATAGGCAAAGTCACCGTTCCTAATGACTTTCGAGGGGTATTATCATATGCCCGGAGCAACACAACATCCTGAACCAATTGACTTTTTTGAACCCCTAATTTGGCAACAATTCGCCAAGGACAAACATTCACAGCAGGACTGTTATCCACTAAAATCAATGGAATCACTTTATTAGAACAAAGTGCAGTTATGTATAAGGCTTTATTATGGTTCATTCCAGATACAGGAAAATCTTCACGCTGAAAGTAATGGCACCCTGGCTAGCAGCAACATGGGAGACCAAGGCTTCCGGGGTTGTGGAAGTAGGAATGATGGCATTCTAGAGAGCCCCTAGTACAAGCTCTCGATGCGGTTTAGAGGCACAGATCAACTGTCAGATTGACACATTCGCTATAGTCTTCTTCATTTGTGTGAAAATGGGATCTTCAGGAGTAGCAGGTACTTCTATCCTGGTGGGACCTGGATTTGGCGGAGGAGCTGCAGGTTCAGTCCTTGCTTGGTTATGTCTTCCCGACCTAGTTAAGAATGCAGCACTAGGTGGAGCCTCTTCTTCTTTGTCGGACCATAAATCATCATTAGGATCCTCTTCATATACATCCTCTTTATGACTAACCCAAATGCCATTGACAGTAGAGGCTGTCAAATCTTCAGGAAGGAGTACGGGTGCTCTTTCATTGGTAATGTATTCAGATGGATCAAAAGTGCCTTCCCTCACAAAGATAGCATGATTTGGGAGAGGATTGCTTTTGTTATTGGGTTTATTTGCAGGTTTAGGCATTGGTAGTGCCCTAGAACGGATCATCTTCTCAACTTGGTTCTTAAGCGTCCAGCACCGCTCGGTGTCATGGCCCTTGGCCTGGTGTTACTTGCAATAAGCATTGTTGTTCCACCCCGGTCCCTTAGTCTCAAGTTCAGACCTAGGTGTTGGCAACTGGATCTTGTTTGATTTCAGCAATTGATCCAAGGCTTCAGCGTAAGTCATGTCGAGTGGGGTATATGAATCGTATTGGAAGTAGGTCGTCTTTGGAGGTGGACCACGATTCACATTCTGGACAAGGCTCATCTCACCCACTTTGGGAGCGCTGATGGTCCTTGTCCCCACGTTGTTGCCCTTCCAATTTTGGGACATAGTAGTCCTCTCCTTGCGTGCCTCTAACTTAGGACACAACTTTTTTAAGTACTCAAAACTCTTAACCACATGAAAATCTAACTGTTGTGCCAGACTTGGCTTCAAACCATGGAAAAATATGTCTAACTGTATTTCCGTGGGGATGATGCTAGTCACCTGAGATAACTTAGCATGCCACCTTTCATAGTAGGCCGTAAACGACTCATTTTGTCCTTGTCGAATAGCCATGATGTCTGACAGGGTCACCTTATCCTTTTGAATCTTACTATAATGCTTGATGAATGCTCTATGCAAAGCTGTCCAATCTCCTCGCACCTCCAGAGGAAGAGTGTAATACCAGTTCAACGCCTCATCATTCAGCGATGATGGGAAGACTTGTTTATAATGTTCAGTAGTAACACCTCGAAGTGGCATCACTCGGTTGAACTCCCATACATGATGGGTTGGATTCTCAGATGGATAAAACTTCTTCAACAAAATGTCCATCTTTTCCACTATATTAGCATTAATTTCAACAGGTGGTTCGAATTCAACGAACTGGTTGGTGAAGGTCGGCATCTGACTCACAGCATCCTTGAACACATTTAGATGAGCTTTTATGTCTTGAATCACGTAACTCAGCTTTGACCGAAACTTTCGCCTATCTTTCTTTTGCCCTTATCAACCGCAGGGTTAGAGAGAATCTCCTTAGCGTTTTCATCATTGTCTACCATTCCCATTCGCACGTTGATGCACTGCACAACTTCTAAGACACCATTCAAGGTTTCCTGTTGTTGCTCTATGCGAGTGTTTTGCCTCTCAATGAGTTCTCGCTGTCGAGCGATGTGCTCATTGGCTTTCTTCTCTTGCTGTAAGGCAACAAAAGTGATTGAACCTTCTACTTGCCTGAACTTCTCCTCAAGAAGCTTGGCTAAAGCCTCCTAGACGTGGTTGTCCCCATGGTTCTCTTCGGAAGATATGTCGAATTGAAAACGGTGGGAGGTTTTGGACCTGGGTGCTGATGAGACGAAGACTAGGTTACGGATCAAGCGACCTATTGGGCCGGGGATCCAGGCTAGACACGGGTCTCCTATATTGACTACAACAAAACCATACACAGTTCAGAGATTAACCTTTTATTAACCCAAAACCCAACTCGATGAACGCATGACCTAGCAGACCTACATGGGACTTCCTAATATGCACAATCTACATGCTGACTTGACAAGGTGACTCACCCGGGACACGGGTTTGCATGACCTTAACTCTAGATGACCCTAAAAGTCCATTGATCATTATGAAGGGCCGAATAAAACCAAACACAGTGGGTCAAGACCGAGTATAGGAGTACAAGTTAGTGTTTCTCAATTCAGATAGGCCCCATCCATAGGCCGACCGTTTTAAGAAGAATCTGTAACTTGGACACCCTATTAGGGCCAACTCAAGCTGTGCTGATTATTATGCGGACTAGAATGATGATCAACAGGATTGACCGCCTGACACCTCTATATTTTTTTATTCTACTTGTTTAGGAAAGTGGATATCGTAAAGGACTGGATAAAACCAACGACATGCGAGTTATAATTAGTTTATGGACTTAATTGCCAAATCCAATATGGTTGGGCCTAACTACGGGCCGACCATAAATATGATGGATTCAATAATTAACTCGATAAATTAACTTACTCGAGCCTGGTGATTATTACGCAGTCTAAAACTTTATCCACTAACTTTGTTTAGACTTTTAACCAAGTTTATTGGACCTTCATTAAGAAGATGTCGTAAAGGGCCAAATAGAATCATCGAAGGCGAGTTAAGTTTACTTTATGAACTAAGAAAATTAACCTTCATAAGTAAATGGGTCCAACCACTTGGTTAACCATAATTTTTGAGGTTAATTAGCTTAGTTGGTAAACATAACTCTTCTCAGCCCAATGACTACTACATGGACTAGAACAACACTACAACGAATTTAAACACATAGCACATAGCATATATATGAACAAGGGGTATCTTAAACCAAGGCTCTATGTACAAAAGGGTTTATTGGCTGGATAAGGCTTAGCGGCTCATGTACTCGCCTCGATGCATTCTTTTTGTAAAGACAACTTGAATGTGTGGGGTGTTGCTCTTGGAGGCTCGAGTGGAGACCTCGTAGAGTGATTCATGAGTGGATGTGGTGACCAATGCTCTGTGGGTGTAAGTGCACCAATTGAGTATGGCCGGTCCGGCATCCCATGGGTTATTTTTGTGATTTAAAGAGAAAAACCCTAATACCGCCGATTTACGTGCTCCTACGACATATTACATGTCAAGGGAGTGCCCCGGTATATGCAATGCATTATGCCTAAAAAGAATGACTTAATAATATAAAGTAAAAATTCATTTTCCTTCCAAAAATTTCAAAGCACACTAAACTTTTTTCAAGTTTTACCCACTTTAAGAAAAACTCCCCAGTGGAGTCGCAAAAAATCCTGTGGACATTTTTCCTCGCCGTTCGTGCTTCCGAACGTCCACGTTGGATTGGAGGTGTGATTTGGTGGTTTGTGCTGGGGTTTAACCTTTGAAAACTCTTTAAGGAAATCAATCATACATTTCATGAATAATATTTTGTAAAATCACTTTCCCTTTACTTATGCATTTTACGAGTCATTGAATTAAACCTTTAAGAGTGAACATCCACTTGTTCCAAACTCTTCTAAATTTAAAATGATTTGCTCATTTAAATGTTAGGCTCGAAAGAGAGTGATTTATGCAAATATTATTTAGAGATACAAGAAAGAATTCCCTAAAGTTGCATCGATACATTGTAAAACCATGTTAGCCATAGTTTATGCAATCCTCAATGTGTTTTGGTTCGAAATGGGAGTCGCCACCTGACTTTTAAGGAAAAATCTAAGACAAAACCAGAAGGAAAATAAAGAAAGACTTCGCCTGCGAAACCCAAGAATAGATCCGGGGGTAAGGCTATGAACTCGAAAAGTAAACTTTAAGAGTTCGCCTCTCACAAAAGGAAAGACTCTACTAAAAGTTTAAAATTGCGCTTTCGATAAAGTTTGGAAGGGAAAGGAAGAAATACTTTATAGAATTATTTTATTGAATCATGCAACAAGAATGAAAGATACAAGATAAAGAATACAAATACACACTTATTTACAAGAAAGAAAAAGCACTTTGAAGCTTACATCGTGACCTTGTGGGAGAAAGCTTTGCCTAGCCTTTAGCTGCTTGAAGAATCCTCCTCGATGCCTTTAGGAACCTCCTCTCCAAATGCTAAGATGGTGATAGAAAAGATGGTAAAAGATGACAAGAAAGAGGGTGGAAAGAGATAATAAGAAGGCTTCTTTTTGTGGTTTTGAATGTGTTTAGGCTAGGGTTTTTTTTTGGAGTTTAGGATGAATGAGATAGGATATGTATTTAGGGTTTTTGCAAAGACAAAAGATGAAGATTATGAATGGAAAATAGGATAGAGTAGATGATGGATAGGATAGAAGATGGATATGAAATGAAGAATGTAATAAGAAGTAGGGAGATTATGAGAGAGATTAGAGAGAGTGACTAAGAGAATGAGTAGAGAGGGATAGATGATGAGTGAATTGGTGAGTGAAGATTGAGTGAGTCTGGCTTAGAGAAGGATGATATTTATAGGCTAAGTAGAGAGAAGGCATGCATGCATACACATACTTCACCTCGTAGTCTCCGGACTGATGCAGAATACCAAGGCAGCTGGGGGGGATGAGCTACTGTGGACGGTGGCACGTGGTCAATTGAGCACGTGTGGGCGGAGCCACAAAGGCCGACCGGCCTACAGACTGGGGGGTGGATCCAATCTCGTCCTTGCATGCATGGACGGTAGGGTGTGAAGTCAACCAACCTAGGGAATAGGTGGTTCACACTGAACGGAGTGAACATATATTATTAGCTTTTGAGAGTGGCTTTGAGTGCTTTTGTGAGGATACGATCTCGCGACCTCTGACGCTTGCTCTTAGGGTTTGCATGGCTCCACTTTTTATATAAAAAATGTACATGTAGCTAGGAAGAATCACATGTGATCATGCATGTGGTTTTAGGTGAGCAAAATACATGTAAATGCATGTATTTATCGAGCTTCTTTTATTTCTTCCACCTTTACTTTCATATTATTTATGCGTCAAAATCCCAGTGTCTACAGAGAGCCCCCCACTTTGATTGAGTCCGAAGATAGGACGAAAATTAAAGTAGTCTTGATTTAATGGACACCGGTCGAGATATGACTTTGGAATGCAAAGCTTGGGGATATGACTTTTTGGAGTGCAAAGCTTGGGGTGATTCTTGGAAGCGGCGTCCTGCATCGCGGTTGTGGGCGGCATGCGCCTTTGTCGAGGATGATCTTGAGCAAGAATGATGCTCTACTTGAAGTGATCTCGGATGTTTGATGACGCCCTACTTGATATGATCTCGGGCGCTGAAGACGTCCTACTTGAAGGTGTGAGCTGGCACTTGGAAGCCAAGTCCTGTGTTGCGGTTGGCGAACTTGCGCCAATAGGTGTTCCCAGAAGAAAATGATGCCTTACTTGCTGGAGAGACTTCATCGGACATGATGCCGGTGGCTCTTGGATGTTGATCTCGATTTTCTGGTCTTTCCCAGTGTCGGTTCCAATCTTTCCCGGTGTCGGTTGTTAATGACTGTTGGCATGTTCAGTGCCGAAGGACTTCATCGATCGCAATGTTGATGGCCTGGGGGTCGAGACTTCATCGGGCGTGCTGCCGATGGCTCGGGGATTGGGACTACATCGAAACTTTGCCGATGGCCCTGGTTGTCGAGACTTCACCGAAACTCTACCGGTGGCTCTGATGTTGATGGGGACTTACGCCGATGGGCTACCCTGTTTTTGGCCTTTTCTGATGATGATGATGATGATGACCAACTGGACGCGAGGCCAGACGCCAGACTAACCAGACGCGAGGCTGGAAGCCATTGATGATGATGATGATGACAAACTGGACGCGAGGCTAGATGCCAAACTAACCAGACGCGAGGCTGGAAGGCGTTGATGATGATGATGATGGCAATTCAATGCCAAGGGACTTCATCGATCACAATGTCGATGGCCCTTATTTTCCTGCAAAATGCACAGTAGTTTCTTTTGTCAGTTCTGATGAATTTTAATTTTTGGTCCAGAAGACTTACCTCAAACTGCGGCAACATAGCCATTGGGAATTGCTTTTCATTTAGGGAATGGATGCTTTGGTCTTGAGAAGAACACTTCCTCGTCATTGGGCGCATCTTAGTCATGCATGGCCTTGGAAAGTTGCATGCCATTGGGAAAGGTCAAGGAGAAAGAAGACAAAAACTTCTCTTTTCAAGGCTGACCGGTCATCAACTCAAGAAGGAATCTTTTGGCTCGTTCTACTCAGCTTTTGCAGGCTATGCAGGAGACCATTCAACGCAATTATTGTAGGCAGTCTTGTAGGTCGATCGACCTTGAATTAGGACCACTGATGAGCTGACACACGGCAGTGGGAGCTCACTCATTTTTCCTATATAAGGGAGCTTGAATCCGGCATTTGCATTGCATTCCAATTCGAGCTCCTCATCTTCAATCTTATTCTTTTCTCTAAAGAAATCATTTTGAGCTTGTGAATTTTGCTGCAAAAGAATGAATCTCTTTCAGAGGGGACGCAGACGTGCTACTCAACCGGCAGTTCAAGAGCGACCTTATGCAAGGATGATGCAGCGAGAATATCCCAACAGGGATTTCACTCCAGCCCAATTGGTCTTTCGCCAAGATGAGCACGCATGGTTTTTTCGTTCCCATGACTCGGTATACATCTCCTAACTCTCATAGCATGTTTCATTTTTGTAGACATTTTGCATGTTATTTGTTGTAGTACTTTAAGTTGAATTTTAAAGCAACCTTAGTTACTTCGAATTTTGCTTAAAGTACTTTAGACCTTACGCTCTTCTATTGACCTTACTGCAGGAGGACTCCTTTAAGGCGTGCGGGAGTATACAAGGCGTAATAGCCTTGTCCTTCCATGCAAAATTGGGTGCATTTTATTCACACACTGTGAGGGATGCATGCTTCGACCCTTTCCTGGACTGTTTGAGGGCATGGAAGATTCGCAGCAATAGAACCTATGGCCGGGCTATCGTGGAGCGTTTCTGGGATACTACTAATTCGTTCCACCTTCCTGTTGGCGAGATGATGCTCACGCCCTTTGACTTTGTGATGATCACAGGTCTTAGCTGCGGTGGCCAGTTGTTGGAGTTTCGACGGGATGTCGACCCTCGTGTTCATGCGCTTTTGCAGCCTGTTACTGCGTTGGCGGGACGAGTTGGCGTCCTACGGTACACGCATCTGGTGGTCGTTATAAAAAGAGAAGGTTTGGAAAGCCTTCCTCTTCCTCAACGTCAGTTTATTGTGTTGGTGCACTTTATCAACGCAAAAATCTTTGTTAACCGTGGAGATACAATCACTCTATTCTTGGCACACCACCTTCTGAATTTCAGCGAGGTGAGATTATTCAACTGGGCAGCTGCTGCTTACTCCTATTTGGTAAGGGGAATGCGGGTTGCTTGCCGACCAACCGGTTGTGACAATGGGGCGTACGAGGGCAACATAAGCTAAGGAACTCAACCTGGGGAGCAGTCTTTGGCGAGTCTTGGAGGTATGCTCCGAGATCTTTTCTTTTAGAAATTTGTGATATGCAAATTTCTTCTTCACTAAGAATCCTCCCTGGTGTGCAGGTGTGGGTTTTAGCTTATTTTCTTCTTGCAGTTGGTGGAACCAACAATGGCGATCTGCGTGTCCCGGCTGCTCGGCGATGGGCAGAAGTATCAGGCTATCATCGACCAAAATTTCATTTCAAGGACTGAATGGCCTCATGAGGATTATTGACGGTCTCAGACTGGTATGTCTCGTTTTTTCCTTACTTTTTCCTTTGAGCTGTTCATGATAATGCTTTCGTAGGAGAACATTTTCCGTTTTCCATGGAATGGGTATAGCTTGGAGGGTCTTCATTTCGACATTCGCCTTGCAAGGGAAGCGAGTGAGCGCCGCTTGCTATTGGAGGGTCCTTCTGGCCTCACTTTCTACTTGGGGGAGCGTTTCTTCTTTAAGAACATGGGAGAATGGCCTCCCAGAGTACCCGTGGATCCTCTTGAGCTTATCTTTGATAGGCAAGCTTTGGAAGAGGGCGAGATGACCCGATTGCTGATCGGTGAGCCATCAGTCAATTTTATTGTGCCTACGGACAACTTGGAGGAGGTGGCTTTTCAGCACAGAAGACGCCTTGCTTTCGCTTAGGTACAGTTTCTTCTGATTTTGCGCTAATACTGTAGACTTCTTGTGTTTTTACAATATCATCTTTCTGTAGCTGGGAGGATATTATGATCCTCTTCTGGACCAGCATGCAGAGGAACCTGAGCAGGCGGAGGGAGAAGATATGCTATTTGGGTTCATCCTGCTCATGCTTAACGATCATGAAGTTCCGCAGTTCTTCGATGCAAACCCAGTAAGTCGTATACTTGACCCACCTTTATCATGCAGCACTGACTCTTATTGACATCGTTCTTGCGCAGCAAGCATATGCCCACATTCGTGTTCTATTAAGGGCGGGCATTACGGCCCGGGAGTTCATTGATCAGAACTTCAAGAATGGCCGGTATCGGGGTCTTATGTCGGCTGATGCTGATGAAGATAATGAAGCTCATTCCCACGTGAGTTTGCCACGTTATGGGAGCTCATCAAGACGTCCTCCTCGCCATTCTTCAGCAGGAGAAATAGGTAGCAGAGGTTTTCGTGCAGATCCAGGGGCAGGACCATCTAGGCGCAGGGATCAAGATCTAATGAGTGTGCCATGCGATCCCTACGCCAGTTCTTCGAGACGAAGGTCTCCCGATATCCCGGAGTTCATGGTGGAGGATTGTTCGGAATCTAGTGGATTCCAAGGTTCAATGGATAGAGTGCCTAGTCCATGGGTGCCTCAGTATCATGCTTAATCCATTGTTCCTTATGGTCAGCCCCCTGGCTTAAGCCAGGACTATCCAGACCCAGGTTTTCTTGGCATGCCTTCCAGCCAATTCTTGCCCGGTCCTTCTGGTACTCAGGACGAATCACAATCGGGCTCTTTTGCTGATGCAGCCTTTAGGAGCTTGTTTGGCAGCGGCGACAGCTCCGGCGGAAACTACTAGGCATTGTGGCAAGGCTTCCCCTTTTCTTGTTGTTTTTTCATGCGATGTAAAAAAAAATGCCATGAAATAAAGAAACGTGCAGCTAATGAAAATGCAATCAGGCAGACTCTGTTACGTGATTTTGACTCTCTAATGATGCGACATGTAAGCTCCCAATTTTTATTTATTTTAGGTCACTCTCTGACTGTTACAGAAAAGACATGAAAATAATAATGTACAAAAGAGATACAATTTTTAAAAAGTTACTCGGAGGTACCCCAATATTTGGGGAAACTATTTTTCGGTACCCCAACTTTTCAAAACTAATTTTGAGGTACCCTTACTTTTTGGGTTAGTAATTATTTGGTGCTTTTCTGGGCATTAATTTTATTAAGCGACCGAAATACCCTCATTCTTCTTCTTCAAGGGTATTTCTTCAAGAAGGGAAGAACAAGGGCATTTTGGTCACTTAATAAAATTAATGGCCGGAAAAGCACCAAATAATTACTAACCAAAAAGTAAGGGGTAAGTGATAGTTACGTCGGAAAGAAAAAGAGCTCTACCTCAAAATTAGTTTTGAAAAGTCGGGGTACCGGAAAAACATTTCACCAAAAGTTAAGGTACCTTAGAGTAATTTTACACAAAAGAAGAAAAAAAAGAAGAAAAAGAAAATCGACATTACACAAAACACGTAGGAACCATGCAAACCGCGTCTGTCCCTCCCGGATGCATGTACGTAGGGGTGTGAACTCACAAAACGAGTTCATCCCCCTTGCCTGATGGCCGACCGACCTTCACACGGTGGCAGTCACCGTGGTTCATCCGAATGCGTGTTGCTGGAGATTACATACATCCCCTTTAATCTGACTGAGCAGCCATGTACTGGGCAGATTCAAGACTATATAAGCATGCTTTGTTATTGAGAGAATTCATCACATTCTCGAAAACTCAACTCATGGATGAACACACTCACAAAACCCGAAAAACGGCTCCTTACATACTACAACTTGTCCTTGATTCTAAGCCTAAAACAAGTGAAGATAGATTGGGTGTTTCTCAAGGCGGTTCTAACTTTTTGGGACTGCAAATTCCATGTCTTCCGCTTCTCTTGGAACGAACCGTGTCCTCTTCTCGAAGAGTGGGCTTGTATGCTCAACTTTGATTTCCACGCTCCACCTACGACTCCTCTTTTCGCTCACAATTATCGTGAAAGGTTCGAGGAACTGACGAATTTCAACTACCGGGCACTAGAACAAATTTTGGTGGATAATATGGTCAAGTTGCAAGCTTTATTGGAGTTCTTTTAATCACAAGAGGCGCTTAGACTCAATCTGGCGTTGCGAGTGCGAGGTTTGGTTGTTTTTCATTTTGGCTGAATATTTATTTTATCACGGGGGTTCGGGTTTTGCACCTATTTCCCTTATCCTTGTTGTGCATGAGATGTCCTGGGGTTACACTCTGCTCCGATGATGATTGCGAAGACTCTTCTTGGCCTCGATTCCTGGACTACTAAACAAACCTTCCGTGGAAGCCCCCTTGCTCTTCAAGTGAGTATCGACATTCCCTCCTTTTTCTTCTTCCTCTTCTTTTTTTTTTGATACATTTTTTTTCTGATTTTGCATGGATCATCCGAGTGGTCCATGTGGAATCACTTGTCGATTTTTCTTTTCTTTTTTTTTTCGGTTGTAATAATTTTTTTCGTGCAACCAAAATTCTCACTTCCTTCCTTTCGCTTGCAAATGTGGCTCATGGAGCATTTGGACATGATCTTCTCTCCCATCACCTCTTTGGAACTAGCAAACTTTTGCCAACGCAAAAGGAAATTCGACACTCGCCGCAACTTTGATGAGTGGGTCATCTTTCTCAAGAATCACAAGGAAATCCGTTGGTGGGTTCAATGGTGGAAAGTACCATGTTTCTCGAACCATTCTCGTAAGGCTGCCCATATTACTTTACTCGGCCTGACTGAGCTTACATATTATTTTCCCGATCGAGTCATGCGACAAATGGGGCATTCTCAAGACATCCCTCTTCTTCCGTGTGAGATTTTCGACCTTACCCATCTCCGAGGGTCAGTGATCGAGTTGTGGCTCAAATATTGGAAGAAACGAGCGGGAACAGAAGTACCTGCCCCGAACCGTATCTCTACTGCTTCAACGGATGCTTATCAGAGCTGGATTGCCACTACTATCGGCGCTGGCTATTGGCGTGAGAATTCGTCACGCTCACCTCTCTATGACACCCCAAAATTAAAGAGCGTCATTGTGACTAATGATATTGGGTCGGGTTCCAAAGAAGAGACGCACCTAAGGAATGAAAAACAAGCAAGTCCAGATGAATGAGCACTAATGGGCCTAAATCGACTCCGACTCAACAAAGACTATACTTAGTACTAAATAAGTAGGATGGAGAGAAAGAAATGAATGGAAGAAATGCGTGTGCTATGTATTTTATTTCTTCTGCCTTTGCGTCAAAATCCCGGTGTCTACAATAGTCGGGATTCGTATTTCGGGAACCTAAAAATCAAGCTCTAAGTATCAGTTGAGTGCACATGAGTAGTCTATGAAAATCTTGAATTGCATGCTACAACTCTTATGTTGACCATAATCTCATATATGTAACACCCCCAGATTATTAACCACTAGATTAAGCTAAATACTTAATGCAATGATTAGCGCATCAGATTATCACCCAAGGGTATTACCGTCGTCCATGAGAGTGGACAAGGCTACTCACTATCCCATACCACATAAGTCATTACATGAACTTACACATAATACACATCACTAACCACCATTATACATAACTAAAACTTAAACAAACTCTTCAACATAAGCTATAAACTCCAGGTGTTATACATAACTCCAGGTAATGGCTCCTTTGCTTAATAGTCAACCGATCTCTTATTTCACATTTCCTTATGCTAGTCTAGGGGTTCGTCCTTCCGATGCCTTTCCTTTTCCCTTTGCCGAGTTCCCTAAGACGAAAACATAAAACTTCGAAACGTGAGATAAACTCAATACGCATACCCCCTATAATGTAAGAATCTTTTCATAATTAATTTTAGTTAGTTAGCGCGGTTTCAAAACATTTAAAGACAATATAATAGACAGATAATAAGCAATAAACAGTACAGAACTTACATAACAAAGCCATAACTTGACTTGTTCATAAAACCCAAGACTTAAATCAGACCATACCTGAGGGTTCTTTCCTTTAAACACAACATAAACATAATTTGGGAGAAACTTAAATCATACATAAACTTGACATAAATCACACGTGGATATGTAACATAAACTTAACCATGAATTCCATAAATCAAGACTTGTAGAACTTGACATGTAATTCATAAAACTTTACTTTAGACCTGTTCAGTGGGCCGGGGACCCGCTCGGCCCGGCCCGACCTGACCCGACCCGAAAAAGTGCGGGTCAAGGCCACAATTTTAGACGGTGACCCGGCCTGGCCCGAAAAAATCGGGGCCCCGAAGCATGGTCGGGCCGGGCTCGGGCCAAGGGTATGTGACCCGACCCGGCCCGATGACCCGACTAAATACATTAACCCTTTTTTTTAATAAATCCTAGTTTAGGTTTTATTTTTCTGGCCCGGCCCGACGACCCGGCTAAACATATTAACTTTTTAAAAAAAAATCCTAGATTAGGTTCTATTTTTTGTGACCTGACCCGACCAAATACTTAAATTATATGCGTAAATTTTTAAGTTTTTTGTATATTAAAAAATTCATATTCTATAGTTGTCGGCCCGTTGACCCGGCCTGTAGCCCGTAGGGTCAGGGCTCGGGCCGAGGGTACTTGACCCGAATGACGGGCCGGGTCGGACTTGGGCCGACGGGTCAGAAAATTTCGGCCCGACTATTGAACAAGTATGCTTTACTTTAATCCAAATAGCTTGGATAACACAAAATATTTAAAAACTTGGATGTCGTACTATTATCTTGAAGGTCCCCTACTTGCGGTCATCGGCTAAGCCTCCGTATGCGCATACCCGGACCGATCGGGAGATCTAGATGGTGGATATTATCCTTTACTGGCCAGATTTCCATGGAGTGCACTTTATGGCACGAATTATCCTGGTGTGCACTATGGCACGGTTGTCCTGGTGTGGACTAGGGCAAGGTTAACATGGTGTGCACTCAGGCACGGTTTCCCTGGTGTGCACTAACGCACGGTTAACATGGGCGGGGCCTTTATTTATGTGGGAAAACTTGAAAACCTTACTTGTTTAAACCTTGTCATAATTGGGTTTTTATATGAATTATCCATAACTAATTTATCCATAACCGTTTCTTGAACAAACTTGCCCTTATAAAGGAAATTACTCATGAAAACCTTTAATGACAAAAGTACTTGTTTACTATGAAATACCTAACCAAAAGTACTTATTTGACATAGATTTTCTTATCATGAAAGATGTATAATATAAATACTTAGGGTAAGCTGAATTACTTGATAGATCATACTTTGGCACTTAAAACCACATAAAACTTACTTACACTTGAACATGATACACAATATTAGTATAAATAACATGAATCCTAAATTAGGCATAATTTATATGCCATAAAAATCATACGATTAAACTAAAAAAGTTGCAGGCAATATAAGTACCAGGATAACTGCAACTTACACACACTCTTAACTCATCGGGACTTGAACAGCTGGGCGCAACGACCTCTTAAGGACACTTAAGAAAGAAAAAGAATCATAAATTAGAACCTAACTTGGATGAGAGTATTGAAGAATATCCTAGTAGAATTCTAGGATTACTTAATTATTAAACTTGCTTCCTAAGGTTAACTTTAAAGGCCATAACTTCTCCCACAAGTATCGTATCACTATGAATAAGGACTTTCTTGAAAGCTAAGCTCATGTGTTACAACTTTCTAGTTGATCATGAAGGTAAAAAACGTGGTTAAGGAGGATAAAAACTCCTAACTCAGCAAGTTGTCCAGAATGTACAAGCATGAACACCGGTTTTTCGAAGAGTTATAACTCGGGTTATAGACATCGGTTTGGGACGTGCAAGCTATCTATGGAAAGCTTGTAGAACACACTAAAACTTTAATGTTGATCACAAACTAATATGGACATGGGAAAGGGCCGGAATTTGACCATCAACATATGACAGTCACATGAATTTTTCTGGGTAAAGTCAGTTTACTAACCAAGGTTCGGTGACTCATAACTTTCATTCCCGATATGCTATGGCTATGAATTTTACCTTTCTAGAAAGCTTGATAAATCCTCTATAACTTTCATGTTGAACACTTAAATCAAAGAGACCTATAATCAATCGAAAAACATGCATTTCCAGATTGACCTCAGAAATCGTATATACTTGCATCTCTTTACGGTTTTGGCCATAACTTAAGATATACATATCGACGCTCGGGTTGCAATATCAGGACTGTACCTGCGGTCCTATGCACCGCAGGTGCGGTCTTCTCCTGTCTATGCCCTGCACCTACAAGACTCAAAAACTTGAAAATATTGTTAAGTCCTAAAATTCTACTCTCCTCATTATCAACCCTCTTTTCTTACGCACTCAACAACGTTCATGAACAACTTTCAACATTCAAAAACCACACTAAACTACTTTCTTCACAAATTTTCTTCTCACACTCGAATTTTTCTATTTTCTCAATTTTTTTTCTTCTTTTCTAAAATTTTCACTCTCTTTTTTTTCTTTTCAAAAACTTCAAAATGAACGAAACAAGAATATTAGAACAAAAGAATAAAAGTTACAAGAAATAAAAGAAAACACTAAAGAAGAGGATAGTAGCTCATACCTCCTCCCGGTTGCTTGTTTTAGGTCCTAGCTCGACTTAATCCACTCTTCAACTATCGAAACCAGCGAGGAACACCACAACCATCCCCGCATACTCTTCTCCCATAATGTATGGCTTGATCTTTGACGAATTGAATTTGAAACAATCTCCATTTGCATTCTTAAGTTCAACAACTCCCGCGGGAAGAATCTTTACGATTTTGAAGGGCCCTGACCATCTCGATCTTAGCTTTTCGGAAAAGAGTTTGAGCCTCGAATTGAAGATGAGGACTCTATCACCAACCACAAAATCACAATGATTCAATCTCTTGTCGTGCCATGCTTTAGTTCGCTCCTTATAAATCCTATTGTTTTCATAGGAGTGACGTCTCAATTCCTCGAGCTCCTCTAATTGGAACAAACGACTTGCCCCGGCCGCCTTGAGATCATAATTCATCTTTTTGATTGCCCATAGCGTCTTGTGTTCAAGTTCCACGGGAAAATAACATGTTTTCCCGTAGACAAGGCGGTATGGAGAATTCCCTATCGGCGTTTTGAAGGCGGTGCGATATGCCCAGAAGACATCATCTAGTTTCTCCTCCCAATCTCTTCGTGAAGAACTAACCGTTTTCTCCAAAATCTCCTTAATAGCACGATTCGAAATCTCTACTTGACCTTGTGTTTGAGGGTGATAGGGGAGTCCTCTTTTGTGAGTGATACCATACTTTGCTAAGGAGGACTCAAACCTCTTCTCAATAAAATGAGATCCATTGTCGCTAATAATGACCCTTGGAATACCAAATCTTGAGAAAATAACCTTCTTCAAAAATCTTGACACGGATTTTCCATCGCATCTCACGCATGGAATCGCTTCAACCCACTTTGACACATAGTCTACCGCCACTAAAATATATTGATGACCTCTTGATGACGGAAAGGGACCCATAAAATCCAACCCCCACCCATCGAAAACCTCCACCTCGAGCATGAAATTCAGCGGTGACTCATTTTTCCGGGAAATATTTCCGGACCTTTGGCATTTATCGCATGACTTGACATGAAGATAGGCATCTCGAAAGAGGGTCAGCCACCAGTAACCGGCTTGTAGAACTCTCGCGGCTGTCTTTTGAGATCCACCATGACCTCCAACCGGGAACTCATGGCAATGTGTCAATACGGACTTCACTTCACTCTCGGGTAAGCATTTTCTATACATCCCGTCATTACATAAACGGAACAAGAATGGATCGTCCCAAAAGAAATGTTTCACGTCATGAAATAACTTTTTCTTTTGATGAGGGGTCAAATTTTGAGGAATCACCTCACTAAACAAGTAGTTGATGATATCAGCATACCATGGGTGAGAATGCTTGACGGACAACAGACGTTCATCCGTAAAAGAGTCCATGATGGGTTGAGTATCATCCAAATCAACAAGGATCCTCGACAGATGGTCGGCTATAACATTCTTAGTCCCGGCCTTGTCGCGAATTTCCAAATCGAACTCTTACATAAGCAAAACCCAACGAATGAGTCTTGGCTTTGTTTCTTTCTTTCCCATCAAGAACTTGATCGCGACATGATCCGTGTATACACCAACCTTGGAAAACATGAGGTATTGCCGAAATTTGTTTAGAGCAAAGATAATAGCCAAGAGCTCCTTTTCCGTAGTCGTATAATTTTTCTGTGCGCTATCAAGCGCATGGCTTGCATAGTAGATGACCCGCGGCTTCTTCTCTTTGGTTTGAGTCAATCATGCTCCAATTGCGAAATCGCTCGCATCGGCCATAATCTCGAAAGGCAATGTCCAATCCGGAGGTTGGACAACCGGCGCGGATATCAAAGCTTGCTTTAACTTGAAAAAGGACTCGAGACATTCATCAGTAAAAGAGAATGGGGCATCCTTGCACAAGAGATCAGTTAAAGGACGAGCGATTTTAGAAAAATCCTTGACAAATCGGCGGTAAAAGCCGGCATGGCCAAGGAAACTATGCACCCCTTTAACGGAAACTGGGGGTGGTAGGCACTCTATCACTTCAACTTTTGCCTTGTCGACTTCGATGCCCCTCGAAGAAATCAAGTGCCCCAAAACAATACCTTTTTCTACCATGAAATGGCATTTTTCCCAGTTCAAAACTAAGTCGACCTCCTCACAACGAATAAGAACTTTCTCTAAGTTAGCCAAACAATCATCAAAGGTATTACCATAGACAGAAAAATCATCCATGAAAACTTTCATACATTGTTCAATGAAATCACTAAAAATGGCCATCATGCATCGTTGAAATGTTCCAGGTGCATTACACAAACCAAATGGCATACATCTATAAGCAAATGTACCATATGGACAAGTAAAAGTAGTCTTTTCTTGATGCGCAGGATGGATTGCAATCTGGAAAAAAAACCTGAGTACCCATCTAAAAAGCAAAAGTATGAATGACCTGCCAACCTCTCTAACATTTGGTCACTGAAGGGGAAAGGGAAATGATCTTTCTTGGTCACTTTGTTCAACTGGCGATAGTCAATGCACATTCGCCACCCTGTGACGGTTCGGGTACTAACTAGCTCTTTCTTTTCATTTTCAATGAATGTCATCCTGCCCTTCTTTGGCACACACTGAACCGGGATTACCCATATTTTCGATGGGGAAGATGATCCCAGCAGCTAACAGTTTAACTACTTCTTTCTTAACCACATCTTACATATTAGGGTTCAATCTACGTTGTGGTTGCCTAGTTGGTTTTGCATCTTCAAACAAATCAATGGAATGCATACAAATGGATGGGGACAAACCTTTCAAATCCTCAATTTTATAACCTAATGCACCCCTATGCTTTCTCAACAAATCAAGCAACTTAGAAAAATCAGAATCATGCAACTTAGCATTCACTATAACAGGCAAAGACTTTTCATCATCCAAGAAAGCATATGTAGAGAAGGGGGTAAAGGTTTAAGCTCTAAAGAAGAAGTAGAGGATTTAACTTGGGAATTAGACATACCCTTGCAGATCACTTCTTGAATCTCCATACATTCAATATGAGGCTCGTCAATAGTAATCTCCTCATGCGTTGGTGATGAATCAAGGAGGTTGGTGAGAAACGTGATGTCGGTGCCGTCAGTCTCAAATTGGAAAGATTTTAAGAGACAAGCTCCCAAAGGATCGTCGTAAGTAGACTCAAGTAGATGAGATTCTTCAATGTATTCATCAACTAGCAGCTCCATCATATCGATAGCATAACATGAATCCCCATACGAAGGATTTTTCAAGGACCCCTCGAGGTTGAAAATAATGCTCTCATCACCGACATTCAATGACATACTACCATGTTTCACATCTATTATTACTCCGGCCGTAGCAAGGAATGGCCTTCCCAAAATGATAGGAATGTTGTAGTCTTCCTCCATCTCTAAAATCACAAAATCACACGGTATCAAAAATCTTCCCACTTGGACTGGAATATCCTCCAATATACCCATGGGTCTTCGCACGGAGCGATCGGCCAATGAAGATTGATGGTCGTAGGAGTTAAATCGTCGAGATTCAACTTCTTACATATAGAATAAGGCATAACACTCACGCTAGCCCCGAATCACAAAGAGCACGACTAATCCTCATGTCACCAATAGTGCAAGGAATAGAAATACTCCCGGGGTCAGCGAGCTTCTTTGGGGTTTTGTTGTCAATAATAGCACTACAATCGGTCTTCAAGTGGATAATAGTCTTCTCTTGGATTCTCCTCTTGCTAGTAAGAAGTTCCTTCAAGTGCTTTTTAAAGGATGGAACCTCGGAAATAGCATCTAGGAATGGAATATTCACTTGAAGTTTCTTGAGCATTTATATGAACTTTAAAAATTTAGACTCCTACTTGGGCTTGGCTAACCTCTCGGGAAAAGGAATCGGCAGCAACTTCGGCTTCTTAATAGCTTGAATTGGTTCTTCTTCTATCCTCACTCCTTTCCCTTTTCTTACTTTCTCCATCTCTTCTCTTTCTTTCTCAATCAATTCTCTCTCAATACTAGATTCTTCCAACTCCTCCTCATGAACTCCCTCATTTCCCTTTACAAAAACAAACCCACTCTCCCTTTTCTCTATCAAATCCTCCTCATCCATGACATCCACCACATCACCTTCTTTTTCTCCCAAAACATCCTCCTCCACCAATTTAGGGCCTTCAATCTCCCTACCACTCCTCAATGTAATAGCATTAAGTTGCCCCTTAGGGTTTGGTTGAGGTTGTCTAGGAAGGGATTGGGTACGCTTGGATTGTTGCAACATTTGAGCAAATTGTAACTCAAGATTCTTGATGCGTGCTTGGTCTCTATCTTGAGTTAATGAGATCTTTTGTAATATTTGCTCGATGGAAAATTCTTGTTGTGGTGGTTTGGATGCTTGGGAAGTTGGACCATGGTGAGGGTTTTGTTGGTATTAGCGATGGTTTTGATTTCGGAAACCGGGGGGTGGGTTTTGGTTTTGTGGAGCTTGTTGGTTGTAGGCATAATTTCCACGAGGACGAACTGGATTTTGAGTGGAATAGGAAAAGTTATTACTAGGATAAATTGCTTAAACTTGCTCGACTTGGTACTCTTCACACTATTGCAAAGAATTTGGCCCTCCACAAAAATCACACACAAGAACTCTGACATCCGGAATAAGCATAGGTACCTCTTGAGCTTCCTATACTTGCCTCGTAGTCTCTTCTAAGGCCTTCTTTTGTTGCATCTCCAATACGGCATTCATAAGAAATTTAATTGTAGGGTTACTCTCTAAAGAAGGGCCTACATCTTTTGGACCACGACCGCCTCCCCAATGTGGAGAGTTTTGAGATAACTCGTGGAGAGTTTTGAGATAACTTATGAAGAAATACGTTCGCCTCATCCGCCATCTTCTTGAGAGACATGATCGATAGATTCTCACAAAGAACTACATAATCCCGAGTAAAAAATGGTGTAAAAGTAGCCAGCCCTCCAGATTGTGGTGAGGGCATCTCCGTTGGAGACCTTTGAATCTCCCCCATGCTTCAAATAATGACTCATCGGACTCTTGTTGAAAACTCATAATGGCTTGCCTCAAACGACACGTCTCATCATTGGGAAAAAACCCTTGAAGAAAATCACGACTGAGGGCATCCCATGTAGAATAAGTACCCGGTGGACACGTGTTAAGCCACAATAGTGCTTTCCCTTTCAAAGTGAGACAGAAAAACTTCAGCTTCATGTATTCGGCGGAAACTCCGTTCATTTGCACGAAACCGATACGTTGTTCGAACCTATTGATGTGATGGATGGGGTTTTCATGTTCTCCTCCATGGTACGGAGTGTTCTCGAATATCTCCAACAAATATGGTTTAAACTCGAATGATGCGTTTTGTGGTAATGTAGGTAATATTATGGGATCGCTTCCCGTACCCGATGATGGTAACGAATATGATGCTAAGGTACGGGGTGGACTTGCTTCTCCCGCAGCCATTGGAATTTCAACTCTCACTTGCTCCCTTTGTCGCCTTTCCCGTCTCAAGCTAGCGTTTGCCTTGCGAATAATACTTTTCGGATTCAAAATCGGTGGAGTTTTGGGCGTTCGACCTCGTCGAGATCGAGTCTGCATGCACAAAAAGAACAAATAGACGAATCAAATTTCCAACAACCAAGGATATCAAATCTCTAGCAAATGAAATAATCTTAAACAACCTAAAGATAAAAAGCTAAGCTAGGTGCGCTTGGTCCCCGGCAACGGCGCCATTTTGTGTATCGTGGTTTTTTGTAACCCTGTTTTGTCGTTCTCTCTCAGGGAGCTAGTGGCCTTGGCTAGGTCAATCTGACTTTAGGTGAGGTTTAAGGATCACAAGACAACAAGAGGTTTTCAGGTAAAGGACTGCACAAAAGAATGCAAACACGGCTAAGGCTCAGTCCAGAAAGAAACTATAGGTGTCGGGAGATTTCGGGATGCAAACGGTAATTAGGACGAGGGTTTCACAATTAGGAAGCAACAAATCAGTAGAATCAAGTGACAATCCCATTAAAATAAACCCACCGGATTTCCTTTTTCAAGGATAATCCGGATTAACTTCCTACAAGCCCACCACAAGTGTTGGATGTATTCAAGAGCTTTCGACTTTCGTGGGCGAACGTTAACTATCCCAATTCCCACCTTCCAACACAAGTGTTGGATGTATTCAAGAGCTTTCGATCTCGAATACATCCTACTTGAGGGAAGGATATGATTGGAAAATTGATTCCAATACGAATTACCTCCTAAAATTGCTAACCCAATCCACATCAACCATTCACATCCTTAGTTTCTCCCTAACCCATAAGGGTTCTAGCCTCTAATCATCTTGATTAACATGCTAACAACAATAGTAACTTCATCATTCATACTTAAAACAGAGAATCTAGATAATCAAAGCAAGAATCAAGTAACAACAAACACCATGCAATCTAATAACAAAAACAGAGATTAAAATGTAAATAGATGAATAAAGAGAGTAAGGGTTGAGAAATGCTCATTAGTTGATGCCAATGGAAGGATGATCAAGAGTAATAAGTATCCAAGCTCCCGAAATAAGATAAATCTTCAGAACTTCAATAGAATTTGAATAAAATCCACAGCAAATGCAATAAACCAAGTGTAATTACTCACTAATCACTAAGAAATCATACTAATCTCCCTTTAATTGAAAGCTAAAATGTTGATATTACAATAGATAGCTGCCTCCCTAACCTAATCGTTCAAGAGGTAATATATACCACTCAAGGTGGTTACTCAAAACACAGCACTTCGTATAACAGAATTTCGAAACCCCTAGGGGACCGCAGGTGCGGTCCTCCGAAGCTCAGGCGATTCTTCTCTTCTCCCTTCGCAAGACCGCGGGTGCGGTCTAGGGGACCGCAGATGCAGTCCCTCTCGGGTTACTTGCTCCCTGCCCCGGCCTTGGTCAACCACCGCAGCTGCGGTCCTCCTCGGCTGGCCGGAATTTCCTTCTTCGCTTCGCCTTTGACCCGGTCAAGACCCGGGAAACTTCGGGATTCCCAAAATAGCTTTAAAATAGCCCTTTTTACCACATTTTGAGTAAAAACTCCAAATCTACAAAATAACCAAAAACGTATTAATAGTTATGAAATTAAAACACGAAACGAGTTAAAAGCCTAAGAATTAAGGTGCTATTTAGACATAAAATTGGGTCTAAACAACGGTCGCACCCGCAACACACCTTTTCGCGCCCGCAACATGCTTTGGCAGACGATAGATCGCTGGGGACAGACGACTGTCGCGCCCGCGACGGTGCTGCGACGTGCGTGTCTGTTATGTTTTTTGCTGAGTTTTGGGCTTAATTTTCTGTTTAGTATAAATACCTTGTTTTCACTCTTCCCAAGACAGTTTATGACATTATGATATGAAATGAATGAGTGCTCCCCAAGCCTCTTCCCCAAAAATCTTGTTTACTTTATCCAAGTATTTTTTGGTGGTGTTCAAGTCATTTCTTTAATGGTTGATGGTGGATTACTCCTAATTAATCATGGTGAAATGTTAGACTAAGGTGGTGGACATTCCTTGCCAAGGTCTTCTATTATCTCCATTGTTATTCAAGTTCTTCCTCTAGTTTTTCTTCATTACTCAATCAACCAATCTCCCTCCACGCGATCGGTAACACTCCAAGAACCCAGAGCCCTAAGAGGGATCAAGAGGTAAGCGATCTTGATTTCTCTTGCCTTTTCTCTATCCTTCCTAGTTCTTTTGTTTAGGTAGGAACATATAAGCACCAAACCCCCAGTATCAGTGAATAAGCGTCTTCAGGTGAGTCAGAATGATTGACCTAAGTGGGTGTTATCTTCAAACGACTCTTATTTGATACTGCTGGTTTCTTGTTCTATTAAAGGAGTTATCCTTCACTCAGGTGTTCTGAAAAGCGAGGATTAACTGACGAATCTCATACATGCACTAATAATCAAATCAGAAGAGCTCAAAGGGCGAGCAACAATGGAGGATGGGATATAGAAAAGGTAGGAATTATGGTGAAAGGTCAGGCCCTAATATAGGGCAAGATGAGGTTGTGTAGCGATCAGATGAACAAGATGGTGAATGGATGAGTACAGGTTCGAACCAAAGGAGTGAGCGAGATGATCTACGAATGGAATACCATGTCTTGTGGGTTTATCTCATAAGAGAAGAGATGGTCAAATGGCTATGGCTTGATGGATTCAGGTATGAAGGATGATCCAAGTCTGATGGGAAACATTGGTGTGCTTTGGTGAAAGAAGTCTGACAGTTCGTCACTGTCATTAGAGATCAAGGTTCCCTCTCCTTTTGCCTAGCCCGCCTGGTGAGGTTTTCGAGCTAGCTACTCTTTATTCTATCTCTCAAAGACCAAAAGATCTGATGATGGATTTTCTCTAAAGTTTCATCTATATTCCTACATATCCAGTGTGGAATCAGGCCATTCGTAGTTCAACAATCGCAACTTCAAAGGATTGATGCCTCGAGAAGGACTTTAAGGCAAGCTAGAGGGTTAGATGGTGAGGGGAGATGTGAAGGCTTGAAGTGACGGGATGTGTATGGGTGACTTATGTATACCGACAACTTACCCTTTCTACTTTTTTTTTCTTTGATTTTTTTTTTGCTTTTTTCTTCTTTTTTTTTTCTTTTCTTCTACTTTTTTTTTTTTTTGGTGATGCCTTCCATCTATGTTTCTCCTAACAATGACGTTTATCACCCGCAACACATTATTTGGCTTAGTGGATTTAGGGATAAGGTAGTCATAAAATGAATGACCGGGTTCATGGTGGTGGTTAAGAAAATGGTGTGAGAAGGTAATAATATAGGTAAAGTGGTTAGATGAAAATGGAGCTGATGATGATGTAGGTGGTGATGGTGTCAGTGGTAAAGGGTGGAATCCTTCTATCCTAGGCATGTCCTTTTCAGCTGCATGATGGGGAAATTCACTTTTAGAGACTATTGGTCACTTTGAAAGCGCTCCTTTTGCCTAACCTGTTGGGGAGTGTCAGGTTAGCTTCTCTCCTCTTGATGTTCACTCATTTACCTCTCCTTTTGCCCAACTTGTTAGATGAGTGTTCAAGTTGGCCTCACTCTTTTTTATTTGTCTCTCCTTTTTCCTAGCTTCGCTTTGGCGGTGAAGCTAGCCTCTCTTTTCTCTATTAACCTTGGACTCGGTGTAGGACAAGAAAGGAAAAAAACATAGAATGAAGGTGTGATCGGGATGTGAGATGGAATGAAAAATGGATGTGTTAGACTTGGATGGTCATATGGGAGAGTGAACTCTTCAATTCAAATCAGGAATCCAAGCACAAGATTCTTTCCTTAACAGTTTAGAAACAAATGAGGGGTCGGAGAAGACAAGAGTCATAATGAAAATGAGTTCATCTTATTGAATGTAACTAAGACGAATGCATTGAAAATCTACTATAGATAAGTTCTGTTTGACTTTGAAGATAAATGCCGACTTTCATGGAAAGAAAAGGAATAACATGATAATAGAAGATCTCTTAATTGAGCTTTGGTATATTCTACTCTGATGTAACCCGAAGTCATAGAGCTTGCAGCGGAAGATCCTTTACAGCCTGAACTTCTAATAGGGTTTCTGCATTGTCCTCGGTGGTGGTAGTTCATTAATTGGAACATTTCTTCAAGTTTTTTCTTGAGGGTGAAGCAGTTTCCAGTATCATGACCTCGAAATCTATGATATCTACAAAACCTGCTTGAGTTCCAAAATTTTCCCTCAGTTCCGGGTTCGCATCGAATGGGGGGAAGCTTGATCTTTCCTTCCTTAAGAAGACAGTTGAGAGCCTCGGCATTGGTAGTGTAGATTGGAATTTCAACATTCTTAGCAGAGGAATTAGGAGCTCTTCGATGAATGTCAGTGCCATACAATCCCATTGATGATGATCCCTCTCCAATATTTTTTCTGATGTGATGTTCAATATTAGTCGTCCTTCTATCGTTTTGTAGAATCCAAAGGATCATATACATTTTTCGGTCCAGACCTTCCATGCGTGATTGCATTTGATTTATTGAGGTAAAGAGTTTGTCCATAAAAGAACTTTCAAGTTCAACACATCTTCTTTCTTGATATCCTCCTGTGGCTAAGGGCGGAATTTGGTCTTCCTTCTCAGTTAAAGTGGTCGGGAGACATTTGGAACTGTTTTAAACTTCTCCATTAGTAAGTTAGACTTATGTGGTTGATCAACTCTAGGAATAGAAGTGAGTCTCGTGTTCATATAGTGATTTGCAGACATAGGGGTCTCTCTCTCTATTTCACGCATGCTTGACATTTCACTATGATGAGTGTGGCTTCCATCTTCATCAAGAAATTTCAGCTTATCATTCATCCTTGGTAACGTATCGATGATTTCATCTATTTTCCTATCGTTTTTAGTAGTTATAGTATCACTTATGCCTTGCATTTGCTGTGAAATTTCAGTCAAATGTTGGGAGATGAAGAGACTGAGTTCATTGTTGCTAGGTATTCCGCTGGAGGCCATTGGAGACAGTGGTGCAAAGAAGGCAACTTGTTTACTCCAAGTTTTAGGCCGGTCACTGGATCCTTATTCTACTTGTATGAAAACCATAAACCTCAAAAATTAACCCTGACATTGACCTACCCAAAGACCTAACGACCTATATGAGACAGCCTAATGTAGACCATGCCTATATGTTGACTCTTTCTTCTTTTTTTTTTTTTTTTTTGTTGGCTTGACTCACCCACCATCGGGCTTGCATGAGGACCACTATCCTAGTATGGAACTATGCATATGGGAAGGGGAAGGTCCATCGGGCCGTCATAAGATTAAGTCAACATCAAAGTCTTAATGAACTCATATTCGAATAACAACCGGATGCACGCTTTATAGGCCCAAATACAACCAAGGGTTTGACAAAATTAAGCTAAGATCTCGGGCTTAATCAAACCTCTTTGATTCGGGCCTAAGAGAGACCTATATGTCTTCTTTAACTTTTGCTTGACTATTACCCTAACTAGGGCAGCATTTGGAGGGGATGAAACATAAGACCGACTCTTAGAACGAAAGGGAAAACATATAGCACATAATTTGTAGATAGCACAAAGGGAATGCACATAGCATATAAATGAGGGATGCGCTTAACCAAGGTTCTATATTCAATGGCTTAAAGTCGGATACCTAAAACTAACATACTCATGTCTCTCACGTAGACCTGGCAATTTCTGACCCGACCCGACAACCCGACCCGAACCCGCCCGAAATTTCTGGGTTTTGAACACGATTTTTTCAACTAAACCCAAAGTATACCGAACCCGAAAATTAGCGGGTCAAACCCGACCACTCTTGACCGAAAATTTAACTTTTTGAGTTGAACTTTATTAAAATTTGTGACTTTGCATTCAGATTTTTAACTATTAAACTATAAGCGCAACTTATTTATTCGTTATTTATCTAATTTAAGTTAAAATAGTTACAATAATCTATCGTTGTTAGAAGATAATCATATTTTATTATATATATTGTACAAAAAGTAGTATTTAGAGGCCATTTTTAAAAAAGAAAAAGCGAAAAATGTCGCAATCATAACCCGTTGGGTTGACCCGAAACCGAAATACACCGCCCGTATTTTCCCGAACCCGAAATACACCCGACCCGTATTTACCCGAACCCGATATACGACCGACCCGAAACCGCCCGCCCGACCGAATTGACAGGTCTACTCTCACGCGCCACAAATTCTATGGAGTTCATAGTAATGTGACCTGTGTGTTTCACGCAAAGGTAAAGGGAAAATGTGAATTCATAATCCCGAGAATTTTGGAGTGCTTCATGAGTGGGAAAGTAACTTGCGATCTTCTTGAAATGTGAAGTTCATTCCTTTATGAAGTCGGAAGTACACTTTGCTCAAAAGGGAAATTTGAGTTAAAATCCTAAACGCTACCTTTGGGTTCATCCCGATTTATAAAAAAAAAAAAAATCAAGATGGAGGTCCGTATGCTTGATGCCTAACTAAATAATAAAAATTACAAAAAAATTAATTTCTCCTTTTCTACTCAAAAATTTTAAAAAAAAACTGGCGTTTCAAGTTTTACCATCTTAAAGTAAGTCCCCGATGGAGTCGCCATTTGTAGGACCCGGGAATAAATTCCATTGGTGTCCCGCGCGTTGTACGGCGAATCGAAAGGGGTGTCTTTTCTTTGAAGGGATTTACATGGATTTCCCGTTAATTAAACAAATAACTCAAATAAACTTTTTTTTTTAATAAAGTTTGTGAACTTTTACTCATTCAGAAAGTAAATAGAAAATGAAAAAAAAGAAATAAAAAAAGGACAAGAACGGAGAGGGACTCGAGGTTGATCGCAGAATACTCGCGGTATTCGCGCTACCAATGGTCCGGGAAGAAGTCTCGAACCTGGAAGTCGGACCCGAGCCACAGGACCGGCCAGAATACCGACCAGGTATTCTGTCGATCCAGGCCTCAGAACCTGCTTCCGAACCCGGGAACTGGCACGCATACCGCCAGGTATTCTGCCAGTCTCGAGTTCAGAAATTCTATAAAAAGAACTGCAAATGCACTTTAAAACTAACAAAAACCCAGTTTTTCTGTAATCTAAAATACGAAACTAAATCTGAAAAGAAGAATAAAATAAAATAAAAAGAGAAAGAAGAGTCGCCAATTAATTTTTGAATGAGAATTAATAAACTCAAATTTAAAGACTCCACAAACCACGAACCATGAGATCCGGACCGGGGGTAAGGTTACGAATTCGAGAATTTTTATTCTCGAATTCGCACGTTCTACGAACGGACTCTACTAAACCGGTTAATAAAAAAAGAAGAGAGAAGAGGAGAAGAGAAAAGTCGAAATGGAGCATTAATCAATGTAATTTATTTTATTTAATTGCATGCAAATGCGATAATAAATGCGAGAAATAAATATACAAAAGGTAAAAGGGAATTAAACATGAATAAATCTTATTTACAAACATTCAAGTTTAATTAGGTCGAATTTATTGATTAATCACATTACAAGATAAGTGAAGAAGTAGAGGGAGAGAGAGAGAAATTAAATGCCAATTAAGTGTATGCAAAATGAGAGAATGAGTGAGGGAGAAGAGAAGATGAAATCACCAAGTGTCAATATGCCAGGGTGATTTTGGTGTGTGGATGAAATGGAGATGGGTAGGGTATTTATAAGTGAAATCAGGTAGGATTTTTAGGTTAAAAAGGGGGAATATACCTAGCATAATACCGCCAGTATACTGGCCTTTTAGGGGCCCGGCTGCGCGAATTTCTAGGCCAGCACACTTCCCTAGGCGCGCGGAGGCAGCCCGGGTCGGGTAGAACCCGCCCTTATACCGCCAGGTATGAGGGCCGGATCTACCCAGACCTGGCCTGCAGCTGTGCCTTGGGCCGTGTGCAGAATTAGGATTGGGCCCTTTTTTTTTCTCTTTTGCATTTTACTTTTCTTGACATGTTTTAAAACAAAATAAATAGAAATAGAAATAAAAATTACATAATTATGAGACACTTATCAAGCGTCTACAAAAACTTACTACCATAGGCATTTCTTTCATCTTAATTTAGTGGCACTCATAATCTAGTTTTCCCTGCCTTCACCACTTGTGCCACTTGCTCCCATTAAGTTCCTGGACTTACATCGGTGGTTTGGGTACCTAGCATGGAACATTATAACGTGGTTTGTATAGTCTGGTTTTTATGTCGTTCTTCCTCGAGGAGAAAGGGGCTTAAATCCAGGTGCTAGGTCTAGGTAAAGTCTAAGGTCACTTGGGAACAAGATTTTTATTTTTTGTCGATAGCTAACAAAAACAGAGTAGAGAACAAACTACGGTTCAGTCAAGATGAGATAATGGATTTCGGGAGATTTTCAGGATGCAAATGGGATCAAGGAAATAGGTTTTACACTAAGAGAGTAACCAAAGTAGGGAAATCAAATGGTAACTCCGTTAGAAAATACCCACCAGGCTTCCTCTTTCGATGATAGTCCGGATTAACTTGAATGTTCCTATTTTCATGGGCGAGCATCAACCATCCCATATCCAACCTTCCATGGCAAGTGTTCGATGCATTCTGGAGCTTTCGGACCCGAATACATCGCACTTGAGGGAAGGATTGGAGTGGGAAAGTGATTTCCCACCTAGTTTCTCACCAAGGTGCTAACCCATTCCTAATCTCCTATTTACATCCCTAATTACCACCTAACCCACAGGGTTTTAGCCACTAAACATGCTAATCACTAAACTAACAATATCAATAACAACAGAACTCATGATTATCATACCAATAAAACAGTAAACAACCAAATGCAGTAATCAAGAAAAACAATCAAACACGAATAGATGATCAAATTAACAATCAACACTAATTAAAGGAGATTAAGGGTGAAAAAAATGCTCAACAAAGTGATGAGAATCGATGGATGATCAAGAACAAAGAAGAACTTCACGCTCCAATGCAGAAAATAACTTCAATCTTCAATAGAAAACTTCAAAAAAAAAAATCCAATACACACTCACTAATCATTCACTAATTACTCACTAATCACACTAGAAATCCCTCTAATTCTCTCCTAATAGTGTTTAAAATCGTCACAAATACTATATATACAAAACTAGGAGGTTGCACAAAACACAACGTTTCAGCCGGCAAAAACGCGTGAAAATCCAGGTCGTCGCGGGTGCGACGGACCAGGTAGCGGGCGCGACACAGCGAAGGACCAAGGGAGATTTTCTTCTCCGCGCTAGGTAGCGGGCGCTACCACTCTTGTCGCGGGCGCGACCTTCTCCTGGGAGCATTTCCTTCCGAGATTACCCAACTGCTATCGCGGCCGTTACCTCCGAGGTCGCGGGCGCGACGGCCCGCTGGACGGATTCTTCCTGAGCATAGCGCCTGTTACAAGTTTGTAACGGGTGCGACCAACTGGGTATGAGAACTTTTTCCTTGTAACGCCCGCTACAAGGCTGGTAGGGGGTGTTACGGCCTGCAGAATGCTTCCCGAGATTTTCATGCCCCGACCTTGTTCTCCACTCATTCTTTGGTCGGCTTGGCCCGGGAAATCCCTTGGGTTTCCCTAAAAAGCCCCAAAATGGCTCCTATGTTTTGATTTCTTCTGTGAACGCATGAAACCTACAAAATGGCTAAACACAAAGTCAAAAGCATGAAAGTAAACGGGAATCGAGCCAAAAGGCTAAGTCTAAAGGCGTTAGTTAGGCCTAAAAATGGGCCTAAACAAACATAGTCATGGAGTTAGCACTTAGCTAAGTATGTAGACAAGTTACTAGTATCCTTTTATGATTTCTCATCATTATTGTTGCATTGGCAGCTGGTGATGCCTGTCGGATGTCTCCCTTTAAGGAAATCACCGAAAAATCATAACTTATAGGTGCACCTAACATTTGGTTAACGCTTGGCCAGAGCATCAACCCATTATATGACCCTCAAGTCGTGATCGATCAAAAGTTCGGGCTTTGATTGATGAACCTGGGAACATTAATTTCCTCAAGAATGCTTATAACCGGTCTTTAATTTTGGGCTTTGACTGGTGAACCTTGGAACACCAGCTTTCCCATGATGCTCATCATCACTTTTACATTCCATTTTATGTTCCATGATCAAACAATACTTGTCAACAGTCTCCGTACCTTTAACTTATAGTGGGCATCTTGAAACAATCATACATAACATTTAATAAGGCATTCCTATAATCAAAATTGTACCTTTATTTCCAACTTTCATTCACTTTGCTTACCTAAGCTTTTTAAGTTTGGGAAATTGGAAAAGTTCACATTTAGAGTCTAGTTCATGGCCATATTTTTAGTTGAATTTTTTACTCTTATGAATTTATATGGTATTTTTAAAATGCGCACACCTCTGTGGTTAGTCGTCTGGATATAGGTAGACCGGATAGGTTAAAATCAAAAAATTATAACTCATTCAATACTTACGCTTTATAGTTTTGCCACTTGGGTTAGTTCACAAACTGAGTCTAGTTTATCACCATATATTTTTAGAATAATTTTTACATGCATGGATTAATACATATTCAACAAAAATCGAACAACTATCAAAACTGATACACATTGATAATTGTATATTTTATAGTATTAATTAGGTGTTTAACACATGTATTTTGGGTCAATTTGTAATGTGAACTTGCTATTTTATATTGAATTTCATGATTACTTCACTTAGTTAAGATATTGGTAGAGTTTTGCAGATTATGTGGAAAATATAAGAAAAACCAATAGAAAAGAGGAGCAAAAAGATTAGAAGAGAAAAATAGCAAGCAAGGGAGAGGCCTAGCCCACCAATGCATGCCAGCCTCAGCCGCTGGCTGCGCCTAAGGAAGAGGGAGCAACTACGAAGACTAGAAGAGGCACGACCAGTGCCTAACCAGACGCCAGCCGTGTTTGGCGAAAAGTCTCTAGCGCTGGAAAGGCTCACCGAGCACCAAGCGTGGAGACTTACGCGGAAAGGGCGAGGCACGGTTAGCGCCTAAGGCAGAGGGAACAATTACAAAGACTACAAGAGGCACGACCAACGCCTAACCAGACGCCAGCCGTGCTTGGCGAAAAGCCTCTAGCGCCAGAAAGGCTCACCCAGCACCAAGCATGGAGAATTACGCGGAAAGGGAGAGGCGCAGCCAGCACCAAGGGAGGTGCCAACTGCGCCTCCTCCTTGACTCATTTTTTTCACGCGAGATATAAAAGTCAAGCCGTGGATGTTTTTGGGAGAGCCTTTTGACCTAATTTTTATAGACGTAGTTTAGCACATCGTAGAAGAGGCAACCATCGGGAAGAGGAGGATTGAAGATCAAAACTTGGGAGAAGGAAACTTTCACAAGCAAGATTTCACTCAACCTCGAATTGTAGTTATCTCTTATTTAGTTTTCATTATGTTTTCTAGTGTGACTTTCGTTATTTTTGTGTTCGTTCTTAGTAATTATGAGTAGTTAGTTTATTAGTTTAGGGGATAAACTTGATGTTGATCAATTAACTTTGATGTTTAATTTTAGTAGGAAGTAGTTTATATAGTTTGTTTAACCTTTGTGGTTTATATGTCATAGTATTTGATTGATGATGTTTTACTTGGTTTAGATTCTTAATATTGGGTCAAAAGATTGTTATTTTGAATCAAATTGACAAAGATTAAATAGGCATAGAACTCGGTCAGAAATAGTGTGTTCACGCTTAGGGTCGTTATATAATATGTTCTTATCCTTGATTGAATTAAATAGCCATGAAAATAGATGTTTAGTTTAGTCATTGCAACTCACTCTGGATCGAAAGATTGTTGAGATAGGCCTTAGTACAATTACAGACCTCGAACTAATACAAACTAGTGAATGTTGGAATTAATGCCTAACTGATTAATAAACTAGAGTGAACTTCCTTAAACGTCTTTTATAATTTGTTAAAAACCTAAAAGTATACTGCTTTGATTAGTCTAGTTTAGTTGATAACAAAAATCCAACCTTCGACGGACCTAGCATCCTTTGTAGTAGAATAGTTTAATGCATAAGCTAAACAAATCATATATTCAACCTTGTAGTTTGGTTTCTTGCACTTTATGTTCTTCTTCTGACCATGATGATTCTACATGTCCTTTTAATGTTAGACTTGAGTTTTTGATGCGCATGAAATGTTAGAGCAACAGGCTGAGACAATTCACTTGATGCAAGGGTATAACTTATCGCATGATTATGACCATACTTCTCATTTTCCCAATTTGAATGTTGGATTATGTGATGATAGTGAGTCTAGCTACCTTTAGAGGCTAGTCTAGATGATATATTTGACCGTCCTTAGGAATCTTTGCCAATTGTTACTCCATCTCATCCTGACTTACCTGGAGACACTACTAATGGTGCCTCTATATTCCATGATACATCCTTTCCTTTTTCTCAATCGACGGGGTCTAAGGTGAGCGAGTCCTATAGGTTTGATGTTGGGTATGAGGATGATTTTTGTCATGAGTCAGTTGATGTTCTTAATGAAGAACCAAGCGAGGGGGTTGAGAGTGAATTAGATTCTTTGAACAAAGGACCTTAGTGACATTGTACTCTCTAATTCCAATGACTTATCATATGCTTCTATTCCTTTTTCACCACCTTCAATTTCCCCTAAGAAAGTTGAGGAGCTTATTCCCTAGGAAAAGACCTTTGATATTCATGTTAATGTAGGATATGATGTTAACTCTTGTGCTATGATTAATGGGACCAAAAATGTTAGGGCTTTGCTTAACGTCGCCCCCCTTTTTACTAATGTCGCCCTCCCCCCCCCCAAAGACGTTTTTGCCCCTCATATATTTAGAAAATTTCTCACTCTCCTCTCACTCTCCTCTCATTCTCCTCTCACATTCTCTCTTTAACTTCACTAAAATTTTTATTTATTTTTGAAATTTAACCTAAAATGTCAAGAGAAGGTGATAATTCAAGTGAAGAACAAGAGGTTAGTTTGTAAATTTTAATTTTGGAAAAATTTGAGTTAAAAATAAAAATCCGGAAAGCTAAGCGCACCGATTTCGCCGCGCCGCCGATGCATCGTGCGGCAAGGCACGTGACGGCCAAATGGAGCCAAATCGCGCAACCGGTCGTTTTCCGGATTTTTATTTTTTTTATAAAAATATATTTATAAAATGTTAATATTATTATTTATTTATAATATGTTAATATTATTATTTATTTATTTATTTATAATCTTATTATTAAGTTAATTAATGTTGTTAATTATTATTATTATGTTAATTATAAGTGTTATTATTATTATAATATGTTAATTATAAGTGTTGTTATTATTATTGTTATTATTATTATATGTTAATTATTATTTATAATATTATTTTTAAGTTAATTAATATTGTTAATATTATTTTTATTATTATGTTAATTAATATTATTAATATTATTATAATATGTTATTTATAAGTGTTGTTATTATTATTATAATATGTTAATTATTATTAATAATATTATTATTAGGTTAATTATTATTATGTTAATTATGCTAATTATTATTATTAATATTATTATAATATGTTATTTATAAGTGTTGGTAATTATTATAAATATTTTAATTATAAATGTTGTTATGTTAATTAGAATTATTATGGTCATTAATGTTACAAACAATGTTGTTATGTTAATTAGAATTGTATGTTAATTATTATTGTTAATCTATTATTATTATTAATTATTATTAATTAGTATCCCAGTTATTATTAGTATGATAATTGTTTTCTATTGTTTGTAGGTTTATTTGGAGGACTTTGGTGGGGACGGCGTTGATTATTCAACGTATTTTGTAACGCAAAATGTTTTTGAGAGTACAGAAGCAGTGCAAGATTGGGCCAATGGAATAGCTGCGGGAATCAGATTTAGGTTTGTACGGTCTTCGTACAAAAGTAAAGATGCAGAGAGTCCGTTAAGGTGTTACTTGAAGTGTTGGAGGTACGGTAAATATCGTGGGAAACTGAATGATCTTGATGATGCGACTCATCGGAGAACGTTGACGAAGGCGTGCCAATGTAAATTCGCCATTGTTGCGTGGACTCGCAATGAAACGGAATGGCGAGTTCGTGTGTGCGACGGTGACCGGGGGAAGCACAATCATGCCTTCATCGTGTACGAGGAAGGGCATCGTCACGGATATCCATTATCTTCTGAAATGAAAGAACATGTTTGTGATATGACCAACACAGGATGCATACCGGCCACGATACAAACATCGCTGAAGATTAGGTTCCCTGCCTCTAAGATAAACGTGAAGCAAGTATACAACGAGCGGGCAAAGATGCGCACCGAGGAAATGGATGGTAGGACGCATGCCCAACAATGTCTGTACATGGCGAAACTCGGCGGGTACGTCTCATTTGTTGATTATGATGATGATGGCGAGCTTCATCAGGTTTTTTTATGTCACCCTTACTCGTTGAAGTTTCTACGTACGTACCCGCATGTCATTCTCATTGACACTACGTATAAGAAAAACAAGGCAAAGTGGCCTTTATGTGAGCTGGTAGGCGTGACACCGACAAACTGCAACTTCCAGATTGCTTACTTGTTCATGCGGGACGAAAAGATGGAATCATATGAGTGGCTGATATGGAGGGTGCATGAATTGTTGGGTCCTGATATTGTTCCATCCGTGTTTGTGACGGACAAGCAGGATACTTTGTTGGGTGCTGTTGCCAAGGTTTACCCAAATGTCCACCAACTTGCGTGTGGCATATTGGGAATGATGTGGAGAACAAAGTAAACAAACTTATAGGGGGCCCTAAGCTCGGACTCGGGCTTCATTTCAGACATCATTTCTGAAACGACATTGTACATGCAAAGACTGTTGGAGAGTTCAAGCACAAGTGGAACGACGTCGTTAACACGTGGATTGGGCAAAACAAACCGATAGTTAATTATCTTACTGGGACGTGGCTGAGTCATAAGGAAAAATTTATTTGTGCTTTTACCGACAATGTCCCTCACATGGGGAACACGGCGACTTCTAGAGTTGAGAGCCAACATTCTACACTGAAGTATTATATCGGCAGTTCTATAGGCACCTTCGATCGTGTGTTTGCGAAGATTCACCAACACTTGGACAATCAAGATACTGAGATTAAGTGGGAGCTTGAACAATCTAGGAGCACGCACAGGAATTTTGGTAATTGTCATTTCCTTAAGAATTTGCACGGGCGTGTATCTCATCACGCATAGGACCTGTTGTCGTTGGAGCTCAATAAGATGCTGGCGATGAGGTATGAAGGAGGCTGCGACTTATGCGATCACCGGGTGTTGAGAACCCACCTCCTCCCGTGCGCGTGTTCTATGATGGAAATTTACGAAACTGGAGCGCCAATTCCGCTTACACGGATAAACATGTTTTGGAGACAACTAACAGTAATTGGCGATGGTGAAACTGCTTGCTCAAATGATGTTCCATCAGGTACGGACTTGGAAGAATTTGAAGAACTCGCTAAACAGGTTCGGGAGAGTGATCCAGCAGTTGTACGACACGTAACCCGGGTCCTCCATGGAGAGTTGAATCCCTACAATCAGGATATTCCTGGTCCGCAGACAAGCCCCCCTCGCCCCGGGAGACCAAAGACTTCAAGATCCACGCGACGCAACCCCAGTGCGTTTGAGTACGGCCGAACAGCGGGTCGGGGTAGCAAGACTACAACGAACTCCTCGAGGAAAAAGGGAACCAGTTCTTCATCAGTCGGGATGGGTTCAACAGGTGTGGATTTCTTTATCTTTATAGCCGATGTTAACCTCATGTTTAGGGATTTCAAATGACTATACATTGTTGCTTCTAACTTAAGATAATCTCATGCGCAGGTATCCCCCGGATGTGTGAACATCTGTTCCCGTACGAGAACGCTTTGCCACATTTCATTCTACCATACATCGCTGGATGGACGGATGTTGGCACTGGTGGCAACTGCGGGTTCAGATACATAGCCGAGGCAGGTTACGGAGATGAGAAATTGTGGGCAACTACTAGGTGGTCAATGAGCATTGAGTTGCAGGCGAGTGAAAATGCATATGTTAATGCGTTTTTTTAATAGCAAGGAGATGTTCCTTGAATCCTTCACACGGATAGGTGGCCATTTGGTTGGGCCAGCCCCGCACGAACATTGGATGTCGGCTCCAAATGATTTATCTCCAGCTGCGACACCGATGAACATTATGTGGATCTTCTTGTCAACAGCTCCTGGTCCATGAGAGCAGATAGCTGAACTATGCATATCAGTATTACCCATACGAGGAGGACCTAGACTTACGACACCTGCCAAAGTTCAAGGAATAGTGCGAGTGAACAACCACTTCATGCTTATTCATTTACGGGATGACTGCCCTCTACCGCCGATGCATGTTGGATGGCGAGCAGCTAAAGACGTAACTGTTCAAGGTTGGGATGAGCCTTTCAAGGCTCGTATTGATAGATGGCAGGCTATTAGGGCCGCTCAACGCCGGTGATAGTTGTGGTTGTACGCTTATGTATTTAGGAAACTCGTGCAGTAAATTGGAAATCATAAAACACAACACAAATTAACACAAATTACCATGGAAACGCCATGTCACGGGCAATACAAAATAAGTTCTACTAAATACGACAACCACTAAGTTTAGGGTACATGCACAACAATGAAATTGATAAACACACTCTACTCCTCCTGCTCATCATCTTGCTGCTCGGGGACCTCGATATGCATCTGACGGCACCAACGCCCGTGCAAGTCGACCATCTCATCATACCACCCACGATTAATTGTCGCTGTTTCATCGTTTGGTTGGAACTCATGCCTCCCTCGCTGCACTAATAAGGCCCAGTCATAGGCCCACTTTTATAAAAATAAAACACAAAATAATGCGAGCAGACCAATCATGATATCCACCATCCCATAAACAAATCAGTTAAACAAAATATTAAATTATGATGAGGGTTTAAGGGTACCTGTTCGAGTGTCGGATGATCATCAACGATCGATTGGCTGACAGAGGCGGTGTTTATCAAGGATTTGTGTGAATAGGCCGTAAACCAATCATTGTAAGCAACATCTGCTTCCCACGACACATGTTTTGTGCGTGGCACATCACTCACTGACATTTTGTTGTTTATCGGAAACGCCGCCCAGTCAGCGCTGACGTTAGACACCACAAATGCCACTTTGTACGGCCCCTTCGCCGGTCGTTCAGCGCTCGTCGGTGAAACCAATCTGCGTGGGATATGTTGTAGGTGCCCTAACTGACGGACGACGCGATCGGGCATGTAAAGCTCAGTGTAGTCATATGCACGAATGGCGCTCGCGAACAAAGTCCTGTTGCATGACTTGTATGGGGCAGGTCCGTATGGGGCCCAAATCACACGATCCGGCGTCAACGCATCCAAGGAGGCCCTCAACGCTTGGAGGCGCTATTCCGAACACGGCAGGCGGTTGGGGAACCACCTGCTCATGCGAGGCCCAATAATCAGGAAAATACTCATAGATCCAGGCCTGCAAAAGGGTCAAACACCAAGCCATTTTGGCTGTCCCGGCCCTGCTCACCATCCCTAACTGCCGATAAAGGAACGCCAAGGTCACCGACCCCCAAGCAATGCGGTCAACGATAACGTCAGTGCTAGGCCACGGATGCGGCCTAACTCTATCCCTCGATTTGTCAACGAGGATAGTGTTTCCGAGCATACTCAACAACCACGCCCTCATCCTATGGGGAATGGGAGAACTGGTCGATGTACATATCATCCTCAACTCGGCGTCAACTATGGCACCCTTATCATAAATGTTCGAGGCCTTCAACTCCGGCATTCCTTTGTCAAAAATTTTGGGCACGTACTGGTTAACCACTTCCCGAGGAAGTCCTTCAGGCATCAGGCCATCAATTGCAATACCCATTATATGTTGCACATCATGCAACATGATTGTCATTTCACCGAAGGGAAGGCGAAATGAGTTTGTGTCGGGTTGCCATCTCTCAACGAACGCCGAGATCAAAATCATGTCGAAGTGGTCATACATCAAGTCAACCAAATGGTTATTTGGATCCTTGCCAGTCCAACCTGGCATGCGTGATCCATCGTGGACCTAATTGACCTCAACACCATTAACGCATTCTTCTTCGTCACACAGTCAAGAACAACATGGGGCGAACGCTCGCGACCCTCCCATATTACCCGAGCAATGTGACCTCCAAAGCTCGGTATAACAGACCCAATTGCAGGTCCCCTAGGCACGTTGCCATCAATCTTCCAGTCGTTGTCACCGCTCTGCCTCCTCTTACTATGTCTGCTGCTGGACCCAACAGCACGATGAGCGAGCGCTTCTGTCCCTATTTGCCGAATTGGGGCAAACTTCCCCGTTGCATCCCTCATCGGCATGAAACCTATTGGCCTGTAAACTGGCCCACGACCTGGCACGAGTGAAGTCGGGATCATCTGCGTCTCGGGCTCCCCTGTCTCATCATCCCCCGATGTCTCTGTGCCGGTTGACTCATCCATGACTTGGTTGAGATAGTCAACGAAATCTCGCGTGGTCTGACTCCCCGTGTCCTGAGGCTGGCGACCCGCAACATCATCTGCACCCGTACCTCGACCAGCACGGCGTCTTTAGCGATCAGCGTGCGTGTGGGGGTCCTCAGTCACCCTCCAACGATCTGAAGCGGTTTGCGGTCCAAAAACCCTCGACCCTTGCCCTTGCCTACCATTTTAGATCACCTGCAAAATGAAGACATATAACATAATAATCTGTAGGCACCCAAAAAGTGTCTCATAATTATTGTTATTATTTTTATTTTTATTGAATTTTAGAAAAATGCCAAATAAAGTGAAATGCAAAACAAAAAAAAATCAGCCTACCTCTGCACGCGACCCGAGGTAGAAGCGGCCCAAGTTGGGCATATCCGGCCCCTCATACCGCCAGGCATTGGGGCGGATTCTACCCGACCCGAGGCGCTTCCGCCTGCCTAGGGTTGCGTGCCGCCAGCAGCCGGGCTCCCGAGAAGCCCATGATACCTAGCGGTATCTCCCTCATTTTTAACCTAAAATTCCTACCCTCATTCCTCCTATAAAAACCCCACTCATTTCTACTTCAACCCGACACCGAAATCACCCTGGCGTATTGACACTTGGTGATTTCATCTTCTCTTCTCCCTCTTTATTTCTCTCATTTTGCATACACTTAATTGGCATCGTTATTTTCTTTTTCTATTCTTTCTCCATTCATATTATTTTGTAACTTGAGTTAATTCTAAACTCGACCTAAATAATATGGATTGCTTGTAAATAAAGGTACGCTCTTGTTCAATTCTTTTTATTTCTTGTATTTATTTTTCGTCTTATTATTGCATTTGTATGTAACTAAATAACACTAATTACACTAATTAATACTCCGTTCTACTCTTCTCTCCTCTTCTTCTTTATTTTATTTAACTGGTTTAGTAAAGTCCGTTCGTTGAACGAGCGGATTCGGGAATTTATATTCTCGAATTCGTAACCTTACCCCCGGATCCGAATCTCGTGGTTCGTGGTTTGTGGAGTCTTAATTTTTGAGTTTATTAATTCTCGTTTAAAAAATTAATTGGCGACTCTTTTTCCTTTTTCTTTTTTATTTCTTCTCGCTTTTATTTCTTTTCCCTTCGTATTTTCTGTTTCGGAAAGCTCTTAAAAAAAAGGATTTTTTTTTCAGTTTTTTTTTCTCTGTCTCAGAAACAGATCCCGAGGCCGGGACAAGCGGAATACCTGGCGGTATTCCGACCAGTCCCGCGCCTCGGATCTGATTTCCAGGCCCGGGACCCTTTTTTCGAGGTCACTAACTCACAATACCTGCAGGCATTGCTACAGTAAATCATCCCGAGCCCATATTTTATTTTCAGTTTTTTTTTTCCTCTGTCTCGGAAACAGATCCTGAGGCCGGGACAAGCGAAATACCTGGCGGTATTCCGGCCAGTCCCGCCTCGGATCTGATTTCCAGGCCCGAGACCCTTTTTTTCGGGGTTACTAGCTCACAATACCTGCAGGTATTGCTACAATAAATCATCCCGAGCCCAATCCCGGGGCTCTCTGTTTTTTCTCTTTTTTTCGTTTCTTTTTGTTTTTCTTTTATTTTCTGTTTACTTTCTGAATAAATAAAATTCTCAAATTTTAATAAAATCTAAAAAAAAGGAGATTATTTAAATTTTAGTTTTAATTTATTTAAACGGAAATTCAAGCGAATCTTCTAAAAGAAAAGACACCCCTTTCGACTCGCCGTTTACCGCGAGGGACACCAACGGGGATTTTCCCGGGTCCCACAAATGGCGACTCCACTGGGGACTTACTTTAAGAGGGTAAAACTTGGAAAGCCGGTTTCCTTTTTTTTTTTAGTAGAAAAGGAGAAGTTAATTTTTGTAATTTTTATTATTTAGTTAGGCATCGTGCATATGGACCTCCATCTCGATTTTTATAAATCGGGATGAACCCAAAGGTACCGTCTAGGTTAACCCAATTTCCCTTTTTGGGTAAAGTATATTTTCGAATTCAAGGAATGAACCCCACATTTCGAGAAGGTTGCGAATTGCTTTCCCACTCATGAAGCACTCCCAAAATTCTCGGGATTATGAATCCACATTTTCCCTTTAATTTTGCGAGAAACACACGGGTCACATTACTATGAACTCCATAGAATTTGTGACGAGTGAGAGACATGAGTATGTTTTAGGTATCCGACTTTAAACCCATAAATGTAGAACCTCGGTTAGGTGCATTACCGATTTTGTATGCTATGTGCATTCTTGTTGTAATATATGTAAATTATGTGCTATATGTTTTTCTTTTTTTTTTAAGAGTCGGTCTCATAAGGTCTCTTCCCCCAAACGTCGCTCTAGTTTGGGCAATAGTCATGCAAAAGTTAAAGAAGACCTAGAGGTCTCTCTTGGGCCCAAATCAAAGAAGTTTGATTAAACCCGAGATCTTAGCTTGACTTTGTCCAACCCTCGGTTGTATTTGGGGTCCATAAAGTGTATCCGGTCATTATTCGAATCTGACTTCATTAAAACTTTAATGTTGACTCGATCTTATGATGGCCCGATGGACCTTCCCCGTACATAATCTCATCCTAGGTTAGAGGTCATCATGCAAGCCCAACGTTGGGTGAGTCAAAGCCAAAAAAAAAGGTCAACATATACACATGGTCTGCATTAGGTTGTTTCATATAGGTCATTAAGTCATGGCATGCATCGGGTAGGCATGTGTCGGGAGTTGATGTTATTCTAAATGTGAAATTTCCATACAGGCAAGATAGGACCTAAAGAGTCAAGAGTCAAGTCTTGGGCTAGGGTCGGATCTCGAAGGCTGACAAGTTTCTCACCGATCCCAACTGCAATACCGAACCGGAGCTCGTCCACCGGCACCGACTCAGATACTTCCTCCCAAACCTCGATCGTAGACAGCGACATTGTGTCCATTCCTTCTGATTTCATGGCTGAGATTAACGATCAAGATCAGGAAACTCATAGCCAGCCTGTTGAGGCAGCAGATCTCCCAGCCTTAGTGCGAGATATTCGTAGCCTGATTGATACAAGGGCCAACCAGCAAGATGGTAGAATGGAAGGTGTCGTCCAAGCCATTCAAACGATCAATGAAAAGATAGGCATAGGGCAGGATACCCCTGATGAAGATGACAGAAGCGCGCATACTGAAAGAACTATGCCTTGGGATGAGCAGTTCATGCTATTAAGGGACAGTAGGGTCGATAATCTTCAAAACCTGCTTAGACAAATCCCTCAATTTAGAGAGCATTTTCTGGATATCGGCTTACCAAGCACGCCTCAAGCCAAACTCCCTGACAAGTTCTCGCTACCTGAGAAGAAAATTAAGGTCATGGTGGTCTTAAAGGAAGTGGATCCTAGCTTAAATGCTCACGTGGACTTTAAGCGATGAGGTCCTAAAATGGTACTACACTTTACCGCTGGATGTCCAAGAGAACTGGGAAGCTACCTATAAGGATTTCATTCAGCAATATGCAGCTAGCCAGGATGCTGATGTAACCATGAGTGACATGGTGGCCATCAAGCAGGGTGAAGTAGAATCATTCATGAACTACTTCCATCGTTGGAGCACACAAAAGGCCTTAATGACTGATAAGTGAATTTGGATTACCAGATCCAAATCTTCATACAAGGGCTGAAGCCAAGGTATGCCAACATGATGGAATGCCATTTGATTCCAGATTTCTCAGCTCTAAAGAAACTGGGGTTAATGGTAGAAGCTAAGCTAGAAATATCTGCAACATCGTCCGGATGGAAGAACCCCACTTCCACCAAAAGGGTTGGTGGAACATCCAATCAGCAACCAAAAGCTGTCGAAGCACATGTCATTCAAAGGTTTAACTCTTATACACCTCTCGACACCTCGTACGCCGAAGCCTTAGATCGTCTTGTGAAGAAGGGAAAGATTGAGCTTCCCCTTATCAAAGCTGAACCTGAAATAAAAGGAAAGAATTCGGACGCGGGAAAGTTCTGTAACTACCACCGCATGCGAGGTCATGATACCGAGAGATGCTTTACCCTCAAAAATGTCATAGAAGGGATGATCTGTGACCAGACCTTGCCCCTACCCGAAGTGGCCCAACAAAAGCCTAACAACAAGAATAATCCATTCGGGGTCACCATGATATCCAACACTTCAAGAAGTGGGGACCCCACCATCTTCATCACTGACATAGGGGCTCCAAAATTCGAGGTTTACGCTCCGGACCTCCTGCATATCAATGGAGTATAGGATAGTGATGAAGAGGACGTGTATCAAACTGACATGACTTCCTGGGATTCTGACCCCGAGGATACATACAAGGAGATCACTCCTAAGGTCGAATCACTCAAGATAAACCCTGGAGATGAAGAAGAAAACCTAACCAAGGAGACTGAACAGTCAAAGATGGTCCTCAAAGTCACTCAGGAGGATCATCAGTTGGATGACTATGCTGATGCTGCTTTTCTTACCAGGTCGGGGAGGACCAACCAAAAAGATCCAACTCTCCCACCATCGGTTGCTCCTGTACCCGTCAACGCACAGCCAACAGAGGCGACCCCTGTAGAGGATCCATTCCTTAAGCAGTTCAAGAGGACTAAAGTTAACCTCACAATTTGGCAACTGTTGAATACTTCCCAAACACATCGTCAATCGCTCTTGAATGCACTAAACCGAATCCAAGTTCCCTCGAACACTCCACCCGAGGACCTCGTTGCATTTGTGTATACACCAAAGCTGGGTATCACTTTCGACGAGGCAGATCTGCCAAGGGATGGGTACGTTCACAACAAGGCTCTATACTTAATTATCATGTGTTCCAACAAGGTTGTCCCACTTGTGCTAGTGGACAACGGATCGGCGGTCAACATATGTCCATGGAGAACCGCCCAGAAGTTAGGCATTCAGCGACACCATCTGGCACAACAAACTGTTCAACTACGGGCTTATGATAATTCCCCGAGAAGGACTCTGGGTTCGGTAATCTTACCCATAACCATGGAACACGTCACCTGAAATGTCGAACTTCTGGTTATCGACATCCCGGCCTCTTTTAATCTACTACTTGATCGACCATGGCTGCATGAGAATAGGGCGGTTGCCTCGACTTTGCACCAAAAGGTGAAGATGATAATTCAAGGCCAAGTCATCACTATAGGAGGCGAGGAAATTTCTGCTATTGTCACCTCAACAACGCCTGTGCTGGAAGTCGAACACAACTCTATGGATGAAGAGTTTCATAACTTCGAGTTTGTGGCCATACTGAGTCTGAACGAGGCCCCTTTCGATTTTGACCCGCATTCCAATCGCAAGATCAACGCGATCTTAAGGAACTTGGGATATTTTCTGGGGCAATCTCTAGGGAATCCAAGTAAGAAGTATAACTTCCCATACCTAATGCCTAGAAGTTATTACTCTTTTGGTCTCGGGTATACCCCAACCGAAGAAGAAATTAGACTTGCTAAGTGGGCAACCGCCAGGAAGAAGAAGGTTGACGATCCACCGCTACTCTCCGAGATTAGGCCTTATCCTTTGACCCTTAACGGGAAATGGAACAAAGAGGGAGATGACTTTCCCTACTATGGGTTCCTGGAGCCTTATTATCTGAAGGAGGAAGGTATCCAAGTAGCTGGCTTGGAAATTTTTAATGATTGCATGATCTTAGAGGAAGGACACTTTATCCCAAGTTGGGACAAGAAACCTCCTCTTGAATGGACACATTTAGCTGGAAGTAGCATCTTTGGTCTTCTGTTTGGCGAAGAGGCTCGTCATAATGACAACCCGGGAAACATCCTTGTCACAGCCCTTTCTAACCCAGGATTTGATCCAAGCAAGCTGATAACTGAAGATGGAAGCTGCCGTGAGATATCGTGGGTGGACGTCGATGCTGGAAAAGAGTTCACTATAGCCTTTGGAGAGTCTTCTGAGTCTTTCAAGTCTGGTCCTAGTTTCCCTTCTGTTGAGTCAGAGTCCATTGAGTAAGTCTTGGAATTTATCTTTGATGTACCCGTTTTCCCTAATTCAATAAAATGAATGTTTGCTTGCTTATCCTGATCTCTTTTTTTCCCTCTTCCCTGAACTGTTTTTACCAATAGTGATGCTGAATTAATGGACTCGAAAGAATTAATAAAAGCTGTCGAGGAACATGAAAATCACACAACCATAATGGAGCAAACAATAAGCATTAACGTAGGAACCTTAGAAAACCCTCGGGAGTTGAAGCTCGGGAAATCCTTAACATTGGAAGAACAAGAGGAATATGCGGAGTTGCTCAGAGAGTTCATTGATGTATTTGCATTGTCCTATGAGGACATGCCAGGGATCGACCGAGAGATAGCCGAACATTCTCTCCCCTTATATCCTGATGCAAAACTAGTCAAGCAAAGACCTAGAAGGATGAAACCTGAATGGTCGCAAAAAATTTTATCAGAAGTAGTAAAACAGCAACAAGCGGGTTTTATTAAAGTAATCGAGTATGCAGACTGGTTAGCTAACATCGTACCCGTACCCAAGAAAGATGGAAGGGTGAGAATGTGCGTCGATTATAGAGACTTGAACAAAGCAAGTCCTAAGGACGACTTTCCACTACCTCACATTGATATTCTGGTAGACAACACATGTGGGCATGAGTTACTATCCTTCATGGACGGGTATTCAGGGTATAATCAGATCAAGATGGCAGAAGAAGACATGGAAAAGACTGCCTTCACCACACCATGGGGAAATTTTCACTATGTAGTAATGTCGTTCGGGTTAAAGAATGTCGGAGCTACTTACCAAAGAACGGCCACAACCTTACTATATGACATGATGCACAATGAAGTGGAGGTGTATGTTGACGATATGATTGTCAAATCGAAGAAACGGACAGAACATACTGCCAGTTTGAGAAAGTTTTTCCTTCGATTAAGGAAATACAATATGAGGTTAAATCCAAAAAAATGTACCTTTGGAGTTACTTCCGGTAAGTTACTCGGTTTTGTGGTCAGTTCACGAGGTATTGAAGTAGATCCAACCAAGATTAAGGCTATTCAAGACCTCAAACCGCCCAAGACTGAAAAGGAAATTCGAGGGTTCCTTGGAAGAGTCCAGTACATAAGTCGTTTCATCTCGAAACTAACCATGACATGCGAGCCATTATTCAAAAAGCTAAAGAAGGGGACAAAACCACAATGGCATGAAAAATGCCAAGATGCCTTTGACAAGATCAAAGAGTACTTGACACACCCTCCCGTGCTAATGTCACCCGTGCCGAATGAACCACTACTTCTATACCTCACCATCACCGATACAGCTATGGGGGCAATGTTGGCTCAGAAGGTTGATAATCAAGAAAAAGGACCATCTATTATCTGAGCAAGAAGTTCCTAGAATACGAGGTTCGCTACACAGACATAGAAAAGATGGCCCTGGCTCTCGTGTGGGCTACCAAGAAGCTTCGTCATTACATGCTTTCGCACACGGTGCACATCATAGCGGAAAAGTACCCAATCAAGTATGTATTGGAACAACCAATAGTCAACAGCAGGGTAGCTCGATGGATGGTGATGCTTTCGGAGTTTAATCTCAAATACGTACCACAAAAATCCATCAAAGGAAGAGTGGTGTCAGACTTCCTAGGTGATTCGCCTTCAAGTGAACCTCACCCGGAAGAATTTGAATTTCCCGATCAACAAGTCTTCAATACAGATGACGAAACATGGGAAATGCACTTCGATGGAGCATCCAACCAAACGGGATGTGGAGCTGGCATTATCCTAATCTCACCCGAATGAGCACATACACCCATATCTGTGAAACTTGACTTTGGAGTCACCAACAACGTCGCTGAATACGAAGCTTATATTCTAGGCATATAGGCCACCTTAGAAATGAATATCAAGAGGTTGAGGGTCTCCGGAGACTCCAACCTCATGATCAATCAGGCCAACCATCATTGGAAAGTAAGGGGTGAAGATATGGCCGCCTATCAAGCATGCTTAACTAAACTTTCTAAGAAATTCGATTACATTACCTTCACGTATCACAAACGAGAGGATAATGAACTGGCCGATTCATTAGCCAAGCTATCATCATTAGTCGCTATCCCGGCAGGAATAAGCGAGATGCCTATAATAGTCCAAAGGAAAAATGAACCGGCATTTGTATACTCCTTAGACACGTGCGAGGTTAACCCGGACTGTTGGTATTATGACCTTTACATATACCTGACAAAAGGGGAATACCAAGATGGACTCGAACCCAGGGCACAAAGAGCTATTTGGCTTATGGCAGCCCAGTACTGCATAATTCAGGATAGACTCTACAAGAAGACCAACACAGGCTTGACTCTATTGTGTGTCGACGGAGAAGAAGCTGAGAAGATCATGGAGGCTATACACGGTGGAGAATGTGGTCCACACATGAATGGCAGGATCCTAAACAAAAAGATTCAGAGAGCTGGTTATTACTGGACCACTATGGAAGCTGATTGTCATGCTTTCGTTAGGAAATGCCTCAAATGCCAAATTTATGCAAATTTACAACATCAACCTCCAATCTATCTCACTACATTGACATCCCCATGGCCTTTCTCAATGTAGGGAATAGACATCATCGGTAAAATATCTCCTACTGGTACCGGGGGTCATGAATTTGTGCTAGTGGCTGTTGACTATTTTACGAAATGGGTTGAAGCGGCATCTTATGCCAAAATCACTTCTAAACATGTGGCGAAGTTTATCCAGCAGAACATCATCTGTAGGTACGGAGTACCATAGGAAATAATAAGTGATAACGGAAGACATTTCATGAAAGAAGTCACCGAATTACTTGAGAAATACAAGATCCAGCATCACCATTCATCAGTTTATAGGCCACAAGCCAACGGCGCTGTGGAGGCAGCCAACAAGTCTTTAAAAAGAATCATCGAAAAGATGGCGGTGACCTATAAAGACTGGCCCGATAAATTACCCTTTGCTTTATGGGGGTATCTTACATCAATTCACACTACTATTGGGGCAACCCCATACTCATTGGTATATGGGATGGAGGTCGTATTACCCATAGAAATAGCAATACCCTCCCTGAGGATAGTAGCTGAAAGCCAAATCCCCGAGGCAGAGTGGGCTAGAACTCGATATGAAGAACTAACTTTGATTGATGAACGAAGGTTGAGAGCCATGCATAATGTCCAAGTTTATCAGAATAGAATTTCAAGGGCTTTTAACAAGAAAGTGAAGCCTAGAAATCTTAAGGAAGGAGACTTGGTTCTAAAGGAGATGAGAGCACCAGTTCAAGATCCACGGGGGAAATTCAAGCCAAATTGGAAAGGTCCTTACGTCATCAAGACTCTATTACTGGCAGGAGCTGCAATTTTAATCATCCCCGAGGGCGAGGAATTGTCTCAACCAACTAATTTGGATCAATTAAAGAAGTTTTATGCTTGAGAACTGGAGTGACATGGCTAAGACACTGGATTTGGCCCAGAAACTTAGCAATGTTTAGAAAAAGGAGAGGTGAACTACGAAGGCCTGATTCTACTCCGGTAGATATGTAGGAAACCCGCGAGGGTTCGGCCCATATCATTTTCTCTTTCTTTTTGTTGGAAGGCAATCGATGTAATAAAATTCTTAAATATTATTGATATTTCATATTAATAATAATAAAGTTCGTTACATTGCTTTAGTTTCCTCCTAAGAAATAAATCACTAACAAAATTCAAATATAATAATAATAGTCCTAAAAGATTACAAGAACACACTTGTAACTTTATTCAGTATCAAGTTAAAAATAAACTATGGGCTTAAGCAGATTCAATCTTTCTTCTCTTTCTCGGGCCTCTTGCTAGGACCAGCATCTTTGTCCTTTGGAGGTGGGCGTTCTCTCTTCTTAGGCTTCTCCTTATAGACTCGAGGCTCTTTTCCCTTTCCCTTCCCAGAAGGCTTGGGTTCAACTTTTTTAGGAGAAGACCTAGGCTCTCTAATAACCAAGGAAGGCAAGGAGTTCCTGGTACGCGCCGAGTGGGGCTTCTCACAGTTGATCTCCTCTTTCTTCTTCTTTGCATGGCATCCCACATCTTATATTCAAAACCAAGCTGTTGAAAACCGAAAGTCCTTGCTCATCTTCTTCCTTAGCTTCTTCCGCTCTTGAGGTCTTTCTCGACCAACTTGATAAAAGCTTTGGTCACGTAGGTAGTGGCAACCTGTGTCTTATCCTTGGGGGCTTGAATAGCAGGAATATGACTCCAATAGGAAGCCCAACCCTTCGCAACCACATCGGTGACTTCGTGAAGTTTCTGAGGAGTACAGTCTAGTAAGGGAATGAGTTGCTTCCTCCCCATTTGGCGCATCACCCTCAAAGGAAAGTAATAGGTACAATGGGTGAGACTAATCAATCTCACGTGAGAAGTTCCATGCTGGGGACATACATAATGATGGGCCCCCCACCACTCTATCCACCAGTCGACAGGAGGACTCTTTTTGAGGCGCTTAATCCAAGAGCCCATGGACTCCTTCTCGTCCAAGTAAAGTTTACGGTGAAGAATTCTATGAACTTTCCGGTCCACTGTTGTCAATGGAGGAGCCATCTGCCTTAAGTGTTCCATTAGCCAAATCTGCATAAAAGCAAACCAAGTCAGACAGAAAAGATAAAGGTTTTTCCGGACTGGGCAGAATTCAGTAGACAGGGCACCATGCCTGCAGGCATGGTGGCCTGCCCGGACCCGAATCTATCCAGACAGAACAGAGAAATCCCGGACAGACTGCAATACCTGCAGGCATGGTGGCCTGCCCAGACCCGAGTCTGTCCATATAGAACAGAGAAACCCCGGGACAGACGACAATACCTGCAGGCATGACAGCCTGTCCGGTATTCTGGACAAAAACTAAAATTGTACCTGGAGAAGAAGTGGATTCCCGCGCCATGCCTCTGTTTTATCTTACTCATCCAGACCCATGATGGTTTCGCCTAGTACCAAAGGAGTGGGATTTCTCCCACCTCTTATGTCATCCAAAACATTGATCAGACATACCGGGAGAAACCCCGACCCCCATGGTGAAAAAGGAATTGCCCTAGGATGCATAAAGTCATTGCTCTAACCCTAATCTCGGGACCGAGGTTTAAGGTTTCAGGTGATTGGAAATATTCTAAAAGGGCTAACAAGTGTATCTTTCCACCAATTAAGATACTCCCTAAGACTTTTTCAGGCAGGCATAGCAAATTTTGGAACTTTGAAGGTGCATCGTCAAGAGGGATAGGAAGTGCAGGCCAGGCTAAAGAATGCACACCCAACAAAGCGTCCCATTCTTCAACCAAAGGACATAACTCAACCTCCCCGAAGCGAAAAACATGCATCACAGGATCCCACAGTGCAATGCATGCGTAGAGAAAGTCTAGAAACAAAACCACTTGTTTCAAGCTCAGAAAAAGGGAAAGATTGACCTTTGAAATTCCTTTTTCTCATTCTTAGAAAGAGCACTCAACCATGCAGATAGCTTCTTCTCGAAGGCCATGAGTGACACGAAAATCGAGGCAGAATGGCACGCTTTTTGAGGCAGAAAACTGGACAGTCTTGGAGGACTTCTCGCAGCAGCAGTACACACTGCCTACAATACCTGCAGGTATTGCTAGACAGAACAACAATTTTATGGGTATGTAAACCTAGGCATTGAACTGGACAGGCCTAGGTTCAGAATACTGCCAGGTATTTATAGGCGGGACAACAGATCTTCGAGGCATGGAAACCTAGGCAGTGATTGGACAGACCCGTTGCAATACCTGCAAGCATGCTGCATCAGAGGCCCAATTTTTTATTTATTTATTTATTTATTTTCTTTCCTTTTCTTATCTTTTATTTATTTTTACATATTTTCTTTCCTTTTCTTTTCTTCTCTTTATTATCACATATTTATTTTATTTCCTTTATATATTTATTTTCTTTCATTTTCTCTTCCTTTATTTATTCTCACATATTTTTATTTATTTTCTTTCCTTTTCTTGTCTTCTCTTTATTATCACATATTTATTTTATTTTCTTTATATATTTATTTATTTCCTTTTTCCTTTCTTCTCTTTATTCTCACATATTTTTATTTATTTTCTTTCTTTTCTTCTTTTTATTCTCACATATTTATATTTATTTCTTTCCTTTTCTCTACTATTCTTTATCCTCTTACATATTTGTATTTATATTTCCCTCCTCATTTTTTTTATTTTTTATTTATTCTTTCTCTTATTTTTTCTATTCTTTTCATTTTTTACATATATTCTATTTTCCCTTGTATTTTTTTTCCTTACCTTTTCATTTTCTTTATTTTATCTTTCTTTTTTTCTTTTTCTTCTTTCTTTCTTTCTTTCTCCACCTCCTCCAAAAAAAAAAGAGAATTGATATCCCGACACTTAGGATTTTCTATTTTCTTTTTTTTTATTTTTTGGGAAGTGGGGGCTGCACCCACCACCTTGCATTTGCATTTTAGCATGTAAATTTTGAGTCATAAAATAGAGGTACATAATAATCTCCTTGCATACATGGTCTCAGAGTCTAAGTACATACATGCATCATAGTAAAACATAGAATAGGAGTCTCATAAATAAGGTTCCAGCATACGCAATACATATGTAAAGTCTCACACTGCATACATAAAATCTCATAATACATATGTAAAGTCTCATCCTACATCCATAACCGGGCCTACATCAACGAAGGCGAGAGGAGCCGCGAGAGCTATGACGACTAGAGCTTGAGCGATGGGACCCGACGGATCACCTCAGAGGTATGCGCCTGGGTTGGATCACCAGAAGCGCCAAATAAGGCATCCACAAAGCCATTACCAGTGGGAGCAGTAGGGGGCAAGCCGCCCTGAGCGGATCCATGACGACCCATAGGAGGCCATTGGGATGAAGAGGGAACGTCCCGAGGAGAACTAAAACTCCTAAGTACCTCTGTATCACCATGACTCTCAAGCATCTCTGTATTACCTGAGCCGCCGATAACCTCAATACCTGAAAGCTGCCAGGAACCAAGTACTTCGGTATCACCAGATCGAACAAGATTGCCACCTGTCGCTCGGGAGCTAGTAGAACGCCGACTAGATCTCTCACCGGACTGGCAGCTTGTGCGGCGCTCAGTATGATGGCTCGATCTATGACTGGTATGGCCAACAGAGCGACCCCAAGACGAATGATCCGAATATTGCAAAAGTTCGGTATCCTGTCGTTCAACGGACTGACTGTGACTAGCATCGGGATCTCCTCCTCAAAATGAATGACCATGACCATGAGATGCACTACGACCTCCGTGAGCGCTCGACCTAGAGGGTTGCCTACCATCCTGGGAACGGTTGGTAGGAACGCCACCTCTTCTACTGGATATTTGTATATCACGGAATCGCTCTTGTAAAGGCACGTCATCAGACGTGCTGACAGTCCAAGTTGACTGGCCAACAGTGACACGGCGGCGAGAGGATTCGCCTTGCTCAAAGTTGTGGAAGTCTCCAATCGAAAAGCGAGGAGGTTCGGGAAAACGCGGAGAAGGATCACGTTCGACAATATAATGGCGAGGAATTCCACCATGACCCCCACCACCTCCCTGAGAATACGACTCAAAACCACCATAAGCTCCACCACCTCCCTGAGAATGTGACTCAGAGCTAAACTCATCAGTGCCGGAAGATCGAAACTCGTTATGACTGGAGTCTGAATCACTAGGGGATCCTCGATAATGGCCCGAAAAGGAAAATCGACCCCGCAGGTGTCTTCCATAAGAGGCACAAAGCTGACACATCCTCTTAAAGCTAGAAAGAGAAGGCTGGAAAAAAAAAAAAGAAACAAGGGGATATTCAGCAAAAGGTCACCAAATCAAAAAAAAAAAAAAAACTGGTGGAGAAAATAAAAAAAAAATTAAAAAAAAACTCACCCGAACCTTTGTATCCTGACCAGGATATTTGTTAACCAAAGTGACGAAACCCGGGGCCTCATACTGCCGGGAGGGATCCACTAACTGCAAAGAAAATGGGAATAGATGAGTTCATCAAAAGCAACAGATGAATAAAGGCAGGGTTGCAACACGTACGCGTCGATGAGCCAAGCGATCTAAGTAGAACTCCACTGCCTCGGCGTGGAACTCATCGTCGTAACGAGTAGCCAATACACCCCAAGGGGTCCCGTGACATGTAGCTACCTAGTCCTCGAAACTCAAAGATCGAGGGGCCATCATTTCGGCCGGAGGGTCTGCAGGAATCCAAGGATCATAGAAACCTAGGATTTGAGAAGAGACTCTCTCACCCAAGAACCAGACGAAGCCATAGGGACCTTCCAGGAGGATCCTCAATTTAGTGATACCATCAGCCCGGATTCTCATCCCAGTCCTATCATCTAGGCCTTCCTAGGGACTCCAATTCATATCCTCCTGATGTCAAAGAAAAAAAGAGAAAAAATTGTGAAACGAGATCCAATCAGTAAAACCGAACGCGAAGGGGTACGTACCGGGGTCGCATTATCCAAAAGAGCGCGCAAGTTCTGGAGGGTGTCTGAACCCCACCTATCAGGACAGGCCATCGACTTTGACCACCGGGTCGCTGCATGAATAACTTTCATGTTCGCCCTAGTTGTAGGGGCTATAGCAGGAAAATACTCATAAAGCCATACCTGTAGGGGTTAGAATAAATTGATAAAACAATCATGGTGTCATAAAAGTGAGAAGAGTCCTAAGAAGTTTGGTTACCTCTAAGACCTTCCACAAACAAGGGCCGTAGTTGTAGAATCAGGACTCCCTATTCGGTAAATTCGTCCTGCATCCCATACGGAGGCCCCGTACGAAACAAGCATATGCCGCTTCTCCCCATTTCAAAATATGGATGTTGTTTAAATCCACTAAATTCTCTAGCCAGAAGAGGTGGACGTCATCCCCAGGATTGGCAAAGAAAGATGCACCAATAAAATAAGCCAGGATGATGCGCATCCGTTGAGCTAATGGAAGGGTCGGGAAGCCCTGAGAACGAATCGCCTCCCGAAAGTGCTTATAGCGCAAGGGACGGTTTGACTCTTGACCTCCCATCATAGGCCCAAAAAGTTCTAACGCCTGAGGAGTGCCTCTCCTAAAAGCCCGGTTGAAGTATAAGCGTTGGGTTCCCTAAGGTAAACCAGTAATTACCACAAAGTCTGTAGGGGTGACAGCCATCTCGCCAAACCGAAAGTGAAATGTATTGGTGGTGTCCCAGAAAAGCTCACCAAGAGCTCTACCAGGACGACGAGAACGAGGCATCAACCAAGCCTCCAAACACTGATAAAAAGGGAGGAAACCGGCGTGCTCTAAGGTATCTCGCACAAGGCCAGCACGAATTTTCAGAGTGGCCATCATATTGGTGATCGAACCGCAAGTTTTCATGCTATCGTCCTAAAATAAAAGGAATTGCCATTAAAATACTGGGGGCTAACAAGAAATCAGGCGAGAAAAATTCAGAAGGATGCATTCATGTTCCTTTCAAATTACACTCGCAGGGTTGACCTATGGATCCCATTTTTAGGACTTCATGAATTAAATTTTTTATGCGGCAACAACATGGTAAAATAATCTATTTTCCAAGTCAAAATTCATATTGGTATACATGTTCCTGATCCCTTAATTTTTTATTTTTTTTTACGAGACTTAATTCGAAAAAAATCACAACATTTTCGAATTATACTCTAAAAATAAGAATTAAAATTTTATGAGAGGAAACCTCGAGATTATTAATCAATCTTGACGTTAGACTCTAAAAATTTGGCCGCACTAAAAAATAGTGAAAGGCCAGAAATTTTGGGCCTCAGCGCGCGTCAAAGATGGTTCTAAAATAATTGGGTTTGGGGATACAAGTCGTCAAGCCCAGAGAAAATCGCAAGTACGCATGCATGAGAATTTTACGAGACATAATTTGAATAATTTTCAGATCATACTCTAAAATTAACGAAGAATAATTTTATGAGAAAAACCTCGGGAAATAGTCAAGTACCGATGTTAAACTCTAAAATTAATCAAACCACAAAGCCCACAAGGTATGCACAAGATCAAGAGAAAAATACATTTGGGCTAAAAGAGGCCTCAACACAATTGGGCCCAAGCAGGCAAACCAATAAGCCCAAAGCACATGCAAGACTTTTAAACTTTTTAATAAAGCATGAAAGGCTTACCGGGATTTCCGATCTCCGAAGCCACACATGCTCGTTCGGGTATTGCGTAAGGTTCGCCGGGTTAAACCCACCTTCGGGAAACCACTCCTTAGCAAAAAATGTGTGATGGACCCAGTTCTCGGCATGGGGTGCTACATGACCGCGGGGCTTTAAGGGTTGCGTTATTGTTAAAAGCAAGCTGTAAAAATATGAGAAGGGAAGTCAAGGTCCCGAGACAAAGTAAAAACTTTTTCTTTCGAATCGAAACCGGGACCCAAACCCGAGATCATACAAGCATGTATGGATCAAACCCGAGACCATACAAGCAAGCATGGGGGATGCCCCGGGTTATATGAAAGTTGACCCGAAACCAAAACGGGTCAACCCCAAGTCTGAATTAAATGGCCCAACAGCGAGCCACGGCGTCCGACCACAACACCATACCGCCAGGTATGGTTCTCCAGTCAGCGAGAACTCCGGCTATTTTTCAGATCCGAAAACTCAAAAATTTGAACTCCGAAATTCGGGAAATGAGTGGATACCTGGCGGTATGCCGCGATTCCGGTCAAGTTCCCGGACTTGGTGCGAAAACCGAGGAACACCGGCGCAGGACGACGCGGACGCACCTAGCAGTATGACCACTGCGGATCTGCAAATCGGATCGGGGGGCTGTTTAGAGAGAGAAAACAAGGACCCGACCAGACAATACCTGGCGGTATATAGACGTCGGGCTCGAGATCTCAGCTGCAAAGAATTTCCGCCGAGTTTGCTGCACGAAAATCGAGACGGGTACAGCAAACCTGGCGGTATGGAGCTCCGGCCAACAGTGTCTCCGACACGAAAATCGAGGAATCGTTACTGGCGAAAACTGACCCACCTGACTGCGATACCTGGCGGTATGAGCACCTGGCCTCCTGGCCTCGCCGGTAGTCAACAGGTGGCAGCAGGACTCGGGAAACGCCACACCTGGCGGTATGCTAGCCCGGGTCTGGCCGTTCGATCGCTTAGAGAGAGAAAGAGCAAGGGGAAATGGGTTTAGAGTGAGTAAAAGTGAGGAGGAGAGTGTGAGGATGAAAATGAAGATGCTCACCTTTTTAAAGACAAATCCTCCAACTTACAACCCTCTCACCTACCCTTATTAAAATGCAATTGAATAACTCCCTTTGACCGGTCTAGCTAAATTGACCGATAAATTATTGAGAGGAGAATTTAAAACTTTTAATACTCCCTTAATAGGAAATAAAAAAGGAATGAAAAGAAAACAAAAATATTATTTTCAAGAGAAAATATGGAAATATAATTTCTATATGACTCTCAAAATAATTTTAATTCGATTTTACGGCCGTACCGTCTTCAATAAACTGCAATGACATCGGGAAAGACCGAACTACATTTCAACGACATCGGGAAAGACTGAACTACATTTCAACGACATCGGGAAAGACTGAGCTATATTTCAACGACATCGGGAAAGACTGAGCTATATTTCAACGACATCAGGAAAGACTGAGCTACATTTTAACGACATCGAGAGAGACCGAGCTACATTTCAATGACATCGGGAAAGACTGAGCTACATTTTCAACTACATCAAGAAAGACCAAAGACCTCCCAGTTATACTTTGATCCTCGTCTTACTCAGACTCGATCAAAGTGGGGGCTAACTGTAGACACTCAAAAAGTGTCTCATAATTATTGTAATTATTTTTATTTTTATTTTATTTTAGAAAAATGCCAAATAAAGTGAAATACAAAAAAAAATAAGCCTACCTCTGCACGCGGCCCGAGGCAGAAGCGGCCCAAGTTGGCCAGATCCGGCCCCTCATACCGCCTGGTATTGGGGCGGATTCTACCCGACCCGAGGCGCCTAGTCGCTAGGGTTGCTGTAACAACAGGGCTCAGAAGCCCATGATACCTGGCGGTATCCCCCTCATTTTTAACCTAAAATTCCTACCCTCATTCCTCCTATAAAAACCCCACTCATTTCTACTTCAACCCGACACTGAAATCACCCTGACGTATTGACACTTGGTGATTTCATCTTCTCTTCTCCCTCTTTATTTCTCTCATTTTGCACACTTAATTGGCATCGTTATTTTCTTTTTTCTATTCTTTCTCCATTCATATTATTTTGTAACTTGAGTTAATTCTAAACTCGACCTAATAATATGGATTGCTTGTAAATAAAGGTACGCTCTTATTCAATTCTTTTTATTTCTTGTATTTATTTTTCGTCTTATTATTGTATTTGTATGTAACTAAATAACACTAATTACACTAATTAATACTCCGTTCTACTCTTCTCTCCTCTTCTTCTTTATTTTATTTAACTGGTTTAGTAAAGTCCGTTCATTGAACGGGCGGATTCGAGAATTTATATTCTCGAATCCGTAACCTTACCCCCGGATCCGAATCTCGTGGTTCATGGTTTGTGGAGTTTTAATTTTTGAGTTTATTAGTTCTCGTTCAAAAAATTAATTGGCGACTCTTCTTCCTTTTTCTTTTTTATTTCTTCTCGCTTTTATTTCTTTTCCCTTCGTATTTTCTGTTTCGGAAAGCTCTTAAAAAAATGATTTTATTTTCAGTTTTTTTTCTCTGTCTCGGAAACAGATCCCGAGGCCGGGACAAGTGGAATACCTGGCGGTATTCGGCCGATCCGCGCCTCAAATCATTTCGGGCAGGACCCTTTTTTCGGGGTCACTGACTCACAATACCTGCAGGCATTGCTACAGTAAATCATCCCGAGCCCATATTTTATTTTCAGTTTTTTTTCTCTGTCTCGGAAACAGATCCCGAGGCCGGGACAAGCGGAATACCTGGCGGTATTCTGGCCAGTCCTGCGCCTCGGATCTGATTTCCAGGCCCGGGACCCTTTTTTTCGGGGTTACTGGCTCACAATACCTGCAGGTATTGCTACAGTAAATCATCTCGAGCCCAGTCCCGAGGCTCTCTATTTTTTCTCTTTTTTTCGTTTCTTTTTGTTTTTCTTTTATTTTCTGTTTACTTTCTGAATAAATAAAATTCTCAAATTTTAATAAAATCTAAAAAAAAGGAGATTATTTAAATTTTAGTTTTAATTTATTTAAACGGAAATTCAAGCGAATCTTCTAAAAGAAAAGACACCCCTTTCGACTCGCCGTTTACCGCGAGGGACACCAACGAGGATTTTCCCGGGTCCCACATAATCATATTATCGAAATCATCCAAACTCAACACTGCCTTATCACATTTATAACTAAGCCATGTCACGAGGCAAGAGGATCCTGTTATTGTCCAAGGAGAGTGTGTTTGTTAACTGTTAATCTATGGCTGAAAAAGACTTTCATCAGCCATACCGACTTCTCGTTTATTTGTTTGGTTCCCAAAAAATAACGCAATGTCAGCAGTGAAATTGCGCGAGGTATATAGTGCTCTGGGAGTTAGAAGCGTCTCAGATTCAATACAATGCAGTGTTTCTATTGTGCAGCCTGGTGGGCAACAAGACAAGGCGGATATGAAAGAGAAGCTAGTAGCGAAGGGTGTAATAGAAATCGTGTTGGGCTTTCTTGCATGTAAGATTCATAGGTCCATCAAAGTGATGCTGCAAATTCAATGCTTTGATGGACCTATGAATCTTACATGCAAGAAAGCCCAACACGATTTCTATTACACCCTTCACTACTAGCTTCTCTTTCAGATCCGCCTTGTCTTGGTGCCCACCAGGCTGCACAATAGAAACACTGCATTGTACCGAATCTGAGACGCTTCTAACTCCCAGAACACTATATACTTTCACTGCTGACATTGCGCTACTTTTTGGGAACCAAACAAATAAACGAGAGTCGATACGGGGCATTGCTTAACCTTTTCAGCCATACATTATCAGGTTACAACACACTCTCTTTGGACACTAACAGGACCCAAAACTCAACCTCTTTTTATGACGCATACAATTAACATACTAGAACTATACCTTAACATACTTTTAATCCTAAACTACCATCACAAATAACCTATTTACTTACGTAGCAACTGGTTGTTGAGTACCTAAGTTATTAAATGGATGTGACATAACTATTTATATAATTTATGTCTTCATTTGGAGTTATGAGTAGATAAGTTAGCAATTAAGTTGGATTTGGAATAAATAAATTACCCATACCAACTTTAAACGCCAAGTCACTTACTAATAGCAACCAAAATCATCCAAACTCAACATCCTTTTAACACAACTATATATAAACTATTCGGAATACCCTAAACCCTAAACTTAATCCTCTAAACTAACATCACAATTAACCAATTTTTTATAAACGAGTAATCATATAAATAAACATATAATTAATATACAAATAACACCCTTACAATAATATAATCAACACCTACACATAATAATCAATAATAACACATGTTTAACAATAACATTAATTAATCAAATTTTTAATATTAACAATAATATACATATAATAATTATCATTACAAATCACTAATATTAATAATAACAATATTAATATTTATTTACTAACAATAATATTAATAATATTTAATTTTAATTTAATATTTTAATTAAAAATTAAAAAATAAATAAAAAAGGGCCCGCCGCGCAAAAATGCCCGGCCGCGGCTTGCCGTGCGTTTCGCGCGGCAGCCGTGCCGACAATTTTTTTTATTTTTTTTCGTTTTTCGTCAAATTTAAATATTACAAAACACAAAATCACAAATTCAAAACACAAATTCGAAACATACCTCAAATTCTTCGATTCGTTGCGTCCGAAATCCCGGGATGACGGTGGTTTGTGGTGGTCGTTGGTTGAGAGCGTTTTCTAGAGAGATAAACTAGAGAGAAGGTGGAGAGTGAAGGTTATGAGGTTCAAGGGCAAGGATTGGAAATATTATGCGAAAGGTGGGCGACAATAGTAAAAAGGGGGGCGACGTTAAGCAAGCGGGAAATGTTATTGATGAGTTGTCCTTAGGTACATTAAGAGGGTACGATCCCTCCATTGATCCATATTATATATACCTAGAGGACCCACCTAAAAAAAATCAGTGGACAACTTATTTTGATTCTTTTGATTTGTTAAAGGGGGTGTTACTAACATTCTATGCTACAAGTTTTTTGTTGCTCTCTTATTTGCAAGCTTGTAGACCATATGTTAAAGAGTTTGACAAGCTACTAAGGGATTTGGCTACATCCGAAGCGGAGATCCCGATCTTGAGTTTTTAATGGAATGGTTATTTTGATTTTTAGTTTTATTTTTCTTTACTTTATTTTTCTAAGATTTCTGGAGTCTGACCTTGGTTGTTTGTTTTTAGAAAAGAAGAAAAAGAAGAGATAAAGAAAAAAAGAGAACGAAAAAAGTTAAGGGTATTGAAATTGTTTTCAGCAGGTGAAGAAGCAAAAAGGAAAAAGGAGGAAAACATAGGCACAACCAGTGTCCCCTTGGGCGCAATTGGCGCCTCACACACGGATACATAACACGGGTAATTAGTGAGACGCGACCAGCGCCCGCAAGGCGCAAGTCGTGCCTCGGGCAGGAAGTGCACCACGAAGGTAAATAAGAGATACGACCAGTGCCCATGAGGGCGTGGCCCGTGCGTCTTGAATTCTCCCTTATTTATTTCGAATTTTCTTATTTTCTAGATTGAATGCTCAAACCTTAACATGCGTGTGCCCTTTGCTTCTTCGTCCAAACCCCCGACCCTACCTCTTCCTCCTTTCTCTTCATCTTCCTCTTTTCTTCCTTAAGATCCCCAACTCCACCATTGTTACTCCCTCTCCACCACAAATTCTCCACACTCTTACTTCCTCCCTCCCTCACTCTAATTCTAAATCCTTCATTGAAGATAGTTTTTGTAAGCTTGAGTTCTGGTTTTGGATAGATCAGCCAAAAGTTTGTATTTGTTTGCTCTTCTATGTGTTGACCTTTCTTTGTTTAGAAGGCATAAAACGTGACTCAAGGATCCATTTCTTTACTTCTTTTCCCTTCTACTGTCAACAATCTAGTTAGTGTAAACCCCTTTTTTGTATGTCATTAGTTCCTTACTTTCAGCTTTTATTTGTAGGTAATTTCTACTTTTTTTTAAATATCAAGATGGTCTTAAAAAATGAAAAATTGTATTTTGGTGGGATGCCACCGAATCAAGAAATAAATTCATATATTTTGATTTGCATTCGCTCTAAAATTTAGTACAATACTTTCCTATGATTTTAAGTAATTTATATTGTTTATCCCATTTTTTCAATTTTTTTCTAATTTTTATGATTTTTCTCGTTTATTCCTCCCAAAAGTTTTAATAATTACTAGGATTCTTAAAAAAAATAACTTAAAGATTCTTTTAGTAAATAGGGAGATAGATTTGGTACCATAATACAATTTTGATTTTTTTTAGAACCACCAGAATACAAGAAAAAGAATAGACTACTAACATATAAAATTTGAAAATAGGGATCACTATAGAGTATTAATTCTGGAAAAAAATATATGTAAGAACTGTTACATGGTACACTTATAATTTATGTGTGGAGTGTTTAGTTGTTATTCATGATTTCAATCTTCCTTGGTATATTTTAATTTCATAGTATTATATTTTATTGTTTCTAAATTGTATTTATATTTATCATTTAACTTTTTAAATTTAAAGTAACTATTTTATTAAATACCCATGCTATGCACGGGTGTAAGACTAGTAATTAGGAATAATAATTAAAAAAAAAGCAATGAGCAATAGATGGACGTATGGGTAGTGTGCCTGGTGAGTGAACACCTGGAGTTTTTGGAGTCCGTCAGTTCCATCATCCAAACACAAACACGATGTTGAGTTGAGTCAGTTGATGGTACTAGCTCACATACTATAATGAGTTACAATATGAAATTATGGTCATTAGAAAGATATTTTCCTAATAATTATAATGGAATTAATTTTATATTGTAACTCATTGTATAATAATTATCGGTCAAAATCATCTTGACCTTGAGGAGATGGTGAACTTAGTAGTGCCAACCAAGTTCATGCTCCATCTCCTTCCCTCCCAAGTCCGACCCCTTTTCTGTTTCAAGTTTGAAACCTCACTCCCCCGTAACTGTCGCTCTTCTATATCTATCTCTAACTTCAACCCTCAATTATTCATACCTTCCATTCCTTGTTTCCTTGAGTTGGGGCTCTCCGTTATACAAGTCCCAAAATCCCTAGGATTCAGCCTCCTATTTCTCCTTCTGATGGCCTCATCTAAGGTTATGCCCTCCTCTTCCAATTCCACAAATTCTACCCATCATCACCATCACAATCACTTTCATCTTCCTCCCATGATCTCCGATTTCAGCCCCACCCATCCGAGCCGGAGACATGCGCAGGCAATTCTCCCCAACAGCGAAATCAGCGTAGTTGATGCGGCGGGTGCAATTGAGGGAGGAGGGCAGGTCAAGAGCGTGGATGATGTTTGGAGAGAGATTGTGGCTGCCAAGAGTGAACCAACCCAGTCACAGTGTAAGGCTGATGAGGTGATGACGCTTGAGGATTTCCTAGCCAAGGCTGGTGCTGCTGCTGCTGCTGCTGCCTCTGAAGATGATGAGGTGGATGATATGAAGGTGTTGTTGAATCAGCAGAGGGTCTTGTTTGGGTTTGATCCCCCATTGGCTCATACCCAGACACAGAACCCATCCATGCCCCTTGTCAATGGCAATGGCAGTGACCTTCTTCTTCCCAGACCCAAGAGAAGGCCTGCCCCCATCATCGACCCACTCGATAAGGCTGCTCAGCAAAGGCAAAGAAGAATGATTAAAAACAGGGAGTCTGCTGCCCGTTCCAGGGAGCGCAAGCAGGTTCTCCCTTTTAACACTACTTGTTTACTCATCCACTCTTCTTTTTTCCACTTCCCTAAGCAATATTCAATGCAAACTAGTATTTTCTAATGTTAGTTCTCACCATTTATGACAACTAACAACTATTCTATTGCTTGCAGCTGTTCACTTCACAGTTTGGTTTTTGCTTTTGCTTTTCTTTTTCTTTTTAGGGCCACCTTTCCTTCTAGCCACTACTGCATGCGCCTCATGTTCTGTATGTGCATTTCTATTTAGGCATATCAAGTTGAATTGGAAGCACTGGCTGTCAAATTGGAGGAAGAGAATGAACAACTATTGAGAGAAATGGTAACCCACCTCCACTCTGAAACAAAATTTTGCCTAGATGCTTCGGATGGTTACAGTAGAAAGGAATGTTTACTTTTGCATGATGATTGATGTGTACCTTGATTAAAAAAGGGTAAACATGATAGCTATGTCTTGGTTGAACTATGTGGGATGTGGCGCTGAACTCTGAGCCCTCTTGAAGTCGGAAGTGATACTTGGTTTTGCCAGTAACTGTTGAGAAGTTTATCTTTGCGAATCCGTGGCTGAATGCAATCTGTTTTTGTGCCATGCCCATGATCCATGACTATGTTTGTGAAAGAGGATCATCGGTGTCATAGCTGGATATATCGTGGCCTACAGTTGGGATTAATCAAATCCAAAAGCCTTTTTATATATGAAGGTTGAGATCCGTTTGCTTATACATCAGCCGACGTAGTAGGACTCCATTTGTAAATGCCACGAGGAGTTTAAGAGTGAGCATTTTTATATCAGGTACCATGACATGAATTTTAAGTTTGTGGCAACATGGGACAATATATATATATATATATATATATATATATATATATATATATATATATATATAAGTCTAAGTGAGTCGGGGTCTAAATAAGCTTAAAAAAAATTCAAAACCAAAATCAATTAAAGAAACACGTGCTCAGGCTGCAGAGTCAGTATTCCGACGTCGGAAATAGATTTCGGTAAATAGCTTTTTTATTGTTATGTTTGCATAGAGCTTCATTACATGTTTGCATAATACTCATTAATACATATAGGAGTGTTGATAACTTGATTAGTCTTTAGTAACAAATATGTCATTATAATCCTTTTTCTTTTTTTGTTAATACACAATATACTTGATTTAAGAGGCTAATATTTAGCAATAAATTTCTTTAATTGTTTCCTACTTTAAGATATGGTTCCAAACATACAGTATGACATAAGATGTACCATTCCATTTCAAAACCATTGCATACACCGGTATGCTTCTTATAATGTAGATGTACCATTCCAGTTTAAAACCATTGCATACACTGGTATGCTACTTATAATGTGTTATTTTTTTTGTTGTTAAAAATTGAAATCAAAGAAGTTGTTACCATAACCAATTTGGAACTTGTGATTATCTGGTTCCACGATCTAGAAACTTTTCCTCAAATTGCTTAGAATTTTATGATACTAAATAGGAGCAGTCCATAATATGAGAAGTGTGAGAAGATGTATCCATGAGATTGAGGTAGACTTAAGAAGACTTGGAATTAAGTTTTTAAACGAGGTTTTCCCTATCGTAGCTCATGAAGAAATGCATAATGATGAGCTTTATTTTTCTTTTCTTTTTTTTTGGTAGGTCTACGATTAGGGTGGGAGTCCTGAAGAAGACTTGGAATGCAGTTTTTAAACGAGAAAAATTTCCTTATCTGTAACTCACAAATAAATGCATAATGATGGGTTTTTTAAATTATTCTTTTAAATAGGTCTAGGATTAGGGTGGGAGTCTTGGAGGGTTCAGATTTGCTCTTTACATCCATTTTGTTCTAGATACTTGGTAGTTGCACTTGGTATGCACCTGTACATTCATGGTGACAAGAGTTTCTCATATAGTCATATCATATATTGGTAAAGCATATTATTAAATTAATCATTTTTTAATGTTTACATAACATTTGACATGTAAATGCAATATACTTTCTCTGCCACCAAAACCAAAAGATTAAATTGTCAGTGTCACTACTGTCTAATTCATAAGGAAATGGAGATACTAAGAAAAAGGTTGCGCAGTTGGATACCAAAGAATCATTGATTAATGTAAGGAGAACATGCCAATGTGGTAGCTCTTTTTTTCCATCTTTGCTACTTTTAGGGTTTAATGTCATTTTAAAGAGGCATGGAGGAAAATGAAAATTGGAAATGCAGTGGGTCAGTTAATTTCCTATGAAAATATCAAGATGCATGAGGATTTCATTGTTATTTCATGTCATTTTCCAGAATGGGAAGAGGCCTTATGAATAGCGAATTACTATAGTTATTCCATCATTCAAAGACATCCATGATTTACAAAATCATAGCAGCTACAGAAGCATTATGTCACTTAGTTCACAAAAATGGAGATTGGCAAATGGAATATTTGAGACCATGTTCTTTACCTTGTTAATTTACTGACTTTTTGAACCCTATAAATTTCCCATTCTTACCTTGTTCGACCAGTTGTTATTAAACTTTTTTTTTTTGTTTATATTCCTATCATAGTTGCAACTTTTTAAAAAATATTATGTATATCTATAACTTTCTGTAGAATCTTATTCTACCAACTTTACCTTGCCAACGAAAAGAACATGGCCTAAAGAGTTGGAGGGTAAGCAACTATGTCTAGAAGAGAACTACAGAAGGAATACTGGAACAGTAAGGCTTATGAAATGTACAAGACTGCTATTGTCCGAGTTATTAAAATAGGTATCCAGGAGCAAGGTTATTGCTTTATTCAATCTATTGCTATATATTGGTTGGTCCTTTTATGTATATCTATGTAGGTATAAGGTGGGGGTCTATGACAATTTGCTCAATAAGATGTGGGTTTATATGTTGGATAAGGATCAAGTACAAACTATTAAGGGTCTATTCTTTAGAGGGGTAAGATAAGGTTGGTAAGCTTAGGTAGAAGTTGGTTGGTAAGCTTAGGTAGAAGTTGGAAAGTTGAGTATGGAAAATATGGGTGTAAACAGGTATATTTGGGTTAGGTTGGGTAAATGAGGCACCCCTCCAAAGAACAGAGCGTAAGTTGACATCTGACACTAGTTTAGTTGTTGTTTCCTTGAGTGTTGTAATCAGTGTTATGACATTAGGAGGTAATGCAGAAGAGTTTCTGCCAATATTGTTAATATCAAAGATCCTTTTCTAGTGCTTTCTGTTTTGGACTCTCAAAAAGGATTCATGGTAAGGCATCTTTACCAAAAGGACACAAGGATGCAGTACTATGATGTATGTTATGCTATATGGATGTGGCAATCAATAGTGGGACTAAAAGACTTGATGACAAGTTAGAGTGATGGTGGAGATGCTTTTGGAGTTTAACCGCTGTAAATTGAGCAGTTCAAAGAATGATCACTTAGAATCTAAGTCTAATGAAGGGGGAAGGAGAGATCGTAGAAGTCACCAATGGTTTGAATCATACAATCATACAATTGAAATTATTGAAATAACACTGCACATATTTTTAGTGAGCAGCGACAAAAATGGAGGAATGCATATGGATTATTTTGTCATAAAATATTCCAGTATTGATTAAAGAGGAGAGAGTGTCGTTTGGTGGTTGAAACAATCTTGTTATACCGGTTTGACTGTTAGCCAATGAAGAAAGTTGAAGTTCAAAGTTTTGGACAAATATTAGGGAAAGATCTGCTGCTGTGGCAACATATGTCTGAAACCTTCTAGTCGCGCAAAAACTCAGCTTCTATTTTGCCACCCATGCTTGGTGCAGAAAGTAGTATCATTCTCATTGCGCCTTGCCTATTCGCCATGATAATAGCATCAATGGTGATTCGTCATCTTCGTTATTTTCACATTCCGATTCAGTTGGTATTGAGATGGTGAATCTGAAAGCTTTAGTATCCTCGGGTATCCCATGTTTAGTCTTACTTTATGCGAATCCCTTCTCTTTTATCAAAGTTATGTGAGCAAGTAACGTATCCAAAGCACGCCATATTAAATCATTCTAGGAAGCTCATCCTTAGTTCCTACAAAGTGATCCGCATGTGAAGCATACTCTTGGATGAGTGAAAATCAATGAGTTGGATGTGTCCCCGGATGGTTCCCTCATGCTTGTCATATCTCCTTTGTACATCATCTAGTAGCTTCAGTTATGGCAATCATAACCCAATCTTCACAGAATTTCTCCTAGATGGCTTTTGATAAATTAAATAGCAATAACATCACCCTTTATGCTGAAGGTATTTAGGATTTGTTTGTTTACTTTTATTCTTGTTCTGTTATGATTTGGCAGCTGATTTTGAATTTTATTTTTATTTCTATTTGGACAGGCAGAGAGTACAAAGGAAAGGTATCACCAGGTAATCATTTTACTCGCTTTCTGCATCCTTGTGATCAGATTGATTGATTCTGACTGTCATAACCTCATAGGTGCCTGATGTAGGAATGTGGAGCTATTTATTGTAATATTCATTGAATAAAAGAACAAAAGAAACAGACGTCTGATTCTTTTAGCTGTCAGGTAAGTGGTGGTTGTTTTTGCTGATGCCACAGGCTCATGATAAATGATTTTTGTTAAACCTATATCACATTTTAATCTTAACATCAATAGGTGGCATAACGGCTTGAGGAAGTTATGCTTCAATATTATAGGAGACTTCACAAAAAGGCAGAGAACTATAGCAGTCATTTATTACATAGCTTGAACACGTTCGAAGTGGCGCGAGTTTGACATCTGTTTTCTAGGTCATAATTATATTGAGCTTTGGTTCTGCTAGGTAAACATCACTATAAGGATGCTTCCCCCCCACCTAACCAACCAACCAACCGAAAAATAGTGCTCATGTGATTCAGAAGTTTAGGATCTACCATATAATGTAGAAGTTCAGTCAAAACTGTCACTACTTGCTGTTCTTGTATCTTTGAGGGACAAGGGCTTCTTGCAATATGTAAGCTATTAGAAGTTTCCTTTAATATTATAGCTATCCAGAGTTTCAGCTCTGTGGTAATTTTAGCGAGATTTGCATGATTGTCTCCCTGGGGGCATGTGCAGTGTTTTAATAACTATTGCAAAGGATCCATTCTATACTCATGGTTTTTGATCTTAATCCAGAGCCTGATCATTTTTGCATTGGTTATCTGTTTTGTTCTACTTTTCTCAAACCCTACATCTGTCTGTTACTTGTCTGACTTGTTTAGTGTGATGTGGTGGCGTCTGTTCTGTCCCTGCATATTGTCTGTAGAGAGTAAAAGCTCAATGTTGCCAGTGTTAGTGGATTGTTCTGAAAATTTAATATCTTACATGGTTTTTCTAAATATCAGCCTGACGGTGATAAATAAGAGCATTGAATAGTAGGAATTTACCTTATTAACTTCAGATATATGATAAAGATTTGTCTATGTTATCGCTTTTTAATTTCAATATAATTAACTGCTTAATTGAATCTGTAAATATCTTCTCGTTGTGTTATTAAATAATTTTAAAATTAAAACTGGTATATATTGTGTTAGGCCAAAACTCATGTGGGAAATGAAAAACCTTGCTGCCGATGTTATTACCACGTTAGAGTTTCGTTCCTAGTCCTACTTCGTAATTACACAGTATGCTTCCTGGATCAACGTTTGGAAAAAGTGTTCCTAACTAAAAAGTTACAGAGTCCTACACCTAAAAGTGTTTCGATGCTTGAGTTTGGCAACATACACCATGGACATATTCAAAATTAGAGTTTGTGGCCTTAATATAACCTTAACACTTGACACCTCAGTTTACTCCTACATTTGTCATCTCAGCAAATGACCTAATACAAATCCCGCAGAAGTCCTACAACAACAACCACCTCCTAGGGGAAACACGTTTGAGCACGGTCTGGGGATCCAAATGTTGCCCCCCCCCCCCCCCCAAACAATGAACTGAAGTTCATGGAAACAGATTCAGGTGGATCTGCAGAAAAAACCTTTTCAAAACCACTTTGGAAACCAAGGACAGTTAAGAAACCCAATTGGAAAACCTTTAGAGAAACCGAAAGAAAGACCAAGAAATGAAGAAGCCTACTAAGGTAAGAAACTACAGACAGTGTGTTCCATGTAATTGAGGAGCTAAAATCTACCTGCACAGCAAAATCAAATAGAGGCCAAAATACAATAAACCAACTCAAAGCACTGTACCTTTCCTCAGCCTGTTACCTTAATACTAGGCCTGCCAAGAGCCATGTCCTCCACTAAGCCTAGGTGCCTTGCGTCTTCTCTTATCGCCTCTCATGGATCTTTTAGGTCTCCCATGTCCCCGACACCCAAGGGGTACCCCAATCCCTTTGCACCTCCTAACAGGGACATCCTACTTCTCCTAAGGACATGCCCGAACCAATGGGTGATACCCTTAGTTTATCTTGATAGATAACATTACTAATCCTTCCAACCTGGTTGGACTCTTGCTTTTAGTAAAAGATGTAGTTTTTAAGATCCACACCAACAGCATATGATACACCATAAACTTTAGTTGAAGACTTGAAGTATATTAGTAATACTCAATAACAAAGAAATATGTTTACTTCATATGAAACAGTAATTGTGTTAACTAGGCTTTTTTGGTATACATTCACTCCATTTTAATATCGGGTCAAAGTGGTAGTTGCCATGGGCTGGCCTTTTTTGCTTAGCAAGCCCTACCTCTGATGTGATTCATATTGCTAATGGGTCAGGCCCTAGCCTGACCGGCCCACTGCACCTGGCACACCGCTACAAGCAGGGGTCGATTGGCAAGGGACAGCTGTGTAGCTGGGTGTCATGGGTACAATCCCGTGGTGATACCTTGAGAAAACACTATGAAAGAGAACTGTGACTCATGGTGTTTCTTCTAGTTTCCGAGATAGTTGGTAGCTTGTGGAGCATTGGTGTGAGTGTAATTTTAGATGATGGATTGTCGCAGCTCTTTGGTTAATGATGTTTGCTCAAGGGGGAGCGTATGGGTGATTCATTTTGATTCAGAAGGGACATTGACATGGGTTTGAAATATTATATGAGCAGATAGAGGTCAATAATCAGAAAAATAAGTCAAGCAAGACCCAAGTATAGGCTTGGTCAGCTACTCACTATTCATTTCTAGGATCAAATCTCCCTTAGGCTTGTTTTCAGTGGCCTTAGTCTATTTTGGTCCTGGTTAGATATCCCTTAGTAATAACAATTTCTATCCCCTCATCAATCCCATTGTGATGAACTCCTAATAGTGTTGTTTGCCTCATCTGTTGGGTATTTCTAGGAACTGGAGCCGTGCTGAACAAACTGTTGGATGGGGACAACTTGGCGTCAACTGCACTTGGAGTGTCGGGGGGTTGCATTATATTTCCCCCCAGCATTTTGCTGCCAGTTGAATTCTTTTGACCTCGTGCAGCGTGCGTGTGTGTGTGTGTGTGTGTGTTTTTTTGGGTGGGGGTGTACTGTGTACATGGTAGTTTTTCTTCTGATGGAGTTGTGTTCATTGATGAGTTCAGTGTTCCAGATTTTCTTGGGAGTGTTAATGCTAGAAGTTTTGATGTGGCTAAGCAGCAAGCACATTGCCTTGTGGAACCATGCAAAACTCCTATATATATATATATATATATATATATATATATATATATGTATAGGATTTGCAGATGAAGCTAACAGAATAGTGTATTTTTCAGCAATTGTGGATTATGGAGGCATGTATAGTTTGTGAAATTTGGTTATATGTTATGAGACGTGTCTAATGATGTTGACCTGGTTTGCAGCTGATGGAGAAAGTGGTGCCAGTTGTAGAGAGGAGAAGGCCACCCCGCATGCTGAGAAGAGTTGGCTCAATGTAGTTATAGAGAGACAAAATAGACAATGAATGAATAGGATCCTAGTGTAGTAAGTTTGAATGTGCCTTCAAATGAAAAAGAGCAATCTTAGTTTGAGGAAATCTTTGAAAATGTCACCCACCTTCTGTCCCCAATTCCATGTAGATTTTGCCAGTGGTGGCCTCCGCTTAATTAGGTTATTGTTGTTGAACCCCAATCATATTTATATATATAAAAAAAAAAGATGTTAAAGCAATTGCTATCACCCGGTCTTAACTTTTTAGTATGTTTGGATTTGGGTTATTGGTTGAAAACATATTAAATAACCTTCTTTATCCTTGTGTGGCAAACCCCATTGACTTTCATTTGTCTCATTTTCATTAACATCCAATTTGCGGATTAAAGGATTGGAGAAAAGCTCATTATGTCTTTTAAAAAAGAAAAACTTCATTAACATAATAACTACTTCATTTTCCTCCTTTATCTTTGTTCGCCTCCCTTTTTTAATTTAAATACAACAATTAATCTATTTTACTTCTCATATTTTTCCATTTATAATTTAAACAAGATAGAAATAGGTCTCCTCCCTTTCCTTTCACTCCCCATTGATACCATTCCTTCCCCACCCTGTCTAGTCTCTATTAATCAAGCAGACTGTTAGAGGTGAGGAATACTATGCTATTCAACCTCTTGGTTGTTGGTTGCCTCATCATCTTGGTTCTGGGAGTGAGATCCTGGGAAGTAGTAATCATCGCATAATCCACATTCCACACTGACCTGTGCCCTTACAACTTTGGGATCCAAATCAATCTTTGAGTTCCCATTGGCAATTGGCCGGAAAAAAAAAGAAAGAAAAAAGAAACAACAATAAAAATGAAATACAACACTCTTGCTCACTGTCCAGTGTCAAGCGGGTGGTAAACTTGTTTGGTGAAACATCCTCCATTGCTCAATTTGTTGCTGGATGATATCATAATCTAGCCTGCACTCTTCTTCCAAAAACCAATTACCATATGAAAACAAGTTTCTCTTGACGAGAGTACTAGTTTTTTAATGCCTACAATGCACGGGATGTTGTAAAACTTTAACTAAGGCTCAGTTTGGACTGCGGAAAATTGAGTGGAAAAAAAAAATTATTTTGGAAAACTGAAATTTTTTCTGTGTTTGGATTGATGAAAATTGAAAGGGAAAACAAGAAGTGGAAAAGGAGGTGGAAAATTGTGGAAAAAACTGAAGAAAAAACTTTCCTCTCAAAACTGAGAGGAAAATTCTGGGAAAAAACTCAAAAAAGCCTCCGTCTCCGCCTTGCTGAAACAGACTGAACGAGACTTTGGCTCCTCGCTCGTCTCATCCTCATCTCTCTCTCTCTCTCTCTCTCTCTCTCTCTCTCTCTCTCTCTCTCTCTCTCTCTCTATATATATATATATATATATATATATATATATATATATATATATATATATATATATCTATGCCATCTCTCTCTACGATTTGGATCTGTCAATATAATATAATTAATTTAAAAATAGTTCCATAAAACACAAAGCAAATGGTTCATGCACAAAATCATTTTTTTTATTCAGAGTTTTCCTTGAACCAAACAGAGAAAAAAAAATTGAAAGGAAACTATTTTTTTTTTCTTTCAAAGTTTTCCTTGAACCAAACAAGGGAAAAAAACATAATTGAAAATGACGTTTTTTCCTTGGGACCATACAAGAGGAAAAAAAATAACTTTCTACATATTTTTTCCCCCTAATTTTTTTTCCACTCTGTTTTCCGCAGTCCAAACGGATCCTAAAGGTTTTTAGTGATTGCTCTTAATTGCTTTGATTGTTAATTTTATGTTAGTTTTGAATTGTTGTTCTAGAATCATGATAAACCTAGTTTCGACCTATGAGTTTTTGTTTATTACAATTATGAGTAGCTAGGATTAGGGGGTGATTAGGGCCCCTAATGGAGAATTAGGCATAATTTAGAGGGATTAGGGCGATTAATGAGGTAATTGGGTGTCCTCCCTCTATTTTCGCTCGATGTTGGAGAGTTTTGGTACTGAGAGGTTATGAACTCTCCCCTAAACATTGAGTTGGAGATAGAGGTAGGATTAATTGATTCCTAATCCACTCGAGAAAGGGATTTTGGAATCAATTAGTAAGAATTGTGTTCAAATCCTATCAAGGTTCGTCATATGCGAGAGTGATGACGGACTTTGGGAAGTATGCATTGGCTTACAACCCCAGAGGGGGGAATCGATGCTAGCCTATGCATGGGAAGTAAGTATTGATTTACCACCCGAGAGGGGGGAATCGACATTAACGTACCATGCATGCGATTCTCACGCCCGATAACCAAATATCGATCGTTTCTAAAACCACGAAATTCGTGTTTAGTCTTTCATTAGGTTGGCCCGGTATTACCCCTGAGCCCTTATTTCTCCTTATTAGATATAAACCTTACTCAAAACCGATACAAATTCCCTATTCCTAGATCCTCCCTTGAGACCAATGATTGAACTTGAATATTAGGGCACCAACTCCTCGAGTCGATACGACCATTGTCCTAGTCCTTAGGGAAATGTTAAACAAATTTTGGCGTCGTTACCGGGGAGTTGCTCCCCCTAGTTCTTTTGGTTAAGTCTTTGTTAGTTTCCAGTCGGTTCGTCCTAGTCGTAGGTTTAGTGGAGAACCTAGGGCTGTTTGATTTTTGTTGTTGTTTGAGTGCATGCACAGGAGAGATCAACTGTTTTTTCCGATTGATCCCGAGATTGAACGCACAATTAGATAGAACCTCGTGAACGCCCGTAGGAGACGCCAGCGACAATCCATGGAAGAACTACCACCATCGCCACCACCCCGTACCGTATTGTCCTATCCTTCACCAACAGCCGCCGCGGGCGACTTTGCTATTGTCCTACCCACTCTGGTCGACAATGTTACGTTTCACTTCAAGTCGGCCTACCTCAACCACATCAAGCAAGCTCATTTCCACGGTCTGAAGGCTGAGAAGCCACTGGAACGCATTTGTAATTTTCTAGAGCGGTGTGGGATGATCAAAATGAACGACATCACTGATGAGTATCTCCAGATGCGATTCTTCCCATTCTCTCTGGCCGCAAAGGCCAAGGCAGGGCCGGACAACTATTCGAGGAACTCCTTCACTACTTGGGAGTCCCTCAGCTCAGCCTTCCTGAAGAGATTCTTCCTACCTCAGGAGACCGCCAAACTCGGGACCCTTTTGATGAACTTTACTCAAGAGCCTGGTGAGTCTCTCTACGATGCGTGGGAGCGCTACAAGAGCCTCTAGAGAGCGTGCCCACACCATGAGCTACCGCCACATCTACTGACTTATACCTTGTACAATGAAGTCAACAGGGCCACAAGATACATGATCGACAATGCATCTAGTGGCTTGTTCCTCAATAACACTACCGAGGAAGCGGATGCTCTGTTGGCATAGATGGCTGAGAACGCATGCTATTGCGCAGCGATTTGAGGGACATGAAAGGGCCATTAGGAGGGGAGAAAATGAACTACATACTCAAGGCCATCAACATGTTGTCACAAGACATAGTAGAGTTCAAAATCGCCAAACAGTTGAAGTCGGTTAATGAAGTGCAAGCCTCCCCTTCATCATCTGCCATGATTGCCTTAGGATGCGAGATCTGCGGCGACGCCCATGTGTCGTATACATATGGAGCGTATCGCGTGGAGGGAATAATGATAGCTTGAGTTGGAGAGGGATGAGAGGAGATAAACCCAATAAACACCCATGACCATAGAATAGAGAGAGGAGCAAAACTCAATCATCCATGCTTGAATATCTTAATATTAGCCTTGAACTTGAATAATAACAAGGAAGAATAACCAAAATCAACCAAGAACATTAACCTTGAACACCAAATGGGATTGGATATGACCTTGGATAAAGGTAGAACCACCATCAATAGCCTAACACCCCACCATGATTATCATAAAGGAAACATCCACCAAATGATCAATAAAGAGATGACTTGCTAACACCACCATTAACAAATGGATAAAGTAAGAACAAGATTTTGAGAGACGGAAACTAGGGAAACCCTAACAATGCATTAACATATCATTCTTCTACATAATCTGCCTTGAAAAGTGTGTTAGCCAAGTATTTATACTAGGGAAAAAACTGAACAAAACTCAACGTTTAACAGCCGCATAACTCACGCAGAATCAAACCGTCGCGGGCGCGATGGATTTGGTCGCAGGTGTGACCGTCCACTGTCCCGGTCGATCTCTCGTGTACCAAATGCGTCGCGGGCGCGACGATTTCGGTCGCAGGCGCAACCATCTTCTGCCCCCGTCTCCCCTTTGTGTACAGAAGTATGTCGCGGGCGTGACAGTAAGCGTCACAAGCGCGACCATCCACTGCTCCAGGCACCTCTTTGCTGGCCGAGGTGTGTCGCGGGCATGACGAAAGGAGTGAAAGACGTCGTGGGTGCAACTAGACCGACTCGGGCGCGACAGTCTGCTGTCGGTCGGCGCTGCTTCCTCCGTGGACTTCAATGATTCCAGGGTTATACTCGAACCTCGATTCCTCGATGTTTCTCGTCTCGAGACGGCCCGATATGACGTCGAAGCCCACGGGGTTGGTGGGGTAAAACCCGAGCCTCTCCAAGCTCCGCCAATGAATGACTCGCCTAAGCCAGTCCAATGTGACACTCACCACCCCACCCTTTACAAAGGTGTGACGGTTCGTGAAAGAGAGCGGTCGGGTGGATTCCACGCGAGAATTCCGGGTCAGGATTTCCTCCTTCGTGACACTTTTCGCAAACCCGGCTAAGGAAGCTCGGGCCCGAACCTGACACGGTCTAACATGTCAACAAGAAGTGATGGCCAACGAGCAGGCTAATGGTATGTATCTTAACAACCTCTCGTACACCACCCAAACCCCATTCGCCCCCAAGGTAATCCGGTTTACAATCCTTCTGGTTTCTAGTAACATAATCAAAGGAGGCCGCAGAACCCCAACCACAGTCGTCCCCATTACCAGCAAGTCATCTCCCATCAAGCTTCACCTCACCAAACCTCCATATCCCATCAGCCTCTATTCCTGCAGTCTAGCCCTCACCCACCTCCCCAACAATTCACATACGACCTACATTTTGTCCAGACCTACTTAAAGAACCAAGAGCCCTTCGACGCCTCCTAGCTCAAGCATAATGAACAGCTGTTTCAACGTAATGAGCATCTCCTACGACAGAATGAACAGCTCCAAACCAATCAGAAGTTGTTGGAGACCCACGTATATAGCCCAACAATTCGCGCAACTCCAACAGAACCCGAGGGGCCAGTTGAACGCCATCACGCTGCAGAGTGGCACCAAGTTGGAAGGACCGAACCAGGGACAACTGAGGCCGATATAGCAAGAGGAGGTCATTGTGGAGGACCTTGCTTCTGTTGATTGGGGAGGGGGGAGGGGGGAGGGGGGAGAGAAAGTCGGGTCATCCAGGAAAGGGAAGGAAGTGGCTCATGATGAGGAGGCCTGATCCAACAACTGAAGCCCTACACACCGCTTCTCCCATCCCCATCGAGGCAAGCAAGGGTGAAGGAGGATACCAAGTTTAAGAAGTTCCTTAATGTACTTCGCAAACTTCACATCAATATCCCCTTCCTGGACGCTATTGGAGATGTGCCGACTTATAAGAAATTTTTGAAGGATCTCCTAACCAACAAGCGCAGGATAATTGATAATGCCATGATCTCTCTTACCGAGGAATGCAGCGCATTTATTAAGAATAAGCTTCCTCGAAAGCTTGCCGACCCGGGGGCTTCTCCCTTCCATGTTCCATCGGCGACCTAGAGATTAGCCAAGCTGTATGCGATCTTTAGGCTAGAGATTAGCCAAGCTGTATTCGACGCCTAATAGGCGTACTAGAGGATGTCCTGGTCCAGGTCGGCAAGTTTTTCATACCCTGCGATATTGTCGTACTGGAGATAACTGAAGATGCTCATATTCCCATCATCCTGGGAAGACCGTTCCTCGCCACTGCTGGGGCGCTCATCGATGTGAGGAATAGCACGCTCACTCTTCACAATGGAGGGGAGAAAATCGACTTCAGTCTGGAGAAGTCAATGGCCAAGCCCACTATGGGGAATTCTTGCCATGTGGTTGATATTGTAGAGGATTTGGTGGGAGAATATGCTGATTTGTTAAAATCGGGATCCTAACTTAGATCCATGGGGTACTTAAGATCGAAATTAACCCACGTAGGATCGCGGATCGGAATGTAGATAGTAGAATCGCACCGAGGACTTTGGATCATAAAATCGTAGATTGGGATCGAGATTTTAATAACTATGGGTACTCATATATGAAAGGTCAACTGAGGACACTTTGGAGGCAAGCTTGCTTGGGACTTTTCACTTTGAGACATCGGCAAGCGACATTGCCTTCTTCACTTCACTCCTAGACGATGCAACTATCATGAATAAGCCATTTGTCATGGAGTCTTTTCTGGAGTACGCTGAAATCTCCAACATAGACATAGACAGGCTAAGGAGCGACCAATGCCCAAAGTGGATCTCAAACCGCTTCCAACATCTTTGAGGTATGAATTCTTGGGTCCTGACTCTTCCTTTCCTGTGATTGTTAATGCTCAACTTAAGGGCCCTAACCTTGAGAAGTTGTTAAACGTTTTGAAAAAGCACAAGAGGGCCCTTGGTTACAACATCGATGATGCCTTTCCCCCTCCCTTTGCATGCACCAGATTGACTTAGATGAGGGTTTTAAACTCTAGGCAACCCCAAAGGAGGTTAAACCCTAACCTTCAAGAGGTAGCAAAAATTGAGGTGCTTAAACTGTTAAAAGTCAGGATCATTTATCCTATTGCTAATAGTGAGTGGGTAAGTCCGGTCTAGGTAGATTCTAACAAAGGAGGGTTAACTATGGTTAGGAATGAGAAAGACGAGCTGATTAGCACTCGCACCATGACTGGTAGGAGGATGTGCATAGACTACTGGAACTCGAATAAAGATACCTATAAGGACCATTTTCCCCTACCCTTTATTGACCAAATGTTAGAAAGGTTAGTGTGGCATTCTTAATTCTGTTATCTTGATGGTTACTCGAGATTCTTTCAAATCTTGATACACTCGAATGACCAGGAGAAGACTACTTTCACAGGTCCATATGGTACATTTGCCTACCGGCGAATCCCATTTGAACTGTGTAATGCCATTGCACTTTCCAGTGCTGCATGATGGCCATCTTTTCTGATTTCATTGAAAAGACCATAGTGTTTATGGAAGATTTTTCAATCTATGGCACTAGTTTTGAGTCTTATCTGGCCAACGTAGATAGAGTGCTAGCCTGATGTGAAGTGGTCAACCTTATGCTGAACTGGGAGAAGTGTCATTTTATATGGTGGAGTCTAGTGTTGTTTTGGGTCACATCGTCTCTGGTCGGGGCATCGAGGTGGACAAAGCAAAAATCGAGGTCATTCAGCGCCTACCTCCCCCGACTTCGGTCAAAGGGGTGCGTAGTTTTTTGGGACACGACGACTTTTATCGCCTGTTTGTCGAAGACTTTTCCAAAATCGCTCGACCCTTGATTGAGATCCTTTCCAAAGATGCCCCATTCATATTTATTGATGAGTGTCGTGAAGCTTTTAACATGATGAAATAGGCTCTCGTCACTGCCCTCGTTCTTCAACCCGCAGCCTGATCATTGCCATTCAAGATAATGTGCGTTGCCAGCGATTATGCTGTAGGGGCGGTATTAGGACGGACCAAGGATAGGCAACCCCGGGTGATACACTATGCAAGTCACACCCTTGATCAGGCACCCCAAAACTACACCACTATTGAGCAGGAACTTCTTGTCGTTGTTTTTGCCATCGACAAATTCCGACAATATATTTTGTACTTTAAGATCGTCGGTTTCATGGAATTTGACATCGAGCTTAGGGATATGGCGGGATCAAAGAATGTGGTAGCTGACCATTTATCACGCCTCATTGTAGAGTTGGTGGAAGGTCCCATTAATGACACTCTTTAGGATGACCACCTCCTCGCCATCCACACACAGGAGGTCCCTTGGTATGAACTACTTAGTGGCGTGCATCCTACCTCCTAGTCTTTCGTCCCACCAACAAAAGAAATTTATGCATGAGGCACGCTCATTTTACTGGGATGAGCTATATCTATTCAAGTTGGGCAATAACGGGGTCTATAGAAGATGTGTGGACCAAGATGAAGTCCCTTCCATCATCGAGCATTGTCGCGACATGCCTTATGGAGGACATGGCGGTCCCTTCAAGACTGCAGCAAAGATGTTTCAAGCTGGCTATTTTTGGCCAACCCATTTCAAGGATACCTCTGTTTATGTGCATGCCTATGATCGTTGCCAACGATCTGCAAGATCTCTCGCGGCAACGAAGCCCATGCTCGAGTGTGAGCTCTTCGATGTTTGGGCCATAAACTACATGGGACTGTTCCCTTCGTCTCGAGGGAATCAATACATTTTGGTTGCAGTGGGTTATGTCTCTAAGTGGGTCGAGGCCATCACCTCTCCTACATGTGATGCGACAACGGTATCCAAGCTGTTCAAAAGGTGATCTTCCCAAGATTTGGCGTTCCCCGTTAGGTGATCAGTGATAATACTCCCATTTCGTGCACTAGCGCTTCCAAGCCTTACTCACCAAATACAAGATATCACACAAGAGAGGGACTCCATACCACCCTCAAACTAGTGGACAAGTGGAGGTCACTAATAGGGCACTGAAGCAGATCTTGGAAAAGACCGTGAATGCTGCAAGATAAGACTGGGCGGAAAAACTTAATGACGCTCTATAGGCATTTAGGACGACATTCATGACACCGATAGGGACGACGCCGTACCACCTTGTGTTCGAGAAAGCTTTCCATCTGCCTGTGGAATTGGAGTACAAGACCTTCTAGGCCGTTCGCCAGGTAAATTGAGATGCTAAGGCCACGAGAGAGAAGTGGTTACTTCAATTAGAGGAGCTTCAAGAGCTTAGAAGGATGGCGTTTGACAATAAAAAGCTCTACAAGGAACGCACCAAGGCATTCCATGACAAGCGAATCAACTGTCGAGAGTTCCAAGAAGGACAATTGGTTCTACTATTCAGCCCATGTCATCGTCTGTTTCCCAGTAAACTGAAGACTAGGTGGTCCGGGCCATTCACAGTTGTCGAGGTGCATAAATTCGGTGTTTTGGAGCTTCAATGCAAGGATGGAGAGACCTTCAAGGTTAATTGTTCGGTCTCGTTTCGAGCCGAATTTGTTATCATTTATAGGGTGTTTTGCTTGTTTTAGCCCCTTGATTACGTAGTAGCTATGATGAATTTGTGTTTTTATAGGAAAATAAAGAGTTAGAAGGAATATGAAATCGAGGCTTTTTAGAGAATCCTGAATGATTTCCCGAGCCAAGCCGAGCCGAGAAGCAAAGCGGAACCGACCCGGGAACTCTTTCCCCATTTTTGGTGCAAAACAGGGGCGTAATACCCCCTACATCCCTTGTAGCTGGCGCTACAGCCTAAGGAAGGAAGCAGAGGGGAAGGAGGCAGAATGAGGTCACACCCATGACCAGGGTGGTGACACCCGTGGCCTGACTGGTAGCACCCACGACCAACTCTGTGACATCCGCGACGACTGTTGAGCAAATGACGGAGGAAAAGGGCAGAATGAGGTTGCACCCGCGACCGATCGAAATTCTGTGGAAATTACGCGTGCCTGCTGTGATTAATCTTAGGGTTTGGGCTTTGTTTTATTTCCTTCTATAAATACCCAAATAATTCAGCATCATTATCAATTAGTATTAGAATTAGAATCAAGTAGTTAGGAGTAGAATTAGGTTTTATTGCATCTTTCTTGTCTTGTCTTTATCTTTCATTAAGCTTTAATTGTTCTTCAAATTTTCTTTTCTTTCATTGTAATCAACTCTCTCTTTTAATCAATTCAAGCAATTTCCAAGGTCTTGCTCTCTTTAAAGTTTTCATTGTTGATTTGCATTCAAAGCTTTCTAGTGCTAGTTCACCACCAATCCAAGTTTTAGTGAGGGTGAGGCTTAAGAGTCACAAATTCTACTTCAAAGTGAGGATTTGGGGATTCTTAGTAATCCAAATCACAATTGTCTTGTTTGTTCGGTGGGAAATTCGAGTGAAGGATTCGAGATGAAGGATTAGTGAAGATTTAATGCATTAAAGGTATAATTTCTTGTTCTCAATTTCACCATTAGATTAGTTTTTTCATTCATTGCTTTTAATTGCTTTCTGAGTTAGAGATTTACTTTCTTGTTGAAATTAGGTTTATATCGTCTTTTCATGCTTTCTTGATTATTGAACCCATGTTAGATTAGTTTAATTACTTTCATTATTTACTGCTTTCTGCTTTTGAAAACCCCCAACCAAACCAAATTCCCTATTAGCCTAACACCCCATCCCTGTGGACCGACAACCCTAACTTCTAAAAACCACAAAATCTACAATCGAACAATGGCGTTGTTGACGGGGATGGCGTTATTTGGTAGATTAGGTTATTGGTTTGTGTGTAAATAGTTTATTACTTTCTAAATTCCCAAGAAAAATGTAGTTACACAAATTGAAAAACAAATTTTTTAAAAAAAGAGTTATGGCTAGGGTTGCACAATTCGAGCAAGAAACATTTTGGAGATATTTTGCTAGATTACAGGATTATCTTGCTGAATGTGAATCATATGGTGTCTATTATGAAAGATTAGATATCTTGGGTATTGTGTATGAGGGTGTGAATCATGAAATCCGAAATCTCTTCGAACTTTATGGGTTTTCTAATTAAGGAGAAGATGTTGCTTGGGAGTTTCTTGAGTGGTTGTCTAGGGATTCTTATGAATTTAACCATCAAAATGTTATTCATAACTTCCAAACCTCCTTATTATGCACCACCCTCTGGGACCATAGCTGAACAGTCATGTGAATACCCCTTTTATTTTGTGATCAATCTTATGGTAGGGATTATGTGGAAAATTCTTATGATCTTCCCCTGTGTGATGTTGTTGAGTCTCATACTTTGTTCTCACATTGTGGTTTGCCGTACCATGATTCTGATTCTTGTGTCCGAGCTGTAGTGGATGATTTTCGTGCGACGATGACTGAGTGCACGCAAGAATTTTTACGCATGGTTAAAACTAGGGTAGAAACTTTTTCTTCACAAGTGGTTGATTCGATAGTTGAAGTAGATCATTCATCATCTTTGAGTCCTGAAGTGCGTAATGATTCTTCTATGTATGATTATGATGAGGATGATGCCTACTATAATGGACTTCGTTTTGCATGCATCAAGTTTAGGAAATCCTTAGCTCTATGGGGATTGATCCTAAGTGTTTGAACTTGGTTTGTGACGATGATATTTTTGATGGTGATATACCTTTATAAGTCGTTGTTTGCATCCAAGTTTGTGCACGAGAAAGTTAAGGAGTGTATTGTATTCCCCCTCCCGTTAATTTGCATAACCAATCTCCATTTACAAGTTAATGGGAGGATTCATTTGTCATGTCTCAACTTATGGTGCCTAGGAAAGTTGTGTGCATTCCTATAGTCTGTCATTTCACTGACTTTCTAAGGCCTTTGATAAACTGTTGAGAGCACTAACGTTTGCTGATGTGCTATTGAGATTGTGCTCTTATGTTCACCATTCTGAGATGCATGCGAAGATGCATGATTTGTTACAACGGGCATTGAATGGTTCTGACATGGTTACTAGCATCTTGAGGTGAGATGGAGTGGCTGATGCTCCATAGATGGTTTTGTTGTTCTGAAATTTCATTGTTTAGGTATACTCAGTACCCAACCAGGTAATATCCTTCCTTATCTTTCTTTTCCTCTTTTGTTTTCTTTTTGTGTGTTTCTTTTTCTTTTCTTGGTGTGTTTGCTTATCCTTGTTTCTATTCCAATGAGGACATTGTTGGCCTTTTTGTGTGGGAGTGGGGTGGCATGCATGCCGGCTTTTCTCTTTTATGTGTTAGGTGTTTGTATATTTGTCCTTGGGTAGATCACCTAGCCTTTTGATTTTGTTTTTCTTAGTTTTTGCCTAAAGTTTGAAAAATTTTGAGTGAAAAAGGAGGGGAAAAAAAAAGGGGTGAAGAATCTCTAAAGTTTTCGTTTTTCTTTATTTTTTGCTTTGTTTCTAGGATTCTATAGCTAATGCTTCGAAAACTTTCTTAATCTTCTTGAAAGAAACCTGTTTGAGCATTATCGTCCATAGTTCAAGTATTGTCATGACTCATTTGTTTAGATTCCCTTCGTTAAATGCTTAATAAGATTCTTATTTCTTTCACGTTCTTTTTGAAACTGTGAGACTTTAGTAGATCACTTCCGAGCTTGTTGAAGAGATGAAAGTTAATTAAATTGGAATAATTGGTTAATTGTCGGCTAAACCAACAAGGGTCGGTGTGAGTGGGCAGCACTCACACCCTTTAAGCACTTCGTTTGTGTATGGAGAAGCCTGAGTTGGGAGGGTGACCCCTTTTCGAAGGGTCGTTCCAAATCCCGAAAAACCCGACTTAAACCTTGCAAAAATAATGATCATTGAGAAAGTTGGAAATGTTGGTTCACCTACATAGATCGGTGTGAGTAGTGTGGCGCTCACGCCCCTTAAGCACCTTGTATGTGTATGGAAAGGATCTATGTAGGGAGAGTAAACCCCTTTCAGTGCCGTTCAATTCTCGAAAAACCCAACACCAAAAAGAATAGTAATAAATGGGAAAAAACTCAAAAAAGCCTTCGTCTCCGCCTCGCTGAAACAGACCGAACGAGACTTTGGCTCCTCGCTCGTCTCATCCTCGTCTGCTCTCTCTCTCTCTCTCTCTCTCTCTCTCTCTATCTATCTATCTATCTATCTATCTATCTATCTATCTATCTATCTATCTATCTATCTATCTATCTATCTATCTATCTATCTATCTATCTATCTATCTATCTATCTATCTATGCCATCTCTCTCTACGATTTGGATTTGTCTTACTACGATTTTGATCCTCATCACCTGCAACTTCGATCTGTGTTGCTGTGATTTCAATCCTCTCACCTGCGATTTCAATCCTCATCACCAGCAACTTCGATCTGTCTTGCAGCGATTTCGATCCTCATCACCTGCGATTTCGATCCATCATCCTCGGTCCATCATCTGCAATTTTCGGTATTCTTCTGATTTTCTTCAAGGTCCGTTTCATCTGCAATTTTTCGATCTGTCAAATTCATGGGTCTTCGGAGGTCATGAGTAGGTCACCGTTTTTTTTCTCCCTTTTCTTCTTCTTCTCACTGTTTCAACACCCCTTTTTTTCTTTTTCTTGTTGGCAGTTTTTCGTGGATATTTTCCCCCCCAAAGTTTTTTGACAAAAAATTGTTGGGAGGTGCCACACATTTCTAAAAATTGATCGGAAGGGGACCGCATTTTTTTAATGCACTCAAAGGGGACGTTGTTTTCAAACAAATGGATGCCAAGTGATTTTCTGACCAATTAACGTAGGAAATTAGGAAAAGACTTAAAAGCCCTTGATGTGTTAGGTGAAAGGACAATACTACCCTTATGTTTGCCCGCTCAAAATATGCAACTTGACCCTTGTGTTCTTCATACTAAACTATGGTGAGTTTTAGTTAGGTTAAAGATTTTTGGTTTCATTTGTTTAGAACCAGATGAGAGAGATGGGTGTTTGCTAAAATAAATTTAAATTCAATTCAATAGACCCACCAAATTATCACAATAATCACACAGATTTTACAAACCCAACGACAAAATACACCGTAAACAGATCCAGCAAGTCAAAGTGCAACAACAAAAACCAAAAAGCCCCATATTGATTCAAGATCCAAAACTAAAACTATATATATTTTACATTGAATAATAATAAATCGAGGGAGAAACTCAAACTCAAACTCCCATGACGAACCTCATCCAAATCAAAGTGCAGTAACAAAAACACTAAAGCACCCAGATTCAAGATCCCAAACCCACCAAACTATATCTTACAACAACAAAAACCCAGACTTCAAATCTCCGACGAAGCCCATCTCCATGACTGACTGGAAAACCACCGATCTGGAGCAACAAAACCAAACTTCGTCCAGTTTTCCTGTGCCTTCATTTTTCATCCGACATTGCTTTTCATTTTTCATCCCTTCTATAGGAAAGCAATTCCGGGTACTGTCGCTTCTGTTTGGTTTTTTGGGTGTTGGATTTTCCAGTTTTCCTGTGTCTGGGTGCTTCCTGGGCATTAGAGCTGCTGATTTTTGCAGTAATTTTATTGTTACCGTGAGCTTTTGTGCCTTCTCCCTAATGTATGGCAAAGTGAGGGTCAAAGGAAAAGTTTTAGAATTCATGGAGGGTGAATGGGAACCCTTACTTTCAAATGACATGTTTCTGTTTTTTTGAAGGGTGAGCTACCTGGGGTGAGAAAGTAAGGGAGAGAGATGGATGCCTGATGCTTCAGTTGTGAAAGGATAGAAAATTAGGTTGAATGGTAAATTTAAGTTGAATTCAATTGGGTAGTTGGGGAAGTGAAAAGTTCTCTATATAAAGAAGTGAAATGGAGGCAAATAGGGTCAAATTTGACATTTTACATCATAAATTCAAAAAAAATATGAACTCTCACCAATTGTTACCGTTTTCCGGCGTTAACTGCCCGGAAAATCACCTTGCAGCCATTTGTTTGAAAACATCGTCCCCTTTGAGTACATTAAAAAAATGCGGTCCCCTTCCAGTCAGTTTTTAGAAATGTGTGGCACCTCCCAACAATTTTTTGAGTTTTTTGATGCAACTAAACATCAAACCACGTTATACAAATTAGTCAAAGTATGCCAATGATGATGGTTGAATTTGCATAGGTCATCTTTTTTATGTTTTGTATGGTAATTTAGTTAATGTACTGCACAATATTATAATAATATAGTTGCTAATATTGTTACCTATCAATATAATATAATTAATTAAAAAATGGTTCCATAAAACACAAAGCAAATGGTTCATGCACAAAATCATTTTTTTTTTATACAGAGTTTTCCTTGAACCAAATAGAGGAAAAAAACTAAAAGGAAACTAGTTTTTTTTCTTTCAAAGTTTTCCTTGAACCAAACAAGGGAAAAAAAACATAATTGAAAATCACTTTTTTTCCTTGGGACCAAACAAGGGGAAAAAATCACTTTCTACATATTTTTTCCCCCTAACTTCTTTTTCCACCAGATTTTTTTTCCACTCAGTTTTCCACGGTCCAAACGAAGCCGAAGGGTTTTTAGTGATTGCTCTTAATTGCTTTGATTTTTAATTTAATGTTAGTTTTGAATTGTTGTTCTAGAATCATGATAAACCTAGTTTCAACCTATGAGTTTTTGTTTATTACAATTATGAGTAGCTAGGGTTAGGGGGTGATTAGGGCCCCTAATGGAGAATTAGGCATAAATTAGAGGGATTAGGGTGATTAATGAGGTAATTGGGTGTCCTCCCTCTATTTCCGCTCGATGTTGGAGAGTTTTGGTACTGAGAGGTTATGAACTCTCCCCTAATCATCGAGTTGGAGATAGAGGTAGGATTAATTGATTCCTAATCTACTCGAGAAAGGGATTTTGGAATCGATTAGCAAGAATTGTGTCCAAATACTATCAAGGTTCGTCATATGCGAGAGTGATGACAAACTTTGGGTAGTATGCATCGGTTTACAACCCTAGAGGGGGTGATCGATGCTAGCCTATGCATGGGAAGTAAGTATTGATTTACCACCCGAGAGGGGGGAATCGACATTAACTTACCATGCATGCAATTCTCACGCCGGATAACCAAATACTGATCGTTTCTAAAACCACGAAATCCGTGTTTAGTCTTTCATTAGGTTGGCCTGGTATTATCCCTGAGCCCTTATTTCTCCTTATTAGATATAAACCTTACTCAAAACCAATACAAATTCCCTATTCCTGGATCCTCCCTTGAGACCAAAGATTGAACCTGAATATTAGGGTACCAACTCCTCGAGGCGATACGACCGTTGTCCTAGTCCTTAGGGAAATGTTAAACAAATTTTGACGTCGTTGCCGGGGAGTTGCGCCCCCTAGTTTTTTTTTGTTAAGTCTTTGTTAGTTTCCAGTCGGTTCGTCCTAGTCGTAGGTGTAGTGGAGAACCTAGGGTTGTTTGATTTTTGTTGTTCTTTGAGTGCATGCATAGAAGAGATCAACCGTTTTTTCCGATTGATCCCGAGATCGAACGCACAACTAGATAGAACCTCGCGAACGCCCGTAGGAGACGCCATTGACAATCCATGGAAGAACTACCACCGCCGCCGCCACCCGGTACCGTATTGTCCTATGTTTCACCAACAACCGTCGCGAGTGGCTTTGCTATTGTCCTACCCACTCTGGCCGTCAATGTTACGTTTCACTTCAAGCCGGCCTACCTCAACCACATCGAGTAAGCTCAGTTCCACGGTCTGAAGGCTGAGAAGCTGCTGGAACACATCTGTAATTTTCTAGAGCAATGTGGGATGATCAAAATGAACGGCATCACTGATGAGTACCTCTAGATGCGGTTCTTCCTACTCTCTCTGGCCGCGAAGGCCAAGGCAGGGCTGGAATTCTGTCCGAGGAACTCCTTCACTACTTGGGAGTCTCTTAGCTCAGCCTTCCTAAAGAGGTTTTTCCCACCTCAGGAGACCGCCACGCTCAAGACCCTTATAATGAACTTTACTCAAGAGCTTGGGGAGTCTCTCTACGATGCGTGCGAGCTTGAGTCACAGCCGTGAGGCCTCAATCCCAGCTGAAGGTCTCCTAGACGGAACACACCTCACGGCCGTGACCCTCACAAGTCACGCCCGTGAGGTCTGCACGTCTCTTTTTAAGCCAAGGACAGAAGCAGCCTCAAGGTCGTGACACTCACATGTCACGCCGGTGAGGCCATTTGGGCTCATTTTTAGACACTACCCAGGACAAGCCTCACGGCTGTGACACTCACATGTCACGCATGTGAGGTCCAGTGATGGAGACCATCATCAAGAACAGCCAGCAACAGTAGCTTCATCAGCAAAGGAGGCATCCATAGGAGCTTCACCAGCACTTTCAGCAGCAGCACAAGGAGGAGACCATGTTGATTCACTAAACTCAACAGCTAAGGAAGCATTTCTAGCAGAAACAGCAGGCTTCCAAATCCCAGCAAGGACAGCAGGTCATTCAGCATGTCAGCTACCCAGCAGGAGGTTCACAACTTCACCAGCATCTACCAACCCACCAATAGCATCCATCCAAGCTTGTTACACACTTGTGAGACAAGTCTTGGCACCTACAGCCATCCAGCCCATCAGCATTGGTCATTCAGACCAAATTCAGTTCCCAGCAGCAACAGTCCAAGCAGCAATCTTTCTCAATGTCCTACCTGTTGATTGAGGAAGATTCAGCCAAGGTTCCCTATGAGTTTTTTGTTCTTTTCCATGCCATTTTCAAGTCCAAGCCAAGTCCCAACATGTTCGAGCATGGCAACAACAAGTTTCAGATGCCAGAACAAACAATCCCAGCAGGGTTGTTTGTTATCAGTTTTTCCAGAACCTCAGTTCTGAGGCTAAGTCTTTTGTTATCTGTCCATAGAGGTTCTTTTGGTCTTTCCAACTCGATCTTAACCTGTTGAGATTATATCCAGGTTAACTTTGGCGCGGGAATTACCTCAGTAACTTAAACTTTTACCCCCTTAGGCAGGAAAGCCTCTTATTGGTCCATTTTGCCACTCTTTTGGCATTTGGTCCAATCAGGTTTTAGCGAGCATTTTCCTTTTGTTTTCTAAGCAAATATAATCCGGATCATATTAGCTAGCTTAGGATGTAATCATATGTATTTGTTTTAAGCTTTGTAAGTTAGAATTAGTCCAGGGAGATTAGTCAGTTAGCTTATGCTTAAGCAACTGCTAATCAAACTAAGGTAGTCTTTATATTCTGAAGTTTCCAGCAACGAAAGGCATCTCAGTGTTCATTCAATAGTATTCTCGAGTGTCTTAGAACCTCTGTATGTTTGTGAGTAGCAGATAACTCTCAAAGTCTTGGTTAAATCAGCTCCTGTCACTGGATTTTGGCAAGAATCTAGCAAGTGTCAGCTGTGCTTGAATCATCCATGCTCTGGTATATCTGTAGGAGTATGAATGTGAGAGTCCTTTGCCCTTGATTGCAGTTGTGGTGTGTTTGTATCAACTGTAAGCAAGCTTATCTTTTATTTTCCTCGTTGGGTTGTCTTCTATTCCAGCCAATTGTTTCTAATTAGCTATTGTTATTACAGTCATTCTGGTGTGTATGTGAGTTGTATGATGCATTCTAGTTCAATACTCTGATCTTTGTGAGCTAGCATACATCATCCAGACAGCTCCCACCATACATGAGGACAGAATCCAAGTCACGACCGTGACGTCCCTACGTCACGCCCGTGAGCAACCTAAAGTCCACTTCTTGATCCCAGCCAGAGCAAGACTCACAACAGTGACATGCATTGTCACGCCCACGACCCTCGCGGAAAATACATGTCAGGGTTGTGAGATAAGGTGTCACGCCCATGACACTTCATAAGCCTCTTTGACTATCCATCTTCTCTCAACCTCCCTTAGCGTTATTTAAATTTTTTATTTTCATCTTTTTGCAAGTTAATTAGGGGCATTTAGTTAGGTTGCATCCGTTTTCTTAACCCTTTCATTTGCTTTGTCTTTTTGTGGACTGTGCTTAGAGTTTTACACTTTGAAGACCTTCTGGTAAGCTCGTTCCATCCTTCTTTTCTTTTCATTTCTTTCCTTTGTTGTGTACACTTAACCTACTGCATGCATGTTTTTCCTTTTGGTGGTGCGCCCCTGAGTGTGTGTTGGAATCCTTGGATGTTGGAGCCGTGTGGGCTCGGGTCACCACCACTTTTTGTGTTTTTGCTTGTTTTCTTTTGTGTGTTTTTGACCCCTCCGATACTCTTCCCTCACAATGAGGACATTGTGAAGATTAAGTGTGTGAGTGTGTGTGTGTGTGTGTGTTGGGGGGGGGGGGTATTCTTGTTAGGGTAGTAATTTAGTTTTAGGTTTGTTTTCGTTCTTTGTGCTTAGAAAAAAAAAAAGGAGAAAAAACCGAGTGAAAATCCCTAAAAAGTTTTTGTTTTTCTTATTTTAGGAGTAGTTTATGCTTTTCTTTATGCTTTAGCTGTTTAAAAAGCTGAGTTAGTTAGCCAAAACAATCATTATGTACGTGCCAAACCTATTCGTTAGGTGTGTCTTTGTTTTTCGATGCCCTTTTCACCATTGCAAAAGCGGCAACCATACAATAATTCACCTCGAATATGTTTTTCGGAATTTGCTCGGCTTAGACAGTCTTAGTTTTGGTTTTCATGCTTCTCATGCCTTAATAAACCGGCGAAACCAACAAGGGTTGGTGGAAGTGGAAGAAAGTCACACCCCTTTTGGGAGGATAACCCCTTTTCAGAGGGCCGTGTAAATTCCCGAATAACCTGGTACGAAAAATAAAAGAAAAAGAGCTTATGCTTGTTTGTTGGTTCACCTACATGGTTTGGCATGGGTGGATAGTGGCCCCTCGCCCCTTAAGTACTTTGTTTATGTATGGAGAAAAACTACGTTGGGAGAGTAAACCCCTCATGGGTCGCGTTTTATCTCGAAGCATGCCAACTAAAAAAGAGTAATTAAGTGAATAATGTGCGAAATCCCTTTCCTATGTAACCTACGACCCTCTCCAAGCCAAAGGGCGATACCAAATAGCTTGGGGGTGACGTGTAGTGAGTTAATAAGTAAAGTGAGCATAGATGTGTGAATAACCGAGGCTTGACCACCTTTGCCGAGTTTTGACTGAGAATAGACTAGAGAACACTTCCATTGTGCACAAGGAATACGTTAGGCAAGGTTGAAGTGGAAAATCTGAAAAATTAGTCCCACCTGAGTCTAGTGTTATGGTATGTACATACTAACTGCTTTTGATTGATTAACGATGTTGTTTTATTGGCTTTGGTATAACGACAATCATGAACTCTCCTCCTTTCCCCTTTTGTAAAGTTTTGATTTTTTACTTTCCTTCTCCCCTTTTCTTTTTCTTTTTCTTTCAGCGTTTGTGGGTATAGCTTCTACAAACCCTCGTGAGATGAACCTCGTCCACCCGGGCTACCGGTGGGTTTAAAGGGCTTGATGCATATGCTAAATACATCCGCGATCCTGCGAAAATGAGATAGGTGTTTTCGTGTTTTGTTAAGTTAGTTTTTGTTTTGTTTACTAGGGATGTGCAAAAGTCTAAGTGTGTGTGGGGAGGGGGGAGGGGGGAGGGTGTTTTGGCTCGCTTTGAGCCTAAATGTCATTTTCCCTTAGCATTTCCTTGGTTCTGTATGTAAATATTAGTATCTTTTATGTTATTTTCCTTCTTTTGTAGATTTGTTGGCTTTTGGATGCCCATGGAGGCAAAGCGCGCAAAACAAGGCCAAATTAGCGCAAAATGTAGAAAGGCCAATACATCTCGAGAAAAATTGGCCCGAGACGAAGAAGAACCAAGCTTTGATCCTGGGGATAACCAAGAGAACAAGCCTTCAGCAAGGGAGTCACGACCTTGACACATGACCTCACGACTGTGACCCCCATTGTGCTTTGGCAGCTAAAGAAACGGGAAAAAGCATGCTTTGGAAAGAATAAGGGTCACGGCCGTGACACCTCTAAGATCAGGGTTCTTGAAGCAGCCACCTTACGGATGTGACTACCTTTCTTGCAGCTGTGACACTGAAGAAGAGGTGCAGACAGAAGGGACCTCACGACCGTGACATCCACTTTTTGTCACGCACGTGAGGGATGAAGAACCTTTAATCAGGCCTTATGGCCGTCACACCCATTGTCACGGCCATGACATGCAGAGAGCACCTCCCACAAGAAGACACCTCACGGTCGTGACCCCCACTTGTCATGCCCGTGAGGGATGCGAACCCAGCGATGTTCTTCGGATTTCTCAAGGCGTCACGGCCATGATGACTTGTGTCTTGCCCGTGACGACCTTGTTCTGTCGATTATTTTCCGTCAAAACGATTCCGTTTTGGCCAATTTTCTCCCAACTATATAATATAAATTCCCTAATTTCGGCAGTACACTTGTACTTTCTAGGTTTTATATTTTATGCTTTTGAGTTTTTGTTCTCTTTTAATGATAGATTAGTGTTGTTAATCTCTTTCTCATCAAAGTTGATGCAATTTACTGCCGATTTCTAAAGTTCTTCATTGCAATCTAAATTCTTTGCATTGTTCTTCCTCTCCAAACCCTAATAGTGAGTATTTTTATCCTTCTTCTCGGATTTCATCCTTTGATTATTGTTTTTGTTTTAGTGATTGTTCTAAATTTCTTTGGTTATTAATTTTATGTTAGTTTTGGATTGTTGTTACGTTCCAGAATCATGATATACCTAGTTTCAACCTATGAGTTTTTGTTTATTACAACTATGAGTAGCTAAGAACCTTTGAGTTAGGGGGTGATTAGGGCCCCTAATGGAGGAGTAGACATAGATTTGTGGGATTAGGAAAATTAATGAGGTAATTGTTTGTCCTCCCTCTGCTTCTGCTCAGTGTTGGAGAGATTTGGTGCCAAGAGGTTATGAACTCTCCCCCAAACATTAAGTGGGAGATAGAGGTAGATTAATTGATTTCTAATCCACTCGAGAGAGGGATTTTTGAATCGATTAGCTAGAATTGCGTTCGAATACTATCAAGGTCCGTCATATGCGAGAGTGACGATGGACTTTGGGAAATATGCATCGATTTACCACCCGAGAGGGGAAATCGATGCTAGCCTATGCATGTGAAGCAAGTATCGATTTACAACCCGAGAGGAGGGGGCGGAATTGACATTAACTTACCATGCATGCAATTCTCATGTCTGATAACCGAATATTGATCATTCCTAAAACCACGAAATCCGTGTCAGTCTTTCACTAGGTTGGCCCGGTATTACCATCAAGCCCTCATCTATTAACTATATTAAAACAAAACCCCCCCTCAACAAGATCTTGCCATGTCTCAATCCAAAATTAATGCTATATAAGAGTTTTATTTTATTAACAAAGCAATTATTGTATTATGTTAGTAAACAATATTAGACTGGTGAAACAATTAAATTTAATGCAACAATTATATTACTAAATAATAAAATATGGGATAAGAGAGAGGGGTAGAGAGCCAAAAAGAGAAAGAGAAAGATGGTACTCCCGAATGTCATGAAAGTTAATGCAAAAAATGATGAATTATGAAATGAGATTTTGGGGGAATTTCAATGAATGTGGTAGGTAGTGCGACGGGTGTAACCCTTCAATGTAAGGCCACACAAAAAAAAAGGCCACCAAATTTTTTTACGAGTGGTCTAACATTAATACACAATCAATTATGTTTAATAAACATTTTGACAGTTGTAATTGTAAGAGCAAGAAATCAATGACGACTTTCTAAATTAGAAGTAATTATATAGTGTCCATTCATTTTATTTATAGCCGATATCAAATACTCCATCCTTATCTGCTTAGGGGAAGTAGTATTAAGTAGAAATTTCACACCAATCGAAATTTGGAAATTGAGTGAATTTGACAGACAATATTCAAATGTCTGTTCAAGTCATTACTTTGTCCAACAGGGAGTTTGTGCATGGCATTGTTCTTTATCATCATTGCAACGAGTTTGAGTTGCATCTTTTTGGATAATCTCCTAAAATTTAAGCTTTTAGATATTCTACTATAATCTTTTTCACCAATCGCAACAAATATTTTATTATAATTAATCATTAATTTAGTGATTATTTTAATGAAGGATATTTATGAGTATATTATATGGTATTTACCATTAATCTTCCCCTTCTTATTGTAATTGAGAATGTTTGTATTGACAAGTTTACGGGCAATAACATGTATATTGTTTCTAACTAAAGGATTTAAAGGTATATTGTCAAACACAAAGGGTCATCCTTCTTTAACCATGACCAATTTGTTTTGTTATTATAACTTTTTTTAGGATATAATGTTAGTGAGGTGTAATAATATATTAGCACAAATCGAAACTCCATCATCATAACTAGACCTGACAGTTTCTGACTCGACCCGAACCCGCCTGAATTTTTTGGGTTTTGAACACGATTTTCTCAACTAAACCCGAAGTATACCGAACCCGAAAATTAGCGGGTCAAACCCGACCTATTCGTTTGACCTGAAAAATTAATTTTTTATGTTCAACTTTATTAAAATTTGTGATTTTTCTTTGTAAGTTTTAACGTTAAACTATAAGCGTAACTTATTTATTTGTTATTTCTCTAATTTAAGTTAAAATAGTTACAATAATTTATCGTTACTAGAATATAATTATATTTTATTATGTGTATTGTACAAAAAGTAGTATTTAGAGACCATTTTTTAAAAAGAAAAACAAAAAAAGGTCACAATCATAACCCGTTGGGTAGACCCGAAACCGAAATACACCGCATGTATTTACTCGAATCTGAAATACACTCGACCGGTATTTACTTGAACCCGATATACGACCGACCCGAAACTCGCCCGCCCTTCCGAATTGAAAGGTCTAATCATAACTTTGATACATTATACATTTTAGTATCATTAAAATTAAAAAAAAAATGATTACAATGTACATAATTTGGTATAATAATTACAATAAATTATTTTAGCTATTGTACTGATTACAAGATTTAAATAAAATTTATATTTTTTATCCTAGAAATATTAAATTGTAGTATGTTGTCTACTCTTCATCAGTCTATTTGTTTAAGACTTAACAGAGATGGAAGATATTTCATCCTTGGAAGAAAATAGAGCAGGACTCTTTCAAAGAAAGCAATCCAAGACTATTTTTTAGAAGAATTGCTATAAAAAGGCTTGAATTATCATGGTTGAGGTTTTTTTTTTTTGGAAATAACAAATTATTTTCTAATGTGTGATGATGTTCTCTACTCACAGACGATTTCGGACACGTCGATAGTATTCCATTGATTATACTCCCATATTGAGAGAGAGTACTGAAGTGGCACTAGAAACTTAAATGAAGTCAATGATGATATAAGGTTAGTTAGTGGCATAAACTACGTACTTAATATTATCTTAATTATTCTTTGAATATGATTATTTAATGAATTTTAGATTAGAAGAACATGACATCTTAATTTTAAATTTTGTTATGGTTCGTAGCTAATGTTACTTTTTTCAACTTCAATTGGATAAACAAGACATTTTACAATCAAATATCTAATAATATTGCAACCTTATAATTAAATTAAAGTAGGAGTCACCTAATATATTTTCAATAATTTTCAAACGTTGTATGTCTGTGTTTTTAACATGAATTCCATACAGTAACACATAGTTTGAAACTTTTATAATTCAATTATATTTGGTTATAATTATGTTAGCTTTTACACTAATATTGGTTAAATTATTTTTAAAAAAAAGGTACGTGTTAATGTTCAACTACTTTTAAAAAGGTTATAAAAGGTAGTAAATTGCAATTATTTTTAAATTATTATAAATTTGTAAAAGCTGTATTAATGACAAATAATTAAAAACAATATCAGTTAAGTACATGAAAATTTTAAATTGACATAATGTATTTTGTTTTTACAATGGGATCACACTAGAATATTACATAATGTTTTTTTTTAACTGACATAATGCATTTTAATGAGGGTATTCTTGATAGTATATAAATAATTTTTGTAATTTTTTCTTTTTGTTTTGGAATTTGAGGATTATGCCAAGTATTATATTTGGAACTTTCAACCAAACAATGTAATAATAAGTAAGCATTCCTAATATTATTATTAAGTGTGATAAATGAGTCTTGTCCCAAGATATTTTTTATGTGTCTTAACCTTTATCAAATTGATATTTCTTATTATTTTTGACATTATTTTCTTAATAGTAAGTATTAATTATTAATTATAAGAAGCATGGGATGTATAGGCAGTGTCAATGAGCACAGAACATACCATAATCGAATCAACCCCTTTCGTTGAGCTTATTTTAAGCATTTTTTTAAATGTAAAAAATAATGGATATATGCGATATTATAGTTATAGAATTCAATCATATCATCTAATTTCATTTTTTCATTTAATAATATAATTTTAATGATAGTACAAGACACTTAAAAGTGTTTTGTCCCAATACTCATATCATTTTTTAATTATTAAGATAAATGTTAACAAACACACCAGGGGTGATGGCTAAAGTGCATCAAATATAGGTATCTCCTAAGATCATAAACAACTACCTATTTATTACCTATTAATTAATAATTAATATTTGACAACCTCAACTTTTTCATTAGTTACTGCTTTAATAATTACTCCCTCCTTTCCATATTATCCGTCACTTTAAGTAACTTTCTGTTTTCCCACAATATCTGTCACTTTATAATTTCAACAGCACATTAATTACTAATTTATCAAATTAACCTTATTAGTTACATCTTTTTCTTCCATTTTTCCTTTTTATTCACCTTTTCTGTTTTTTATTCACCATTTTATTCAACATTTTCACATTTTCAATGGGTAAATTAATGCAGATTGGAGGTTTTTTCGGTATTCTTAATCATGTCTAAAGTGACAAATAATATGGGAAGTAGGGAGTACTGGTTTTTTCAATAAAATAATCAATGTTTTCAAATATTAATAAAGTTTAGTCTTTTTCTAATATTTAATTCTCTTTTATACTTTACCAATTATTTTAGTCTTTTAATATTCGTTTTAGTTTCAAATATTTATTAAAATTGTTATGCAAATTATTGTTATAAGTTATGATTAGATTTTTTTTTTAACAAGGTAAGTGAGAGAAGTGGTTATGAATTTCTTCTCACAAGAAATCTACCCACTCTATCTTCATACAAGAGGTTGTTGCATTCCCTATCATCTATCTACTCCCAAATTTCAGCTGCTGGCACATTATGACCTTTTTTTTGAAAGCCAGTCAGCTGCTCTATTCGCTTCTCTATAAACATGGGAAAGATTACTCCAGGTGAGTCGAGAAAGGAGGTAGCGGATCTCATCAACCAAGATTCGTATCTGCCAAGGAGTTGCAAAGTTACCAAGGATGGCTTGTATTACGACCAGATTGTCACCTTCAATGAATATATTGAAATAGCCTGAACCTGTCGCTGCTATTAATCCATCTCAAAGAGCTCTTGCTTCTGCTACAATGATTGGAGAATCTCCATAGTTTTTTGCACCAGCCTTGATCAATATGCCCCTCCAATCTCTAAGAAGAAATCCTCCAGCAGCCGAGTTCTGGATGCAGGAACCATCAAAATTAAGTTTGATGCTTCCTATGGGGGGTGCCTGCCATTTCACAATTTTGTTTATAGACAGCCCCTTCTTTGTTTTGTACCTAGCCTCCAATCCATTCAACTCTAGTGAGTTCCTGATTTTCCATTCCGCAACTTGCCTTTTTTCTTGGATAAGATTACCTAAAGGATAGTGAATAATGTTTCGGAAAACTGTATCATTTCTACTTTTCCATAATATCCACAGAAGGAATATGCCTCGGAGCACAAACGACGTGTGGCAGCAGTGTTTTTTCCGATCAATTTTTGTTTTATAAAAATATATTTATAAATGTTAATATTATTATTTATTTATAATATGTTATTATTATAATATTTTAATTATTATTTTAATATTATTATTAAGTTAATTAATGTTGTTAATATTATTATTATGTTAATTAATATTATTATTATAATATGTTAATTATAAGTGTTGTTATTATTATTATTATTATATGTTAATTATTATTTATAATATTATTATTAAGTTAATTATTATTGTTAATATTAGGAAAATTGGAATCTAATAAATTAAACTTTATGTCCATTTTGATATAACAAACCAAACTTAACTTTTTGCTAATGGCAAAGTGTACTTAACATAATATTTTTCTTAGTGAACCTCCACCAATTTCCGGTTACCAGAAAAATGACATGGAGGTTTTTTTTTTGCTGATGTGGAGTGTCTTATAGGCAAAAAATAAAAGGAAAATGAAGATGACTTCCTCTTCCTTTTCTCCTAGTCAAGCTTGGTTCTGAGCCTCACATTTTCTTCATTCAGACGCTCAAAGTTCTGACTCTCATCCCTCAATATCTGTAATTCATTTCCCATTCTTGTCACTTCAGACAACAGTTGTTCGAGTCTTTCTTCCAACACATTGTTCATTTCAATTAGGTTCATTTCAATCAACAAAAACACCTCCATGTCATTTTTTCCGGTAACCGGAAATTGGTGGAGGTTCACTAAGAAAAATATTATGTTAAGTATAGTTTGTCATTAACAAAAAGTTAAGTTTGGTTTGTTATATCAAAATGGACATAAAGTTTGGTTTATTAGATTCCAATTTTCCTTAATATTATTATTATGTTAATTAATATTATTAATTTTATTATAATATGTCGATTATAAGTGTTGCTATTATTATTATAATATTTTAATTATTATTATTAATATTATTATTATCTTAATTATTATTATGTTAATTATGTTAATTATTATTGTTAATATTATTATAATATGTTAGTTATAATTGTTGATAATTATTATGAATATTTTAATTATAATTGTTGTTATGTTAATTAGAATTATTATGGTCATTAATGCTACAAACAATGTTATTATTATTCATATTATTTGTATGTTAATCATTATTGTTAATGCTATTATTATTATTATTATTATTAATTATTAGGAATAATTAGTATCCCAGTTATTATTAGTATTATAATTGTGTTGTATTGTTTGTAGGTTTATTTGGAGGACTTTGGTGGGGATGGCGTTGATTATTCAACGTATTTTGTAACGCAAAATGTTTTTGAGAGTATAGAAGCAGTGCAAGATTAGGCCAATGGAATAGCTGCGGGAATCGGATTTAGGTTTGTACGGTCTTCGTACAAGAGAAAAGATGCAGAGAGTCCGTTAAGGTGTTATTGGAAGTGTTGGAGGTACGTAAATATCGTGGGAAACTGAATGATCTCGATGATGCGACTCGTCGGAGTACGTCGACGAAGGCGTGCCAATGTAAGTTCGTCATTGTTGCGTGGACTCGCAATGAAACGGAATGGCGAGTTCGTGTTTGCGACGGTGACCAGGGGAAGCACAATCATGGCTTCATCGTGTACGAGGAAGGGCATCGTCACGGACACCCGTTAACTTCTGAAATGAAAGAACATGTCCGTGATATGACCAACACGGGGTGCACACCGGCCACGATACAAAGATCGCTGAAGATTAAGTTCCCTGCCTCTAAGATAAACATGAAGCAAGTATACAACGAGCGGGCAAAGATGCGCACCGAAGAAATGGATGGTAGGACGCATGCCCAACATTGTCTGTACATGGCGAAAGTCAGCGGGTACGTCTCATTTGTTGATTATGATGATGATGGCGCGAGCTTTGTCAGGTTTTTTTTATGTCACCTTACTCGTTGAAGTTGCTACGTACGTACCCGCATGTCATTCTCATTGACACTACGTACAAGACAAACAAGGCAAAGTGGCCTTTATGTGAGCTGGTAGGTGTGACACCGACAAACCGCAACTTCCAGATTGCTTACTCGTTCATGCGGGACGAGAAGATGGAATCATATGAGTCGCTGATGTGGAGGATGCATGAATTGTTGGGTCCTGATGTTATTCCATCCGTGTTTGTGACGGACAAGCAGGATGTGTTGTTGGGTGCTATTGCCAAGGTTTACCCAAACGTGCACCAACTGTTGTGCGTGTGGCATATTGGGAATGATGTGGAGAACAAAGTAAACATCCTTACTGGGGGCAAGAAGCTTGGACTCGGGCTTCATTTCAGACATCATTTCTGGAACGACATTGTACATGCGAAGACTATTGGAGAGTTCAACAGGAAGTGGAACGACGTCGTTACCGCGTGGATCGGGCGAAACATTAAGATAGTTGAGTATCTTACTGGGACTTGGCTGAATCATAAGGAAAAATTTGTTTGTGCTTTTACCAACAATGTCCCTCACATGGGGAACACGACGACTTCTAGAGTTGAGAGCCAGCATTCTACACTGAAGTATTATATCGGCAGTTCTAGAGGCACCTTCGATCGTGTGTTTGCGAAGATTCACCAACACTTGGTAAATCAACATACTGAGATTAAGAGGGAGCTTGAACAGTCTAGGAGCACGCACAAGAATTTTGGTAATTGTCATTTCGTCAAGAATTTGCACGGGCGTGTATCTCATCACGCATTGGACATGTTGTCGTTGGAGCTCAATAGGATGCTGGCGATGAGGTATGACGGAGGCTGCGACTTGTGCGATCATCGGGTGTCGAGAACCCATCTTCTCCCGTGCGCGTGTTCTATGATGGAAATTTTCGAAACGGGAGGGCCAATTCAGCTTACACGGATAAACATGTTTTGGAGACAACTAACAGTAATTGGCGATGGTGAAACTCCTTGCTCAAATGATGTTCCATCAGGTACGGACTTGGAAGAATTTGAGAAACTCATTAAACTGGTTCGCGAGAGTGATCCAGCAGTTGTACGACGCGTAACCCAGGTCCTCCATGGAGAGTTGAATCCCGACAGTCAAGATATTCCTGATCCGCAGACAAGCCCCCCACGCCCCGGGAGACCAAAGACATCAAGATCCACGCGACGCAACCCCAGTGCGTTTGAGTACGGCCGAACAACGGGTCGGGGTAGCAAGACTACAACGAACTCCTCGAGGAAAAAGGGAACCAGTTCTTCATCAGTCGGGATGGGTTCAACAGGTGTGGATTTCTTTATCTTTATAGCCGATGTTAACCATATGTTTAGGGCTTTCAAAATGACTATATATTGTTGCTTATAACTTAAGTTAATCTCATGCGCAGGTATCCCCCGGATGTGTGAAGATCTGTTCCCGTTCGAAAACGCTTTGCCACATTTCATTCTACCATACATCGTTGGATGGATGGATGTTGGCGCTGATGGCAACTGCGGGTTTAGATGCATAGCCGAGGCAGGTTACGGGGATGAGAAATTGTGGCCAACTACTAGGAGGTCAATGAGCATTGAGTTGCAGGCGAGTGAAAATGCATATATGAAGGCGTTTTTAAATAGCAAGGAGATGTTCCTTGAATCCTTCACATGGATAGGTGGTCACTTGGTTGCGGAAGCCCTGTACGAACATTGGATGTCGGCTCCAAATTATTTATTTCCAACTGCGACACTGATGAACATTATGTGGATCTTCTTGTCTACACCTCCTTGTCCACGAGAGCAGACAACTGAGCTATGCATATCAGTATTACCCATACGAGGAGGACCTAGACTTAGGGCACCTACCAAAGTTCAGGGAATAGTGCGAACAAACAACCACTTCATGCTTATTCATTTACGGGATGACTACCCTCTACCGCCGATTCATGTTGGATGGCGAGCAGCTAAAGACGTAACTGTTGAAGGTTGGGATGAGCCTTTCAAGGCTCGTATTAATATATGGCAAGCTATTAGGGCCGCTCAATGCCGGTGATGGTTGTAGTTGTACGCTTATGTATTTATGAATGTGTAATTATATTTATATGGAAACTCGTGCAGTAAATTGGAAATCGTAAAACACTGCACAAATTAACACAAATTACCATGGAAACGCAATGTCAAGGGCAATACAAAATCAGTTCAATTAGTAAATACGGCAACCACTAAGTTTAGGGTACATCCACAACAATGAAATTGAAAAACACACTCTACTCCTCCTGCTCATCATCTTGCTGCTCGGGGACCTCGATATGCATCTGACGGCACCAACGCTCGTGCAAGTCGACCATCTCATCATACCACCCACGATTAATTGTCGCTATCTCATCGTTCGGTTGGAACTGATGCCTCCCTCGCTGCACTAGTGAGGCCCAGTCATAGGCCCACTTTTATAAAAATAAAACACAAAATAATGCGGTCAGACCAATCATGATATCCACCATCCCATAAACAAATCAGTTAAACAAAATATTAATGAGGATTTTAGGGTACCTGTTCGAGTGTCAGATGATCATCACTGTCGATTGGCTGGCAGAGGAGGTGTTTATCAAAAATTTGTGTGAATGTGCCGCAAACTAATCGTTGTAAGCAACATCCGCTTCCCACGGCACATGTTTTGTGCGTGGCACATCATTCACTGACATTTTGTTGTTTATTGGAAACCCCGCCCAGTCAGCGTTGACGTTAGACTCCGCAAATGCCACTTTGTATGGCCACATCGCCGGTCGTTCAACGCTCTTCGGTGAAACCAATCTGCGTGGGATATGCTGTAGGTGCCCTAACTGACGGATGACGCGATTAGGCATGTAAAGCTCAGTGTAGTCGTATGCACGAATGGCGCCCGCGTACAAAGTCCTTTTGCATGACTTGTATGGGGCAGGTCCGTATGGGGCCCAACTCACACGATCCGGTGTCAACGCATCCAACGAGGCACTCAACGCTTGGAGGCGCTGTTCCGAACTCGGCAGGCGGTTGGGGAACCACCTGCTTGCGTGAGGCTTAGTAACCGGTCACTCCCAATGTGGCCTAAAATCAGGAAAGTATTCATAGATCCAGGCCTGCAAAAGGGTCAAACACCCAGCCATCTTGGCTGTCCCGGGCTTGCTCGCCATCCCTAACTGCCGATAAAGGAACGCCAAGGTCACCGTACCCCAAGCAATGCGGTCAACGATAACGTCAGTGCTAGGCCACGGATGCGGCCTAACTCTATCCCTCGATTTGTCAACGAGGATAGTGTTTCCCAACATACTCAACAACCATGCCCTTATCCTATGGGGAATGGGAAAACTGGTCGATGTACAAATCATCCTAAACTCGACGTCAACTATGGCACCCTTATCATAAATGTTCGAGGCCTTCAGCTCCGCCATTCCTTTATCAAAAATTTCGAGCACGTACTGGTTAACCACTTCCCGAGGAAGACCTTCAGGCATCAGGTCATCAACTGCAATACCCAATATATGTTGCACATCATGCAACATGATTGTCATTTCACTGAAGGGAAGGTGAAATGAGTTTGTGTCGGGTTGCCACCTCTCAACGAACGCCGAGATCAACGTCATGTCGATGTGGTCATACATCAAGTCAACCAAATGGGTGATTTGGATCCTTGCTAGTCCAGCCTGGCATGCGGGATCCATCGTGGACCTCATTGACCTCAACGCCATCAACGCATTCTTCTTCGTCACGCAGTCAAGAACAACATGGGGCGAACGCTCGTGACCCTCCCATATTACCCGAGCAATGTGACCTCCAAAGCTCGGTATAATGGAACCAATTGCAGGGCCCCCGGGCACGTTGCCATCAATCTTCCAATCGTTGTCACCGCTCCGCCTCCTCTTACTATATGCGCATGGACCCGGCATCACGATGAGTAGAACCGCTTCCCCATCTGCCGAATTGGGGCAAACTTCCCCGTTGCATCCCTCATCGGCATGAAACACGCTGGCTGAAACCAGCCCACGAGTGGCGCGCGATCAAGTCGGGATCATCTGCGTCTCGGGCTCCCTTGTCTCATCGTCCCTCGATGTCTCTGTGTCGGTTGACTCATCCATGACTTGGTTGAGATGGTCAACGAAATCTCGCGTGGCCTGACTAGCTCCCCGTGTCCTCGGGCTGGCCACCTGCATCATCATGTACACTGACACCCATACCTCAACCGGCACAGCGTGTTGACGCAATCACATTACGTCTGTGGGGGTCCCCAGAATTACTCCCTCTCCAACCAGTGGGAAGCTGATTCGACCGTTCCAGATACCCTCCACCCTTGCCCTTGCCCTTGCCCTTGCCTACCATTTTAGATCACTTGCAAAATAAAAACATATAACATAATAATATTATCGAAGCCATACGTTATGAACCCTATAACATAATAATAATAATAATAATCATATTATCGAAATCATCCAGACTCAACACTTTGTTATCGCATTTATAACTAAGTCGTGTCGTGAGGCAAGAGGATCCTGTTGTTGTCCAAGGAGAGTGTGTTTGTTAACTGTTAATCTATGGCTGAAAAAGACTTTCATGAGCCGCACCGACTTCTCCTTTATTTGTTTGGTTCCCAAAAAGTAGCGCAATGTCAGCAGTGAAATTGCGCGAGGTCTATAGTGCTTTGGGAGTTAGAAGCGTCTCAAATTCGGTACAATGCAGTGTTTCCATTGGGCAGTCTGGTGGGCAGCAAGACAAGGTGGGTCTGAAAGAGAAGCTCATAGTAAAAGGCCTAATAGAAATCGTGTTGGGCTTTCTTGCATGTAGGATTCATAAGTCCATCAAAGCATTGAATTAGCAACATCGTGCCTTACTTTGATAGACCTATGAATCCTACATGCAAGAAAGCCCAACACGATTTCTATTAGGCCCTTTACTACGAGCATCTCTTTTAAACCCACCTCGTCTTGCTGCCCGCTAGGCTTCACAATGGAAACACTGCACTGTACCGAATCTTAGACGCTTCTAACTCCCAAAGCACTATAGACCCCGCGGAATTTCACTGCTGACATTGCGCTACTTTATTGGGAACCAAACAAATAAAGCAGAGTCGATGCGGCTCATGAAAGTCCTTTTCAGCCATACATTATCAGGTAACAACACACACTCTCCTTGCACACTAACAAGACCCAAAAACTCAACATCTTTTTATGACACATACAACTAACATACTAGAATTATGCCTTAACATACTTACTACCCTAAACTACCATCACAAATAACCTATTTACTTACGTAGCAACTGGTTGTTGAGCACTTAAGTTATTAAATGGATGTGACATAACTAGTTATGTCTTCATTTGGAGTTATGAGTATATAAGTTAGCAATTAAGTTGGATTAGGAATAAATTACCCATATGTAACGCCCCGACCCCTCCCGGGCCGCGGACATTACCGATAACTGCTTCAAGGATTGCTGACTGGCCCCACAAATCACCACGGGTCTTTCCAGCGTGCTTCGTCCTCGCTCACACGCTGCCTGGGAAAACTTCCCAGGAGGTCACCCATCCTTTGACTACTCCCAGCCAAGCACGCTTAATTGAGGAGATCCCAACGGATGAGCTACCATAAAAGAAGGTGCACCTTGGTGATATATGTAGTCATTTCAATCCTTTTAAGCCACACTTTAACCACATATCCGGGGTATTACAGTCACCCCCACTTAAGCGCATAACGTCCTCGTTGTGCCACAGTACACTCCAGAATCTTTGCCCCGCTAGGTGACTGCCCATGGCTCTCCCGTCCACTGGCGCAGCTCATGGTCGCGGGTCGGCTCTGATACCATCTATAACGCCCCGACCCCTCCCGGGCCGCGGACATTACCGATAACCGCTTTAAGGATCGCTGACTGACCCCACAAATCACCACGAGTTTTTCCAGCGTGCTTCGTCCTCGCTCACACGCTGCCTGGGAAAACATCCCAAGAGGTCACCCATCCTTTGACTACTCCCAGCCAAGTACGCTTAACTGAGGAGTTCCCAACGGATGAGCTACCATAAAAGAAGGTGCATCTTGGTGATATAAGTAGTCATTTCAATCCTTTTAAGCCACACTTTAACCACATATCCGGGGTATTACACCATACCTACTTTAAATGCCAACTCACTTACTAATAACAACCAAAATCATCTAAACTCAACATCCATTTAACACAACTACATATAAACTACTCGGAATACCCTAAACCCTAAACCCTAACCATAAACCCTAAAATATTCCTAATTTCTTGAACGTACGTACACTAAACAATTTTTTCACATACACTACACTAACTCATACTGATCTATGCATACTCATAATAAACAAACACATTTTTAAGACACTAAATTATACAAATTCTATTAATGTCAATAACAATCCTATTATTTATTATTAATAAAAAGCAACAAATCTACAATGATATATTGAATTATTATTAATATTATTATTATTATTATTATTATTGACAATAATAATTACAATTTTTTATAAACAATTAACCATATAAATAGACACAGAATTAATGTACAAATAACACACTTTCAATAATATAATCAAAATAAACACATAATAATTACTATTATTAACGCATGCTTAACAATAACAGTAATTAATTAAATTTTTAATATTAACGATAATAAACATATAATAATTATTATTACAAATCACTAACAATGCATTAATAATAACCATATTAATATATATTTACTAACAATAATATTAATAATAACAATATTAATATTTATTTACTAACAATAATATTAATAATAACAATATTAATATTTATTTACTAACAATAATATTAATAACAACAATATTAATTTTATATTTTTATTTAAAAAAAATTAAAAAAATCGACCGGCCGCGCGCTATTATTCGCGACGGTGCGGCCACGCAAGCATACGGCAAGCCGCAACGACCCACAACTTGCCGTGCGTTCTGCGCGGCAGCTGTGCCGCACCATTTTTTTTCGTTTTTCGTCTAATTTTCAAAATTTAAAACACAAAACCACAAATTCAAAACACAAATTCGAAACATACCTCAAATTCTTCGATTCGTAGCGTGGAAAACCTGGGATGACGGTGGTTTGTGGTGATCGTTGGTTGAGAGTGTTTTCTAGAGAGATAAACTAGAGAGAAGGTGGAGAGTGAAGGTTATGAGGTTCAAGGGCAGGGTTGGAAATATTATGCGAAAGGTGGGCGACAATAGTAAAAAGTGGGGCGAGGTTAAGCAAGCTGGCTTTGCAAATGGACAATCCCAAAATGCATGATGTAAAACCCCGAAAAATTCGAATATGTTGATCGTGACGTCGTTAATTGATTTAGTTGACTCCGTTAAATATTGAGATTTTTATTGGCGGTTATTTCTTCTAACACTTGAGCTCGTAGAACCGTTGAGAGACTAACCAGATATTTTAGTAATTTTTATATGCATAGGAATAGGGGTATTTTGGTGATTTACATGTTAATATTTGATGAATATATGGTTAGCTTTAATTAATTTTGTGGCTATTTTTTAGTATTAATATTATGAGTATAATTTAAGAAAATAAAATTTTCATTATTATTCCCTACGTGTATGTTTAGTAGGTGGTTGTTAATTATTTTCTTTCAAAATTTTCTTAATTACTTTATAATTAGTATATTATAGTTTAATAAACTTAAAGTTCCAAACCCTAATCCCTCCCACTCCTCTCTCTCCCGTTCCTCTCTCTGAGTAACCGTCAGCCACCACCGACCACCGCCTGTAATTGCCGCCACCTCCGCCTCGCCGCCAATCAGCCCCGAGCAACCGCCCGACCACCGCTACAACCACCGCTCGTGTTCTTCCTCTCTCTATTCCTCCTCCTTCATTATTCTCTCACACCCTCGGGTTTCTCCACCGTGCGCCACCGCCGCCGCTTCCCAGCCGTCGCCGTCACTCCCAACCGCCAGAAGACCGCCGCGATACCCCACAACCACCGCACGATCGTCGCTACCGTCGGAGCCACCGTCCGCTGCTGCTGCTGTTGCTGTCGTGATTCGCTGTCGCTCCGGCCAACGCGGCGACTCCCGACGACTCCGACCACCGCGATCGCCGACGACGCACCACCAACCGACGCACCCGCTACCGACGACATCACCGGAGCCCTGACCGCCGCCCGTTCTGTCGTTTTTGCCCAGCTTGCGTTAACCCTTAACCTATCCTTTTTCTTACTTTGTTTTGCATCTGTTTTGGGCTTAGTGTTAGGATACTATTATTGAATGATAATCTGAGTTTTTTTAATGTTATATTAATTACATGCTTAGGGTTAATACTTTACTTAGTTTACTTTAAGTGTGTGTTTTGGTGTCGAAGTAGAATTCTGTGAATTTTTATGTATGCAAATTATGGTTAGTTTAGGTGAATTGTAATTTAGAGTAGTTTAGGGGAAACAATATTTGAATTACGTAATAAGTAATAGGTGGTGAGGTTCTGTTTTAGCATAATTTTATGATCATATGTTCTTACTGGTTACTCGTATGTACGAATCGATAAATATTGTATGTGGTGAATGTTTTGTTTGAGAGATGGTATTGTATTAGATTGCATGATTTAGGTCTTGCTAAAGTTGTTAATTTGATTTTTTCATGTGTTATAATAGAGTATGGATACATATGTTTGAGTTTTAAATGGAGTTGCATTTTAATTCTCAAATTATTTGACAATTTCAAGTTTTAAATTTTGATTCTATTTATTTTGAGAGCTATACGTGTTATTATTATATTATAATTTTTTAAACAGAGTATTTATAAACTTTCTTTGTTCTTTATGCAAATTAAATTATATTATGTTTAGTAAAGTTCGATCTTTGAGGCGTTAATCGTTTTATTATTAATTATTATAATGCATTGCTTTTTATTACGAGTTTTATCGATTTTCTTTATTTAAAAATACTTCAAATTTGGTCACGAGTGAAGGGTTATTTTTCTTGTTGTGCTTGTTTTACTTTCATAAGGTTTCGATGTCGAAAATTCGGGTTTTGTTGTGACCTCTATGATTAGTTTTTAAAGAAAATGTTTACTTTGAAAATCTAATGTGTTTATGTGAGTTTTGGTGTTAGTTTGACTATAGTTTGACCTTGGTTGTGTTAGGGGGTGAAGGGGAAGGTATTTGACCTTAAGTGGATTGTTTAGAGACCCAAGTTAGAGTCCCGGGATAGCGTGGTTAAAGTAGGACCGAAAAACCCCGAGCTAAAGATAGGTCAATTTGGACAGAATTTATAAGTCGTACTCTATCGGTCACCATAAATCATGTAGTTAATATTTAATCCTACCGTTTGACCGGGAAGTACCTTATTGTGTTACTTTCATAGGAATTTTGCCGATCGGGATTTCGTGGTGTATATATTGAGTTAGGCCCCAAATAGCGCACTTAGGTCAGAACTAGACAGGTTTTATAGTTCTCTAGTTTTGAGGACTTTAGGATGTGTTTTAGATCTCGGGGTCAACATAAGAGTTTTAGTAGACATCCCGCGGTTTCCAGAAAGTCCAAAATCAGACCCGTAGGATGTGTGGAAGTCAAGTTATGGTTCATTTTAGGTGAGCGTTGCAATCTGTCCAGTTTACTTTTCGATTAAATGTGTTGTTATGTGTGATTTATTTATTTATTTGTAATATGTTAGGTGTTTGTAATATGTGATGGTTTAAAATATGTGAGATATGTTTAAAATGATAATTTATGAATGATGGGAACCTTATAGTGTTCCTAGGGGTGGGCTAGGTGGAAAATAGATTGCGTTAACTCCGTACGACACGTTTCTAATTTTAGAAATTTCGTTATTTTAGGCGCGTTCTAAACAGTTCGATCTAGTGAGCTCAAGTGTGTTCTGAAGTAAGGAAAAGAATTGTCAGGTAATGTCTATGTCCTAAATCTCGCTGGGGTGCACTTTAATTATTTTGTCGATTTTTAAGTTATTTTGCGGTTTGCATTCCGAAGGGATGTTATGATGAAAATTGACTGTCTATTTTGGATGTTGATTATGTTCTTGAGTTGGTAAAATGTGGACAGTCGTTTATGTGTGATTTGGAAATGGTTTTGGAAATTTGGGATTGGATTAGATTGGATTGTTGAGTTGGAATAGTATGATATTAAACCTGATTAATAAATCAAACGTGACGTAAATGCGGGTTCGGGCAACACCACCGAAGTCCAGGTTTCGGGCATCCTGTAGGGGGGTTGTCAAGAGATCAGGGATGCATGATAGGTGCTACTTCCCCAGGGTTAGTTTTATGCACGTGTGTGAAATGGATGGCCATCCGTATGATTGTGATTGTGAATGATTGAGATTGGTATTGAGATTGAGATTGAGATTGAGATTGAGATTGGATTGTGATATGATTATAGCGAAGTCATTGGACTTCGAGGGCCAAATAAGCAAGGTCCACCCGCTTAATAAATTTGAAGGATGGTTATGGTTGGTTGGGGAAAGAAAGTTGGTTTCGAAAAGATTTAACTTGTTCACTTCTCCCTCAAAAATGGATTTTAAATGGTTTTAACGGTTAGGGGTAGATATTGTTGAGTCCTCCTCATGTTTTAAATGTTTTGTTTTCAGGTGAAGAGTTCTGTGATGGGAACAGGAACTAGAAGTGAGGACGATAGATTGAAGTTAGAAGTTCTATGAATAAAGTTTAGTTTGTGTTTTGGATTCAAAGTTGGTTGAAGTTTAGTTTATGTTCTAGAATTTGAAAGTTCTTTTGTTTATTAAATTGAAGTTAATTAATGTTTAGTTGTTAGTTTTCCTTTCTTGCCTTGTATTCCTTCGGGGATACGGCAGTAACGCCCAATTAAAAAGAAGAAAAAAAAATGAGACTTTCGCTGTTAATGTTGGTCAACGTTTGACTTTGACCGTTAAGTTTAGAATTGAATTTCCCGGGCGTTACACATGATCATTAGATTCTAAATATTCTTGACAAGGGGGCACAATTGGTCTAGGTTGATTCCCCGTCGAAAGAGATTTCCTCTATTGGGCAGAGCATTTTGCAAACCTTGCCAGAGGAAGATTTTGACTTTAGGTGGTAGATCTAGTCCCCAGATCCAATTAAATTCCTATTTTCTGACCAATCATTACAATGCTGGGTAATTCTAGTAGTTGATTTCGTTGTGAATTTCCCTGGACCTGTCATTCCCCAACAAATTGCATCCCTAGTTTCAACCATCGGAATTGGTATACCCAAAATTTTTTGTATTACCTCATTATTGTTAAAAAATTCTCTAATCTTCACCACATCTCAAGTCCTATTTGGTCTAATGAATTTATCTACTGTAATATTGTCATCATGAATATTCTCTTCCTCCTGGTTTGTCAACTCTAGAATTGAGCACTCATCGCACCATCTATCTTTCCAGAATTTGATATTATTTCCATTTCCTAAAATCCATCGTATACCTTTTAAGAGTATCGATCTCATTTTCAGCATGGTTTTCCAAACAGGTGAGTCTTAAGATCTAGATTTGATTTCTTGGAAGTCACTGTTATGAACATATTTTTGATGCATTAATTGAGCCCACATATCTTCGCCATTTAGAATTTTCCAAGCTAATTTACATTGGAAGGCAACGTTGATATCCTCCGCTCTCCTCAACCCAAGACCTCCATACTCTTTGGGTCTGCAGATCTTATTCCAAGCCACCATTGGGATTCCTTTATTATTTTGGTCTTTTTTTTCCAGAAAAAATTATGATTGACACTATCCAGAGTATTACACACATGTTTAGTTAATTTAAAATACTGCATAGTATGTGTAGGAAGGGATTCTAAATTAGCCTGGATTACCACAATCTACCTCCTTTGGACAGGGAATTCGCCTTCCAGGCCGACATTCGGTCCGTTGCTTTCTGTATAATATCAGCAAAACCATTCCTATTTAACCGTCCTTGAAACATATGGCACCCTAAGTATTTTCCAATAGAATCTGCTATTGGGATATTGAAAATTCCTTTTATGTTGTCTTTTAATGCTCGAGGAGTATTTTTGGAAAACACCAAGGTAGACTTGTGAAAATTAACCAATTGACCTGACTCTTCACAAAATTTTTGGATGATGTTCTTTAGCCTAAAGGCTGTGTCATTAGAGGCTTTGCAAAAAAGCAGACTATCTATCATCTGCAAAAAATAGGCAAGGAATTTTCTTTGTTCTAGGAGCTAGTTGGATTCCAATACCAGATTTTTGATTGGTTGCTTCCTGTTCCAGCTTATTTCCTAGAACATTCGTGCATAGAATGAAGAGATAAGGTGATAACGGATCCCCTTGTCTTAGTCCCCTTAAAGGTTTGAAAAACCCATGGGGCTCTCCATTAATGAGAAGCGAATACGAGACTGTTGAAACACATTGTTTTATAAGCTCAATCCAATGATTACAAAACCCCATTTTCTGTAATACCAGTATCAGAAAGTCCCATTCTATTCTGTTGTAAGCTTTTTTCATATCTAGTTTTAAATTCAACCAAGGGGTTTTTTCCTCTTATGTTTAAACTTATGCATGATTTCGTGAGTGATCAAGATATTATCTTGTATAGATCTTTCAGGAATAAATAAACTCTAGTTCGGTAAAATTAAATTCCCTAGGAGAGGTCTCAATATGTTGACAAGGATTTTTGCAAAATTTTGTAGAACGTATTGCACAAACTAATAGGCCTGAACTGACTTGTATTTACTAGATTTTATGTTTTAGGAATGAGCGTAATGAACGAATTGTTGAATTTTTTGAGTAGTTTTCTGGAGATATATAAAGAAATCATGGACTCCTTTCATGATATCTTCCTTTATAATCGACCAAACTTTTTGAAAGAAGCCTACACCATACCATCTGGGCCTGGTGTTTTGGAAGGATTAATTTCAAAGAGGGCCAGTTTTACCTCCTCTTCCGTGGGAATCAATATGAGCCTGTTGTTTTCATTTTCCGAAACTAACCTCGGAATATCAAACGATGATTGCAAAGGGTTTCCTCTTTGAGACGTGAATCTTTTTTTTATAATCATCTACAAACTTATGCCCAATATCCACCTTATTTTCAAGCCATGATCCCGCGTCATCTTTTATTTTTAGAATTTCTTGCTTCTTCTTCCGACCTTTGACTAGTCGCTGAAAGTAAGATGAGTTACGATCTCCTTTAGTTAACCAATCTTTTCTTGCAAATTTTCCCCAATACTTTGCGTCAAAAAGAAGCATCTTTTCTCGTTGTTTTATCATTCGTTTCAACCATTGAATTAATCTAACACTCTCTGGCTGAACTAGAAGTTTATTTTCGATTTCCTCAATTTTTCAAAGATTTTGCTCTAGTTTATTTTGTATATTTTCAAAATGTGCTTTGGACCAACAACGGAGTTCCTTTTTCAATAATTTCAATTTTTGTTCAATTTGATACATCTTGGTACCCCGAATCGGTTGTTTCCAAACTTTTTTTGTAATACCTACCAGTTGATCATATTGCCCCCAAAAATTTTGATACCGGAACGGAAAGACTTTTGAAATTATTTCATCATGATTAGTAGTTATAATGATCGGACAATGATCGGAGAATGTGAATGTACCATGACTTGTAACAGTGTCAGGGTACATGGCGGAAAAATCTTGTCTTAGAATTGCTAGATCAAGTCTTTCCATTATCCATATTCCATTCAAATGTTTTTTTCCACGTAAAAGGACTTCCATTAACTATTGTTGATTCTCCATTTATAGTCATCAAAAACTCATTTAACCTACGACACCTAGCAATATGTGGAGTTATTCCTCCTTTCTTGTCTTCTATTTTTTCCAATTCATTTAAGTCTCCTATGATGCACCAAGGCAAATCAAAGACTTGATTTTGTCGGGTTAGGTTGTTCCAAAAATTCTCTTTATCCCTTTGTCGGACTGGCCCATAAACTCCTGATATTATACAGTTTTTCTTATTTGATGGGTCATGTATCAGCAAGCAAATATCTCTATCTTCTTTTGTCAGAGTGGCAACATGTATATTGTCATTATCCCATAACGCCCAAATTCCTCCTGAGTGATTTCGGGGGAGCGTATAATCGAATTGTTGAAAGCCCAATCGTTGAATGATTCTGAGCGAGTTAGAATCATTTGTCATTGTTTCAGTTACAAAAAGGATATCTGGATTATACTTTCTCTTAAGAGCTTTTAATTCCCCAAGAATTTGCGTTCGTTTAGCACCACCAACATTCCAAGTTAAAATTTTCATTTTAATAGAATATGATTAAAGAAAAGATCCAGTGACCCATCTAATCTTGTCCCACTTAATTACTATCATATAAGATGTTTCTCTGTCAATCATTGGTTCCCTCCATGTCTTAGCATGGCTTGTCTTTAAGAGGCCTTGGCAGGGTACTTTGACAGTAGCCCTAGCTCTTGCCATTAAAAAGATGTCATGCATTTGAAGTTGTCTATGTATACTTTTACAAACTGTTACGTACAGATATGATTTTCATACAAAACCCATAAATATACAACAAATCTTTTTGATTTCTTGTAAATATTTTCCAACTTCCTTCCCACACATTCGACATTGGATTATACCACCTGTCAAGGTTGTGCTGCCTCTAGTACTGTGCTATTTTAGTGTCATAACTGCAGTTCAAAAAGTACCATCTCACAATTAGTTCTAATCCTTTAAAAAGGGAATGCTTATTACTAATTAAGATAAATGAAATACTATAAGTCTCAGGTTTTCTTTTTTCTTGCCAAAAAAGGCAATCATCCTTGACTTTTCTAGGGGGGTTCAATAATATCATTACCACCCTTTTTTTCAAGATGAGCAGTCCCCATGAGACTGAGCTCAAATCGCTGCCAACCCTTTAGACCATAAGCAGTCCTATGAGCAAGGGGGAGGCAAGATTGGAAAGCTATGTCCCACAGGGACAAACTACCCTTAAAAGGGACAAAAAAGCATCCATTCTTTCCCGGCGGATACAAACAATTCTTTAAGAGCAAGGACCACATCCCCGCTATCATCTCTTTTGGCTCACTACCAACACTTTTTGTGCTTTTTGTTGGTGGAATGATGGGTGGAGGAAGAAACGGAGAAGAAACTTGGATTGTAGAAAGATTGTATTGTATGATGAAAGTTTTACACTTTCTGATGGTTTGTGTTGGTGTCGAATTGTGTCTGCAATTATAGAGTTGTATTCGGGTTTAATATACACATTTGTCTTGTTCTCACCTAGCGAAACTAAGACAAGTTAATGAAACTGTGAGAGATTGGATGGTCTACATTTTGCTTGGTTATTTGAGGGGTGGGCTTCTTACCTCCCTAGCCCTAAGTGGTAGGATCTTTGATTACAAACAGTTCTTTAAGAGCAAGTTATGATTAGATTAACAATATATATCTTCAGTATTTTTAATTAATTAAATGTTGAAATAGTCCTAATATATTAATTGACATTTACTATATTAATAATTACTAAAGTCAAACTCCCTTATTATTTATAAAACATTTTCAACAAGTGTTTAGGAAAAATAAAATAATGAAGACTCAAATTATGTATTACTACTTGAACCATATATGGAAAAATAATAGCAAAAAGATACTCGCAACTAAATCAAAAAATGACAAGGAAAACAAAGTAAATCTGTTCATCGCATGGGCACAAAGGCTAGTTTCTCCTTATTAGATTTAAACCTTACTCTGAACTGATACAAATTCCCTTTCCTAGAACCTACCTTGAGATCAAAGATTGAATCTGCATATTAGGGCCCCAACTCCTCGAGTCGATACTTACATTTCCATATGTTAGAGAAAAGTGAGTAGCAAGGTAACAGCGGAAGCGAATAATAGAATCGAAAATGAGATGACGGATATTACGACAAAATAGGAACGAAAAATAAGAAATAAAATCAAACACCAGAATTACGTGGGAAACCGAAGAACTCGGAGAAAAACCCACGGACGACACATAGTAAAATAATCCACTATGAGAAAGGAGGAGTACAACTCGATCACTATCACATGGTGTGATGTGATCCACAAAGGAGATTACAATAAAAATCTATCAACACTCAACTAACAATCTCTCAGGATACACTGGGGAAAATATTGGTGAGACCCCTTTCTCTCTCAATATTTTCTCTCTCTCTAGCTCTCTGTGTTTACCGATGTGTTTTTGGTGGAGAAACATGCCCCCTATTTATAGGGAGAACTCCCTATAACCTAACTTGACTCCCACTCCAAATAGATTTAGAATCTAATACAATTAGGAAACCCAACACAATAAGGAAACCTAAATAATATCATAATACAATTAGGAAACAAATAATTGTGAGATCAAAAGATTTGGTGATTTTAGGACACTTTCCTAACAAACTCCACCTTGGACTAAAATCAACGAATCATCGGTCCAGATAAACATCTTGACTGTCGCCATCAACATGCCCCTCTGTAGGGCGTGGCCCCGCAGGGCCCTCACATGCTTAGAACACCAACTAAGTCCAAACAATGTTCGAACTTAGCTATAGATAGAGGCTTGGTTAACATGTCTGCAGGATTATCAGAAGTATGAACCTTCTTCACCACGATCTCTCCCGCAAAGAATCAGATCTCGATGAAGTGATACCGACACTTATATGCTTGGTCTTGAATGATAAGTGTTATTCTTTGTCGATGTATAGCACTGATCGTTCAATAAACCACAGTCTCGCCCTGTGGTACTCCAAGCTCCATGACCCATCCCCTCAACCAGATGGCCTCCTTCACTCCTTCCGTTGCAGCAATATATTCAGACTTTGTAGTAGACAGGCCTGCTATAGATTGAAGTGAAGCTTTCCAAGATATTGCTCCTCCACACATGACGAACACATACCCTGAAATTGAGCGTCTCCTATCCAGATCTCCACCATAATTAGCATCAACATAACCTGCAACATCAGACGTTGCAGCACTACCTCTATCATACAGGATGCCCTTCTCCAAAGTACCCTTCACATAGCGAAGGATCCACGTCACTCCTTCCCAATGCTCCTTCCCTGGATTCTGCATGTATCTACTCACCACATTAACTGCGTGGGACAGGTCAGGTCTAGTACACACCATAGCATACATCAAACTACCAACTGCACTAGCATAGGGAATATTAGACATCCTCCTTACCTCCAAATCAGATTTAGGACAGTTCTCACCAGACAACTTGAAGTGTGCAGCTAAAGGAGTTGAAACTGCTTTACAGTTTCTCATGTTGAATCTGTCCAACACCTTCTCCAGATATTTCTTCTGAGACAGGAACAACTTCCCTGCCTTTCTATCCCTTTGGAACTCCATACCCAAAATCTTCTTCGCCGCTCCGAGGTCTTTCATCTCAAACTCCTGGTTGAGTTGAGATTTCAGCTTCTTTATTAGTGACATGTCCCTGGAGGCAATCAACATGTCATCCATATACAATAATAAATAAATGAAAGACTTTTCTTCAAATTGCCTGTAGTACACACAATTATCATAGTGACTTCTTGTGTACCCTTGCCCTACCATAAAGGTATCAAACCTTTTGTACCACCTGCACAGGTGCTTAAGTCCATACAAGGACTTCCTTAATCTGCATACTGCCTCGCTATCAGAACGATGAAACCCTCTAGCTGCCTCATATATATTTCCTCCTCCAACTCTCCATGGAGGAAAGCTGTCTGATATCAAGTTGCTCCAACTCCAAATCAAATAGAGCAACAAAGGCAAGCAAGGTGCGGATCGACGTATGCCTCACGACTGGCGTGAATACTTCATTGTAGTCGATTCCTTCTTTCTGGTTGCAACCCCTTACCACTAATCTGGCCTTCCACCTTGCACTTTCTACACCAGGGATACCTTCCTTTCTCTTGTACACCCACTTCGCAGTAAGAGCTCGTCGCCCTTTAGGCAACTCACATAGCTCCCATGTATGATTTTTCTGTAGACTCTCCATCTCCTCTTGCATAGCTCCTATCCAATTTGAGGCATTCGGACAAGAGATGGCCTCCTGATAGGTAGAAGGTTCAACACCTTCAGGAGTCTCCTCTGCAACACTCAGCGCATAAGCAATCATAGCATCATCTTCTTCAGTATATCGCACTGGTCTCCGATCTCCTCCCCGGGACGATCTCTAGCAATGCATGGTTGTTCCTCCACCTGAGGAACATTCATCTCAATCTCAGGCTCATCAACCTGAGTTGGTTCAGGAGCATCAGTAGTTTGCTCCTGATTGCAGGTTCCAGCAGCTCCACCTTGAGCCTGCTCCACCTCGAACACCATTCTTCCTGCATCCTTCTCCTGATTTCCTGCATCATCAGAAGTACCGGTAGATTCCATTCCAGATAACATAGCAGTTTCATTAAAGGTTACATCTCTAGACTGAATAACTTTCATCAAATCAGGACACCACATTCTATATCCCTTAGACTCAGACCCGTAACCTAGAAACATGCATTTAATAATTTCGGGAGGCGCTCTTCCCATGATTCTCATGGACATATACAGGACATCCAAAAATTCTCAAGTTAGAATAATTAATCGATTACTGGCCCATTCTTCCTCCGAATCTGTATTCGATAGAGGCATGAGGTGATCTGCTCACAGTAGCAGTGCAGATGATATCACCTCGCCATAACGATTTGTTCTTCCAAAGCCCCGCATTCGAGAGCATGCATCGCTTTCTCCAGAGTGTCTGTTGATTCTCTCGGCTACCCTGCTTTCCGAGGCTTACCCACCAAGGTTCGATTCCTCGCGATCCCACGCTCCTCGCAGACCAAGAAATTAATCAACAAACTCCAACCCATTGTCACCCCGAGTTTCTTGATTTTGCTCGTCTGTTCTCCACCAAAGCTTTGAACTTCTTGAAATATGAGAATGTCTCATTCTAGTGCCGCAGGAAATAAACCCAAGTCTTCCTCGAGAAGTCATCCACGAATGTCAACATGTAGCGCTTGCCACCCAGTGATGGCACTCTAGTAGGACCCCATAAATCTGAATGAATATAATCAAGGATCCCTGCTGTTGTATGTTTAGCCCTTGAAAAGCTAACCCTCTTCTGTTTCCCGTAGACACAGTGATCGCAAAACTCCAACTTGCCGATCTTTGCGCCTTTAAGGTATCCCTTCTTGCTCAACATTGACATTCTCTTCTCGCCCATGTGGCCTAGTCTCATGTGCTACAGTTTTGTGTTGTCGGACTCATCAAGATTTAGGACTGCCGCTGCAGATCCTGTCACTGTAGACCCCTGCAGGATGTATAGACTGCCCTTCCTAATTCCCTTCATAAGAACCATGGAACCCCTGCACACTTTCAAAACACCATCTTCTCCTTTGTACCTGCAACCGTTAGCTTCAACAGTACCCAAAGAAATTAAATTTCGAGTCATGTTAGGGATATGACAATCGTCCTTGAGAGTTCTAACGATGCCATCATGAGTCTTGATTTTGATGCTACCGATTCCTGCAACCTTGCAGGCTGTGTCGTTACCCATGACTACGACCCCGGTGTCAACACTCTCATAAGACTTAAACCAGTCCTTATGAGGACACATATGATAGGTGCACCCCGTGTCAAGAACCCATTCATCTCTAGCTATCCTACTCGATGTGGTAGCCAAGGCATCATCCGTAACTACAAACCCATCACCATCTGACTCGGACTCTATGCAGTTTGAGGTACCAGGTTTGGTGTGATTATCCTTACTCTCCCGCTCGTCTGTGTTTTGCCCAACAATCTCTCTCTATATGCCCCATCTTACTACAGTAGTTACACTTCTTATTCTTGTGAGGATTCCTAGACTTTGAACGGTGTTTAGACCTCCCTCTAGACCCGTTTCCCTTACGTTCAGTATTTCTACCCCTTACAACCATAGCATCACCACCCTGGTCATCACCATCGGTATCAAGTTTCTCCTTAGACAGTAAACTAGCCTTTACTTCACTAAGGTTAAGGTCACAAGGATTCTCATACAACATGATTTCCTTAAATTGTTTATGTGATGCAGGTAGGGACATAATTAAATGAAAAGCCTTATCCTCATCAGTGTGTTTTATATCCATTGATTCCAATTCAGTAATAATAGAATCAAATTCACTAAGATGTGCCTGAATAGAAGTGCCTTGGGGCATCTTCAGCCTGTAGAATTTCTCCTTCATTCGGTACTTGTTTGCACGACTCTTCGACATGTACAACTCTTCCAGTTTGGTCCAGAGCTCCCGAGGTTTCTCGATATGCATCACCTCTCTCTGAATGTGCTCCGCCAAGCACAGTTGAATCCCTGCCAGAGTCTTATCTTCAAGCTTCTTCCACTCCCTTGGAGTCAGATTCCCCTTGATATCCTTCTTGAGTTTTTGGAATTCATCATCGCTCATTGACTCATCAGTCTTCGTGTCGGGATACTCAATCACATCCCATAACCTGTGCTGAATCAGGACCGCCTTCATCTGCAGTCTCCACATAGTCAAACTCCTTGTTCCATCAAATTTTGGAATATCGCACTTCATGATTGAAGCCATCTCTACCTTGCTCTGATACCACCTGTTAGAGAAAAGTGAGTAGCAAGGTAACAGCGGAAGCAAATAATAGAATCGAAAACGAGATGACGGATATTACGACAAAATTTAGGAATGAAAAATAAGCAATAAAATCAAACACCAGAATTACGTGGGAAACCGAAGAACTCGGAGAAAAACCCACGGACATGACGTAAAATAATCCACTATGAGAAAGGAGGAGTACAACTTGATCACTATCACAGGGTGTGATGCGATCCACAAAGGAGATTACAATAACAATCTCTCAACACTCAACTCACAATCTCTCAGGATACACTGGAGAAAATATTGGTGATACCCCTTTCTCTCTCAATATTTTCTCTCTCTCTAGCTCTCTGTGTTTACCGATGTGTTTTTGGTGGAGAAACATGCACCCTATTTATAGAGAGAACTCCCTATAACCTAACTTGACTCCCACTCCAAATAGATTTAGAATCTAATACAATTAGGAAACCCAACACAATAAGGAAACCTAATTAATATCATAATACAATTAGGAAACAAATAATTGTGAGATCAAGAGATTTGGTGATTTTAGGACACTTTCCTAACACCATACATGTCCTTAATGACTTGAATATAAGAATTCTGCACCCCGTTAGCCTTCAAGCACTCCCACATGACATTCCTAGGGATCCTATCATAAACTTTTTCTAAATCAATAAACACCATATGATATAATACACCTAGTGTGATTATCATATGAAGCAAATTGGAATAAAAAAGTTTGTAAGTTGTGAGCAAACGAAATCCTCAAAGCATGGTAATTGTTAATGCTTCGTAATTTTGTGCGTGGAATAAAATCATTGCACCTATCTTAATTTATCTTACCTTTTTTACTTTATCCTACTTTGAAGTGGAATTAATATGAGATTAATATATGCTATACGAGGGTTAATCATAAATAAATACTAAAAATTTAATATATTCTTATTTAGAAAGTATAATTTCGAACCTATTTCTTAATATGTATATATATAATATAAATTCATTTCAATTTTTTATGTAATTAATTAAAAAAAAATTGCGAACATATTTATTTTTTTGGGATATTGGATGTCAATATACCGACTTTTAGGGGTATTGGATTGTAATATACCAACCTTTGTTATTGGACAACAATATCTCTGACCTTTATACTTAGATGAGATTATTATACCAACAATGACTAAAGGAGTGGTGATTGATGAACTGGTCTCTATGCTGATGTGGCAGGCAGAGGAAAAATAGTCGACCCTTGCTCAGTAACCTCGTGAACCCCCCTTTTTTCTCACTAACCCAAATTAAAAAAAATTGGCCTTAGCACAGTGACTAAGGGGATGGTGAACCAATCTCCGTACTGATGTGATACACAACCAACCAATGTCTTGTAATGTGGGCTATTGAGAAAAATGGAGGGGTTAACAGGGTTATTGGGTTTGGGCAGGTTTTTCTTCCTCCGCCAGCCATGCCAACATGGAGACCGATTTACCACCTTCTTTGTTAATTACTGTTGGTATAATAATGTTACCTAGGTATAAAGGTCAAGGATATCACTGTCCAATAATAAAGGTCAGTATATTACAATCCAATACCTCCAAAGGTCGATATATTATCAATTTATGATCCAAAAATCCTATTTTTTTAGTTAATATGATTGTTGAAACATCTAATTTAAATTAGTATTAAATATATTTATTTTATTAAATATATTAATAATGATAGTACAACATTTTCACCGTTAAATATGAATCAATAACTTACTCCATATGATTTTTGAAACTAAATATAATTAATTTTCCTCTTTTCACCTTTCATTTCCCAAAAAAATAAATAGGACCATTATCTATCATATTTTAATGGTCTTATTGAATTTTCACAAACAATATTTTTCATTCATAAAACAATAATTAACCTCTCTTTATCACCAAAAAGTTTAATGCAACTATATTTTGATTGATGTTGTGATTGTTTGGCATTAAATTTTAGAATTAATAATTATTTTTTAATTTTTGTACACACATAATTTCGATTATCTTAATCATTTATTGTGATATTTAAGATTAAGTATTTTTTAGATATGGTATTGAGAGAGATTTGAAAAAATTATAGAATTGATTGCATTTTTTCAAATTGAATAATAGAAAAATTAACTATTGTTTTTTTGTATGTTTTTATGAGAAAATTATAACACATCTTTCTTGATTTCATTTTGATATTCATAGTAATATTTAAATCACTAAATTGAAAAATAAATCATTTAATTAATATTTTCTAATATATAACTCATACCTGTACGAAAAATATATATTTAAATTTTTATAAGTTCAACACACATATTCTATCACGAAAAAAATAACACACATATATTTAAATTTTAATAATTGATAATCTTCCCGTGCATGCACGGGATATATACGCTAGTTCATAAGAAAAAGAAGATTAAGGAGAAAAAGAAGGGGCATTTGAGTATACTCCCTTGGTTCTATGTTAATTGTCATAATTTTAATTTTTATATTTGTAATGTCACTCCTTGATCGATAATTTTTTAAATAATATAGTATTAATCATTGCAATATTATACTTTTAAGATAGTATTTTTTGTTACGAATATAATGATGATAATTATGTAGAACAACTCATTGTATATATTGAAAAATTTATGGTTAAAATGTTTAAAATTTAATGGTAGAATTTAAAAAATGACAATCGATTGAGAAAGGAGTAGAATGAAACTTTAATAGTAGAGGTTAAATTAAGGGCTAATTCAGATGCTAGAATACTGCAAGTGGCGGCTGGGCAGTAGACAATGGAGAGTGATACGCATGTTCTGTACACTCTTTCCATCCTTTGTTTTAGGGGTGCCAACTCACATGCGAAATACGTGTGTGAGGGACCATCATCACAATTATGCATCGCATTCAGACAACCTGGATGTTGGATCGATCCTTGTATTCTACTGCCCCATTGACTATTATGATTCCTCTTTAAATCACTGGGCCGGCTCCCCTTTTCTCAAATGCCCTTTCTCAAATTCAATATGGTTCTTGATCCCTTATTCTCAAATCCCCTTTCTGAAATTTAGATTATTCCCTTATTCTCTAAACAAAAAGAAGAATAAGGAGAAAAAGTTCAAAGAATTCAAAACCAAATTTTAAATTAAGATTATTAAGTCTATTATCATCTAAAGTTCATAACAAAAAGAAGAATAATTTATTCAAATGCTCCATTGACTACACCTTATTCTACCTTATTCTCTTCCCACCCAAGAGTAGGAAGGGTAAGTATTCCTATTAATAATTCTTTCCCAAATAGACGGTAAATCCCTTTCACCAAATTAATAATTCTTATAATTTTAGCATTAACTATTTTATAGTAAATATTGATTATTAATTATAAGAAATTTTGAAAAAATTGAGTATATTAATGAATACAAATGATATCCTAGTCGAATTTTCGTTAGTAATATTTTAGATATTTTTTTAAGATACAAAAATTAATACTCCATCCGTTTCATATTAACATATTTCATAATTTTGCACATACCAATGTGTAACTAAAAGAACTATCCACACAATTAAATAACATTGTTTTTTAAGGTGTTTCTTCACATATCAAAGTGTGAGTAGTGAGAGACACGTTAACATAATTATTAAAATTAAAACAATTAAATTAAGTATTGAAAAATGAAAAGTGACAGTTATTTTGGAACCAAAAAAAATAGTTTAAGTGTCAATTAATATGGAACGGAGGGAGTAGATAAAAATATAATTTTATACAATTTATATCTAATATTATAGTTAAAAAATTTAACATTGTTTTGTTCGATTTAATATATAATAATATAATTTTAATAAAGAGTGATGTTACATGTCTTGGGGCAAGAGACAGTGTCTTGCTCCTTAAAAAATTAATATTTATTATCATTTTTAATCTTAATTTTTTTTGACAGATACCATTAATTATCAATTATAAGAAGTTTGAATGTGTTGGCTATGTTAACAATTACAATTGACACCCTAACGAATGAACTCTATCTTTAGGACATATTTAAAACGTCTTTTTGTAAATTTTAAAAAATATAGATAAAAGTATGATTTTATACCATTTATATATATGATTGTAGTTATAGAAGTCAATCATATAATTTTTTTTAATTTAATTTACAAATATATAAGTTTTAGATAATGATAATGGATAAGACATTGTCTTGCCGAAGACATTTATCATTTTCGTTTATCATTTTGGTTTAATAAAACAAGAAGACACGCACCAGGACTGATATCATTTTTGATAAACTTAATTGGGAAGAAATCTTTCAAATATGGATGCAATTGGTTCATATTTTTTCTCTTTCCCGGCATATGCCTAATGCCATTCTGGCTTTGTGTCTTTTGACAACCCTTTCGTACCCTCCTTCAATCATCAACTGGGTATTCATCGTTTCCCAACTTTAATACTAAAAGGTTCAAATGGTTCATACTAAAAGCATTGACGATTCCTCAAGGGACTTCCAAGCGAAATTTGGAGGCAATTGTCATTATAATCAGCTTGAGGCAGATGGAAGAAGTTTAGATGCAAAATTTCATCAACTCAATAATATGAAGCAGCAGTCTTCTTTGTCAAGAGGTATGCATTGATATACTCAGTTACTGCTTTTTCATTCTTGGACTCAGGCCTAACAAGGAGGGCATACATGCAGTTTTCTAATTTTTCTATCCTAAATTTTGATGGTACCACTCTTGGTTTCCGTTCTAAGGGTATGGGTTGTCGTTTTCTTGTACTCTTCTTTTTGCTATTTTTATCTCTTAATCTACAAGAATTTAAGCCGAGACCTTGTTTTACACGTTATAACGATGCATTGGACAATATGTCAAAGCTTAACATCTAGGTTGCCTCAACTGTTGTAAGATGGGGCCAAAAGCTTTGCACCGCACAGATGTGTCCCATGACTATGTTCAGTTTTTAAATGGAAGTACTTGAATGGGTCAGATTGGCACCTTTGTTTGCACTCTTAATTTTATCTCAATTACAAATGTCATGAACCCACACCGTTGTAAAATGGTATTTTGGAATGGAAAAATGGACAAGTTTGACGCTTGAAGAAGTGCTCATATTGGACTCTTTCAGCTTTTGGCCAAGACTGAGTGAGTGACAGTAGATCATTTGCCACATTGTATTGTTATTGTGAATCCTTCAAGAACGACTAATTTAAGAGGCACTGGTCTTCATTGGCCCTTTTACATTACATACTATGAATTGTCTTTTGCGAATTTTCTTGTTGAACTGTGGATGGAGCTGGATTTAACTATACTTGGTCCTGCATCTTCAGAGCACATCGACCATCATGGCACGGAATGCAATCCAATTCATGTTGATGGAGTTGTCCCTGTTTCCAAGAAAGCTATTCCAAGGTTAAACATTGCAATGCTTGTTGTTGGCACAAGAGGAGATGTCCAGCCTTTTCTAGCTGTGGCCCTCAAACTTCAGGCATGTCTCCAAACTTTGCTTTACATTATCTGTTGATTGGCTTAATTTGACAGCTGTGGTATGGACAACTACAAACTGTTTTTAGTTAAGTAATGTCAAATGCAGTCCTGGAAATGTCAAATTTGCATAAAAAGCTACATATAATACAAGACAGTAGTCAATAATCAAGTATGTAAATTACTGGGTAATTTACAATGTGTAAGCATCTTTCATGTTGCAATCCTCTCAACATGAGCATGGATTCACGAAAAAAGGGAAAATTAGAAATAGTTTCTTCCTTGTCTATGAAGTATAGCATTATGATTTAAGTTTTGTAATGGAAAGTAGCATGTCTACAGGAATATGGTCATCATGTGCGGCTGGCAACCCATGTTTCCTTCAGTGACTTTGTCAAATCTGCTGGTGTGGAATTCTATCCTTTAGGTGGTGATCCAAGGGTTCTAGCAGGATGTAAGAACTGCCTCAAATCTTGATTACTTTGAACAAAATCTATGAGGCTGTATGCATCATGGTGAATTATCATAGAGCATTTTGTGGTGTCAGATGACTACATGTACTCGATTATTGTTTTGTTTTCAGCAAGTGTCCTGAAATGCATTCGTTTCTGACCTCCTAAACAAATTTCATTCCCGTCGCTCCTTTCATGGAAACCAGATATGGCAAGAAATAAAGGGCTTCCCTTAGCACCAGGAGAGTTGATTATTCAGAGGAAGCAATTGAAGGCTATTGTGGAGTCAATTCTACCTGCTTGCACTGAACCAGATAGGGAAACTGGTGCCCCTTTCACAGCTCAAGCAATAATTGCTAACCCTCCTGTTTATGGTATGTTGGTTGATGGAATACAGTAATACATTAGCATTCTTCGTCCCTTGATTAATTATTTCTCCCTCCCAGGCACCTAAATGAGCCTTTTTAATTAAGATGAAATGGGTGGGATAACTTGCAGGGCAAGTACATGTTGCTGAAGCTCTTGGTGTGCCTCTACACATAATCTTCACAACACCATGGACGTTAGTAATCTCCTACACCTTAATCATACATCTCAAATTAGACGACTTTTCTGTGGATCATGGACCAACATTACTGTTGGTTGTCTCTTTCTGCTACAGCTTTCGTATATCATTTCTCAGAGGATGTCCATTTGTTGTGCATAATATAATCAAGTTAGTCACCAGTAGGCCAGGCAAATTGGGATTAGCTGGGGCTGGTTACTGGTATCTTTATGAGCATGATATTGAGAATGTTGGATGCAGAATCTCTTAGTGTGGCCGTCGTTTGGCCTGAAAGATGTTCGTTAATTTAATATATGTGGCTTTATGTGATGTTGTTATATTTGAATTTATCCTGACGCTTGCTTGAAAAAGGCAGGCCAACGAATGAATTTCCTCTCCCGATAGCTCATTTACCTAAAAGTCCTGGTAATAGGGTATGTCACTGCCAGCCCTCTCCTACCAACTAAGTGCGCAAATGTTTAATCGACTAACCCTTCAATTCGTGGAATATGGTGCAGATGTCATATGTGTTGGTAGATTTACTGATTTGGTGGTTCATAAGGGATTTAATCAATGACCTCAGAAGAAAAAAGTTGAAACTTCCTCCTATTCCGTACTTGAGCATGTACTGTGGATCTCTTCATCATTTGCCAACTGGATATATGTGGAGCCGCCATGTGTTACCAAAACCTAAAGGTATAAATACCACACAATTAATCAGACTGAAATAACTAAAGACTAATAAAAATGGTGGAAACAAGTTGAAGCACCGTTAGTTTGCTGCATAATTCGACATGCATGCTTTAATGGCCATGTTCATGACTCCAAGTTAATTTTTATTTCAGTTTCAAACGAATTAATGACTTAAAAATTTTGCAAAACCTGAATGATTGCAGATTGGGGGTCTTTAGTTGATGTTGTTGGGTATTGTTTCCTAAATGATGGCTCAAATTATCAACCTTCTGGGGACCTTTTTAATTGGATAAAGAAAGGCTCGAAACCAATCTATATAGGGTTTGGAAGCATGGTAAGACTCTTGAAACTTTCGAGGATTTATTGTTATTTTTCTTTTGTTGTTTTTGGTTGTTTTTAGCCTTTGATATTGTGATTTAGATAGAGAATTCTTTCCCTCTTGAAAGCATCTACTGCCTCTCTTGAAAAACAGATAGAATAGAATAGTGGTCACAATTGATAGGAAATATGATACTGACATAATAACATGACTATTCCCTGTATCAGAAATCTGTAAATTTTCTTGACTAATAATTATGACAATAATGTAATTGTCTTCGTTTGTTCAGCTTCTGGATGATCCGAAGAAAATTACAGAAATTGTTGTTGAAGCACTGAAAAGTACAGGGGAGCGTGGAATACTTAGCCGTGGTTGGGGAGGCCTTGGTGATTGTGAGTACCTTCGTCTTAGTTTGCTTTTCCTTATTTTCTAACACATATAATCTACGTCCTTTTGCAATTCACATTTCTTCTTTTCCATCTATGGCTACAACTGATACGTGAAAGATTGTAGCCCAGATTCAGGGTTTTACCTTCTATAAGATTAACTGATGGCAAATATTAGCAATCTCCATGGAGTAGACTGTTTTGGTATTGCTATTGATAAACATGCTTTTAGAACTAGACTAACTATTTTTGTAGTCTGGTATAATGTTGCTCCAAGCTGGGTTATCATCAACTTGTTCAAGTACTTCACATCAAAGTAAATTTACATATGAATTGTTTTTGGATTTATTATATTTTCTTTAATGTGTATAACTAGGTTTTCCTCATAATCTGCTTTCATATACAGTGTCTAAGCTTCAAGTACAACCTATCCAAGGTCTCCCTCCACAATCGGAGGGGGGGGACACCATACTTGGTTGTCCAATTTCTGATATGTGCCTCGATGTTGTAGTTTCAGAAGTTGCAGATTATGTCTTCATTTTGGACGATTGCCCCCATGACTGGCTATTCCCGCAGTGCTGTGCAGTGGTTGGTGAATTTTGCCTCTGCCTTGAACTTTCCTACGTTAAATTTGCTTATCATTCGACAATATGTTACAACTGTGCATGGTTTCATCCTGCGATACCTAATACTATGTGATATTCTTCTTATTGGAAACTAGATGCTAAGAATTTCATTTTTGCATAAAATTTTCAGATTCACCATGGTGGTGCTGGGACTACAGCCAGTGGACTGAAAGCTGGGGTAAGCTCTGAAGCTGCTCTAGTTCCAATTGGCGAAACTGGAAAAATCTTTTTGTTTCACCATGTGATGTAGTATGAGTAATAAGACAACTATTATTTGTTTAATTGGATTTCTGATTAAATGCAGTGCCCAACAACTGTAATACCGTTTTTTGGAGATCAGTTCTTCTGGGGTGATAAAATTCATCAGAAAGGACTCGGTCCAGAACCTGTACCGATCACTCATCTGAGCATTGAAACTCTATCTAATGCGATCAGATTCATGCTTCAACCAGAGGTATTCCCATTTCTTGGGCTCTAATACATATGCCTTATCTAACTAACATGATCAACAACATTATGCTTGCATATATACATGCAAAATGATACACATCTTGATTTGCGGCAAGATGTTTATCATTTTGCATATATATATATATATATATGCATAATGACAAAGTGCTTTTCCTATGCTATACTTCAGGTAAAATCTCGCGCAATTGAAATGGGTCAACTAATAGAGAGGGAAGATGGGGTTGCAACCGCAGTTGATGCATTTCATCGACATTTAAAGAGTGAATTGGCAATGCCAGCGGTGCTGCCTGTTCTGAGAGAGGAAGATAGTTGTCCAAGTACTGTCCAATGGTTGTTTGTTCAGATTGGAAAATTCTGTTGCCAGGCTTGCTCATAGGCTTCTTTCAAATGTTGCAATGGTTGGCTGCCTCTGTCTGTGTACAGTTTACCTCTAAATCACCCTCATAATTCCAAGTGGCATTACATTCATTTTATTCATTCACTACAACAATAGGTGCTTATATTCTTTGTAAGTATATCATTAGTGTTATCTGTAAAGAATCATTGCCATTTTGTATAACATCTTTCCATATGCATTATGCACAGGAGGAAAACATAACTTGGAAAATTATGTCATTGTATCGGTCTTTGATTGCTATATCAAAATCTCATTAATTTTAGTAAGGATAATATGTTGGTCTGTTGGTTATTGCTAATTCCAACTTCAAATTCATTGGAGCAATCATGAGGGGGGGGGGGGGGGGGTCTAAGTGTAATATAATCTCAAGACTATTTTTCTATGTCATCCTAAAGATTGGAGTCATTACGTGTTAGTCCATGGTCTAGCCACCAAGCTAGACCCATCTTGAACAACCTCACGCATCACTTCAAACCAGTAAGCCTATCTACCAGACTAATAGTGTAAGCCTACAAAGTTGTCCAAGTTTAATTGGGGCTTACGTTATAAAATAAGACATCACAAATAATTGCTAAAATGTGAATTATGTTTTTTTTTTTTGCCAAAATAGTCATGTTATTTCAATAAGGAATGACTTACAAATTAGAGTGTTTTATGATGTCTTTAGCTAGAACATGTGCCCTATGGACTATACTCCTAGAAACTTTATAAATTTTATACATCTGAAATTTCCTCAGACATCCAACTATATTAGCCACTAATGAAGCAAGTTCAACAGAAAATAAATTCAGATTGTTTAGGAATTTAATTACAAGCTCTAAGTCAGTGGCGATCTCAATTACCTCATACCTTGCCTTTATTGTGACTTAAAGTGCTAGATGAATAGCTTCCTATTCTACTTGTACTGCTGAACCAGCCATAAATACTTTTCCTCCTGAATCTCCAAACATATCTATGTTCCCATCAAGAGAAACCCATGCCGCTGATGCTAGCCCTGAATGGCTTTTCCATGCTCCATCCACAATAATGTTTGCTTTTTCATATATCGTTATTGATGATGCCTTAACTACATGTAGTACTTTCCTGGGTTGAATTGGATTACGCCTTCGGGGCTTACCTCTTCGAATCCAGTGGTATCCTTCCGAGATTGCATTTTCCAGGTATTGTTCGATGACATATTGAGTAATCGGCATTGATGATATCTTTACAGCATTCCTGATTTTCCAAATTGACCAAGTCACTGCTATAAATACCATTAGGCTTGCTCCTCCGTCTTTGTCTGTATTCATAAGATAGCATAGCCAATCTTCTAGCCATTGTCGCCAATCTAAGTCTGTGTTAGTATCTTGGATCCCCAACGGGCATGCCTTCCTTAGATGTCTAGCTACCTTATAGTCTCGAAATAAATGTGTAATAGATTCTATATATGCATCATGCGAACACTTACTATTATCCATAAACCCCCTATCTTGTCTATTTTTCCCCAATGGAAGGGCATTATAGTTACATTTCCAAATAATAAATTTTCACTTCGGTGGTAAGTTAGATTGCCAGAATTTTCACAACAGTCTCGCTTTATCCTGAGGTAGATTATCTTGGAAGGATTTATTTAGCAAACCAAATATTCTATAGCCAGACTTCACTGTATACTCACCTGAACGAGTGTCCCCCCAGCATAATGTATCCTCTTCTTCATCACAGGGTATCGGGTATTGAAGAATATATTTGGTTGTGATTGGAGCGAATATGGATTTAATGTAAGTTTTATTCCATGTACGCATTCCATCGTGCCTCGTGATTAACTCTACTATCGACATTTTTAGTACTGCTGGCTCTGATAACTGCGTTTCATGACTATGCTTTTAGGGGTTTTCAATAGTGAATTAGGGATAGTTTTGTGTGTGAACGTTGATTTATGTACTGATTTCCCTACTACACTTAGTGTTGATGTTTTTGATGTGAATTTGTAGGTTTTGAGGCTAAAACAACAACTTTCTCTCAACTTCAGGCAAGAGTAAATACACCACGGGCCTCTACATAACAAACCCAGACCGTGGTACAAATTTGGGACGGAAAGGATCAAAGAATGATCGGGCAGAGCACACCACGGTCTAACCGTGGTGGCTGGCACGGTCCTGGCTGCTTGCTGTGTCGCGTAATGAATAGAGAGCAGCAACAACATTTTATTGGGCCATGAATTCATTTCATTCCTTCAACCATTCAACTTGACCCAATCACAAGAGAGAGAAGTGGAGGCCATTGGATTTATTTCCTTCAACCATTCATTCAACCCAATCGCCAAAGAGAGAAGTGAGGGAAATTGATACCAATTGGGTCACCAATTCATTCGCCCAGGAGAAGAAGAGAAAGAAAGAAGAAAGCTGAGGCAGTGTATGCCACGGCCAGGCCCTGGTGTTGGCCACGGTCCGTGGCTAGTGTGGTTGCTGTTGATTTTGTCGGCTCTTGCAAATTAAAGAGAAAAGGGGAGTGACGGTTATGGGATATCTATAATTCATTCATTCTATCATCCATCCCTCAAGAGAGAAAACAAGGATAAACCCTAATCCATCCCATTACTCATTAATCCCTCAATCAAGACTCAAGATTTAGATTGATTCGAAGAGAAGTGAAGTGAAGTTCAAGATTCGGGAAGAAACCATCAATACTTGCGAGGAAGACTCTACCCCCGGATCGAAAGACTCGACGGTTGTAATTCCTTGTAGTTATTTTTTCTTTTCGACTTTCTTTCTTTGTTTTGAGAATTAATCATGATGTTTGGAACTTGTTTCATGCTTTTCTTGAGCATGAGTGAGTAGTTTCCTTGAATTCTAGGGTTCTGCAACCCGAAACAATGTAGTTTGATTGAATATTATTAGATTCCGGAGTTCGAGTTCGATCAAGAAATAGAGAGGACTTTCCACCAGAGGAAGAGGTAAAGACTAGAAGAAGCTAGTAAAGAGATACCCGCGCATTATTCTGAGATGGCCGAAGAAGAACCTCCAGTTACCTTTGGCCAGTATGTAACTCCGAAAGTCACAAACCCTCCAACCGCCATCCAACTACCTAAAGTGGCGAACGATTTTGAGCTGAAGAATTCTCTCATCATCCTGGTGCGAGCTACGCCATTCCATGATCTCCCGAGCGAGGATCCCAACCGCCATCTTCGCATCTTCCGACAAGCATGCGACACCTTCAAAGCCAATGGAGCCTCGCCGGAAGCGAACAAGTTGAGGTTATTTCCATTTTCCTTGGAGGTACGAGCATGGGAGTGGCTGGATTCCCTTCCGCCGAACTCCATCAGCACCTTCGACCTGCTTGCAAGAGCCTTCTTGACTAAGTATTTTCCGCCAAGCAAGTTGACGAGTCTTCGGAACTAGATTTCCACTTTCTCCCAGGAGCCAGACGAGAACCTGTGTGATGTATGGGAGAGATTCAAGGAATTGCTTCACCAATGCCCCCAACATGGTTTTGAGCCATGGGTACCTATCCAAGCATTCTAAAATAGGTTGGACAACCAGTTGAGAGCGACAATCCTTGCAGCTACTGGAGGGAATATCATGAGCAAGACGGTGGAGGAGTTGTATGAGCTTATTGATCAAATGGCATTGAACAGTCACCAATGGTCGAGACCCTGTTCCACAAGAACGGGAGGTAAGTATTCTGTCGAAGCTATTACTTTATTATCTGCAAAGCTTGATGCTATTAATGAGAAAATTGAAAGAATGCATGTGAATGATTCCCCTCCCTCTCAATGTGCTTCCTGTTATTCTTTTGAGCATGTGACCTTGCATTGTCCTAATGGGGTGGGTAGTAGTAGCCAACCTGACCAAGCCAATTACATTGGAAACCCTACCTAGAGACTTCCTTTTGACCCCTATTCCAACACTTATAACACCGGTTTGAGACACCACTTTAATCCTTCTTACTGGAACCAAATGGGTTAACCACAAGGACAAAGACCTCTTACTCAACCCTACCAAGTCCCTCAAAAGCCCGACTTTGAGGCTATGATGGCAACCATGCTCCAGGCCCAACAAAAGCAACTTGGGCATCATCAAAGACAAGATGAGGTGATTAAGGCCCTAGCCACTAAGGTTGACCTTTTATCCAACCATAACCAAATGCTCGAGAATCAGATCGCTATTCAATTTGATACTTTCACCACCCCTCCTGGACCACTCGTGCCTAACCCTAAGGAGTGTTGCAATGCTATAGTTTTGAGGAGTGGGACACTGCTTAAGGGACCCAAGATGCCAAATGCTAAGCATGGGGGGGGGGGGGATTTGAGTGAGAAGGATGTTGAGAAAGGGAGTGAGGAGGAGAAAGATCATGAGAGAGAGACCATCGATGAGGGTAGTGCTAAAATCCCTCAACCACCACCATCTTCACCACCTAGAGTTTATGCGCCCCCTATTCCATTCCCTTCTAGGCTTGCTAAGCCTAAGTCTGATGTTAAATTTGGGAAATTCTATGGTATGTTGAAAAAGTTGAATGTGAATGTTCCTTTTCTTGATGCTTTGTCCCAAATGCCTTTATATGATAAATTCTTGAAGGAGATTCTCTCCAAGAAAAGAAAAGTAGATGACTGTGAGGCAATTGCATTGAGTGAGGAGTGTAGTTTTGTTGTCTTGAATAAGCTCACTCCAAAGCTTAAGGATCCTGGAAGTTTCACTATATCTTGTGGCCTAGACCGAGCTTTATGTGATGTGGGCTCAAGTGTGAGCTTGATTCCTTATTCCCTCTATAGGAGACTGAACTTAGGAGAGCTTAGACCTACCTCCATGTCACTGCAAATGGCTTATCATTCTGTTAAGTACCCAATTGGTATTTTAGAGGACTTTCCTCTTAGGGTAGGAGATTATTTTGTGCCTGTGGATTTTGTGATTCTTGATATGGCAGAGGACACCCGTACCCAAATTATTTTGGGAAGACATTTCCTTGCCACTATTGGGTGCATAATAGATGTGCAAAAAGGGAAAATGAGCTTTAAGTTCGAGGAGAATGAGGTTGAATTTGATCTGTTTCGTGAACATATGCCTCATGATGTTTCTTCTTGCTGTGGTGATGATTTGATTGGTAGTGATGAGTCTGTTGACGTTTTTCTGAGGGTTGCATGGACTTGGTGACGTGACGGATTGGGCGCATGTTATTGAACCCGAGCCTAACATCACCAAGGACATACCCTATGCTACTAATGATGATTGTTTGAGAAACTTTTGCAGGTTTGATTCAAAGATGCCTTCCGTTGGACATTTTTCCTCACCGTTCGGGCTTTCGAACGTCCACGTTGGATTGGGGTGTGATTCGGTGATTTGTGCTGGGGTTTGTGATGTATAATGGGATCAATGGAATCTCATTATACTTGGAAACAGGATCTTTAAAAACCAAGATAAGAATCTGGCTTCTCAAAGTTCTTAAAGATCAACCAATTTGAATGAAATGATGTATAATTGGATCAAGGATGATCAAATTATACAAAAGACTATGATCTTTAAGTGGTTCTTTAAGATTGAATGAATGAATGAATGAATGGATGGATAAACGACTGGAATGGACGAAATGGATGAATGAAATGAATGAAATGAATGTAGGAATGGATGGAATGTAAGTTTCTTGAATGATTGAATGGTATTCAAATGAATCTTGAATTTGAAACAATGTAGAAACAAAAACAAGATTAAATGAAAACTAGAAAGAAACTCACGATTTGAATGATGAATGATAATGGCTTTGAAGATTCTTGGAGGATATAGCCACACCACCTTCAATAATGCTTCAATCTCTTCCTATCACCACCTAGGACGCCACCCTAAGCTAGAAGAAGAAGATAGGATTGAATCTCCCTCAAGAGAAATGAAAGACTAGCAAAAGCTAGAGAGAAAACAACACCATGTGTTTGTATTTGATTTATTGAATGAATGAGATTACAAGAGGCCTAACGGGGGGGGGGGGGGGTATTTATAGTAATCCTAGCCCTCCTTAGACGTGTACAAATCAAGAATTAGGCCCCTTGAGGCTTACATCATCCTACACATTTATTACATCATAAAAACTCTAAAATACAACTCTAGAAAGAAAAGACTATAACTCCTTCAATACTTGTCCAAACTTCAAGATTCAAAAACCATTGGAAAGCTCTTTCAATGCTCTTCAATATGTCTTTGGATGACTTCCTCATTAGACGCATGTATCTAGAGTTATAGAGTAAATTACCAAACTGCCCTTGTTGAAATCATTCAGATGAAAGGGATACTTGAGTGAATGATGCTTTTTTGCCATATAAGCTAGTATTAGGCTCCTATGATGCATATTGGATGTCTTCCTTGATGTCCTTGATGTATATGGCCATCAAATATACATCATACTCCCCCGGTTGAAAAAGTTTGTCCTCAAACTTTGAGCATCAACTCTCTTACTTGCCTTCTTCACAAGAAATTACAATCTTTCTTCTTAAATGCTTTGAAGTCATCATAGACTCCCTTACAAAAATTCCTCAACTTCTTCCAAAATAACCCAATGGCGCTTTTGGACTTTGTTTCTCGATACTCCACCATGGGTATAGGAATTCCATGTATCTCCAAAATTTCAAAATCCATATGCCTTCATCATTTAATATGACGCGACCTACTCTCGAATGATCACCCGTGACTATATTCTCTTGTCTCCTTCGAATCCTTGGCACTTCAACCATAAGATTCAAGTGGATATCTCTAGGGTGCACATGATAGATACGTTCCATTGGAGAATTCAAGATTGGATGGTTGCTTGTTTTGCTTTCCTCCAAGTTTGCAAAAACAAGATCCTTATGCTCTTCATACCCATGATATTCCTCTTTCATAATCGTCACAATGTTGCTTTCATTCTCCTTAGGCCGTGTGGTATAAGATGGAAGTAGAGATGTCTCTTGATGCATGATATTCCTATCAAGCAACTTTGGTCTTTCCAACAAAGTATGACAAGTATCCATAGAAGTAATATCATACCATAATGAATCTCTACAATTCTCGTAAATGGAAAGACTTACTAAGCTTCTTGGATCCTCATGAATGTCTTTGTCATGGCTTAGCCATTGTGTAGGGCGTGAATAATTCTCCAAGTTTGACGTGTGGATCATTGTTGTAGGGGCGTCAATGTCACCATAGGAGGCACAACTTTCTCCTTCTGTGATCAATGAACATACTTCTCCTTTGTTGGTACAATGAGAGATCTTGCACTCTCTTTGTTGATGTTCATTCGCCACACATACTTCTTTCAAGGCTCTCCTTGTCACAAGCCACTCTTCTACTACATTCTCCTCAAATAATTCATTGTCATACGTTTGGTACCCAACCAAAGACACTTCTTTCTTGTTAGGGCATGCACTTTCAACATGATCAAAACTTTGGCAACATAGACATGTACTTGGGACAATGGGAGTGGGGAGGTTTATAGGCTGTTTTGAGGAGCTTTGGATAGTAGGTGTGGGGAGGTTTAGGGGCTGATTTTGTGGAGCTTTTGTGTTTGGTTGTTTTGTGGGGAATGGGGGTCTTTGTTGTATATGGTTTTTTTCCCAAAGTTCTCTACTCCTTACTTGTATTTCAACATCAAGAGTTAAAGAACTCAACTCTTCCAAGTTTGTGTAAGGTTGATTTACAACAACATGCTGAATGTAATCATTAAGACCAAGAAAGTAACATACCAAAACTTGTGGATCATCCTCCTTAAGGGCATACTTCCATAGTTGCCACCTGAATTCTATTGTGTATTCAACCACATCCTTGCTCCCTTGCTCCGTTCTTTCCAGTTTGTCGATATAGTTCCTTTGTAATTGAATGGCAAGAACTCTTCTTGAACTTTATTTCCATTCTTCTTGCTGGAACGTTTACTCCTTTCATAAGGTGCTTTATATTCAACCTCATAGGGATGTACCTCACGTGAACATGCATTTCTTGATCCTCCTTTTTGAAGGATCCCAAGCTCTTCCATTTATGTGGTGAGATCATGAATTTGTTGCTCCAAACGTTGTAAATCACTTTGTGAATTCATGCTAGATCTTTTGCAAGCCATAGAATATGAATCTTGATGAAGAAAGACTTCAAGCAAGACTCACGGTTTAGAGGGGAATGTAGGGGACGAAATGGGGAATGTGTTTAGGTGGGATTGTGTTTGGTTTCGGGGTTCTTTGTGGTGTTCTTGGTGGACGTATAATGGAGGGATGATGGGGGATGGATTTGTGATGGAAAGATGGTAAAAAGATAGTAAAAGATAGATCAAGAACTAAGAGAATCAACTCCTAAGCTCTGATACCAATTTTGATGTATAATGGGATCAATGGAATCTCATTATACTTGGAAACAGGATCTTTAAAATCCAAGATAAGAATCTTGCTTCTCAAAGTTCTTAAAGATCAACCAACTTGAATGAAATGATGTATAATTGGATCAAGGATGATCAAATTATACAAAAGACTATGATCTTTAAGTGGTTCTTTAAGATTGAATGAATGAATGAATGAATGGATGGATAAACGACTGGAATGGACGAAATGGATGAATGAAATGAATGTTGGCTTTAAGGTTTTTCTTTATATATTTCTAAATAATGCTTGCATAAATTACTTTCTTCCGAGCCTAACATTTAAAAGAGCAAGTTGAATTAAATTGGGAAGAGTTTGGAACAAGTGAAGGATGTTCACTCTTAAAGGTTTAATCTGAATGACTCATAAAATGCACAAGGGAAAGTAATTTTACAAATATTATTCCTGAAATATATGATTAAAATTCCTTAAAGGGTCTTTTTTCAAAGGTTCAAACTGATGTATATTTGATGGTCATATACATCAAGGACATCAAGGAAGACATCCAATATGCATCATAGGAGGCTAATACTCGGTTATATGGCAAAAGAGCATCATTCACTTAAGTATCCCTTCCGTTTGAATGATTTCAACAAGGGCAGTTTGGTAATTTACTCTATAACTCTAGATACATACGTCTAATGAGGAAGTCATCCAAAGACATATTGAAGAGCATTGAAAGAGCTTTCCAATGGTTTTTGAATCTTGAAGTTTGGACAAGTATTGAAGGAGTTATAGTCTTTTCTTTCTAGAGTTGTATTTTAGAGTTTTTATGATGTAATAAATGTGTAGGATGATGTAAGCCTCAAGGGGCCTAATTCTTGATTTGTACACGTCTAGGGAGGGCTAGGATTACTATAATTACCCCCCCGTTAGGCCTCTTGTAATCTCATTCATTCAATAAATCAAATACAAACACATGGTGTTGTTTTCTCTCTAGCTTTTGCTAGTCTTTCGTTTCTCTTGAGGGAGATTCGATCCTATCTTTTTCTTCTAGCTTAGGGTGGCGTCCTAGGTGGTGATAGGAAGAGATTGAAGCATTCTTGAAGGTGGTGTGGCTGTATCCTCCAAGAATCTTCAAAGCCATCATCATTCATCATTCAAATCGTGAGTTTCTTTCTAGTTTTCATTTAATCTTGTTTTTGTTTCTACATTGTTTCAAATTCAAGATTCATTTGAATATCATTCAATCATTCAAGAAACTTACATTCGTTGGGTTTTGCTTATGCAAGAGTTCGATTTGGAAATTCGCGACAAGGCCGGGACTAAGAATGTTATAGCCGACCATCTGTCGAGGATCCTTGTTGATTTGGATGATACTCAACCCATCATGGACTCTTTTACTGATGAACGTCTGTTGTCCGTCAACCATTCTCACCCATGGTATGCTGATATCATCAACTACTTGTTTAGTGAGGTGATTTCTCAAAATTTGACCCCTCATCAAAAGAAAAAGTTCTTTCATGACGTGAAACATTTCTTTTGGGACGATCCATTCTTGTTCCGTTTATGTAATGACGGGATGTATAGAAAATGCTTACCCGAGAGTGAAGTGAAGTCCGTATTGACACATTGCCATGAGTTCCCGGTTGGAGGTCATGGTGGATCTCAAAAGACAGCCGCGAGAGTTCTACAAGCCGGTTACTGAACACCAATTGAGGGAGGATGAACTTGCTCTCATTCATGTATTCTTGGACGGTGAGGGTATAAATGGAGTGCACTCGAAGTCAGCTTGTTCACACTTGGACGGTAGGGCTTTATGAGATGTTTTTGATGCTTTTGTGAGGCTTTGATCTTGAGACCTCTTGGAAGCTTTTGCATGTGCTCTTTACATAGTTTTTGCATGGATTTCATGGATAAATGAAGCTTGATTGCTTACGTAAAGATCATGCATGCAATAGGCTAGGAAATTTACATATAATGGTGCATGTGTGCTCGTCCGAACTTGGGCATGTTGAGTGCATGCGAGGAACTGTCTTAGCTTATCTTTGGCTTGGCTTGGCTTCCCTAATTTCCTTATTATAACTAAAGTACATAAATACATAAAAAGAAATAATAAAAATTACATTAGAAGTATAAAAAATATGCTCAAATCCGATGTATGAACTAGCTCATCGATCGGCTCCTTCTTCTATATTTATGCTTCGTTTTTTATATAGGAATGCTATATATTTATGTGCCAAAATCCAGTGTCTACACTTACATTGCTGAGGAAGGAAAGCAGTTCGACCCTTGCTGGTGGGTTCGACTTCGAGATTTTGAGGGATCACGTGCTGATGGTGATCCGAAGGAGTTTGGCCATGACATTGTGGAGCATTCTCCTGGTTGAGGTGAGTTTCGTCTAGCTTAAGACGTTAAACTAGCCTTCTTGGGAGGCAACCCAAGCATTTATGTGCTTTCTTTTGATTTGTTTTTGTTTGAGTCAATTTGATTTGACTACGAAAGCCCCTCCCTTGATTGGTACTTTATAGTGTATATTTGGATTGTCATTGCAAGCATATTCTTGGCAATTGTTAGCTTGATTTGGATGATAGGAGAGGCTTGGTTGTTTGTTTGATTTAGGTTTCTTGTCTTGTTTGTGATTCAACTAGTCTTGATTGATTCTTGTGCATGACAGTGAAGTTCTTGTGTTTGGTACATCAAAGGAACTAGTTGTAGTGATTGTGGTAGGTAACCCGTGAGACTCTTTGAACCTAAAAGACTATCACTTTTATAGTCTCGTTTTCTTTTGAGTGTGACCTTAATAGTTTAGTCCCATTTTTGGGCCTACATAATGTCTTTTTGCTTGCTCTTTTGGCTCGTTTCCGAGTATTTTCCTTCAATTTAATTAGCTTGTTGGTTGTTTTATAGGATTTCGCACTTTTGGAGCAAAACCATGATAAATGGGCTAAATTGAGGCTTTTTAGGGAATCCTGAGCCTAGCCGAGCACAGAACCTAGGTGGAACCGACCCGGGATCTCCTTCCCCAAGTTTGAAGCAGATCAGAGGTGTAACACCCGCTACAACCTCTGTAGCGGGCGTTACAATGAAGGACACGAGTTAGGGGAAGGGATGGCAGCAGAGGTCGCGCCCGTTACGGGTTTTGTAGCGCTCGCTACACAACGCCAAATAATGATCAACCTTACCTGCAAGAACGAGATCGCACCTGCTACCATTTGCGTCGCCCCCGCGACCTTCTCGGCCAAACAGAGATCGCGACCGCTATCTGGAAGACAGCGCCCGTGATCTCCCTGTTTCTGCACGTTTCTTTGGCTCTGTACACTGCGTTTTGGGCAGCAGTTATGCCTTGTATATATAGCTCCAATGCTGCATTTGTTTAGGGGGATTCGACTCTAGCATTTAGACAACACATTCACCTTAGTTTAGAGGGAGATTAGGAGATTCTTAGAGAGAGATTAACTTAGGGTTTTGGTGTATTTTGGTTTGTAATCAAGATTAGAAGATTCAACAATTGAGAGATTGCTTTAGATCATCCTTTCCCTTATTCTTCCTTGCTCTTTTACAACATTTGATAAGTTTCTTCTTCCCTAAACTCTACTTTACTTTGTTAATTACTTTAATTGCTTGTTAATTGTTTCCTTTGCTCTTTAATTGCTTTGTTTGTCCTTTGACTGTTGTTTGATGATAGAAATCATGCTTAGAGTTGTTTTGTTGATGTTGTTAGCATAGTTTGGATGAGTAGTGGCTAGAACCCTAATGGGTTAGGGGGTAACTAAGGGTATGAATGGGTAATTAGGGATGGTTTAGCAATCTTAGTGAGTAATTAGGTGAGAAATCACCTTCAGACTCCAATCCTTCCCTCAAGTGGGGTATATTTGGGTCCGAAAGCTCCCACATACATCCAACACTTGTGTTGGAAGGTTGGAATTGGGATAGTTAGCACTCGCTCACGAGAGTGAGTAGTGACTAACTAGGGAATTCCGTTTCATTAACCCTCCGGGTCCGTGGTGAATGGTTAATCCGGACTTTCGACGAGAGTGGAAGCTCGGTGGGTATTTTCTAACAGAATCGCCACTTGATTTCCTCCCTTATTGCTCTCTTGTTGCAAAACCCATCTCCTTGTTCTCGTTTACTTCCCGAAAAGTCCCCGAAACCCATTGTTTTACCTCGACTGACCTTAGTTTTTTTTGTTGCTTTGTGATCCTGTTTCAGCCCGTTGCCTTACCTTAGCGATCTTAACCCGACCATTGACTTGGATAGCTTTGTCCTAGGCCCCTTACTCCCTGAGAAGAACGATAAAAACCTTTTCTAACAAAACCATTGTATACAAAATGGCGCCGTTGCCGGGGAGCAAGCGCCCCTAGCTTAGTTTCTTGGTCTTGAGTTTGAGATTTCTTTCATGCTTGAAATCAGCTTGTCCCAATCCCAATGAATTTGATGCTTCTTCATTTCTTGTTGGAGGTTTCGAGTTCTGATGGCTGAGGGCCAAGTTGGGTCACCTCGTACCCTTCAATCATATGCCGTTCCATCATTGGGTACGGGAGGCAACCCGATCACTTTACCACCATTATCACCTGATGCCGTGTTCGAATTTAAATTGTACTTACTTGAAGTCTTCTCGAGCAATCAGTTTCATGGAGACAAATCCGAGAGTCCTATTGCACATATCGAGAAATTTGAAGATCGGATTAGTTTTGAGCAAGTTCCTGGTTTATCTTCAATATTTATGAAATTCAAGTTCTTTCCTCTAACTCTTACGAGGAAAGCGAAGACATGGCTTCAAACGTGTCCTCCTGGCACTTATTCTTCATGGGAGGTACTTAAAGGAGATTTCCTACACAAATTCTTCCCAGCGGATGAAACTTATAGACTCCAGCAAGTTATTATGTCTTTAAAGCAATAACCCGGAGATGATCTTTTTGAGGCTTGGGGGAGATTCAAAATCCTTCAACGCCAATGTCCACATCACAATTTACTGGATTGGATGCTACTTCAACACTTTTATTACGGACTTCGTGGTTCATACAAAGAATCTATTGATCATGCATCCGGACGGATGTTCTTAAAGAAGAGCGCGGAGGAAGCTAACATTTTTCTTCATGAGCTATCTCAGAATGTGCCTAGTTGGGGAGGCGGCCAAAATTCAGGAAATGGGGATTATTCCTTGGAACACAACCCCACTATTAAGCTTCTAATGGGCACCGTCCTTGATTTGTAAAAGAAGATGGTGAATGATGAAGTTTCCAACCAGTCGAACCTAGCCCAAGGTATGCAAACCTTTGCATCCACTTTCGTTCCTAATATGCATACTTGTAAGTTGTGTTTTGGTCCACATCTTGAGCATCAATATATGGAGTATCGTCAAGTAGAGCATGTGAATGCTATCTATTCCAACCAACTTTATTCCCATTCTTATGAAGATTATGATCCTAGCTATACCACATTTGCCAATCCTGTGTTCGATCCTGTTTCTCAATTTTATGACCATCATGCATATTTTCAAGAAGAGTTCTCACATCAACCCATCCCACAACCTCAAATTTCTCAACCATCCAAAGATTCTATGATTGAAAAGTTGTTGCAACAAATTGTGGCTAATCAAGAAAGTGAGGAGGCTCGTCTTAGAGACCTTGAAACCCAAATGACCCAAGTTGCTCAACAAATATACTTTTTTCAACCCATTCAACCTCAACCTATCCAAGGGGAGCATGTTCATTCTATTAATCTAAGGAGTAGAAGAAAAATTGAAGAACTTATGGTGGTGGAGGAGAATGTGGAAGAAGAGAGATCTTTGGAAGAGAATGAGGGAGTTGTGGTGGATAGTATTGAAGAGGAGGACTTAGAGGTTGAGCAAGCCATAGTTGAGGAGGAGGAGAATGATGTTGTGGTTAATGAGGCTGAGGACGAGGAAAAGGAGAAGTTGGAAGAGACAGTAGAGCTTGAGAAAAGACGAGAGAAAGGGAAAGAAATCTTGAAGGAAGATAATCATGAAAACCCATTGGAGAAACCCGTTTCACATAGACCACCAGTACCTTTTCCTGGGAGATTGATTCAACATAAAGATGAGGCGAAGTTTGTGCGATTTATTGATATGTTGAAGAAGCTCCAAGTTAATATTCCTTTTTCTGGATGTCATGACAGAGGTTCCTTCTTTCAAGAAACATCTTAAGGACCTCTTGACAAACAAAAGGAGAATCAAAGAGTCGTCGACCGCTCATCTCACAATCAGTTGCAATGCTATTATGGGGAGTAAAACCCCCGAGAAACTTGCCGATCCTGGTAGTTTCTCCATACCATGCTTAATTGGTGATATTGGAATTGATAGAGAATTATGTGATTTGGGGGCAAGTGTGAGTGTCATGCCACACTCAATATGTAAGAATTTGAATCTGGATGACTTGACCCCTATAGTTATTAGCTTGCAACTTGCTGAACGAACTGTTAGGAAGCCCTTGGGAATACTAGAAGACGTCCCGGTTCAAGTGGGAAGCTTCCTTATCCCTTGTGACTTCATTATTCTATAGATAGATGAAGATTGGAGAAGTCCTATTATTCTTGGTCGACCCTTCTTGGCCACTGCAGGTGCAATTATAGATGTAAAAAGAGGTCGTTTGTCTCTTCATGTGGGGAGAGAACATATTGATTTTGACCTCGATCCTTCAAGAAGGAACCCTCACAAGGAGTCACGCTTTAAGGTCAATGTAGTGGTTGGGATTATGGATGAGCATCAAGAGGAGCCGTGCTTACTTGTTGTGGAACCGGATGATTGGGGTGGAGAAAGTCACCCTAAATCTATTCATTTTGAGCTTCATGGAGATGGTTTCACCTTTCATGATGATTTCCTCAACACCGTACCTTTGAGGAGGGAGATTGCTTTAGGTGAAACATATATTGAGAATATGGAAGTGAGAGAGGTGGCTTTCAAAGGCCCGAGAACCCGCATGCCACCAAATGTCAAGCCGGAGTTATCTTCTCATTCTATCCGGCCTTTTATGTCTCCAAGGAAGCATGCTCCGTATTTGCGCAAGAAAAGGAAGCGATGGAAAAGGAAAAAGAAATATTGGTGGAATAAGATAAGGAAGCAATTATCATTGATTCCTTCGGGGTTGACTAGAGCACTGGAGGGTCATCCCGTATCATTCATGAGCTTCATTGGGGTGTGCTGGAGGAGAAGGAAGAAGAGTTGGTGGAAAAAGTTAACGATGCTTCTCTCATGCACACCACGCCTTTCGAGAATCAAGTAAGTATTTAGATCAGGCTCGGGACTTTAAACAAGCGCTCTATTGGAGGCAACCCATACTTTTATTTCTTTCTTTTGAGTTAATTTCTAGTTTTTCTTAGTTAGTTTCTTTTCATGTTTTTAATCTTGCATTTTGATCTTACGAGCTTTGGTTGTTTTTTACTTGAAAATCTTAACCCTTTGCTTGGCTATCATGGATCGCGGATTGAGTAATCATTTTTTTTGAAGAACTCGAGGTAGTATCTCTCCACTCTTTTCTTTTCGAGTTGCATATCCTATGATCCGTTTGCATGCTTGATTTTTCTTTTGGTGGCGAAACCCTAGTTTGTGCTTGTTGGGTATATCTTGTTGTTGGAGCAGTGTGGGCTCGGGTCGCCACCACTTGCTTGCTAGTTGTTTTGTTTGTTAGCTTTTTGTAGGTTCTCTACCCTTTCTTGTGACACCCTTCCCACAATCAGGACATTGTGGCATTTTAAGTGTGGGGGGGAGGGGGGGGTGAGTTACATTTGTTTCAAGGGTAGATCACCTAGCATTTTCATTTTCCTTTTGTTCTTTTTAGGCTAAAATTTAAAAATTTTTGTGAAAAGAGAAAAGAAAAAGGGAGAAAAGTTGTGAAAAACCCCTTAAGTTTTCTGTTTTGCTTTAGTTTTTGCCTTGTTTTTAGAATCGCGTAGTCGATGGCTCAAAGTCTTTGTTAATCTTCTTAAAAGAAGCCGGTATGAGCGTTGTAGGCCCTAGTCCGGGTGTTGCCATGACTCATCTATTTAGATTTCCTCCGTTGATTGCAAAATGAGGTTCTTGTTTTTTCACTTCCTTTTTGAAACCGCGAGACCTTAGTTTTTCACCCTCGAGCTTGTTGAAAAAGTGAAAGCTAATTAAATTGAATTAATTGGTTTTTGTCGGTCAAACCCGACATTAACCATCCTAAAGTTAGTCTACCTACATGGGACCAGCATGAGCGGCGCGACGCTCTTACCCCTTAAGCACTTCGTTTTCGTAACGATGAGGCGTACAGAAAAGGCCGTGTTGGGAGGGTAAACACTGTTATGGGCCGTTCAATTCCCGAAAAGCTAACACCGACCTTTGTTAAGCTAAGTTGAAATGTTGGGCCTTAAATTCTAAAACCCAACATCAAAGAAAGTTAATTGCTAATAAAGTGAGGAGCCTTTCCTTGCGTCTCCTGCGGCCCTCACCAAGCCAAGGGCGACACAAGCGGGGGAGGGTGACTCTTTGCTTTATCTTGTTCGCTTGAGCTGGGGTGCTGATTTTTGCTATGGATCAATCGGAATCAACTAGGATATACAGGCACGTACTTGTGCACAAAGGACCTTATCTTATAGGAAGCATTTGGGAGTCGAAAATCTCAGAGATTGGCAATGCTTTGGATTAGGTGTCCTTGATATGCTCGTATCCGCTCCTTTTTGTTGATTAGCCTTGATTTCTTGTAGTTGATTGCATGATTCTTTTAACAAGCAAGTTCTTTCTTTCTTTTTCTAGCTTTGTTTTGGTTTTTCACCTCTTCTCTCTTCTCTCTCCTTTTTCCTTTTCTTTGGCTTTTGTGGGTACAGCCGCTACAAACCCTCATGAAGCCACCTCGTCCACCTAGGCTGCTAGAGGGTTTAAAGGGCTTGGCGCATACGCTAAATGTACTCGTTTCCTCCCACGATAGAGGAGTTGGTGTTTAGTTTTTGTTTGTTTGTTTTTGTTTTGTTTTGCTCGGGACAAGCAAAAGTTCAAGTGTGGAGAGGTGTTTAGTCCCATTTTTCGGCCTAAAAAACGTCTTTTTGCTTGTTCTTTTGGCTCGTTTCCGAGTCTTTTCCTTCGTTTTTATTAGCTTTTTGATTGTTTTGTAGGTTTTCATACTTTTGGAGTAAAAGCATGAAAAACAGGCTAAATTGAGGCTTTTTAGGGAATTCCGAGCGTTTTCCCGAGCCTAGCCGAGCCGAGAACCAAGGCGGAACCGAGCCGGGATCACCTTCCCCAAGTTTGAAGCAGATAAGAGGTGTAACACCCGCTACAACCTCTATAGCGGGCGTTACAATCAAGGGCACGAGTTAAGAGAAGGGATGGGAGCAGAGGTCGTGCCCGTTATGGGTGGTGTAGCGCCCGCTACACAACGCCAGATAATGATCAACCCTACCTGCCAGAACGAGATCGCACCCACTACCCTTTACGTCGCCCCCGCGACCTTCTCGGCAAGACGGAGATCGCGGCTGCTCTCTGGAAGACAGCGCCCACTATCTTGCGAACACCAAAATCGCCTCACCACTTATCGCAGGACCGCGTCCGCGACTAGGGGGACCGCGCCCGTGATCTCCCTGTTTCTGCACGTTTCTTTGGCTCTGTACACTGCGTTTTGGGCAGCAGTTATGCCTTGTATATATAGCTCCAATGCTGCATTTGTTTAGGGGGATTCGACTCTAGCATTTAGACAACACATTCACCTTAGTTTAGAGGGAGATTAGGAGATTCTTAGAGAGAGATTAACTTAGGGTTTTGGTGTATTTTGGTTTGTAATCAAGATTAGAAGATTCAACAATTGAGAGATTGCTTTAGATCATCCTTTCCCTTATTCTTCCTTGCTCTTTTACAACATTTGATAAGTTTCTTCTTCCCTAAACTCTACTTTACTTTGTTAATTACTTTAATTGCTTGTTAATTGTTTCCTTTGCTCTTTAATTGCTTTGTTTGTCCTTTGACTGTTGTTTGATGATAGAAATCATGCTTAGAGTTGTTTTGTTGATGTTGTTAGCATAGTTTGGATGAGTAGTGGCTAGAACCCTAATGGGTTAGGGGGTAACTAAGGGTATGAATGGGTAATTAGGGATGGTTTAGCAATCTTAGTGAGTAATTAGGTGAGAAATCACCTTCAGACTCCAATCCTTCCCTCAAGTGGGGTATATTTGGGTCCGAAAGCTCCCACATACATCCAACACTTGTGTTGGAAGGTTGGAATTGGGATAGTTAGCACTCGCTCACGAGAGTGAGTAGTGACTAACTAGGGAATTCCGTTTCATTAACCCTCCGGGTCCGTGGTGAATGGTTAATCCGGACTTTCGACGAGAGTGGAAGCTCGGTGGGTATTTTCTAACGGAATCGCCACTTGATTTCCTCCCTTGTTGTTCTCTTGTTGCAAAACCCATCTCCTTGTTCCCGTTTACATCCCGAAAAGCCCCCGAAGCCCATTGTTTCACCTTGACTGACCTTAGTTTGTTTTGTTGCTTTGTGATCCCGTTTCAACCCGTTGCCTTACCTTAGCGATCTTAACCTGACCTTTGACTTAGATAGCTTTGTCCTAGGCCCCTTGCCCCCTCAGAAGAACTATAAAAACCTGTTCTAACAAAACCACTGTACACCCATGTCTGCATCTCTAGAACTTGATTTAATTTGACTCTCTTTAAAAGTACATTTGACTTGTGCATCGTGTTAATATGATTGAGGCCCATTTTGTAGCCACAAAGCCAAAAAGCCAACTCACAATATGACTTCTTTTTGCTAGCCCTTGCACAGTTTTTCATGTGTTGATTGTTTCACCTATATTGCGCACCCTTGGTATGTTCTTAATCCCATATATATCCTTTTATCCAAGTTAGTGGAGCAACAATTCAGTTGGAGGGCAGTTTTGTAGTCTAATTGTTGGTGACTTCTTTGGTTGGTTCGCTTGATGAGGGAAGCATTGCTCATAATCGTTATTTATCCCCTCTTTTCATTCGAGGTTGAAATTTGTTTGATGGGAACTAAGTCGTTTCTTTATGTAATTATGCTATCCACCAAGAAGAAAAAAAAAAAGAGAAGACAAAAATGAAAAAAAAAGCGGAAAAGTGTTTCAATAATAGGTGATTAGCATAGCGATCTTTGTTTATTTGACTCTTCCCTTACTTTTCCTTCAACGAGGAAGTATCTGAGCTTAATTGCGGTGTGAAGTAAGAGGTGTTGTCCTTTATGTATTGGGAATGTTGATCTTTAGGTCCTTGGCTCTTCAACTCCATATGTCCCAAATGATTTCCCTCCTTACCTTACCAAAAAATTACTTAGGGGTACCCTAACTTTTGGTGAAATATTTTTCCGGTACCCCAACTTTTAAAAACTAATTTTGGGGTACCCTAACTTTTAGAATTAGAAATAATTAGGTGAATTTTCGGCCGATGATTTGAATTCACTGGTGAATTTTAGGCAGGAAATTGATTAAGTATATTTGTGGACGAAAATGCCGTTTGTTTTTGTGGACGAAAATGATTTTTATCAATCGGAGTTTCACCAGAAATTCACCTAGTAATTTCTAATCCTAAAAGTAAGGGTACCCAAAATTAGTTTTGAAAAGTTAGGGTACCAAAAAATTGTTTCTTCAAAAGTTAAGGTACCTCTAAGTAATTTTTTGTTACCTTACGCCTAAGTACCATTACAACCTTTGAAAAAGTCCTCATGATTAACATTTCTACATATTGTCTATAGCGGTGGAGAATCGAGAGTCTTGTCAACCTTATGTTAGTTTACTTACTTTGGTTAAAGGTTTCTAAGTGAACCGATATATCTTTTACATACACATGAGGGGAATGATCCACATACCCTAAAGTGAGGCCCCACCAATCCCAACTAGTTCGCCAAGCATGTGAATGGAATTTGACTGCATTTTGAGTTGTGATGAATTGGTTGTGTTGCTTCTTGACTTGTGATTCTGTTTCGAACAACATTCCTTCTTTCAATTTGATTCTTAGTCTCGCTACGGAGTCTCTTTTGTGTATGCTTGTTTTGGTATTCTAATATGCCCTTTTATTGGAGGAGATATGAGTAGTTTTCCATTTGAGTCCTTTCATATTGTTTTGAGTCTTGTACTTGTTTGGGGACAAGTAAGGAGTAAGCATGGGGGGATTTGATAACTGCGTTTCATGACTATGCTTTTAGGGGTTTTCAATAGTGATAGTTTTGTGTGTGAACCTTGATTTATGTACCGATTTCCCTACTACACTTGGTGTTCTTGTTTTTGATGTGAATTTGTAGGTTTTGAGGCCAAAACACCAACTCTCAACTTCAGGCAAGAGTGAATACACCACGGGCCTCTACATAACAAACCCAGACCGTGGTACAAATTTGGGACGGAAAGGATCAAAGAATGATCGGACAGAGCACACCACGGTCTAACCGTGGTGGCTGGCACGGTCCTGGCTGCTTGCTGTGTCGCGTAATGAATAGAGAGCAGCAACAACATTTTATTGGGCCATGAATTCATTTCCTTCCTTCAACCATTCAACTCGGCCTAATCACAAGAGAGAGAAGTGGAGGCCATTAGATTTAATTCCTTCAACCATTCATTCAACCCAATCGCCAAAGAGAGAAGTGAGGGAAATTGATACCAATTGGGTCACCAATTCATTCGCCCAGGACAAGAAGCGAAAGAAAGAAGAAAGCCGAGGCAGTGCATGCCACGGCCAGATCTTGGTGTTGGCCACGGTCCGTGCCTAGTGCGGTTGCTGTTGATTTTTCCGGCTCTTGCAAATTAAATAGAAAAGGGGAGTGACGGTTATGGGATATCTATCATTCATTCATTCTATCATCCATCCCTCAAGAGAGAAAATAAGGATAAACCCTAATCCATCCCATTACTCATTAATACCTTAATCAAGAATCAAGATTTAGATTGATTCGAAGAGAAGCGAAGTTCAAGATTTGGGAAGAAACCATTCAGCGTTGTGATAAGCCACAAGTGCACGGGTGAAATTGTAGCATAAATCAAGGTCGATCCCACAGGGACTTTTCCTTTCAACGCACTGAACTAGCCTCCTAGTTGATCGCTAAGCCGATCCGGTTTTTGTTTTGAATCAACTAATTCTAATTCTAATCACAATCAAGGTCTAAACAAACTAATATTCACAAAACTATTTTGATTTAATCAAGGAAAAAGGACGTTCAGGGGATGAAACCTAAGTCAAATAACGAATCAACGATGTGGATTGAACATTCCTTTCATTAATTTGCACAATCAAGGTTCGATAAATGCATACAATACTTCGCAATGAGATTTTGCCACTAGAGCGAATTGCCAAGACCAACCAAGCACCTACTTTCGTGGTTATTTCGATTTAGTCAAGGTTAAAGATCTAATTATCACAAGAACCCTAATTAAAACTTCTATGTCTAGATAATTTAACAAGTTTAATCTAGGTTTTCGGGTAATCAAACTTCTCCTTTCGGTACTTCATTCAACAACCTACTTACTAGTAATTGGTGATCAAGCAAAAGTAATAACAATTCAATTCAAAGACCGAATAGATTGAAACAAACTAAATTCATGATAAATCAATCCAACAAAGTCAATTCATCAAGCAACTTCAAAGGTTCATCCCCTAAACTAAAAAGAACTACTCACTATTCATGTTTGAAACTACAAAGCAATTGAAATCTATTCTAGAAAGCATATGAAAATCTATGAGAGAATGAGAAATAAACCAAAGGGAAGAACAATCTTGCTAGGAATCAACTATGGAGAACTTTTGCTCCTCCACTTCAAAGTGTATTCAAGTTGCTCTTCGATCTTCAATCTTCTCTCAATCTTCAACGATGGATGGAATATGGATGAATGAAGGATATGATTAGGGTATAGAATGGAGGATGGTGGAATGATGATTGCCTCCATAAACAGCTGGAAGGCACATAATATAGGCAAATAGCAACTCAAAACTGCCGAAAATGAAAAGACACAAGAGACACGGACCGTGCCAGGGGTGACACCGACCGTGCCCCCTAGTGACTCGGACCGTGCCCCCTAGGCACTACCAGTGTTGAGGCCTTGCTTCAAATTTCTAACTTTCTGGTGGCAGACACGACCCGTGCCCCTCCTATGGGCACAAGTGTCACTGCTTTTTTCGGGCCTTGGAGTCCTTTGGGCCATTGTTTGGGCCTTAGGTGATCCAACATCTCACTTCTTGATCCTTTATGCATATAACTTGGATCTACACTTGATTTTTGGCTCGGTTTACATCGATTCTTCACAAATTATCTACAAAACTCACCAAACTCCAAACCAAGCGTAATATGGGAAATTTGGGCATAAAATAATATAATCAAATCAAATATTCCTCAAATTCTCATCAAAACAATCAAGTTTTCTTATATACAAGAAGCACTTATCAAAATCCCCCATGCTTAGCCCTTGCTTGTCCCTAAGCAAGTCCAAAACTCAAAAGAAAAGGCAAAGAAAGTAAATAAAAGAAAATGAAAGAAACCGGGACAAAAAGACTCATAGAACTCAAAGTAAAAATAAAAAGACTCAAAAGTAAGAATAATAAAATCGAAAATATTTTATTTAATTACAACTCCTCAGGATGGCATCGATAGGAAATTCAATCAACCCAATCTAATCTAAAGTACAGCCCAAGAGTAAAAAAGAAGCCAATTTACACAAGTAAATGAAGACAAATTATTCAAGAATGGTACTCATCAAGTTCAACCAATCACTCTTAATCACCGAATGAGATAAGAAGGCACATGTTAAGCATGAAACTAGGTAAGAATGAAGAGCAAACTCACTTTTTGGGAATGTGGAAACACTCCTCTCATGTGTTTAAATATGAAATATCATTGAAAGTTCGCTCAAATACTCAAACCAAAGCCACAACCATCCACGTATTTGCTAAGAATCTCAACTCTCCACCGCAATTTGCAAAGCAACAATGACAATCAAGAGGATTTTCAAGGGTTGTAACGGGGCTAGGGTTAAGGGTAAGGAGTGGATAATATTTGGGAATTGTGGAGCTAATAGCCAAAGCTTGAAATTATTCCACACCATTTCAACATACATTCACTCTCACCACTTATAATCAATCCAAATCAACCCCACAATCAATTGGAAACTTGCCTCAAAACAAAACAAAAGTAACCAAAAAGTCAAACACTTTATTGTTTTTTTTCTTTTTCCGGCATTTTCCGATTTTTTTTCTCTTTTTCACTTTTTTTCTGTTTTTTTCTTTCTGATTTTTCTTTCTTTTTTTTTTCATTTTGATTCAAACACACACAAAAACAAACAACACACTTATATACAACTCACTAGGCAAGTTTCCAATTCCACCCAACAACCTCAATGTACATAATTGGGGAATCAAATCAATATTTACAACTCAAACAAATCCCCATCACAAACCAAACCACCAAAGTAATGGCTTAAGAGTAGGAATTATATAATTGGCCAGGGCTTATAATGTGGGTTCAAGAAAAGAAAAAGTCAAGGCAAGAAGGGGCTAACTATGGATATTCTTATGTAAACGGGTGGCCAAGGCTTGCGGGTTCAATTCCTAATGCCTCTGTCATCTTGTCAATGTACAACGCATAGCAATTTCAAGGAGATGCAAAGCAAATGAAGGAGGATGCCACAATAGTGAGTCACTCATGGAAATAAGACCAATAAAATGGTTAGTCTTTTCTTTTAGGCTTATGTGGACTCACGGGTAGCGCTCAACAATCATTACCCAATTTGAAAGATATGCATATGCACAACTCATTCTTAAAAAAAGTGACAAAAGTAATCGGTCTCATTATCCTAGCACAATTCTCACAACATTTAGCTTCACAACTCGTGTCAATTCACAGTCTTTCACAAACGGGCTATACAAGATCAAATCAAGTAAAAAGAAAACTATCTTGCCTAATCCTATATCAAATAGTTTATTTTCAAAAACTTTTTACAAGACTCAAAATGAAAATAAGAAAATAAGAAAACGAAATCAAACTAAGAAAAGAAGAAATTAAAAAATTTTTACAAGTGAAACTAAACTAGAAAAATAAAGAAAAGCAAATCAAAACAAAAGAAAAAGACTCAAAACAAGTTAAAAATCAAAAATAAAAACGACTCAAAACACACATATCCACAAAAAGTTACACAAATCCCCCCATGCTTGAACCGAGCATTGTCCGCAATGCAAAACATCACTCGAGAAGCAAAGGAAGAAAACACAAAGAGGTATCATGGAGGTGGAGGAGGGGGTGGGTTGCAAGTATGGTTAAGCTGCCAATCACGAACGGATCGCATCAAGGCAAGCATCTCATCTTGACTACGTTCAATCATCCGACCCTGGGAGTCCCGAAGGGCTTGAAACTCAAGCTCACAATAAATTTGGAGGTCGTTAAACCTCTCTTCAAGGGTAGGCTCACCATCACCCTCATCACTGCTACTTTCACCACTCTCTCCATCCTCTCGGATGGCTAGTGGAGCCTCAAGATCGGGCTGGTTTGGGTCAATGGGAGGTAAAAAGAGGACGTTAGGGACATGTTGGATGGACACATGATCATGGGGAAGCCGCATCAACTCATTGTTAGGGTACCGCCACAAAACAGCAGCCCCGTCCAATGTACACATTTTCATAGAACAAAAGGTCTTAGAATCTAAAAGCAAAGGTCCACCAACTAAATCTCGCTGATGGCGAGTAGGGTCCCAACCAAAATGTCTCGCTAAGATAATGAGTAGACCCCCCATAACAATATCCCCCTTCCCCAGGCTAGCATGTCACTCTAAATGAAGAGCAAAAAGAGCAGTAGGGTTAACATCAGGTCGGGCATAATACATCCCCCACAGCACATAAAATTCAGCCTTAGAAGCAACATTCATGCTATCACCACGACCAAACATTCCACAGGATAAAATCCGCTGAATAACCCGAAAAGTCGGATTGCGGATGGCAGCGCATTTAGATTTGCGAGGGTTATAATCAGTCCTTGTAGTAAGGAACTGCCAAAAGGCTTTGGGGTTCTATACATCATCATCAGGCATCTCTCGCCTCCCTCTATCAGTTATAACAGGCAGTTGAAATATCTCAGCAAATTCAGCCAAAGTTAGGGAATGGGTCTCCTCATCAATGTTAAAACTAATCAAACCGTCCCTAGTGGTCAAGTCTACTTCGAAAGTGCTAAGCACCTCCAAGGTCAGGTTGCGAAAGGTAGGTTCTCTCATCCGAGAAAAACGCAACAAGCCACAACGATTTAACAACCATTCAACATCAGTTAACATGCTAGTCGCAGCCAAGAAGGGTTCATGCATATATCTAGTGGCAACAACTTTACGCTTGCTCAAAGCAAGATAACGGTCATACATTTCACCTTCGAGATTGAATGGATTGTTACCTCTATTCGGCCGTGAAGAGTGCGCACCTTTGTCCTTTCCTTTGCCTCCATCAGCTTTCTGCCTCTTAGAAAATGGTTCCTCTCGAACAGGACCTTTACCCCTAGCCATCTTTTGACAACAAAGGGTTACAAAATTGTTAGTAATAAACAAAAGAGCAAAAGACTCAAAATGGATGGCGGAGTTAGTCTTTACAAACCATCATTGACTCAATAACAAAACAAAGAAACACGAAACTTAGACTGCTAAGACAAAAATCCAACAAATAGGTAAGCTAAAACAAGATGTACATCCTAGCAAACCAAACAAAGCAAACGAAAAATCAACACTACTAAAAAAAAACACTACAATGATGAATGACCAACTATATACAAATTAAATCACCAAAAACTCGTATCTATGACGAAATGAAACTAAAACTAAAGCAAGAAACAAGTTAACTATACACAATGACTAAATTACTACCACCAAAGACTCAATGTATATACAATCAACCAAACAAACACACTAAAATTTGAGACAAACCACACCAAATTCACAATCAAACCCAAAGCATTCAAATTAGTCTCCAATCAATTCAACCATAACAAAGTTGAACAATTTACACCAAGATAGCAATAGGGTTCGAATTAACCTTAGTAATTGAATTGGGCATCAACCAAACCAAACCTGTAACGCCCCGGAAATTCAATTATAGAAAGTCAAAGTCAAACTAACGTTAACAGACAAAACTTAGCGGAAGACTTCAAATTTAATTTGGGCGTTACGGCCGTATCCCCGAAGGAATACAAGGCGAGAAAGGAAAACACAACTGTCTGCTAACGGTAACTACTAACAACTCAAAACAAACTTTAAGAATTCATAACGAAAACAATATGAAAGATTCAAGGACTTCTAAACTCGTCGTCCTCACTTCTAATTCCCGTCCCCAGCATTTAGATCTTCACCTGAAATCAAAACATTTCAGAAAATGAGGGGGAAATCTCAATAATGTCTACCCCTAACGTTTAAAACAGTTTAAGTTCATTTCAATTCGTTTTGGGGAGAGGGATCAAATCAAACTTTTTACAAACCTTTAACCCTTAACTGTTTTCCTCAACCCATCCAATTCATATTTTAATTTGCGGGCGGGATACCAAATCCCTTAAAGTAACATTTGCCCACCAAAGGCATCAAACAATCGCCCACCAAAGGCATTATAACATTCGCCCACCAAAGGCATATCGAAACATTCGCCCACCAAAGGCATAATAACATTCGCCCACCAAAGGCATATCGAAACATTCGCCCACCAAAGGCATTAAAATACTATTCTATATCAGGGAAGGAAGCCCCGATCTCCTGGTCCATAACCCTGCAGGTTGTTACGCCTGCACAACAGGTTATCCCCCGAAACCCGCTTAACGTTTCCACTTGAATTATTTACACAATATTCAAACTCAACTCACGACTCTCAAGTCAAACCATCCCAAGTTATCAAAACCATTAACAAAACTTCGAATAAAAGACCATCCAATTTCTCAACTCAAATAAACCAAGATCACAATCGAATCAAAGAGATTATTAAAACAGATGGTCGTATTTCCACAAAAGTCCCCTTTCGGGATGCAATTCTCAAAATAGATTATAAAACAACAAAACACATTTAAAGAGCATCCCGGTGGGGATTAGAGCATAGACAATTACCTGAATACTTCACAAGATAGTAGTAACGAAGGGCACACTTGAGCTCACTAACGTCTCGCACTAACTCGGGCCTAAAATAAAAGTAATTATCTAATCAAAACGCGTTCTAACGAAGTTAGTATCAACTACCAACTATCTAACCCATCCCCTAGGAACACTTAGGTTCCTATCAATTAAAAGATTACACTTAGCATCTCTAAGATAACACATAACATGATCACATATTATTTTCACTCAACAATCATTATAAAAAGAAGCAAGCAGAGGACAGATTATAACATTCACATAAAACGGGTCACAACTCGACTTCCCGACATCCTACGGGTCTGATTCTGGACTTTTCGGAAACCTCAGAATGTCTACTAAAACTTTCATGTTGATGGCTAAGCCCAACTCAGTCCCGAAGGACTTCAAAACTCCCATCTTTCTAATTGGTCCAGAACTGACAGGTTTTAGTAAAACGGCTATAACTCGGGTTATACAAGTCAAACGTTCGATCCGTAAAATTCCTATGGTCCCTAACACCTAAAGGAACTTCCAGTAAAAAGGGCTTGGTCAAAAGACATCTATACTAGTCGTGTCAACCAGATCTTTAGACACTATCAAAACTGTCCCGTTAACGGAATTCAATTAATTAGTTATTTCGGTTCTAACTTTTACCAAACGGTCTCGGGTTCTAATTAGGACTCAAAACAATACTTAGGGTCTTATATCTAAGGTCCAACTTATCTTAGGTCCAACATTTAAAACTTGTAGGGCTACACTTAATTTAAAAAGCATGAAACACCTTAACAACTTTAATTAAAAACCTTTAAGTCACAAAAGAAAATAACTTTCTTAAAACATAAAACACTTAATAAGATTTCAAGAATTTAACTACACAAAATTGGTTATAAGTTTGTAACCATAAACCAAGATTTTCAAGAAAATAACAAAAGCGGTTAACACGTAAAATTTCTTTAATAAAAGATTTAAAAGAACTTTAGGACACAACTAGTTACAAGTAATTAACTAATCAAGAAACGAATAACTAATTCTTTTATAATTTAACAAGAAATCAAGAATTTAACTAATGGTAGGTTACTAATTAAACAACCTAGCGATTTAATTTACGAATCAAGAACAAGAAAATTTAGTACTAATTGTATTCAAGAGATTAACCTAGATAATTTAATTATCGAATTGTGCATACAATAACATCGTGGTTTAACGATTCATGTAAAGAAAATAAAGAACATTAAAGAACTACTTTTAAACCTAATAATCAACTATTACAACCTAATCTAATTACAATTTTCATCATAAAATTACAAATAACAATTTAAACAAATTACATATAACAATTAGGAACTTACACATAATTACACAAGAAAAATTATTACAATTAATTACCCTAATTACAATACTAATAATACAATAATTATAAAATCAGAAAATTAATAACAATAATATTTACAAATAATAAATCAGATTAATAAAAATAAAAACAAGAAAATAAAAAGGAAAAAGAAAAGAAAATCAAGAATAACAGTTAGGGTTAGGGTTAGGTTTTAGGGTTTACGTAGGTTAGGTTCTGGTCGTTCCGCGGTGGCGGCGGACGTTGGTCGGAGAGGGGTGCGTCGGGGTCGCGGGTGGCAGGCGTCGGCCGTGGGCTCGTCGGAGGAGGTGGTCGACGTCGGCAACGATGACAGCAGCAGGCGGCAGTTTCGAGGGCTTCTCCTTCGACTGGGACTGCTCCGGCGACGTTAGGGCGGCGGTGTGACGGTCGTCTGGTGGTCGGGCAGCGACGGCGACGACGATGGACGTGGCCGGCGACAGAGACGGCGACGGTCGGACGTCCAAGAAAGAGAAAAACAGTGAGGGAAAGAGGGAGATCGGGAGAGAGAAAAAGAGAGAAAAAGAAGGGCGATTACCGGTCGTTGGGGCGGCGGTCTGCGACGGCGGCGGCGACGGTGGGGGGTAGCGACGTCCGGTGGCCTCGGTTGGGGTGCGGTGCAGCGAGAGAGACGGGGGGATCGAGAGGAAGAAAGGAGGAAGAAGAAAGAGAAAGGAAGAGAGGGAGGGTGGTTGCGGTGGTCTGGGTGGTTCGATCTCCCGACACATGGGCACACTGATCAAGGGCGGACGGCAGAGAGAAGGGAGAGAGAGAGGAGAGAGCTAGGGTTTGAGGGAGGGATTATTAGGGTTTTAGGGTTTGAGAGGAGGGTTTAGGGGTTTATATACTAACACCCATAATTAGGCCCAAAACTAATCCTAATCCAACCCATTTAACAAATAAAACCGATTTTTCTAAAAACCTAATAATTTTAATAATAGTAGTAATAATATTAATTTTAATAATCATATAATCACATAACAAATAATATTCACGTAATTAACCACATAATAATATTAACCTACGAAAATTACTATTCTACCCTTGTTAGTCCCTCGACGGTCCTACGAGCTCAAGCGTTAGCATAAATAAACACATTACGAACAACAAGAAATAACAAAGTCAAACCTATTCTATTAACGACGCCACGGTCAACATCGTTGGATTTTTCGGTTTTACATCATTACCTTCTTAAAAGAAGTTTCCCTCGAAACTTAAACTTAGGCCTAACGGTTCCAGAAAGACTAACGGTTTCGCTTCTACCCAAAACTCGAGGTTTTACATCATTACCTTCTTAAAAGAAGTTTCGCCCCAAACTCGACGCGCTTATGTGTTGGAAAAGGTGCGGATACCTCGATCCTTTACTCTCCAGCTAATGGTATCTCAGAGATAGGGCTACCGTCATAGGCTTACTATTTTCTCGAGGGTCTCATCTTAGCCCTCTCATCGTAGTCCCTCCAATAAAGATTGGCTAGCACCAGGATCAAATATAACCGAGGCGTGGTAGGAGAGAAGGTACTCACGACGTCCGCCGTTCTCAGCCTCATCCTTCCTCATCACATATACTCGTCCTCCCGCTGCGCGACGGTTGTTGCCACGACGAGGCGGTTTGCTGGCCTCCTTGGTTGTTCTCGATTCCCACCGACCACTCCGGTTTTGTTGTTGTGGCCTTTGGTTTCCATTGTAGCCTCCCTATTTTGATATGTTGATCGCGAGGCTCTCAAATTTTCGTCATTTCCATTATTATGGTTCCCGAGGCCGTTCAGACGATGGCGGACTGATGTTGGAAGCTCCCACAATTAAAACATCCTCTCGCGCCTTTGATCTACAATCTTGGGAGTAATGACCGTTCGACCACAAAAGTGGCATATTGGAATATTCGATGGTCTACGCTCAAGACCGGTTTTCCGCCGGTTGTTAGGGCGAACCTCTTCTCTTGATAGGGTTGAGGTGGGTTGAAGCGGGTGGTTCTTTCCTCTTTGCCCTTGTATGCCTAGTTGTCGCTCCGTCATGCATCACCCTTTCTACGGTGAGGGCAACATTCAAGATGTTTTGGTAAGATGTGAACTCCCGTGATGACATGCGATCTGAATCTTGCAATTCAATCCATCGAAGCGGTCCATCCTTAGTCGCTGGCTACCAAGGCAGATGCAAAACGAGATAGTTCAGTGAACTTTGCAGAGTAGGCAAGCACACTAGTTTCCCCTTGACGCAGATTCATGAACTCCTTTTCTTTTGCCTTCTGGAGAGAAATTGGGTAAAAGCGGTCCTTTAGCACAACTCAAGCGGTTCCAATAAACCCGGTCATCCTTATTTCCTTCACACTGGCCCACCACAAGTCGGCCTCTTCCTTCAGGTGGTAAGCAGCAAAGTCCACCCTTAACTCCTCAGGACAGTGTGTGGTGTCGAAAATCTTCTCAATTTCTCTAACCCAATCTTCAAAGACTTTGGGGCCTACCTGTGTAAGTGGGCGGGTTGAACATTGAACCTTTGGAGAAGAGCGGAGGGGTCATCTTCCCTCCCTCCTCCTTGTCGATCTACCACTTTCCTCAGTAGGTCCTCGTGCTTGCCGAGCATCTCAATCATTAGCATGCTAGCAAGGTCGTTCCCCGGTGTTGCTGTACTCGACCCTGGTATCAAATGAGCCAGGCGTTGGCGCAGATTCGCAGCTTGAGGCGCGATTCGCCACACCGGGCGTTCCCGGTTCCCGTTGTTGGCGTGAGACCCATTCATGTCCGACATCCTGGTTCCAAGAGGTCGATTTAGACTACTTAAGGTTCTTACTCTCATAACGCAGATACGAATTCTGAAGTTAACTACTCTTTTAGACTAAAACGTAAAAGAACTCGACAAGTAACCGAACCATAAACATAACTTTAACTCTAATCGCATGTAATAGCATCACATTTCATCACTTTGGTACTTGCGACAAATTCAAGGGTCCCATCTTTGTTATTAACTCCACATTTCACTTGATAACTTGTCAATAACTCAAGAGAAGAAATTCATTATTTTATATCACTTGCACCTGAGCATAACATAAAGTTTCATTCTCCTAACTGGGGCTAACAAAAGCAACAAGCCTCACAGTTATAATTTTAACAATCAAAAACTATTTACATGCAAACATTACTACTGGGGACTACTCCTCCTACTCTTTTACTAACTCCACTTAGAGTATTCTCATACGAAAAAGGGTTCCTGCGAACCACGATTGGGGTCCAATCAGGATCGTCAAGCTCATTCCCAAAGTTCTTCTCGGAGTCTGCTTCCATCTTGAACTCTACTAGAACCTCATCTTAAGGCTCGGTCTTTCATTGAGGCTACCTCCTCTGCAACCCAAAATCTCCAGCGACTACTCCTCGTATGTCACGTCTTCTTTCGGCCTCCGAATTCTCAATGAGGTCTTCTTCAGTTCTAGGCCCTCCTGGGCTATATTTCACAACCTCCTCGGGTTTTAGGTCTTCAAGAGAAGCTAGAGCCTCGTGCTCATAGCAAATGCTGCGGTATGCCGTCCAACAAGGTTAGAACATTTTAGTAACATAAAATATTAATAACGAAATCATGTAATATCAGGGAAAGCAATAAAACCCTATTTCCCCATCCTACACTCATCACTCCGAACGTAGCATCCTAAGGTCTAACTAAACCTAAGGGACACTTAGGAGCTACCAGGTCGTAACCTGAGCTCGATACCATTCTCAGAACGCCCGAAATTCAATTATAGAAAGTCAAAGTCAAACTAACGTTAATGACAAAACTTAGCGGAAGACTTCAAATTTAATTTAAGGCGTTACGTATCCGAAGGAATACAAGGCGAGAAAGGAAAACACAACTGTCTGCTAACGGTAACTACTAACAACTCAAAACAAACTTTAAGAATTCATAACGAAAACAATATGAAAGATTCAAGGACTTCTAAACTCGTCGTCCTCACTTCTAATTCCGTCCCCAAAGATTTAGATCTTCACCAAATCAAAACATTTCAGAAAATGAGGGGAAATCTCAATAATGTCTACCCCTAACGTTTAAAAGCTTTTAAGTTCATTTCAATTGCTTTGGGGAGAGGATCAAATCAAACTTTTACAAACCTTTAACCCTTAACTGCTTTCCTCAACCCATCCAATTCATATTTTAATTTGCGGGATACCAAATCCCTTAAAGTAACATTTGCCCACCAAAGGCATCAAACAATCGCCCACCAAAGGCATTATAACATTCGCCCACCAAAGGCATATCAAAACATTCGCCCACCAAAGGCATATCGAAACATTCGCCCACCAAAGGCATATCGAAACATTCGCCCACCAAAGGCATTAAAATACTATTCTATATCAGGGAAGGAAGCCCCGATCTCCTGGTCCATAACCCTGCAGGTTGTTACGCCTGCACAACAGGTTATCCCCCGAAACCCGCTTAACGTTTCCACTTGAATTATTTACACAATATTCAAACTCAACTCACGACTCTCAAGTCAAACCATCCCAAGTTATCAAAACCATTAACAAAACTTCGAATAAAAGACCATCCAATTTCTCAACTCAAATAAACCAAGATCACAATCGAATCAAAGAGATTATTAAAACAGATGGTCGTATTTCCACAAAAGTCCCCTTTCGGGATGCAATTCTCAAAATAGATTATAAAACAACAAAACACATTTAAAGAGCATCCTGGTGGGGATTAGAGCATAGACAATTACCTGAATACTTCACAAGATAGTAGTAACGAAGGGCACACTTGAGCTCACTAACGTCTCGCACTAACTCGGGCCTAAAATAAAAGTAATTATCTAATCAAAACGCGTTCTAACGAAGTTAGTATCAACTACCAACTATCTAACCCATCCCCTAGGAACACTTAGGTTCCTATCAATTAAAAGATTACACTTAGCATCTCTAAGATAACACATAACATGATCACATATTATTTTCACTCAACAATCATTATAAAAAGAAGCAAGCAGAGGACAGATTATAACATTCACATAAAACGGGTCACAACTCGACTTCCCGACATCCTACGGGTCTGATTCTGGACTTTTCGGAAACCTCAGAATGTCTACTAAAACTTTCATGTTGATGGCTAAGCCCAACTCAGTCCCGAAGGACTTCAAAAACTCCCATCTTTCTAATTGGTCCAGAACTGACAGGTTTTAGTAAAACGGCTATAACTCGGGTTATACAAGTCAAACGTTCGATCCGTAAAATTCCTATGGTCCCTAACACCTAAAGGAACTTCCAGTAAAAAGGGCTTGGTCAAAAGACATCTATACTAGTCGTGGCAACCCGATCTTTAGACACTATCAAAACTGTCCCGTTAACGGAATTCAATTAATTAGTTATTTCGGTTCTAACTTTTACCAAACGGTCTCGGGTTCTAATTAGGACTCAAAACAATACTTAGGGTCTTATATCTAAGGTCCAACTTATCTTAGGTCCAACATTTAAAACTTGTAGGGCTACACTTAATTTAAAAGCAAGAAACACCATAACAACTTTAATTAAAAACCTTTAAGTCACAAAAGAAAATAACTTTCTTAAAACATAAAACACTTAATAAGATTTCAAGAATTTAACTACACAAAATTGGTTATAAGTTTGTAACCATAAACCAAGATTTTCAAGAAAATAACAAAAGCGGTTAACACGTAAAATTTCTTTAATAAAAGATTTAAAAGAACTTTAGGACACAACTAGTTACAAGTAATTAACTAATCAAGAAACGAATAACTAATTCTTTTATAATTTAACAAGAAATCAAGAATTTAACTAATGGTAGGTTACTAATTAAACAACCTAGCGATTTAATTTACTTAATCAAGAACAAGAAAATTTAGTACTAATTGTATTCAAGAGATTAACCTAGATAATTTAATTATCGAATTGCATACAATAACATCGTGGTTTAACGATTCATGTAAAGAAAATAAAGAACATTAAAGAACTACTTTTAAACCTAATAATCAACTATTACAACCTAATCTAATTACAATTTTCATCATAAAATTACAAATAACAATTTAAACAAATTACATATAACAATTAGGAACTTACACATAATTACACAAGAAAAATTATTACAATTAATTACCCTAATTACAATACTAATAATACAATAATTATAAAATCAGAAAATTAATAACAATAATATTTACAAATAATAAATCAGATTAATAAAAATAAAAACAAGAAAATAAAAAGGAAAAAGAAAAGAAAATCAAGAATAACAGTTAGGTTAGGGTTAGGTTTTAGGTTTACGAGGTTAGGTTACGGTCGTTCGGCGGCGGTGGCGGCGACGTTGGTCGGAGAGGTGCGTCGGTCGCGGGTGGCGGCGTCGGCCGTGGGCTCGTCGGAGGAGGTGGTCGACGTCGAACGGCGATGACGAAGAGCGGCGCTTCGAGGGCTTCTCCTTCGATCGACCGCCCGGCGACGTTAGAGGCGGTGTGAATGCCGTGGTCGGGCAATGACGGCGACGATGGACGTGGCGGCGACAGACGGCGACGGCGGACGCCCAAGAAAGAGAAAACAGTGAGGGAAAGAGGGAGATCTGGAGAGAGAAAAAGAGAGAAAAAGAAGGGCGACACGGCCGTGGGCGATGCGGCGGCGACGGTGGGGGGTAGCGACGTCCGGTGGCCTCGGGTGGGGTGCGGTGCAGCGAGAGAGACGGGGGTATCGAGATGAAGAAAGGAGGGGGAAGAGAGAGCAAGGAAGAGAGGGTGGGTGGTTGGTGGCAGGTGGTTCGATCTCCCATGACACAAGGACGGCAGAGAGAAGGGAGAGAGAGAGGAGAGAGCTAGGGTTTAAGGGAGGGATTATTAGGGTTTTAGGGTTTGAGAGGAGGGTTTAGGGGTTTATATACTAACACCCATAATTAGGCCCAAAACTAATCCTAATCCAACCCATTTAACAAATAAAAACTGATTTTTCTAAAAACCTAATAATTTTAATAATAGTAGTAATAATATTAATTTTAATAATCATATAATCACATAACAAATAATATTCACGTAATTAACCACATAATAATATTAACCTACGAAAATTACTATTCTACCCTTGTTAGTCCCTCGACGGTCCTACGAGCTCAAGCGTTAGCATAAATAAACACATTACGAACAACAGTAAATAACAAAGTCAAACCTATTCTATTAACGACGTCACGGTCAACATCGTTGGATTTTTCGGGGTTTTACATCATTACCTTCTTAAAAGAAGTTTCGTCCTCGAAACTTAAACTTAGGCCTAACGGTTCGGTAAAGACTAACGGTTTCCGTTCTACCCAAAACTCGAGGTTTTACAAAACCAATTAAGCATTGAAACCCTAAATTCAATAACCAAAATAATGTATCTCAAAAATCAGCAAATTAAGCAAAGAAAACTAAAAAGAAACAAGAATCAAACCTTTTTACAAGAGAAATTGAGAGGAAAGTGGAGAAGAACTTGGAGTGGTGAGGTTTGGGCGAGGGAGGAAGAGGAGAAGGGGCTGGGCGAGCGAAGAGAGAAGAGTGGAGAAGAAGAGGTGCTGTGAATGGAAACAAAACGGCACGGACCGAAACAAAAGAAAGTAGGGGGTTTTTTTTCGATGAGGACACGGACCGTGCCACCCTAGGCACGGACCGTGCCTCACTTACCTGTCAAATTGCCGAAGTTCTGGAGGGGCGCACGGACCGTGCCCATGTAGGCACTACCCTTGCCCCTGAAAGTCGCCCAGGACGTCTTGTGTTCGAACCCCCACAACTCTCCCAACTCTCAATCATATTTTTTTCTTGAATTTCTCTCACTTTTTACAATCCATCCTTCTCCACACTAATTCTTTTCACTCATTTATTTTTCAACTCTCTCACTTTTATTTTTCCACTCACTCTCAATCTCTTTTTATTATGTTTTTTTCCTTTTTTTTCATCAAATTTTCAGATTTTTTTTTCTCTTTTTTTTCTCTAAAACTAATACCTCCTAAAAGAAAAATAAAATATAAACCCTAGAAAAATCCTAGAAAAAGAAAAATAAAAGGAGAGAATTGTCTAATAATCCTAGAAAAATCAAAATAAATTAAAGAAAAATCCTAAAAATTCTAGAAAAATAGGTAAAAATCAAGAAAAATGAAAATAAAAAGAAGAAAAAGAAAGAAAAATTTTAGAAAATCTAAAAAATGAAAATAAAATTAAAAAAAAGCTTGGGTTGCCTCCCAAGTAGCGCTTATTTAACGTCCTAAGCTTGACCAGATACCTCTCAAACCGCACCGCGAGCGGTGAGGTTGAAGTTTTGGCGATCTTCAAGAGGTTGACCAACCAAATAGGGCTCAATACTATGCCCATTGACCGTAAATGGCTCGGAATCGTCCCCACAAATCTCAATCGCACCATGAGGGAAAACCTTCAAAACCCGGAAAGGACCCGACCATCGGGACTTAAGCTTGCCCGGAAAGAATTTCAACCTTGAATTGAACAACAACACTTGGTCTCCTTCTTCAAATGTCTTCTTGAAAATGTGCTTGTCATGCCATCTCTTAGTCCTTTCCTTGTACAACATGGCACTATCATAGGCCTTCAAACCTCAATTCATCAAGTTCTTGAAGTTGCAACATCCGCTTTCCTCCAACTTTTGCAAGGTCAAAGTTGAGAGTTTCAACATCCCAAAAAGCTTTGTGTTCCAACTCAACCGGCAAATGACATGTTTTTCCATAAACTAACCGGTACGGAGTGGTTCCCAATGGAGTTTTGTATGCGGTCCAAAATGCTCTTGATTTCCCGATTAGAAAGCTCCATTTGACCTCTAGTTTGGGGATGATATGGTGTAGCAACTAGATATGTTACCCCATACTTGGCTAGAAGAGCATCAAGAGGCCGATTGCAAAAATGAGTGCCATTGTCACTCAATAAGGCCCTTGGAGTTCCAAATCTTGCAAAGATCTTCTTGAGGAACTTAATCACCACCTTGGAATCATTGGTTGGTTTTGCAATTGCCTCAACCCACTTCGAAACATAATCGACTGCCACCAATATGTAGAGGTTGTTGTGAGAAGGAGGAAAGGGACCCATGAAGTCTATCCCCAACAAATTAAAGAGTTCCACCTCTAAAATGTAATGTTGGGGCATCTCATTCCTCTTGGAAATACTCCCGGATCTTTGGCACTTGTCACATGAGAGCACAAAACTTCTGACATCCTTGGAGAGTGTAGGCCAATAGAACCCGGCTTGGAGCACCTTTGCAATGGTCTTGTCAGTGCTAAAATTACCATCACAAGTAGTGGCATGACAATGGTGGAGCAAACTTTGAATTTCATCTTCCGGCAAGCATCTTCTATACACTCCATCCCCACAAAGCTTGTAAAGTAGAGGCTCCTCCCAAACATATCTCCTCAACTCGGAAAGAAACCTCTTCTTTTGTTGCCATGACATCTCCGGGGGAAGTACACCACTAACAATGAAGTTCACTATATCCGCATACCAAGGGGTGACTTAATGAGCAAGAACAAAAAGTTGTTCATGTGGGAAGGAATCATCAATGGGAATATCATCATCGCTTTGAGCCTCAAGTTGCAATCTTGAAAGATGATCGGCCACCACATTTTGCAATTCCGGTTTGTCTCGGATCTCGAGGTCATACTCTTGGAGTAAGAGGACCCATCGGATGAGGCGAGGCTTAGAATCCGCCTTAGTCAAGCGGTGCCGTAGAGCAGCATGATCCGTGAAAACAATCACCTTGGAATTGATCAAATAGGAGCGGAATTTGTCCAAAGTGAAGACAACCGCTAAGAACTCTTTCTCGGTGGTGGCATAATTAACTTGAGCTCCATCCAATGTCTTGCTTGCATAGTAAATCATATAGGGCTTGTTGTCCTTCCTTTGCCCCAAAACAGCCCCCACCGCATGATCGCTTGCGTCGCACATCACTTCAAAGGGCAAATCCCAATCCGGTGCTTGTACGATGGGGGCGGTGACCAAAGCTTCCTTCAACCTGAGAAAAGCACTCAAACATTCTTCATTAAAGTCAAAGGGCACATCTTTGATGAGGAATTGGGTGAGAGGTTTTGCAATTTTTGAAAAATCTTTTATGAATTGCCGGTAAAAACCAACATGTCCAAGAAAACTCCTCACACCCTTTACAGAATTTGGTGGCGGCAATTTTTCAATCACCTCCACCTTTGCTCTATCAACTTCAATGCCCTTAGATGATACAACATGACCAAGAACTACCCCCTCTTGCACCATAAAATGGCACTTTTCCCAATTCAAGACCAAGTTAACTTCTTCACATCGATTTAGCATCTTTTTCAAATTATTTAAACAATGTTCAAATGAGATGCCATAAACAGAAAAATCGTCCATAAAAACCTCCATTATGTCCTCAATAAATTGGGAGAATATAGCCATCATACATCTTTGAAAAGTAGCGGGTGCATTACACAACCCGAAAGGCATTCTCCGATATGCAAAAGTTCCATAAGGACAAGTAAAAGTGGTTTTCTCTTGGTCTTTTGGGTGAATCGGGATTTGGAAAAATCCGGAATAGCCATCTAGGTAGCAAAAATGGGAATTCTTTGCAAGTCTTTCTAGCATTTGGTCTACAAAGGGAAGGGGAAAGTGGTCTTTCTGGGTGGCTTTGTTCAATTTCCTATAGTCAATACACATTCGCCAACCCGTTACCGTTCTAGTGGGGATCAATTCATTTTTATCATTTTTCACAACAGTCATTTCCCCCTTTTTAGGCACAACATGGACCGGGCTTACCCATTCACTATTGGAGATAGGGTAGATAATACTGGCCTTCAACAGTTTCAAAACGTCTTTTTTCACAACATCTTTCATGGTGGGGTTAAGCCTCCTTTGATGCTCAATGGATGGCTTATGATTTTCCTCCATGAGGATGCGATGCATGCAAAACGAAGGGTGAATTCCCTTTAGGTCAGCAAGAGTGTATCCTATGGCATTGCGATGCAATCTTAAAACTTCCAACAAAGCAGAATTTTCAGATTTGCTTAAGTTTGCATTCACAATGACAAGATATGTAGAATTAGGGCCTAGAAACTCATACCTCAAAGAAGATGGAAGAGGTTTCAATTCCACTTCCGGAGCCTTTTTCACAGCATGTGTAGGCTCTTCTTCCACCTCCAGCTTCTCAATCTTGGCAAACACTGGTGGAAATGGTGGGGATGCTTCCAACAACTCAGCACAAATTGCAACCTCGGGGTTGTCATCCTGCAAATAGTCACAAAACAGCAAACATAGCTCAAGTGGATCATCACTTGGCCAATGGTTAGTCTCATGTTCCCTAACTATTCCCTCAATCGAATCAACGAAGTTACAATCATCGGAAATAGAAGGAAATTTGGAAGCTTTATTCACATTAAACTCAATCTTATCACTTCCCACATCAAAAGTCATCTTGCCATTTTTCACATCAACACAACACCTCGAAGTAGCCAAGAAAGGCCTTCCAAGAATGATTGGGGTGCGCAAATCCTCATTCATATCAAGTATCACAAAGTCAACAGGCACAAAGATGTCACTCACCTTGATAAGGACATCCTCAAGTATACCCAAGGGGTATTTCACAGAATGGTCAACAAGTTGTAGGGACATGGTAGTGGGTTTCAGCTCACCCATACCAAGTTTTTGAGACAAAGAAAGGGGCATCAAGTTCACACTTGACCCCAAATCACACAAAGCACGATCAATGAAAATGTTCCCTACAACACATGGAATGGTGAAGCTACCGGGATCCTTAAGCTTAGGAGGAAGCTTGTTTTGGATCGCGGCGCTACAATGGTCAGTCAAAGCCATTGTCTCATGCTCTTCTAGCCTTCTCTTGTTGCTTAAGATTTCTTTCAAAAATTTGGCATAGGCGGGCATTTGAGACAAGGCCTCGGTGAATGGTATGCTAATCTCGAGCTTCTTGATGACCTCCAAGAACTTCCCAAATTGTTTGTCAAGTTTAGCCCTAGCCAATCTTTGAGGGAAAGGCACGGGCGGAGTATAAATCCTTTGGGAGTTTTCGGTGGGTCATTAAGAGGCTCTTTCTCCTTTTGCACATCAACATCAATCATAGAATCTTTGGAGGGCGGAGACACCTCCTCATCAATCAAAACATTCTCAGCATCGATCACATCATTTTCAACATCTTTAGGCACATCAATCACCACATGCTCAATCCTAGGATCTTTAGGCCCCTCCAATTGTGTCCCACTCGTTAAGGTTATGGATTGACATTGTTCCTTAGGGTTAGGTACGGGCTTGTATAGCAATTTGATTCTCAAGCATTTGAGTGTGGGTGCTCATAAGGTCAACTTTAGTAGCTAAGGCCTTAATCACCTCATCTTGTCTTTGTTGATGCTCAAGTTGCCGTTGTTGGTGTTGGTGTTGTTGTTGAGACAACATCAAAGCTTGTATCATGGCCTCTAGGTTAGGCTTTTGGGGAGCTTGTGGTGGAGGTGCTTGGGGTTGTCTTTGTCCTTGGGGTTGACCCATTTGGTTATTGTTCCGGTAAGAAAAGTTCGGGTGGAACCTAAAACCAGGATTGTAAGTATTGGAAAAAGGGTCAAAGTTTTGCCTATTAGAAGGGTTACCAACATAGTTAACCACTTCGGTCGATTCATTGCTAACCAACCCACTAGGACAATTCAAGGTCTCATGCTCATATGATGGACACGACGCACATGGTTGGGGAGGGGGAGCATTTACATTCAACAAATCCATCTTCTTAGTCATGGCATCCAACTTAGCATTCAACATAGAAATAACATCAACTTCATACTTACCTCCCGTCCTCTTGGAACGGGGCTTTGACCACTGGTAGCTATTGATTGCCATCTCCTCAATCAAAGTTTGAAGTTCCGCCACTGTTTTCGACATGATGTTGCCTCCCGCCGCCGCCAAGATGTTGGCCCTCAAGTTGTCATCCACCCCGTTGTAGAAGGCTTGTATCGGGACCCATGGTTCTAAACCATGGTGGGGGCATTGACATAAGAGGTCCTTGAACCTCTCCCATGCTTCATAGAGGGGCTCATCCGGCTCTTGGACAAATGTTGAGATTTGATTCCGGAGGCTCGTCAACTTGCTAGGAGGAAAGTACTTCGCCAAGAATAAGCTAGCAAGTTGGTCAAAAGTGGTGATGGCAGAGCTTGATGGAAGAGAATCCAACCACTCCGAAGCCTTCCCTTCAAGTGAGAAGGAAAACAATCGCAGCTTGATTGCATCGGGCGTTGCACCATTTGCCTTAAAGGTCTCACATGCTTGGTTGAATAGGCGAAGGTGCCGGTTGGGATCTTCATTGGGGAGGCCATGGAATGGGTTGGCCTTCACCAAATTGATGAGTGAACTCCTCAGCTCGAAATCATCATCGGCCACTCTTGGAGGATTAATGGCGGAGGGTTGATTTGTGACATTGGGCATCACATAAGAGCCAAGTGTGATTCTAGGCTCGTCGCCACCGCCGCCGCCACCGCCACCGGACATGGCATTCTTTCGCTTGGAGTTCTCTTCTTATCTCCTCCGGGCGTGCTCTAACTTTTGCTTCTTCTGCCGGGAGTGAAAGGTTCTTTCGATTTCTGGATCAAACTCAAAGAGTGGAGCTTTTTGCATGCACGTAGAGTAAACCTGGCAAGACAAAACCAAAACACCAAGGAAAATCAAAACAGAAAATAAATGACTTAGGCAACCTTAGGGTATTCGTTCAGTGGCGGGCTAGGGACAAAGTCCGCGGCAACGGCGCCAAAAACATGATAAGCCGCAAGTGCACGGGTGAAATTGTAGCATAAATTAAGGTCGTTCCCACAGGGACTTTTCCTTTCAACGCACTGAACTAGCCTCCTAGTTGATCGCTAAGCCGATCCGGTTTTTGTTTTGAATCAACTAATTCTAATTCTAATCACAATCAAGGTCTAAACAAACTAATATTCACAAAACTATTCTGATTTAATCAAGGAAAATGGACGTTCAAGGGATGAAACCTAAGTTAAATAACGAATCAATGATGTGGATTAAACATTCATTTCATTAATTTGCACAATCAAGGTTCGATAAACGCATAGAATACTTCGCAATGAGATTTTGCCACTAGAGTGAATTGCCAAGACCAACCAAGCACCTACTTTCGTGGTTATTTCGATTTAATCAAGGTTAAAGATCTAATTATCACAAGAACCCTAATTAAAACTTCTATCTCTAGATAATTTTAACTAGTTTAATCTAGGTTTTCGGCTAATCAAACTTCTCCTTTCGGTACTTCATTCAACAATCTACTTACTTGTAATTGGTGATCAAGCAAAAGCAATAACAATTCAATTCAAAGACCAAATAGATTCATAATAATTCAATCCAACAAAGTCAATTCATCAAGCAACTTCAAAGGTTCATCCCCTAAACTAAAAAGAACTATTCACTATTCATGTTTGAAACTACAAAGCAATTGAAATCTATTCTAGAAAGCATATGAAAATCTATGAGAGAATGAGAAATAAACCAAAGGGAAGAACAATCTTGCTAGGAATCAACTTTGGAGAACTTTTGCTCCTCCACTTCAAAGTGTATTCAAGTTGCTCTTCAATCTTCAATCTTCTCTCAATCTCCAATGATGGATGGAATATGGATGAATGAAGGATATGATTAGGGTATAGAATGGAGGATAGTGGAATGATGATTGCCTCCATAAACAGCCGAAAATCACATAATATAGGAAAATAGCAACTCAAAACCGCCGAAAATGAAAAGACACAAGAGACACAGACCGTGCCAGGGATGACACAGACCGTGCCAGGGATGACACCGACCGTGCCCCCTAATGACAAGACCCGTGCCCCCTAGGCACTACCCGTGTCGAGGCCCTGCTTCAAATTTCTCACTTTCTGGTGGCAGACACGACCCGTGCCCCTCCTATGGGCACCCGTTTCACTGCTTTTTTCAGGCCTAGGAGTCCTTTGGGCCATTGTTTGGGCCTTGGGTGATCCAACATCTCACTTCTTGATCCTTTATGCATATAACTTGTATCTACACTTGATTTTTGGCTCGGTTTACATCGATTCTTCACAAATTACCTACAAAACTTACCAAACTCCAAACCAAGCGTAATATGGGAAATTCGGGCATAAACTAATATAATCAAATCAAATATTCCCTAAATTCTCATCAAAACAACCAAGTTTTCATATATACAAGAAGCACTTATCAAGTTGCGAGGAAGACTCCAGCCCGAGATCGAAAGACTCGACGATTGTAATTCCTTGTAGTTATTTTTTCTTTTCAACTTTCTTTCTTTGTTTGGAGAATTAATCATGATGTTTGGAACATGTTTCGTGCTTTTCTTGAACATAAGTTAGTAGTTTCCTTGAATTCTAGGGTTTTGCAACCAGAAACACTGTAGTTTGATTGAATATTATTAGTTTGTGCATGAATTCTTGATTTGAATCAATAAAAGATTGTGTTTTCCATGTTCATGTGTGTTCTTTGAGCGCTGAATACTCAGGAGTTTGAGATTGACTTGAGAAGTACTGAAAGGTGAATTAGTATAATCTGACTACCAACCTTTCTATCTAGTTCTTTGAAATTTGAGAAAAGAATAGCAGATTAGGGAACCTTTTGATAACCAGAGTATTTTAGACCTTCAACTTTGATTAACTGGAAAAGCATATGACAGTTGTAATTTTGGTTAATTGAGGTAATTATATTAGCATCGAAAGAGCAGTAGAGTTCTTATGGCTGTCGTTCTTGAATGTATGATTGCGCAGGCTAAGTTTAGTAGTTAAACTCGTTGTTAGGTTAGCATCTCCCTAGAAATCTCTCTATTGATAGAATCTTTTATTGTTTTCCCTGCTTTATTAGTTCTATTATTTCTTAAAAGAACTTTCAAAACCCAAAACCTGATTAGCATAGCAATCGCGCTAAAGATTAGTTTTCTGTGCTGCTAATTGAGTCATTGTGGGATCGACCTTGACGTGCTACTACGTACACCGTGCGCTTGCGGTCCTGTCTGGATCTACCCCTGGATTGACCTGCGGGATGTGATTTCATAACCACTTGTGATCTCCAACTTGGATAGAGCGACCATTTCCAATCTTCCATCTTAGTCTGTCCATTACCAGGATGGTTGCTTGGGTAATCCCCTTCCTTGCATACGACGCGTTACTTAGGGCTTTGTAATTAATTGGAAGGGTAAGTGGGGATGAAGTTTTATATTTAGCTTTCCAAATACTGGCTAGCAATAAAGTATCCATTCGGTGTACTTTCTAAGCTTGCTTGAACAACAACGCTTGATTGAAACTTCTAAGCTCAAGAATGCCCAAACCTCCCACACCCTTTATTGAAAAAGAGTATCCTTTTTAATCCAGTGTACTGATTTTTTTTCCTTTGGAATTCCACCAGAAGAATTGCACTATTAATGCATTTAATTTTTCCATTATAGCTATCGGGATCAGATATACGGAAAAGTATGTCAATGTAGGGTTAATAATACTACTTGGATGAGTACCAGTCTTCCCAGCGATGAGAGTAAACTTGCCTGCCATCCCTGTAATCTCTTCATGAATGCATCCACCAAAAACCAGAATTGACTATTCTTGTTTTGCAAAATCATCGGTGGAATACAAAAATACTTCGTAAAATACGAGCACTCCTCACATTCGAACACTGCTTTAAGTTGTAGACGCTCATGTTGTGAAACTGATAAGTGAATTTTATATAGGATTTTTTACGTATTTAACTGGTATATTTTAATCGATTTTCTAATATAATCTAGTGTTTTATATCAAATTTCAGTAATATTCTTCACTTGGTCGGAAATTAGTTTGTTATGCAGATTTTATTGAAAATCCCCTAAAAACCAAGAAAAATGAAGAAAATGGAGGAGAAATTAAATAGGAGAAAGAGATTTAGAAATAAGAGAAATTAAAGTTGAAAAATAATTAGAGGAGAAGAATAGAAGAAGAAGAATTGAGTGAAAGAACGAAAGAGAGTTGGAGAACTAAATTGGAGAAGAGGAAATAGGCCCAAGAACCAACTCCAAATCACAGCCCAACATCACGCATCAATCTTCATCACCTAGTCTCTACGTTCAACAGTAGCATGCATCTCTTCACCCAGCACCCATTACTCACATCCAACAGCGCCCACCGACTCCATCACAGCCCCTCACCAGCACCCAACACCCTTCCACAGCAGCAGCACAATCTCACAATGGGCAGTGCCTACACCTCCCCTTGCCAGTGCCCAACATCAGCATGCAGCAACAAAGCAACGTTGACAGCGTGCTCTACCCATCACCCAGCGTTTCGGTCGACCCAATAGCACCGATTGTCGAGTAACACGTTGGCTGCGGGTGTCCATCCTTCAGCAGCGTCTTGTGCGTCTCGTATAAAAGAATATGTCCGCCGCTTTGATTATTGACATCTGACTTTAGGGTTTAGGGTTTTGATTATAGATCAAAACCCTCCGCCCCCAATATCAAAGCATCCGATATACATTAGTTTAATTCCTTCCGCCGTTTAGATTAGAGTTCTTTATTATTTTCCTCCCTTCGGGGAGCCGTTCTATTAGATTAGGAACAAAAGAGGAGTAGAAGGAGATCGAATCGAGTGACACGAAGAGGTCGAATTCGACGACTCAGATGTTCGGTTAAATTTCTATTCTTTTTATGTTTTGTTATTCAGTTTTTGTTATTGTTTTCCTAGTTTTTATTATCTTGAGTACATAGATTCCCCGTTTAGGTGACAAACTCGATGTTTCTTGATTAATTTATAGTGTGTGATTTCAGTTTTAGGTTTTAATGCAATTGTTTAATCTCCGTGTTTTGTTTGTCATAGTAATTGACTGATCACCTTTTACTTGGTATTAGATTCTTAATAACAGAACGAAAGTTTGAATTTTGAATCGGAAAGACGAAGATTGAAAGGCGTAGAAAATAGTTAAAAATAATGATTCACCGCTTACGGTCGTGTTATAATCGGTTCTCATCTTTGATTAGGTTAAATAGCCATGAAAATAGCATGTTAGTCTAATCTCTGTAACTCACTTCGAATCGAAAGGTTGCTGTGAAAGGCCCTAAAAATATTATAGACCCCGCCACTACCAATACAACCTTAATTGGAATCACATCTTGATTGACTGATTATCAATAGTGGACTCCCCTAAACTCCCTTATTTATTTGATAAAACCTAAAAAGATTATTTCTTTCTTGTTATTGCCTTTAATTCACTCTTCCACAACCATTTGGACGACCTAGCATCCTTTGTAGTGAACTAGTTTAGTGCGTAATTGAAGACAAGTCCCTGAGAGAGAACGTCAATTTTATATTACACAGAGCCGTACACTTGCGTCATACACCTAAACACATTTTAGGCGTATCAACTTTTTGGCGCCGTAGCCGGGGACTTGTTTCCCCAACCGCTAATAAACGAATCCACTCTGGTTGACTAGGTTTTTATTGCTTTTCTTTAAACCCTAACAAATCAAATAATAATTAAAAAATAATAATTAAAAAAAATTAAAAATTTAAAAAATATGGCACTTTTTAAAAAATTAGAACCTGAATTATTCTGGCGTTATTTTGAGCGCTTAATTGCTATTATTGATCCATGCCGTATCGTGTCAGAAAAACCTGAGACTCTTGATATTATTTTTGAAGCTGTGAATGTGAAACTCGTAGTCTTTTGAATCATTTTGGTTTTTGTGATAAATCTGTTGATGAAGCTTGGAAATTTATGGAATGGCTTTCACATGATATACATAATTTTGAAATTTCTAATCGTGTAACTGAGTAATATAATCCTTATGCGTTTCATGTTAAGTCCTACATCAAACCTCGTAATTTATTTACTTTTGCTTTATATCATTCTTCTGAACATGATGATTCAATTTGCCCTAGGGCTGCTAAAGTTGATGACTTAATACGAATGTTTGACTTGTTGCAGGGCATTGATCGTAGTTCAAATTCTTCCAATCTTAATAATGGAACATGTGATTCTAACAAGTCTCCCTCCCCTTTAGCAGTCAGTTTAAATGAATCTTCTTATCCTAATTTACATGAAAACACTACTGATGGTGTTTTTTATTGTCATGATATTCCCTTACCTTTTTCTCAGTCGACAGGGTTTGAGGTGAGTGAACCTTATGGGGTAGATACTAGAGACGAAGATAATTCTCATCATGATTCAATCGATCTTATTGGTAAGGAACCTGGAGAGCTTGAACTGGAATACAAACCACTAGTAGATGTTTACACTCAAATAGATAAGAAAAGACTAGATAACCCGTCGGTAACTAACCAGAGAGTCTATATACCGCCCATACCGTTTCCTCAAAGGATAGCCAAAACAATACACGACAAGAGGATGAGATCTAAGGTGAGTGAGACCTATGGGTTAGAAACTAAAGATGATTTTCGTGATGATTTAGTTGATAGTGTTTATGAGGATTCAAGTGAGAAAATTAATAATGAATAAGAATTTCAAAACAAGGATTCTGAAAATATTGTACTCTCTAATCCCGATGATTCATTCCATGCTTCTATTACTTTTTCTTCACCATTAGTTCACCGGGGATCCTTGAGGAACCCATACCTGATGAAGAGACCTTTGCTGTTCATGTTAATTAAGGATATGAGGTTAATTCTTGTGTTTCGATTGATGAAACTAACAATATCAGTGATGAGCTATCTTTAGGTAAATTTAGAGGTTATCACCCCTCCCTTGATCCATATTGGGTATACCTAGAGGACCTTCCTAGAAAATTCTTGTGGACCACATATTTTGAATCTTTTAATTTTTCTAGTGAATTTGATTTATTATTGAGAGCGTTACTAATGTTTTACTTTATGAGTTTTCCGTTGCTCTCTTACTTACTAGCTTGCAAACCACAAAAAGAGGAGTTTGACAAGCTACTAAGGGCATTGACGGCATCAAGAACGAAGACTCGAATCTTGAGCTTTTGATTGAGTTTATTTTAATTTTTCTTGAACTCTTAATTTCACATTAGTTTTTCTTAATTTAATTTTCAATTTTATTTTGACTATTTGGTTATTTGAATTTTAAAACCCTAATATTGTTAGTAGGGCGGATAACAAGAACAAACGCCAATGCAGTCTCAAAACCGCGACAATATCAGGTGCAAAAACGCTGGTTGCGCCTCATGGAGTGCTGGTCGCGTCACTCCCAGAAAGGAGAAAAATCGACTACTTCCATAGACACTGCTCGTGCTTATCACCGGGGCAAGCGCCTCTCGTGTTCCCAACTTTAAAACCTCGAAGTCTCTTTCTTTCTCAGTAATTTGAATGCCCTAATTCTTTTCTCTTCTCAGTAAAAATCCTGAAATACCTAAATTTTTCCCTTTTATTTTTTCTTCTTTTACTTCCCCGACCCCTTTATTCACTATCTTTCTCCCAGACTCCAACCTATAACAATTTCCAGATCTGAAAATTTTCATAATCCTTTTACTTGCAATCTCTACTTCCACCTGTGTTCAAGCAACTTCAAGGTATGATTCTTACTTCTTCAACTTCATTATTACTTGCTAGTATTTTTGGTGTGTTTTTGTATATTTCATACTTAGATATGTTACTTCACTTCACCGCTGTTCATGCTCATAGTTTGGTGCACCTTGCTTGAGTAGTTTTTGATACTAGCCTATATATTTAGGTTGTTTAATTGGGTGAGTTTTATATCCATGCTATTGTTATGCATAATTGAAGTAGTGTTCTTGTTATTAGAACGAAATGTAATGATTGGAAGTTGAATTTGTCGACCCTCTATTTTAGGAGTCTCAAGTTTGTTAGACTCTGTTCATGATTAGTACAGTTGAGTGGTTAAGGTTGAAATCTTGAATCTTGCATGTTATTAAGTAATGTGCAAGCGTGGAGGAGTCCTGATAGTTTTAATTTTGTTACAAGTTTGTTATGAATTAGTTATACATTGCTAACATTTTCAGTTTTTCCCCTCCTACCTGTGTCCTTCACATTGAGGACAATGCTAGATTTAAGCATGGGGGGAGGGGGGTGTATATTCTATGTATATTTGTTTTCGCCTTTTTTTTTGTTTTTCTTTAAAATTTTTGCTTGTTTTCTCTTTTGTGAGTTTTTGATTTCTTTTTCTTTTTATTTTATTTTGAGTCTTTATGATTTTAAGCGTGGTTTGTTTGAATTTTTCTTTCTAGTTTTTAGATTAGGTAAACTAGCATTCACCTAGATTGCATTAGTTAGAGCATGCTACATTTTTCTTTTCTTTTCTTTCCCTAGTTTGTTTTATTTTTCTTTCTTTTGCATTCACTTTGACAAAATCCAAAAAAAAAAAACAGAGAAATTAGGAAAAAACCAAAAAAATAGACTAAGACAAGAAAACCCAAAAAAATATAGGATTAGCCTATCCAGAACACCTTCGGTGATGATTTGTAAACCAATCTTAATTTCAGTTTACCTTGCTTCACCTAGAAAAGTCTGGATGAGAACTTAAAAGTTTTTGAAACCGTTTTCTTCAAAACATTTGATTTTGAGTCAAGCAATGAAATGTGTACTTAACTACTTTGATTATCTTAGTGATTGTAAATATGCGTGCCACAAATCTTTGGGCTGATTGAGCCTATCTCGTGAGTCTACTTTTATTTGATGAGTTACTCCACCATTAGTTGCACCTCTAGAACTTGTTTTGCATCTTGTTTGAGACTGCATCTTTGCATTGCATATTATGACAAAGTGATTGAGGCATTCTTTTCTTTATTATTGAAACTACATAGCCAAATAGCCTCCCTGACATTATAATTACCATTCTTTAGCCCCGCCTAGCCTTTGATTACCTTTATTTTTGTGATGAAACCCTGACGATACAAGCTTTGGCGTTTATTAATTCTTATCCTTTGCCTTGCTTGGATGTGTGAGAGTTCATTATTTCGAGAGCGAAAATTGGTTTGGTGTTGTTGTGAATGGAGTTGAGATTTCGGGGTGTAGTTTTGATTTTTGTTGAATTGGGACACATTACATATCCCAATCATTATGATTTAGCGTTTGGTTGTGATGTTCTTATATCATATTGAGGTCAAAGCTATGTTTTTATGTTTTTCTTCTCCCTTGATCACCCACCAAAAAGAGAAGCAGAAAAAAAAGAGAAAAGAAGTCAAAAGAAAAGAGGTGATTAGGGAGAGTCTATTGTACTTTATAGAAGCTTATGACCTGATTTTGAGTTTTTTTGATGAGATGTTCGATATTGACGAGGGAGAAAAGTGAGTTCTTTGCATATATTAAGCAAGAAGGTGAGATTGAGAATAGTTCTTTGTTGAAAATCAGTCCAAGCATGGCTCTTTAACGCCTCATACCTAAATATTACCACTCCTTTCCCATAACCGAAGCCTCATTACAACCCTAAAAGTCCTCTTGATTGTCACTTGTGTAGTTGCATACTAGCAGTGGAAAACGGAATTCTTACCAAGCCTATGGTAGGTTGTTTCTTTTGGTCTGAGTATGAGAAAAACCCACATACAAGTTCATATTTGAGTGTTAGTGTGTTCAATTCTATCTTAAAAGTGAGGTTTGCTCTTTTGTCTGACCTACGTCCATAACCAACCATGCATATTTGCATTCATCTTAAGACTATTGGCGACTTTTAACATTTGAAGTATTGGTTTTCTTTACTTAATTTCGAAAACTTAATCCTATCTATTTTATATTGATTTTTGTTCTCTTCCAGATTGATCTTGGTGCTGCTAAATGGACTGATGTGTTTGATTTGATTAGCCTGAGGGGGTGTTTAATTGTATTTGTAACTCTAATGCTAACTCTTTGTTTCTTTTTCTTTTTCTCCTTTTTCCTTTTTATTTCTTGTGTCTTTTTCTTTTTAGTTTGAGTCTTTCTTTTCTCCCTACTGTTCTTAAGTCAGACTTGCTTGAGGACAAACAAGAGCTAAGCATGGGGCATTTGATAAGTGAATTTTATATAGTATTTTTTAGGTATTTAACTTGTATACTTTAGTCTATTTTTTAATATAATCTAGTGTTTTTATATCAAATTTTTGTAATATTCTTCACTTGGTCAAAAATTTGTTTGTTTTGTAGATTTTATAGAAAATCCCCTAAAAACCAAGAAAAATGAAGAAAATGGAGGAGAAATTAAATAGGAGAATGAGAATTAGAAATAAGAGAAATTAAAGTTGAGAAATAATTGGAGAAGAAGAAGAATTGAGTGAAAGAAAGAAAGAGAGTTGGAGAAATAAATTGGAGAAGAGGAAATAGGCCCACGAACCAACTCCAAGTCACAACCCAACATCACGCGTCAATCTACATCACCCAGCGTCTACGTTCAACAGTAGCATGCATCCCTTCACCCAACACCCAAAACTCTTCCACAGTAGTAGCACAATCTCACGATGGGCAACGCCTCCACTTCCCTTTGCTTGTGCCCAGCATCAGCATGCAACAACAAAGTAACGCTGGCAGCGTGCTCTACCCATAACCTAGCGTTTAGGTCGACCCAACAGCATCGATTGTCGTGTAACATGTTGGCAATGGGTGTCCATCATTCGGCAGCGTCTTGTGCGTCTCGTATAAAAGAACATGTCCGCCGCTTTGATTATTGACATCCGACTTTAGGGTTTTGATCTATAATTCTCTCCCTTCTTGGAGAATAAAAACCCTCCGCCCCCATTATAAAGCATCCGATATTCATCAGTTTAATTCCTTCCGCTGTTTAGATTTGGGTTCTTTATATTTTCCTTCCTTTGGGGAGCCGTTCTAGTAGATTAGGAGCAAAAGAGGAGGAGAAGGAGATCGAATCGAGTGACACGAAGAGATCGAATTCGATGACTCGGATGTTCGTTTTAATTTATGTTCTTTTTATGTTTTGTTATTCAGTTTTTGTTATTGTTTTCCTAGTTTTTATTATCATGAGTACTAAGATTCCTCGTTTAGGGGACAAACTCGATGTTTCTTGATTAATTTATAGTGTGTGATTTCAGTTTTAGGTTTTAATACAGTTGTTTAATCTCTATATTTTGTCTGTCATAGTAATTGACCTATCACCTTTTACTTGGTATTAGATTTTTAATAACAAAACGAAAGTTTGAATTTTGAATCGGAAAGACGAAGATTGAATAGGCGTAGAAAATAGTTAGAAATAATGATTCACACTTAGGGTCGTGTTATAATCGGTTCTTATCTTTGATTAGGATAAATAGCCATGAAAATAGGATATTTAGTTTAATCTCTGTAACGCACTTCGAATCGAAAGATTGCTGTGAAAGGCCCTAGAAATATTATAGACCCCGACACTACCAATACAACCTTAATTTGAATCACCTCTTGATTGATTGATTAACTAGAGTGGACTACTCTAAACTCCCTTAATTATTTGGTAAAACCTATAAAGATTATTTCTTTATTGTTATTTCCTTTAATTCACTCTTCCACAACTATTTGGACGACCTAGCATCCTTTGTAGTGAATTAGTTTAGTGCGTAATTGAACATAAGTCCTGGAGAGAGAACGACAATTTTATATTACACAGACTCGTACACTTGCGTCATTCACCTAAACACATTTTAGGCCTATCAGAAACTCCAGAGGAAAACATAACAGACAATTTTGCTACATTTATCAGTTGTCAAGAGCTATAATTATACCGGACCAGTATATTCTTCAACCCTACATAACGCTCAATATCCATATTCGTGAAAATTGTAGAATCATCCGCATAAAATAAATGTGTAATTTCAGGTGCTGAGCGCGGCACCTTTATGCCTTTGATGTCATGCCGAGCTTGGGAAGCAGTAAGCACATACATCTTGAAAATCACCCTAAAGTTGCGGTAAATATTCTAATGGAGAAGCCCTCTACAGTAGGAGTGTCATTCAAAAAGTGGCCACTAGATGCGTTGTCAATCATTTTCCTGGTGGCTCTGTTCACCCATTATAAAAGGTGTGCGTCAGCAGATGTGGTCGAAGCTCGAGGTGTGGGCAGGCACACTAGAGGCTCTTGTAGCCGGGCGCATCATATAGGGACTCCCGAGGCTCTTGAGTGAAGTTCATGAGGAGATTCCTTAGCCGAGCGGTCTCCTATGGTGGAAAGTAGTTCTTCAGAAATGAAGAACAAAGGGACTGCCAAGTAGTGAAGGAATCCCTTGGGCAGTTGTCGAGCCATGCTTTTGCCTTCCCAGCCAAAGAAAACGGGAAGAATCGCATGTATAAATAATCTTCAGAGATCCTGTTCATTTTTGTCACACCGCATCTCTCCAAAAAGTTTGAAATGTGCTCTAATGGCTTCTCAGCTTTCAACCCATGGAATTGGGCTTGCTCAATATGATTCAAATAGATGGCTTGAAATTGAAAGTGGCATTGTCGGCCAGTGTGGGCAAGACGATGGCAAAGCTTCCAGTGGTGGCTGTTGATGAAGCGTACTAGAGAAGATTACGTGGTGGCGGTGATGGTGGTTGTGGTTGTTCCACCATGAGTTGTCGTTGGCATCTCCTACGGGCGTTGGCGAGGTTCTGTCAAGCGGACCTTTAATCTTAGGATCTATCAGCAAAAGAGGTTGATCTCTCCTGCACATACACCCAAATAACAAACCAAATTAAAAAACCCTAGGGTCTGCACTACACCTAACAACTAGGAAGAATCAGACTCGAAACAAATAAAAACTAAACAAAAGCACTAGGGGGCGCAGCTCCATGGCAACGACCCCAAAATTTGTTTAACGTTTTCCTAATAGACTAGGACAACGGTCGTTATGACTGGAGGAGTTGGGGCCCTAATGTTCCTATTCGGTCTTTGGTCTCAAGGAAGGTTTCAGTAACAGAGTTTGGGTATGACTTTCAAGTAAGGATTAATCAAATATGGAAAAGCAAGGGCTCGAGGGTAGTAACGGGCCAACCTAGTGAAGAACTAAACATAGATTTTGTGGTTTTAGAAGTGATCGGCATCCGATTAACAAGTGTCTGAATTGCATATAAAAACTAACATTGATTTCCCTCTCTCAAGTGGTAAATCGATTACTTACTTCCCAAATTCCATCATCACTCTCGTATTGGACGGACCTTGATAGTATTCGAACGCAATTCTAGCTAATCACTTCCCCGACCCCTTTATTCACTATCTTTCTTCCAGACTCCAACCTATAACAATTTCCAGATCTGAAAATTTTCATAATCCTTTTACTTGCAATCTCTACTTCTACATGTGTTCAAGCAACTTCAAGGTATGATTCTTACTTCTTCAACTTCATTATTACTTGCTAGTATTTTTGGTGTGTTTTTGCATATTTTATACTTGGATACGTTACTTCACTTCACCGCTGTTCATGCTCAAAGTTTGGTGCACCTTGCTTGAGTAGTTTTTGATACTAGCCTATATATTTAGGTTGTTCAATTGGGTGAGTTTTATATCCTTGCTATTGTTATGCATAATTGAAGTAGTGTTCTTGTTATTAGAATGGAATGTGATGATTGGAAGTTGAATTTGTCGACCCTCTTTTTTGGGAGTCTCAAGTTTGTTAGACTCTGTTCATGATTAGTAGAGTTGAGTGGTTAAGGTTGAAATCTTGAATCTTGCATGTTATTAAGTAATGTGCAAGCGTGGGGGAGTCCTGATAGTTTTAATTTTGTTGCAAGTTTCTTATGAATTAGTTATACATTGCTAACATTTTCTGTTTTTCCCCTCCTAAATGTGTCCATCACATTGAGGACAATGTTAGATTTAAGCATCGGGGGAGGGGGTGTATATTCTATGTGATGTATATTTGCCTAGCTATATACATCAAGGCCTAGCTACAAGACCTTAATCCAGTTTGAAGCTACAAATGTCGTCTTGGGTAACATCATCTACAAAGGTTTATCAAGGTAGAAGGTGTAAAGGACCTTGAAGGTACTCTAAGCTTAGTCCGCTTAGTCTTCACACTTCTAAGCTTATATGGAGTTACTCTCACATTTGGAGGACATCAATGAGCTTAAATAACTCTCAAGTCCTTATTGAGAAGTCATCTCTCACGGCAGCAAAGGACTCCGTCAAGTACAATTTGATATTTTGCTCTACAACTCTAGATCCATACGTCTATTGAGGAAATCATCAAAAGACTGATTGGAGCTCTTTCAATAAGCTTTCCAATGGTTTTTGAATCATTGAAAACGGACAAGTATTGAAGGAGTTATAGCAATATCTTTCTAGAGTTGTATTTTAGAGTTTATGATGTCATAAATAGGATATATGAAGTAATAGTTGATTCTTGGTTTCTTTAACCCTATGTACACGTCCAAGGGGTCCTAGAGTAGTATAAATAGACCCCCTAGGGTGCCATTGTATTTATTCATTACATCTCATATCAAATACAAATCAAATTTAAACACATTGTGTTTTCTCTTTAGCTTGTGTGCTAGAATTGGTTCTCTTGAGGGAGAGTCTTTTGAATCTCTTCTTCTATTCTAAGATTGGCTATCTTAGATGGTGATAGGAAGAGTTGGAGGATTCTAGGAGTGGTGAATCTGTATCTCCTTAGAAGATCCTAAGCCTTTATCATTCAAATCATCGATTCAACACATTGTTAGTTCAATCATCAATTTGTTTGAAACTTTGAATGTCAATTGCATTTTCGTTTCAGCAAACTTCATTCCAACTATACACTGGTAAATCCATCCTTACATTGTCCATATCATCCACCCTTTTCGTTTATCATCCATTATTCATCCAATTACATGCTATTCCATCGTTCTTTTGGTTCCTATCCTAGAGAATCAATCTAGATCCGTTCTACATTTTATGTGTAATGTGATCTTTGATCCCATTATTATCAAAATTGGTATCAGAGCTTTGTGCATTGATTTCTCTAGTTCCTACATCTTTTATCTTGTTTTCATCATGTATACATCCCACCATTCTCACGCCACCCATAAGTTCTTCCAAGAACTCATCAAGAACTCAACAAGAACTCCTCAAGAACTCATAAAGAACCATAAACTCCACAAAAAAATCTTAAACCAAACTCAAACCTAGCCTAAACACATTCCCCATTTTGTCCCCTACATTCCCCACTAAACCGTGAGTCTTGCTTGAAGTCTTTCTTCATCAAGATTTATATTCTATGGCTTGCAAAAGATCTTTCATGAATTCACCAAGTGAATTGAAACGCTTGGAGTAATAAATTGATGATCTTACCAAACAAATGGATGTATTTGGGATCCTTCAAAAGGGAGGATCAAGAAGCACTTGTTCACGTAAGGTTTACCCCTATGAAGTTGAATATGAAGCATCTTATGAATGGAGTAAATGTTCAAGCAAGAAGAATGGATATAATGTTCAAGAAGAGTTCTTGCCATACAAATACAAAGGAGATTACATCAACAAGCTTGAAATAATGGAGCAAGGGAGCAAGGACGTGGTTGAAAATACCATAGAATTCAGACGGCAACTACGGAAGTATGGCCTTAAGGAGGATGATCCTCACGTTTTGGTATGTTACACTCTTGGTCTTAATGATTACATTTGGTGTGTTGTTGTACATCAATCCTCGCAAACTTGAAAGAGTTAAGTTCTTTAGCTCTTGATGTTGAAATTCAAGTAAAGAGTAAAGAACTCTTGGACAAAACCCGTACACAACAAAGACCTACAAAACAGCCCCTAAAAAACCTCACACCTACTATCCAAAGCACCTCAAATCAGCCCATAAACCTCCCCATTCCTATTGTCCAAGACGAGGAAATCATTGACCAAAGTACAAGTCTATCTTGCCAAAGTTTTGATCATGTTGAAAGTGTATGTCAAACGTCATCCTATGAGCAACCAGAATTTGAAAGTGAATCATTTGATGTATTTGACGTGTATGAGGATGTTCATGAAGTATGTGATAACCTTGGCACGAATGAGGAAGTTAATGTAGTGTGTAGCGTGCCTAAAGATGAGTTTAAAGTGTATGACAATCCATTGTATGAGGAGAATAATGATGCGTTTCGAGTATATGACAACCCATTGTATGAGGGGGAAGGCGTGAATGAAGAAGTTGAATTTGCTGAATGTGATGTTTTTGTTGAAAATGAGCAAGTTCAAGAAGTATGTAGTAGCATGGTTAACGAAGTAAATGAGGTATACATAGAGGAGGATCTTGAAGTAGAGGAAGTAGAAGAATTGAATGGAGAAGAGCTACGTGATGAAATGTGTTCATTGATCCAAGAAGGAGAAAGTTGTGCCATCATTGACGTTGACATTGATCTTGACCAAGATATTAGCCTCGCTACAACAAATGTACAAGAATTGCAAATGAAGAGCTATTCACACCATGGCAATGATCTTCATATGGATCCAAGGAGTTTAGTAAGTCTTGCTTTTTACAAGATTTGCAAAAATTCATTATATTGTAATATTACTTCTATGGATTCTAGTTATACTTTGTTGGAAGAATCAAAATTGTATGATAGGAGTATGATGCTCCAAGAGGCTTCCTTATTACCACCTTTTGTCTCACGGCTCAAGGAGGATCAAAGCATTCTTATGACACTTATGGAGGAAAAGTATTGTAAATTTAAAAAGCCAAGGAGTTTCACTCTTGCGCCAAAGGAGGCTGGAAACCGTGAGCCTATAAAGGATCAAGATCCTATGCCATCACTTGTTCTCATTTGTGAATATTTGGATGAAAGACAAGCACCATCAACAAGTGACCTCTCTCACTTATCTCTTTGGGTACGTTTCTCTTCCATGAGTATTATCATGCATCAAAGGCGGCCACCAAATCCTATTATTCATCACTGAATGGTCTATGCAAAGGATCAAGCGCAATTCATGGATAACTACATCAACGGCTTTGATTCTCATAGTATACAACATATTTTGAAAGAGTATGTACCATTGCAATGTAAAGAGATTGTATTTGTATACTTTGATAACATTTTTGTATGTAGTAGAAGTAGAAAGGAGTATGTAAATCCTTTGGAGTTAGTCTTGACGAAGCATGAGGAGCCACAAGGAGAATTGGAGAAGTACTTAGAGAATTGTCCTTACCTCTCATCCAAGAATGAGCTATCTCAACATACCTCATCAAATGGAGTAATTCAAGTGGACAAAAGGAAAGAAGGAACTATTCAAGAAGGGTCCATACTTGCACCCATATTTGAGCACCATGCTGCCATTAGCTTACTCATGAGAAGACTTGGAAGAAAGTTGAAGTTCAAGTCAAGCATCAAAGGAATCTATGATGATTTCAAGGTATTCAAGAAGAGAAGTTGTAAATTCATAAGAAGGAACAAGAGAAGTGATGTCAATAACACATATGGGAAGACATCTTATAAAGAAGGAAGGAAAACAAGGAAGAAGAAGTGTTATGTACTGGTTTAGAAGAAGTTTTGTCTAAGTTTAATGGATAAACTTTTTCAACCGGGGGAGAATGATGTATATTTGCCTAGCTATATACATCAAGGCCTAGCTACAGGACCTTAATCCAGTTTGAAGCTACAAATGTCGTCTTGGGTAACATCATCTACAAAGGTTTATCAAGATAGAAGGTGTAAAGGACCTTGAAGGTACTCTAAGCTTAGTCCGCTTAGTCTTCACACTTCTAAGCTTATATGAAGTTACTCTCACATTTGGAGGACATCAGTGAGCCTAAATAACTCTCAAGTCCTTATTGAGAAGTCATCTCTCACGGCAACAAAGGACTCCATCAAGTACAGTTCGATATTTTCCGGTATAACTCTAGATCCATACGTCTATTGAGGAAATCATCAAAAGACAGATTGGAGCTCTTTCAATAAGCTTTCCAATGGTTTTTGAATCATTGAAAACGGACAAGTATTGAAGGAGTTATAGCAATTTCTTTCTAGAGTTGTATTTTAGAGTTTATGATGTCATAAATAGGATATATGATGTAATAGTTGATTCTTGGTTTCTTGAACCCTAGGTACACGTCCAAGGGGTCCTAGAGTAGTATAAATAGACCCCCTAGGGTGCCATTGTATTCATTCATTACATCTCATATCAAATACAAATCAAATTTAAACACATTGTGTTTTCTCTCTAACTTGTGTGCTAGAATTGGTTCTCTTGAGGGAGAGTCTTTTGAATCTCTTCTTCTAGTCTAAGATTGGCTATCTTAGAAGGTGATAGGAAGAGTTGGAGGATTCTACGAGTGGTGAATCTGTATCTCCTTAGAAGATCCCAAGCCTTTATCATTCAAATCATCGATTCAACACATTGTAAGTTCAATCATCAATTTGTTTGAATCTTTGAATGTCAATTGCATTTTCGTTTCATCAAACTTCATTCCAACCAGAATACACTCGTACATCCATCCTTACATTGTCCATATCATCCACCCTTTTCGTTTATCATCCATTATTCATCCAATTACATGCTATTCCATCGTTCTTTTGGTTCCTATCCTAGAGAATCAATCTAGATCCGTTCTACATTTTATGTGTAATGTGATCTTTGATCCCATTATACAACACTATGTATATTTGTTTTCGCCTTTTTTTTTTTGTTTTTCTTTGAAATTTTTGCTTGTGTTCTCTTTTGTGAGTTTTTGATTTCTTTTTCTTTTTATTTTATTTTGAATCTTTATGCTTATAAGCGTGGGTTGTTTGAATATTTCTTTCTAGTTTTTAGATTAGGTAAACTAGCATTCACCTAGATTGCATTAGTTAGAGCATGCTAGATTTTTCTTTTCTTTTCTTTCCCTAGTTTGTTTTATTTTTCTTTCTTTTGCATTCACTTTGACAAAATCCTAAAGAAAAAAAACGGAAAAATTAGGAAAAAACCAAAAAAATAGAAAAAAAAAGAAAAACCCAAAAAAATATAGGATATACAGGATTAGGATTAGCCTGTCCGGAACACCTTCGGTGATGATTTGTAAACCAATCTTACTTTCAGTTTACCTTGCTTCACCTAGAAAAGTCTGGATGAGAACTTAAAAATTTTAAACCGTTTTCTTCAAAACATTTGATTTTGAGTCAAGCAATGAAATGTGTGCTTAACTGCTTTGACTATCTTAGTGATTGTAAATATGCGTGCCACAAATCTTTGGGCTTATTGAGCCCTATCCCGTGAGTCCACATAGCCTAAAAAGTATGGATTGATCACTTTTATCGATCCTTTTATTTTATGAGTGACTCCACCATTACTTGCACCTCTAGAACTTCTTTTGCATCTTGTTTGAGACTGCATCTTTGCATTGCATATTATGACAAAGTGGTTGAGGCATTCTTTTCTTTATTATTGAAACTACATAGCCAAATAGCCTCCTTGACATTATATTTACCATTCTTTAGCCCCGCCTAGCCTTTGATTACCTTTCTTTTTGTGATGAAACCCTGACGATACAAGTCTTGGCCTTTATCAATTCTTATCCTTTGCCTAGCTTGGATGTGTGAGAGTTCATTATTTCAAGAGCGAAAATTGGTTTCTTGTTGTTGTGAATGGAGTTGAGATTTTGGGGTGTAGTTTTGATTTTTATTGAATTGGGACACATTACATATCCCAATCATTATGATTTAGCATTTGGTTGTGATGTTCTTATATCATATTGAGGTCAAAGCTATGTTTTTATGTTTTTCTTCTCCCTTGATCACCTACCAAAAAGAGAAGAAGAAAAAAAAGAGAAAAGAATTCAAAAGTAAAGAGGTGATTAGGAGAGTCTATTGTACTTTATAGAAGCTTATGACCTGATTATGAGTTTTTTTGATGAGATGTTCGATATTTACGAGGGAGAAAAGTGAGTTCTTTGCATACATTAAGCAAGAAGGTGAGATTGAGAATAGTTCTTTGTTGAAAATCAGTCCAAGCATGGCTGTTTAACTCCTCATACCTAAATATTACCACTCCTTTCCTATAACCTAAGCCTCATTACAACCCTAAAAGTCCTCTTGATTGTCACTTGTGTATTTGCATACTAGCAGTGGAAAACCGAATTCTTACAAAGCCTATGGTAGGTTGTTTCTTTTGGTCTGAGTATGAGAAAAACCCACATACATGTTCATATTTGAGTGTTAGAGTGTTCAATTCTATCATAAAAGTGAGCTTTGCTCTTTTGACGGACCTACGTCCATAACCAACCGCGCATATTTGCATTTATCTTAAGACTGTTGGCGGCTTTTCACATTTGAAGTACTGGTTCACTTTACTTAATTTCGAAAACTTAATCCTATCTATTTCATACTGATTTTATTCTCTTCCAGATTGATCTTGGTGCTGCTGGATTGACTGATGTGTTTGATTTGGTTAGCCTGAGGGGGTGTTTAATTGTATTTGTAACTCTAATGCTAACTCTTTGTTTCTTTTTCTTTTTCTCCTTTTTCCTTTTTATTTCTTGAGACTTTTTCTTTTTAGTTTGAGTCTTTCTTCTCTCCCTACTGTTCTTAAGTCAGACTTGCTTGAGGACAAACAAGAGCTAAGCATGGGGGATTTGATAAGTGAATTTTATATAGTATTTTTTAGGTATTTACCTTGTATATTTTAGTCTATTTTCGAATATAACCTAGTGTTTTTATATCAAATTTTTGTAATATTCTTCACTTGGTCGAAAATTTGTTTGTTTTGCAGATTTTATTGAAAATCCCCTAAAAACCAAGAAAAATGAAGAAAATGGAGGAGAAATTAAATAGGAGAATGAGAATAAGAAATAACAGAAATTAAAGTTGAGAAATAATTGGAGAAGAAGAAGAATTGAGTGAAAGAAAGAAAGAGAGTTGGAGAAATAAATTGGAGAAGAGGAAATAGGCCCAAGAACCAACGCCAAGTCGCAGCCCAACATCACGCGTCAATCTACATCACCCAGCGTCTACGTTCAACAGTAGCATGCATCCCTTCACCCAGCACCCAAAACTCTTCCACAGCAGTAGCACAATCTCAAGATGGGCAGCGCCTACACTTCCCTTTTCCTGTGCCCAGCATCAGCATGCAACAACAAAGTAACGCTGGCAGCGTGCTCTACCCATCACCTAGTGTTTAGGTCGACCCAACAACATCGATTGTCGAGTAACACGTTGGCAACGGGTGTCCATCATTCGGCAGCGTCTTGTGCGTCTCGTATAAAAGAACATGTCCGCCGCTTTGATTGTTGACATCCGACTTTAGGGTTTTGATCTATAATTCTCTCCCTTCGTGGAGAATAAAAACCCTCCGCCCCAATTATAAAGCATCCGATATTTATCAGTTTAATTCCTTCCGCTGTTTAGATTTGGGTTCTTTATTATTTTCCTTCCTTTGGGGAGCCGTTTTAGTAGATTAGGAGCAAAAGAGGAGGAGAAGGAGATCGAATCGAGTGACACGAAGAGATCGAATTCGATGACTCGGATGTTCGGTTTCATTTATGTTCTTTTTATGTTTTGTTATTCAGTTTTTGTTATTGTTTTCCTAGTTTTTATTATCATGAGTACTTAGATTCCTCGTTTAGGGGACAAACTCGATGTTTCTTGATTAATTTATAGTGTGTGATTTCAGTTTTAAGTTATAATACAGTTGTTTAATCTTCGTGTTTTGTCTGTCATAGTAATTGACTGATCACCTTTTACTTGGTATTAGATTCTTAATAACAGAACGAAAGTTTGAATTTTGAATCGGAAAGACGAAGATTGAATAGGCGTAGAAAATAGTTAGAAATAATGATTCACGCTTAGGGTCCTGTTATAATCGGTTCTTATCTTTGATTAGGTTAAATAGCCATGAAAATAGGATATTAGTTTAATCTCTGTAACTCACTTCGAATCGAAAGATTGTTGTGAAAGGCCCTAGAAATATTATAGACCCCGACACTACCAATTAAACCTTAATTTGAATCACCTCTTGATTGATTGATTAACTAGAGTGGACTCCCCGAAACTCCCTTAATTATTCGGTAAAACCTATAAAGATTATTTCTTTATTGATATTTCCTTTAGTTCACTCTTCCACAACTATTTGGACTACCTAGCATCCTTTGTAGTGAACTAGTTTAGTGTGTAATTGAACATAGTCCTGGAGAGAGAACGACAATTTTATATTACACAGACCCGCACACTTGCGTCATTCACCTAAACACATTTTAGGCCTATCAGAAACTCCAGAGGAAAACATAACAGATGATTTTGCTACATTTATCATTTGTATGGAGCTATAATTAAACCGGACCAGTATATTCTTCAACCCTGCATAACGCTCAATATCCATATTCGTGAAAACTGTAGAATCATCCGCATAAAATAAATGTGTAATTTCAGGTGCTGAGAGCGACACCTTTATGCCTTTGATGTCATGCCGAGCTTGGGAAGCAGTAAGCACATACATCTTGAAAATCACCCTAAAGTTGCTGTAAATATTCTAATGGAGAAGCCCTTTACAGTAGGAGTGTCATTCAAGAAGTGGCCACTAGATGCATTGTCAATCATTTGCCTGGTGGCTCTGTTCACCCCATTATAAAAGGTGTGCGTCAGCAGATGTGGTGGAAGCTCGTGGTGTGGGCATGCTCACTAGAGGCTCTTGTAGTCGGGCGCATCATATAGGGACTCCCCAGGCTCTTGAGTGAAGTTCATGAGGAGATTCCTTAGCCGGGCGGTCTCCTATTGTGGAAAGAACCTCTTTAGAAATGAAGAACTAAGGGACTGCCAAGTAGTGAAGGTATCCCTTGGGCAGTTGTCGAGCCATGCTTTTGCCTTCTCGGCCAGAGAAAATGGGAAGAATCGCATGTATAAATAATCTTCAGAGATCCTGTTCATTTTTGTCACACCGCATCTCTCCAAAAAGTTTGAAATGTTATCTAATGGCTTATCAGCTTTCAACCCATGGAATTAGGCTTGCTCAATATGATTCAGATAGATGGCTTGAAATTGAAAGTGGCATTGTCGGCCAGTGTGGGCAAGACGATGGCAGAGCTTCCCGCGACGGCTGTTGGTGAAGCATACGAGAGAAGATTACGTGGTGGCGGCGATGATGGTTGTGGTTGTTCCACTATGAGTTGTCGTTGGCATCTCCTACGGGCGTTGGTGAGGTTCTGTCAAGCGGACCTTTAATCTCAGGATCTATCAGCAAAAGAGGTTGATCTGTCCTGCGCATACACCCAAACAACGAACCAAATTAAAAAACCCTAGGGTCTGCACTACACCTAACAACAAGGAAGAATCAGACTCGGAACAAATAAAAACTAAACAAAAGCACTAGGGGACGCAACTCTCTGGCAACGACCCTAAAATTTGTTTAACGTTTTCCTAATAGATTAGGACAACGGTCGTTATGACCAGAGGAGTTGGGGCCCTAATGTTCCTATTCGGTCATTGGTCTCAAGGAAGGTTTCAGTAACAGAGTTTGGGTATGACTTTCAAGTAAGGATTAATCAAATATGGAAAAGCAAGGGCTCGGGGGAAGTAACGGGACGACCTAGTGAAGAACTAAACATAGATTTTGTGGTTTTAGAAGTGATCGGCATCCGATTATCAAGTGTCTGAATTGCATGCAAAAACTAACATTGATTTCCCTCTCTCAAGTGGTAAATCGATACTTACTTCCCAAAGTCCATCATCACTCTCGTATTGGACGGACCTAGATAGTATTCGGACGCAATTCTAGCTAATCACTTCCCCGACCCCTTTATTCACTATCTTTCTCCCAGACTCCAACCTATAACAATGTCCAGATCTGAATATTTTCATAATCCTTTTACTTGCAATCTCTACTTCTACATGTGTTCAAGCAACTTCAAGGTACGATTCTTACTTCTTCAACTTCATTATTACTTGCTAGTATTTTTGGTGTGTTTTTGCATATTTCATACTTGGATATGTTACTTCGCTTCACCGCTGTTCATGCTCATAGTTTGGTGCACCTTGCTTGAGTAGTGTTTGATACTAGCCCATATATTTAGGTTGTTCAATTGGGCGAGTTTTATATCCTTGCTATTGTTATGCATAATTGAAGTAGTGTTCTTGTTATTTGAATGGAATGTGATGATTGGAAGTTGAATTTGTCGACCCTCTTTTTTGGGAGTCTCAAGTTTGTTAGACTCTGTTCATGATTAGTAGAGTTGAGTGGTTAAGGTTGAAATCTTGAATCTTGCATGTTATTAAGTAATGTGCAAGCGTGGGGGAGTCCCGATAGTTTTAATTTTGTTGCAAGTTTGTTATGAATTAGTTATACATTTCTAACATTTTCAGTTTTCCCCCTCCTACCTGTGTCCTTCACATTGAGGACAATGCTAGATTTAAGCATGGGGGAGGGGAGTGTATATTCTATGTATATTTGTTTTCGCCTTATTTTTCTTTTTGTTTTTCTTTAAAATTTTTGCTTGTTTTCTCTTTTATGAGTTTTTGATTTCTTTTTCTTTTTATTTTATTTTGAGTCTTTATGCTTTAAGCGTGGTTTGTTTGAATTTTTCTTTCTAGTTTTTAGATTAGGTAAACTAGCATTCACCTAGATTGCATTAGTTAGAGCATGCTAGATTTTTCTTTTCTTTTCTTTCCCTAGTTTGTTTTATTTTTCTTTCTTTTGCATTCACTTTGACAAAATCCAAAAGAAAAAAAACAGAAAAATTAGGAAAAAACCAAAAAAAATAGAAAAAAAAAAGAAAAACCCAAAAAAATATAGGATATACAGGATTAGGATTAGCCTGTCCGGAACGCCTTCGGTGATGATTTGTAAACCAATCTTACTTTCAGTTACCTTGTTTCACCTAGAAAAGTTTGGATGAGAACTTAAAAGTTTTTAAACCGTTTTCTTCAAAACATTTGATTTTGAATCAAGCAATGAAATGTGTGCTTAACTGCTTTGACTATCTTAGTGATTGTAAATATGCGTGCCACAAATATGTGGGCTTATTGAGCCCTATCCCGTGAGTCCACATAGCCTAAAAAGTATGGATTGATCACTTTTATCGATCCTTTTATTTTATGAGTGACTCCACCATTAGTTGCACCTCTAGAACTTCTTTTGCATTTTGTTTGAGACTGCATCTTTGCATTGCATATTATGACAAAGTGATTGAGGCATTCTTTTCTTTATTATTGAAACTACATAGCCAAATAGCCTCCTTGACATTATATTTACCATTCTTTAGCCCCGCCTAGCCTTTGATTACCTTTCTTTTTGTGATGAAACCCTGACGATACAAGCCTTGGCCTTTATTAATTCTTATCCTTTGCCTAGCTTGGATGTGTGAGAGTTCATTATTTCGAGAGCGAAAATTGGTTGGTGTTGTTGTGAATGGAGTTGAGATTTTGGGGTGTAGTTTTGATTTTTATTGAATTGGGACATATAACATATCCCAATCATTATGATTTAGCGTTTGGTTGTGATGTTCTTATATCATATTGAGGTCAAAACTATGTTTTTATGTTTTTCTTCTCCCTTGATCACCTACCAAAAAGAGAAGAAGAAAAAAAAAAGAGAAAGGAATTCAAAAGAAAAGAGGTGATTAGGGTGAGTCTATTGTACTTTATAGAAGCTTATGACCTGATTATGAGTTTTTTTGATGAGATGTTCGATATTTACGAGGGAGAAAAGTGAGTTCTTTGCATACATTAAGCAAGAAGGTGAGATTGAGAATAGTTCTTTGTTGAAAATCAGTCCAAGCATGGCTGTTTAACTCCTCATACCTAAGCCTCATTACAACCCTAAAATTCCTCTTGATTGTCACTTGTGTATTTGCATACTAGCAGTGGAAAACCGAATTCTTACCAAGCCTATGGTAGGTTGTTTCTTTTGGTCTGAGTATGAGAAAAACCCACATACATGTTCATATTTGAGTGTTAGAGTGTTCAATTCTATCCTAAAAGTGAGCTTTGCTCTTTTGACGGACCTACGTCCATAACCAACCGCGCATATTTGCATTTATCTTAAGACTGTTGGCGGCTTTTCACATTTGAAGTACTGGTTCTCTTTACTTAATTTCGAAAACTTAATCCTATCTATTTCATACTGATTTTTGTTCTCTTCTAGATTGATCTTGGTGCTGTTGGATTGACTGATGTGTTTGATTTGGTTAGCCTGAGGGGGTGTTTAATTGTATTTGTAACTCTAATGCTAACTCTTTGTTTCTTTTTCTTTTTCTCCTTTTTCCTTTTTATTTCTTAAGTCTTTTTCTTTTTAGTTTGAGTCTTTTTTCTCTCCTTACTGTTCTTAAGTCAGACTTGCTTGAGGACAAACAAGAGCTAAGCATGGGGCATTTGATAAGTGAATTTTATATAGTATTTTTTAGGTATTTAACTTGTATATTTTAGTCTATTTTCTAATATAACCTAGTGTTTTTATATCAAATTTTTGTAATATTCTTCACTTGGTCGAATATTTTATTGAAAATCCCCTAAAAACCAAGAAAAATGAAGAAAATGGAGGAGAAATTAAATAGGAGAATGAGAGTTAGAAATAAGAGAAATTAAAGTTGAGAAATAATTGGAGAAGAAGAAGAATTGAGTGAAAGAAAGAAAGAGAGTAGGAGAAATAAATTGGAGAAGAGGAAATAGGCCCAAGAACCAACTCCAAGTCGCACGCCAACATCATGCGTCAATCTACATCACCCAGCGTCTACGTTCAACAGTAGCATGCATCCCTTCACCCAGCACCCAAAACTCTTCCACAGCAGTAGCTATAACTACTTGACTACTTGACTCTAGATAGGGTTTACGATCATGAAATGATGAGAGGTTTAGGGTAAAAACAACACAAACACACTTAGGTTCTGTCAAAAAGGGGAACAATGGGTGTCGGGAGACTTCGGGATGCAAACGGGGATGAGGAAATGGGTTTTGCAACAAGGGAGTAACAAAAAGGGAGAATCAAGTGGTAATTCCGTTAGAAAATACCCACCGGGCTTCCTCTTCCAAGGATAGTCCGGATTAACTTCCCCAAAGTCCATCGACAGACCCGGAGGGTTAATGAAACGGAAGCTCCTAGTTAGTTTTTATTCGCTTTCGTGAATAGAATACTAACTATCCCAATTCCCACCTTCCATCATAAGTGTTGGATGTATTCGGGAGCTTTCAAACCCAAATACATCCTACTTGAGGGAAGGATAGGAGTGGGAAATTGATTTCCCAACTAATTACTCACTAAAATTGTTAACCCAGACCTAATCACCCATTCACACCCTTAATATCTCTCTAACCCATTAGGGTTCTAGCCTCTAAACATCCTAACTAACATGATAATAACATTAACAACTTCATTCATGCTTGACAGGATAATCAAATTAACAATAAAACAACAATCAACAAACACCAAAATTTTTTTAACAAAACAGAGATTAACAAGTAAATAATGAATTAAACAGAGAAAGGTTAAGAAATGCTCATTGATTTCGAGGACAAAGGGAATACTCCAGAGTAATAAAGCTCCAATGCTCCAAAGATAAGAATAAACTTCAAACTTCAAATAGGAATCCAATAGAATCCAGTACAAGAACAATAATCTATATAAAAACTCTAACTAATCACCCTAATTGCAAGCTTAAAATGTGATAAAAGTATGATAAATATGTGCTAAGTTGAGATAATCCATTCCCCCTAGCTAAAAGACCTAAAATCAATATATAAAAGCCAAGTTTGTTACTCAAAACCCGTCACTTTGCTAAACAGCCAAAACGCATCTGCAGGGGACCGTTGGCACGGTCTATGAGACCGTGGCCACGGTCCTGCGTAGTGCAGGAGATTTCTCTCTTCTCTTAGACCGCGGCACGGCGGTGCTCTGGACCGTGGTGCGATGCAGCGATTAGGGAGATTAATTTTTGCTCGTTCGCACCGTCGTGGCTACGGTCTCCCAAGACCGTGGCCACGATCTTGCTCGACCAAAACTTCACTTAGGCAGGTCATGAACCCACCGTGGCTACGGTCAACATAACCGTAGCCACGGTCTTGCTTGGCTCCAAGGTTCTTTCTGGGTGTAGCGGCCACTACAAAAATGGTGGCGGGGGCTACGCTTCGATGATCTTTAGCAAGTCCTACCCCTTTTGAGCTCTTTGACATGTTCGACCTTTTCGTCTCCTTTGCCTTTGACTCGACCAGGACTCGGGGAATCTCGGGATTCCCAAATTAGGTGCAAAAATGGCCCTTTTTACCACGTTTTGAGTAAAAACTCTGAAATCTACAAAATTACCAAAAACGCATTAAAAGTTATTAAATTAAAATACGAAACAAGTCAAAAGCCTAAGGATTTAGGCAGTATTTAGACACAAAATTGGATCTAAACACCCCCCCACACTTAAACTTTTGCTCGTCCCGAGCAAAACAAGACAAAAAACTAACTAAACTAATACTAACTCCTCTGTCGTGGGAGAGAAACGGGTGCATTTAGCAAATGCACCAAGCCCTTTGAACCCCCCGGCAGCCCGGGTGGACGAGATGGACTCGAGGGTTTGTAGCGGCTATGCCCACAAAAGCCAAAGAAAAAGGAGAGAGGGAAAGTGAAAACAAAACCGAAGAAAACAAAAGGAAAGGAAAACAAAGCCTTTGATTCAAAAGATCTCGCAACCTAAACTAAGAAAACGTTATTAAGCCTCTAAAAGCATCCATTAGGAGCATTTCACAGACACCTATCTCAGATAAAGGTCAATCTTGAAGATTTTCAACTCCCTACACCTTATACCAAGCGAAACCCCACGTGCAAATATGTGCAAGTGGGTTCTAACTTGAACCAAAAGACTCTAAAGACTCGTGTCCGAAAACAACGAAACGACCAAGAGAAGTGTTGCCCTCCCTCGCTTTTGGTCGCCCTTGGCTTGGTGAGGGCCGTAGGTGATGCAAGGAGAGGCCCCACTCTTTTTAGAAGCAAAAACTTTCTCTTTTCTTTTTGGTTGGTTTTACCAACGAAATTTTCTTTTCTGTTTTTTTTTCCTCTTTTGTTTTTCTTTTTAAAAGTCGGTATTAGCCTTACTTTCGGGAATTGGACGGCCCAAATATGAGGTTTACCCTCCCAATACAGTCTTTTCCATACACACCTCCGCCGAGAATTCGATATGGGAGGAGCTTAAGGGGTAATAGCGTCGTACCGCTAATACCGAGCCCGTGTAGGTTGGCTAAGTGTATGGTGGTTAATGTCATTCAGCGACACGCCCCACTTAATCCGATTATTGTAGCTTTTGCTTTCTTTTTCTTTTTGTTTTTAACTTTGCTTTTGCTTTTGCTAAACGAGAAAACAAAACAAATTCGGACACAAACCCCTAGAATCTCCCGGTTCCAATCAGAACGTGAAAGGAATCGAGGGTCTCACTAGACACTCAATGAAGGGAGTCTAATAAAGGTGAGTCTTGACTAGAACTCGAGATAAGGTCGAAAAAGCTCAGACCGGTTGCTTTTAAAGAAGATTAAGAACGACTTCTCAATTTCGACATCAAGATGCAAGAAACAAAGCAAAAAAAAACGAAAACAAAACTGAAAGAAAAACTTTTAAGGTTTTCACTCCCTTTTTTCTCCTTTTTCACTCGAAAATTTTTCAAATTTTAGGCAAAAACTAAGAAAACAAAGATCAAAACTACTAGGTGATCTACCCTTGAAACAGAATATCTTCCCCTCCCCCCCACCCCCCCACACTTAAAATGCCACAATGTCCTCATTGTGGGAAGGTGTCACATGGAAAGGGTAGAGAACCTACAAAAACAAGCAAACACAAACATCTAGCAAATAAAAATGGCGACGACCCGAGCCCACACGGCTCCAACAACAATATATCCCAACACAAACACTCAAAGGGGTTGGCCACCCAAAAGAAAATCAAGCATGCGACGGATCATGATGAGAATTCACATAACAAAGAGTAAGGGGGAAAGATATTACCTCAAACTCTTCAAAACAGTATAAGCGATGATCCGAAGTCATCGTTCAAGTGAATCACAACGATATTAGAGCAAAAGACGACTTTACGTATGACAAAAACCCGCATGCGAGATCAAAAACAAAATCAAAGAAAACTAACTAACTAAACTCCTAACGAAGGAACTAAAAAGAAGAAAAAAGAAAATTGTAGACAAAAAAAAATATACATTGCCAATGACATATCTTATCCCCGAATCTCACTCATTGAGGCGGGAAATAAGGGTGAAACTCAACACAAACTAACCAAATAGACAGGATTCATTTCATTTCATTAAAAACAATCGTTCATTACATCCAAACCATCCACGCCCAAAATACAACCAAACAACAAACAAAATAAGCTATCACCGGCCAAAACACGACCAACGACCAACTAAAAACATCCCAACTACAACCGACCAACAACCAAACTACCAACAAAATACAACCAAAAGACTACCACAACCAAATGCAACCGACCTTGAGAGCAACACCAAAACAAGCCAAAATGACCAGAGACACCACCCGCCAAAACCACAAAGCCATCGCATCCAGACCCCGATGAAGCATCCCCCCATACTTATATGTGATACAATAAAGTATGTAAAAACTAATGACAAAGATCGGGTGGGGGCGGGAATGCTCACAAACAGTCCTTAAGCGGATCCTCCCGGAGGAGGACGGGGTTGGAGTTACGATTGGATGCCAACAAGAATCTCTTGTTGGGCCTCGAGCATACCTTGCAAATCCTCGATAAGGCTTTGTTGGTTTTGGATGAGTTCTCGCTGCACTTGAAATTCATCGTGAAGCTCTTGGAGTTGATCACTAATGCGCTCTACGGTGTCATCATTTGCTTTGCGAGGCCCCGCTTCTTCTCCTTGCTCTCCTTCATCGTCCCCTTCCTCATCTTCTTCTGCTTCCTCGTCACCTTCCTCTTCGGGCTCCCAAGGACCACCAACTACATAGCGCCCCCCGAATTCTTGGCCACAAGACCAATTTCGTCGATCGGAGACATCTAAGCGCTCTTTAGCATGCTCGTCAGCCAAATGAACCACGACGCTATGGGAATCGTACCCGTAGCGGTAAAGCGTTCGTGTTTTATTTTTATCCAACAATTCCAACTTCCGCAAACGAACACCATCAATAGGATCGGGGAAGTACCGCGGAGTCCATTTCGCAAGATAGGACTCGAAGCCTTGCTTCTTGAGGAAATGGTAAATAATGTGTCCCATGCCAAGGGTCATGTTACGGGTTTCAAGGCTTATCTCCCGAAGACAATGAAAAATACAAGAGCCGGTGTTTACACAGCGACCAAGGATTGTGTTGAAGAGGATGAAGAGATCGTCCTTGCGAATGTTTGACCGTCCAGTGTCGCAGCCAAAGACGGAGCTTGAAATGATGCGGTGAAAGAGGCGAACACTCAAGTTGCAAAAGTCCCGGGCTTTTGAATTGCTTGGATAATGGACTTGTAGTTTACGAGTCCGAAGCTTGGGATATCGTCTCCTCCAACAAGTGATGGCTCTCGTAGCTTCTTGCTCGTCGAATTTGACACATTCACCATAGAAGATACCATCCAAAGGAAGACCGAAAGCGTTGCAAAGGTCTTGAACCGTACACTCCACCTCCTTCTTGGCAACAATTTAAGAAAAGGTGGCCGTAGAAGTACCAACCTCCCGAACCACTAGAGAGCTCAAGAATTCGAGCACCGATTGGTCGACAATAGGCTCGTTGATGGTAGCGAAGATTTCCCAACCCATGACTTTTATGAAATAGTCCATGCTTGGTTTGCAATACATATCCTTCGTTGTTTCCTCATGATACAAATCCGGAGCACATATTTTCCGTTGCTTCAACCGTGCGTACCTCGCCTTGTGCATTTCATCCCTAAAGGTGATCTTCACCTTCGGGTCACACTGAATCAAAAAGGCTGGTTGACCTTTGTAACGAGTCTTATGAGGTTCTTCCGAAGTGGAAGGATGAGGGGTCGGTTCTGGTTCGGTTCGGGAACACTTGGCTCGACCCATTGAAACTACTGAAAGCAAAACAAACCACAACAACGACACTAACCCAAAATCCCGAGAAACCACAAAATCCCGAAGAACAACAAAATCTCAACCAAGAATTTCACCAACTACACTCCAATCTCCAATCTAACAATCAAATCGGCATATCCAAACTCAACCAAAAGCATCCAACCAAGACCCACAAAGTCGTGCACAAAAATCGACCCAAAGTTGCAATAGAAACGAGATTTGATCCACCAACAAACAAGGAATACCTGAGTTGAAGCCTTGGAAGAGATTCCTTGACAAAATCAAGCCCCAACAAGAATCAAAAACCCAGAAAGTCTGCTTAAAGGACCCCGAAAATGGCGAGGAAGCTAATTGCAGCGCAGCTAGGGCAAAAACGAGGGAGAAATTGGAGAGAAGGGAAGGATTTTGTGACGGATTTGTCAAATTGAGCAAGGGAATGAAGGTTTGGTATGAGAGGGAGTGGTTTTCGAGTGAGGGAGAAGGAACAAAAAATGAGTGAAAATGAGGGAGAAGGGTGTTTAAACCCCCGACATTTCGCTGCAGTTCGAGAGACCGTAGGTACGGTCCCTTGGACCGTAGGTGCGGTCTCACTGGCAAAAATTTTAGGGCAAAGTTGTTGTTCTGCGACCGTGGCTTGGTGAATTGTACCGTAGGTACGGTGTAGCTGCTGGGCCAAAAATAGGAAAATCATGCCATAACTTGACCGTGGCTACTGTAAAGCCACCGTAGGTACGGTCTCCGTCGGTCAAAAATCCGGGCAAAAGTGCTATGTTGGGACCGTTGCTACGGTGAATCCGACCGTGGGTACGATCCCCTTCGGCCTCTCCCCAGCACCTACAAGACTCAAAAACTTGGAAAAAATGATGTTAAGTCCTAAAATTCTACTCCCTCATTATCGACCCTCTTTTCTTGTCCACTCAACAACTCCCAAGAACACCTTTTCAACACTAACATGAATCATCTCCTTCACAAATCTTCTTTTCACTCTCAATTTTTTTCAACTTTTTCATTTTTCACTCTTTTCATTCTTTTTTTCAAACTTTAGGCAAAAACTAAGAAAATGAAAATGCTAAAACAAGAGAAATAAAATTAAAGAAAAATGGAAGAAAATACTAAAAGAAGGGGAAGTAGTTCGTACCTCTCCTGGGTGCTTGTTTTAGGTCCTAGCTTGACCTACCCCGATGCTTTCAACCTTCAAAGTCCACGAGGTACACCACAATTGTCCCCGGGTATTCCTCGCCCATGAAGTATGGTTTAAGCTTTGATGAGTTCACCTTAAAACAATCCCCTTTTTCGTTCTTCAATTCAACCACCCCGGCGGAAAGAATTCTCACAATTTCAAATGGCCCGGACCATCTTGATCTCAATTTCCCGGAGAATAACTTCAGCCTTGAGTTGAAGATGAGAACCCTATCGCCTACCACAAACTCACTACAGTTCAACCTCTTATCATGCCAAGCTTTCGTTCTTTCCTTGTAGATCTTGTTATTTTCATAAGCATGACGCCGCAACTCCTCGAGTTCTTCTAATTGAAATAAACGACTAGCTCCGACCACCTTGAGATCGAAATTCAACTTCTTGATTGCCCACATCGTTTTATGCTCAAGCTCTACGGGAAAGTGACATGCCTTCCCATAGACAAGACGATACGGAGTAGTACCGATCGGTGTCTTGTAGGCAGTGCAGTATGCCCAGAAGACTTCATCCAATCTCTCTTCCCAATCCTTCCGTGAAGAGCTGACCATCTTTTCCAAGATCTCTTTGATACCACGGTTTGAGTTTTCTACTTGCCCTTGTGTTTGTGCATGATAAGGGAGTCCCTTCTTGTGTTGATGCCATACTTTTCCAAGAGGGACTCAAACTTCTTCTCGATGAAGTGGGATCCGTTGTCGCTAATGATAAATCGTGGAATGCCAAATCTTGGGAATAGAATCTTTTTCAAGAATCTCGACACGGACTTGCCATCGCACTTCACGCATGGGATAGCTTCGACCCATTTGGAAACATAATCCACTGCCACTAGGATGTATTGAAAACCTCGTGATGACGGAAAGGGACCCATGGAATCTAACCCCCATACATCGAAAACCTCTACCTCTAGGATGAAATTCAACGGTGCTTCATTCTTCCGGGAGATATTTCCAGACCTTTGGCATTTATCGCATTGCTTGACATGAAGATGGGCGTCGCGAAAGAGAGTCGGCCACCAGTAGCCGGCTTGTAAGACTCTCGCTGCCATCTTTTGCGATCCACCATGACCTCTAACCGGGAACTCATGGCAATGCGTCAAAACGGATTTCACCTCGTTCTCGGGCAGACATCTTCTATATATCCCGTCGTTGCACAACCGAAATAGGAATGGATCGTCCCAAAAGAAATGTCTTACATCGTAAAAGAACTTCTTTAGATAAGGGGTCAGATTTGGAGGAATCACCTCCCTAGACAAGTAGTTTATGATGTCGGCATACCACGGGCTAGAATGCTTGATGGCCATGAGTCGCTCATCTGGGAAAGAATCCGCGATCAATTGGGTATCCTCCAAGTCAACAAGGATTCTCGATAGGTGATCGGCTACTACATTCTTCGTGCCGGCCTTGTCACGAATTTCCAAATCAAACTCTTGCATAAGCAAAACCCAACGGATGAGTCTCGGCTTTGTTTCTTTCTTCCCCATCAAATATTTAATCGCGGCATGGTCCGTATATACTACCACCTTGGAGAACATAAGGTATTGCTGGAATTTGTTGAGCGCAAAAATGATTGCCAAAAGCTCCTTCTCCGTGGTCGTGTAGTTCCTTTGCGTGTGGTAGTAATTCACAATTACAATCCTTCAAGTTGTAGTCCTCTCGTTGATCTCTTTGTGCAATATATATAATATACTAGCCCTTAGACCCGTGCGTTGCACGGGACACAACTAAACTATATATTTTATGAAAAAAAAATTGATTTATTTATCGTTTATAAAAAAATAGGTTCAAGGATTCATTAGTTATATAAAATGATCTCTATTATTAGATATTTGAATAGGTTTTTTTAATTGTATGTTTAATAAAAATTTAAAAATAAAAAAATTGAATATAGGTTAATGGTAGTTGTTAATTAATAAAATATAATAATGACAGATGTTTCATTTTGAGAAATGCTAATGCTTGTCCATTGGCATAATCATGAAAATACAATCACATATATACTATTAGTTATGTGCTAATTAAACAGGGGGTGAACATTAAATATGGGGTGAATGTAAAGTACCCAAAATACCCTCATAAAGACATATTACGATCATCACCCTTTGTATCAAATATATATATATATATATATATATATATATATATATATATATATATATATATGGGAATGGATCCAGTAGGAAGGAGCTTCGGGTAGGAAGGTAGGAAGGACTAATATCGCACATTAGATCTTGATCTGACGGATGAGATGAAAACCACCAATTACCCCCCAAAAACCACCCACACGTGTGAACACTTATGAGAGATAAATTGGAAATCTAATCTCCCAGCATGATTTTGGGAGACAATTATGATATTTTTTTTGGTAATAGTTTCCTTATACAGTGAGATATTGTCCTTCAATACTAACCGTCAAACCCAACCCCAGCACGAATTTCGGCGAATAGTAGGAGCTCGGACGGCCGAATTCCTGCGATTCTACTGAATCGATGTCAATTGCAACTTGTACGTTTGTTTGCTTCAGGTAAACCGAAATCGAACTCCAAATTAGGGCTTTAATTTGGAACTAGTCGCGCCATGGATTGAGTGTCTATTTATTACTCAAGTTTTGGTTTTTATTTGTATTAGCACACATATATGATAGTGTGATTATGTAATTTTGAGGCGTTAGTTCACTAATTCGAAGAGCGCGAGCACTCAAGTTTATCTTGAACGACTTTTTGCTTCAGTAACGAAATCCAAATCCAAATTAGAGCCTTAATTTGGAATTTTTCGCGTCATTGGTGGAATTTTTATGTATTACTCAATTTTTGTTTTTTGTTTGTATTAACACACATATGTGACAATGTGATTGTGTAATTTATGAGTGTTAATGGTTACTTAACTTGATAGGAGTAGATGGCAAGAAGTGAGGGCACACGACAAGATGTCAGTTTGCTTGTGTGGACATAGTTTGGTCACATTAGTGTCACACGGCAAGATAGCCAATGTGTAAGGTAACCTTGAATCCAACCCTGTCCTCTGTGCGTGAAAAATTATAACTGTGGTGTCAGTTCGTCTGATGTCATTTAATGTGTTAAACGAGTTGGTGTATTTGGTCATCTTAGTTGATTTGGATTCGTATGGTAACTTTTTTTATTCGAACGCAACCGCATTTTGATCAGTGTATAGCAGTATCCAGTCCACATTTGTTCGTGTTGGCCACATTGTAGACACATCGGGGTCAACCGCTTCAAGAGTTCGGTTGGTGTGTCAATTTAGACTACCATAATATTTTAATGATGGTATGATTCTAATGTATTGCAATGGTGAGGATGTTGACTACACAATGAGTATAATGGGGTGGTTGTACTTACTCACGCACGTTTATTGATAAGTGTGGTTATGTTTGTAATATGAAGGCCACAATGATTAGACCTGGCAATTCTCAACTCGACCCGGAAACCTGACCCAACCCGACCCGCAAAAAGTGGGTCTTGAACACGAAATTCCGACCCGAGACCCAAAATGACCCGACCCAAAGAACCCGGTAAAAAACGGGTCAAGTTTGGGTCGACCCATTGGGTCGGACACTTTAATTTTAAGTGTTTTGTCTACTTTGGCCTTGTGCAAAAAAATGGGCCCATTCCATGAAAATTAAGGCCCAAAAGTACAATATTGGGTGGTTTTGGAAAGCTATGCGTAGAGAAAGATATACAAATGAAATAATCAAATAACAAATGACCAAAACAAAACCCTAACATTGTCACTCACTCACTCTTTCAATGAACCCTCAAACTCTTGCAGTCCCGCCTCTCTCCTCTCTTTCAGTAAAATAGTGTATTATTGTCAAAGGTCAAAGTTCAGTGCATTATTGTCCAATACACCAAAAGTTTAGTATATTAGCATCCCAAAACCCTATATATTTTATAAGTATTGTTATTCGTGATTATTGACGTAAACCGCATAATACTTGTAGACTTGAAGATTGTTAAATTTTGTCCATTAGGTGTATATTAATATGTCAATACAACTATGACATATCATGGTGGTCGAACTTGGAATGGAATGATACATTAAATAGGCGTCTTTGACTAATTATAATCAATTTTATTAGTTGTAAGTGACTAAGAAAAAGGGCGGTCATGACCCGTAAACCCGACCCAAACCGCCCGAAACCGGAATACACCCGACCCGTATTTACCCGAACCCGAAATACACCCGATCCGTATTTACCCAAACCCAATATATGACCGACCCGTAACCCGCCCACCCGCCCGTATTGATAGGTCTAACAATGATTGTTATGGGATGGTTGTACGTACTTACTCACGCACTTATCATCAACCATAACCAAACACGTAATAAGCAAATACAATAGAAAAAAAAATGATCATTGTGGTATCAGTGGCGACACAAATATCTCACACTTTATAACTCGCCAATCCTACCAGCATGATAACACACTCCAGTATTGTTTGTGGTCAAGGATGTCGATTTCATGATAGTTGCAATTAGCATGACTACAATTAGTACCCAGTGTGGTCTCCATGTGTAGTCATACTTGATCACAATAAGGCCACACTGATTGCTATGGTGAGATTAAAATTAGTCACACACTTATCATAAATCATACTCAATTGTGTAGCAAGGCCACGGTTAGGTGGTCATTGGGGTCTCGTTAACCACACATATTTCCCGTGATTGTTAGGGGGTGGTTGTACTTTCTCATGCACAATTATTGATAAGTGTGGTCATGTTTGTAACATGAAGGCCATAGTGATTGCTAGGGGGTGGTTGTACTTACTCACGCACTAATCATCAACCATAACCAAACAAGTCATAAGAAAATGCAACAGAAAAAATGATCGTACTTTATAACCTACCTATCCTACTAGCATAATAACACACAACCCAGTATTATTTGTGGCCAAGAGTGTCGATTCCATGATAATTGTAATTAACATGACCACAATTAGTATTTAGTGTGGTCTCCATATGCACTTTGATCACCTCATCACTACCACATCCCCCAAATCGGTACTGACATGGTCATGACAATCGCAATGAGGTCATGTCATAATTAAGCAAATGCAACAGAAAAAATGATTGTACTTTATAACCCACCAATCCTACCAGCATAATAACACACAATCCATTATTGTTTGTGGCCAAGATTGTCTATTCCATGATAATTGCGATTAGCATGACCACAATTAGTATTCGATGTGATCTCAATATACACCTTGATTACCTCATCGCTACCCTATCCCTCAATTTAGTTCTGACATGGCCATGCAGTGAGGAATTTTGTGGTATGTGCCTTGGAACAAGCCACTTATAGCTTTCATTGTGGTCGAAGATGGTTAGAACGTCAAATTTCATTTAATAATCTTGCAATTCTGTCTGCTCGCTAGTTGTTGACAATTCTTTTTGGTTGCTTGGATTTCAAGAGTCCAGGGTGAAGTCGTTGCGTATGCATTATTGCTACGACTTTGCCATGTACAAGGAGAATTCAATATGGGATTATGTCTGGAAACGGGCATCTCGCTGGACAAAGATCGATCGAGTTCTACTGATGACACCGTTAAGCAGTGTCGACGACGTTGAGATTATACAATATAGTGTAGTTGAACATGACAATCCATTTTGGTTGTAATGGTTTTGTAGGTTACGTTTAAACTACTTAGTGGACAGTTATAACCAAATAATTTCATGAATTTTGGTTGACTTTGATTATGGGGTTTTCAGTTAACACAGTTATGTTTTAATTGTTACAAGTAGACATCTGAGATTGTAATTTGGTGTTTGTGATTTAGTTTTATTCCAGCAAATTGAATTTATCGCGGGTAAATAACAATCAATGTATGTTGATTTTCATTGTCGCTTCATCAACACCGGTCAGAGTACCACCTCCTACAGCTGATATCAACTTGGTAAAATATGGCGACACTAACATATATATGCGGTCACACATGGTTTGAGATTTGAATCCCAACAAAATCATACATAATATCACACCGGCATCACCATAGTGTTCTCTATTAATATAGGTTGCGGTAGGCAATGTTGTTTGGCATTAAATACATGGTTTCATGATGTAGACATGAGCCACAATGTATATGTTGCAATTTCCAATTGAATACATACAGTGTCGAAAATGGTATAACATTTTTGAGCCATGGACATTTAGCATCCAATCATAACGGCGTGTTACCAATTGGCCACAATCATACGATAATGCAGTTACATATATTCACACCAGCAATAGATATTCACACATCCATCCATCAATTTATTAGTAGGGCCACACTAACATGTAGTCACACTTAGTTTGAAGCTTGTACCACACCAATATCGAACATAACATCACACTTGGAGCACCGTATCTTTTTTATCAGTACAAGTTAGGGTGGGCAATGTTGGGTGGCATGGAATACGTGGTTTCATGATGTCAACAAGTGTCATGGTGTACACGTTAGACAATCGACCACCTGCATATGTTAGACAATTGCCCACCTACATCGGACCTTGCTGCTCGACCTCATACATTGCCATCTTCATGTTCTCCTAGAAGGCGTAAAAGTTCTTGTGCATGTATATGTCCCTTAGATGTTGTTTGATAGCAAGCTCCGTTTTCATGGACAAGTAGTGACGTGAGAGACCGGTTTGTCAACCCCTTTTCCCGTTGTCGTTGTGCATCTACTGCGTGCTCATTCCTCATAAACTATTACTATATGATGTCGGCACCAAAAGCAATAGGTCGATGTCGTCATGAGGTGTGAACATACTGTATGATGCATTCGACAACAGTTTTGTCCGAGGCCACTGTGTACTATAAGTGTGGTCATAAGTCATAACTTAAATGCACTAAATTTGTCGGAAAGCTTATATCTTGGGCACCAATGAAATACAGTCGGCGTGATATGATTTGATTACATTTTCGATAATAGCATCACACATTCAACTGCACAACCATGCATTTGACATATTTTATATTGATATCCCTTGACCACGCCATGTACGTATTGTGGTCATATTATTGGTCTCCCCTGTATAAGTGGAATAACTTACCAACAACTGTGTGGACATGGCATGGTCATATCAGTGACAACTTCCACTAACATTAATTGTCTAACAACATCCCCTTCCTCCATCAATTTATGCATACCCACTTTGCCCCAACGTGCGGTCACTTATTGACCACTGTCCGTACATAATGTGATCATGTTGATGCCGTCAAACTAATTTACTCATACGACCTCCAACAATATCCATCAATTTATACATAATCCCTTTTGACGCGGGTCATATATAACTCGTTAGTCATCTACAGGTGTGTTGTCTTAGTGATATGCAATAACATTGACGGAAAGCTCATGTTTAGTACATTATGAAGATACATTCAGGCGTGATATGATTTGATTACATTTTAAAAAATATCTTCTTACATTCAAACACATAAGCAAGCATCAAACGTATTTCAATGCGTTATCCTTGATCACACTGTATACATATTGTGGTCATTGTGTTGGTCAAATATTAGTGACTAGCAATATCCACTTCATCCATCAAAGTATACATAAGCACTTTGATCGGATTCATATCTAACCCATCAGTCAATACAAGTGCGGTCACGATATTGACCATTGTCCGGACACAGCGTGGTCATATTGGTGTCATGATTACATCTTACTAGCTTGTATGACCACCAACAACATCACCTGCATCGAAAAATTTATACATGGCCCATTCAACCCCGGCGCATACCGAACCATTTAGTCATCTACAGAGTGTTGACATTTATTAACTGACCACAAGCTAGAAGTAGTGTGATCGTGCTAGTGATGTGGTTACATTTCAATTATACAACCACTATTAAAAAAACTATGCTCATAACCAGTCCAGCCCCCCATCATGATCGCGTTGGTTGCCATCCCAGAATCTATTGTGCATGAGTGTGGTCAAGATTACTGTTGTGCATGACATCAATTCGTAATCCCAAATTCGCATGAACCCTAATTCTATGAATGTGAAACAACCAGTGCGTGGAAAACCATCAATTCACTCGGTCATGACGATAAAACCATTGACGAACCTATTTGACTCCATTGACGAACGTATATCAATCGATTTATGATGTTTTGAATCTCTATGTGGTTTTCAAATTAATGCTCTGAAAACAGTGGTTGCCTTGGCATGCCCTATCAAATATGATAAGCTTGATATGTTACAAATTAGTGTTTTTCTAATCGTAGTGTTAATTTTGGAAAGTGATAAGGTGAATGATCTTCCTCCCTAAAATCACGCATGCTGCCAACCGAAAATATGGTTTTTTTTTTAATTAATGAAAACCACTAGTTGTTTTGACTAATGGAAAGTGGTTTTCAACCCAAAATCTCACATGTGTGAAATAATAACTATCATCCGTCGGATCAAGATCTAACGCGCGATATTCGTCCTTTTTACTGGATCCATTCCCTATATATATATATATATATATATATATATATATATATATATATATATATATATATATATATATATATATATATATATATACCCTTCGTCTTCTTTGCTTCGTGATCCGATTCTCGGCTTCTACCTTGATTTTTTCCATCAAAATCATTATTTATGCTCATGACCAAATTAAAATAAGTTATAACAATAATCATAATAAATAAAATAATTCATTGCATGTCATGATAACACTGACCCTAGCCGTGGATGAAAGTTCAGTATGCGATAACTCTAATCAAGAGACTATCGTGCTGATAACATGTCATGAAACAATAAATATATGAACACAATATAGAGAGAATAATAGAGAAGAACAATAGAGACAAGAGAGAATGAGAGAGGAGAATCGGATGATTTATTCATAACCCACAATGGGTATTTATACTAGTTACATAACAAGAGTCTTATACAGTATAGACTTCATATGAAAATAGAATTCTCCTATATTATATCATCCTAACAAGTAAAGATATCCAATAGATATCTTATTAATATATAGACATTCACAAATATATTATTTCATAACAGAAGACATTTTATCAATGGAACATTTTGAATTGAAAATCCAAACAAAATGACCACTCATTACAAACTTGAGTTAAAAGACACACTCACATCTCAATTATAAAATTAATTTTCTCTCTTGTTAACATACATAAAGTGATTATAAAGTGTAAATAATCATTCTTTTTGATAGCACAAGGAATCATTTTATTGATACATGAATCATTTTATATTAACACTTTTTGTTACTAAAATGAAATCAGTAATAATTATTTTTTGCCAATGTTAGATTACCTTATCAATATTATCATTTTATTGACGCACGCACTATTTTTTTTATAATTTTCCCTTTATGGTGCAAACTAACTTTAATAAATACTTCTCTTATACAAAAATAATTTCAAAGGAAAGGTCATTTTGTTATTTATTTTATATTGAAATTTTATAATTAGTTAATATTATTTATTTAATTGTTATTAGTAATAACTCTCTTTTTCAATTAATCTGTATAAAATGACTTTCTTCTCAAGGGATCTACCAAGAGAAAATACACATCACTTAATTTACCTAAAAAAAAGTCCATAATGTTTTCAAAAAAAAAAAGTAACGATCCATAATATATATCCGTAATTTACTAAAAACCACGCTACATCAATTTTGGTTAATCTAAATATTTGCAAACGTTAATGAATAACGGGTAGCTTATTTCCTTCAATTTTTTTTTGGGGGACAACATATTTCCTTTAAGTGTATTCTAAAATGGAAGAAACATTATAAGAAAAATGAAGAAAACTCAAGGTAAATTTAAATTTGTAACTAATCATAATCTTACTTTACTACTAACCTTACAAATTTCATATCAAAGTAGGTGTGATAGATATGATATTTGCAAATTAAACCATGCGTATTCTAAGAATCATATACACTCTTTCCCTCTCTCATACAGTTGAAATCCACTATAAAACATCAATGATGTACTATGTTATTATGTAGAATATATGCGTAAATGAAATTAATTACACCAACATAAATGAAGATAATAGTATAACTTATTTTTTAAGAAAGTGTTGTATTATATATGATCAATCCTTACTTGATAAACAAAATATATTCAATAACCATATTAATTAATCTAATTTTTTTAAGACCAATTTACTTTTTATCACACTATTAGAACACCTTTTTGTTTATTCAAAAATTCTATTAAGATACACATTTGCTAACTTAAATCTAAAACACTCCTTTTGTATTCAAAAACAGTATATTTCAAATAATGTTTTATGATAAAGAAAGGTCACTTTAAAAGTGTAAAAGAAGAACATAAAAAGGCCTTATATGATTGATAACTATATTCAATATCTATATTAGTTTTAGGCTCCGTTCTTTTATGCAGTACCGCAAGTTACCGCACCTTATTTTACCGCAACTTACCACAATCCACCGCAACTTACCATTTACCTTTTTATCATTACCATTACATTTTAACACCCATTTATTATTTTCATCGCAATCCACCGCAACTCATCGCACTGCAAATTTACAAATAAAAGTATAGAGCCTTAGGCCCTGTTCGGCAAAATTAGCGTTTTAGGTAGCGGATAGAGGTTTAGGTAGCGGATAGCGGTTTACGTAGCGGATAGTGGATGACCGTTCAAATGAAAATTTTGTTCGGTAAATTTAGCGGTTGAATAACAGATTAATGTGAATTGACATAAAAGGATATCAATAATTTTAAAAGATAAAATTTTCAAAGGGTATTTTTTGACCGAAAATATGAAACGCTATATCCTAAACGCTAAATGTTAACTTTATTAGCGTTTCACAAAACGCTCCTTAAAACGCTAAACGCTCCTCAAAACGCTAGCTTACCGAACACTAATATTTATGCAATTATAGTTTTGACTTGGTCAAGACGCTAAACGCTACCCCAAACGCTACTACCGAACACAGCCTTAGTGTTTTTGAAGATTAATGCACTTTAACACAAATTATCATGTAAAATGATGAAAATTTAAAGTTTATGGTAAATTATACTATTTTAGTCATAGTTAAATTTCATGACCAATCTAGTAAAATAGTTGTTTCTTTAAAAATTTAAGCATAACCCAATTTAATCACTAAAGTCTTAATTAGACCTCCTAACAAACTACTGTAGTTCTCTTTTTGTAGCTTTTTCTTTTCTTGTTGCAATCGTTCTCTTTTTGTAGTTTTTTTTTTTTTTTTTGAAGATTTATTTTTTGTTGTTAGAGAAAAGAATCTGCAACAATTCTATAAGTAAAAAATGATTACTAATAAATAAATCTTTTCTGGGAAATATGTGGAAAAAATTTTATTAATCTAATATACTTTTCTCTACAAAAGAAAAAGATGGAAAAACTTACCGATAGTAAATTTGTTGAAGAATTTGGAATTATAGATACAAAAAGAAGATCCAATAACGGTAACACTATATACTTTAGCATGAAGAAGAAAGTTTATTCTTGCTCTACACGGGTAGAATTGTAGAAAGAGAATAGGGGGAATGTAGATCAGTGGGTGGCAATGGATGCACATTCATACAATATGAAGGAGAAAATATGGAATGTGTAATTTATAGATTGTTATAAAAATATCAAGAGGTTTAGAAATTTAATTCTTAATTACAATTTAAAACTTTGACTAACGTTTCAAACTAAGATTAAAAAAAAAAGGACTTATTTTAGGTAGGGTTTATAATATGACTGAATAGGAATGTAAACTAATTTAGTATGCAATGATGCCTCATTAAGGTCTAATTAGTCCCACCATTAAACCATGGCCAACGTTTATCATTTATAACAGAAGCACAAAAGCGGTTACAAATTGGTTAATGAATTCCTAAACTGATTAATTTTTTACAGAATAAGAATTTCCATTAAAAAAAAAGAGAGAATTAGAATACGAAAAAGAAAAAGAAATATGCACAATTATACTTTTCCCAAAAAGCCCTTACTAAAATACAAATATTTCTATCTTCACCCTTTGTGTCTAGAAATATATATATATATATATATATATATATATATATATATATATAGGAAAATTGGATTCTAATAATCCCTACTTTCACCAATTGGACAATGGTGGACCGTACTTTCACTTTGTATTCTGGTGGTCCAAAAAAAATAAAATTGGATTGTAGTGGGATATTTTCGAGAGAATCATAGATTTAGTGTTGCATTTGATTCAAAACTTAGTATAACACTTTACAATTATTTTTAATGAATTTACAGCGTTTCTCCCAATTTTTTTTATTTTTTTACTATTTTTTACGATCTTTTCACTTTTATTATTTAAAAAAAATCATAATAATTATTCGGAGTCTCAAAAAAATAATTTAAAAAATGTTTTAGAAACTACAATTCATTAAATTTCTAGGGGCAGGAACGAAAAAAACAAAAACAATATAGTGTAGGAATGAAAAAAATAAGAAGAATGTGAAGGTGGATTTGGTACCACTACAATCCAATTTTTTTTTTTTTTGAACCACCAGAATACAAAGTGAAAGTAGGGATTATTAGAATCCAATTATCCTATATATATATATATATATAGAATATACAATATATTTATGTTATGTTTTTCATATAATTTAAAATCTTAAAAATTTAATTCTTTCATAAAAATAATCTAAGAAATTTATATGAGCAATATTAATGAATTATCCTATAATTTTTTTTGTCTTTTTTAAAGAAATATAATATCTTATTTTAATATAAATAGTTTTAAATTTCATCAATATATAACCTTATTAATATAGTTAAAAATTAAAATTTTCTTCATGTAAGAACGTGAGTATTATCTAATATTGAGCAATAGATCATAAAAATAAATGTATTGCATGGATTAAAGTTATTGGTAGTTAATCTTTAGTTGCATAACTACATAAATCTAAGTAAATGTAATTGTTTTGGGTTGAAGGACTTATGTATCATTAACATATAATTGAAATAAATGTTAATTGCTATGATTCCATCTAATTATTTATATTTACCAAAAAGTTATTATATTGCTTTATTGATCAAAATAATTGACTATTACTTTTTTTTTCTCTTATCGAATTGTAGGCACCAATATATTTGTTACAAAAGGCTTAATAAATATATTTTTCCCTTATTCTTATTAGATTTTATTCTTAGTTAGAAAAACGTGTCTCTACATGTAAACACGCATAAAAACTTTATGATACGTTTAATAGAAAAACATATATAAACGAACATTCTTACATGAAAATGCTTTGACACGTATATGTATATGAAATTAGTTTCTATAGAAATAAAAAAAATTGAAAGAATATATAAACGAACATTCTTACATGAAAATGCTTTGACATGTATATTGATTATATATATTATTAGATTTTTCAAAACAATGTTGAAGAGAAGTAGAATTAAATTGACATAATAAGAATTTTAATAGGAGAAGAAAGTATCTCTACTATTTAATTGGATCATTTCTTTGTAGACTATAGTTTTTTCAAAATATACCAATTGTTCACTTATACAACTACAGCCCTGCAAGACAAATTAAAAAATTAATTATTTATACAAATTATACTCAAACATGATATTGAAGAGTAAAAAAAAAATATCATTGTATACACACACAAAAACAAAAGGCCACGAAACATTGTATCATACTACTCCATAGTGGACTAATAAGTTGATGGAATAAGGGTTTAGAATATAATGTGATGTATGTTTTGACAAAAGTATTCTTCAAAAGTTATGAGGCTAAAGTTTTTGTCTCTCTAATTTATAGGTCAAGGGGAGCTCAATAATTCATGGTATATAGACAAATCAATTTTTTCTCTCTCTAATGTGATGTAGTAATTCTTAATGAAGAATAGCATAAGTTACATAGAGAAATCAATTTTAATTACAAAAGTAATAATTACAAATCAACGGCTATGACTTGAATAGTGTGCCCCATCAATTGCCATTATATTCCCTTATGAAACTTTATTTTAAAATTTTATTCTTATTAATATATTTTATTGAAGTTTGTCTTTTAATAACATCTATATCTATTGTATGATTTGTCTAAAAAAATCTACTATGCAATTACCATAATAAACATATGTTTATATTTATTTTTTTTCTTTAAAATTCAAAAACTATTAATTCACCTTATTTTGCAAAAGTTATTATCATGACCTAAATATTAAAATTAATGGGCCTTATCAGTTAATAAAGATAAGTTTTTAAAAAAAAAAATACTCTAATATATATGACAAACTGATCAACAATACAAATGCTAAAAAGATTAGTATTCATGTGGAATAGTTAGAATGCTGTTTTTGGTAAAAAAAAAATAGAATGCTATTTTGGGAAAATGGTTCCTTTTGGTAGTAGCAAAATTAAATATTTTAAATGAATTAAAATATCATAGATAAAAATCCAATGTCTCCCAACCATTAAGAAAATTATTATTTATACATATAATAGCAAAATTATGATCGACATAAAAGATATTAAAATGATTATTCCCTTAAAAATATAAATACAAATTAAGAAAAATAAAGTTTATATGTATGTGTGTCATTTCTCTTGTTGACAAATTATTTTATATGAAATGTGTATTTTTATTTTATTTATGCTCATATTATTGCCTTTTTGAGATTAATTAAGTTCTATTTATTAGTAGTAGTAACTCATTATATCAATTAATGCGCATAACACAATTTTTTTTAAAAAAATTAAAAAGTCCAATTATAACTTTACGAAAATACCCTCTCTAAAACATACATATTACGATCATCACCCTTTGTACCCAGAAATATATATATATATACTAGTCCTTGTACCCATGCGTTGCACGGGACAAAAATAAATCACACATATATTAAAAATATTATTTAAACTATATCTTAAATAATAGGAGTGAGAATATTAGAACGAATAACTATATAACTAATCATCATTAAAAATATGAGTAATAGTACCTAGAATAAATATAAAAAAGAAAGCAATGATGGAAAAAAAAGAAAGTTACTTTTGTACATTTTTTTTTTTTGAAAAATGGAAACCTTTGTATATCTCACTAAGCTATAATTGAATTGGAATTATTGCTTTAATTTTCTTCTAGATAAATATTTCGTAATACTTTATTCTTAATATTTTACAAAAATGATTACGTTATATAGTTATAATTAAGCAATATATAGTATGTCATCCCCTTTTACTTTCTCAAATTCCCTTTATCGCATCTTATTTCTTTGTAAATTTTAATTTTTTCACACATTTTGATTAAAATAAGTTAGTGGCTTAGATAAGGACATTTTCGAAGACAAACTCAAGATATACAACTTTAGCCCATTCATAAAATAGTAATAATATTCTAAATAATTCAATGGCTCATAATTTCCTCTTATACAACAATGTATCCTTGTTCAAACTAAAACAATAACATAATATAATTATATATAGACATCGAATAAATTACTCACCCATTATTTAAAAAAAGTATTATAAAAGCCAAAATACATATTGTCAGTAGTAGGATAAAAAGACATCATGTGAAACAAAATAATAATAATAATAATAATAATAATAATTAATTAAACGTTACCTTCACTTGAATCATATTCTTCTCATGAAATGCAATGCCCAAACAATACAACACCAAGTGCATGTAAATTCAAACACTACCAAAAATATGTGTATTACCAACCACTTTTTTCAACCAATTTAAAATGGTTGGAAAAACCAACTATTTTAGCAACCATTTGATATTCCGACTATTTTTCAAAAAATTTAGTGGGAAAAATGGTTGGAAATTCCAACCAATTGGAAAATTTTCCTACCATCCTTTTTCCTACTATTTGAAATTGGTTGGAAAAATGGTTAGTAATCCAACTATTTTTCCAACCATCTTCAAATAGTAGGAAAAAGGTTGGTAGGAAAATTTTCTAACCATTTTAGCAAAATTGGTTGGAATTTCCAACCATTTTTCCCACAAAAAAAAATTTTGGAAAATAGTTGGAATATTAAATAGTTGCTAAAATAGTTGGTTTTTCCAACCATTTTAAATTGATTGGAAAAAGTGGTTGGTAATACACATATTTTTAGTAGTGAAAGTTTGATCAAGATTTTTGCTCACTTGTATGATAGAAAGTAGTGAGACCTGCTTTCTCATGATAAAGAAACAAATCAATATCAAAATTAGTAGATCTAATTTATCCTATTATAAATTACGAAATAGATAGTGAGAAGAGGTGTGTTCCAACTTTCAAGACTTAAAATACCTTATCAATTTATATCAATCTAGCCAATTTTAAGTGGATAATAAAAAATAATTATAAAAACAAAAATTTATTAATAAAATTAAAGATGCTTTGACCAAAAAATAATGATTTTGTTTGTGGGTGAAACCAAATGGTCATTAGTATTGATTTAATAATAACCATAACTATTAGCATTTTATTTGTCTTAACTATCAAATTCATAGTAGTAGTATGTTAGCATCAACCCACAATAAAACCAAATAGTTAAGTACAATTATTATGGTCATTAGTATTGATTTAATAATAACCATAACTATTAGCATTTTATTTGTCTTAACTATCAAATTCATAGTAGTAGTATGTTAGCATCAACCCACAATAAAACGGATACCTTGCTACCTTTTTGTATTATTATTGTTGCAATAATAATAATAATAATAATAATAATAATAATAATAATAATAATAATAAACATAAACATAAACATAAATATAATAATAATAATAATAATAATAATAATAATAATAATAATAATAATATGTAAAAGAAGAAATTCACAGTAGCCAATAGCAACTTTCCAACTCATCTAATCTAAAATAAATTATTTACCACAATCGTAAATGTATTTTTATTTATATTTGTGTTTTTTAATATTTTTTAATATTTATTTATTCTCATTATTAACTCGCTTTGATACTATTATATCCTTTGGTGATAAAGGGAATCATATATATATTATTATGAATTCTAATATCTATTATATTGTTGTACATATTTCAATTAAAATAATATGGTTTCATTTATATACAGTAGTAACTCATCATACAATTAATATGAATGGGTAATTTTCATTTTAAAAATATAAGTATGTATATATAGCAAATAATTCATGGGTTATAATTTTAAAATTTAATAAAACTTGATATGTTATTTAATAGATGAAATGTAAGGGCTATGTATAACATCTAATTCATGGGTTATAATTTAAAAGATGATAGGCTATTTAATAGATGAAATGTAGGAATTATATTAGATATTACTTTACCAATATATCACATATTTTAAAATATGATAACTCATCATGATTCTATAAATGTATAGTATAACAAAATTCTATTTTAATTGATATTTAGAGAAGAAAAGGAACAAATATAAAACTGAGTTAAGACATGAAAGGATGTGAATTATGGCGATTTTATTGTGGGAAAATTGTTCCCAACATTTTAATCATCAACTCAAATGTATTAATTGCGACTGTTAATAAAGTAAATTTTACTATCTTATAGATATTACGATATATATGGAGGAAGAAGCTTAACATTTAAAGGTTAAAAGTTGTTAAAGGAAAATAAAAAAAAGGGTGGTAAAATGAAGCAGAAAAGTAAATAAATAAATATTTTTTAAAAGTGAACACCTCTATTTATATATGTATGACAATGTTGTTATAGTGGTATAATGTTATAAAAGTGAAAACACCTCTATTTATGAATATTTTTAAAGTGGCTAAATTAAATTAAATTGTAACTAAAATAATAATACAAATATGTTACGTACAATGTTGTTTTGAAATAGTTAAGAGAAATAAAACAGACCATTATCTTTAATCTTTAATTGACATTTAAATATATACATAAATTAATAGTTGTATTATTTTACTATGACAGTATATATGCATATGATTTTGTAAAATTGAAAATGTGACAAATCCTAAAGTGTCAATCAATTATTAATATATGACACCTAAAATTCAGTTCATAATATTTCATATGTATCAATTCTTTTCAAGCAATATTAACATATATGTAATTTCATATTTACATTAACAAAATATAAAAACGCAATAATCCAAATTAACATCTAAACAACAATACATGTAGTTTAAGTGAAAACACAAACAAAATTTTAACATATTTACATATATATTGGCAATTAAAACATAACATGTTTTTTTAGTTTGAAGTAAAACATAACTTCATGATATAAAAGAAATCTATAGAATAGTTAGTCCAAAAAAGTTGATAAATTTTAAAAAAAAAGTGAAAATACCAACTCACTCTTTAAAGCAAGTTAAGACACCCAAATTGAAAGAAGAAGCTCTTGAGCGAGACTCAACCTTCCAAATAGATTTGCCTTCTTCATACATTGTGACGATTACTGCAAAATAGTAAATTGAAATGTATAATTATCAACCTTATTAATCTAACAACAATAAAACTAATACTCAATTTTTAAAAAATATTGGATTTGATATGATAATTGTAGTGAAATGATAAAGAATATGTTTTTATGCTTAATGAATAGGTTGTCACAAACAATTGATCCAACCATTTATAGACCTTTCTTTTTTAGGGGATTTATAGACAAATTAGTAGAGATAACAATGAACATCCATGAAGACATAATATACATAAGTTGCAAAATTTAATTTGAATACATTAATTTTATTTGTAACTTAAACTATATTAACTTATTTTGTAACTTACAACTTTTACTATTAATGATTAATAATTGTATTATAAAATTTAAACCTGATATTAGTATCTTTGTAACTTAAAAGGAGAATAGGAAAAGAATATAATTCATTGGAATGGAAATTAGGCTATAGTTACTTTAATAAAAAAAAAGTGCAAAGACATTTTATGAAATTCAAAATTGCAAAATATTACAACAATTGAAAGCTAATGGCAACACGTTGCTACAAATATGAGTCAAGTATACTATATCTCCCACAAAAAAAGGTCAAAGGAATTTAATATAATATCTTTCTAAAAATAATATCACTTTAAAAGTCATATACTATCACCCTAATTTATGAAATTAATTTTCTCTCTTGTTACTCTATGCAAAGTGTAAATATTCTTTTTTGGATAGCTTAAGTGATCCTTTTAATAATATATGAATCATTTTATATTTACATTTTTTTATTAAATTACTATCAATAGTAATCATTTACTATCAACATTAGGACACCTTATCTATATTAAATCATCATTTAACTGATACATATTTCATTTTATACAATTTTCCTTTCTGTTAAAAAGAAGATTACTTTATTAAATATTCTTATAAATGTACTATTTTATATGGAAATAGTTTTTTAATATTATGATAATTTTATAATAGTTAGGTAATATTATTTATTAGTTGTTAATTGGTAGAAACTCTCATCATTATAAATTAATATATATATAATGTCTTTTTTTTAAATTTTCATTTCATTATGTTTTTATTATTACATTTTTAATTAGTCATATTTTTTTCATTGTTAGAAAGTTAGTAGTAACTTGCCTCATGAATTAGTACACACAAAGGAATGTAATTAATGTAAGAAAAAAAGGTAAAAGTAACCAATTAATATTTTCCAGAAATACCCTCATAAAATCACACAAATCCCAACTTCACCCTTTGTTCCCAAAAATATATATGAATATATGATATATGATATATGATATATGATATATATATATATATATATATATATATATGATTAAACAAAAGAATATTTGAGCCAACTTGAGTAATTAATTGTTAAACTTTGTGACAAGGCAAACTAACTTTAATAGCGTTTTAAGTCCTTCCTTTGTTATTGACAGGCCAACTTGAGGAAGCAATGCATATATCCCTTGCTTATTTTCTGATGCAAAACAAATATTGTTTCCTTCCTCTTGTCTACGATTCTCAGACACATTTTTGCTCCTATTCCTTCTTAACTGTGACATTTTTTTTTTTTGATAATTAAGGGGCTAATGCCCAGAAAACAGAATAAGAAGTGCTAATTCAGCACTAATCACAAGAAAAACTAAAATTACCCCAACAATTACATAAACGCATAAACTTTAATCGAAACCAATACACCAGCGTACTAAATTAGCAAGAATGCCTCTTGAATTAGGGCTCAAGATCAGTAGACCCATAAATGGTTCCCCATCCACTGACTTGCAATTAATTAAAGATGGAGGGGACCCCCCTGTTCCTATTCCAAGAAACTGAAACCATGTTTCTTGTTGTTGCTCATCTAAAAGGTACATTCTCATTTCTCCAGGATGTGTGATTGATAAGATTTGTGTTTTCCTATTGTTACTAGTTGTCAAGTGAAATATGAGGTTATAAGTTACATTTCAGTATGCTTAATTTAGGTTATAAACAGGATAATATATATAAGGATCAACATAAATGAAGATGGGACACTTATTGAGATGGAGGGTGAGAAGGCAGTTGAAGAAATGGTGTTCAAGGGCTGGGTGATGTTGAAGAAAGAGCCGGTGGTAAGAGGGTTTACAAAGACATTGAAAATCCCTCCCAGGGTCATTCTAGATCAAATTAATGCTATGTACAACGAAGACGACGAATCGATAGCAGTGTTGAGAATCTACATGCCAAAACAAAGCTGGGGCAAAACAGGACATCAGATTGAACAAGTTAGTAATCAAGACAGGGGAACGAACGGCCAACAGTCTAGTCAAATGCATGAAACACCATCAACATCTGAAGACAGGGCAGAAAGTAGCAGTAGGCGAGAAGAATCAAATGGAGACAAAATACTAGGCGATGGAGATGGAGAACAACTGAAACAAGGTCACAGATGTGAAGCTCCTAAAACATATTGTGATAGTTACCCTCAAGAATCTCAAAACAATGTTGCCGAGAAATAAGTTAAAAGTTATCTTCTTTTCAATTGTTTTTCAAAATAAGTTAAATAAGTTTAAGATAAAATTGTAAAACAACTTTTTCAAATGAATTCAAATAAGATCAAATAGCTAAGTTCAAGTTAGTTAAGTATGCTAAGTTCAAAATAAGTTTAGATAAGTTCAACTTGTGATAAGCTCAGTCAAAATAACTTGGAATGAACATGTTAAAGTAAAAATATAGTGAGACGGAAGCAATATTGTTCACTATTGTCCGTTTACTGTCAGTATGAACAATTATGCAACTTAGAATAAAAATATGATAAAACAAGTTAATTAAGAATCTTGCTTTATAAAACAACATAATACATAAGAAATTTTCCCAAACTAAAATCAAGGAATAAAAAGATTATCAGTGATACTCTAACTCTGATATGTAACGATAATTTTTAAATAAAAAGATATAAATTGTATCATGTACTTACTATTTAAATAATTTTGATTTAAATTATATTTGAATACTAAATAAAATTCTGACATCTATGTCTTTCTCTGAATCTCTCTATGACCCACGCACATACTTGATACGATTTATGTCTTTCTCTGGTATACCTGATTCAAAAATGATAAACATCTTGACGCAAGATGGTAACCATCTTGCATTTTTTCTAAATCACTAATAAAGTTAAATGTAAGTGTATTTAAATTATTCTAAATGTATGTTTCATTATTTTCAGGGTTACTACAGCTTATAAACAATTTAAAAATAACTATTTGTTTATATTTATTTCATAAATATAAAACTATGTATAAAATATACATTTTCTACTATGATTGATAAAATTAGGCTATTATTATATTTTTTGACCTTGCTAATAAGTATTATATTATTATAATTGATAAATGTATATAATTATTAAAGAAACTATTAATAAAAGTTACAAAAATGTGAAATATGACTAATTCAAGACGGTTAAGAACCATCTTGAGTCAAGATGGTTATCGTGGTCCTGCATGATTTAACTTAACACCAATCAACATATTAGGTAGATTTTGATTTTTTTTCTCATTATTTGTAAATGATAGAAAAATTTATATATACATGATTTAATTTATTTAACATCAACCAACATATTAGATAGATTTTATGATTTTTCTTATTTTCTTAAAATAATAGAAAAAATTATATATCCATGATTTAACTTAACCCTAAGTTAATATATTAGATAGATTTTATAATTTTGATTCTTTTAGTAAACAATAGGAAAATATTTAGTTAATGAATGAAAATGAGAATAAACATGAAAATGGAGGAGGAGAGGTGTGAGTGTCTGACTGGGGTTAACTGAGAAATAAGGTTATTGACTAATTTTTTTGTTTATAATTAATTTATAAAGAAAGATAAATAGACAAATAAAAAATCATACAACAATTATTGTGTTGACTTATGACAAAATATTATGTTGATACTCTAGGTATAATGTAGTAATGATTTTTTTTTAATGAAATTTAATCTTTTCTAAAGAAACAGAGATGATTAAAGTTAATATTATACTTGGTACAAAACATTAAAAAAATAAAATAATGCAAGATAACAACATAGTAACCTAAAAGAAATTTTAAAAAAATAATAATATAATATAAGTTAGGGAAAGTAGAAAAAAAAATAATATGAAGTAAATGACGGTTCCAATGTTAAAGAGGGAAATAGAGAATCTATTTCAAAAAGAGTACTAACTAATAATCTGATGGTCTAATGGTACAAAAATTGAAGTGTTTTCTCTTGCATTAGAGGTTCAAATCTTTTGGTGGTAACAATTTCATTAATAATTGTTTTGGTGCAAATAAACAATATTGTAATTATTATTCTATCCTTATAATTTATCAATGGAAAGGGGTAAAATGGGAAAAGTGAAATTTGCGTACCATAAACCCATTTGGCTTTATAAATTGCAAGTTTTGATTCGCACGCATTGCGTGCATCGATTTTTAAATTTATTTATTTTGTGTTTGTATATGTACACACACAAAAATAAATAAATATAACAATCAATGCACGCGTGCGAATCAAAACTTGTTTTGCTTAAAAATAAAAATCCTCAATAATAATTCGAATTTGGCTCATGATGGATATTGGCGAGTCAGTGCAGTTAAAGTTATCTTCCATTCAGTTGTTTTTAAAAATATATAAGTTCAAGATAAAGTTTCAAAAACAACTCTTTCAAATGAATTCAAATAAAATCAAACCACTAAGTTCAAGTTGGTTCAGTATAATAAGTTTAGATAAGTTTAACTTATAAGAAGCTCAGTCAAAATAAGTTGGAGTGAACATATTCACAATAAAAATATAGTGAGAGTGTGAGACTGAAGCAATATTATTCATTATTGTTCGTTTACTCTCAATATGAACAATTATACATTATAGATATGATCTTCCTCATGATAGTTTTTTTTTTTTACTTTTATCTGATTTTAATTTCTATGTGGCAAATATTATCGAATACCTTAACAGATCATTACGTTTCTATTATTTATTTGTCACATTGGATTTACTGATTGTTAAATGAGTGTAATTATGCAACTTAGAATAAAGTTATGATAAAGCAAATATTTCTTAGTTAAGTAAGTATCTTGTCTTATAAGACAACATAATAAAATAAAGGAACGAAAAGATTATCAGTAATACTCCAATTCTTATATGTAATGACAATGTTTAAATGAAATTGAATCTTTTCTAAAGAAACAAAGATGATTAAAGTTAATATTATACTTTGCACAAAACATTAAAAAATAAAATAAGGTAAGATAACAACATAGGAACCTAAAAGAAATTAAAAAAATAATAATATAATGTAAATTAGGGTAAATAGAAACCCAAAAAAATAAAATGAAGTAAATAACGGTTCCGATGTGATAGAGGGAAATAGAAAACATATATAAAAAATACTAACTTAAAATATGGTGGTCTAGTGGTATAGAAATTGGAGGGTTTTTCTTTGCATTAGAGGTTCAAATCTTGATTGTAATAGTTTCTTTAATAATTATTTTGGTGCAAATAAAAAACATTGTAATTACTATTCTATCTTTATAATTTATAAATGGCAAGGGGTAAAATGGGAAAGTAAAATTTGCGCACCATAAGCCCCTTTAGCTTTATATATTATTTAGATAGATAGATTGGATAATCAACTTGATTATATTATTTATGCATGAAACTTTAATATAAAAAAAAAAACCCTTTAGCTTTATATATTATTTAGATAGATAGATTGGATAATCAACTTGATTATATTATTTATGCATGAAACTTTAATATAAAAAAAAAACCTCAGGCTTAAGAATAACGTTTTATGGTGTATTGTTCTGTGGGGGTCGTAGAGTAATGCAAAGGTATCACGTCCATTTATTTTATATTTGGTTGAAAATTTAAAGAATAAAACTCCATATCTAAAAAAATTAAATTTCCTCCACGTGTCAGGACTAGATTCCTCTACTTGGAAGGTTTTATATCTCATTCTTTAAGACAAAATTTTGCTGGGAGGTGCCATACATTCTCAAAAACTGACTCGTGGGGGACCACATTTTTTTAATGCACTCAAAGGGGACCAATTCCTCAAATAAATGGCTGCAAGGTGCCTTTCCGGCCATTTCTTATCGGCATTAATCATTAAAAGACTAAAATGGCCTTGGGTATGTATGTTAAAAGACGAAGAAGCCCTTCTATTTGCCCGCTCAAAAAAATGAAGGCTTGTCGACTACCTTCTTCAATGCATGCCAACTACCACTGAACCAAACACAATTCAGTCGAACGTTTGTGGAAATTCTTCATCAAGGGAAGGAGGTGGCTGGGACGGTGATCGGAGTTCGACGACGGTTGCTTGGATGTCGGAAAGGTGGTGCTGATCTTCAGGGCTTGCGTTGATCGTCGAAACAGAGCAGAACAATGGTGAGTGAAATTGTGTGTACTGACAGTGTAGTTAGGGTTTAAATTTGGTTTAGGGTTCGAAATTTGTTTAGGGTTTGCTGGGTATTAGTTGTTGTTCATGTAGCCGTTTATTGTTAATGGTAGTTTGTAAGGTGATTGAAGTTTGAAAGTAAATTAGTCAAAAGACCTTTGTTCAGTGTTGGGTATTTGAAGTGTCGAAAGATTTGATTTTTATAGGGATAAATTTTTGCAAATTAAGGTAATCAATTGCTGTTTATTCATTTTTATTTGCTTAATCTGTTGTGTAGGGTGATTCAATGAAGTCATTCATTGTTAGATTCCATACAAAAAGATTTTTCCATCCCTGAGCAGGACCTAGACAAATACAATCAGAAGGAACTGTTTGTTGACATTAAGCAGAGGTTCATTCAAGATATGGAGAAATTTCCTAAGTTTGCTGGGATTAATTGGTATCTACCTGGGAAAGAGAACAAGAAGATACCTTTGATTACTGACATTGACTGGAACAAATTTGTGGGAGCTTGGTCAAAGTTGGAGCAAGTGAAGACATTTCCTGTTGAATTGGTTGAGTTGGATGGTAAGGGAAAGCTGCAACAAACTGTGGAAAGCATCGAGGTTTCAGCACCTGATGAAATTGTGGTGGAAATGTCCCTGAGTCAAGCAAATGCATGGGCTGATGAATTGATACAAACCCCTGTTGATACTCAGCATAGCCAAATTGGTAGTCAGAATGTGAACAACAAGGAACCATCTTCAAGCATAGGCCAGAGGTTTGGCAGTAGGCCACCAAAGTTACCTTTCAGAAGGACTTTGCACAGAGAAGCAAAGGTAGGCAAATGCAAAGCAGTAGATGGGCCTGGAGAGGATGTTGCTGGGTATATGGCATCTGAATGTGGGCCTAGAGTGGATCTTGCTGTGCATGGAGAAGCAGCAGGTGGGCCTGGAGAAGCAGTAGGTGGGCTTCAAGTGTCATCTGCATCAACTGGCCCAACTGTGAGCATTAATGATGGAAGCAACAACAATAATATCTTGGGGGAGGTCAATAAATGTGGTCCTACTCCAACCAAAGCTGCAATCTCCACTGTTAGCTCACCAGCTAGATCAAGAAAGGGAATCACTGTTAGAGCAGTCACCCCATCCATTCCAATCTCTGAAGTTAGGGATGTTTCTCCAGCAGCTCGATCAACAACACCAACTAAATCCACAGGAGCTGGAACCCCAAGGAGGCCAGCGACAAGATCTGTTTCAGCTGGATCACCTACACAGGAAGCTGAGACAGACTTACCTACACCCTAATCAACTCCTTGCAAAAAGAAGACTGTAAAAGGTAAGAAATCAATGGAGCTTGATCTTGATATGCTTGAAAACATATCAAACCAATTTGGTGGTCTAGATCCAAAGGAAGTGCAAGATATTGGAAGGCCAGACATACCTGAAATTGATGTTTTCTTTGAGGATGATGAGAATGCCATAGGGGGATCTAATGAGGTAGGCCAGCTAGAGGATGATGATGACAGTGATGATGAAGATTTCTTTCCATCAGAAGATGAAGAAGACAGTGACAGTGACAATGACACTGATGATGTGGTTGATGAAGATGTGGAGGAATCAGATTTAGAAGGTGATGGAGAATTGGAGGTTGAGAGAAGACAGCAGCTGGGGGTGGTGGTTGATGAGGATGGACTTGCACAACACAAGTCGATCACAGTAGGCAAGATGGCCAAATCAGATATGCAATGTTTGATCGAAAGTAGATGGTAAAGTGGACATAAAGGTCGGGATTTGTTCACTTCAAGGAACAATTCTTAGATGTTATGAAGACTTACACAATTCAGAGAGGTATAGTTTTGAAGAAGGTGAAGAACAACAAGAAAAGGTTTACTCACACATGTGCAAATGAGAAGTGTAGTTTCAGAATTCATGCAACTGTGATGCAGGACAATGTAACTTGGAGGGTTAAGTATGTGAAAGGGGGGCATGTATGCTATGAAAAAACAGCACATCATCGAGCTGGTAAACATTGGGTTGCAAAGCAGTTGAAGAAGGACTTCATGGCAAACCCAAACATGGATGTCAAGGGTGTTCATGCACTAATTTTTCAAAGATTTGGGGTGGCTGTGCCTGATTACACTTGCTATAGAGCTGTTAGGTTGATGAAGGGGGAGTTGTTTGGTAATCATGATGAGGGGTATAGGAAACTACCTCAATACTGTGAGGAATTCACTAAGGCAAACCCAGGATCAAAATGTTTCATTAAGTTCACTGAAAGAGGTCCCACTCTGAATCCCACTTTCAAGAGGATAATGATATGCATTGGTCTCTCTGAGAGATTTGTTCATCCAACTATTTGAGTCTTCTAGAGAGACTCAGGGTAATTTCCTTAGATATTCTCTCTCTAAAGTTTATAGTTATTGTTTTTTTTATACAAACAACAAAATACCGTAAACACATACATCTTATACTGAGATTAGTTTCAAGTTGGTCGATCTAGCAATCAAGTTCCTGGAGTGTTGCGTGGTCTTACAGTAGAAGATTTCTCCATTAGAATCTCAAAAGTCAATTCTTCATCAACCGGATTAACGATCATGTATAATATTAAACCTCTATAGTTGTACTCTTTGCTAGGTGATTAATTGTTTTGTAATTGTTATGAATATTCCACCAATTAATCGGTATTTGTTTAGGAAATAAATCACTTAAAACCCCACAAAGCTTTCATAATCTAAGTTAAATTTATGAAAGGCTTGTTAGCAAATTTATAAAATAAACTGGGGTCAAAATTTGGCACTACCCAAGGTGTTGTAGAAATTAAAGCTACCCCGTGAGACATGGCATTTTACTTGTTTTATTATAAAAGAAATAGGCCAAGCACAAAGCTTAATTGTTACAGCGTTTAAAAAGAAGAGGAAGAAAAGCAAGGCAAAGTGGAGTCCCTACAGGCTATAGCTATATTGTCATCTGTCAAACCTCATCCCCCAAGGAAAAGAAAATCACTTTTATCGAAAGAGAAAAACTTTATCATTATTATTCCCTCGCTTAGCTCTGAAAAGAAAAGTTAGTAAAAGGACTGAAAAATAATCAGAGTGGTAATGATTTTAGAATGATAATCACAGGAACCCATTAGTCTGCATATTGATAACCCAAAACTGTTTTTCGTGTTTCATCATTCATACTTTTTGCCTGGACATAATTAATGCGTTTACATTAATTATTTGAACATAATTAATGCAATTACAGAACCCAAGGTTGCATGCCTGTCAGCCATTCAAGTTGTTTCCATGAAAAGGTAAACTCTCTCTGACAACTCCCCCTGTGTGTGTGGTTTCTAAAAAGTGAGATAGCCCATTTGAAATTTAGAAAGAAACCTCTTGTTGAGTCTTGAGTCTTGAGTCTTCATTTTGACTGCTTCCTCGATCAGGTTTCATTTTCCGTTGTGAAGGTTGGAGCATCAATGAGGGGTTTCTTCTTCCTTTTCTCCGCCTTGTTTGTTGCAGTGCAAAGATCAAACTGTGCCACTTTGGTGGTGGATGGAGTCTCACAGATGTCCAACCCCATTGCCAATGTTGGGGACACCATCAGTAAGGCAGTCTTAGCCTTTTCAGATTTCCTAGCTAGTATACTTCCAATGACTATATATATTATGCCAGAATGCCTTTGCCTTACCTGTTGGGACGTTTTGCTTTAAGTTTTTAAACACAGGTATGATTACAATCTCTACATATTTAGGATCAGAACCGCCTTCAATGCCTGCAATTTCACCCAAGCAACTCCTCTCTCCAACCCCAATTCGACCACCTACACTGTAAGTTTATCCCTGGATCCAATCCCCAAAAATGTGTAACTTATTTCTGTTAAGAGTGAGGCAATTCAATTCATGGAACAATATGTTTGCATCGATCTATCTTTCCAGTGGCATGCTTCAAGACCGGGATACTTGTACTTGGGATTCTACAACGGCAGCAATGAGGCATGCAAACAAGGGCAGAAACTAACCATTGAGATACTGGCAGCAGGGGCTCACCCGCCACAACCATCAACTGTACCGCCGGAAAGTTCACCGCCTTCGACAACAGGGAGGGTTTACCCATGGCCGTTCCAACCCCGGGAGAAACAAGGGTCGCCTGCTCCGATGGTGTTGCCGGAGTTGCCGGAAAACAGAGGAACCACACCCTTCATTAGTAGTAATCCCGCTGTTCCTTTGCCCACTGCTGAGGTGGATTCCAATACTGTTAGAGACTGGCCCTTTTCAGTTAATCAAGCTCATCCGGTAAACCCCTCCAACTCGTGTTTTTTCTTCATCTTTATTTCTTTCATCACACTATTTTCCTTCTTTCAATACTTACTTATATGTGTATTTAAGTATTTTATGGACCGCCTTAAAAATGTCACTTGACCTTTTATTTTAATTAAAAATGTCATTCATATGTAAAAACATTTTTAGATGTTAATATACTGAATTTTTCGGGTATTGGACATGAACTTTTACCTTAGACGATAAAACACTCAATTTTAAGGGGTGTTGGACAATAATGCACCCATAACGATTTCGACGGTGGTCGACTTGGTGGCGATCTTACATGGCAGGGCGAGAAGATAAAGTGGCTAAATAATATTTAAATCTATGACATATCAGCTAATCTACACAAGCAAATGTGATTTTATACAACTACAACAACAATCTCTTAGTGAAAATACATTTAAGCAAATTTGATTTTATGTTTTTTCTACTCTTTTGAAAGTTGATTTCCTTTGCTTATGTGTGGTTTAGGTGATATGTCATAAGTTTAAATATTTTTGGGCCAATTCATCTCCTCTACTGCTACGTAGGATTACCACTGAGTCAGTCACTAACGGAATCGTTTTGGGTGCATTATTGTCCAACACCCCTTAAAGTTCAGTGCATTATTGTCCAAGGTCAAAATTCAATGTATTATTGTCTAAAACCCCAAAAGTTTGGTATATTAACATCCAAAAACCTTATTTAAAAACTGTTATTAATGTTATTTAACTTTTTAGAAAATTAAAAATTATGACTCAATTTTTTAAATAAGTTAAAAATGTCACTTAACTTTTCAAATAAGTAAAAAAATGCCAACATTAGTTTCTATAGCATTTTTGACTTTTTGATTTTTTTTTACTTTTTTGAAAAATTTAATGACATTTTTGACTTTTTCAAAAAGTTAAATAACATTAATGACAACTTTTTTTAGTAAAGTAGAGTGACATTTTTGTGCAAGGACTCGTATTTAATGTGGGTGTTCATTGTCATCACAATAAATCTCTCAAATTCTCACGCATGATGTAATTATATTGGAAAATGCAAATTCTAGTAAATGATCGTCTATCATAAATTTATTTTGAGACGGACAACTTACAAAGTGATCTTCCAAATATATTACTATTACTATGACTAATAAGTGATAATAGAATGACTTTTAAATATGAATATGACTAATAATTTATCAAGAGACGACTTTTATCACAGTCTACCCATATAAATTATTAGTCACCCCAATTACCAAAATATCATACATTTTACGATAAATTTATAGTGAGATGGTCTTACATAAGAATTACAGTTTGTGCAAATTGGTGTGTTAAGCTATAGCGATAAACTCAATCGTTCTATGGTTGACCGTGGTGTATCAAATTGGTACATCACTTGTATTAAATTTTTTAAAGAAATTTACTACTATTAATTATAAAAATTATTATAAATTTATCAATGTTATTATAAAAATCATTAATAATTTTTACTGATATTAAGATTTTAAAAAATCAACACATAAAAGGTTTATATATTCCAATGCATGTGATGTACTTAGGTAGGTACACCAAGGTGAACGATATAATTTACGCAAGTAAATAAAATTTTCAAATTATAATATTTTCTCAAGATACGATGAATAAGGCTGATTCGTTGGGTTGTTTATTACTCCCTGATTTTCAAATTAATTATTATTTAATTGACTGTCATAGTTTTTAATGTCGTTTCTTGATTGATAATTTCCTATATAATATTATATTAACAATTGTAATGCTAAACGTTTATGATACTATCCTCATTGCGAATCTAATTACAGTAATTTAAAGGGTTTTTGGCCTCAAATAATACATACTGAGGGCCTTGTGACCGGGAATAATCCAAAGTGACTTTTAGACCACTAGCAGTCTGTACTTTTTCAATATTTTCTCCTAGCAGTCCAGATTAGCTTTCCGAAATGCCACGGAATCACGTGGGCCTTTAATGAAAAGCATGTCAAGTCAGATTTTAGTATTTGTTTCTGATTTTTTTTAAAAGCTAGTGAAGGTTTTTTTAATTAAAAAACATTTCAACGCCAATTACCCCCTTCTCTCATTTCTCTTACTCTTCCCTCAACCCTAACTCCCTCTCGAATCTCCCCTCACCCACATCCCACATCACCTCTACCCCTCGCCGTCGCTCCCGTCTGCTGCCCCTGTTGCGTCGCCGACCACCGCACGTCAGCCTAAACAAAACAACGGTTATGACATGGAATTAAAAAAACCTTCACTGGCTTTTAAAAAAAAAATCAGAAACAAATACTAAAATCTGACTTGGCATGCTTTTCATTAAAGGACCATGTGCTCTGGTACCACGCTGATTCCTGAAAGCTAATCTAGACTGCTAGGAGAAAATATTGAAAAAGTACAGACTGCCAGTGGTCTAAAAGTCACTTTAGATTATTCTCGGTCACAAGCCCCTCAGTACGTATTATTTGAGGCCAAAAACCCTTTTATTTAATATGTTACTATACATATTGAGAAATTTATGGTCTAAAATTTTAAAGTTTAACTCTACAATTTTTAGACATGACAATTAATATGAAATGGAGGCATTATTGCATGCATTTATTTGTCAAGTCTAAATTTTTTTGGATGAAAAATGGATTTAAATTGAACCATGGCAAAATTACCCTTTCTTCTTGTGAGATAATTAATGTGGACTACCCTTCAAAAAAAAAAAAAAGTTGATCAAGGTGGACTAATTGGGTCCCTTTTTTGTATTGTTGCAGGGAATCAACATGGCGGGGTTGATTAAACGCTTGATGTATCTTTGCATTGTAATTATAGTGATGGCATAAGAGAAAAAGGGACCTATCCCAATAAAGAAAAACACCATTTCATTTAAAAATATGAGTCTATTTTTTTTTTTTAAATGGACTCATATTTCTAAATGAATTTTGAGAGTGATGGGAGTGGCGTCGTTAGGCTTAGTGGATTGTAATGATGGTATCGGATTAGGCTTAGATGTGTTTTATGATTGCTAGTGCTAATGCACATGTGGACACACTACGAAATCATTACTATGAGCACCTTCGATATCAGTCTTTTTGCTAACTTAGCTTTTCTTATATCTCCTTTGCCAAAAAAAAAAAAAAAAAATTCCTTTTACCATGTTTGTGGAGCTAACTAGCTAACATCACTCTTTTTAATAACTATGTAAAGCTTCACCTGAATGTGAAACTGGGAGAAACGATGGAGAAAGAATTGTATGATATTGTTGAATAGAAGTTACAATTTGAAAATTCTACCATAGTTGAAATTATTTTCAACTATGGTAGTTGATAATTGTGGACCATTGATTTAAAGTGGATAAATCTAGATGGTTGACGTTGGTACCTATAACCTGTTAAACTAGTAAAAAATCTGTATTTCTCTTTCCTCCACCTATTTACATGGGATTTGTTATTTTAGTTAGTTCCTGTCAAAAATTCTAATCATCTGTACTGTATTATCTTTTTCTTCCTTTCAATTTTCCTCTTACTCCCTGTTTTCAGCCTGTTAGGCCATTTTTATTATAGATGAACATGCCATCAACAGAGACCGTACGACATGATTCAAGTTGCCTCTGATAAACTTTCAATGATCCAAATCATTGGCCAGTATCCTATTGCCAGCCATCTTCTACTCCATTCACTAAAATGTTTCAAGGTTTCCTTCCAATTGCTTGAAATTGAGCCCTCTTTTAATTTACTATTCTCCTGAATTTTTCGGTCTCAATTTTGATAAATTTCCGAAGCCAATAATCTTAAGTCTGAATGGAAAATTAATTACAGAGGGAACAAAGTAAGAGTAAATTATAATGGAAGGAAAAGAAATTGGTGCAAGAATAACAGAGGATAGAGAAAATTAGAAAAAAAGAGTGAAACAGGGGAGCAAGCATACCCATTTCAGAAACAGGGGTTATTGAGAAAATTAGATAAGCTGAATATTTGTACTTTAAGAAATCAAGGAGACAAAAAATGGACCACGAAGGAAGAAGAAAAACATTAAGAAATCAAAGATACAAATAACTAGATAATGAAGTTAGACAAAGAAGAGGAGGACCAAGAACCAATTAAACTCAATTCCATGGCTGAGTTTACTGGGTAGACCAATGCATATAATCCAAGAAAGAGATGGATATCAATACATCATGGATGACGTGGTTGAAGAGAGAGAAAAGATAACATAGTTGAAAAAACTTTCAACTATGGTAGAATTACCCGTTACAATTACATGAAGAAGAAAGGAGAGCCTGTATATATACACATGCTCTCTTAGACTTCTAGTACAAGAAGGAAAAGGAAACCGGCCAAACTAACCGACAATTGCAACCTACCACAACAACAATTAATATTATTATTATTATTATTATTATTATTATTATTATTATTATTATTATTCCTAGCACCCCCCTCAAATGGGAGGGTGATAAAACTCTCAATTTGCCAAGAATTTGCTAGTGCTTATAGCTAGAAGTATCTTGGTCATAATGTCTGTCAATTGCAAGGTTGTAGGTGTGTAGCCGAGACAAACTAAACCATCTGCTAATTTTTTTCGAAGAAAATGACAGTCAATCTCAATGTGTTTAGTTCTTTCGTGGTAGACCGGGTTCTAATTAGCAATATAAATAACTGCTTCACTGTCACATTTTATGGGAATAGGTGTGATGGAATCAACTTGTAATTCATTAAACAACCTACTTAGCCAAGCCAACTCAGCTACCAATCTCCTGAGGTTACGGTATTCAGCTTCCGCTGATGAAAGTGACACCACATGCTGCTTCTTTGATTTCCATGAGATCAAAGTTCTACCAAGAAACACGACATAGCCACTGATGGACTTTTGTGTGTGTTTACACGCACTCCAATCTGAATCACTGTATCGTCTTTCTAGTTTGATGTCATCATCCTTATGCATTAAAACTCCCAGATCTAGGTTGCCCTTTAAATATTTCAACACATGAATGCCAACTGTCCAGTAAGCATCTGTGGGATTTTGGAGAAACTGACTTAAATGTTGTACGACAAAGGAAATGTCAGGCCTGGTATTCACAAGGAAATTGATGTAGATTGGGTCTCAAATCTCCATCATGAGAGTCAAAAGCTAGATGTTATCCAAAAAGAGCTTGAAACACTTATGCTAGCTACACGTTCAACTAGTTTCTCAAGTGAAGGTTCGATGATTTGCTCTCTATCTCAAGATCCTTAAAGCTACTATGGAAGACATCCAAAGATGATTTGATCTACTATCCAAGAGCTTTCAAATGACTCAAGAATCTTTAAATTCGGATATGAATTGAGAGAGTTATCATCAAATGTAATCTAGTTTAGTTTACTTGTTTCTTTATGATGTCATTCATGTATTAGATGATGTAAGCTAGATTTCCCCTCTTTCTTGATTTGTACACGCCTAAGGGGGCTTCCAACTAGTATAAATAGACCCCTTAGGGTGCCTTATTTCACACATCTCATTCTATTGAATAATAAACACAAATTCTCTCTAAAGTTGTCATGCTTTAGTTTCTAGCATTTTGGCTAGAGTTTCGGATTCCTTGAGGGAATTCGATCAAATCTTCTCTTCTATTCCAAGAGGGAGCAATCTTGGATGGTGCAAAGGAGGAGTTGGATATCAAATTGATTGTGGTGCGTCTATATCAATCAAGGAGGTTTCCATTGCCAATTCTATCTTGTTCTACATCATAGTCGTGATTGTTCTTCGTTGGATTGGTACGTTTGATTAGTCTTTTGTTTCTCTTGATTGTCATTCTTGTCATAATCTCTAGAACTCTCGTCCAAAGCCTTTCGTTTCATACCTTTTTTCCATTCGTTTCATTCGTTTCTTTGAGAAATCAACAATCACAAGTTCTTACTTGTGAACGATCCGTTTTCATTTCGTGTATAATGGATTAGTTTTGATTCATTATGCATCAAAAGTGGTATCAGAGCTTAGGTTGTTGATATCTCTCGTTTCTTGCATTGTTTTACACCTTGTTTTCATCACATTCACACGCCACCCTTGAGTTCTTCCAAGAACTCATCAAGAACTCATCAAGAGTTCATCAAGAATTCATCAAGAACCTTAAGCTCCACAAAAAACCCTAAGACCAAACACTAACCTAGCCAAATCCGTCCCTTACCCCATCACATTCACACGCCACCCTTGAGTTCTTCCAAGAACTCATCAAGAACTCATCAAGAACTCATCAAGAATTCATCAAGAATTCATAAAGAACCTTAAGCTCTACAAAGAACCCTAAGACCAAACACAAACCTAGCCAAATCCGTCCCTTACCCTACGAGAGTTCTAATTTGACATCAAGATTGAATCAAATGGACGAGTCTCAATCTAGTTCACCTAAGGATGTTGAAGCTATGAGGTTGCGAATTGATATGTTGCAAAAACAATTAAAGACCTATATGGATTTGAATCGTGCTTTACAAAAGGAGTCTAATGAAGATGCTTCATATGGCATGCCTAGTCCATTCTCGAAGGGTGAGCGTTTTGATTTTAGAGTTGAAATCCCGAATTTGATGGTAGTTTAGATCCGGAGGTATTTCTTGATTGGATTCAAACGGTTGAAAGAGTGTTTGATTTGAAAGAAGTTAATGATGAACTAAAAGTGAAGTATGTAGCGTTGAAGTTGAGAAAGCATGCTTCTATTTGGTGGACTAACTTGCAAAAGAAGCGTGACAAAGGGAAAGGACAAAATCCGTTCATAGGAAAAGATGAAGTCCAAATTGCAAAGCAAGTTTCTACCCCAAAGCTACGTCCAAGACAATTATGTCAAGCTCCAAAAGCTAGTTCAAGGATCCAAATCGGTGGAAGAGTATACGAGGAGTTTGAACATCTCCTTTGGCGTTGTGATTTGAAGGAGAATGAGCCACAAGTTTTGGTACGTTTTCTAATTGGTTTGAATGATTGGATACGTAATGTTGTTGAGTTACATTCTTATCAATCATTGGATGAATTAAGTACTTTGGCCTTGAAAGTAGAAAAGCAAAGGAAAGAAAAAGGAAAAGATACCATGAGAACGTACCCTACACAATCCAAACCTTATACCACACGTCCACCTACCCAAACACAATACAAAACTCCACAAAATCAGCCCCCATCCTCCCAAAAACCCTACGGAAAAACCCCACAAAATCAGCCACAAAATCCCCCATCCAAACCCCATGTCCAAGAACCAAGGACATTGCCTCCAAGAAGATGTTTTAGGTGCCAAGGATTGGGTCATATTGCATCCGAATGTCCTAACAAACGTGTAGTCTCTCTTGTTGAGTATCAAAGTGCTTTATATGTTGAACCAAGTTGCCATGAAAGTGAATATGAAGAAGAGCAACTTGAGGAGGAGAATGACGTTTGTGAAGAGGAAAATGTGGAAGAAGCGGATGATGGAGAATTACTTGTGTTGAGGAGGGCATTAAGCGTGGCTTCTACACCAAATGAATTGGAGCAACATGAAACTATCTTCCATACTAGATGTACGGTTCAAGGGAAGGTATGTTCACTCATTATAGATGGTGGTAGTTGTACTAATGCGGCTTCCACTACAATGGTTGAAAAATTGAAGTTAGAAGTGAGTTCTCATCCCTCTCCTTACAATATACAATGGTTGAGTCATGGGAAGGGTATTAAGATTGATAAGCGTGTGCTTGTATCTTTATCCATTGGGAAGAGTTATAAAGATCAAATATGGTGTGATGTAATACCAATGGATGCTTGCCATATTTTGCTTGGGAGACCTTGACTTTTTGATAGGTACGTCACACATGATGGGAGAATGAACACTTATTCCTTCCCCATCAACAAGAAGAAGATCACATTGGCCCCTTTGCCACCTTCTTCTATCATTCGGCCACCCCAACAAAAGGAGCAAGAGAAGGAGTCCAATATTGTTTCTTTGCTAAAAGCGGATCAACATGAGTTCCATGAGCAAAAGGAGTTGATTTTGGCTAATTTGCAAGAGGAACAAGCTGCCCCAACTCGTGAACACCCACGGCTCCAACCCATCCTAAGGAGGTTCAATCATTTGTTCCCTAATGAGATGCCACACGGTTTGCCACCAAGAAGGGAGATAGAGCACAAAATTGATCTCATTCCCGGAGCCATCCTTCCAAACAAAGCGGCATACAGAATGAATCCTAAGGAAGCTCAAGAGGCACAAAAACAGGTTGATGAGCTACTTTCAAGAGGTTTGATAAGGCCTAGTATGAGTCCATGTGCCGTTCCGGTGTTACTAGTTCCAAAGAAAGATGGTTCGCAACGCATGTGTATGGATTGTAGGTCCATCAACAAAATAACTATCAAGTATAGGTTCCCTATTCCACGCTTGGAGGATCTACTTGATGAGTTATATGGGAGTATTGTCTTTTCCAAAGTGGATTTGAGAAGTGGATATCACCAAATCCGTATCCATGAAGGTGATGAGTGGAAAACGGCTTTCAAGACAAAAGAAGGTCTATATGAATGGTTAGTCATGCCATTTGGTCTTACTAATGCACCCTCTACATTCATGCGCTTAATGAATCATGTATTGAAGCCTTTGATTGGCAAATGTGTAGTAGTGTACTTTGATGACATTCTTATATATAGTAAGAATGAGCTTGATCATGTAAAGCATTTAGAGCTAGTCATGTGTATCTTGGAGAAAGAGAAGCTCTACGCAAACATGGAGAAATGTTCCTTCTTCTCACCCAAGGTCGTCTTCCTTGGATATGTGCTATCACAAGATGGTATTCAAGTGGATCAAGGAAAGATCAAAGCTATACACGAATGGCCTACATCAACGTCCATCCATGAGGTACGATCATTTCATGGTTTAGCTTCCTTCTATAGAAGATTTATCAAGAATTTTAGCACTATTATGGCTCCTATGACCGAGTTGTTGAAAAATAAAGAGTTCGAATGGAGTAGAAGTCTTTGAAAGGGCGTTTGAAATAATCAAAGAGAAGCTTTGTAATGCACCAATACTTGTCTTGCCATGTTTTGACAAAGTCTTTGAAGTTGAAGTAGATGCAAGTGGTGTTGGTATTGGAGCGGTTTTGTCTCAAGAAGGAAGGCCAATTGCTTATTTTAGTGAGAAGTTGAATGAGGCAAAGAGAAAGTATAGTACGTATGACAAAGAGTTCTATGCCATTATACGAGCTCTTGAGCATTGGAGACATTATCTACTAAGTGGAGAGTTTATTCTTCATAGTGATCACGAAGCTCTCAAATACATCCAAGGGCAACATAAACTCAATCCACGACATGCCAAATGGGTTGAGTTCATCCAATCATTCCAATTTGTGATCAAACACAAGGCCGGGCATTTGAATAAAGGTGCCGATGCTCTTTCAAGAAGGTACTTGCTTACACATATTCTTGATTCAAAAATTGTTGGATTTGATCATATTAAGGATTTGTATGAGGATGATCAAGATTTCAAAGAAGTATTTGAGCTCTCAAAGAAGCATCCACACGAGATGTTTCATATTGAAGAAGGGTTTCTTTTCAAAGGGAATCAACTTTGTATCCCAAAGAGTAGCTTGCGTGAATTATTGATCATGGAGGTTCATGGAGGAGCCCTAGCTGGTCACTTTGGTATTGAGAAGACTTATTTGATGATGAGAGATCATTATTTTTGGCCAAGCATGATCAAAGATGTTGAGCATATTGTAAAAAGATGTGGGACTTGCAACCTTGCTAAGTCTCATGTTCTACCACAAGGGTTATATACGCCTCTACCTATTCCCTACCATCCATGGGAAGATGTGAGCCTTGACTTCGTTGTGGGTCTACGAAGGACTCAAAGAGGGAAAGATTCTATTATGGTTGTTGTTGATAGATTCTCGAAGATGGCACACTTCATTCCTTGCCATACTACCTATGATGCTACTAAAGTTGCAAATCTCTACTTTGAAGAAGTTGTGAAGCTACATGGTATTCTAAGGACTATGGTGAGTGATAGAGATTCAAAATTCCTTAGTCATTTTTGGATTACCTTATGGAAAAAGTTGGGTACAAAGCTCAAATTTAGCACGGCATGTCATCCCCAAACGGATGGAGAAACTGAAGTTGTCAACCGTACGTTGGGAGCCTTATTACGAGCTTTGGTGAGAAAGGAAAAGAAAAGTTGGGATACTTTGCTAAGTCATGCTGAATTTGCTTATAATCGGAGTCCAAATCGAGCTACAAAGTTATCTCCATTTGAAGTTGTGTATGGTAAGAACCCTCTCAAGCCTATGGATTTATCTCCTATGTCTACATCAACTAAATTCAGTTTTGAAGCTAGTAAGAGAGTGGAGGAGATTAAGAAGTTACATGAGGAGGTTCGTGAAAAGATTATGAGGTATACCCAAAGGGTTGAAGAGAAGGTCAATCAAAAGAGGAAGAAAGTTATTTTCAAACTGGGACTTGGTATGGATACATCTCAAGAAAGAAAGGTTTCCGAATAGAAGAAAAGGGAAATTGAAACCAAGAAGTGATGGTCCTTTTCAAGTCATTGAGAAGATCGGAGATAATGCTTATAAGTTGAAACTAGATGATGGTTATGAGGGGAGTTGCACTTTCAATGTAAGTGATCTCAAACCTTACTATCAAGAAGGAGAAGAACTTCCTAGTTTGAGGGCAAACTCTTTTCAACTAGGGGGGAATGATGTAGATTGGGTCTCAAATCTCCATCATGAGAGTCAAAAGCTAGATGTTATCCAAAAAGAGCTTGAAACACTTATGCTAGCTACACGTTCAACTAGTTTCTCAAGTGAAGGTTCGATGATTTGCTCTATCTCAAGATCCTTAAAGCTACTATGGAAGACATCCAAAGATGATTTGATCTACTATCCAAGAGCTTTCAAATGACTCAAGAATCTTTAAATTCGGATATGAATTGAGAGAGTTATCATCAAATGTAATCTAGTTTAGTTTACTTGTTTCTTTATGATGTCATTCATGTATTAGATGATGTAAGCTAGATTTCCCCTCTTTCTTGATTTGTACACGCCTAAGGGGGCTTCCAACTAGTATAAATAGACCCCTTAGGGTGCCTTATTTCACACATCTCATTCTATTGAATAATAAACACAAATTCTCTCTAAAGTTGTCATGCTTTAGTTTCTAGCATTTTGGCTAGAGTTTCGGATTCCTTGAGGGAATTCGATCAAATCTTCTCTTCTATTCCAAGAGGGAGCAATCTTGGATGGTGCAAAGGAGGAGTTGGATATCAAATTGATTGTGGTGCGTCTATATCAATCAAGGAGGTTTCCATTGCCAATTCTATCTTGTTCTACATCATAGTCGTGATTGTTCTTCGTTGGATTGGTACGTTTGATTAGTCTTTTGTTTCTCTTGATTGTCATTCTTGTCATAATCTCTAGAACTCTCGTCCAAAGCCTTTCGTTTCATACCTTTTTTCCATTCGTTTCATTCGTTTCTTTGAGAAATCAACAATCACAAGTTCTTACTTGTGAACGATCCGTTTTCATTTCGTGTATAATGGATTAGTTTTGATTCATTATGCATCAAAAGTGGTATCAGAGCTTAGGTTGTTGATATCTCTCGTTTCTTGCATTGTTTTACACCTTGTTTTCATCACATTCACACGCCACCCTTGAGTTCTTCCAAGAACTCATCAAGAACTCATCAAGAGTTCATCAAGAATTCATCAAGAACCTTAAGCTCCACAAAAAACCCTAAGACCAAACACTAACCTAGCCAAATCCGTCCCTTACCCCATCACATTCACACGCCACCCTTGAGTTCTTCCAAGAACTCATCAAGAACTCATCAAGAACTCATCAAGAATTCATCAAGAATTCATAAAGAACCTTAAGCTCTACAAAGAACCCTAAGACCAAACACAAACCTAGCCAAATCCGTCCCTTACCCTACGAGTTCTAATTTGACATCAAGATTGAATCAAATGGACGAGTCTCAATCTAGTTCACCTAAGGATGTTGAAGCTATGAGGTTGCGAATTGATATGTTGCAAAAACAATTAAAGACCTATATGGATTTGAATCGTGCTTTACAAAAGGAGTCTAATGAAGATGCTTCATATGGCATGCCTAGTCCATTCTCAAGAAGGGGTGAACGTTTTGATTTTAGAGTTGAAATCCCCGAATTTGATGGTAGTTTAGATCCGGAGGTATTTCTTGATTGGATTCAAACGGTTGAAAGAGTGTTTGATTTGAAAGAAGTTAATGATGAACTAAAAGTGAAGTATGTAGCGTTGAAGTTGAGAAAGCATGCTTCTATTTGGTGGACTAACTTGCAAAAGAAGCGACAAGCAAAGGGAAAGGACAAAATCCGTTCATAGGAAAAGATGAAGTCCAAATTGCAAAGCAAGTTTCTACCCCAAAGCTACGTCCAAGACAATTATGTCAAGCTCCAAAAGCTAGTTCAAGGATCCAAATCGGTGGAAGAGTATACCAAGGAGTTTGAACATCTCCTTTGGCGTTGTGATTTGAAGGAGAATGAGCCACAAGTTTTGGTACGTTTTCTAATTGGTTTGAATGATTGGATACGTAATGTTGTTGAGTTACATTCTTATCAATCATTGGATGAATTAAGTACTTTGGCCTTGAAAGTAGAAAAGCAAAGGAAAGAAAAAGGAAAAGATACCATGAGAACGCGTACCTACACAATCCAAACCTTATACCACATCCACCTACCCAAACACAATACAAAACTCCACAAAATCAGCCCCCATCCTCCCAAAAACCCTACGGAAAAACCCCACAAAATCAGCCACAAAATCCCCCATCCAAACCCCATGTCCAAGAACCAAGGACATTGCCTCCAAGAAGATGTTTTAGGTGCCAAGGATTGGGTCATATTGCATCCGAATGTCCTAACAAACGTGTAGTCTCTCTTGTTGAGTATCAAAGTGCTTTATATGTTGAACCAAGTTGCCATGAAAGTGAATATGAAGAAGAGCAACTTGAGGAGGAGAATGACGTTTGTGAAGAGGAAAATGTGGAAGAAGCGGATGATGGAGAATTACTTGTGTTGAGGAGGGCATTAAGCGTGGCTACACCAAATGAATTGAGCAACATGAAACTATCTTCCATACTAGATGTACGGTTCAAGGAAGGTATGTTCACTCATTATAGATGGTGGTAGTTGTCTTAATCGGCTTCCACTACAATGGTTGAAAAATTGAAGTTAGAAGTGAGTTCTCATCCCTCTCCTTACAATATACAATGGTTGAGTCATGGGAAGGGTATTAAGATTGATAAGCGTGTGCTTGTATCTTTATCCATTGGGAAGAGTTATAAAGATCAAATATGGTGTGATGTAATACCAATGGATGCTTGCCATATTTTGCTTGGGAGACCTTGACTTTTTGATAGGTACGTCACACATGATGGGAGAATGAACACTTATTCCTTCCCCATCAACAAGAAGAAGATCACATTGGCCCCTTTGCCACCTTCTTCTATCATTCGGCCACCCCAACAAAAGGAGCAAGAGAAGGAGTCCAATATTGTTTCTTTGCTAAAAGCGGATCAACATGAGTTCCATGAGCAAAAGGAGTTGATTTTGGCTAATTTGCAAGAGGAACAAGCTGCCCCAACTCGTGAACACCCACGGCTCATCCTAAGGAGGTTCAATCATTTGTTCCCTAATGAGATGCCACGGTTTGCCACCAAGAAGGGAGATAGAGCACAAAATTGATCTCATTCCCGGAGCCATCCTTCCAAACAAAGCAGCATACAGAATGAATCCTAAGGAAGCTCAATAGTTACAAAAACAGTTTGATGAGCTACTTTCAAGAGGTTTGATAAGGACTAGTATGAGTCCATGTATGCCGTTCGGTGTTACTAGTTCCAAAGAAAGATGGTTCGCAACGCATGTGTATGGATTGTAGGTCCATCAACAAAATAACTATCAAGTATAGGTTCCTATTCCACGCTTGGAGGATCTACTTGATGAGTTATATGGGAGTATTGTCTTTTCTAAATTTGATTTGAGAAGTTGATATCACCAAATCCGTATCCATGAAGGTGATGAATGGAAAACGGCTTTCAAGACAAAAGAAGGTCTATATGAATGGTTAGTCATGCCATTTGGTCTTACTAATGCACCCTCTACATTCATGCGCTTAATGAATCATGTATTGAAGCCTTTGATTGGCAAATGTGTAGTAGTGTACTTTGATGACATTCTTATATATAGTAAGAATGAGCTTGATCATGTAAAGCATTTAGAGCTAGTCATGTGTATCTTGGAGAAAGAGAAGCTCTCAAAACATGGAGAAATGTTCCTTCTTCTCACCCAAGGTCGTCTTCCTTGGATATGTGCTATCACAAGATGGTATTCAAGTGGATCAAGGAAAGATCAAAGCTATACACGAATGGCCTACATCAACGTCCATCCATGAGGTACGATCATTTCATGGTTTAGCTTCCTTCTATAGAAGATTTATCAAGAATTTTAGCACTATTATGGCTCCTATGACCGAGTTGTTGAAAAATAAAGAGTTCGAATGGAGTAGAAGTGCTGAAAGGGCGTTTGAAATAATCAAAGAGAAGCTTTGTAATGCACCAATACTTGTCTTGCCATGTTTTGACAAAGTCTTTGAAGTTGAAGTAGATGCAAGTGGTGTTGGTATTGGAGCGGTTTTGTCTCGAAGGAAGGCCATTGCTTATTTTAGTGAGAAGTTGAATGAGGCAAAGAGAAAGTATAGTACGATGACAAAGAGTTCTATGCCATTATACGAGCTCTTGAGCATTGGAGACATTATCTACTAAGTGGAGTTTATTCTTCATAGTGATCACGAAGCTCTCAAATACATCCAAGGGCAACATAAACTCAATCCACGACATGCCAAATGGGTTGAGTTCATCCAATCATTCCAATTTGTGATCAAACACAAGGCCGGGCATTTGAATAAAGGTGCCGATGCTCTTTCAAGAAGGTACTTACACATATTCTTGATTCAAAATTGTTGGATTTGATCATATTAAGGATTTGTATGAGGATGATCAAGATTTCAAAGAAGTATTTGAGCTCTCAAAGAAGCATCCACACGAGATGTTTCATATTGAAGAAGGGTTTCTTTTCAAAGGGAATCAACTTTGTATCCCAAAGAGTAGCTTGCGTGAATTATTGATCATGGAGGTTCATGGAGGAGCCCTAGCTGGTCACTTTGGTATTGAGAAGACTTATTTGATGATGAGAGATCATTATTTTTGGCCAAGCATGATCAAAGATGTTGAGCATATTGTAAAAAGATGTGGGACTTGCAACCTTGCTAAGTCTCATGTTCTACCACAAGGGTTATATACGCCTCTACCTATTCCCTACCATCCATGGGAAGATGTGAGCCTTGACTTCGTTGTGGGTCTACGAAGGACTCAAAGAGGGAAAGATTCTATTATGGTTGTTGTTGATAGATTCTCGAAGATGGCACACTTCATTCCTTGCCATACTACCTATGATGCTACTAAAGTTGCAAATCTCTACTTTGAAGAAGTTGTGAAGCTACATGGTATTCTAAGGACTATGGTGAGTGATAGAGATTCAAAATTCCTTAGTCATTTTTGGATTACCTTATGGAAAAAGTTGGGTACAAAGCTCAAATTTAGCACGGCATGTCATCCCCAAACGGATGGAGAAACTGAAGTTGTCAACCGTACGTTGGGAGCCTTATTACGAGCTTTGGTGAGAAAGGAAAAGAAAAGTTGGGATACTTTGCTAAGTCATGCTGAATTTGCTTATAATCGGAGTCCAAATCGAGCTACAAAGTTATCTCCATTTGAAGTTGTGTATGGTAAGAACCCTCTCAAGCCTATGGATTTATCTCCTATGTCTACATCAACTAAATTCAGTTTTGAAGCTAGTAAGAGAGTGGAGGAGATTAAGAAGTTACATGAGGAGGTTCGTGAAAAGATTATGAGGTATACCCAAAGGGTTGAAGAGAAGGTCAATCAAAAGAGGAAGAAAGTTATTTTCAAACCTGGGGACTTGGTATGGATACATCTCAAGAAAGAAAGGTTTCCGAATAGAAGAAAAGGAAATTGAAACCAAGAAGTGATGGTCCTTTTCAAGTCATTGAGAAGATCGGAGATAATGCTTATAAGTTGAAACTAGATGATGGTTATGAGGAGTTGCACTTTCATGTAAGTGATCTCAAACCTTACTATCAAGAAGGAGAAGAACTTCCTAGTTTGAGGGCAAACTCTTTTCAACTAGGGGGGAATGATGTAGATTGGGTCTCAAATCTCCATCATGAGAGTCAAAAGCTAGATGTTATCCAAAAAGAGCTTGAAACACTTATGCTAGCTACACGTTCAACTAGTTTCTCAAGTGAAGGTTCGATGATTTGCTCTCTATCTCAAGATCCTTAAAGCTACTATGGAAGACATCCAAAGATGATTTGATCTACTATCCAAGAGCTTTCAAATGACTCAAGAATCTTTAAATTCGGATATGAATTGAGAGAGTTATCATCAAATGTAATCTAGTTTAGTTTACTTGTTTCTTTATGATGTCATTCATGTATTAGATGATGTAAGCTAGATTTCCTCTTTCTTGATTTGTACACGCCTAAGGGGCTTCCAACTAGTATAAATAGACCCTTAGGGTGCCTTATTTCACACATCTCATTCTATTGAATAATAAACACAAATTCTCTCTAAAGTTGTCATGCTTTAGTTTCTAGCATTTTGGCTAGAGTTTGGATTCCTTGAGGAATTCGATCAAATCTTCTCTTATTCCAAGAGGAGCAATCTTGGATGGTGCAAAGGAGGAGTTGGATATCAAATTGATTGTGGTGCGTCTATATCAATCAAGGAGGTTTCCATTGCCAATTCTATCTTGTTCTACATCATAGTCGTGATTGTTCTTCGTTGGATTGGTACGTTTGATTAGTCTTTTGTTTCTCTTGATTGTCAGTCTTGTCATAATCTCTAGAACTCGTCCAAAGCCTTCGTTCATACCTTTTTCCATTCGTTTCATTCGTTTCTTTGAGAAATCAACAATCACAAGTTCTTACTTGTGAACGATCCGTTTTCATTTCGTGTATAATGGATTAGTTTTGATTCATTATGCATCAAAAGTGGTATCAGAGCTTAGGTTGTTGATATCTCTCGTTTCTTGCATTGTTTTACACCTTGTTTTCATCACATTCACACGCCACCCTTGAGTTCTTCCAAGAACTCATCAAGAACTCATCAAGAGTTCATCAAGAATTCATCAAGAACCTTAAGCTCCACAAAAAACCCTAAGACCAAACACTAACCTAGCCAAATCCGTCCCTTACCCCATCACATTCACACGCCACCCTTGAGTTCTTCCAAGAACTCATCAAGAACTCATCAAGAACTCATCAAGAATTCATCAAGAATTCATAAAGAACCTTAAGCTCTACAAAGAACCCTAAGACCAAACACAAACCTAGCCAAATCCGTCCCTTACCCTACGAGAGTTCTAATTTGACATCAAGATTGAATCAAATGGACGAGTCTCAATCTAGTTCACCTAAGGATGTTGAAGCTATGAGGTTGCGAATTGATATGTTGCAAAAACAATTAAAGACCTATATGGATTTGAATCGTGCTTTACAAAAGGAGTCTAATGAAGATGCTTCATATGGCATGCCTAGTCCATTCTCAAGAAGGGGTGAACGTTTTGATTTTAGAGTTGAAATCCCCGAATTTGATGGTAGTTTAGATCCGGAGGTATTTCTTGATTGGATTCAAACGGTTGAAAGAGTGTTTGATTTGAAAGAAGTTAATGATGAACTAAAAGTGAAGTATGTAGCGTTGAAGTTGAGAAAGCATGCTTCTATTTGGTGGACTAACTTGCAAAAGAAGCGACAAGCAAAGGGAAAGGACAAAATCCGTTCATAGGAAAAGATGAAGTCCAAATTGCAAAGCAAGTTTCTACCCCAAAGCTACGTCCAAGACAATTATGTCAAGCTCCAAAAGCTAGTTCAAGGATCCAAATCGGTGGAAGAGTATACCAAGGAGTTTGAACATCTCCTTTGGCGTTGTGATTTGAAGGAGAATGAGCCACAAGTTTTGGTACGTTTTCTAATTGGTTTGAATGATTGGATACGTAATGTTGTTGAGTTACATTCTTATCAATCATTGGATGAATTAAGTACTTTGGCCTTGAAAGTAGAAAAGCAAAGGAAAGAAAAAGGAAAAGATACCATGAGAACGTACCCTACACAATCCAAACCTTATACCACACGTCCACCTACCCAAACACAATACAAAACTCCACAAAATCAGCCCCCATCCTCCCAAAAACCCTACGGAAAAACCCCACAAAATCAGCCACAAAATCCCCCATCCAAACCCCATGTCCAAGAACCAAGGACATTGCCTCCAAGAAGATGTTTTAGGTGCCAAGGATTGGGTCATATTGCATCCGAATGTCCTAACAAACGTGTAGTCTCTCTTGTTGAGTATCAAAGTGCTTTATATGAACCAAGTTGCCATGAAAGTGAATATGAAGAAGAGCAACTTGAGGAGGAGAATGACGTTTGTGAAGAGGAAAATGTGGAAGAAGCGGATGATGGAGAATTACTTGTGTTGAGGAGGGCATTAAGCGTGGCTTCTACACCAAATGAATTGGAGCAACATGAAACTATCTTCCATACTAGATGTACGGTTCAAGGGAAGGTATGTTCACTCATTATAGATGGTGGTAGTTGTATTAATGCGCTTCCACTACAATGGTTGAAAAATTGAAGTTAGAAGTGAGTTCTCATCCCTCTCCTTACAATATACAATGGTTGAGTCATGGGAAGGGTATTAAGATTGATAAGCGTGTGCTTGTATCTTTATCCATTGGGAAGAGTTATAAAGATCAAATATGGTGTGATGTAATACCAATGGATGCTTGCCATATTTTGCTTGGGAGACCTTGACTTTTTGATAGGTACGTCACACATGATGGGAGAATGAACACTTATTCCTTCCCCATCAACAAGAAGAAGATCACATCGCCCCTTTGCCACCTTCTTCTATCATTCGCCACCCCAACAAAAGGAGCAATAGATGGAGTCCAATATTGTTTCTTTGCTAAAAGCGGATCAACATGAGTTCCATGAGCAAAAGTAGTTGATTTTGGCTAATTTGCAAGAGGAAAAAGCTGCCCCAACTCGTTAACACCCACGGCTCCAACCCATCTTAAGGAGGTTCAATCATTTGTTCCCTAATGAGATGCCACACGGTTGCCACCAAGAAGGGAGATAGAGCACAAAATTGATCTCATTCTGAGCCATCCTTCCAAACAAAGCGCATACAGAATGAATCCTAAGGAAGCTCAAGAGGCACAAAAACAGGTTGATGAGCTACTTTCAAGAGGTTTGATAAGGCCTAGTATGAGTCCATGTGCCGTTCCGGTGTTACTAGTTCCAAAGAAAGATGGTTCGCAACGCATGTGTATGGATTGTAGGTCCATCAACAAAATAACTATCAAGTATAGGTTCCCTATTCCACGCTTGGAGGATCTACTTGATGAGTTATATGGGAGTATTGTCTTTTCCAAAGTGGATTTGAGAAGTGGATATCACCAAATCCGTATCCATGAAGGTGATGAGTGGAAAACGGCTTTCAAGACAAAAGAAGGTCTATATGAATGGTTAGTCATGCCATTTGGTCTTACTAATGCACCCTCTACATTCATGCGCTTAATGAATCATGTATTGAAGCCTTTGATTGGCAAATGTGTAGTAGTGTACTTTGATGACATTCTTATATATAGTAAGAATGAGCTTGATCATGTAAAGCATTTAGAGCTAGTCATGTGTATCTTGGAGAAAGAGAAGCTCTACGCAAACATGGAGAAATGTTCCTTCTTCTCACCCAAGGTCGTCTTCCTTGGATATGTGCTATCACAAGATGGTATTCAAGTGGATCAAGGAAAGATCAAAGCTATACACGAATGGCCTACATCAACGTCCATCCATGAGGTACGATCATTTCATGGTTTAGCTTCCTTCTATAGAAGATTTATCAAGAATTTTAGCACTATTATGGCTCCTATGACCGAGTTGTTGAAAAATAAAGAGTTCGAATGGAGTAGAAGTGCTGAAAGGGCGTTTGAAATAATCAAAGAGAAGCTTTGTAATGCACCAATACTTGTCTTGCCATGTTTTGACAAAGTCTTTGAAGTTGAAGTAGATGCAAGTGGTGTTGGTATTGGAGCGGTTTTGTCTCAAGAAGGAAGGCCAATTTCTTATTTTAGTGAGAAGTTGAATGAGGCAAAGAGAAAGTATAGTACGTATGACAAAGAGTTCTATGCCATTATACGAGCTCTTGAGCATTGGAGACATTATCTACTAAGTGGAGAGTTTATTCTTCATAGTGATCACGAAGCTCTCAAATACATCCAAGGGCAACATAAACTCAATCCACGACATGCCAAATGGGTTGAGTTCATCCAATCATTCCAATTTGTGATCAAACACAAGGCCGGGCATTTGAATAAAGGTGCCGATGCTCTTTCAAGAAGGTACTTGCTTACACATATTCTTGATTCAAAAATTGTTGGATTTGATCATATTAAGGATTTGTATGAGGATGATCAAGATTTCAAAGAAGTATTTGAGCTCTCAAAGAAGCATCCACACGAGATGTTTCATATCAAGAAGGGTTTCTTTCAAAGGAATCAACTTTGTATCCCAAAGAGTAGCCATGGAATTATTGATCATGGAGGTTCATGGAGGAGCCCTAGCTGGTCACTTTGGTATTGAGAAGACTTATTTGATGATGAGAGATCATTATTTTTGGCCAAGCATGATCAAAGATGTTGAGCATATTGTAAAAAGATGTGGGACTTGCAACCTTGCTAAGTCTCATGTTCTACCACAAGGGTTATATACGCCTCTACCTATTCCCTACCATCCATGGGAAGATGTGAGCCTTGACTTCGTTGTGGGTCTACGAAGGACTCAAAGAGGGAAAGATTCTATTATGGTTGTTATTGATAGATTCTCGAAGATGGCACACTTCATTCCTTGCCATACTACCTATGATGCTACTAAAGTTGCAAATCTCTACTTTGAAGAAGTTGTGAAGCTACATGGTATTCTAAGGACTATGGTGAGTGATAGAGATTCAAAATTCCTTAGTCATTTTTGGATTACCTTATGGAAAAAGTTGGGTACAAAGCTCAAATTTAGCACGGCATGTCATCCCCAAACGGATGGAGAAACTGAAGTTGTCAACCGTACGTTGGGAGCCTTATTACGAGCTTTGGTGAGAAAGGAAAAGAAAAGTTGGGATACTTTGCTAAGTCATGCTGAATTTGCTTATAATCGGAGTCCAAATCGAGCTACAAAGTTATCTCCATTTGAAGTTGTGTATGGTAAGAACCCTCTCAAGCCTATGGATTTATCTCCTATGTCTACATCAACTAAATTCAGTTTTGAAGCTAGTAAGAGAGTGGAGGAGATTAAGAAGTTACATGAGGAGGTTCGTGAAAAGATTATGAGGTATACCCAAAGGGTTGAAGAGAAGGTCAATCAAAAGAGGAAGAAAGTTATTTTCAAACCTGGGGACTTGGTATGGATACATCTCAAGAAAGAAAGGTTTCCGAATAGAAGAAAAGGGAAATTGAAACCAAGAAGTGATGGTCCTTTTCAAGTCATTGAGAAGATCGGAGATAATGCTTATAAGTTGAAACTAGATGATGGTTATGAGGGGAGTTGCACTTTCAATGTAAGTGATCTCAAACCTTACTATCAAGAAGGAGAAGAACTTCCTAGTTTGAGGGCAAACTCTTTTCAACTAGGGGGGAATGATGTAGATTGGGTCTCAAATCTCCATCATGAGAGTCAAAAGCTAGATGTTATCCAAAAAGAGCTTGAAACACTTATGCTAGCTACACGTTCAACTAGTTTCTCAAGTGAAGGTTCGATGATTTGCTCTCTATCTCAAGATCCTTAAAGCTACTATGGAAGACATCCAAAGATGATTTGATCTACTATCCAAGAGCTTTCAAATGACTCAAGAATCTTTAAATTCGGATATGAATTGAGAGAGTTATCATCAAATGTAATCTAGTTTAGTTTACTTGTTTCTTTATGATGTCATTCATGTATTAGATGATGTAAGCTAGATTTCCCCTCTTTCTTGATTTGTACACGCCTAAGGGGGCTTCCAACTAGTATAAATAGACCCCTTAGGGTGCCTTATTTCACACATCTCATTCTATTGAATAATAAACACAAATTCTCTCTAAAGTTGTCATGCTTTAGTTTCTAGCATTTTGGCTAGAGTTTCGGATTCCTTGAGGGAATTCGATCAAATCTTCTCTTCTATTCCAAGAGGGAGCAATCTTGGATGGTGCAAAGGAGGAGTTGGATATCAAATTGATTGTGGTGCGTCTATATCAATCAAGGAGGTTTCCATTGCCAATTCTATCTTGTTCTACATCATAGTCGTGATTGTTCTTCGTTGGATTGATACGTTTGATTAGTCTTTTGTTTTCTTGATTGTCATTCTTGTCATAATCTCTAGAACTCTCGTCCAAAGCCTTTCGTTTCATACCTTTTTTCCATTCGTTTCATTCGTTTCTTTGAGAAATCAACATTCTTAAGTTCTTACTTGTGAACGATCCGTTTTCATTTCGTGTATAATGGATTAGTTTTGATTCATTATGCATCAGAAATTTAGCTTTGCAATCAAATGTCTATAACTAGAAGGGCCTGAGATAGGAGTTCCCACATCAGGGGCTAACTTCTCATTCATATCTAATGGAGAAACAACTGTCTTCGTGTCATTTGACCCAAATTCTGTCAAGACTTCCCTAATAAACTTTCTTTGAGTCAAAACTAATCCATGAGGAACTTTTACAATCTCCATTCCTAGAAAGAACCTAGCACTTCCAAGGTCTTTTATCTTGAAGGTTCTATGTAATAATCCTTTAAACTTGTAATTTCGCCTTCATCATTCCCCGTAACCAAAACATCATCCACATACACTGCCAAATATACACATTTGTCACCAGTCTTCTTGTAGAACAATGAATAATCATTGTCCAAGTGTTTATATCCTCTATTATATAAAACTGTGGCCAATTTGGCATACCACTGTCTTGAAGCCTGCTTTAACCCATATAAAGATTTTCTTAACTTGCAAACAACATTTTGTATTTCACTAGAAACACCTTGTGGAATTTTCATATATATTTCTTCATGGAGATCCCTATGGAGAAAAGCGTTGTTAACATCCAATTACATCATATTCCAGTTCCTTTTAATAGCTACTTCCATGATGGTGGTCATTTTTACCACAGGGGAATAGGTCTCACTATAATCTATTCCAGCCCTTTGCGTAAACCCTCTTATGACCAACCTAGCTGTCAGCCTCTCAACACTGCCATCTGCCTTATGCTTGAATTTATAAACTCATTTACTATCTATAGGTTCTTTACCCTTTGGCAAAGAAACTACTTCCCAAGTGTTGGTTTCTGAAAGGGCTTCTAGTTCCTTTTTCATGGATTCCTGCCAACCAAGGTGATGGATTGCCTCCTTATAGGACTGTGGCTCATGAAGATCCAAATAAGACTTATTATCTATAGTGCTACAAGAAGCCCCACAAAAAATGTAATAACCCAGTGTTATTTAGACCCTAATACTGTTTAATTAAGTTAACTAATCAAGTTAATTAAACAAAGTTGCACATTTCAATTCACCTAATTGTGTGTTTTGCAGGACTTGAACAGCGCAACGACTACCTATGTTCTATTACAGTAATTTTGTCAGAGAACTCTCAAATAGTTTTACCGACCCTTCCTAGTAAACAACAGTATTTAGATCGTTTGTCTAAAAATTTCTCATTCGAATTCATTATTATTATTATTATCGGAGAGTTAAAGTATTCATGAAATTTTTTATTAGTAAAAATTTCTCATAGTTAGTCTAGTAGAATTTTATTCGGGAACCCAAGTTATTGGTATCGGGTTTAAAAGAAAGGATTTGTAAGTATTTGGGGCCCGGTTAATTATGTCTTTCTTTTCCATCCAATCAGCCCAATTAGTGGAATAGTTGGGCTAACCTTATAAAGAGGGAGATATTACACCCCAATTTAAATTCAGATCTAATAAAAACTCTCAAGTGCTCCCTCTCTTTCTCCCTCACTCACTCCCATCCGTCTATCTCTCTCTTTGCTCGCTGCCCGGCCGCCCGTCCCTCTCCCTCTGCTCCCTGTCGATGACGTCTGCCGGTGACGGCTCCGCCAACTACGCCGCGGCCGGCCTCCCCACCGCACCTCTCTTTTCTCCTCTCTACTCTCTCTCAAGGTAATCTCCAAAAGCCCTCCTTTTTCTTGCTAAATTGAGTGAGTCTTTGTTATTTGGTTGGGAAATTCTGAATAGAATTAATTGTTTTAAGAAGATTGATGACATTTCAAGTTATAATCTTGGATCTTCTTGATTATTGTGGACTAAATCATGTGGAAATTTATGTGAACCGAGTAGAAAGTGTGAAATTTGGGTTGTTTGTTTTTAATTATGTGATGCATGTTAATTGTGACACTAATCTGAGATTAAGGGAGTTTTGTACATGTCATGTAAGTGAGAGTAGAGAAGATTAGTAAAGACTTTTGGGAAGAGAAGTGTTGGGTTTTGATGATTCATGAATGCATGTCAAGAATTGAAGATTTTCTATGAGTTATGACTGGAATTGAGGATTGCAAATTGTTGCATGTGTATGTATGGATTTAGTTGTTGAAGAAGATTCAAAATAGTGAGTGCAAATCACAAGTTTAAGTGAAATTCATACTCGGTGGTGTATAAACCATGAAAATTAGATCTTGCATGTATTGATGTGGCCCAAAATAGGCAGGATTAATCATGTAATTCGCTGTAATGGGAGGTTAATAAGGGGAGACACACTTAAGATGGGAATTAGAGTGTTAAATCAAGTGGAAAAGCAAAGAGAAACCTCAAACTTGGTGGTTTTTGAGTAAACTTAGTAATCTGATTTTTCCGGAGGCAACTGGGATTATCACGACCAAATACATTGCGAAAAATAGTAGCCTTTAGTATTAACTTGCACTCGGTTTTGGAATTTTAGGATTTCGTTATGTAAAACCCAAGTTATGGCCTAATTAATGAAGGGCCCCCATTATATACGTTTTAGGATAAGCAGTAGATTAGTGAGCGATTTCAAGAGATAACTAGACCTTAGTAGCTTACGCGTTCTAAATGAAACTTATATTTTATTCCGCGATCTTTCCGAAATGGGGTGTTATGCGTCCATTGGACATCGAGAGAGAAAGTTATGACCCATTCTTTTCAGCTACGTAATTAAGTTATGCCCAGAAAATAACACTGGCCATAGCATATTCTAGCCACTGTTAGGACCTTTTCTAGGGCTTGTATGAGTTTGAGGTCAACATAAAAGTTATAGTATGCTTTACAAGCTTCCTTAGACTACTCTTGTGCACTCAATCGATAATGGGAGATTGATTTATAGACTTCCGAAACACCTTTTCCACACATGTTTCCAAGAAAATCCGCTTGTCTATCTTATTTTAATTTCATCCTTTTCAAGTGTTCTTAGTTTGGGCTTTACCTAGGAAGTTGTGAGTCTTAATCCAAACCTTCAAAAGAGTCCTTGTGCAAGGTCTTTCAAGAGGTGTAAAAAGAGTTATACCTCCCAAGTACTATGAAAAATTTCCGAAATCTTCCCATCTCATCGAGTTTTGATTTAGTAATTTCTTCAAAGAAGTCTTCCCTTCTAAGATCTCAACCTAAGTCATTCTTTTTATTCTTATTTCAAGTAAGCTCCAAGGGGTCGTTGCCGCTACTTGTTCAAGTCCGCGGAAGTGCTAATGGTTCTTCGGTCAGTCCGATTCAAGGTATGCATATTTCCTGTACCCTTCTTAAACTCTTTTATTTGAGTTAATAAGCAAGTGTAATGATATTGAGAATGAATAAGGTTTACTTGTTTTATCACGTAACTATGGCTCTGACCCATTGTTATTTGTGCCATTGAGTACTCCCACAGTAAACACTTGACCTAGTGGCAACCCATCCGATTCTTGCAATCGGTCCGGGTATGCGCATACGGAGGCTTAGACCGATGATCGCAAAGCAGGGGACCATTAAAGATAATAATAAGGCAAGCATGTTTATTGTTGTTTTATTGTTGTATTGTTTTTAGTGTTTGCAAAATGAATTGAAATGCACGAATGAAATGAATTGTTAATTGTTTGACTGTATAGGGGTATGCATATTGAGTTTATCTCATTTGCAAAGCTTTTTATGTTTTGTTTTAGGTGGTCCTTCACAAAGAAAATCTTCCAAGGCAAAGTCTACAAAGTCACCCTCTTACGCATAAAAGGTGATCTTTCTTGGAGGGAATTAGTTATTTTGTACTCCGATGGTGGTGAAATAGTTATTTTGGAGATGTTGTAAATGATGACTATGTGGATGGTACCTTTGGTTATAAGTTTATGGTTGGTTTGTGTGTTAAGTGTTAAGTCCTAGAAATCTCTTTTGGGGATGTAATGTATGTATGTTTTGGAAGTAAATTTGTTTCCAAGTGGTAAAAGGGTTGTAAAGTATTGTTTTTCCTTCTTTGGTCATGTTGGTTAGCCTTGTTTACAGTGGTGAATGGCGGTAATACTCTTGGATTAATTTAATCCATTGCGCTAATCATTTGGTTAAGTTATGTTTAAGTCTTAATCTAGTGATTATAACCTGGGAGTGTCACAAAAAGGAATAAGGTTTGGAGTGTAATGAAGGTCAGTGACACAAGAGAGACCTGTAACATAGTCATCCACATAGGTAGGGGCCTTGTGAGTCCTGCGTGGTGTTATTGGGTCAGGGTCACTATGGTCAGTTTGCTCATCACCTTCATCCTACTAGTTGTGACTGACTCAAAAAATTATCCAAAAGAAAAGTCTCAGCATGATCTGATGCTGGCTCAATAATGGCGGTGGTTGGTCGAAGATCTTGATCACTATAAACCTAGTGTTAGTAAAACCTAGTGTTTTTCTGCCCAGTATGGAAAAATGTCTTCATAAAAAATAACATCCCTAGGGGAAAACGCCTTATGAGATGATAAAAAATACAGCTAATAGGCTTTTTTCCTTAAGGATATCCTAGGAAAACACACTTCTCTGCTTTCTCTTGAAGCTTGCCCCTCTTTTGCTTGAGGGTACTAGCATAGCAAAGACAACCAAACACCCTCATGATGTCATATAAAGCTTCCTTACCAAAAAGTTTCTCATAAGGATTTTTGTTCTTCAACACTGCTGTGGGCATCCTATTTATAATGTATGTGGCAGTCAAGACACTTTCTCCACAAAATTTCAAAGGCAAGTTTGACTCAAACATGAGAGCTCTAACAACCTCTAATAGATGCCTATGTTTTCTTTCCACAATCCCATTTTGTTGGGGCCTTTAGGTACAACTAGTCTCGTGAACAATGCTAAACTCATTGAAATATTTTTTGGCAATGTTACTTTTCCCTATCTCTAATGCATTGCCTGACCTCACCCTTTTCACATTGGCATTGAATTGGTTCTTGGCCAGGGCAATAAAGGACTATAACAACCCAAAGGTCTCACTCTTGGTGGTCATAAGATGAGTCCATGTGCATCTATTGTAGTCATCCACGATGGTTAGAAAATACCAATGAACTGAATGGGATTTATTGTGAAATGGACCCCACGTATCCACATGAACCAACTCAAATGGCATAACAGTAGATATATGACTTTGTTGAAAAGGTAAACATCTTTGTTTGGCTTAGTGGCATACATCACAACTGTTCTGAACTAATTTAGCATATAGGTTCTTTATAGACAGAAAATTCATCCTAGATTTGGACATATGTCCCATCGTTTTATGCCAAACATCACTACTAGTAAGACGTAAAGTTTTATTACAGACATTAGCAGAAAAATCATATTTATGGTTGGAAGAATCTGGTGGCCATGGCAGTAGGTTTTGATCCAAGAAGTACAACCCTTTGTCTTCTCTACCAAGTGTCACTGGCCTCCTTAAAGAAGGTCCCAACATAATACATCTTTCCTCAGTAAAAGTAATGTGCCATTAGGTGCGCGCTGTGGACACGAAGCGAAGGTCAATAGAATATATTCATGAAGCCAAGTATGCAAGCTTTAAAACGGTCAACCAATCAAATCATATGTTTTTCAAACATTAAATGACAAATGAGTGCTTGTAACCCTAGTTCAAAATATAAACATGATGAATAATTTACATAGAAAAGGAAAAAAAAAACTTATAACCCCAAATCTAAGAGGGGATTCTTCCTCCAAGGCAGTTAGAAACTCATGCAGGAGCAGCCATTGATGACTTTTCAGAGTGACTTACAAAAAGATCTCAAACAACTAACATAATATGATCAATTGGCAAAAATACAAATCAATGTAAAAAGTTCACATAGAGTCAACAATACAAGTTCATCAGCACTGAAATCACAATTGCTAGCCCTTCACCACAGAACCTGGAAATAAATTACTACTTAGTTCACCATCACAAGGTCTTCTATACCAGGATTATAAAAAAATAAAGAATATCTAGTCCAAAATAAAAAATTTTAAAAAAAAACCATTCCAGAAGTTGAAAGAATGCAACTTTAATCCTCCTAAATCCTCGCATTTCTCCTAAAAAGCCACTGCACATATATTACCAAACAAAATCCACATCCAGTGGTTTCTATACCAATCAATCTATGACCACTGCAACCTCTTCTATTTCATGGCTAGGTCATAGCCAGTTTACAAATCTAAATGCCCTTTTCATAAACAAATATTTTATGGGACTATAAGGCAACTATTTAGTCTCTTACTTTTTGTCTTTTTTCTTTTGGAGGATCCTGCATCAACGAGTTGTTATGCAAGGTTGGTTTTCATTATAAGAACCTATCACAATATGATTTTTCCAATTGAAGCATGCCTATTTATTGTACATCTCTAGCTTATCAAAGTATATTGATTTCATGTTAGTACAAAGGTAATAAGAAGCGGGAAAAAAAAATGAAAAGATAAAGCAGCATAGGATAAGACTTAAATATATAAGACAACGAAATGATGGATGTGATTATGTGAAGTACACATAGCTAAATAGTTAATGGCAAAGAAAAAAGCCAACCATGAGAAGACTTAACATTCAAAATGTGATCAAGTACATAATCACACTACGAAACTTGACTGCTCAATCCGTGAAGGTTAAAGTCATCTTGGATGTAATCATCATCAATCTCACAAAAAAAAAAAAAAAATCATTCCCTTGCAAATTGCAAAACCATGAGATCCAAAATGTATCCTCCCCATCAGAACGGCAAGGTCAGACTCTTCACTGTCCATTTTAGATTCTTCTACAATTAGAACACCCACAACTATCAATATCAAATCACCAGTCTTTTTTTAATCCAAAAAGCATGTAGTATGAACATAATTGTGCTCTTCTTGAATGTTATGATACATGGGTACCATATCAGTATACATCCTGAAATAAAAATAATAATGTTTCATCCGAAGAACCATTTTCTTACCATGAAGATGATTTAGAAAACCACATCTAAGGAATTTGTAAGGTAATTAGGTTTCATGTCAATGTCAATCCTCTTCGTTCTCGATCATCTATTGAACTTCATGGGAGACCTGTTTCATAAAATATAACCTTCAAACTTTTGAAAAAGAATTATGGCATTATGCCATTACAATTCCATGAATGAAAAAACACAATCAATCATAAGTCTATAAATATACTAATTCAATATACAGTTTAAAGCTAAGCACTGGTCACAAAAAGGAGGCCCTTACACAACCTCCCATCCCTCCATCCCCTAACCTTAGAGTGAAACAATGAATGTAAAATAAGCAAAGTGCCTAGACCCTTTCTTTATTCAATTCACAAAGTAGATAGGATCGTGGTATGTAATAGATATAATAGAATCACAAAATCAATTTGTGTCACAATGTCCTTGCTACCTAACTAAATGCAATCTAGTATTTTCCATAAATTAAAATGCCTCCATCTGAACTATATGAAGAGGAAAGGATCGAGCTTCCTCAGTCCTTATGGCCTAAGAACGGGCAATTGGAGCTACTCTTGCTTGTACAATCATAATTGCATTGTTAGAACGACTATAAAAAAGTGAAGTAACAGAAAGAGGGAGGAGAGATGAATCACCCAATTTTAATAATAGAAAAAGTGATGAACAAAAGAGTGGTAACTCATGGACTCAAGGTATGGTGCAGAATTGCATCAATATAATATGTTTAGATTAAGCTTCATAGCTTGTTTAGTGATTTCCATTGTTTCAATCTAATCAAAAGAACAACTAAACAACCGCCACACCCAAAACAAATTAAATAGATCTAAACAATTATCAACAAATATCAACTTATCAAAAAATGTTCATAATCAAGATAAAAAGTAGGCAATGGTCCAACAACGAAATCAAGCTAATTATAAGAAAGACCTATGAATAAAATCAATCATAAAGTAATGAAAATTGAGAGATAAAGAAACCATGGGTAGAGATATATCCATTTATGAATAATAATATTATTAAAAACTATAATTGGTCTATCAACTCTTAACAACTATTCTATGATTGTGAAGCATTTTTCTGATATGATATTACTTATAACTAACAACCATAAAAATGTACGTCCAGAATTTTTCTTAGTGAATTTATGGTAAGTAACCTCTTTTTGAGTGGCCTTTGAACTGTTTGAATGAATGTTCTGCTCCTACTAAATGAACAAGAGATCAAAATAGTTTTCAAAAATGACATCATGGATACAAGTTTGATTTAAGATAGGTTTTATTTTTCTACACTTAAATGAAAAAAAATAATAATAAGGTACACACTCTTATACAAGAGAATCAACAAATTTATGTCAAAATACAATAGTTAATGTGAAAAATTAGAAAATAGAACTTGTATTGGGGAAAAAATACTAAATGCTAGTAAAGAAGGCATATAGGGATAAACTTTAATGGAACAATAATTAGCTCTAAACATAGTGTTTGGTGCTTAAATTTTTTCACAAGCATCATCCTCCCCTTCTTGGTGTATTTTGATATATGAATTCAGCTCTTCTAACTCCATAAGATCTTCCTCATCATTGTAGACATCAAACACAGGAGGTTGATCAATACAAACGACACTTTCATCTTCTACGAGTAATCCATCTTCAAAGGGGTAGAAAATAGCTTCCATTTTGTTCTCTTTTCAACAGGATGCTAACCAAGGACCGTAATTAAGCTCCGATACCAAAAATGATGTATGTGTAGCTCAACCAAATTTGGTGCAAGAACTTAACTCATATTAAGAGACTCCGAGCAAGACTTGGTGTGGTTTCCACTACAATCTAAGTCTTTAACTTAACAAAATGAAAGAAAAACAAATGAGATAGAAGATAAACATGTGAGATCGTTTGATAGAGCAACACCACAATCGAAGAACACTAAGGCTAGGACTTGCAATGCCAGTCTCGGAAATAGAAACACCACCAAGAGGTCTGAAATGAGCTCTACATACCACCACTGATAAGTCAGATCAAGATACAGAAGTACAAATTTTTTAGAGTAATTAGGACATTCACATACAAAGGAAGCTGTCAACTCTCTCTATTACTTCAACTCAACTAATGAACCGAGTTACAAGAATTCAATGTATGTAAACATACTAAGCTAACAAGGAAGTAGTTGTAGGATGCACATGAGTTTTCCTACGCATGAAGAAATATGTAAACAATATTAGTTATGCTAAGTATCTTCGAATTCACCTACTTCAATGTTTTCCATTGAGGGTTTTCGTCCAAAATGATTAAACGACAGCCACTTTTCCATAATACAAATGGAGGCTTCCCATTGGACCAGCCAAAAGACTAAGCCCATTCTAAAATCGCCACTTCGCCTTGCTTGCTTCCTTGGGCTTTCTTTAGCAGCTAGAACATCTCTTGAACAAGAATTGAAGAGGGAATTTCGAATACATAGGTGAAAAGACTGAAATACCCCTTAACAAACTCAAAATTACTAGCTGGGCAGATTTGGCATCTATCGGGTACACTTCAACTGTTTGATCTGAATAACATACTGAACAAGCCCTAAATCGAATGTGTGGTAGCTTTTTGGAAGTCTTATTCATAGCCCTTCAAAGTGCCATCGGGCTATACCTGAAGAGATCTCTAAAATTTAGAGAAATGCATGCAAATAGATCAAGTACCAAACTGGATGAATGATACTCCAAACTGTTTGTAACTTGCTTGACTTCTTGGACTAGCAAATAACATGATTGCGTCGATGTAACTTGGTTTCCATCATTGGGAATGCAAAATGATTGATAGACGGCTAGATTTCAACTATACTGCACTTCAGAGAACAAGTTTGTCCTCAATTTAGGACCTTTTTTTTTCAGAACACATATTAGCCACATCAAATCTTTTCATTTTGCTAAAAACTTGCCAGGAGCCATAGTAGCCATGCTCCAACTCATGTAGGAGTTTTTTATAATTCTTTTTAGCGTAAAATAAATTTGAAAATTTGCTAGATAGAATCTGTATCATGCTTAAATAGCTCTACGATCAAACACTTTCATTTATACACAATTGGAAAGGTTTTTTGAGGGTGTAAATCAGTTGGTTTCTTTTCTGGAAACTCAAAGGGGCTGGGTTTCAAGGGAGGGTTATGGATGAGATGGCCTTTTGTGGTGTTGCGTTGGGACTCTATGAAAGCATTGAACTCATGATGAGCAAATGCTAGCAAAAGAGGAATATAGTGATCAAGTTTTGTGGAACAATAATCAGCTCTAAACATAGTGTTTGGTGCTAAATTTGATTTGCAAGCATCATCCTCCCCTTCTTGGTACATTTCGAAATATGGATTCAGCTCTTGAAACTTCATAAGATCTTGCTCACATTCATAGACATCAAAGATAGGAGGTTGATCAAAACAAATGGCACTTTCATCTTCTACGTGTAGTTCATCTTCAAACCAGTAGATCAAAATAACCTCCATCCTTGTTCTCTTTTCAGTTGGATGCTAACCAAGGACCATAATTAAGCTTTGATACCAAAAAAGATGTATGTGTAGCTCACCAAATCTGATGCAAGCACTAGACACACATCAAGAGACTCCAAGCAAGACTTGGTGCGGTTTCCACTACAATCTAAGTCTTTAACTTAACAAAATGGAAAGAAAAACAAATGAGATAGAAGATAAACATGTGAGCTCATTTGATACAGCAACACCACAAACGAAGAACACCTAGGCTAGGACTTGCAATCTCACTCTCGAATACAGAAACACCACCAAGAGGTCATAAACAAGCTCTACATATCACCACATGATTAGCCAAATCAAGATACAGATTTACAAATTTCTTAGAGTAATTAGGACACACACAAACAAAGGAGGCTCACAGCTCTTTGTATTACTTCAACTCAAGTAATGTAATAACCCAAAGAAAACCACCCCTTAATACGTATTAATTAGTTTAGATAATCAGGGTTAAGGATAAATCATGAATAATTAAAGGGCGTGTTTGATAGGCCGCAAGCGCACGGGTGTACGTGTAGCAAATATCAAGGTCGATCCCACAGGGACTTTTCCTTTCAACGCACTGAACTAGCCTCCTAGTTGATCGCTAAGCCGATCGGGTTTTTTTGTTTTGAATCAACTAAATGTAACTCTAATCACAATCAAGGTCTAAACAAACGAATATTCACTAAACTATTCTGATTTAATCAAGGTAAAAAGGCGTTCAGGGGATGAAACCTAAGTCAAATAACGAATCAACGATGTGGATTGAACTCTCATTTCATTAATTTGCACAATCAAGGTTCGATAATCGCATAGAATACTTCGCAATGAGATTTTGCCACTAGAGCGAATTGCCAAGACTAACCAAGCACCTACTTTCGTGGTTATTTCGATTTAGTCAAGGTTAAAGATCTAATTATCTCAAGAACCCTAGTTAAAACTTCTATGTCTAGATAATTTTATCTAGTTTAATCTAAGTTTTCAGGTAATCAAACTTCTCCTTTCGGTACTTCATTCAACAACCTATTAACATGGAATTGGTGATCAAGCAAAAGCAATAACGATTCAATTCAAAGACCAAATAGATTGAAACAAACTAAATTCATGATAATTCAATCCAACAAAGTCAATTCATCAAGCAACTTCAAAGGTTTATCCCCTAAACTAAAAAGAACTACTCACAATTCATGTTTAAAACTACAAAGCAAATGAAATCTATTCTAGAAAGCATATGAAAATCTATGAGACAATGAGAAATAAACCCAAGTGAAGAACAAACTTGCTAGGAATCAACGATGGAGGACTTTTGCTCCTCCACTTCAAAGTATGTTCGAGTTGCTCTTCAATCTTCAATCTTCTCTCAATCTTCAATGATGGAATGGAATATGGATGATGAATGATATGATTAGGGAGTGAAAATGGATGATGATGGAATGATTCTCCTTCTACTCGGCCAGAAATCCGCATAATATAGGCAAATATCAACTCAAAACCGCCGAAAATGAAAAGACAGGAGCGCGCGGCCCGTGCAGGTGGCACGGACCGTGCTCATAGTGACACGGACCGTGCCCCCCTAGGCACTACCCGTGTCGCTTCACTGCACACAATTCTTCACGTTCTGGTCATAGGCACTACCCGTGCCACTGTAGACACCACCCGTGCCACTGTCTTTTTCAGGCCTAGGAGTACTTTGGGCCATTGTTTGGGCCTTGGGTGATCCAACATCTCACTTCTTGGTCCTTTAAGCTCATAACTTGGATCTACACTTGCTTTTTAGGCTCGGTTTACATCGATTCTTCACAAATTCCCTACAAAACTCACCAAACTCCAAACCAAGTGTAATATGGGAAATTCGGGTATAAAATAACATAATCAAATCAAATATTCCCCAAATTCTCATCAAAACAACCAAGTTCTCATATATACAAGAAGCACTTATCAAAATCCCCCATGCTTAGTCCTTGCTTGTCCCTAAGCAAGTCCAAACTCAAAAGAAAAGGCAAAGAAAGAAAAAGAAAGAAAATAAAACAAAACGGGACAAAAAGACTCAAAGAACTCAAAGCAAAAGTAAAAAGACTCAAAAGTAAAAATTAACGAAAACGAAATTTTTTTTTTATTTATATAATTACAACTCTTAAGGATGGCAAAGATAGAACATTCAATCAACCTGATCTAATCTAAAGTACAACCCAAGAGTGAAAAAGAAGCCAATTTACACAAGTAAATGAAGACAAATTATTCAAGAATGGTACTCATCAAGTTCAACCAATCACCCTTAATCACCGAATGAGATAAGAAGGCACATGTTAAGCATGAAACTAGGTATGAATGAAGAGCAAACTCACTTTCTTGGGAATGTGGAAACACTCCTCTCATGTGTTTAAATACGAAAAATCATTGAAAGTTCGCTCAAATACTCAAACCAAAGTCACAACCAACCACGTACTTGCTAAGAATCTCAACTCTCCACCGCAATTTGCAAAGCAACAATGACAATCAAGAGGACTTTCAAGGGTTGTAATGGGGCTAGGGTTAAGGGTAAGGAGTGGATAATATTTGGGAATCGTGGAGCTAAAAGCTAAAGCTTGAAATTATGTCTCACCAATTCAACATACATACACTCTCACCACTTAAAATCAATCCAAATCAACCCCACAAACAATTGGAAACTTGCCTCAAACAAAAAAAAACACAATATCAAACACTTTATTCTTTTTTTCTTCTTTTTTCCGAAATTCTCCGATTTTTTTTCTTTGTTTTTCACTTTTTCTATATTTTTCCCCTTTTTTTTTCTTTTCTTTTTCTCTTTTTTTTTCTTTGAATAAAACACACACAAAAACAAACAAACTCACACTTATATACAACTCACTAGGCAAGTTCCAACTCTACCCAACAACTTCAATATACATGACTTGGGGAATCAGATCAATATTTACAACTCAAACCAATTCCCCATCACAAACCAAACCACCAAAGTAACCTTAATCAACCCAACTTCATACTCAACTCATTTCAAGCAATGGCTTTAGGGTAGGAAATATATAATCGGCCAAGGCTCATAATATGGGTTCAAGAAAAGAGAAAGTCAAGGCAAGAAAGGGCTAACTAAGGATATTCTGATGTAAACGGGTGGTCAACGCTTGCGGGTTAAAATCCTAATGCCTCTATCACATTGTCAATGTACAACGCATAGCAATTTCAAGGAGATGCAAAGCAAATGAAGGAGGATGCAACAATGGTGAGTCACTCATGGAAATAAGACTAATAAAGATGATTAGTCTTTCCTTTTAGGCTTATGTGGACTCACGGGTAGCGCTCAAAAATCATTACCTAGTTTAAAAAGATATGCATATGCACAACTCACTCTTACAATAGAAACAAAGGCAATCGGTCTTACTATCCTAGCACAATTCTCACAACAATTAGCTTCACAACTCAAGTCAATTCACAGTCTTTCACAAACGGCCTATACAGGATCAAATCAAGTCAAAAGAAAACTATCACGCCAAATCTTATATCAAACAGTCTTTTTTTTTTATTTTCTGATTTTTTCAATTTTTTTTTAAAAACTTTTTACAAGCCTCAAAATGAAAATAAAAAAATAAGAAAACGAAAACGAACTACGAAAAGAGGAAATTAAAACTACAAGCAAATCTAGAAAACAAAGAAAATAAAAACAAAACAAAAGAAAAAGACTCAAAACAAGTTAAAAATCAAAAATAAAAACGACTCAAAACACACATATCCACAAAAAGTTTACACAAATCCCCCCCATGCTTGAACCGAGCATTGTCCGCAATGCGAAACATCACTCGAGAAGCAAAGGAAGAAAACACAAATCTAGAAAAATCAAAAATAAAAAGAAGAAAAATAAGGAAAAATTTTAGAAAATCCTAAAAAAAAATAAAAAAATAAAATGAAAATAAAATGAAAATAAAATCGAAAAAGCTTGGGTTGCCTCCCAAGAAGTGCTTGTTTAATGTCCTAAGCTGGACAAGGTACCTCTCAACCTGGTGAATAGTCCATAACTCCATAGCCAAGGGCTTTTGGAGCTTCACATTGCATAGTACCTCCAAACATCTTCAAATTGACCCCACAGCTGGGGTCAAACTCATCACCTCCTTCAGAAATGGAGGGATCACCATCATCAAACCTGAAAAACTCATTGAAAGCACCCTTGTTAATACCATAAGGCACGTTCTTGATGATGTTCGGTGGGGGCAAAATTTCTTTTATTCCCATCCTCACATCGCCAAGTTCATGGCCTTTATCAATAAATAAACCACAAGAATTTTCAACAGAATGGTCACGAGATTTCTCAAGCTTTTCACTCTCCACTACATGCACACCATCATCTTTCTTTTCACAAATCAAACCATCAACATTCTTATCCTTCTCACCAAACACATCAACACCAAAGCAAGGGGAAACGCCACGTGGCAAAACATCACGAAATAAATCAAACTCAAGTTTATGTTCCCCTATCCTAAACTTCATCTTCCCACATTGTACATCTATGACACACCCTACGGTAGCAAGAAAAGGTCTCCCCAAAATGATTTGGGTACGGGAATCTTCGGGCATATCAAGGATGACAAAATCAATCGGCACATAGCAATCACCCACCTTAAGGGGAAAGTCCTCCAAAATACCCTTAGGGTACTTGATAGAACGATCCGCCATTTGCAATGACATGGTAGTTGGTCTCAACTCTCCTAGGTTCAACCGTTCATACAAAGAATAGGGCATTAAGCTTACACTTGAACCCATATCACACAAAGCTCGGTCAACGGTTAAGCTACCTAGGCCACATGGACTACTAAAGCTTCCCGGGTCCTTAAGCTTAGGAGTAAGCTTGTTAAGAACCACAGAACTACATTCTTCAGTCAAAGCAACTTCCTCAATTTCATCAATTTTCCTCTTTTTAGAGAGGATTTCTTTCAAAAACTTTGCATACAAAGGCATTTGAGATAAAACATCCAAAAACGGCACATTCACATTCAATTGCTTTAACATATTAAAGAACTTTCCGAATTTTGCATCAAATTTAGCCTTAGCATATCTTTGAGGAAAGGGTAACGGTGGTTTGTAAACTCTAGGTGGAGATGAAGGTCGGGTTTCGATGTTCTCTTTTGAATGCTCACTCTCAAGGTCTTTCTCTCTTTCAAAACCAACAACATTCTCACTAGGCCTCTCAACCTCTTTCTCAACCACAACTCCCCCATGCTTGGCATTTGGCATGCTAGGTCCCTCATATTGTGTCCTACTCCTCAAAACAATGACATTACATTGTTCCTTAGGGTTAGGTTCGGGCTTTCCGGGAAGCATTCCCGGAGGGGTAGTGGAGGTACCAGCTTGAATGGCAATTTGATTCTCAAGCATTTGAGTGTGGGTGCTCATAAGGTCAACTTTAGTAGCTAAGGCCTTAATCACCTCATCTTGTCTTTGTTGATGCTCAAGTTGCCGTTGTTGATGATGTTGTTGAGACAACATCAAAGCTTGTATCATAGCCTCTAGGTTAGGCTTTTGGGGAGCTTGTGGTGGAGGTGCTTGGGGTTGTCTTTGTCCTTGGGGTTGACCCATTTGGTTATTATTCCGGTAAGAAAAGTTGGGGTGGAACCTAAAACCGGGATTGTAAGTATTGGAAAAAGGGTCAAAGTTTGGCCTATTAGAAGGGTTACCAACATAGTTAACCACTTCGATCGATTCATTGCTAACCAACCCACTTGGACAATTCAAGGTCTCATGCTCATATGATTGACAAGACGCACATGGTTGGGGAGGGGGAGCATTCACATTCAACAAATCCATCTTCTTAGTCATGGCATCCAACTTAGCATTCAACATAGAAATAGCATCAAATTCATACTTACCTCCCGTCCTCTTGGAACGGGGCTTTGACCACTGGTAGCTATTGATCGCCATCTCCTCCATCAAAGTTTGGAGTTCCGCCACTGTCTTGGACATGATGTTGCCTCCTGCCGCCGCCAAGATGTTGGCCCTCAAGTTGTCATCCACCCCGTTGTAGAAAGCTTGGATCGGGACCCATGGTTCTAAACCATGGTGGGGGCATTGACGTAAGAGGTCCTTGAACCTCTCCCATGCTTCATAGAGGGACTCATCCGGCTCTTGGACAAATGTTGAGATTTGATTCCGGAGGCTCGTCAACTTGCTAGGAGGAAAGTACTTCGCCAAGAATAGGCTAGCAAGTTGGTCAAAAGTAGTAATGGCAGAGCTTGATGGAAGAGCATCCAACCACTCCCAAGCCTTCCCTTCAAGTGAAAAGGGAAACAATCGCAGCTTGATTGCATCGGGCGTTGCACCATTTGCCTTAAAAGTCTCACAAGCTTGGTTGAATAGGCGAAGGTGCCGGTTGGGATCTTCATTGGGGAGGCCATGGAACGGGTTGGCCTTCACCAAATTGATGAGTGAACTCCTCAGCTCGAAATCGTCAGAGGCCACTCTTGGAGGATTAATGGCGGAGGGTTGATTTGTGACATTTGGCATCACATAGGTGCCAAGCGTGATTCTAGGCTCTCCACTGCCGCCTCCACCGGACATGGTGTTCTTTCGCTTGGAGTTCTCTTCTTGTCTTCTCCGGGCATGCTCTAACTTTTGCTTCTTTCGCCGGGAGCGAAAGGTTCTTTCGATTTCAGGATCAAGCTCAAAGAGTGGAGCTTTTTGCATGCACGTAGAGTAAACCTCGCAAGACAAAAACAAAAACACCAAGGAAAATCAAAACAGAAAATAAAAGACTTAGGCAACCTTAGGGTATTCGTTCAGTGGCTGGCTAGGGACAAAGTCCCCGGCAACGGCGCCAAAAACTTGATAGGCATGGCGCATCGTGTACGTGTAGCAAATATCAAGGTCGATCCCACAGGAACTTTTCCTTTCAACGCACTGAACTAGCCTCCTAGTTGATCGCTAAGCCGATCGGGTTTTTTTGTTTTGAATCAACTAAATCTAACTCTAATCACAATCAAGGTCTAAACAAACGAATATTCACTAAACTATTCTGATTTAATCAAGGTAAAAAGGCGTTCAGGGGATGAAACCTAAGTCAAATAACGAATCAACGATGTGGATTGAACTCTCATTTCATTAATTTGCACAATCAAGGTTCGATAATCGCATAGAATACTTCGCAATGAGATTTTGCCACTAGAGCGAATTGCCAAGACTAACCAAGCACCTACTTTCGTGGTTATTTCGATTTAGTCAAGGTTAAAGATCTAATTATCTCAAGAACCCTAGTTAAAACTTCTATGTCTAGATAATTTTAACTAGTTTAATCTAAGTTTTCGGGTAATCAAACTTCTCCTTTCGGTACTTCATTCAACAACCTATTAACATGGAATTGGTGATCAAGCAAAAGCAATAACGATTCAATTCAAAGACCAAATAGATTGAAACAAACTAAATTCATGATAATTCAATCCAACAAAGTCAATTCATCAAGCAACTTCAAAGGTTTATCCCCTAAACTAAAAAGAACTACTCACAATTCATGTTTAAAACTACAAAGCAAATGAAATCTATTCTAGAAAGCATATGAAAATCTATGAGAGAATGAGAAATAAACCCAAGTGAAGAACAAACTTGCTAGGAATCAACAATGGAGGACTTTTGCTCCTCCACTTCAAAGTATGTTCGAGTTGCTCTTCAATCTTCAATCTTCTCTCAATCTTCAATGATGGAATGGAATATGGGTGATGAATGATATGATTAGGGAATGAAAATGGATGATGATGGAATGATTCTCCTTTTACTCGGCCAGAAATCCGCATAATATAGGCAAATATCAACTCAAAACCGCCGAAAATGAAAAGACAGGAGAGGCACGGACCGTGCCAGGGGTGGCACGGACCGTGCTCATAGTGACACGGACCGTGCCCCCCTAGGCACTACCCGTGTCGCTTCACTGCACACAATTCTTCACGTTCTGGTCATAGGCACTACCCGTGCCACTGCAGACACCACCCGTGCCAGTGTCTTTTTTAGGCCTAGGAGTAATTTGGGCCATTGTTTGGGCCTTGGGTGATCCAACATCTCACTTCTTGGTCCTTTAAGCTCATAACTTGGATCTACACTTGCTTTTTGGGCTCGGTTTACATCGATTCTTCACAAATTCCCTACAAAACTCACCAAACTCCAAACCAAGTGTAATATGGGAAATTCGGGTATAAAATAACATAATCAAATCAAATATTCCCCAAATTCTCATCAAAACAACCAAGTTCTCATATATACAAGAAGCACTTATCAGTGTTCCATCTTTTCTAGCCAAGTGTGTGTTCCGCAGGACTTGAACAGTGCAACGATCGTCAAGTTTATCAGTCTAAATTTCTTTTCTTGATGAATCTCCTCCGTTATCTTATGGTCATCATGATCATTTACATATACTTTTCCAAGATCGATTTATCAGGTTTTTCTTCTTTTATCCAAGTCAATTTAGGTTATAATTAGGAGAATTTACGAGAAGGTGTATATGTGTATTTATTTGGGTTTACTAATAATATTTTACGGTATATCAAGTTAAGTAATTTGGAATTTGGGGGAGATAATTATAAGGAGGAAAGTAAAAGGATAAAAAAAAGATTGATGAAACACTCTTGTTGGGCCTTGATATAGCTGCCCAAGAGGAGAGAAGGAGATTTTTGGGCCAATCTTTATAAGTATATTAGGATGTTAATACAATTCATTTTAATCAACATTCAAACACCCTCACACACTCCCTCATATTTCTTTCTCTCTCTCGACTCCCTCACCCGACCCCCTCTTTCTGTGCCCCTTCCTCTTCCTCTCTATTCTGTCCAGCCCCTCTCGCCGCCGGCCACTCCTTCCGGCCGCCCCACCGTCACCACACCAACACCTTCCATCATCTCTCCTTCCTCTTATTGTGTTGTATTATTCTCCTTCTCCCACTCTCACTTTCACTTGGTTTTTATAAGTTTATAATCTGAATTTGTAAGTGGTTTTAATGTCTTTCACAGAATCTCAACCACGTGTTCATAAGGCTAAGTGGTGGAGATTGAGGGTCTAGTAGCACAAGTGTGAATTTGGGGTAAGTTTTGTTGAATTTAGTGTTCTAGTAAGTGAATTAGTAAAAACTTTGTTACTATTTGGACAAGCATGATGGTTATAGGACGTATTTTGTTGTGAAAGGGTGAGGTTGTGATTAAGATTTGGGTGCATACACTTAGAATAGGATTATTGGGCAAGGAGATGAGCTCTTGTGGCTCATAATGTTGCAAATGGTGGAATGTTTGTTTAGGAGCTTGAGACTTAGTATTATCTTACTTTGCATGCATAAATTATGACCAAGAGTGAAGGCTTTTAAGTGTTTTGATGCTGGAAATTTTGTTCCATGGTTGAATAGTAGGCTTTGGGGAGAGATTAATGTAGATTTTTAAAAATAGCTTGCATGCGACTCCTTTTATCAAGTATTCTTCAAGGGTGGATGTGTTTTGGAAATTCCAGAGGGTGTGGAGCGTTAACCCATTTTATGGTATGAATAGATGGCGTAAGGTGTTAGTAAAACCCTGGGCTTTGAATCACGAAGTCTCGTTATGTAAATCAAAGGTTATGGCCAAAACCGTGAGGAGTATCACCGGAATACGATTTTATATGGCAGTCTGCAACTAACATTCTTCATCTGTTTAGAGGTCTCTTTGGATTGAGTGTTCAACATAAAAGATTTAGAGGATTTCTTAAGCTTTCTGTAAAGGTAGATTTCATGGTCATACGAGACCGGGGATGAGAGTTATGAGTCCTAGAAGCGGGAACAACAATCTGAATTATGCCTTGAAAGGACAAGAGTCTGCCTGAATTCATGGCCAAATCTCAACCCTTTACCTTAGTCAAATCAAAATATTTCCAACATGAAAGTTTTAGATTACTCTTTCAGCTTTCCATTGATAGCTTACACACCTCGATCCGACGAGTATAACTCGATTTAGGGCTTTCCGAATAACTGATGTCGATAAAGGAATTTTCTGGGCAGCTTACTAAGATAGGGTTTTTTGGCCTTCTTAACCACGTCTTTGACTCTTGTGCCTGACTGGAAAGTTGTAGGCCATGAGTTGACCTTTCAGGAATGTCCTTGTGCTCAGTAATACGATACTTGCGGAAGAAGTTATGGTCTTCCAAGTACACCTTAGAAAACAAGTCTTTTATCAAGCTATCTTAGAATTTCGCTAAAGTACTTTCAGTACCTCCACCAAAGTTAAGTCCTAATTCATAATTCTTCTCCCTTTTTAAGTACTTCCAAGAGATCATTGCACACCGGCTGTTTAAGTCCCTACCGGTTCAATGTGTGTTTTTGAATTGTCAAGTACGTAAATTACCGATTATCTTGTGAATGTTATTACGAATTATTCTTTCTTTTCCAAGTTCTTCCTTATCATTTCCACCATTCATGTTTATATGAAAGCTTTTGGGTTTCATGTTCAAAATATATGCTAGTTTGTATGATTTTCAAACACCAAAGTGAATTAGCAAGTTATTTTCAAATTACTCTAAGGGCTTAAACTATACATACTTCAGGTTAGAAAAGTCTTATGTCAAAACAGTATTTTAATGTCAAGGATATCCTATGTTTACTTTTCTTTACAAGTATAACTTTTTCCAGAGGATGTCAGGGACAACTTTAAGTTACGAATAAATTGAAGTAAAGTCTAGTTGTAACAAGGTTTCAAGGGTAAGATTTTCGAGTTTTCTTAAGTTAATAAAGGCTCCACCCATGTTTAATTGTGCCTTAGCGCACACCAGGAAACTCGTGTCTTAGAGCACACCACGTTAATCATGCCTAAGTACACACCACGTTAATCATGCCTAAGTACACACCACGTTCATTGTTCATTAATGCACACCAGGGAAAAATATGTATATAGTGCCTTTAGTGCACACCATGGAAATCTGATCAGTATAGGATATTTATCCACCATCTGGATCTCCCGATCGGTCCGGGTATGCGCATACGGAGGCTTAGCCGACGATCGCAAGTAGGGGACCTTCCTTTAAATAGCAGAGTAAACCAGGTGTCGGATTAAAACGGAATTCTACAGTCTTAGGTTAAAAGAAAAGTTTTTAAGTTTTTTTCATCAAGTCTCACAAGTGTGATTCTTTGAATCTTTTATTTCTCCTCGCACATTTAAGTTAAGTGTTCATGTTTTAGTTCCTCCTTTATATCATGTTATGTTCAAGTGTGATTAAAGTAAGAAACTCACGAAGTGGTTTCCAATGAGGTTCAGTACTTGAAAAGGTTAAGTGTGGCCATGTTTTGTAAGTATACTCTACTTAATATTTATTTTTCTCCTTTTCTTTTATTGTGTCACTTAATGGAACCGCGCTAAAATAAGTAAGAACTTACTAATGTTTCTTTTTATAAAAAGGAGTTTGCATACTGAGTTAATCTCATTCTTTTAAGTTTGTTTTCTTCATAGAAAACCCGGCAAAAGGAAAGGGTGAAGGCCCGGACGGACGAGGTTCGAAAGCTCCCTAAGGAAACTCGAGGTGAATTGGAGACTACTCATGAGGGACAGTGGTGTTTGTTTCTTTTGGTTGTTTTGTGGATTGTATAGCTTCTTGGGGTTGTCAAATGGTGGTTTTTAAGTATTGTCTAACGTTCAAGTCATGACTTTGGTTTTGTATGTTTAAGGTTATTTATGCTTTGGTTTGTGCTTGGGATGTTTTTTAGCCTTGTCCATCTTTGGTGGACGGCGGTAATGCCCTCAGGTGAGTATTTTCACTATGATAATCATTTGGTTAAGTGAGTCATTAGCATAATCTGATGATTAATATCCTAGGGGTGTTACAACTAATGACCCGGGTTGCAAAAGTTCTATGTATGTAAACATACTAATTAAGCTAACAAGGAAGTTGCTCTAGGATGCACGTGAGCTTTCCTACGCATGAAAAAATCTGCAAACAAGATTAGTTATGCTAAGTATCTTCGAGCTCACCTACTTCAATGCTTCCTATATAGGGTTTTCGTCCAAAATGATTAAAAGACAGCCACTTTTCCATAATACAAACGGAGGCTTCCCATTGGTCCAGCTATAAGACAGTCCATTCTAAAAAAAGCCACCTCCTCCTTGCTTGGTTCCTTGTTCTTTATTTAGCAGCTAGGACATCTCTTGAACGGGACTTGAAGGGAGAATTCTGAATATATAGGTGAAAAGACTAAAATACCCCCTAATAAACTCAACATTACTAGCTCGGCAGCTTTGGCTTCTACCGAGAGCACTCCAACTGCTTGATCTGAATGACATACTAAACAAACCCCAAGTTAGATGTGCGTTGGCTTTTTGGAAGGCTTATTCATAGCCCTTCAAAGTCCCACCGGGCTATACCTGAAGGATCTTTAAAGGAAGAGAAATGTATGTAAATAGATTAAGTACTAAACTGGATGAATGATACTCCAAACTGTTTGTTACTTGCATGACTTCTTGAACTACCAAATAACTTAATTGCGTCGACGTAACTTGGTTTCCATCATTGGGAATGCAAAATGATGGATGGCTGGCTAGATCTCAACTCCTCTTCAGAGAAAAAGTTTGTCCTCAAACTTTAGGACCTTTTTTTCAAAACAAATATTAGCCACATCAAAACTTTTCTTTTTGCTAAAAACTTGTTGGAGCCATAGTAGCCATGCTCCAACTCATGTAGGAGCTATTTATAATTCTTCTTAGCGTAAAAAAAAAATTGAAAATTTGCTAGAACGAATCTGTGTCATGCTTAAATACCTCTAGGATTAAACACTTTCATTTGTACACAACTGGAATGGTTTTCTTAAGGTGTAAATCTGTAACACCCAGGATATGTGGTTATGTGTGGTTAAGTGATAATGAATAATAGCTCTCGGTTGAGTTTTTATCAAAAAAAAAATGATCATTATGATATATGTATTGTTTGTATTTTGTTTTTTTATGTTCAAGAACGTAAGAAATGTCAAGAATATACATTGATTCTGTAAATTAATATGAACAGATGAAGATTGATTTTGTTTGTTAAGTGACTGCAAACTGTTTTTTTATGAAGAATGGGATTATCTCACCAATCAGATAAGTAACTGCGGGAGCATTTATGCAAACAATTTGGATGCTATAGATTTAAATTTTTAGATTCTAGCGAGCAACATGCAATTTTTTGGCATTTATATTTGGTATTTGGGTATTACATAGTTAATTTTTAATATACTTTAACTAATTGTTAAATTTGTTCTAAGATAGTTCCCAACATTATTAATACATTTTACAAACTATTTCAATAACAAGTACAATATTTTTATTTTTTTTTGTTGCGCTTACTTTATAGTTAGACACACGTGTGAATACTTGGACGCAAACTCGCAGAAATAAAATAAAAGTTGCTTTAATTTAAATTTTTGTATTTTGGTAAATTCCAATTTTGGTAAATTTTGATAACTTATGACAAATTTTGATAAATTGTAAATTTTTGATAAATCTTTATTGATTAAATTGCAGAATGATGGTTACTCTCTATGCTTCCCTCCCTCAATCCACGCCCCACGTTAATTCCTACCCAAATCCACGCATAACTGCCATAACTTCCCTGCACATAGACAACAGTTACCAAACATAACCACTCATAGTTGCAATGTGCAATTATCTTCTGACAAAATCAGGGATTTATTTACCGTCCCAGACTCCCAATGACTGCCCGTCTGCTCATAAAAATTGGAAATTTACAATGATTAGACAACCACAAAGCATCAATTGCACAAGAAAAGGGCCAAAGAAAATTGTGAGAACGCAGGTGAACAATGGCACAAATGACCGGAAAGGGAGAGAGGGGATCGGCCAAGGACCGCCGGGGAGGTCGGAGAAGACGCCGACAGTGGTGCAACAGGGCCAGAACCTGAGAGGTGATGTGCTGAATTTTGCAGTTGAAGATTATCAATTGATGGAGGCGCGGGGGGGGGGGGGGAGAGGAGGTATTCCTGTATACTTGATTTTGCTAAGTTGGTCTCAATAGTTTGCAGCGACGGGCTGAGTCGGCTTTGTATTGTGGTATTCAACATAATTTTTTGGACTTTGGTGGAGTTGTAACTACTTTGGGCTATGCCCTCAATTTTTCTTTAAAAATAAACTGGGAGCTAGCTACGTACAAAGAGAGGGAGAGGCAACATGTTATGGGGAGTTAGTAACCCACATTACTTAATTACATAGAAACGGTAACAATATATGTTGGATGATCATGATTGAATCTCTTAATAAAGAAGAACATTTAGCTTTTCCTTTCAACCAGACGCGAATCCTGGAACCAAATTTAGAGGGGTCAAAACTTAAAACTGAATAAATGAAAACTCTACATCTAATTAACAAAATTAAAAATTTAAATATTAAAAATTAAATATAAACAAATAATAAGTATGGGAGCGGATCCAATAGGAAGGTAGATACGGTAGGAAGGTAGGAAGAAGCAATCTGATCTAATGATTTATAATAATTAAACCACCTTCTTTCCCCATAAATCAGCTAGTGGTTTTCGGAAATAAAATAAAATAAAATCACTTAGATAGATATGATTAGCTAAAATCATGCATGGGATTAGAAAGAGAGATTTACTTCCCTAAATTATAGGGATTGAGTTATCCAAATTCAAAACAAATATTATCAATAACTAAAAAAATAGAAGTCAACATTCTATAAGGATTTTGTCGTGGGTCTGTTTTGTACTACATAATCTTTGCTTCTCACACTCCATGACCACACTCCCTGATATCTATGACCACACTCTCATAAGTCAAATTTATATCAATGTTATCAAGATATATCTGTGACGATACTCCCTAATATCCATGACCATACTCCATTATATAGATATGATATGTGTATTTTTGTACAAGAAATTACCTTTTGTAGGGCTTGGCAAAGTATAAATTTCCTAATATCCATAACCATACACCATGACTACATTATCCATAGAATATGACCGCTGTGTGTTCAGAGTGTGGACAAATTTATGCACTGTATTGGGTATATCTATTGAATATGACCACAATGTGTTCAAAGTGTGGATAAATTTATGGGACAAATTTATGCAGTGTGTGATCATGGATATTAGGGACTGTGGTCATCGATATAATGCGACAATAAAGTTATAATTTGATTTAAGGAGGTGTGGTCATGTATATAGGGGAGTGTGGTCATTGATATAATTTTGATTTATGGGAGTTTGGTCATGAAGTGTGAGAAGCAATGATGATGTTGGACGAATCAGACCCACATTAAAATCCTTATAGAATGTTGGCTTCTATTTTTTTTAGTTTTTGATAATAATTGAGTTAAATTTGGATAACTCAATCACTACAATTTAGGGAAATAAATCTCCCTCTCTTTCTCTAATCTCATGCATGATTCTGACTAATTATATCTACCTAAGTGATTTTATTTTATTTTTTTCCCGGAAACCACTAGTTGATTTATGGGGAGGAAAATGGTTTTATTATCAGCCATCGGATTTGATTTGTACGCCCCAAATTGCTTCTTCCTACCGTATCTTTCTTCCTACTGGCTCCACTCCCCATAAGTATCATATGATATATAATATGTTGTATATATATAATATATTGTGTATATAATAATGTACACAATTTTATCTTTAATTTTTTCATTTTAACTTAAATAATAAATAAAATTTACAATCAATTTATTTAAGATGACTCGACTTTTACACGTAACTAACCCAAAATTCAAGTAATTAGCATCACATTCACATCCTCTTTATTTAATTTGTAGAATGAGGGTTGCTCTCCATCCTTCCCTCCCTTAATACACGCCCAACATTAATACTTGCCAAATTAAGCATAACTGTCATAACTTCCCTCCACATAGACGGCAGTTACCAAACATAACCACCAACGGTTACAATGTGTAGTTATCTTCCTACAAATCAAGGATTTCGTTACTGTCCCAGACTCCCAATGAACGTCATCTCGTCCTCTTTCAACTCCCTCTCCCCCACCTTCTCTTCCGACTCCCTATGGCTGTGAGTACCAAAGCAGGACATCTGGTATTTCCAACCAAGATAATATGGGAGGCAAGACTTCACCATCACGAGAATGAAGAATGAGAAGCCGTCGACTTGGTTCGAGGACGGGCCCGCTATCCTCCCTATGTGGAATCGGAGATGGGCATGCATTTTCTTGTGTGTGTTTGTGTTGTGTTGATGTTCATCCTCTTACAAAAGATGATAGGCATAAGTTGTAACAGAAGTTCTTTGAGAAGTATGGGAATAAATGAATGTTGAATTTGGTAAGTTTCATGTGGACCCTGGAAGTTGAAGGAGCCAAGGGGAAGTGAGAAGATGACAGGTAGGGAAGACATAGTAGAAGCACAATTTACAAAAAAGGATGGGGGGAGTGTGTGACTGGGTCTGGGACGGTGTGTTTTTTTTTTGGTTGTTTTTTTTATTTTTTTTTTGCGAAATTCCAAATGGTAGGCATCAATTATTGGATATTCCAAATGGTAGATACCTTTTTTATATATTCCAAATGGTAGGCTTACTTGACAAACAATTCCATTCCGTAGGCATATAATAAACAGCTGTTAGAAATAGGAAAAAAAAAAAAAGAAAACCAAAATACAAAACAAACAGGAAAGAGAGTGCCCAACAATTTTGAAACCCATTTCACGCTGAGAAAAGAAACTGGAAGAGGAGGGATGAAGACTAGGTTCGCTGCCCAGAAATCTCGTCCACTGTTCACCAGTCGTCGTCACTTGTGGTATTGCTCGCCGTCGTCGGTCGCCGATGTAGCTCGCTGTCATCGTCGCTCGCGCTCCGTCGCCGACTGCCCAGACAACTCCTCCCCTGGCGACGGTAAAGGACCCGGACATCTGCCCTGGCGGTGATGGGGGAAACTGAAAACATTCCTGTCAAAGAGCCGAGTATTTGAGCTCAGGAAAGGGTGATCACACATGGTGTGAACATCCACTTGATGCAAAACAGTACAACCCTTTTGGTTCAATATCTCCAGGTTTCTCTTGCCGTTTGAATACTCTTTTACCACCTCACTATCGCATAACAAAAGTTGCAGACAACCAAATCATTACCAATTGCCGTTTTAACCCCAACCCAATTTCAATATGGAATTTCGACTGAATAAAAATCAGTACAAACTTTCTAACCAGTATTACACAATGCATGGCAGTTGTTCCTTTCCAAATTCTCCAAAATGATTCAACAGGACCAAATTGGACTTGCAAAATAAAATCAACTGGCTGAATGACCAAAGAGCTTCAAGATATAATTATATCTTCCCTTTTTTTCCTTATCAGAACTTAAATATTTATATTCTACAAAAAAGGGGGCAAATCATAGCTGTGGGAACAAACAAAGGATTGCCAAAAGCCCCTACTATCATTTCACAGAGGGGAAAAAAAGGAAAAAAGAAGCCCCTCCTCTTCCAGTTTCTTTTCTCAGCGTGAAATGGGTTTCAAAATTGTTGGACATTCTCTTTCCTGTTTGTTTTGTATTTTGGTTTTCTTTTTTTTTTTCAATTTCTAACGGTTGTTTATTATATGCCTACGAAATGGAATTGTTTGTCAAGTAAGCCTACCATTTGGAATATATAAAAAAGGTGTCTACCATTTGGAATACCCAATAATTGGTGCCTACCATTTGGAATTTCCCTTATTTTTTTTTTATTGGGGGGTTGTTCAGAAATCAAAATACGTGCGATGATTCTCGTCATTTGCAACGTGTCCTCTTACAAATACCAAGCTATTCTCTATGTCGAGGGATGTGCAGAAAATGTGTTCTTTGTTGTTGAACTATTTAATTCCGTATTAGGGTTTCTTGGGAGGGGTTTGATCGGGGCAGAAGAGTTGTTCAATGTTGCTAATCTTCTTTGACATAGCTATAAATTGGGATTTGCAGTTCTTTTTTAAAAAAAAATTCCAAAGTTGAGTTTACAAAAGAGGATAGATAGGGAAGACACAGTAGAAGCACATAAGAATAAGGGATGGGAAGGTGGTGGAAAAAGTTAATGATGAGAAGATGACATGCATGTGAGAATGTTGGGTTATATATGACTGCCTCTACCATCTTTTTTTTAACAAATAAATAAGAATAAAAACAGAGGGGTTAACAAATGATGTATGTTGTATGCCATCTTGTACTGCTTGAGAATTGACATGATGATAATACTTCCTCCTTTTTATATTATTGTTATCTTTGAAAATCGTGTAATTAAATTTTAGCATAAATTTCTCAATATATACAATGAGTTGTTATATAAAATTATCATCATTATATTAGTAACGAAAAATACTATCATAAAAGTATAATATTATAATTTTTAATAATAAAATATATAACAAATTAATCGAAGAGTGACATATATTGGAGACTTTGAGAGTCAAAGTTATGACAATTATTATGGAATGGAGGGAGTAGTAATGATCTCTCTCTCTCTCTCTCTCTCTCTCTCTCTCTCTCTCTCTCTCTCTCTCACACACACACACACACACACACATATTATATATATATGTATATATATATATATATATATGGGAATTGATAAAATGAAAAGGGAGTTTTTGTGAGTATAAAAGCATGTGAGATCCTAGCCATTCATTCCAAGATCAATGGTGGGTGTAAATTTTTCTTTTATCTTTATTTTTTATATATGTTGCTAAAAGGTGATTGGTTGGATATTTTTATTATTGATATGTCACGTGAGAGAGGGAGAGGAAGAGTCATTGTGATGTTAATTAGAAGTTGCATGCTTTTTGGAGAGAGTTTAGTATTCTCAGTTTCCAACACACAATCATTGTGAGAAATTTGAAAAACATCACAACTGAGAAAGAGGGAAGCCATAACCGGTTGCAGAGGGGGAAGGTGTTGAAGGTCGAGCAACTGGTTTTTCCGGCGGGTTTAACGGCAAAACAATTGCGGTTTCCGGCGCGACGGAAAGACCAAGGGCGAGTGGCGATATTCCCGGTGACGGTGACACCCAGGCGACTTCTCCGGTAAACAGGTTTTCGGGATTTCTAGGGTTTTGTCGCCTGTTTTTTGTTTTTTTTTTCAAAATTGAGGGTATGCGTTGGGTTTTTGATGTTCATTCCAACAATTGATTGTGTTTTATTGATAGTGTAAGAAGGGAAATTGAATAATTGGTGATGGCGTCCAAAGCTGTGTCTGAAGCAGAGGTTGAAGAAAGGAAGAAGGAGATGTAAGTCACTATATATATTGCATCAAGTACGGTATTATTAGGGCTTTTGATGTTCATCGGGGGGGTGGTATTTGCGTGAACCATGGGAATTCTGTTTGGATAAACATTGATGACCATTTTAGTGCGATTTTGATGTTCATCCAGTGAATATTGATGCATCATGTTGTGCATGTTTGGGCTGTAGGGCATATGTGCGTGATTGCACCAGAGGGAAGTGACCCAACAGCAGCCGATGATGTTGAGGTTCACGAACACAACACCAAAGAGTATGTTGTATGGCTTGGTGTTCATTTCAGTCATACTTGATGATCATTTCACATTAACTTGATGATCATTTCACATTAACTTAATGATCTTTTTATGATGGTCATTTCCATTATGTACTTGATGATCATTATATATTAACTTAATGTTCATTTTAATCAATATTTTGATGATCATTTGATATTAACTTTGTATGTTCATGTTCATGTTCATGTTCATGTATTATGCTTTAGTGTTTAGGGTCATGTTCATCCGCATCATTGTGTTTATTTTAAGATAAGTTATTTGATGTTCGTAAGACATGACATGATGTTCATTACAACGGATGTCTTTCTCGTTTTCCATTGTTTACTTGTCAAGCGTCACTAATTGTTCATGTGGTATTGAAGGGCAACGTTATATGGCTTGTTGTTCATTTTTAGTCAGCTTGATGATCATTTGGCATTAACTTAATGATCATTCCACAGTGTATTATGCTTTAGTGTATGGCTTGTTATTCATTTCAGCCAGAGTTGATGATCATTTCACATTAACTTAATGATCATTTCACGGTGTTTATTCCCATTGTGTACTTGATGGTCATTTCATATTAATTTAATGCTCATTTTAATCAATGTTTCATGATCATTTTATATTAGCTTTGTATGTTTCATGTTCATGTTCATGTATTATAGTTTAGTGTTGAGGGCCATGTTCCACCGCATCATTGTGTTTATTTTAAGAAAGTGATTTGATGTTCGTAAGACATGACATAATGTTCATTACAACGGATGTCTTGCTCGTTTTCCATTGTTTACTTGTCAAGCGTCACCAATTGTTCATGTGGTATTAAAGGGCCACGTTGTATGGCTTGTTGTTCATTTTCAATTAGCTTGATGATCAGTTGACATTGACTTAATGATCATTCCACAGTGTATGGCTTGCTGCTCATTTCAGTCAGAGTTGATGATCATTTCACATTAACTTAATGATCATTTCACAGTGTTTATTCCCATTGTGTATTTGATGGTCATTTCATATTAATTTAATGCTCATCAAGTAATGCATCGATTTCCTTTTGTGCTCATCATGGCACCCTTACATTATAACAACCACTACTACATGTGTCATATGGAAACAATCTTCAACCCCGACAACTGGGAATGCGGTCCTTCGGAGGACGATGTAAGTGAACATGGTGTGCGTATATTTGTTGATTTCATATATCATAAACTTACAAAGTGACGTATCAAAAAAATTTTTTGTTTTCCTTTTTCCAACAAGAGTTGTTAGACGTGTTGAGGGGCAGATATTGTCACGCCCTTGTCATGCACGATGCAAACTGGTTAAAGGACACCGTCCAAATGCAAGCAAGTAATTGGGACAGGACAAACAGCATTGCACCCCTTTGACTTGGAGCTTATTAAATTTGATTCATGTTGTGTTTTGGATACTTTAGTATATGGAATGAACATCAGTTTGTAAGCATACAGAAACACCATTTTGGCTTGTGTGATTTGATGTTGATCATCAACATGCATGGGTTACAACTGAAGTTAACCCATATTTGTGTTAAACATTAATCTTCTGGGAAATGATCATCAAGGTTTAGTAAATGATCATCGATGTGTCTGATAATGAACATCACAAAGCTCACGATACTGCTGAAATGAACATTAGTCTACTGAGAAATGATCATCAAGTGTTCAGAAAATAAACATCAATTTGGATTGAAATGAAAAAAATGCACCAAGTCATATGTCCTTAGTGGGGGGGTTTATCTGCCATATGAATGTTAAAACAATAATCCTTTAGTATGATCATCAAGGTTCTGCAAATGAACACCAACATGTATTGACATATGTCTTCTGATAATGATCATCAAGGTTTCAGAAAATGAACATCAATTTGTATTGAAATGAAAAAGTGCAGCAAGTCATTGTCCTTATGGGGGTTTATTTGTCGTATGAATGTTGAGCACCATTTTACATAAGAAGGGACACCCAGCCTAATGAACATCAAGCTGATATGGGAATGAGCACCTGAAAATGAACATCATGGTGTTATGGGACGAGCATCTAGTTACATTAAAATGATCATTAAACTTATGGCAATGAACATCGACATATGAATGTCGCGCAACATTTAACTTAAGACGGGACACCAAAGTTCAATTATAAAATTAACACATAGCTACATTAAAATGATCATCAAAGTTTATGAAATGAACATCAACATGCATGTGTTAGTGATGAATTGGACTAATATTGGTAGTAAACAATAATCAGTTGACAATGATCGTCAAGGTTTCTGGAAATGAACATCAATCTGTATTGAAATATGTCTTCTGATAATGATCATTAAGGTTGTATAAAATGAACATCAGTTTGTATTGAAATGAACACCTGTATAATGAATATCATACGCATAGAGCATAGATGTCTTTTAAAATGATCAACAAAGTTTTCGAAAATGATCATCAAGGTTTATGGAAATGAAGATCAATTTGTATTGGCGTATGTCTTCATATAATGATCATCAAGGTTACAGAAAATGAACATCAATTTGTATTAAAATGAAAAAAAGCAGCAAGTCACTGTCCTTAAAGGGGTTTGTTTGCCATATGAATGTTGAGCACCATTTTACGTAAGAAATGACCCCCATTAAAATGAACATCATGTTGGGATGAAATGAGCATCTCTGTGTAGTAAAATGAACATATGTATAATGAATACCATACACATATATCATATATGTCTTTTAAAATGATCAACAAGGTTTCTGAAAAATGAATATCAAGATGTATTAGAATGAAAAAGGGCACTAAGTTATTGTCCATAAGACATATTCATTCAACTTAAGACGGAACACCAAGTCGATATAGTAAATGAACATCTACATATCGTAAAATGAGCATCTGCATATAAGGAACGTTTGTGTAAAATGAGTATCCACATAAAACGAAATGAGCATCCCTGTATAGTAAAATGAACATCTACACCATTTTAAGCAATTATGTATGCGAACGAACACCAAGTTGGAAAATGAACATCAAAAGGTTTGTGAATAGAAAATTGTATGTCTTTTAAAGTGAAAAATAACGCGGGCTACGATTGTTCACGCATCTTTCCAAAAGCGCACTCAATTGATGTCAGCACAATATGGGACATATTCGCCGTGCTCTTTCATTTGGTAGCTTAGTGACATTGGCGGTGGGAGCACTGCCGGCCCGGTCCCCACTTGCAATGCATCATCTGCACACACAACACGTCATCAATGACCCACAGTCGCAGTTGGATATCATTCAACATGAACAACCAGTAATCCTTCAATGAACACCAAGTATTATGGGAACGAACATCAAATGAATATGCACAGCAAGTCTACGTGACGGGTTAGGTATGCAAATAATTAACATCAATCATAATACAAATGAACATCAATAAGACCAATACCACCTAACCAAACAATGAGCATTAAGCGTTCAATGATGAACATCAGCATTTTATATTATGAACATCACTTGCAGCTAGGATGAACAACAAGTAATCATGGGATGAACATCAAATATTATGGGCATGAGCGTCAAAGACCGTGGATAACAATTGACTGAGCATCAATATATACTGAGAATGATCATCAAGTTCATATCAAACCATGACCATGTTGACATGGAAATCGATCATTAAGTTATAACAAATGATCATCACTGTATAACTAAAAATGATCATTGTTTTATGTCGTCACTAAAAATAAACATCAATATCTGCGACGTGATCATCAATCCTTGTATACTGAAGAACAACTATGATCATCAATCCACTTATAAATATGATCCCAACACCATCCTAAGTACAAAAATCAATCACCAAACATGATCATCATAAAATAATCATCGTAAATCATGTATTTTGAACCGGGGATGAACAACATCAACCATGATTTTTGGCAACTAAATAATCATCATAAATCATGTATTTTGAACTGGGGATGAACAACATCACAAAAATCGGAGATTATGGAACCGACTAAGATTCTCATAAAAAATACCTAATATTAGTGTATTCATGAATTAAAACCACATAAAACTCTCATCAGTTGGTTCAAAGTACTTCATTCCTTCATCCCCGATCTCAACAATTCGTTCCATATATGCAGAAATTCGTCCTCACGTTCTGATTGGTATTGGTTGGGCAACTAAATTGCACCCCTTCGGCACTTTGATACTATCCTTTAACCAACAACCGAAAAACCAAAAAATTTAGGGTTTCTGCTATTTGATATTTAGCAGAACAGAGGAGAATTGAAGGAACACAAAAAAAAAATGCAGTTGCTGCCTATTATAGTGATGATAATTGAGGGGGGAGTTGAGCAGTCGCATGATGAATTCATGCATCGAGAAAGAGGAGGCCTGCATGACCTTTGGCTGTACTTTGAATGCTCTTGGGGTCCTCACTCACGTGAGCCCCCCAATACAAAAAAAAAAAGGAAATTCAGCCCATCAAATAAAGATAAATGAAAATTTTACACCCACCATTAATCTTGGAATGAATGGCTAGGATCTCAAATGCTTTTATGCTCACAAAAACTCCATTCTCCTTTTACCAATTCCATTATATATATATATATGGGAATAGATAAGGTGAGAATGAGTTTTTGGTGAGAATGAGAAAAGGATGGTTAACAACCATTAGATTTAGGATCAAGGGCCATAATTAACTCACTAATTCTCTTTTAATTTCAAACCCCATCACGTGACTTTAGGCAGCCAAAAAAAAAAAAGAAAAACCTGATTTATCATTATTGTGCTTTGGGAACCATCACGTGTGAGAGAATTGTGGGTGGCTGATCGTTTCTGTTCAAAACGAAAAGAAGAGAGCAATAAATGAACATAGCAGAGAGAGAGCAGAGAGATATCAATGGCGATTCATCAACAACATCACCCAAACTGATCGGAACATGATGATCATGGTGATCTTTTGATCACAGTGAACCTGATGAACCTGATGAACATGATGATCACGATGAACATGATCATGGTGATTACTTGATCACAGTGAACCTGATGAACATGATGATCATGATGAACATGAGGATCATGATGATCACTTGATCATGATGATCACTTGATCATGACTATTGAAAACAAAATGTTTTTCTGGGTTGGAGATAGAGACCAGAACTTGATGATTATTTTGTCAGAACTTGATGCCCATTTAGTTCGAACATCATGTCCTTGTTGATTTAATACGATGCAAATTTGTTTTGAACTTGATGTCCATTTTATTTACACTTGATATACATTTCATTTGGACATAATTTCTATTTGGGTTAACCATGATGTCCATTTGGTTTGAACATCAAGGTGAGAACATTAATCTGAAGAATGATCACAGTGAACCTGATGAAAATGATGATCATGATGAACACGATGAACATGATGAACATGATGATCATGATGACCACTTGATCACAGTGAACCTGATGAACATGATGATCACTTGATCATGATTTGTAAGTTCATTAAAAAGATACAATCGTTAATCATGATGGTCATGATGATCACTTGATCAGAACTTGATGCCCATTTAGTTCGAACATCATGTCCTTGTTGATTTAATGCAATATAAGTTTGTTTTGAACTTGTTGTCCATTTGATTTATATATGATATATATTTCATTTGAACACGATGTTCATTATCTAATAACATGATGTACATTCTCTTATAACGTGAAGTTCATTACCACATACTACAATGTCCATTTCTCTTATGGACATCATGTTAAAAACAAATTTGCATTGTGTTTAACTCAACAATGACAATATGTTTGAACTAAATTGGCATCAATTAATGGTGAGAAGGGAGCTCAAACATATTGTCCTTGTCACCATTAATGCTCATTTACTTCAAACATCATGTCCTTGTTGATTTAATATGATGTAAATTTGTTTTGAACTTGATTTACACATGATATACATTTCATTTGAACATGGTGTTCATCATCTAATAACATGATGTTCATTCTCTTATAACGTGATGTTCATTACGAATTTACATTGTATTAAAGTCAACATGGAGAATATGTTTGAACTAAATGGGCATCAACGGTGAGAAGGGAGTTCAAACATATTGTCCTTGTCACAATTGATGCCCATTTAGTTTAAACATATTGTCCTCGCTTAGTTCTGACCAAGTGATCATCATGACCATCATGTTCATCATGATTAACGATTGTATATTTTTAATGAACTTACAAATCATGATCAAGTGATCATCATGTTCATCAGGTTCATTGTGACCAAGTGGTCATGATGATCATCATTTTCATCATCGTGTTCATCATGATCATCATTTTCATCAGGTTCACTGTGATCATTCTTTAGATTAATGTTCTCACCTTGATGTTCAAACCAAATGGACATCATGGTTAATCCAAATAGAAATCATGTCCAAATGAAATGTATATTATGTGTAAATCAAATAGACATCAAGTTCAAAATAAACTTGCATCGTATTAAATCAACAAGGACATGATGTTCGAACTAATTGGGCATCAAGTTCTGACCAAATGATCATCAAGTTCTGGTCTCTATCTCCAACCCAGAAAAACGTTTTGTTTTCAATAGTCATGATCAAGTGATCAAGTGATCATCATGATCATCATGTTCATCATGTATAAATCAAGTGATCAATTCGTAATGAACATCACGTTATAAGAGAATGAACATCATGTTATTAGATGATGAACACCATGTGCAAATGAAATGTATATCATGTGTAAATCAAGTTCAAAACAAATTTACATCGTATTAAATCAACAAGGACATGATGTTTGAACTAAATGAGCATCAATGGTGATAAAGAAAATATGTTTGAAGTCCCTTCTCACCATTAATTGATGCCAATTTTGTTCAAACATATTGTCATTGTTGAGTTAAACACAATGCAAATTTGTTTTTAACATCATGTCCTTAAGAGAAATGGACATTGTAGTATGTGGTAATGAACATCACGTTATAAGAGAATGTACATCATGTTATTAGATAAGGAACATCGTATTCAAATGAAATATATATCATGTGTAAATCAAATGGACATCAAGTTCAAAACAAACTTATATTGTATTAAATCAACAAGGACATGATGTTCGAACTAAATGGGCATTAAGTTCTGATCAAGTGATCATCATGACCATCATGTTCATCATGATTAATGATTGTATATTTTTAATGAACTTACAAATCGTGATCAAGTGATCAAGTGATCATCATATTCATCATGATCATCATGTTCATCAGGTTCACTGTGATCAAGCGGTCATCATGATCCTCATGTTCATCATGTTCATCGTGTTCATCATGATCATCATTTTCATCAGGTTCACTGCGATCATTCTTCAGATTAATGTTCTCATCTTGATGTTCAAAGCAAATGGAATTCATGGTTAACCCAAATAGAAATCGTGTCCAAATGAAATGTATATTATGTGTAAATCAAATGGACATCAAGTTCAAAAAAAATTTGCATCGTATTAAATCAACAAGGACATGATGTTCGAACTAAATGGGCATCAAGTTCTGACCAAATGATCATCAAGTTTTGGTCTCTATCTCCAACCCAGAAAAACGTTTTGTTTTCAATAGTCATGATCAAGTGATCATAATGATAATCATGTTCATCATGATCTTCATGTTCATCATGATCCTCACGTTCATCATGATCATATGTTCATCAGGTTCACTGTGATCAAGTGATCGCCATGATCATCATGTTCATCGTGATCATCATGTTCATCAGGTTCATCAGGTTCACTGTGATCAAAAGATCACCATGATCATCATGTTCCGATCAATTTGGGTGATGTTGTTGATGAATCGCCATTGATATCTCTCTACTCTCTCTCTCTCCTGTGTTCATTTATTGCTCTCATCTTTTCGTTTTGAACAGAAATGATCAGCCACCCACAATTCTCTCATGCGTGATGGTTCCCAAAGCACAATAATGATAAATCATGTTTTTCTTTTTTTTTTTTGGCTGCCTAAAGTCACGTGATGGGGTTTGAAATTAAAAAAGAATTAGTGAGTTAATTATGGCCCTTGATCCTAAATCTAATGGTTGTTAACCATCCTTCTCTCATTCTCACCAAAGCTCATTCTCACCTTATCTATTCCCTATACACACACACACACACACACACACACACACACACACATATATATATATATATATATATAATAAATTAATCAAAGAGTGACATATATTGGAGACTCTGAGAGTCAAAATTATGACAATTATTATGGAATGGAGGGAGTAGTAATCATCTCTCACACACACATAAAGATATATATATATATATATATATATATATATATATATCTATATATATGAATATATATATATATATATATATATGTGTGTGTGCTCACAAAAACTCCCTTCTCATTTTATCAATTCCATATATATATATATATATATATATATATATATATATATATATATATGTGTATATATATATATATGTATCATGACAATTATTATGGAATGGAGGGAGTAGGAATGATCTCTCACACACTCATACAGATATATATTTTTACTTTTTTTTTGGAAGAAATGTGAAAATTCATTCGAAACAGGGGAAAGAAACCCGGAAAGAAAGTTACAAGCCTAAAAGAATTATAGTAAGTCTATACATTTGCTGTATTTCGGAGATCTACTAGAGATATAAAGGGTTCTCTTAAGTATGTTTTTCTTGATTGCTTGCCCTATTGCCTCATCTTCTTCATTATGGTTTTGGAACACAATACGGTTTCTAGCGCTCCAAATGTGGTAAATGTAGCTAATAATGGTAGCAGTCTGGATGTTTTTCTGCCATTGGGGTTTCCTCGCTGCTTGCACTTTTTTGCACCAATGCTCCAGGGAGTTTGCATCAGGCATGGGCATCCAGGTCTTGATGTATTGTCTGATGCGCGTTGCTTTGCTGCAGTGGTATAGGAGGTGACGAATTGTTTCATCCTTATTGCCGCAAGATACACACGTTGGGAGTATTTGAGGTTGATGTTTGTGCAATTTTGCACGAACCTATAGCCGGTCGTGAAAAACCAGCCATGCCGTGATAGAGTGTCTCGGAGTGTTGGCTCGGTTCCACACAACTTGCGCCCACCTCCAGTTTTCTTTGTGTCCGATCAACCAAGCGTACCCTTTCTCTACTGTGTAGTTCTGGTATATTTCGGGAGACTGCCTAAGCCTATCTTTAGTCTGACAGAGCTTTTTGAATCTGGAGCATGTATCACCAAAAGCAGTCGGCTCAAATTTACTTTGTTGTGAAATTAAGGCATTTGCGGAAGAGAGGATCTTGATGTATTGCACTCTGGCCTGTTCTTCTTCAGCTTCAGTGTAGCATCAAGGGGGTGTGAGGAAAGCTTTTCCTGGATTTCAGTAAGCTTTTCTCTGGCTATATCTTGTTGGCAGTAGATGTCTTGGAATTTGCTCTTGTTTAATTTCTTGAAGGGTTGTTTCATGCTTTTTAACACCTTGTGCAGGACAAATTGTGCATAACCAGTTGGTCTATTTTGGATAGCTTCATGAACCATTTGATCAAAACTATCATCATTCTGCCACATGTCATAGTATCTAAACATACGCTTTGGCTGGGGTCCTTCCATGGTTTTGATCACAATAGGTTTGTGGTCTGAAAGACTTTGCATCAAATAGTTTGCTTCCATGTGATTAAAAAGTAGTAACCAATCACTGTTTATAAAGACCCTGTCAATTTTTGTATGCACATGATTGTTTGTCCACGAGTAATTGGCACTTTTGCAATGGATTTATGTAAGCGCACAATTTGCAATACATTCCCTAAAATCCTTGGTCTCTGAAGCATGGACTTGAGTACCATGGAGACGATCCTCGACATGTAGAATTGCATTGAAATCCCCCCGGACACACCAAGCTTCTGTGATAGAGTTGCAAATACAGTTGAGTCTGTCCCAAAGTTCTTTTCTTTCCTCTTGCTTGTTGAAACCATATATGAAGGTGTAGTGGGCAGTTTTCATGGAGACCCTATCAGTAACTTGACAGTGTATGAGCTGGGAATGAGTTTCAATTACTTGGACCTGCGCAATTTTAGGCTTCCAGGCTAAAAAATCTGCCCACAATGGTGTAGGTGGAAATTGTTGTGTGTGCACCAGCCCTGGAACAAACCTTCACTGATCATATTTGTTTTTTCCTTCTTAATTTTTGTCTCCACAAGACAAACTAGGTCAGCTTGGACCTGTCTCAGGAAGATTGATACATCTTCCTGCTTCCTTGGGTCATTTAGACCCCTAATGTTCCATATCATTATCTTCATGGGTGGATTGGCTACATTCCTCAACTTGGTTTCCATCTTTTCCTTTTTCGTCTGCATTTGACTCATCCGCTTCAGTGTCGGTGTCCAACGCAGCATATTTATTGTTTTTTAGTGTTGTTTGACCTTCTCCCCCCTTTCCTTTGCGAGGAGACAGAGGCTTTTGTGGCTTGATAAAGCCATTCTCATCTACCACCCGCCTTAGTTTTATCTGCCATTGTTGCTGCTTATGCGTTTTGTTGTCGACCAAATTGTCTCGGTGTTTTAAACTGTTTGTCTTTGTGTCCTTCAGAGACCTGCTGTTTGTGTCGGCAATCCTGTTCAGAGTGACCAAACATGCCGCAGTAATGGCACTTCACGGGCTTCCAATCGTATTCCACCCTTTACTTTGCCATATTCCCGCACTCATCAAAGAAGTTGATTTCATCTGGGAAAGGGCCCTCCAATTTTACTTCGACCAAAACTCGAGCAGCTGTAAGGTTGGTTCTATCCTTTGTTGCCCTATATGTCTTGATAGGGATACCAAGCAGACTAACCAGACTGCTTAAGTTTTCTATGCTCCAATATTGGATATCTAAGCTTGGGAACTTCACCCAGATTGGTAGCGTTTTGATCGAGTAAATATCCGTTTTTTTCCTCTGGGTTCCACGGCTGGACAATTAATGGCTTCTTGTCAAAGAAAAATATGCCCCTGTTCAGGACTTCGTTCAGTTCTTCTTCCTTGTTGAGTCTGACTATGAAAATTCCCTTGCGGATGGCAGCGATATTACTAATATCGTATTTAGCCCAGATTCGTTCAAGGAAGCCTTCTATAACTGAGAATGGGGGATTTGATCCTAAGATGCAGCAGAGTAAAGAAAATTTCCAGTATTGGATTACCTTCTCTACCTGTATTTTATCAAGCTTGGCAATCTTTACCCCATTGACCTCCTCGGCTGGCACATATTGCAGAGAGGTACCAGTGTCTGGATCAAAGAGGGATGCAAACGATGTTGCTTTGACTTGATGTGATCCTCGATCTGATGTAGAATTCTGGTTGTCGGATGCCATATCCGTAGCAAGCTCTTCAGTTACTGGGGAGTTCTGTTTCCCTGAAATCGGTGTGGTGTTTTTCTTTGCTGCAGAACGTGTAATGATCTTCGCAGGCCCTTTAGGACCTTGTTTCTTCGTCTTTGCCATGGCCAGGGATGGGAGGAGAACCCTAAACCCTAGACGAAGAATAGAGAAAGAGGACTCATACAGATATATATTTTGACGCCCTGCCCTCCCGCCATGAAATTAGCGATAATCGTCAGGATCGACGCCCCATAAAAGTCTTTCCAAAGCGTCTTCCTCACTCACACGCCCTAGAAACTTCCAAAGTCCACCCATCCTAAAGAATAGTAGTTCTTTTGCTCACACTTTAACCACATATCTGGGGTGTTACATATATACATATATATATATATATATTTAACCCAACATGTGACAGCTCAGTGGTGTAAGCGCCTTAAGTGAGTGGAAGGGTCTCGTGTTAGACTCCCAGCGCTTGGCATTCTGTCTCCTTGGGGTATTACTCCTGCTGAGTACCCTGGCTTTGCCTATCACGTGTGTGTGGGTGGGTGCACATGGCCGGGGTTTACTGTTTGCGCAAGCGGACAGGTTTTCCTCGTCATTCAAGTAAATTTTCATTTAATTAATAAAAAGGTGGTCAAAGTTCATGGAGGGTGGGTGACAAGTATTTTACTCGAATCAGATTTAATTCAAGTCGATATATATCAATATCTTTCATCAAATTTAATCCTAGAATCTCTTTTGAAAGTCATAGTAGTAATTTTTTTATGATATATTAACTATTATTATTATATCGATGATGATTATTATTATTATTATTATTATTATTATTGGATCAATTTCGGTGCAAAATATGGACATATACGCCAAATTTTTATGGGTGATCTCTGGTGAATTCTTGGTATTCAATGAAGCAATCTTTTGAACCATCATTCTACAATTTAAATAGTAAAAATTGATTAAAAATTGACAATGAAAGTCATAATTGATAGATAAAAAAAAATGCATGAAGCACTATATTCATTGATCATACTTTTATCATTTACATCCACTACCATATATTATACTTTTAACTACCACACCTAACTAGGCCCCATTCGTAAGAATGAGCAAAAAACTAGTATGATCAAAATTTTCAAATATTTGAACTGTATAAACATAAAAATTATTAATAGACACAAAAGTCAAGAACAGTAACTACAAATCAACTCAGATACAAGTAACAACCAACAAATGCAACAAAAGTCGACTATATATTGATACAAACAATTAAATTAATCTAAGTTAATTAAACACTCAAGAATGCTTGTAAATTTGACACATAAAAATAAAAATAAAAATAAAAATATAAATAAAAATAGGTCTATAAATAAAAATTATATTTTCTTAGAAGTAAAACTATCTTCAGTTATATTTAATACTCCACAAAATTAAAATTAAGTAGACATAATAAAATCTTAGATAATAAAAATATTGAACTGACTGTTGAAACAATTGAAATTTCACGACTTTTTATAAATTATAAAAAATATTATATAAATTTACTTTATTACCAAAATATGAATATATATTTTTTTTCCAAAAAGTGGGGTCGCTTGACATCACGTGAACCCACCTTAACTCCGACTCCGCCTTTCGTAATTCTACGTGTCAAGTCTTATTTGCTTAATCTTCTTCTGTTTAAAAATAAAATTGTGTAAGTGTTGTATAATTTATTTATCTAATTTGGTTTACAAATAATATTTATACATGATTTTTTAAAAGCAATTTTAAATTTTCTTTATCGATCTATTAGAAAATAATTACTATAATAGTCATCATTATTAATCTAACAAAATTATGTATGAATACAACAATGTGGGCAAAGGAAGAACCAAATTGGAGATGAGACAAACCATGAAATGAGGTCAATGGAGAAAGCCGGACATATCTATAATGAATTATCAATTTGATGAACTGTATAAACATAAATGTTATTAATAGACACAAAAGTCAAGAACTGTAACTACAAATCAACACAGATACAAGTAATAACCAACAAATTCAACAAAAGTCGACTATATATTGATACAAACAATTAAATTAATCTAAGTTAATTAAACACTCAAGAATGATTGTAAATTTGACACGTAAAAATACAAATAAAAATAAAAATACAAATATAAATAAAAATAAAAATAAAAATAGGTCTATAAATAAAAATTATATTTTCTTAGAAGTAAAACTATCTTCAGTTATATTTAATACTTCACAAAATTAAAATTAAGTAGACATAATAAAATCTTACATAATAAAAATATTGAACTGACTGCTGAAACAATTGAAATTTCACGACTTTTTATGAATTATATCAAATATTATATAAATTTACTTTATTACAAAAATGTGAATATATATTTTTTTTTCCAATAAGTGGGATCGCTTGACATCACATGAACCCACCTTAACTCCAACTCCGCCTTTCGTAATTCTATGTGTCAAGTCTTATGTGCTTGATCTTCTTCTGTTTAAAAATATAATTGTGTAAGTGTTGTATAATTGACTTATCTAATTTGGTTTACAAATACTATTTATACATGATTTTTTAAAAGTAATTTTAAATTTTCTTTATCGATCTATTAGAAAATAATTACTATAATAGTCATCATTATTAATCTAACAAAATTATGTATGAATACAACAATGTGGGCAAAGGAAGAACCAAATTGGAGATGAGGCAAACCATGAAATGAGGTCAATGGAGAAAGCCGGACATACCTACAATGAATGATCAATTTGATGGAGAAGGTTTTGAAAAAGGCATTGTATTTTTTTATTTGTTCATTTTTATTAAATCTTTTTCATTAGAGTATAAGTAAAAAGATACTACCTTAGTTTGTTTTTATCTGTCGTCTATGAAATTGTGCCAAAAATTTTGACCGTTAATATTTTAATTTATATAATGATTCATTATATGAAATTGATGTTATTAGATTCGTAATGAAAAATACTATTAAAAAAGTATAATATTGTATTTTTTATTAAAATTTTATATTAGAAATTATTAATTAAAGATTGACACTGAAAACCGTAAATGACAGATAAAAAAGAAAAAAGAACGGAGGGAGTATGACGTTGCATTTTTTTTAAATTTATACTTTTTTTCATTTAATATATTATTTCAAATTACATTGTCCAATGCAACTTTGGTATTTATTCTATTATATCTTTGATATGTTTGTCAATTGTTCATGTTTATTATTTTTATTAGTATTTTTCTCTCTAAATTGACACTCATTCGAAAAAACGGATAAAAACTTGTTTTAATAAATGTTACCGGTTGATGTTTGCCTTTGAAACTTACACGCCAATAACCTTTGTAAGATTTTTTTTTTTTTGAACAATTGTAGGATTTTTCAAAATATTAAACATTTTATGTTATTTTTTTCCTTTTTCCCTTGCATTTGATACCATTATAGTCTTACCTAAAATCATTGGATCTAACCGCAAAAATAATTTACCACTTTAACTGATCAATATTATAATCCTATTTTGTTGTATTGTTACCAAGTGAAAGAATTTTACTTGTTATAAATTTTATGAGAAAAGGAAACTACTGATTATTTTGTTACTAACTCCGTTCCATATTAATTGTCATAATTTTGACTTTCACGGTCTCCAATATCATTCTTTGATTGATAATTTTTTACATAATATGTTATTAACAATTGCAATATTATACTTTTATGAAAGTATTTTTCGTTATGAATCTAGTGGTGGTAATTTTATATAACAACTCATTGTATATATTGAGAAATTTATGGTCAAATTTTTTTAAGTTTGACTGCACAATTTCCAAAGACGACAGTTAATATATAACGGAGGGAGTAAATGAAAGCAAAAAGTTGTTAAATTACCGCTTTTTTTTAAGAAGTTGAATTATCTTATTGCAATATTGAAATTCAAACTTTGGAGGAAAAAATATTCACATGATGTGACGTATTGTACCAACCGTGAGGATTAAATTGCAAAACAAATCAACGGTTGACATTCTTTGGGGGCTATGCGTGTGCGGGGCGTGTATATTAGCGTGTCCAAAAAGTGCTCTGCGTCTACTTTCAAATCACAATTGTAATGGTTTTATAAACTCAATAAAATAAATATAATAGTCTTTAAATCTGAAATAGACCTGTTCAAAGGTCGGGTCAGTCACGGTCGGGTCAATTAAGTATGATTTTTGGCCGTCGACCTTTCGCCAGTCAGTCTTTCGCTTGTGCTTACGCCTCACACGCCAAGTAGGTCAACAATAAATAAAATGAATTTTTTAATTAAAAAGCATAAAATTTACGATTTAATTTATTTTTTCAGCCGCGTCGTCGGGTCGGGTCACAAAAAATTAAAACTTAATCTAAGATTTTATTAAAAAAAATTGTATTTAGTCAGTCGCGGCCGGTCACCGACTCTGAGCCCGACCGACCATACATCGCGCCTTTTTCATTGGCCGGTTACCTTATAAATCGCGACTGACCCGCATTTTTCATTGAATGCGGGCGGGTCCCCGGCCCATTGAACAGGTCGAATCTGAAATAAACCTAATTTCATAAAAATGATTTCTTAGTAAAAACTCTTTGGGCTTTTCACCCGCCCCATAAAACGCGGTGCTTTAACTCCCTCATCTTCCTTCTCATATAATCCCCCGCAATCCCTCCTTAGGGTTCTCCCATCCATCCACAACACCCCTCTTTCTCTCTCTCTTCCCTAAATTGGTTCCCCAACAATAACCAATCTGTCCAATCCCGAGTTTTTCTCCTTCAAATCATCGATTTGTTTGAGAAAGAAATGCCCGTGACAGATTCTTACCAGGGTTCGTCGTCGCCGTTAACGAATTTTGGGCGGTCGATTCTGAGCATACGACGCGATCAGGTGCCTACAATGGATGGTTCCCATGACCCAACAAGCCAAGAATTGGAGCTGGAGACTTTCCAGAAGCAGGTAGCTGAGCAATTCAACGAACTGTCATCTGCTGGACCAGATGAACTGCTTTCCCTCTCCTGGGTTCGTAATCTTCTTGATGTTTTCATTTGTTGTCAGGAGGAATTTCGTATTGTGTTGTTTAATAATAAAGGGTATTTGGGTCGACCCCCAATGGATCGGCTGATTGGGGAGTTCTATGAACGGAGTGTTAAAGCCCTTGATGTTTGTAATGCGATTAGAGATGGGATTGAACAGGTTAGGCAATGGGAAAAGTTGTTGGAAATTGTGCTTTGCGCTCTTGATAATCAAAAGGCCTTAGGGGAGGGTCAGATTAGGAGGGCTAAGAAGGCTTTGATTGATTTGCTGATTGGGATGTTAGATGAGAAAGAATCAAACGCTGCTTTGAATCATAGGAACAGGTCTTTCGGGAGGAACAATGGGAGCAGCAAGGATCAGAAGAATTTGGGTCATTTTAGATCGCTTTCATGGAGCGTTTCAAGGGCTTGGTCTGCCTCGAAACAGCTCCAAGCAATGGCTTATAATCTGAGTGCTCCAAGGGCAAATGATGTTATGGCTACCAATGGCCTTGCTGTGGCTGTTTACACGATGAGTTGTGTCATAACCCTTGTGATGTGGGCATTGGTGGCTGCCATTCCTTGCCAAGATAGAGGGCTTCAGATTCATTTCTCTGTGCCCCGGCAGTTCATTTGGGCGCCTCCTCTTTTGTCCATTTATGAGAGGATCTCAGAGGAGAGCAAGAAGAGGGATAGGAAGAATGCTTGTGGATTGTTGAAGGAGATTCACCAGACGGAGAAATGGACTCGCCAAATGAATGAGCTCTTGGACTCGTTGCAGTTCCCTTTGAGCATTGACAAGGAGGCTGAGGTTAGGGACAGAGTCGAGGAGCTCAAGCCAGTTTTTGACACCCTCAAGGATGGCTTGCAGCCTATGGAGAGGCAGGTCAGGGAGGTGTTTCATCGGATTGTTAGAAGCCGCACTGAGGGGCTCGATTCATTGGGCCGAGGTGCCACTGCTGAATGAATCTTCTGCTCTCATTCCAGCTGGGGTAGGGGAACTCATCATGGGGGGCATTCTATTTCAATGAATGCTTGGATGGTTCAATGTATGTTCTGAGGCAACATTTTTCTGGGTTATGCAAGATCATGGATGTTGATGCTCAATACAAAGGAAAATTACCCCTGAAAGTAACCAAACAACTCAATGTCAGTAAGTGTAATTTGTGTAAAGGAAACAAATAGAGTGCATTAGGGGTTGGATTGATCTTGGTACATTCACCTGCTGCTTGCTTTATGTTGCCTGTGCCAGGCTTCTATTTCCTGGGTTGTTACTCTTGTGTAACACACAGTTCCAGACACTACTTTGATGTGTAGCTTAGATTTTTGTTCAGAAGTTGCCTTCTGTTTTCCTATTTTTAGTGTTTAATTTCTTTTGGGGTTATATATGATATACTTCTACTGTATGGAAAAGATCCTGAAATCCATTCAAAAAAAGAAAAAAGAGAGAGATGGGGAGGGGGGAGTATAGAAAAAAGAGAGCTCTAGGAGTTGGTTTTGTTAAATATGTTTTTACTCCAAGTTCCATTGTAAAACATCTAGTTGTATGGATGACTGGGAGTAGTGTTATGGTTTGAAGGGGAGATCACTTGATAGTGAATACTGATTATGTTCATGTAACGTGGTTTGTTTGCTCTCAGTTGCATCGTTAGCATACTAATATTTATTGATTATGTTCAAGTAACGTGGTTTGTTTGGTATCGGGACTCAGTTGTGTCCTTGGCATACTAATATTTTTTGTTAATTTTCATTGTTTTTCATCTGTTAAATTAGCTACAAAACCCATGTGGATCAGGGCTGTACTATACTCAAATACTCAATTACTCATACAAAGAGAAGAATGTAGGTGCCCAATGAATTCCGTGGAAAGTTGGGCATAGAAGAGCAAAATCATTGAACCTTGAAGTGTAAGGAAAATTATGCAAGTAGTTTAGAATTGATTAGTATTGACAGTGACATTGACATTGACAGGATGGAATTGGATGATTACGGGTCATTAAATGATTTTGGTGAAGTATCAAGTTTTGGCACAAGTCGTATGTCATCCTCTAGAAAAGAAATACAAATGTGTGAGGCCAGTGGGGGGGGGGGGGGGGGGGTTTCTAGAACAGTTGTCTCCTGATAGGCTGGCAAGATATTTTACAGGTTTATCCTCCGTGGAATATGCTTTACCTTTCACAGCTTGTGCATATTTTGGTCCAGACTTGCTGAAATGGGTCACCATTACGTGTAGTCGAATTGGTTACTAGTTTCCACGTTGCACCTGCGTAATGCTTATGGAATTATTGTGCTACCCATGTACGTCTCTCTACAATAAAATTACCACTTTACAAAATGGATTTTCACTTGCGCAGTCTTTATTGGTTAATCATGGACACAGGCTTTAATTTAGCACCTGGAGGATAGCTATAACTTGCTTTGTTAAGTATTTGGAAAAAAAAAAAAGTGTAGTAAGATTAGTTGTTAGGTTAGAAATTGATATACTATTCCCTCCGTTCCTTTATAATTGTCAAAATAACTAACTTTACAAGTCCAATGCTCATTAGAAATATAGCAAATAATTGGTTCAAAGACAAATACACCCTTCCACTAATTTTGATGTAAAGAGAGAAATAAAAGAGAATTTTAAAAAATAAATAAAACTTAAATTCATTAATTAAGAGTAATTTGGGTATTTTAGTTATTGGAATTGAAATTGACAAATAAAAATGGATAAAATAGTTAAGAAAATTGACACTCATTAAGGGATGGAGGGAGTATAAGACTTGTACATTAAAGAGCACCGGTAAACAAGCTAATATTTTGAATTAATCAAACTTTGAAACATTTTCATCAAACATGATTTACATTGTAATTTTAATTTTAATTATAACCGGACGAGTTACAACAATCTGATATGACTATATGAGATATCTGTTGATTGGTTTTATCCCATGTCTTCGCTTAATTTCATTAAGCCCGTTGAACCATTCATTGATCAGGTCAAAACTTTGACCAAGCATATATTGTGATCTGTATTTTTTTTTTTGAAAAAAATACAAAAAGAAAATAGTGGGTTGGCTTTGTTGTTATCTGTTTTGACTTGGAAGCCAAGTTGGCCATGGCGGACACGTTCGTCTTGGACTCTTGGGATTTATTTCTATGAATGCTTTATAAATTTCAACTTGGGAACGTGCCACTCTTATTTTATTTTATTTTAATTCATTTATTCTGTTCCTAATACGATCGCGATGTTTGGATTGTTTAACTCTTCCATTTAATTTAATTTAATCATTCTTTTAATGGTTGTCGTGTAAGAGATTCTGTTGACTATTCTAGTTAACGAGCCCGTAGAAAAGACGTTTATGGTAATTAATCTATGTAATATATAACGTAAGAGAAATTTATGGTACGCAAATTTCACTTTGTCCATTTTTCTCTTGTCATTAATAAATTATAAGGATAAAATAGTAATTACAATATTTTTTATTTGCACCAAAATAATTATCAATGAAATTGTTACCACCAAGATTTGAACCTTTAATACAAAGGAAAACCCTTCAATTTCTATATCACTACACCACCATATTTTTAGTTAATACTCTTTATATATATATATTCTCTATTTCCCTCTTTCACATTGGAACTGTCATTTATTTCATATTATTATTTTTGGTTTCTATTTTCCCTAATTTAAATTATATTATTATTTTTTTAATTTCGTTTAGGTTCCTATATTATTATCTTGCACTATTTTATCTTTTTATGTTTTGTGCAAAGTATAGTATTAACTTTAATAATCTCCGTTTCTTTAGAAAAGATTCAATTTAATTAAAAAAAAAATCGTTAATACATTATACCTAGAGTATCAACATATACCTAATTTTCTCTCCATTATACCTAGAGTATCAACATAATATTTTATGTCATAAGTCAATACACTAATTATTCTATGATTTTGTATTTGTCTATTTATCTTTCTTTATAAATTAATTATAAACAAGAAAATTAGTCAATAATCTTATTTCTCAGTTAACCTCCCTCACATCTCTCCTCCTACATTTTCATGTTTATTATAATTCTCATTCATTAACTAATTATTTTCCTATTGTTTACTAAAAGAATCAAAATTATAAAATCTATCTAATATATTAACTTATGATTAAGTTAAATCATGGATATATAATTTTTTCTATTATTTTATGAAAATAAGAAAAATCATAAAATCTATCTAATATGTTGGTTGATGTTAATTAAATAAATAAAATCATGCATATATAAATTTTTCTATCATTTACAAAAAATGAGAAAAAATTCAAAATTTACCAAATATGTTGATTGGTGTTAAGTTAAATTATGCATATCACTATATCAGAGAAAGACATAAATTGTATCAAGTTTGTGTGCGTCATAGAGAGACTCAGAGAAAGACAGAGATGTCAGAATTTTATTTAGTATTCAATTATACTTTAAATCAAAATTATTTAAAAAGTAAGTAATGATACAATTTATATCTTTTTGTTTAAAGATTATCGTTACATATCAGAGTTACAGTATCACTGATAATCTCTTTATTCCTTGATTTTAGTTTGGGAAAATTTCTTATGTATTATGTTGTCTTATAAGGCAAAATTCTTAATTAACTAAGAAATATTTGTTTTATCATATTTTTATTCTAAGTTGCATAATTGCATTCTTTTAACAATCACTAAATCCAATGTCACAAATGAATAATAGAAATGTAATGATTCGTTAAGGTATTCGATAATATTTTCCATATAGAATTTGAAATCATATAAAAGTAAAAAAAACAACTATCGTGAGGAAGCATATCTATAATGCATAATTGTTCATACTGAGAGTAAACGAAGAATAATGAATAATATTGTTTCCGTCTCAATATATTTTTATTTTTAACATGCTCATGCCAAAAATAACTGAGCTCATTACAAGTTGAATTTATCTAAACTTATTTTGAACTTAGTATACTTAACAAACTTGAACTTAATTAGTTGTTTGATCTTATTTGAATTCATTTGAAAGCGTTATTTTGCAATTTTATCTTAAACTTATTTAACTTATTTTAAAAAACAACTGAAAAGTAGATAACTTTAACTATACTGCTCGCCAACATCCATCATGAGCCAAAGTTGAATTATTATTGTGGATTTTCATTTTGAAGCAAAACAAGTTTTGATTCTCACGCATTGTGTGCATCATTTGTTATATTTATTTATTTATTTATTTATTTATTTATTTTTGTGTGTACAGTGTGTGTCTATACACACACACACACACACACACACACAAAAGATAAATAAATTTAAAAATCAATGCATGCAATGCGTGTGAATCAAAACTTATTTTTTAAAACCAAAAGGTAAGCTAATTTTCAACTTTTTGGAATTACGGTAGCTATGATAATTCACGCAATATCAATCGTACATTTGTTAGAGCATCCGTAATGGTGAGCGTGAGCTAAACTCACTTGATGATGTGTAAACTATAGGGCTCACTAAGAGAGTTAGAGTTAAACTCTTTAATTTCCAATGGTGAGTTTGAGTTTGAATAAAATAACTAGCATTGTATATCCCGTGTTATGCATAAGAAATTTTTTAGTATTTATATGTAATTGTTTTGGAGGAATTTATAATAATTATCAATTAAAATAGTAATTAGAAATTAATAAAAATAATTATATAACAATCGTACTATCATTATATTTTTGTATTTGTTTCGTATTTGTCTCCAAAATTAATTTACATAATATAGTACTAAAGGATATTAAAATCTATATTTATTTTTAATGTTGTCTTAATTACATATAACAAATAATAATAGTAATTTTTATTATTTAATTTAAATAAATGCAAGCAACTATATGATTCTCTTTAAATCTTTCTCACTAACATTCAAAAAAATATTAATTTTAAACATCAGAATAAATGATTAAAATAATGACAACTACGTATATACATTATAAGTATAGTTTTATTAGAAACTTATTTTCATAAATAAATATAATTTTTTATATAAAAATAATTAAAATAAAAATGTTTCAGAGAAATTACAAATCATTATACCATTTAGTAGTAAAAACTAATAATTGTAAATTCTAAAGTAATTATTAATTATAAATTTAAGCATATATAAAAAATCGCAACATCAATCAAAACAAAGTTGCATTATTTTTTTTTATAACAAAGAGAGGTTAATTTACATTTTTTTATCGTAATATTAGTATATTTTTTTCTCTTTTTAATTATTAAAGAAAACATACAATAATAATATAGGTTTTTTAATAGGAGTTTTACGCTTTAATAGCTCTTATATTTTACTTTAATCTAATTTTTATATTGGGATTGATATATTATAATTGTAATTTTGATGGAAGAAAGATTGATTCACGAATACCTTTTTTTAATAACAAGCTTATGAATATTATTTTAATTGTATATTAATTATATTTTAGTTGTTTGGTATTATTAGTTTTGTATAATTAAATTAGGAGAATAAATCAAGAATCTTAGAGTTAATTTTTTATGAAATTACAATTTATGTATTTGATGATGATCATATTTGTAATTTATTCACCATTTTTCTAATAATAAATAATATTTTAATTATTGTAAATGAACATAATGATCTCAAATTCTCAATCTTTTATCTTATACATTGAGGCAAATTTCGATACTTTGTAATTTATTCATTTTAATTTTATATGATGCCTAGCTATATCAATTATGTAATTAATAATTTACATTTTTATCATAATGTTAGTTGCAATTTTATTTTCTTATTACAATTATTATATAGAACAATAATATACATTTTAAAAGGGAGTTTTGCATTTTAATATTGCTTACAAGTTTAGTTTTTTTTAATAGGATTTTTGGATGCTAATATACTGAACTTTTGGGGTATTGGACAATAATGCACTAAACTTTGACCTTGGACAATAATACACTGTACCTTGGGGGTGTTGAACAATAATGCACTCGGTATGATTTTGGCAATAACTAACTTGGTGGCAATACTATGTAGCGGGTGGAGGAGATGAATTGATCCAAAAATATTTGTCTTCTCGGTCTGTCACGTAAGATTGTCACTAAGTTCGCCACCGTCGAAATTGTCTCGAGTGCATTATTGTCCAACACCCCCCAAAGTTCAGTGCATTATTGTCCAAGGTTAAAGTTCAGTGCATTATTGTCCAATACCCCAAAAGTTCAGTATATTAGTGTCCAAAATTCCTTTTTAATATATTAAGAGTGATGAGTAGAATTTATTTAGAAAAAAAAGAAGAATATATTACCTGAATGGCTAAATACAAGATGAAATCGAGAGCTTGTGTGTAGCTCTAAATGGAAGTATTGGTTGTCAAAAGTAACATTAACATTGAGTATGAATTAATAATTTACATTTTTATCACTGTATTTTTATTTTTAATCAGTTTTGAGTTGTCTTTAAATTGTAACGGTTAGTGGATAGTTATTTCTTCTTTTTTTTTTTTTAATTAAATGTGATTATGTGCTACTGAGTAATACTTGAGAGGGGGAAGGTGAATAGGTGATTTATTGTAATTAATAATCTTGTAAAATAAATGATTTTTTTTTCATAAGCATGACACATGTCAATTGTATGGCACATGTCATTTGTAGATTACTTTTGTTTTGTTTTAATATATGTAATAGATTAAAAAAAGATATGGGTCCGACAATTAATAACTTATTTATTTGTTTGTTTGTTTTTTCCGTCCCTTTTTTTTCCAATAACTTGGGCTTAGGTCTTTTATTGAAATTGTGTCAATCCAACACATACACTCGTCAAAGTGAAACAAAGGCAAGGAGGCCATGGGTCCTTACAAAAGCAATATGGCACAATACATGTCAAGCACCCAATTCAATACTACCACTCCTAGGTCAGCATTTCAATTGAATTACAATTAGAAGCAGAAAAAAAAAAACTTAGCCTCTTCCATAACCTTCCTCCATTGTTGCCCAGCTTGTCAGTCATCTTGTTGCCTCCTTCCTTCTTTAATTTGACCAGCAGTGTGAACAGCTTCAGAGAGGACAAAGAAGTGATTTTGATCATTAACAAAAAGCCTCAAAACAACCAAAGAAATGAAAGCAACAACAAATCCCAACATGATCTTCACTCTCATTGACTGCCTTCTGATCCGTAGACTTAATGTTATCACCTGGGAAGGCGATGATGCCACAAACTCAAAATTAAAAAAAAATACACCGCGAGCGAGATCTCGTCTTTTTCCTCGTCTCGCGAGGTCTGCCGCGAGAAACTCTCCCTCCCCAACCTCGCCCTCGCCGCTGCAGCTTCAATCCCGTCCTCGCTGGTGACAGGTGGCGGCCACCTCAGCTCCAATCTCGCCATTGAAGGTGCTCTTATGATTAAGTCTGGTACGTTGATTTTATTTATTCTGAAAAACACTAAATTTTTATTTTAAAAATTTATGAAAATCATATATAATTAATTAAAAAATATAGTTTTTAGGATGCGTTTGTTACCACTTATGAATATATGAAGGAAATCTTCTTCCAACCAAAAAGCAACAACCTCCATTTTCTCGGTAACCATTTTTTCCTATGAAAGCTCACCGGAGGTTCAGTCACTGTGAGATAGGTTCCCACGCAACCACACCACCGCCAAGCTCGTCTCCACCGCTTGCATCGTCATAGAACATCTATTTTCATGGCGGACCACACCTACGATATCTCACAATGGTAACCTCTAGCGATCAAGTTCCTGTAAACCCGTAACCTTGTTCGGCATTGAGAAGGCCGACAGTTGGTGATTGTTCGTGTTGCGTAAAAACCGTGCCGATAATCATGGTGAATATGAAATCGGAAAGTCGTTCTGTAATTAAATCCCAACATGTCCCTAATCGGCACCGTCGTTCATGTACCCCGACCAATCGCCACCTACCGTCGATCAAGGTTATCGACTTACCGATTTACCAGAACTCGATCCTCAGAGGTAACAAATGCTTTGGACGGCAGCGCGGAGAGAACGGGACAGCCATGGGGCGGCATCGGGAACGTGGCTGCAACTCCAGCACCTTTCATCGGAAAAAATGGTTGGTTTGGGTCATGGATGGATGTAACCGACTGTTATTTGGGATGAATGCAATGAATTAGTTGTTTCGGTTAGTATACATCGAGTTTCACCCTTATTTCTCGCCTCAATGAGTGAGATTCGGGGATAAGGTAAGTCACTGGCAATGTATATATTGTTCATATTTTCAGTTTTTCATCTTTTCAATTTCTTTTCATAATCTCTTAAGTTAGTTTTTCCTTTCTTTTGCTTTTGGTCTCGCATGCGAATTCTATAATTGAAAAGTCGTCTTTTACTCTAACGTTAATCTGACTCTCTTGAACGACGATTACGGATCGTTTTTTTCAACGCTTATGAAGAGGTTGAGGTAATATCTTTCCACCTTACTCTTTTTATGTGAATCCTTATCATGATCCGTCGCATGCTTGGTTTTCTTTTGGGTGGCGAACCCCTATGAGTGTCTGTGTTGGGATTTCGTTTGTTGTTGGAGCCGTGTGGGCTCGGGTAGCCACCATTTTCATGTGACACCTTCCCACAATGAGGAAATTGTGGAGTTTTAAGTGTTGGGGGGGGGGGAGGAGATATTCTGTTTCAAGGGTAGATCACCTAGTCGTTTTATTCTTTGTTTCCTAGTTTTTGCTTAAAATTTAAAAATTTTTGTGTGAAAATAGAGAAAAAAGGGAGTGAAAACCTTTTCGTTTTTCTTTTCATTTTGTTTGTTTGTTTTTTTTTTTGTTTTGCTTTGTTTCCTGGATCTCGTTATCGAAGTTGAGAAGCCGTTCTTAAACTTCTTTCTAAAAGTAATCGGTTGGAGCATTTTTCGACCCTAACTCGGGCTCTAGTCGAGATTTACCCTTAATAGACTCCCTTCATTAAGTGTCTTGTGAGACCCCCGTTCCTTTCTCGTTTTGTTGGGAACCCGGAGATTCTAAGGGATTATGTCTGAGTTTGTTTTTGTTTCTCGTTTTGCAAAAGCTAAAAGTGCAAACAGAAAAGAAAAGAAAGATAAAAGGAAAAGGAAAGAAAGAAGAAAGCTTTCATAAGACATAATAACCTGAATAAGTGGAGCGTGTCGCTGAAGACATTAACCACCATACACTTATCAAACCTACACGGGCCCGGTATTCGTGGTACGGCACTGGATACCCCTTAACCCTCCTCCTATATCGCTTTGCGACGGAGAGGCGTATGGAAAAGACCGTGTTGGGAGGGTATACCCCTTATATGGGCCGTCCAATTCCCAAAAGTAAGGCTAATACTGACTTTTAAAAACCAAAAAGAAAGAAAAAAAGAGAAAAAGAAGAAAGAAAAGAAAAGTTTTGCTTCTAAAAAGAGAGAGGGGCCTCCCCTTGCATCGCCTACGGCCCTCACCAAGCCAAGGGCGACCAAATGCGAGGGAGGGCAACACTCCTCTCGGTTGTTTCGTTGTTTTCAAATTCGGACACGAGTTTTTAAAGTCTTTTGGTTCCCGTTAAACCCTTGTTGTGCTTTTGCTGTGGAGTTTCGCTTGTTACAAGGTGTAGGGAGTCAAAAATCTTCAAGATCGACCTTCTGAGTTTGGTGTTTATGAGATGCTCCTAACGATTACTTTGGGAGGTTTAATCGCATTTTCTTAGTTTGGATTGCGAGATCTTGTGAATCAAAGCCCTTGTTTTTCGTTCTTTTTGTTTTCTTCGGTTTTGTTTTCACTTTCCCTCTCTCCTTCCTCTTTGGCTTTTGTGGGTACAGCCGCTACAAACCCTCACGAGTCCATCTCATCCACCCGGGTTGCCGGGGGGTTCAAAGGGCTTGGTGCATACGCTAAATGCACTCGTTTCTCTCCCACGACAGAGGAGTTTGTGTTAATTAGTTTAGTTTAGTTTTGTTTTGCTCGGGACGAGCAAAGGTTTAAGTTTGGGGGGGGTGTTTAGACCCGATTTCGTGTCTAAATACCGCCTAAATCCTTAGGCTTTTGACTTGTTCCGTAGTTGTTTTAATAACTTTTAATGCGTTTTAGTTACTTTTGTAGTTTCCGAAGGGTTTCACTCAAAACGAATCTAAATGGGCCGATTTTTGCACCAATCTTGGGAATCCCGAGATTCCCTAAGATTCCCAGAGCCCTGGTCGTGTCAAAGGCAAAGGATTAGAAGGGCCAGCCATGTCGAAAGGCAATGAAGCGAGGCAACGGTGAAGAGTGCCTGAAGGAATCGCGTGAGAGACCGTGGCCACGGTCACATGGACCGTAGCCACGGTATGATGGAGCCAAGACCAAAGTGAAGAGGCCTTGCACCCGAACTAGACCGTGGTCACGGTAGGATCTTCACCATGCCTAAAGAAGAAGCTGACCGAACTAGACCGTGGCCACGGTCTCCCAAGACCGTAGCCACGGCGCTGCGAAGGAGCGAAAAGTTGTTAGCCCTAATCGCCTAGACCGTGACCACGGTGCATGGGGACTGTGCCCACGGCGATGCGAAGCGAAGAGAAGAAATCGCCTTCCTTACGCAGACCGCGGGCCACGGCCACTGACCGCTCACGGTCCTGCGCCGCTTTGTCTCATTGTAAAATGATGAGTTTTGAGTAATAACCTTGATTACTATTTAATGTTTTAAGGTCATTTTAGCTGAAAAGGGGGATTAGACAGCAGCTTTACCTATCTTTTATGATACTTTAGCACTCTTTATCACATTTTTGAAGTCTTAGATTAGAGGGATTAAGGAAGATCTTTGCTGAGATTATTAGTTCTTGTATTGGATTTTCTTGATTATTATTGGAAGTTTGAAGATTATTCTCGACTTTGAAGCATTGGAGCTTTATTATTCTGAAGTTTTATCCCTTGTCATCACAATCAATGAGCATTTCTTAACCTTTCTCTCTCTAATTTATTGCTTATTTACTAAACTCTGTTTTGTTATTATTGATATTGTTGGTGTTATTGAATGTTTATTGTCATCTTGTTTACTCTTTTAAGCATGAATGAAGTTGTTGATGTTATTAACATGATAGTTAGGATGTTTAGTGGCTAGAACCTTAATGGGTTAGGGAGATATTAAGGGTGTGAATGGGTAATTAGGTTTGGGTTAGCAATTTTAGTGAGTAACTAGCTAGGAAATCAACTTCCTAATCCTATCCTTCCCTCAAGTGGGATGTATCTAGGTGCGAAAGCATCCCGAAGACATCCAATGCTTGTTGGAAGGTAGGAATTAGGATAGTTAGTATTCTAGTTCGCGAAAGCGAATAGAAACTAACTAGGAAATTCCCTTCTATTGACCTTCCCGGGTCTGTCTATGGATTTCGGGGAAGTTAATCGGAACTATCCTTGAAAGAGGAAGTCCGGTTGGTAATTTTTCTAACGGAATTACCATTTGATTTCCCTTTCTCGTTACTCTCTTGTTGCGAAACCCATTTCTTCATTCCCGTTTGCATCCCGAAAGTCTCCCGACACCAATTGTTTTACCAATTTGACTGAACATAGCGTGTTTGTGTTGTTTTCACCCTAAAGTCTTTCATTCTTTCATGATCATAAACCATACCTAGAGTCAACTAGTTGCAGCTAAGGCCCCTAGCTCCCTGTGGAAGAATGATAAAACCATGGTCTTACAAACCACTCGACTAACATATGCCCACAAAACATAATCTAATTTCTCAGACCAATCTCTTCGCGAGGAATTAACTGTCTTCTCCAAAATTTCCTTGATAGCACGATTAGAGATCTCCACTTGGCCTTGCGTTTGAGGATGATATGGGAGACCTCTTTTGTGATTGATACCGTATTTTGCTAAGAGGGACTCAAACCTCTTTTCAATAAAATGAGATCCATTGTCGCTGATGATAACCCTTGGAATTCCAAATCTTGGGAAAATCACTCTCTTCAAAAACCTCGACACGGACTTTCCGTCGCATCTCAAGCATGGGATTGCTTCAACCCATTTCGACACATAGTCTACTACCACAAGGATGTATTGATGACCCTTGGATGCCGGAAAAGGACCCATAAAATCCAACCCCCATACATCGAAAACCTCCACCTCGAGAATGAAATTCAACGGTGTCTCATTTTTCCGGGAAATGTTCGCGGACCTTTGGCATTTGTTACATGACTTAACATGAAGATAGGCATCTCGAAAGAGGGTTGGCCACCAATAACCGGCTTGTAGGACTCTCGCGGCCATCTTTTGAGATCCACCATGACCTCCAACTAGGAACTCATGGCAATGTGTCAACACAGACTTTACTTCATTCTCGGGTAAGCATCTTCTATACATTCCATCATTACATAGACGGAACAAGAACGGATCATCCCAAAAGAAATGCTTCACGTCATGGAAAAACTTCTTCTTTTGATGCGGAGTCAAATTTTTAGGAATTACTTCACTGGACAAGCAGTTGATGATATCGGCATACCACGGGTAAGAATATTTGATAGACATAAGGTGTTCATCCGGAAAGGAATCTACGATGGGTTGAGTATCATCTAACTCAACAAGGATCCTCGATAGGTGGTCGGCTATAACATTTTTGGTCCCGGCCTTGTCTCGAATCTCTAGATCAAACTCTTGCATAAGCAAAACCCAACGAATAAGTCTCGGCTTGGTTTCTTTCTTCCCCATCAACAACTTGATTGCGGCGTGATCCGTATAGACAACAACCTTGGAAAACATGAGTTATTGCCGAAATTTATTTAGAGCGAAGATAATGGCCAAGAGCTCCTTTTCCATGGTTGTGTAGTTTTTCTGAGCACTATCAAGCGCGTGGCTTGCATAATAGATAACCCGCGGCTTCCTCTCCTTAGTTTGAGCTAGACATGCCCCGATTGCGAAATCACTCGCGTCGACCATGATTTCAAAAGGCAATGTCCAATCTGGAGGTTGGACTACCGATGCTAATATCAATGCTTGCTTCAACCTGAAAAAGGACTCCAAACACTCATCAGTAAATAAGAATGGGGCATCCTTGCACAAGAGGTCAGTTAAGGGTCGAGCGATTTTGGAAAAGTCCTTGACGAACCGGCGGTAAAAGCCGGCATGGCCAAGGAAACTACGCACCCCTTTAATAGAAACTGGGGGTGGTAGGCGCTTGATCACCTCAACTTTCGCCTTGTCTACTTCAATGCCCCTCGAAGATACTAAATGCCCCAATACAATACATTCTTCCACCATGAAATGACATTTTTCCCAATTAAGAACTAAGTCGACCTCCTCACAATGGATTAGAACTTTTTCTAAGTTAGCAAGGCAATCGTCAAAGGTGTTACCATAGACAGAAAAATCATCCATAAAGACTTCCATGCATTGCTCAATAAAATCACTAAAGATAGCCATCATACAACGTTGAAACGTCCCGGGTGCATTACATAAACCAAATGGCATGCGTCTATATACGAATGTACCGTATGGACAAGTGAAAGTAGTTTTCTCTTGGTGCACAGGATGAATAGGAATCTGAAAGAAACCTGAGTACTGTTTAGACCCAATTTTGTGTCTAAATACCGCCTAAATCCTTAGGCTTTTGACTCGTTTCGTGGTTTAATTCAATAACTTTTAATACATTTTTGGTTATTTTGTAGATTCCGGAGTTTTTACTCAAAACATGGTAAAAAGGGCCATTTTGTAGCTACTTTGGGAATCCTGAGATTTCCCGGGTCATGGTCAAGGCAAAGGCAAAGGACGCGGGAAGGCTGGACACTTCGAGAGGATAAAAAGCTAGACTTTGCTGAATCAAGCTGGTCGAGCCTGACCGTACCCACAGTCTTGATGACCGCACCCACTGTGGGTGTAAGGCATGACAAGATGAGGTAACCGAGCTTGACCGTACCCACTGTCTCAGGATACCGCAGCTACGGTGGGTGCAAGACATGAGCAGCAGGTGAAGTACCCGAGTGAGACCGCATCGCGGTCTCGGGACCGCACTCCACGACGCGCGGAGAGAAATCTCACCTGACCTAAATCGCCAGACCGCACCCACGATCTTGTCACACCGCGCCTACGGTGCTGCGAAGAAGAGAGGAATCTGCAGGAGTTACGCAGGACCGTAGCCACGGTCTCATAGACAGTACCTACGGTCCCCTGCAGATTCTCATTTTGCTGCTTAATGAAGTGACGAGTTTTGAGTAACTAACTTAGCTTGTATATATTGTTTTTAGGTCTTTTAGCAAGGGGACATCAGAGACTTGGGCAGGAGGATTCTTAAAGGTTAATCTAGGGTTTTAGGAGAGTTTTAGAGAGAACTTTTATCATATTTTTAGCTTTCAATTAGAGTGATTCCTTAGTGATTAGTGAGAATTCATACTTGGATTATTGTTCTTGCATTGGATTTTATTGGATTTCTATTGAAGATTTGAAGATTTATATTATCTTTGGAGCATTGGATTCTTATTATTCTGGAGTATCTTCTTTCGACGTAAAATCAATGAGAATTTCTTAACTCTTACTCTTTAATCTCTGTTTTGTTATCAGATTACTTGGTGTTTGTTGACTGTTGTCATTGTTGCTTGGAATTTCTAAATACTTTCTATTTGAAGCATAAATGAAGTCATTATTATGTTTAGCATGTTAGATAAGATGATTAGAGGTTAGAACCCTCATGGGTTAGGGAGAAACTAAGGATGTGAATGGTGTATTTAGATTGGGTTAGCATCTTAGGAGGTAATTCGTAGTGGAATCAACTTCCCACTCCTATTCTTCCCTCAAATGGGATGTATTCGGGATACGAAAGATCCCAAATACATCCAACACTTGAGTTGGAAGGTAGGAATTGGGATAGTTAGTATTCTATTCATGAAAGTGAATAGGAGCTAACTAGAGTGTCCGTTCTTTTCACCCTCCGGGTCCGTGGTGGGCTTGTAGGAAGTTAATCCGGATTATACTTGAAAAAGGAAATCCGGTGGGTTTATCTTAACGGGATTGTCATTTTATTCCACTATTCTATTGCTTCCTAGTTGCGAAACCCTCTTCCCAATCATCGTTTGCGTCCCGAAATCTCGCGACGCCCATAGTTCCCATTTGACTTAACTATAGTTGTATTTGTTCTGTTCGCCATCACGATCTGCTTGTTATCCCATGATCTTAAACCTTACCTAGAGTCGATTAGTTTTAGCCAAGGGCCCTAGCTCCCTGAGAGAGAACGACAATACCGAGGTCTACAAAACCACTGTTACACAAAATGGCGCCGTTGCCGTGGAGCAAACGCACCTAGCTTAGCTTTTTGTCTATAGGTTGTTTAAGATCATTTCATTTGCTAGAGATTTTGTTATCCTTGGTTATTGGGAATTTGACTCTTCTTTTTGTTCCTTTTGTGCATGCGGACTCGATCTCGACGAGGCCAAACTCCTATAACTCCACCGAATCCGAATCCGGAGAGTATTATTCGCCAAGCTAATGCCGGCTCGAGACGAAGAAGACAACAAAGGGAGCGAGAGGCGATCGAAATTCCAATGGCTGATGGAGAACCAGATCCACCCCGTACCTTAGCATCATATTCCAATGGCTCGAGACGAAGAAGACAGCAAATGTGTTCCTCCATGAGTTATCTCAAAGCTCTCCACATTGGGGAGGCGGCCGTAGTCCTAGAGATGGAGGTCCTTCTTTAGAGAGCAATCCTACTATCAAATTTCTCATGAACGCCGTTCTAGAGATGCAGCAGAAGAAGGCCTTGGAAGAGACTACGAGGCAAGTAAAGGAAACTCAAGAGGTACCTATGATTATTTCGGATTCCCGAGCTCTTGTGTGTGATTTTGTGGAGGGCCACATTCTTTTCAAAGGTGTGAGGAATATCAAGCCGAGCAAGTCCAAGCTATCTATCCTAACAATAACCTTTCCTATCCCAACTCAAATCATAATCGTCCTCGTGGGAATTATGCCTACAACCAACAAGCTCCACAAAACCATAATCCACCCCCCGGTTTTTCAAATCAAAACCGCCGCCAGTACCAACAAAACCCTCACCATGGTCAAACCTCCCAAATATCCAAACCATCACAACAAGAATTTTCTTCTTTTGAGCAAATCCTACCAAAGATTTCCTTAACTCAAGATAAGATGTCCTTAGCTCAAGATAGGGACCAAGCACGCATAAAGAATCTTGAGTTACAAATGACTCAAATAGCACAACAATCAAAACCTACTCAATCCCTCCCTAGCCAACCTCAACCAAACCCCAAGGGGCAACATAATGCTATTACATTGAGGAGTGATAGGGAGATTGAAGGGCCTAGATGGCGGTAGAGGATGTTTTGGGTGACAAAGAAGGTGATGTGGTAGATATCACGGAAGAAGAGGATTTGATAGAGGAACGGGAGAGTGAGTTTGTTTTGGGTGGTGGAGATGAGGAAGTTCATGTGGAGGAGTTGGGAGAAGCTAGTAAAGAAAGAGAGGAGATTGAGAAAGTAAGAAAAGGGAAAGGAATAATGATAGAAGAAGAGCCAATCCAAATCATTGAGAAGCCGAAGCTACCACCGGTTCCTTTTCCCGAGCGGTTAGCAAAGCCTAAGTCCGATGCGGAGTTTTCAAAGTTCATCGGGATGCTCAAAAAGCTTCAAGTAAACATTCCATTTCTTGATGCTATTTCCGAAGTCTCATCTTTCAAGAAGCATTTGAAGGAGCTTCTCACAAATAAAAGGAGAATTCAAAAGAAATCTACTATCCACTTGACGACGAATTGTAGTGCTATTATTGACAACAAATCACCGGAGAAGTTAGCCGACCCCGGAGGTTTTTCTATCCATTGTACCATTGGTGACATGCGGATTGGTCGTGCTCTTTGTGATTTAGGAGCTAGTGTGAGTGTCATGCCTCATTCTATATGCAAGAAGCTAAATCTCGACAATCTAACTCTTATGACAATTAATCTTCAATTGGCCGACCGTTTCGTGCGAAGACCTTTGGGAATATTGGAGGACATTCCAGTCCAAGTGGGCCGATTCTTGAATCCATGTGATTTTGTGATTTTGGAGATAGAGGAAGACAATAACATTCCCATCATTTTGGGAAGGCCGTTTCTTGCTACGGTGGGAGCAATAATCGATGTGAAGCATGGTAGTATGTCGGAGATGAAATCATCATTTTTAACCTCGAGGGGTCATTGAAAGGTCCTTCGTATGGGGACTCGTGTTATGCTATCGATATGATGGAGGTCCTTGTTGATGAATATTTTGAGGACTCTCATCTATTTGAGTTTACTTGTGATGATCCTTTGGGAGCTTGTCTATGGGAATCTTTTCAATTTGAGACCGACGACACCGATATGACCTTCTTCACCAACCTTCTTGATTCATCACCCCATGCATGAGGAGATTATTATTGACGAGCCTCATATTGAGTGTATGGAGATTCAAGATGCGATCTACAAGGGTATGTCCTCTTCTCTAACTAAATCCTCTACTCCTTTAGAGCTTAAACCTTTACCCCTTCCCTACAATATGCTTTCTTGGATGATGAGAAGTCTTGTCCTGTTATTGTAAATGCTAAACTGCATGATTCTGATCTGTCCAAGTTGCTTGATTTGCTTAGAAAGCATAGGGGTGCTTTAAGTTATAAAATAGAGGATTTGAAAGGTTTATCCCCTTCTATATGCATGCATTCAATTGATTTGTTAGAGGATGCAAAACCAACTAGGCAACCCTAGCGTCGATTAAACCCTAATATGCAAGAGGTAGTCAAAAAGGAAGTAGTAAAGTTGTTAGCTGCTGGGATCATCTTCCCCATCGCAAATAGCGAATGGGTAAGCTCGGTTCAGTGTGTACCTAAGAAGGGTGGTTTGACTATGATTGAGAATGAAAAGAATGAACTAGTTAGTACCCGAACCGTCACCGGTTGGAGGATGTGCATTGACTACCGTCAATTAAATAAAGTAACAAAGAAAGACCATTTCCCTCTCCCCTTTATTGACCAGATGTTGGAGAGGTTGGCGGGTCACTCGTACTTCTGTTTTCTAGATGGGAACTCGGGTTTTTTCCAAATTCCAACCCACCCCGCACATCAAGAAAAGACTACTTTCACTTGCCCATATGGTACATTTGCTTATCGACGTATGCCTTTTGGGTTGTGTAATGCACCGGGAAAATTTCAACGTTGCATGAAAGCTATTTTTAGTGAATTCATTGAACAATGCATGGAAGTCTTTATGGATGATTTTTCTGTTTATGGCAATACCTTTGATGACTGTTTGCTGAATTTGGAGAAAGTTTTAATCCGTTGTGAAGAAGTTGACTTAGTGTTGAATTGGGAGAAAGACCACTTCATGGTGGAAGAAGGTATTGTGCTAGGTCATTTGATTTATTCGAGGGGCATCGAAGTAGACAAGGCTAAATTTAAGGTTATAGAGCGTCTACCACCCCCGGTTTCCGTTAAGGAGGGGGGTGCGTAGCATCCTTGGCCATGCCGGCTTTTATCGCCGGTTCGTCAAGGATTTTTCCAAAATCGCTCGACCTCTAACTGAGCTCTTGTGTAAGGATGCCCCATTCATTTTTACTGATGAATGCCTTGAGTCATTTTATAGGTTAAAGCAAGCCTTGATTTCCGCTCCGGTGGTTCAACCCCCGGATTGGACATTACCCTTCGAAATCATGGCGGATGCGAGCGATTTTGCCGTGGGAGCGTGTTTGGCTCAAACCATAGAGAAGAAGCCAATAGTTATCTACTATGCAAGCCATACGCTCGATAGCGCACAGAGAAATTACACGAACACGAAGAGGGAGGTTTTGGCAATCATCTTTGCTCTCAACAAATTCCGGCAGTACCTAATGTTCTCGAAGGTGGTAATATACACGGACCATGCTGCGATTAAATATTTGATGGGGAATGTTTAGACCCAATTTTGTGTCTAAATACCGCCTAAATCCTTAGGCTTCTGACTTGTTTCGTAGTTTAATTTAATAACTTTTAATACAGTTTTGGTAATTTTGTATATTTCAGAGTTTTTACTCAAAACATCGTAAAAAGGGCCATTTTTGCACCTAATTTGGGAATCCCGAGATTCCCCGAGTCCTGGTCGAGTCAAAGGCAAAGGAGACGGAAAGGCCGGACATGTCAAAGAGCTCAAAAGGGGGTAGACTTGCTGAAGATCATCGAAGCGTAGCCCCCGCCACCATTTTCGTAGCGGGCGCTACGCCCAGAAGGAACCTTGGAGCCAAGCAAGACCGTGGCCACGGTTATGTTGACCGTAGCCATGGTGGGTTCATGACCTGCCTAAGTTAAGTTTTGACCGAGCAAGACCGTGGCCACGGTCTTGGGAGACCGTAGCCACGACGGTGCGAAGGAGCGAAAAGTAATCTACCGTACCCACGATCCAGGAGCACCGTGCCCACGGAGCTGCGAAGAGAAGAGATAAATTGCCTGCACTACGCAGGACCGTGGCCACGGTCTCACAGACCGTGCCCACGGTCCGCTGTAGATGCGTTTTGGCTGTTTAGAAAAGTGACGAGTTTTGAGTAACAAACTTGGCTTTTATATATTGATTTTAGGTCTTTTAGCTAGGGGGAATGGATTATCTCATCTTAGCACATACTTTATCATACTTTTATCACATTTTAAGCTTGGAATTAGGGTGATTAGTGAGAGTTTTTACTTAGATTATTGTTCTTGTACTGGATTATATTGGATTCCTATTTGAAGTTTGAAGATTATTCTTATATTTGGAGCATTGGAGCTTTATTATTCTGGAGTATTCCCTTTGTCCTCGAAATCAATGAGCATTTCTTAACCTTTCTCTATTTAATTCATTATTTACTTGTTAATCTCTGTTTTGTCATAAAATTTTTGGTGTTTGTTGATTGTTGTTTTATTGTTAATTTGATTATCTTGTCAAGCATGAATGAAGTTGTTTATGTTATTATCATGTTAGTTAGGATGTTTAGAGGCTAGAACCCTTATGGGTTAGGGTGATATTAAGGGTGTGAATGGGTAATTAGGTCTGGGTTAGCAATTTTAGTGAGTAATTAGTTGGGAAATCAATTTCTCACTCCTATCCTTCCCTCAAGTAGGATGTATTTGGGTTCAAAAGCTCCCGAATACATCCAACACTTGTGATGGAAGGTGGGAATTAGGATAGTTAATATTCTATTCACGAAAGCGAATAAAAACTAACTAGGAACTTCCGTTTCATTAACACTCCGGATCTGTCGATGGACTTTGGGAAGTTAATCCGGACTATCCTCGGAAGAGGAAGCCCGGTGGGTATTTTCTAACAGAATTACCACTTGATTCTCCCTTTTTGTTACTCCCTTGTTGCAAAACCCATTTCCTCATCCCCGTTTGCATCCCAAAGTCTCCCGACACCCATTGTTCCCCTTTTTGACTGATCCTAAGTGTGTTTGTGCTGTTTTTACCCTAAACCTCTCATCATTTCATGATCGTAAACCCTACCTAGAGTCAAGTAGTCATAGCTAAGGCCCCTCGCTCCCTGAGAAAGAACGATAAAAACCGAGGTCTACGAACCACGTTACACAAAATGGCGCCGTTGCCAGGGAGCAAGCGCACCTAGCTTAGCTTTTTTTTCTATAGGTTGTTTAAGATCATTTCATTTGCTAGAGATTTTGTTATCCTTGGTTATTGGGAATTTGACTCTTCTGTTTGTTCCTTTTGTGCATGCGGACTCGATCTCGACGAGGCCAAACACCTATAACTCCACCGAATCCGAATCCGGAGAGTATTATTCGCCAAGCTAACGCCGGCTCGAGACGAAGAAGACAACAAAGGGAGCGAGAGGCGATCGAAATTCCAATGGCTGATGGAGAACCAGATCCACCCCGTACCTTAGCATCATATTCCTTACCATCGTCGGGTAAGGGGGGCGATCCTATCATATTACTAGCATTACCACCGAACACATCATTCGAGTTCAAGCCATATTTGTTGGAGATATTCGAGAATGCTCCGTACCATGGAGGAGAGCATGAAAATCCTATTGACCACATCAACAAGTTCGAGCAACGCATCGGCTTCGTACAAATGAATGGAGTCTTCGCCGAATACATGAAGCTGAAGTTTTTCCCCCTCACTTTGAAGGGGAAAACACTATTATGGCTCAACATGTGTCCGCCCGGAACCTATTCTACATGGGATGCCCTTAGCCGTGACTTTCTTCAAAGGTTTTTCCCCAATGATGAGACGTGTCGGTTGAGGCAAGCCATCATGAGTTTCAAGCAAGAATCCGATGAGTCGTTATTCAAAGCATGGGGGAGATTCAAGGGTCTCCAATGGAGGTGTCCACACCACAATCTTGAGGATTGGTTATTATTGCATCATTTTTATTCCGGACTGAGTAGCTCTTTGCGAGAATCCATCGATCATGCCTCGGGGGGCATGTTCCTCAAGAAGACGGCGGAGGAAGCAAACGTATTTCTTCACGAGTTATCTCGAAACTCTCCTCATTGGGGAGGCGGCCGTGGTCCAAGAGATGGTCCTCCTCTAGAAAGCAATCCTACTATTAAATTTCTCATGAATGCCGTTCTAGAGATGCAACAAAAGTCGGCTTTGGAGGAGACCACGTGGCAAGTAAAGGCAGCTCAAGAAGTACCTATGCTTATTCCGGATGCCCGAGTTCTTGTATGTGATTTTTGTGGAGGGCCACATTCTTTGAAGCGATGTGAAGAGTATAAAGCCGAGCAAGTCCAAGCCATTTATCCCAACAATAACCTCTCCTATACCAATCAAAGCCCTATTCGTCCTCGTAGGAATTGTGCTTACAACCAACAAGCTCCACTAAACCAAAACCGCCGCCAACACCACCAAAATCCCCACCAAAATCCTCACCAAGGTCAATCTTCTCAAGCACCCAAACCACCACAACAAGAAACCCTTGAACAAACCCTTCAAAAGATGGCCTTATCTCAAGAAAAGATAGCCCTAGCTCAAGAAAAGATGGCCTTAGATCGAGAAAAAGATCAAGCTCACATCAAAAACCTCGAGTTACTATTGGCTCAAATGGCACAACAATCTCAACCCATCCAATCTTTGCCTAGCCAACCCCAACCAAATCCAAAGGGACAACTTAATGCTATTACTTTGAGGAGTGGTAGGGAGATTGATGGCCCTAGGATGGTGGGAGAGGAAGTTTTGGGTGACAAAGAGGGTGATGTGGTAGATGTCTCGGAGAAAGAAGAGTTGATGGAGAAGCGGGAGAGTGAGTTAGTCTTGGGTGAGGGTGTTGATGGAGTACATGAGGAGGAGTTGGAAGAATTTAGTAAGGAAAGAGAGGAGATGGAGAAGGTAAGGAAAGGGAAAGGAAAGATGGTGGAAGAAGAGCCGATCCAAACCATTGAGAAACCAAAGCTACCGCCGGTCCCTCTTCCCGAGCGGTTAGGAAAGCCCAAGTCCGATGCGAAGTTTTCAAAGTTCATTGAGATGCTCAAAAAGCTTCAAGTAAACATTCCGTTTCTTGATGCTATTTCCGAGGTCCCATCTTTCAAGAAGCATTTGAAGGAGCTTCTCACAAGCAAAAGGAGGATTCAAGAGAAATCTACGATCCATTTGACGGTGGATTGTAGTGCCATTATTGATAACAAATCACCGGAGAAGTTAGCCGACCCCGGAAGCTTTTCTATTCCATGCACCATTGGTGACATGCGGATTGGCCGTGACCTTTGCGATTTAGGAGCGAGTGTAAGCGTCATGCCTTATTCGATTTGCATGAAGTTGAATCTCGACGATCTAGCTCCAACAACAATTAACCTCCAATTGGCCAACCGTTCTGTGCGAAGACCTTTGGGAATATTGGAGGACATCCCGGTCCAAGTAGGGCTATTTTTGATTCCATGTGATTTCGTGATCTTGGAGATGGAGGAAGACAATAACATCCCTATCATTTTGGGAAGGCCGTTCCTTGCCACGGCAAGAGCAATAATTAATGTCAAGAATGGAAGCATGTGGTTGAATGTTTGTAACGAAAGCATCATTTTTCAACTTGAGGGGTCATTGAAAGGTCCTTCGTATGGGGACTCATGCTATGCTATTGATATGATGGAGTTTCTTGTTGATGAGTATATTGAGGACTCCCATCTACTTGAGTCTACTTGCGACGATCCCTTGGGAGCTTGCCTATTGGAGTCTTTCCAATTTGAGACCGACGGCACCGATATTACCTTCTTCACCAACCTTCTTGACTCATCACCCATGCATGAGGAGATTATTATTGACGAGCCTTATATGGAGTGCATGGAAATTCAAGATGCGATCTACAAAGGTATGTCTTCCTCTCAAATTCAAGCTTCTATTCCTTTAGAGCTCAAATCTTTACCCCCTTCCCTCCAATATGCTTTCTTGGATGATGAGAAATCTTGCCCGGTCATTGTGAATGCGAATTTGAATGATTCGGAATTGTCCAAATTGCTTGAGTTGCTTAGAAAACATAGGGGTGCACTAGGTTATAAGATAGAGGATTTGAAAGGTCTTTCCCCTTCTATATGCATGCATTCGATCAACTTATTAGAAGATGCAAAGCCTACTAGGCAACCCCAGCGTCGCTTAAATCCCAATATGCAAGAGGTGGTTAGAAAGGAAGTAGTGAAGTTGCTAGCTGCTGGGATCATCTTCCCCATCGCAATTAGCGAATGGGTAAGCCCGGTTCAGTGTGTACCCAAGAAGGGTGGAATGACTGTGATTGAAAATGACAAGAAAGAACTAGTTAGTACCCGGACCGTCACCGGTTGGCGGATGTGCATTGACTACCGCCAGCTTAACAAAGTAACGAAGAAGGACCATTTCCCCTTCGTTTTATTGACCAGATGTTAGAACGGTTGGCGGGTCACTCGTATTTTTGCTTTTTGGATGGGTACTCGGGGTTCTTTCAAATTCCAATCCACCCCTCACATTAAGAGAAAACTACCTTCACTTGCCCATACAGGACTTTTGCTTATCGTCGTATGCCTTTTGGGTTATGTAATGCACCGGGGACATTTCAACGTTGCATGATGGCTATCTTTAGTGATTTCATTGAAAAATGCATGGAAGTCTTTATGGATGATTTTTCTGTCTATGGTAATACCTTTGATGATCGTTTGTTGAATTTAGAGAAAGTTCTAACCCGTTGTGAGGAAGTTGACTTAGTGTTGAATTGGGAAAAATGCCACTTCATGGTGGAAGAAGGTATTGTCTTGGGTCATTTAATTTCTTCTAAGGGCATTGAAGTGGACAAGGCTAAAGTTGAGGTTATAGAGCGCCTACCACCCCCAGTTTTTGTTAAGGGGGTGCGTAGCTTCCTTGGCCATGCCGGCTTTTATCGCTGGTTCGTCAAGGATTTTTCAAAAATCGCTCGACCTCTAACTGATCTGTTGTGTAAGGATGCCCCTTTCTCTTTTACTGACGAGTGCCTTGAGTCATTTTATAGGTTGAAGCAGGCTTTGATTTCCGCCCCGGTAGTTCAACCTTCGGATTGGACACTACCCTTTGAAATCACGGCCGATGCGAGTGACTTCACCGTGGGAGCGTGTTTGGCTCAAACAATAGAGAAGAAACCAAGAGTCATCTACTATGCAAGCCATGCGCTTGATATTGCTTTTTGTTTGGAAGCATCAGGTTTGCTTCTCCTTGGTCTCTATTTGTCCATAAATTTTTGTATGAATTATAATTGTTCTAAATTTATTGGTATTAACAATATGTGCATGTTATTATCTAATACACGCTATTCATCCAATTTCATTAGTGAACCAGTAGTTCACCCAATATTAAAATTTTGTCTAATATGATAAACTGTAAATATTAATAGTGAATCAGAAGTTCACTTCAATATTGAATATTATGTCGAATATCAATTGTGAACCATAACTTCATTCCATCACCTTTATATGGCTGAATTTTTTTTTTATTAAATATTATATTTGTAGTTAAAGGTTGGATATTTTCGTTGGCGAACCAGAAGTTTGTTTCAATAATACAAAGTTATTTTATGTGAACTAGAAGTTCACTCCAACAACGAAAGTTTTCTTTAATTTTATCTGTGAACTAGAAGTTCACCCGAATGATAAGAAGCTTACCTTACTTCATTAAGTGAACCAGAAGTTCACTCATATGTCAAAAATTTTATCTTATGAATGAACCAGAAGTTCGCTCTAATATTGTACTATTATTTAATTTTATTAGTTAACAAGAAGTTATATCCAATAATAAGAATTTTGTCTTATTTTCATTAGTGAACTTGAAGTTCACTCTAATGTTAAGAATTTTATTTAGTTTTATTACTGATAGAAGTTCACTCTAATACTAAAAAATAATGATTACTTAATTATCTCATTGGTGAACCAGAAGTTCATCCTACCACTAATATTGAATTTTGTTTCGGTTGATTACACGTATTAATTGTGAACCAGAAGTTCACTCCAATCATTGAAGCTCTATATAATCTTGTTAGTGAACTAGAAGTTCTCTTTCCTGTCAATTAGAGTATAGAGTTGTTAATTGGCACAACGAATGTTGAAACGTGATGATAGTATACTTGAGGTTGATAAAGTTTATATCGTTAGTTAAATTTAGCATTTTGTTACAAGTGTGGAGTTTAATGTTTAGATGAGAAATGTACATAATTTTATTAATAATGATGTATGGAATCATCAGAACCCCCAAATGGTCTTGTCTCATTCCCTGAAGTGAATGTAGTTGGATATAAACTTAAGGATCATGAGCAAAACAAAGATAACGCCAGTAGCCGTGACAGTTGACATAATCGTGGTTAGGGATGGAAATTGGTCTTGGACCCTGCCCAGATCCGCGGTTAAGGATATGGGTTCACAAATTTTGGACTCAGAGGATATGGGTAAGGATATGGGTCAAATGACCAAAAACGGATATGGATATGGGTCTAAGGGTAGGACCTGCACTTACCTGCATTCGCTATCGCTATGTTATATATATATATATATATATATATATATATATATATATATATATATATATATATATATATATATATATGTATTTTGCACAAAAATCAGGATATTTTACAAGCATATAAGAGGAATATATATATATATATATATATATATATATATATATATATATATATATATATATATATATATGTATAAGTCCGCCGAAGGGATTTTGCCGGTGAGAATTTGGTGGCCACTGGTGGTTTGCTGGGCTGGAGTCGTCGAACACAGAGGAGGGGCAGGGTAATGTTCTCGTGGAAGGAGGGTTCAAGTGGAAGGAAGGAGGGATAAAATTGAAAATAAGGTGAATGGCGGTTTCATTTAATCAGGCAAAAGCGATTTTTTTTTGTTTTGACAAACCTGGCGCTGGGAAGGTCGGACAGACACTGGTAGCATTTGGTTACTTACCTCCGTTCCCCTTCTACTATCTGAGGCGCTACCAGCGCGTCACCTGACGCTGCCAGCGTCTCCGTTTCAATTCTGTTCCCTTTTCGGTATGTTTCTCCATCTCGAGCCACCCCTGCAAGACCAAAAATCCTAAAGGCGCCTAAAGAAAAATTTTGATAATAAAGAATAAAATGGATAAAATCAAGGAAGAATCAAAATAAAAATAAAATAAAGAGAATAAAGCTTGTAAAATTGGGTTGCCTCCCACTCAGCTCTTGTTTAGCGTCACTATGTTGACGGGTTACCTCAATCATCCGGTTGAAGCATCAAACCACACTGTTGAAACCTTGTTGACTACTTCTCTCATAAAGTAAGGTTTCAACCCGTGTCCATTTACCTTAAATGTGTCGGTTTCTTGGCTCCAAACCTCCACTGCTCCGTGAGGGAATACCTTTGAGACCGAAAAAGGTCCCGACCATCGCGATTTTAATTTCGTAGGGAACATTTTAAGCTTGGAATTGAACAAGAGCACTTTGTCTCCTACTTCAAACCTCTTCTTCATGATATGTTTGTCATGCCACATTTTAGTTCGCTCTTTGTAAATCCTAGAGCTCTCATAGGCTTCCAACCTTAGTTCATCTAGCTCTTGGAGCTGTAACATCCTCCGTTCTCCAATCGGTTTAAGGTCGAAGTTCAAAGTCCCGATTTCCCACAAAGCTTTGTGCTCTATCTCAACTGGCAAGTGACATGGTTTCCCAAATACTAGCCGGTGTGGTGTCTTGCCAAGAGGAGCCTTGAATGCAGTTCCATATGCCCATAATACGTCATCTAACTTTAAAGACCAATCCTTTCTCGAACTGTTCACAGTCTTTTCCAGTATACTCTTCAACTCCCTATTTGACAGCTTCACCTAACCACTGGTTTGGGGGTGGTAAGGGGTAGAGACTCGATGGGACTCCATACTTGGCTGAGAGCATCAAGGGGTTTGTTGCGAAAATGAGTACCATTGTCGCTTAATAAGGCCCTTAGAGTGCCAAACCTTGCAAAAATGTTCTTCTTCAAAAACATAATCACCACTTTGGCATCGTTGGTTGGAGATGCGATGGCCTCCACCCACTTGGAGACATAATCGACCGCCACTAGGATGTAGAGGTTTCCATGAGAGGAGGGGAAGGGACCTATGAAGTCAATGCCCCATTCATCGAATAGCTCAACCTCTAGGATGCCCGTTTGAGGCATCTCGTGTCTCCTCGAAATGTTGCCCGTTCGCTGGCATCTTTCTCATGAAAACACAAAAGTCCTGGCATCTTTAGAAAGAGTAGGCCAATAAAAACCAGCTTGGAGTACCTTGGCAATTGTCTTGTCGGGATCGAAATAGCCTCCACATGGGATGGAGTGGCAATGATATAGGACACTCTGCACTTCATCTTGAGGAATACACCTCCTATAAATCCCATCGCCACAAAGCTTATAGAGGAGAGGCTCCTCCCACACATATCGTTTCACATCTGAAAGGAATTTCTTCCTCTGCTGATAGGTCATCTCGGGAGGGATCACACCGCACACAATGTAATTCACAAAATCAGTGTACCACGGTGACATGCATCTGACAACGGCTAGAAGCTGCTCGTGAGGAAAAGACTTATTGATTGGCATGTCATCTTCGGTAAGATCCTCCAATCGCTGCCTAGATAGCATATTACTTGTTGTCCTTTCTCTGTCCCAAAACCGCCCCTACTACGTAGTCGCTTGCGTCGCACATCACCTCGAAAGGTAGATCCCAATCAGGTGCTTGCATAATAGGTGTAGTTACAAGGGCATGTTTAAACCTATTGAAAGCACTCAAACATTCCTCATTAAATTCAAAGGGTACGTCCTTGATAAGCAGTTGGGTGAGAGGTTTAGCAATTTTAGAAAAGTCTTTGATGAAACGGTGATAAAAACCGACGTGTCCCAAAAAACTTTTCACCCCCTTTTACTGAAACAGGTGCTGGTAATTTTTCAATTACTTCCACCTTTGCTCTATCAATAGCAATACCCTTACTTGAAATTACATGGCCTAAAACAACACCTTCATGCACCATAAAATGGTACTTCTCCCAAATTAGGACCAAGTTAACCACTTCACATCTTTTCAAAACGTTTTTCAAATTTTCTAAACAGTGATGAAAAGAGGTTCCATAAACAGAAAAATCATCCATAAAAAATTTTACAATTTTTCGGCGAATATGACCATCATACACCGTTGGAAGATGGCGGGTGCATTACACAACCCAAATGGCATTCGTCGGTAAGCAAAGGTTCCATAAGGACTTGTAAAAGTGGGCTTTTCTTGGTCCTTTGGGTGAACAGGGATTTGGAAGAATCCCGAGTAGCCATCTAAGTAGCAGAAAATTTTTTGGCTAGTCTCTAACATTTGATCAACAAAAGGGAGGGGGAAGTGATGTTTATGGGTGGCGTACGTTGTTTAATTTCCTATAGACAATGCGCATACGCCAGCCAGTAACAGTTCTAATTGGGATCAACTCATTGTTTTTAGTTTTAACTACTGTCATCCCCTCCCCTTTTTATGCACCACATAAACTGGACTTACCCACTCACTATCTGAGATATGGTAGACAATCCCGACTTTTAACAGTTTTAAGACTTCTTTTTTTACCACCTCCTTCATGTTAGGGTTGAGTCTACGTTGATGTTCAATGGAGGGCTTGTGGTCATCCTCTAAGAGGATTCTATGCATGCAAAAGGAAGGATGGATGCCCCTGAGGTCATCAATTGTGTATCCTATGGCCTTTTGGTGTGTCCTCAAAACCTCAAGTAATGATGCAGTTTCATTTTGATTCAAGGATGCACTAACAATGACAGAATAGGTGGAATCAGGGCCAAGGAATTCATACCTCAAGGTGGATGGTAGAGGTTTCAGCTCAACCTCGGGAGCTTTCTTTTCTACATTTTCAGGCTTAACTTTCAACTCCTCCACTTTGGCAAACCCTGGTGGAATGGTAGTGATTTCATCCATCAATTTGGCATATGCTGCAGCTTCAGAGTCAGTGTCCTGCACACAATCAGTCAATAGCAAACATTGCTCAAGTGGATCACTTGGCTATAGGTGAGAATCAGTTTCCTTCACTTTACATTCAATAACATCAATAAAATTGCAGTCATCAAAAATGGAAGGAAACTTTGCAACATGGCTCAAATTAAACTCAACTTTATGAGTACCAACATCAAAAGTCATTTTTCCATTTGTAACATCAAGACATCACCCTGAAGTAGCCAAGAATGGCGTAACAAGAATAATAGGGGTGCGGAGATCCTTAGCCATATCAAGCACAACAAAGTCAACTGGTACGAAGATGTCTCCCACCTTGATAGGGACATCTTCAAGGATCCCTATGGGGTATTTCACGGAACGATCGGCTAATTGCAATGAGATGGTAGTGGGTTTTAGTTCATCCATACCTAATTTCCTAGACATTGACAAAGGCATCAGATTGACACTGGATCCTAAATCACATAAAGAATGGTCAATGAACAAATTACCAACTACACATGGAATAATAAAGCTGCCAGGATCCTTAAGCTTCGGTGGAAGCATGTTTTGGATCGCAACGCTACAATGATCAGACAAGGCCATTGTCTCATGCTCATCCAAATTTCTTTTGTTACTCAAAACTTCCTTTAAAAATATAGCATAGTTAGGTATTTGAGACAAGGCTTTTGTAAAAGGAACACTAATTTGGAACTTTTTGATCACCTCCAAAAATTTACCAAATTATTTATCCAACTTAGCTTTAGCCAATCTTTCGGGGAATGGGATGGGTGGAACATACACTCTTTGGGTAATTTCGAAGGGTCAACAGGAGCATTCTGATCAAGTTGCACATTAACATCAATCAAACCCTCTTTTAGAGGTTCATAATTTCCCTTTTTGGCAATTTCAGACTCATTCACATCTTTTTCAACATAATCATGCACATCAATAACCACATGTTCGGGTCGGTCCACTCTAGGTCCTTCCAACTGTTTCCCGTTCTTTAAAGTTGTGAGATTACATTGGTCTCAAGGGTTCGGGATAGGTTGGGGTGGTAAGGTTGTGGAGGGACTAGCTTGGTTGGTTATCTAGGCTTCCAACATTTTGTTGTGTGTAGCCAATGCATCAACTTTGTCCACTAAATGCTTAATTATCCCATCCTGTTTCTGTTGAGTGGCCAACATAGTCTCCATCATTAGTTCTAGGTTGGACTTTTTGGGTTCGTCCTGTTGTTGTCTTTGGAAACCAGGTGAAGAATCCCTTTGACCTCGAAGGGGACCTGTTGGGTCGTTGTTGCGGTAAGAGAAATTGGGGTGATTCCTCAAACCAGGGTGGTGGGTGTTGGAAGTCAGGTCATATTTCTATCGTTGGTAACTAACATAGTTGGTGTCATGTGTTTCCTCACTACTAGCCAAACCTACGGGATAGGTCAAGGTCTCATGTTCAGTAGAATTACATGAAACACATGAGAGGGGGGAATTAGCTTGCAGAGTCAAACGGTCCATTTTCTGCGTTAATGAATCCTTTTTACAAGTTAACATAACAACTACATCAACATCGAACTTACCTCCTGCTCTATGGCGGGGTTTGGACCATTGGTATGAGTTTAGGGCCATCTGCTCGATTAGGTCGGTGAGTTGTGGCATTGTCTTGTTCATAAGGTCGCCTCCGGCCGCCGAAAGGATGCTCCCCCTCACTGATTCCTTTGCTCCGTTATAGAAGGATTGAATTAGAACCCAGGGCTCAAACCCGTGCTGAGGACACTATCTAAGGAGGTCCTTGAACCTCTCCCATGCCTCTTGAAAACTCTCATCGGAATCCTGTTCAAAAGAAGAAATTTGATTTCTTAGATTCACTAGTTTTCTAGGAGGAAAATATTTAGCAAGAAATATTTTAGCAAGCTGATCAAATGTAGTAATGGCGTTGTTAGCTGGCAAGGAGTCGAGCCACTCCCAGGCGTTCCCTTCAAGTGAAAAGGGAAAAAGTCTCCGCTTGATGGCATCATCTTCCACGCCATTGGCCTCGAATGTGTCGCATGCTTGGCGGAAGATGCGCAGGTGGCGGTTCGGGTCTTCATTTGGACGTCCATGGAATAGTGATTTGGATACCAAGTTGATGAGGACTACCGCAGCTCAAAGTCGTTTGCCCCCACCGTAGGTACTCGAATTGCAGATTGCTAGTTGGTGACACTAGGGGTCACGTACTGCCCCATAATAGGATCTTAATCACCCATCTCTTGTTCTTCTTCTGATTCCTCTTTCTCGGAAATGGAATTCTCTTCTTCTTCCCTTGTCAGCTTGCGCTTCTTTAGTCTAGCGTGGAATGTACGTTCGATTTCAGGGTCGAATTCGTAGAGAGGAACTTTTTGCATAAACCTGAAACAGCACAAACAAGTACGCCAAACACAATCAAATGGGTAAAAATAAAATAGATAAAAACAGATAAAATAAAAACCTAGGCAACCAGAGTGTCTTCGTCTAATGGCAGCTAGGGACAAAGTCCCCGGCAACGACGCCAAAAACTTGATACGCCGCAAGTGCACAATGTACAATGTAGTATATCAAGGTCGTTCCCACGAGGACTTGTTCTAACTTACGCGCTAAACTATCCCGCTACAAAAGATGCTAGGTTAATCAAAGGGTTAGATTTTTAGCTCAGTTTAAACTAAAATGATCGAAATTGTAAGGCAATATATATAATTTAAACTGCGAATTTATCTAATCGAAACAGCAAGTATATTTTTATGAAGGTTTTATCGATATTTTAAAGGCATTTAGGAGAGTTACTCTAGTTAACCAATTAACCTAACGAAGGTCTGATTTCAGTATTCAGTAGTTTATACTAATTCGGGACAATAACCAAACAAATATCTATCACAACAATTTTTCGATCCGGAGTAAATTGCTCCGACTAAATTAAACACCTATTTTTATGGCTATCTGATTTAGTCAAAGTTAAGAACAGGTTATTTAAATGATCCTAGGTATGAAAATACATTATTTCTAACCGAATTTTATACCTATTTAATCTTCATCAATCCAACTCGAAGTAGCAATCTTTCGACCCGAAACTAAGAGTCTATATACAAATAAAAGGCGGCCAATCAATTATCGTAACAATATAAACACGAAGATAGAACGAAATTAACAAACTACTTCATACCAAAATCAAAACCGAGGGTTAAATGAGCAACATCGAGTTTCCCCTAAACTGAAAATTAACTACTCATGTTTGATAATAAAAACAACTAAACTAATTAATTGAATCTAGAAAACATAATAAAAATTGGGGAAGAGGACAACCACAAGTGAGGGATGAACGGATATGTCTGCTCGTGAAAGTTTCCTTCGCCCGAGCTTCAATCTCCATTTTTCCCGATGGCGGTTGAACGCTTTAATCTCCAATACCAAAAACTAGGGTACTAAAAAGTTGTCTTCTAAGAGATAATAATAATGATAGTATTTGATCCCCCCCCCCCCCCGGAAAAAATGCAGCGTCTGCTTCTTTTTATAAAAAAAAATGGAGCTATCTTGTTCTCTAAGCAGAACGTGTGTAACAACCTAGGCGCTACTAGCGCGTGCCAGATGCTACCAGCGCCAGCCTTGTTCCAGCATCCCCTAAACTCTCTACTTGTCACACTGTTAGCGCCAGGGGAGGCGCTCCCAGCGCCTGTCTTGGCAAATATGGGTGCTCGTTGTTCCTTGCATCTTTGCCTTGTCTTCCCACCTTTCAACTTCTCCTCCCACTTTTTTTTCATTTCTGACTTCATGTAATTCCATTGACAAACCTGTAAAATTATACCAATCTCCAGAGCAAGTGAAATATACATGAATTTGGGATATAAATTGTTGCGTCCGATCACAAACCGACCCGAAATTCATGTATTAAACATCCAAATAACCCTATAAAATGTAGGGTTATCAATGTCCACAAAAGGAGTTTATCATACAAGATAATTTTTAGTGTGCTTTAATCCTGGTCTACGCACAGAAGAGACATGAACATCGTGTACAAATTTTGGACTAGCCAAGATTGTTGAAATCTCGAATACAGGTCCCTACGATCCCGTTTGGTTATTTCAATGAAGTTTTGAGTCATTCGGATATGAGGGGATGCAGTAGTGCAACAAAAGGGAGACTTGCTGTGATGAATTCCTAAGTGACTAGCAAATTTAGGACTTACTAGCAAATAAAGCTCATTTGGTTCCGATCAAATGCAGCTGGTAGAATTGATCGAATCATGGTCGATCATACAATTCTACAAATGTTCCAAATGATAAAAGTTTACATTAGAGGAAGGAAAGGTTTCGACCACATGCCAATTTCACTCAAGACATCTGAAGTTTGTTGGGGACCATCACTTTTTGGACTTTCAACATATGACTGGATGATCCCAAGTTCAACAAGAACTTTTGAGGCAGAATGGAATATCATTAAGCACGATTATAATGATATTCCAACAGCTATATGACTTGACTTGGTCAATGTCATATTAAGGATATGATTCTCCATTAAGTCTCTTTATTGTCCTTTGACTAGGGTATCCTAAGAGGGTGGAAGTCTCCTATAAATAGGAGACATTCCAAGCTATTTGAGACACATCATTCTAAGCAATCACATCTTCATTCTTGTCTAGACTGCAGCTATACTTGAGTGATTCAAGTGAGAACCTATTTCTTGAGTGTTACAAGAGCTAAGTTTTATCCCTTTGAACATTTACGGTTTAGTAAATAGTTCTTAAGGAAAGTGAATATTAGGCCACGACTTTTAGCGTTATCCAAGTGAGTTTCCATTGTTTTATATACCGTTACTCCCTTTCCTCCAACATTTTGTATATTGAAATTTAAAAAAAATTATTTTGTTTGAAGTTGCTAATGATGGACATTTACCATTGTTAAATGTGAAAGCCAACCATGTGCCCACTTTTACGCTAGTATCTCATGGCAGTGTTAGTAGCACAAACAATCATAAAAGTAATAACAACATTAAAGATTGACACAGAGTTTTTATGTAGAAAAACTCAAACCAGGAAAAATATATGCACCGTCATAAGATTACGATAGTGTTTATCAGGGATTCTCATATGTTTATAATTAATCTCTCTCGATATCTCTAGAGAACCAAAGAAATCAACATTCAAATTTGATTCGCCCCACACAATTCACTTAAAGACACAGAGTTCACAGATCAATCTCTCTTGTGGTACAGATGAGTTACACACTTAATTGCACACATAAAACATTAATACCAACTTACATTTATAGTAGAAGACAAATACAATAATTAGGATTAATAAGAACTTCATTGGCGACCAAGCACATCCATAAATAGACAAACAAAATCTGAGGTCAAACCAAATTAGAAAAATATATCAAAATAGAACTAGGAAACAAAATATTTGGCAGCTCCATGACCTAGCATGGCTTGTGCCCATATGACACAGCCCATGTCAATTGTTGCATTGCTTCATTTTCCTACCATCTAACCCCTTACACAACCCATATATGTTAGCCTCAGGTTCATCTATATCGCCCTCAAACATGCTTCAAACCAACCCAAACTCATAATTTAGGCTCTACGCACATAGAATACAACAACCTTTATTTATTTACTCAGGGAAAACGGACATTGTAAAAGGTTGGATAAAGCCAACAATAAGCGAGTTATAATTAATTTATGGGTTTAATTGACAAATCCAATATGGTTGGGCCTAACAACGGGTCGGCCATAAATTTGATGGATTGATTAATTAAATTGATAAATTAATTTACTCGAGTTTAATGACTATTATGCAGTCTAAAACGTTATCCATTAACTTTGTTAGACTTTTAATTAATTTTTTTGGACCTTTGTTAAGAGAATTTCATAAAGGGCCATATAATATCATCAAAGGTGAGTCAATTTTTATTTATTAATTAAGATAATCAACCTTCAAACATAAATGGGCCCTTCCACTTGGGCTAACCGCCTTTGAGTTAATTATATCAATTAATAAATAATCATTTTCTCAACCTAATGAATTTTATATGGACTAGAACAAAACCTCCAAACTAAGGTCGACTCTTTACAAAAAGAAAAGAAAAGGGGAAGGGGTACACATAGCACATAGCATACACATGAAGGGGTACCCTAAACCAAGGCTCTAAATTCATGGACTTTTATGGTTGGGTTATATAGCCTACCGCATGCCTTCGCCCCGGTTCTTCATACCATAAGGGAAGCAGTTGGGGTATTTCTCAAAGAACTTCAAGGAAGCTCTTGGAGTGTGACACCGGGAGAGGAGCGACCAAATGCTTAGAGATGTAGAGTTCATCCCCATAGTAGTGGCCTCCTGCTCTCAAGGGAAATCGTAGGTAACTTAAACCGTCACCTTTCTGCTAACGTGTCAAAAGACCCAATTAGTGGCCCGGTATGCAAAAGGGTGCCTGAAAGAATAATAAAGTCGCGAAATAAATTAACTTCTCCCTTTTACACTCTTCAAATAAATTCAATTTTTTCAAGTTTTACCCTTTTTTTTAAGTTTAAGTCCCTAGTGGAGTCGTCAATCTGTAGATACACCCAAAAAAAATTCTCGTTCGGGGAAATTGTTTTCGGATGCGCTACTTAATTTATCGGGAGCCCACTAAGGTTTATTAATCCTTAAATAAGGATATTTTTAATTTTCAAAATTTGTTTTCGGGGTGATGAAACTTTATTTATTTACAAACTCATTTTTATTATTTAAATTATTCGTAATTACACAAATTAATTTAACAATAATTTAATCCCGGCCCAATCACTAAATTCAAGCCCAAAGAGGAGCAGACGGGCCACCAGAAATTGCTAAAACCCGCCTAGGTTTTAGCAGATCCTGGGCTGGGCCGTCTACATCCCTGGGCCAGAAGAAAATGGGTTGAAATTAATAAAACCCGCCTAGGTTTTATTAATTTCTAGCCCATTTTCCTCGGATCCAATCTTAAATTAGTGAAGGGAAATGAACTAAATTATTTTCTTAAATTATTTTATGCATAAAGAAATGTTTTAAATAGTTAAACGAATTTATAAAATGTAAAAGAGTCGCCAGCCGATTTAAGGAAATCGACAAACCATAAAATAAGAAAAGAAAGACTCCGATCTACGAACCCGATTTCTAGATTCGGGGGTAAGGTTACGAATTTGAGAGTTATAAGAACTCTCGAATCCGCCTGTTATAAAACAGACTCTACAAAAATCAACATTGAAAAGAAAGAGAGCGGGGAGAAGTTTGATTAATTTCGCGGAATTATTATTCGAATCATGCAATATAAAAACATGATATTTACTTTTTACAAAATGTACAAGGAATTAAAGAATGAATTACATGAATAACCAATAACAAAGAAACCGAACCTTGCTTAAGATGCTAGAATCGATGAATTTGATCCCTTGAGTTGCCCCTTGACTTGATGCTTGGATGGAATAATGTTGATGATTTGGAAAAGCGGCGTATGGATGGTTGTATGGTGGTGATGAGTGTGATTATGGTGGGATTAGAAATGGATATGGATGATGAAATTTTGAGAGAATGGAAGTATAATATGGAGGAAGTTGATAAGATATGAAGGTGGAATGGAGGGGGGTATTTATAGGTGGGATGAAGATTTTGGAGGGAAGTCATGGGGGACATACCCGACAAATCATGCCCTCCAGATACCAAAACCTAGGCGGGTTTTGGGAGGTCAAGGGAAAAAAGTCAACCACGTGGGGCTATGATCAGGGGATTACACATGCATGCAGATTTTGGCGCTAAAAAGATGATAACCTAGGCGGGTTATATGAATTATTGGCGTACGGATTAATGACGTGGCAAGAACGACGTCGTATGCTACTCTCCTCAAAACCTAGGCGAGTTTTGAGCTCCCTGCGCCGGGGCACGCTTTCTGGGCCAGATTGCTGGACCTGGAAAATGTTAAAACCTGCATGAGTTATAAAACTGGCTAAGTGCAACTTCGAACGACCATAACTCTTTCATCCGGACTCCGATTGAGGCAATTCAAAAGGCGTTGGAAAGCTTATGATGTGCACTTTACTCTCATCAAAAGAAATGGGGCCAATGAGACTTGTGAAAAAAATGGGATTTGAAATGGTGGGCATATGTATGTGGAAAGGGTGGAAGATGAAAGCTTTTTGTGGTGGGCTGGCCCGTTAGCTTTTGATTGAGGAAGGCCCCTTTGATTTTCTTTCATGCTAGCCTCTTTTCTTGTTTATGTTTGATTTGTACACTTGTCCCGGTACAAAATCCGGTGTCTACAACAAGCAACGTATATTGTGTAGCCTCGCAAACCTGCAAAAAAAAAAAGTTTGTGGACTCTTAGAGGGGTTAGTCGTTTTGGAATGCATCGGGTAAGCCGACTCGTCACCTCAACAAGGATAAACTCCTCTACGCAACAGCGGAGCCTGTTACCCTTGTCTTTGGCGGTACTCGGTCTTCCAAAAAAATATCCGACTCGTCACCTCAATAAGGATAAACTCCTCTAAGCAACAGCGGAGTCTGTTACCCTTGTCTTTGGCGGTACTCGGTCTTCTAAAAAATATCTGACTCATCACCTCCAGCAAGGATAAACTCCTCTATGCAAAAGCGGAGCCTGTTATCACTGTCTTTGGCGGTAATCGGTCTTTCAAAAAAATATCCGACTCGTCACCTCAACAAGGATAAACTCCTCTACGCAACAGCGGAGCCTGTTACCCTTGTCTTTGGTGGTGCTCGGCCTTTCAAAAAATATCCGACTCATCACCTCCAGCAAAGATAAACTCCTCTACGCAACAACGAAGCCTGTTACCCTTGTCTTTGGCAGTACTCGGTCTTCCAAAAAATATCCGACTCATCACCTCCAACAAGGATAAACTCCTCTACGCAATAGCGGAGCCTATTACCCTTGTCTTTGGTGGTACTCGGTCTTCCAAAAAATATCCGACTCATCACCTCCAACAAGGATAAACTCTTCTAAGCAAAAGCGGAGCCTGTTATCCTTGTCTTTGGCGGTACTCGATCTTCCAAAAAAAAATAACCGAGTCGTCACCTCAATAAGGATAAACTCCTCTACGCAAAAGTGGAGCCCGTTATCCTTGTCATTGGTGGTACTTGGGTCTTGATGCCTACCAAAATAAGACCAAACCTGCAATCAAGGAAAGGGTTTCTCAGTCGAATTTTTCAAAAAAATACATGATGGATAGCCATAATCGACATATATTCTACATTATGTACTTAAGATCGCCATCAATGTACCCAATTAAATTCAAATGTCTATATATCTTGATAATCAAAGGAGTGTAGGAAATTCAAGGTTAATTTGGTTCCTTGATTGAGAATTCAGACGGTTTCCAAGGAAGTGTTGTACAAGTGTTGTTTTTATGGTATCAAGGAGCAAGAAGAAGTGATGAATACGGAAAAAACTTCACTGATTGAAATACTCACCCATGTGGCAGCTGATATGGAGGGAAATAAAATTAAATAAAACTACTGGAGGGAAATAAATTTAAATAAAATTAAAAATATTTATATTCATTAATTTTTCAGTCTTTCCTTACCGGAATCAATTTCCAAGAAACTATTTATAATTTCCAAGAAAGTGAAGAAACATTTCCAAGCAACAATTCTAATTTCTACTTCAAATTCTAATTACTGGAAAAATTGAAAGAGTTGGAACGAATATATATATATATATATATATATATATATATATATATATATATATATAGAGAGAGAGAGAGAGAGAGAGAGAGAGAGAGAGAGAGAGAGAGAGAGGTCGAAGGAGTAACACAATTATATGAATGAGATTTGGAATGATTTGGATAAATTGAAAGAGTTGGAATGATTGAACTGAAAAATCGAAAATTCAAGATCAAACCTAGTCACGGTCCTCACCGGTGCCCATCGCCGGCTGAACGACCGGAGCCACCACGAAGCTGAACTTTGACTAGGCCTCTGTGGAGTAAATCTGGAGTAAATCTCAAATTATCTTTCTAATGGCAGTGATTTCATATTTTAATTCATTATAATTTGTTCAAGGCCCAACCTTCTTGCACACAGCACTCCCGTACGCTGGTAAAGCCAGGAATGCTCCCCCCAGGATTCGAACCCTGGTGGGAAGGGAGAGAAGGTGGTGTTCCTTGCCACTAAGGCAAAGACCCAATCGACAATTCCATTCCATACTTGCTAGCTAAACAAATTAGTTTTTTTTTGTTTGTTGGGTTTCAATTCCATTCCAATTTCTCACCAAACACTTTATATTTTGGAATCTAATTCCATACCCAACTCTTTAGGATTCTAATTCCATTCTCATCCCATTCCAAAATTCTCACCAAACAGGCCCTGAATTTTGATGTAATTTGAGGTGAATAAATCGTATTGGATTGATTTTCACAATCCAATTAATAAATTTAAACTATATTGTTGTAAAAAAAATATAATTAATATAAGAATAAAACTATAAAATATATTTTTTAATTCATAAAATATATACCAGTGTTTTATTATTGTTTTGGTCCCTTTTTTCATTATTTTCTTTATAAAATGTCTAAAATTGGATAATCGTTTTTAGTTTTTTGAATATTTTGTTTATGACATATACTTCATAAATTAGTTAAAATGACAAATAATATGGGATATAAATATCAAAAAAAAAATATGGGATATAGGCAGTAAAAGAAAATATTAAAAAAATGATCCATCTTTAAAAAAAATGATTTCGCTCCCTATTTAAATAAAACAAAAATATATAATTATCAAATTTCATTCCATTTCTTAAAGTTATTGGATTTCATTCCATTTTATTCCTTTTTAATTATGAACCAAAATGTCTTAAATAATTTATTTTACAACTCCAAATCAAAATTAAAATCTAAGTCAAAAGTTAAAAAAACAAAAATCAAAGAGGGTACAAGCGTACAACAACAGGCAACAACTTGAATTAAGGGAAGAAATCGAACCAGTGGGTGTGAGTTAATGGCTACACTAGTACACTCCATAAAAGCTAGCAAAGTTAGAACGGAAAGAAAAAACAAAGGGATCATAAACAGGAATAAATAGTAAAGCCCCTCGGTGACTAAAAAAATGTCGTTTTTTTCGCAGTCTTTTAAATAATATTTTGTGCATTATTTTTTCATATATTAACAAGGCTTGTAATATTATATTTAGGTAAAATATTTTTCATCGCAAATTCTGTTGTGATAGTTTTATATAGTAACTCAACATATTATTTGATATATTAACAATCAATATTTACAAATATATTAACAATCAATATAAAATGATACTCTTTAAGACTCAGATAAATTATCTATATTTAAATTTTTAGGTTAAAAATTTTAAATTTTGAAGTTAATTTGTTAAATTATTTGTTGAATTGTTGTACAAGACTATCACTATTAGATTCATGATGAAAAATACTATTATTTGAATGCAATATTATTAGTTTTTCATTACAGTTCAGTCTTTTATGACACTCTCAGTAGTTAATAGGTCATGATACAAAATCATGGATAAAGTGTCCATTCTATTATAGTTAATAGGTTTAAGTTATAACAATAACAACAACAAACTCTCAGTAGCAGTATGGTTTTGTGCGGTCCGAGGGATCCAGATATATACAATATTCTCTGCATGAATTAATATCCATGGAGAAGTTGATTCATGCGGATCGAAAGAACCTTTCAAAGGTTAATATGACTAGGTTACCAGTTATATTTGTGAATGTAGTTAATAAACTATATATATTCTTATTGTTGATAAATATATATAATTATCAAAAAATTAAAATATACATTTTTTTGATGTAATTATAAAATATTTCAAATTTAAATTATTCAAACGTGTATCATTGTTGTTGTTACAATCATTTTCGAGATGTTTATTTATCAAATGTTTTAGGTGTACCGCTGGCAAAAAATTAAGTTCGGTTAATGTTAAAATTGAATGAGAAATTGATGTCTTGAACCATTTTTTTGAGCCAGTCAATTTAGACTAGGCCTATCTTCGGGTCGTAATTGGATTCAGACAAATAGGAAAAAGAAGAAATACTAAGTCCGGAAATTCATCAAATGCAGTCAATATACAAAATTTGGATGAAAAATTTATGACTAAACCCAATTTTAAACGGGTTAGATAAATTCGAATATTCAAGTTGGACAAAATTTTGCCATATCTATTTGGACGAATAATTCAAATTTCAATTTGGCGGGGGTTCGAATATTCAAGTTGGACAAAAACCCTTGCTGGCAATGGGTATTGAAAATTGGAATTTTGGAAAGGGAAATTCGCCAAAAAATGACTTGAGAGACTGTTATTTGTGAAAATGATTCTAGACTCGTATTTTGAAAATCGATTTTGAGTTTCTTTATGTGTTAATAATTATCAAGACCCACTATTTTAATAAAAACCTATTAAAAGGGGTAGTAATCTTTTATATTTATAGAAAAGGGTTTAAAACAAGGACCTTTTATGCAAAAAATATGAATTTTGAGATTTTTATTAAAACAGTTTAAAATAAACACTCTTAACTCTTTGTCATAATTTTAATGATATTAATTATCACAATACTTATACCTCAAAAATTGTATTTTCTGTGGTTATAGGCTCACCATGTTTAGGAAAAAAATTAAACTTAACTAGAAAATTTTGACTGATATCTTAATATAGTTGTGTTGGACAGTCAAATTATTAAAGTTATCATAAGCAAGTACAAATTTTTTAGGTATAAGTAGTTGATTGTGATAAATAATACCATTAAAATTATAACAAAGAGCTAAGAGTGTTTATTTTAACCTGTTTTAATAAAAATCTCAAAAAATCATATTTTTGCATAAAAAGGTCCTTGTTTTAAACCCTTATCTATAAATATAAAAAGTTACTACCCCTTTTAATCGGTTTTTATTAAAATAGTGGGTCCTGATAATTATTAGCACATAAAGAAAGGGACCTCAAAATCAGTTTTCAAAATATAGGGTCCTAGAAATCATTTTCACAAAATGATAGGCACCTCCAAGTCTTTTTTTGGGCAATGGGTATTGAAAATTGAAACCAAAAACCCTTGCTGGTACTTCGGTGCCTTCAAGCTGTCAAAAATCTCCCACAACATCTTTCCTACTCCACATCCCACCTCCTCTTTTGAGCTCCTCATTTTCCCTCATTGAAATTTTTGTTCATAAAGGCTTTGAAATCGTCGGCGGCTAGCAACCCGTGGTATCTCAGTGAATACCTTGTTTTTCAATCAACCCCTCAACATCCCACCGTCCCCTCCATCCCCCATCTGCCTCAACAACCCCCGGCCCCTCCCCCCCTTTTAATTTCTCTTTCCAAAATTTCAACTTTCTTTATGTTTTCCCGGCCATTTTCTTTCTTGGAAACTTACCCTCCCCCTTTGCTTTTAATACCAAACGTCATTTGATACCGAAGGAGTGGTCGATAGGCTTAAATCGAGGAATCTGGAAGAATCAAGCTACTAAAGCTCTATGAAGAGCTTAGACGGCCTTCAATGGAGGAGGAAACCAGAGGTGGAAATCTTCTGGATTAGAAGGGAAATGAATGAAGAGGCTCACATCTTGGCCAAAATGTGTTTGAAGCCAAGTACCGGCGAGAACTTTGGTTATTTTATTGAATGAATTCGTTTGATTAAGAATGAAGCTCGGAGATGCAAAATTGGGAGTTTTCCAAGGACTGTTTGCCCCTCTCCGCCGTGGTTGCCGTCGCTGGCGGCCACCTTTGCCGGTGATTTCTCCGTCAACCAAACAACCCTCAACCTTGCCTTGCTTGCTTTACCTTTCCTAACCCTAACTTTGGATCTGGGTCTGTTTGGTTCAAAGAAGATAGAAAAAAAAATCATTTACTACTGTTTGGCAACTTGGGTTTGTAGATGTTATTAAGGAAAATGAAACTAACCATTCCTGGAAACTAGTGCAAGCCATGTCAATTGTACAGCTCACCCAACCCAAATCCATGTCATCTGTCACTTGGGGGTGAGTCACTGACTCACTGAGTCAGTGTATCATTTTCACCCCATGTGACTCACTGAGTCAGTGACTCACCCCATGCGGCAGATGACATGGAGTTGATGTGGCAAGATCTCTTTTTATTTTTTTTTAGTAATTTGATTGACATGGCTTTTATAGTTTTCTGTGCATGGTTAACTTTCATTAATATTTTGGGGCAAATCAAGCACTAGTTTCCAACATTTTTATTAAATTCTTTCCAACCTCAATTTTCAAGGAATCAAGGCTTTTTAATTATATTGTTAAAAAATGTGCAGTTCCAACTCAACGAAAATTATAAAAATGTGCAGTTCCAACCCAACTCCCTCCTCAGGCCAGAACCCAGACCTGAGCGGCTGCCGGCGGACACCACCTACCATCTCCATCCCCTATTCCTAGATGCTGTCGCCGCCCTGAACCACCGGAGCTAACCTGGGCCACCTAAGACTGCCTAAATTCAGCCCCCAAACCACCCTGAAAACCCCCTTTCTCCTCCCATGTTTCCGCCCCACTCTCCTTTCCATATTCCATAATAGTGAAGATTGAAGTGTCATCTTCTCTTCACACTACCTCCCACATTCCCAAGCTTTCTGTCCATCCTAACACAACAAATTCCTCCTAATATTTGTACTTATATTCGTATAAAACTAGAAGGTAAACACAACAACACCCCCCCTTTTTCATTTATACCCAATTATTCGGAATGTCTCATTTAAATATGAAATATTACCATGTTTGAATCCGGGTTATTGGAGTTTAATGGTGTTTTGGTTTATTCAATTTTGCAACTATTGTTTGTATCTGGATTGTGAATTTGTGATAATTATGCCCATAAGTTATTAAACTTTTACAACTGATGTTGAGAAAAACATTTATGGGTTCAACCTAAAGAATACAAAATCTGATTCTGTAAAAAAAAAAAAAAACAAATCTGAACCATTCTTGGGTGGAAACGGTTCCCGGGTTTCGAGAAACGGACAGACCTAATCTGGGTTGCTCAGTTGAGGAATATGCAGCAGTGGTGTTGGTGGCCGAGCGTTGTGCTCGGTTTCCATGGCTTTTCAGCCTGGCCGAGACAGAGGAGAATGTAAAAGAGGCAGAAATGTTGAGAGTTAGGGAGGGAGAAGTGAAATAAAAAAATGAGCTTCGGTGCCCATTCGTTTCACCAGCCCATCTTTACCTTTTGCCTCCCTTTTTATTATGCTTAATTTAATATTTTCTTTTCTTTTCTTGATCCATGTGGTATTAACTAATTGGCCAAATAGCATGCATGCGGATAATGAAGTGTTCTTTTAATCTAGGCCATCCAAATAGCATGCACATGAACTGTAGAGTCATCTTTTAATCTCAATCATCCATATCTCTTGATCAATACATATGGTAGTTTTGAATAGGGAAAATGGTACTACGATTTGAAAATATTTAATTTATCTTTCCCCAGTTATTTTGTTCATTTAATTATTTTTTTTGTTTCTAATTGTTTCTAATTTTATATTTTTCATATAATTTTTATTAATGTTATATCTATATTTATATATTCTCACTCACTCCTAATTGAGTTTTACCAATGTAACTAATTTTATAATTTTTCCCAAACTTAGGCTCCGTTCTTTTGTGCGTTAACGCACCCAAACGTTATGCAAAATCAATAAAACCTAACGCATGGCAAACAAGATAACGCAACTTATCACAATCTACTATTCACCTTTTTACTATCTATTAACCTTTTTATTATTTCCTACCGCAACCCAATGCAACCCAAACACAATTTACTGAAACGCAAACGCAACGCAACACAACCTCACAAAAGAACGGGGCCTTAGTTGGGTATTTTGGCTTCTCACTTAAAAATTATTCTCCTCTTTGAAATTGAAATTATTCCTTTTTACGATCCGTCTGTTTTTCTTTCCTCTCTAACTTTACTAGCTTTTATAGACTGTACTAGTGTAGCTTAACCCACACCCACTTGTTCGATTTCTTCCCTTAATTCAAGTTGTTGTTGTACTCTTGTAAGCTCTTTGATTTTGTGTATTGACCGCATTTGACGAATATTCGGACTTAATATTTCTTATTTTTCCTATTTGTCTGAACCTAATTACGACCCGAAGATATGGCCGGTCTGAATTGACTAACTAAAAAAAATGGTTCAAGACGTAAATTTCTCATTAAAGTTTAACATTAATCGAATCTAAGCAATATTTTTTCACGGTCTTCAATGCAACACTTTGATCGTTATTTTTTCATATTTTATCTAAACAAGACTAATAATATTGTATTCAAATAAAAGTATTAAGGTGCATAAAAGTAAAGATTTTAATTTATTTTGCTCATCAACCAATCACGTAAGACTGTCACCGAATTAGCTACCGTCGGAATTTGTTCATGTGCTAGTTCAATATATTACTGTTCAAGAATAAAATTTAGTACATTATTGTTTAACGCCCTCAAAGTACAGTGTGGACGTGTAGTATATTTTATACGCACAACTAATTAACCAACCCCAAAAAATATTATATAAAAAGTTATCAATTAAAGAGTGATATTGAAAATTGTAACAATTAATTAAGTGACAAATAATACAAAACGGAGGGAGTATTGTTATTTTACAGTCTTTCAGTTTCATATTGTGTGTCAATTTAACTAATTTTTTTCTATATAACGATATTTATTTTTTTATATTTCCAATAATTTATTTACTTATTTTACCTTTATTTAATGATTATTACTCCCTTCGTAAAAAAATATCCGTTATGTACCAACGAGGTCAAACTTTGCAAAGTTTGATTGTTAGTTTATCAAATAATATGTTGAGTAACTATATAAAACTATCGTAACTAAATTTGCGATGAAAAATATTTTACCTAAATATAATATTGCAAGCCTCGTTAAGATAAGAAATTATCAATCAAAAAAATTGACATTGAAGATCATGAAAGTCAAAATTATAACAATTAACATAAACAGAGGGCTAATGCTTAATGTTACCATGTTTCTATGGATAATAAACGATCTCATGTCGGGTACTGATGAATAGGGTACTCTACTGAAAAATAATAGGCAATTTCTCACAATAAGTGTTCATAAAAAATAACTTGAATATTTGAACCCCTGCCAAATTGAAATTTGAATTATTCGTCCGAATAGAGATGGCAAAATTTTGTCCAACTCGAATATTCGAATTTATCTAACCCGAAAAAAAATTTCCATCCAAATTTTGTATATTGACTGCATTTGATGAATATCCGGACTTAATATTTCTTCTTTTTCCTATTTGTCTGACTCCAATTACGACCTGAATATAGGCCTAGTGTGAATTGACTGGTTCAAAAAAAAATGGTTCAAGACATCAATTTCTCATTCAATTTTAACATTAACCCGAAGATAGGCCTAGTCTTCTGACGCCCTTGTAGAATGGTGATTTTTAAAGGGTTTTAGACGCTAATATATTGTACTTTGGGGATGTTGGACAACAAACACTAAATTTTGTTATTTGATATAATATATTGAACTATAAGGGCATTGGACAGTAATGTTCGACAGTGACTAATTCAGTGACGGTCTTATATGATGGGTTGAAGAACAAAAGAAATTAAAATATTTAATGTTATGTAAGCGAGTTCAAATAGGCAAAGACAAATTCTATTTTTACAAACAAAAAATACGGTTCACGTTAGCCAAAATGTGGAATAATGAGGTGTTATTTGGAAAATAATAATTAAGTTTCATTTGTCCTTGTTGAAAATGCCTGATATAACATTAATTTTGTAAAAAATTTAATTTCTTTTGCTCATCAACCCATCATATAAGACCGTCACCGAATTAATCACCGTCGAAATCTATTCAGGTGCATTATTGTCTAACTCCCTAGTTCAATATAATATTGTCTATGAAAAAAATTTAGTATATTATTGTCCAACGCCCTCAAAGTACAGCGTGGACATGTGGTATAGTTTATACGCACAACTACTTAACAAATCCCATAAAAGAATATGATCAATATAATATTGTAATTGTTAATAAATTATTATATAAAAAATTATCAATTAAAGAGTGATATTGGAGATCGTAACAAATAATTAAGTGACAAATAATACAAAACAGAGGGAGTATTGTTATTTTACAATCTTTGATTTCCATATTGTGTGTCAATTTAACTAATTTTTTTCTATTGCACGGTATTTATCTTTTTATATTCCCAATACTTTATTTACTTATTTTACCTCTGTTTAATGATTATTACTCCCTTCGTCAAAAAAAAAAATGTTCATTATGTACTAAGTACTGACGAGGTCAAACATTGTAAAGATTGATTGTTACTATATCAAATAATATGTTGAGTTATTATATAAAACTTTCATAGCAGAATTTGCGATGAACAATTATTCTCTCCATTTCATATTAATTGTTATAATTTTGACTTACACGGTCTCCAATATTATTTTTTGATTAATAATTTCTGACATAATATGTTATTAACGATGACAATCAATATTATACTTTTATTGTAGTATTTTTCGTTACAAATCTAATGGTAGTAATCTTATATAGTAACTCATTGTATATATTGAGAAATTTATCGTCAAAATTTTTGAAATTTGACTAAACAATTTTCAAAGATGACAATTAATATGGAACGGAGTAATATTTTATTATCAATAATTAATTATATTACCTTTTTATTTTTTACTTTAAGTAAAACTTTTCAATTCCCTCACCACTTATCTATTCCCTTCCCCATGTCATCAGCCTCCCCCTCCAAAAAAGAATTCCAGATTTGATCCCTTTGACATGTGGTGGCTCCGGTCATTTGGCCGGAGACGGGCACCCGAAGAGAAGGTGGACCCGGTGAGGTGATAGAGGGAACAACCAAGTTGTCCTTGCCCTATCTACCTGCCGCGTCAGGCTTTGGTGGCTTAGCACCGTCCCTTTCGGCAGCCCGGTCGACTCCGATGAGAACGACAGCGCCATCGCCTCCTCCACGTCCAGCACCTCCTCGATCCCCTCCGACAGCACGCTAAACGTGAAGCCCCGGCCTTCTTTGGCGGCTCATCCACCATCCCCACCGCAAACTTTGACTCACCAATGGACGAACTGGGCGTAGGTGATGAGAGTTTGGCACCAGCGGTGTTGGGCTGTTTGACAGTGCTGGAGTGGGAGAGTGAGGAAGATGAAGAAGCAGGATAGAGGTTGGAATTACAGATCTCGTTTTTTTTTGGAGATGGAAAAAAATTTCAAGCCATAAATGTTGAAGAAACACAGAAGGTGTTTCACAGCTGGCCTTGGTATTCACGTTTTACAGTTGACCTTGGTATAAATCTTTTTAATTTTATTTCCCTCCACATCAGCTGCCATGTGGATGAGTTTTTGACTTAGTGAGTCAGTCCAGCCTTTTCCATGCATTTGGATGTGTATTAATCAAACCACCACACTCTTCTTCATGCATGTAACAATCAGAAAATGTGTATATGTAATCATGAAAGAAATCGATTATCAAAGCACATCAAGATAAAATTTTACCATCTCAAAGTAGCATATGTCATAAAGATCCTCATCATGGGGCCAATCCTCGAAACTAATATCTGCAAATGGATTACAACCAGTTGCTTAAAGCCACTAGCCTTTCTCAATCTTTCGACAATTTGGGCATTGCATTGCTCCCTTGACATTAAATGCAGAACCAATGTTGTCTGTCAAGAAAACCATGACCGTTAGTAAGCGAAGGCAAATATGAAAACCAATGTAGAAATATAAAAAAAAAAAAGAAAAGAAAGTTACTAGAAGGAATGAAGGAAAACAAGTATAGCAAGAAATGCATACCATAGACAAACAGTGAACTACCATGACCAAGACTTTAAACCCTAAAATATACAAGAATTGAGCAAAACTTCAAACTTGTCATCACAAAACAATAAATAAATCAGATAAACATGGGTATTTCTCCCGGAACAACATTATCAGTGTCAGATCTAGGAAGTTTGAATAAGGATGTCTACAAAAAATTCTTCGGAGGTATCCCAATATTTAGAGAAACTATTTTTAGGTACCCCAAATTTTCAAAACTCATTTTGAGGTACCCTTACTTTTTGGGTTAGTAATTAGTTTTTTGAATCAAGAGGTTAGTTTTCAAAAAAACTATTTGAAGTAGCTTTTCACTAATAACTATTCTATCAAACACATTTGTTACAATTAACTAACTCAAACATTTAAAATCAAATAGCTACCAGCTAATGGCTAGTTGTCAAACAAAGTCTATCATCTTGATGGTTCTTGCTTTACTATTGATTATGTTATTTTAGTGGATGTTTGGTATGTAATGAAAATGTAATGGAAATATAAATGAGAAGTCACATTAGAAATAAGAATGAGAATCCATAATGCAAAGGAGATTGGAAATGTGTTAATGAATCTCCAATTTTTGTTTTGTTGTGTGGTAATCTATGTTGGCTATTCAATATAAATATAGGTAGAGAGAAGTTTACTACACAATTAAATCTTAAACTTGCACACTTATTCTCATTACTTTCATCTCAATTTATAGCATACAATTAGAGCATACACTCCTAGAAACAACATTAAACGTATAATCCTTCACTTAATTCTTATGTTTCTCAACAAACAAAACTGAAAGATTCTTTATTATAATAAAGTAAATTTTGAAGTAACTCATTCAATACTCCCCCTTGCTTCAAAACTTATCACACCCATCTGCAATCTGAATTCTTCAAGCTTAGCTCGTGGAAGCGACTCGGTGAGAATATCAGCAACTTGCTTGTTTGTGTTACAGTAAGTCAGACTTACTTCTCCAATTGCAACCAACTTCTGAATAAAATGGTACCGTATGTCAATGTGCATGTTTTGTACAACTATGAAAAGCTGGATTCTTAGTCATGGAAATTGTAGCTTTGTTATCACAATAAATCTCTATAGCACCGTCTTGAACTTGAAAAAAGTTAGCCAACAACCTTCGCAACCAAATAGCTTGACATGCTACACCTGTAACTGCAACATATTCTGCCTCTAACGAAGACAAAGCTACTATGTCTTGTTTCTTTGAAGATCACGAAATAGCACCAGACCCAAGTGAGAATAGACATCCAGAAGTGCTCTTTCGATCCTTCAAACAACCTGCCCAATCACTATCGGAAAATCCATACAGTCTGAATTTTGATACCTTAGAGTACCAAACTCTAAAATCAACTGTTCCAGCAACATAATGAAGAATTCGCTTAGCTGCTCCCAAATGATGTGTCGATGGGTTGTGCATGGATCTTGACACCTCACTAACAGAAAATGTAATGTCAGGCCTGGTATGAGATAAATAATTCAAGCCACAAACAATGCTCCTAAACTGCTTGGTATCTGCCACGCTCGTGCCATCATCATCTATAAGCTTGTCATTCATATTCTTGGGTGTTGGCATAGGCTTACAATTCAACATGTTGAATTTTTTCAACAAATCAGCAGCATACTTCTTTTATAAAATAAAAATCTCATCTTTAGTCTAATTAACCTCCAACCCAAAAAAATAATGTAACCAACCAAGGTTCGACATCTAAAATTTTTCATCATACCAGACTTTAATTCCGCAATAATGGACTCACATGATCCCATATAAATCATATTATCAACATACAGGCATACAACAAGAAAATCAGAATTACCTCGCCTTTTTATGTAAAGAGTTGGTTCATTCTAACTTCTTTAAAATCCATTCTCATTGAAATAAGATTCGATTTTACTGTAGCATGCTCGTGGAACCTGCTGTAGACACTAGATTTTGTACCGGGACAAGTGTACAAACCAGAAGCAACAAGAAAAGAGGCTAGAAGGAAAGCCAAGCCACTAGGCCTCCATCAATCAAAAGCTACCGGGCCAACCCATCACAAAAGTCTTCATTTTCAACCCTTTCCACATACATATACCCACCATTTCGAAGCCCATTTTTTCCACAAGTCTCGTTGGGCCCTATTTCTTTTGATGAGAGTAAAGTACACATCATAAGCTTTCCAACGCCTTTTGAATTGCCTTAATCGGAGTCCGGATGAAAGAGTTATGGCCGTTTGAAGTTGCACTTAGCAATTTCAAAACCCACGCAGGTTTTAATAATTCTCAGGCCCAGAACAAAGGCAACCCAGAAGCGGAGCAGGCCCAGTGCCTTCAAAACCCGCGCGGGTTATACACTACCTGAAGCGCGTCGTTTTGCCATCCACGTCAGCGATCCGTGTGTGGATATTATAAAACCCGTGTGGGTTTTCTTTTTTAAATTCGGCGCCAAAAATCTTGATCACCCCCCTTGATATTAGCCCCATGTGTTTGACTCCTACCCTTGACTTTGTGATTGCATGGCATGATCATGGGGATGTGTCTCCCATGATTTTCCCTCCATTTCCCTCCTAAATCACAACCTCTCTCACCTATAAATATCCCCCTCCATTCCATTCATTTTCACCAACTACTCTCATAAACCACCTCTATTATTCTCATTTCATCAACTAATTCTCTTCTCATATTATCATTCTCCTTACTCTATTGAAATCATCACTCATACACTATCCTACTACCATTCTCATAGTCATCTTTCCATCCACCAAGTCAAGGCAAAGTCAAGGTTTCCGATCGGCGCATTCAGGCTTCTAAATCAAAGAGGTTCGCTTTCATTTTCTTGTTGTTGTACTATTTAATCATGTAATCTATACTTTAGTTCCATTACTTTTGCATATTTTGTAAACAAAAACCTTGTTTTATAATGCATGTTAAGAATATAAAGTTGCGAAATTATTTAAACTTCTCCCCGCTCTCTTTTCATTTTAATGTCGATTTTAGTAGAATCTGTTTTCTAATAGGCGAATTCGAGAATTCTTAGAATTCTCGAATTCGTAACCTTACCCCGGACTTAGAATTGGGTTTCATAGACCGAATTATTTTTATTATTTTTATGGTTTGTCGGTTTCCTTAAATCGGCTGGCGACTCTTAATTCTTTTTATAATCCGTTTAATTATTTTAAACATACGGATTTACAACAAAATATTTAAAATGATTTAATATTTTCCACACACTAATCCAAGGTTAAAACCGAGAGAAAATGGGCCAAAAATTGATAAAACCCCCACGGGTTTTATTAATTTCAACCCATTTTCTCTGGTCCACGAAAGCGTACGGTCCGGCCCATGGCGTATTAAAACCCGCGCGGGTTTTAACATTCCATGGCGGCCCGTTTGCCTTCTGTTGGGTCTGGGTCGGATGTTTGGTTGATATTAAATCATTTTTTAAGAATTTCGGTGTAATTTCGAGTGTTTAAATAAATAAAAACGGATTTGTAAAATAAATAAAGTTTCATCATCCCGAAAATGAATTTCATAAAATAAAAATATCCTTATTTAAGGATTAAGCAACCTTAGTCGGCTCCCGATCACTTGAGTAGCGCATCCGAAATATTTTCCCCGAACGGGAATTTCCCGGGTCCTACGGATTGGCGACTCCACTGGGGACTTAAACTTAAAAAGAGGGTAAAACTTGAAAAAATCGAATTAATTTGAAATTGTAAAAGGGAGAAGTTGATTTATTTCGCGATTTTATAATTCTTTTTAGGCATCCTTTGCATACCGGGCCACTAATCGCGTCTTTTGACACGTAAGCACAAAGGCGACGGTTAAGTTATACCTAGGTGATTCCCTTGAGAGCGGGCGGACCACTACTTGTGGGATGCACTCTACATCGCCAAGCATTTGGTCCCCTCTCTCCCCGCGTTATACTCAAAGGGCTTCCTTGAAGTTCTTTGAGAAATACCTCACACTCCTTACCTAAGGGTATGGAGCACGGAGATTAAAACGTGCGGTAGGCCATGTAATCCAACCATAGAAAATCCATGAACATAGAACCTTGGTTTAGGGTATCCCTTCATGTTGTATGCTATGTGCTATGTGCTACCCCTTCCCCTTTTCCTTTTGTTTTAGAGTCAACCCTAGTTTAGAGGTTTTGTTCTAGTCCATATAAAATTCATTGGGTTGAGAAAATGATTATTTATTAATTAGGATTATTAACCCAAAAGACATTATGGTTAGCCCAAATGGAAGGGCCCATTTATGCATGAAGGGTGATTATTTTAATTAATAAATAAAAATTGACTCACCTTTGATGATATTATATGGCCCTTTACGAAATTCTCTTAACGAAGGTCCAAAAATTAATTAAAGTCTAACAAAGTTAATGGATAGCGTCTTAGACTTCATAATAGTCACTAGGCTTGAGTAAGTTAATTTATCGATTTAATTAATAAATCCATCATATTTATGGTCGACCCGTTGTTAGGCCCAATCATATTGGAATTAATAATTGAGTTTATAATTCTGTTTTAACTCGCTTTTTGATGGTTTTATTCGGTCCTTTACAACATCCACTTTCCTTGATTTAAATAAATGTGTTGGGTCACAATAAAAAAGAGTGCCAGTGTGTTAAGCATTATTCTAGTCCGCATAGTAGCCAACAAAGCTTGAGTCATCTGAGTTGTTGGGTTGAGTTACGGATTCTCCTTAAAACGGTCGGCCTGTGGATTGGGCCCACCCGAATTGAGAAACACTAACTTAAGTCTATCAACTTGTGATCCGCTTGCTATGTTTGACTTTATCCGGCCCTTTATAATGCTCTTGTTGTAAAAAAGCGTTGTGGTGACCCGCAAACCTGATGTTTCCTAGGTCAGTATATAAGTGTCTTACAATAGTCTTGGATGAGTCTCTGCTACATAGTCTACATGTAAATATCTTTCAGTTTTAAGAAATTCTCATACAAGGTCGTGTCATATGTGAGTCTTTTCTTAAGTCAATATGTGTGTTTTGTTTTTGAATGTCTAAACCCGGGTCATGGGTGAGTCTTTGGTCTAGGTCATACGTGAGTCTTTTCCTGGGTTAATGTGTGTTTGTCTCTTTTAGAAAGTCCAGTGTAAACCCAGGTCATGGGTAAGCCTTTGTTTTAGAGTCAGGATATGAGTGTCTTTAGATAGTATCATATGAGGTCTAGGATGAGTCTTTGCGTTAGTGCCTGCATATAAGTGTCTTGCATTCTTTAAGTGGTCTCATACAGGTTCCCATGTTATGGGTAAATCCTTTTCCAGAGTCAACAAATGAATGTCCTGCATTATAGAAGTCTCTTATAGGGTCTAAGATGTGCAAACCCATGCCATGGGTAAGTTGTTGAGTCATTTCTCCAGTTAGCGTGCAAGTGTCTTTCATTCTTAGGAATTCTCATATAAGGTCTAAGTCATGGGCAAATATGTGTCTAGAGTCATCAGTAAATGTCTTTTTAGAAGCCTAATGTAAATTCATGTCATAAGTTAGGATTTCCGGGTCAGCATATAGGCATTTGCACTTTAGGAGGTCTCATATAGAATTTAGGACATGTAGACCCATCTCATGGGTAAGTCTTTTCCTTAAGTCAACATATAGAGGTCTTGCATCCTAGAAAGTCTCATGTAGGTCAGTTAGCGCTTTCAAACCCATGTCCTAGGTGAGTCTCTCCCGAGTCAGCATATAGGCATTTTTCATTTTAGGAAGTTCTTGTAGGCCATTTAGGTCATGCATGCATTGGGATGTGTTTTTCTTCATTTGTCTAGTGTCAGGGTCAAGGCCTGAGTTGACCATAAAAGAAACATTTGGGATGACGGGAAATTTCGCAGCTACCATAGATCCCGAGGGAACAACATGGAGAATTGTTAGACTTTGGATTCCCCATACGAGGACAAGGAGGGCACATCATCAAAGGAGCTTTCGAAGGAGCTATAGTCTTGGTTGACAAGCGTTTCATGCTCAGAGTCTTTATAGTCAGTTCTTCAGTCATTTCTTTGCGCTTGTTGCTATGTGATCAAACAGAATTTCGTGCTTGTGTTTTTTACTTGAGTTGAGAAGTTCTCTCATCTATCCATCATCCGTGCAAACCAAGTCTGACAAATTTCATCTTCTCTTATCCTCCCATATTTGCTGTGTACTTCGTTCCCATCTTTTATTTCATCGAATCCAGGGTTTAATAAAAAAAAAGAAAAAAAAGGAGAGAAAAAAAAGAAAAAAAACAAAAAAAAGAGAAAAGCCAGTCTGCACTCATCAAGCAGGCTGGGCAAAAGGAGAGAAGACCAAAATCATCAATTTCTTGAAAATGGACTTCTCTATGCTCCTAGACCAACAACTTAACCAAATGTACCAAGGACAGGGGGCTTGAACCCAACCTTCATTTCACCACCCACATTACCCTCATCTTTGCATCCAATCTTGACTTACCACCTACCACTCACGTCTTTGACCTCTCCATCAAACCTCAACCCTTTTCGAACCCTTATCCCAATCCAAAAGGTGTGCTATGACCAAAGGAGATAAGGGGTTTCAGTAGATTCATCTCAAAGTTCGCCATGACTTGTGAACCTTTGTTCAAGAAGTTGAAGAAGGGAAGTAAAATAGAATGGGACGATCAATGTCAAGAGGCTTTTGAAAAAATCAAGGAGTATTTGCAGCATCCACCGGTCCTTATGCCTCCAGTACCAGATGAGCCTCTACTCCTTTATCTTATAGTAACTAGCACCGCAATGGGCGCTATGCTAGCCCAAAAGATAAAAGGTCAAGAGAGCGCCATCTATTACTTGAGCAACTCTAGTATTTGCCAAAGGGCGGGTTGTTTCAGATTTCTTGGCCGCTTCACCATCACAGGAACCTCCAAGCACTCACTTGGAATTCCCACATGAAGATATTTTTCTTACAGATGAAGATAAATGGGAAATGTATTTTGACAGGGCTTCCAATCAAATGGGTAGTGGGGTAGGAGTACTACTGATCTCTCCAGAAGGGGCACATGTTCCTGTATCTGTGAAGCTGGATTTTGACGCCACTAACAACGCTGCCGAATATGAAGCATGCATCAAGGGTTTACAAGCTGCGTCGACCTTGGGTATACGCCATATAAAGGTCTTTGGAGATTCTAGCCTTATCATCAATCAGGCTAAGAACACGTGGAAAGTTCGGAATGAATGCCTTATGGCATACCAACAGAAGCTTTTGGGACTTGCTGATCAATTTGAGAAGATTAGCTTCCAATATCTTTCTAGGGATCCCAATGAATTGGCTGATGCTCTAGCCAAGTTATGTTCAATGATATTGATCCCATCAAACACGCTCTAACTACCAGTAATAGTAGAACGGCAGTGTGAACCAGCATATGTCTGCAATATGGAGACACAAGAAGAAGAAACTGAGGAATGGTTCCATGACATGTATAATTTTCTTCGGAAAGGAGAATATCCAGCCGAGCTAGAGGATAACGGGCAATAAGATCTTTAGCAGCACAATACTGTTTGATCCAAGATCGCTTGTACAAGAAATCGCATACAGACATCAATTTGTTGTGCATCGATGCCAAAAGTGCAAAGGAGGAGAATGTGGACCTCACATGAATGGGCACATGCTAGTGAAAAAGATTCAAAGGGCTGGTTACTATTGGTCCACTATGGAGGCAGACTGCTTGAATTTCGTTCGAAGATGCCACAAATGTCAGGAGTATGCCAATCTGCAGCATCAACCTCCTTCATATCTGATTACACTGACATCTCCGTGGCCATTCTCGGTGTGTGGTATCGACATCATTGGCAAGATACACCCAACCGGAACAGGAGGACATGAATACATCTTGGTCACCATTGATTATTTTACTAAGTGGGTTGAGGCAGCCTCTTATGCCAAACTCACATCCAAACAAATGGTCGAATTCATCCTTCAGGACATCATATGCCTCATCAGTGACAATGGAAGCCACTTTCGGGAAGAAGTAGAGACTTTGCTAGCTACTTACCATGTTCAGCATCACCGGTCTTCACCATCTACCCCAAAGCCAAAAGGTGTGTTGTGACTAATGTCATCAGAAAGGCGAACAGGAGTCAATCCCATAGAGAAGAAAGAAATTGAGAAGGAAATGAAACAAGGAAAAGGAAGAAAGAAAAAAAGGGGTTAGAGGAGAATAAGAAGTGAGAATGCGAAAATAAGAGTCATGCACACCACAGAAAATTTCGTCTCAAACCTTCACCTCATCATCCATACACCTGAGCCTTCTATAAACCTTTCATCCATCCAGAACCTACATATGAACCCTCAAACCTTCATAACCGTTAAGTCTTCCTTGAGGCACTATCCATCAAAGTTGCACTTAAAGAACTACGACTGGCCTGATTCCACCTTGGAAAACCTCTTTGAGGCCCGGCCGCTACAAGGAGCATCCTTTGTCCTTAAAATGTTGGTCTTTAAGAGAAGAAAAAAAAAGAGAGGCTAGCTTGGAATCCCAGGTTAGGAAAAAGGAGAGTGAGAGAATAAGAGAGTCTAGTCTGAAAACCCATCAGGACAGGTTAGGCAAAAGGAGAGGAAACCCTGGATTCTATCTATCATCGTCATCAACCCTCCACCTTCCTTCCATCAGACTTAGACATTATTCCATAACCATGTTCCAACCTTTCCCCAAGAGATGATGTCTATCTCATTTGATTATCTCTTCAAGACACGATCATTCTTGAGTGTCTCCCTTTATCTCATTCATCAATAAAGTCTCATTTACCATCCCTTTCAACCCTTTCTCAAGAGATGATGTCTATCCCATTTGACTATCTCTTCTCCCCTTCTTAAGCGTCTCCACATCCCATTCATTAATAAACCATCATCCACCGTCTCTTTCATCCCATGTCACCCTTTGAGGACTTTTCAACTCAGTCATTAATGCAAGTATGAGGCTCTGTTCTTAATGCCTACTCTTAGCGCACCTAAGTGTGGCTTACTTCTCAGCAAGAGCGAAAGCCGTCCACATCAGATCAACGGCTAACTGGAAACCAGATGATCATGAATAGACTCAGAAACGAGCTACTCTAAACTAGGGGCTTGCGCTACCTTTGTGACATCGTTCAAAACATTTATCGGTGGTAGCTTCAAAGAGGGACACTTACTCCCTATCCTACAAGGTCCTGCATCTTCGTTCTCATAGACGTCCTAATAGTGGTATAATCAAGAAAAAAAAAAGAAAAAAACAAAAAGAAAAAAAAAGAAAAAAGAAAAGAAAAAGAAGAAGAAAAAAAGAAAGAAAGAAAAAAAAGAAAAAAAGAAAAGAAAAGAGGGGCTAACTTGAAAACCCTTTGGGCAAGTTAGGCAAAAGGAGAGATTGAGACTCACTACTAAGGACTATGCCTCCTCCTATTCCATGTATCATATCCACACGAAACTGGGGGCTTGTAAATCTCTAAGGTGCTCTCCAAAGCAGGACAATGTCATCAAGAGTCTACGCCAAATCAGGGGCTTGTCATACGTCAGCATACATTTGCAAGCAATCAAGGTCATCTACATGATCATTCAATAAACACATCCTTTAGGCCTGTTGCCTCCATCTTTATTCCTTGTCCCATGTATCGAAACATTACTCATCCTAAATTTTCCTGAAATTCCCCACGAGTGGCCTTGATCCTTAGAAAGCATTGTCCTAGGGAGTCATTGTCTTAGGAAAGCATTGTCTTAGAAAATCATTGTCCGAGAAAATCTTTGTCTAAATATAGAGTCGGGGGGTTGCCTGCATGTAGAATTACATGTGTAAAGCATCATGTGTGCATCATGTCTAAGCATAATAGGTTTGCATTGCATCTATAAGTCGTGTCAAGGCCTCATTGAGTCAGTCTGTTGTGCATTGAGTCAATTTGTCATGCATCAAGTCAGTTTATCATGCGTTGAGTCAGCTTGTCATGCATCAAGTTGGTCTGTCATGCATTTAGTCAGTCTGTTGTGTATCGAGTCACTTTATCGTTTATCGAGTCAGTTTGTCGTACATAAAGTCGATAGTCTTGCATAAATAAATGAGTGCATGAATGCTTGTGTCAAAAACAAAACAAAAACTTGCATTGTTTGTGCAAGAGTTTAGTAGACTAGTTGCATGCATACCCGCATATCTGAAAATGAAAAGAAAAAAGAAGAAGGAAGTGCCATATCATTGCTCCAGAACGCAACAAAGGGGGGCTGTTCAAGCCCAATCAAACCAGTCGACATGGTTTCCAGTCACTGAGAGCAAGATTAGAGAAATCTCTAATCCAACTCTTGCTGGACAAGTTAGCATCCAGTCAACTGCATGCATACTCATCGAGAAAAGAAGGACAATCAAAGGCTCAGACTTGACTACTAATCATCAACAGCAAGATTAGAGAAATCCTCATGACGATCTTCCAATCTGCTAGGGACGCCACTGACACAATCATCCGCATTGGGAAAATCCGATCTGCCTCGAGAAAAGCTGTTGGGCATCTTCAACATCGGGAAAATCCGATCCGCCTCGGGAAGACCAGTTGGGCACCACCGTCAACCTCGGGAAAATCCGATCTGCCTCGGGAAAAGCCGTTGGGCATCTTCAACATCGGGAAAATTCGATCCGCCTCGGGAGAATCCATTGGGCACCATCAACATCGATTCGCTTCGGGAAGATCTGTTGGCTATCATCAACTACATCGAGAAAAACCGATCTCCCTCGGGAAAATCCGATGGGCATCATCCACACTGGGAAGAGACTGGGACATCGACAAAAACAATGGAGCAAGGGAGATCAGCTGCGATCAATCTGCAAGACAAGGGAGCTGTCACTGACACCAGGTCGCTGCTAAAAGGCGCCATCATCATCCATCTTCCAGTTGCCACATAAAAGGACACCCATCATCCATCATTCAGCCGCCACATAAAAGAGCGCCGAGAGCATCCACCATCGGGTCTCCACATAAAAGAGCACCGACAACATCCACCCACACAACCCAAAACTGACGGCCCAAAGACTGCGACAAAGGATTTCCAAAGCTCAGGTAAAAATCTGAACCCTCCTCACATGTCGATAAAACTAATACTTAATTTTCTTGTGATTTTCAGGTCGCCGTTAAAAAAGGACCATACGTCATCCGGTTGCCACATAAAAGAGCACCATCAGCGACAGCAGTCCAACGGTCGCCACCTAAAGGTCTCCAACGATGTCGTCAGCAATTGTCGTCCAACGGATGCCACTTAAAGGTCTCCGACGACATCATCAGTAGCGGTCGTCCAACAGATGCCACCTAAAGGTTTCCGACGACATCATCATTATCAGCAGCAGTCGACCAACGGTTGCCACCTAAAGGCCTCCAACGACTTCATCAACAACAATCGTCCAACGGTTGCCACCTAAAGGTTTCCGACGACATCATCATCGTCAACATTTGCAGTCGTCCAACGGTTGCTACCTAAAGGTCTCCGACGACATCACCGACATCTCCAGTCGTTCAACGGTTGCCACCTAAAGGTTTCCGACGACATCATCATCGACATCTCCAGTCGTCTAACGGTTGCCGCCTAAAGGCTTCCGATGACATGAAAGCGACCATCTTCATTCAGGATGCCATTGAAAGGCATCATCTTCGCAGAAGACCACCGATAGCATCCATCTCTTGGTCACAGACGCCAAGCAGTTAGCATCTCAAGCTACTTTGACCTTCGTCCTATTCGGACTTAATCAAAGTGGTGGCTCTCTATAGACACTGGATTTTGTACCGGGACAAGTGTACAAATCAGGAGCAACAAGAAAAGAGGCTAGAAGGAAAGCCAAGCCACTGGGTCTCCATCAATCAAAAGCTACCGGGCCAACCCATCACAAAAAGTCTTCATTTTCCACCCTTTCCACATACATATACCCACCATTTCGAAGCCCATTTTTTCCACAAGTCTCGTTGGCCCTATTTCTTTTGATGAGTGTAAAGTACACATCATAAGTTTTCCAACGCCTTTTGAATTGCCTCAATCGGAGTCCGGATGAAAGAGTTATGGCCGTTTGAAGTTGCACTTAGCAATTTCAAAACCCACACGGGTTTTAATAATTCTCAGGCTCAGAACAAAGGCATCCCAGAAGCGGAGCAGGCCCAGTGCCTTCAAAACCCGCGTGGGTTATACACTACCTGAAGCGCATCGTTTTGCCATCCACGTCAGCGATCCGTGTGTGGATATTATAAAACCCGTGTGGGTTTTCTTTTTTAAATTCGGCGCATAAAATCTTGATCACCCCCCTTGATATTAGCCCCATGTGTTTGACTCCTACCCTTGACTTTGTGATTGCATGGCATGATCATGGGGATGTGTCTCCCATGATTTTCCCTCCATTTCCCTCCTAAATCACAACCTCTCTCACCTATAAATACCCCCCTCCATTCCTTTCATTTTCACCAACTACTCTCATAAACCACCTCTATTATTCTCATTTCATCAACTAATTCTCTTCTCATATTATCATTCTCCTTACTCTATTGAAATCATCACTCATACACTATCCTACTACCATTCTCATAGTCATCTTTCCATCCACCAAGTCAAGGCAAAGTCAAGGTTTCCGATCGGCGCATTCAGGCTTCTAAATCAAAGAGGTTCGCTTTCATTTTCTTGTTGTTGTACTATTTAATCATGTAATCTATACTTTAGTTCCATTACTTTTGCATATTTTGTAAACAAAAACCTTGTTTTATAATGCATGTTAAGAATATAAAGTTAAAATTATTTAAACTTCTCCCCGCTCTCTTTTCATTTTAATGTCGATTTTAGTAGAATCTGTTTTCTAATAGGCGAATTCGAGAATTCTTAGAATTCTCGAATTCGTAACCTTACCCCGGACTTAGAATTGGGTTTCATAGACCGAATTATTTTTATTATTTTTATGGTTTGTCGGTTTCCTTAAATCGGCTGGCGACTCTTAATTCTTTTTATAATCCGTTTAATTATTTTAAACATACGGATTTACAACAAAATATTTAAAATGATTAATATTTTCCACACACTAATCCAAGGTTAAAACCGAGAGAAAATGGGCCAAAAATTGATAAAACCCCCACGGGTTTTATTAATTTCAACCCATTTTCTCTGGTCCACGAAAGCGTACGGTCCGGCCCATGGCGTATTAAAACCCGCGCGGGTTTTAACATTCCATGGCGGCCCGTTTGCCTTCTGTTGGGTCTGGGTCGGATGTTTGGTTGATATTAAATCATTTTTTAAGAATTTCGGTGTAATTTCGAGTGCTTAAATAAATAAAAACGGATTTCTAAAATAAATAAAGTTTCATCATCCCGAAAATGAATTTCATAAAATAAAAATATCCTTATTTAAGGATTAAGCAACCTTAGTCGGCTCCTGATCACTTGAGTAGCGCATCCGAAATAATTTCCCCGAACGGGAATTTTCCGGGTCCTACACCTGCTTGAGGCCATATAAAGCCTTTTTGAGTCTGTAAGCCTTGCCTTCTTTCCCTTCAATAATGAACCCTTTAGGCTGAGCCACATACACTTCTTGCTCCAATTCTCCATTTAAAAAAGTTGATTTGACATCAAACTGATAAACAAACCAACCAAGTTGTGCTGCTAATGCTAGAAACACTCTCACTGTTTCAAACCGAGCAACAGGAGAGTATGTCTCACCAAAATCAACACCTTGTTGCTGAGCATAGCCTTTTGCAACCAACAGAGCTTTGAATTTTTGAATGGACCCATCAGCATTGTATTTGGTGCGATACACCCACTCCAAGCAAATAACATTTTTTCCTTCTTGCAAATCTACCAACTCCCATGTTTCATTTTTCTCAATAGCCAATAACTCTTCCTCCATTGCTTTGCACCACTCAGGTTCATTTTTTGCTTCTTCAAAATACATAGGGTCTGAAACAAGTAAAGCAAAGGAGTAAGACAAATTGTTAGCAGATGCATATTTAAGATTTGGCTTCCTTACTCTCGTTGATCTTCGCAACGGAATATGCTCCTTTATAGGTGATGCTGTAGGTGTCCTTGCAGGTAAAATTTTAGATGAATCTTCAGTTGAAGTTTTAGAAGATGTTATTGACGAGCTCCCGGGAAAACTTTCTGGTGAATCTGCAGCAGTTGACTCTGTAGAATTTGGAATGAGATTATTGTCTATGGAGGAGTTAGACTCGTTGTTTGTCCAAGCCCAAGTTGCAACTCTATTAAATACAACATCTCTGTTGATCAACACTTTGCCATTTGTGGGGTTATACAATTTATAAGCCTTGGACTGAGGACTATAACCCACAAAGATACATTTTTGTGATTTTGCATCAAGCTTGCGACGAGAAGAAGACTTGTCCAAAATATATGGAACACAACCAAACACCTTCAAGTGACTTACCCTTGGCCTTCGGCCCTTCCAAGCCTCATATGGGGTCCGATTCATAAATGCCTTTGTTGGTGAAATGTTGAGAATATAGACAGTTGTAGCCACTGCTTCTGCCCAAAACTTCTTAGGCAAATGTGTTGCATTAAGCATACTTCTAGCCATTTCAACCACTGTTCAATTTTTTTGCTCGGCCACACCATTTTTCTCTGTTGTGTATGGTGTTGTCAACTCCTTGTGAACTCCATTTTTCTCACAAAAATAAGCAAATTCATCAGAATTAAATTCTCCCCCTCGATCAGAACGCAAGGTCTTTATAAAGCAACCATTTGTTTTTCCACAAGCACCTTAAACCTCTTGAAACACTCAAATGTTTCAGACTTGTATTTCAAGAAAAACACCCAACTCATTCTACTGTAGTCATCAGTAAACAACAAGAAATAACGACTTCCACCCAATGACTCAACACTCATAGGACCACAAACATCAGCATGGACTAGTTGAAGACATTTTGAAGCTCTCCATGCCTTATATACAGGAAATGAATTTCTTGTCTGTTTTCTATATACACAACCCTGAGAGGTTTTGATACCGACTGTCCCTTTTCCTTCAACCTTCATCGTCTTGTCATCTCCAAGTTGAACTCCGCTCTTCTGCTTCTCATCGAGCTCTTGAACATACTCCTTTTTCCTCTCATATGATTAGAACAACCGTTATCCATGAACCAAACTCCATTAACGTCACTGTCAAGTGGATAATGAGCCATAAATAGATATTCTTATGGTGGAACATGTTCAACAAATTTTGCTCCCTTCTCTTCACCTCTTTGCTTTGCCCAACATTCAGCTTCCTTATGGCCAAACTTCTTATAATAATGACACTAAATTTGGCTATTAAATTGGCGTTGATCACCAAAAGAGCCTCTGCCTCTACCATTGTCGTGACCTCTGCCACGATATCCACCACGCCCTCTGTCGCGAGTACATGAATTTTCTGTTTTGCCTTTGTAGGAAGACTCCCCTTTTACTTGGAATGCCTTCTCCTCTAGTTTCTCATAGGACCTATTGATCCTAACTTCATGAGCTAATAATGAACCCATTAACTCATCAAGGCTATACTGAGAGAGATCCTTTGATTTCTCTATTGCAGCTACAACATGATCGAAGTCCTTAGTGAGACTCCTTAACACCTTACTCACTATAATTTTGCTAGTGAGACTTTCCCCATAACTATTCATCTTGACTCACAATTCCAGAAACTCTAGACAGAAACTCTTGGACTGACTCCATTTCTTTCATAGCCAAAGTTTCAAATTCACGTCTAAGTGTTTGCAACTTGACAGTGAGAACCTTCTTTTCACCCGAGAATTCTTTCTTGAGTATTTCCCATGCCTCATGAGAAGTAGTTGCTGCTGCTATACGGGGGAAAATTTCATCATCAACTGCTGATTGTATGAAAAACAACGGCTTTGCATCTCTCTTACGAGTCTCCCATAGTTGTTGATCCGATTGCACCGGTGCCGGAGTAGGCTCAGTATAACCCTTCTCAATGAAATCCCATAACTCTTGGGACCTAAACATAGTCTTCATCTTCAAACTCCAAAGGTGGTATTTTTCTCCTTTGAAAGTTGGAATTAGTGGCTGAGATGAAGAATTTGTACCATTGCTAGTCATGGTTGTTTTTGAATTATACTTTCTATGGGGTTTTTTGTGGATTTTTTTTCCTGGTTGCTCGTGCCTTCTATTCAATAAGGAGGTGTGCTCTAACTTTTGCTGGCTCTGATACCAATTTTGTTGGTTATTCAATACAAATGTAGGTAGAGAGAAGTTTACTACACAATTAAATCTTAAACTTGCACGCTTATTCTTATTACTTTCATCTCAATTTATAGCATACAATTAGAGCATAAACTCCTAGAAACACATTAAACGTATAACCCTTCACTTAATTCTTATGTTTCTCAACAAACAAAACTTAAAGATTCTTTATTATAATAAAGTAAGTTTTGAAGTAACTCATTCAATAATCTAAAATGAGAATAAGTTGGAGTAGAATTGGAAATAAGTACACATTTACTAAAAATCATTTATTAATTTAAATAGAATGAGGTATACTATTGGTAATATATTAATTAAGTATGTAATAATTGACTTATGAATTCCCATTACGAATTATCATCTCACCCCTTGGTAATAGATTAGTAGGAATTGAGAGTTTCGATATCCACTTCCTACATTTTTTTACAATTCTCATAAAACAAACATGAGAATTAATTATATACTTTTCCTGGTTATCTTGCTACCGCAGACTTTACGCAATCGAGTGGATCATATAGATATCCTATTTTTTATCATTCAAAACCGAAAAGGCTTATTAATACACAACACATCTAGTAAAATTATACAGGAAACAACGAAAGAAAATACAACACAGATCATGTTCCATTACTACGTGCAAGTATTTGGTGGGGATGAAAAAGAAAATAATTTTCCTATTTTTCGGTGTTTGGTGGATCAAAGATGAGGAAAATCATTTTCCAGAAAAATCATTTTTCCCCCTCCCTATGTAAATTATTTTCCTGAGTCTAACCCTAATAAAACTCATTTTTCTGACCCAAGTTAATCACACAGTCCACTTCCCTTCCCTTTCATATCTATTTTAACCCTACCCGAGTATCGCTAATGCAATCTCTCTGCCACTAAGGGTTTGTCAAATTCAAGGGTAAAAAACAATCGGATAAAAGATAAATTTTGATAAATTTAGATAAATGTAGATAAAAACTAGTAAATTCAATTTACCAATGAATTTAACAAACCCTAACTCCTATTCAGCTGCTTCACAACTGTCATTGCCATCAAGCTATATATATCATCTTTCTCACCAATTTCAGGAAATTAAATAGGAAGTGTATGATGTATCAAATAATTAAAATTACTAATCAAAAATTTATTTTCTAAAAAGTTTATTTTACAGGAAAAACAATTTTCCTAAAAATAATTGTTCTTTGTATCAAACACACTCTTAATGTATAGTGATTAATGTGTGGTTACGGTAGAGATAGCGCAAGCACTCCAGAAACCATATAATCGAGTAATGAGTACGTAGAGACTATCGAGTAGAGACTATCAGACGAAGACGACAATTAAGCCGCATTACACTCCACCAGAAATTTCGTATATACAGACACATTCGTCCATAGTACAATGCTCCCAGGTCACCTCCATATCATTCTTTTTGAGGTGTTTTGTATTTTAAGTCACCATTTGGTTTCTAATTTATTAGGTGCATTGGGAGCATATGCTTCAAGAACTAATTAGGCTTTTACCCCTTAATGTTTTGAGAGAGGGATTTTATCCTCAAGGTTTTGGAAATTAGGTTTACCCTACCTCAAGTTTAAACTTATAATTATTTTACCCCTTTTCCGGTGTAAGACAAAAATACCCTTGTAGAAGGTTGTAAAAAAAAATCTGTGATGATCCTAATTAAAAGTAACAAAAGACATATTTACCCCTCCCAAAAAGAATAACCAAGTGTCGACTCTCCTTTTCATCGTCGTTAAGGTTGTCTTGCTTGAAACAATGGATGAATCAAAGAATGGAAACTCATATATTGAACGAAGATGAGGAAGGGTGGGATGGGTTTAATTTCTCACGTGTGCAAATTAATTTTTAAATGGAGGACATTTGGTTAGTTTACATTAAAGTAAACATTAACTTCATTTGAAAAGGATGTATTTAATCTTTAATACAAAGGTAACATGAGAATTTATTACTTAGTTTAAAGTTGAGGTAGGGTAAATCCTACTTCCTCAAAACTTAAAGGGGTAAAAACCTAATTAGTTCTATGCTTCAGATATTAGTATATTACAATTGTTCACCCATATATATATATATAGGGAAATTGGATTCTAATAATCCCTACTTTCGCAAATTGGATGATAATAATTCCTATTTTCAATTTGTATTCTGGTGGTAAAAAAAAAATATAATTGTATTGTAGTAGTACCAAATCCATCACCACATTCTTTATATTTTTTTCATGCCTACCCCATATTTTTTTTTGTTTTTTCGTTCTTGCCCCCAGATAGGTAATGAAGTGTAGTTACTAAAACATTTTTTAAATTATTTTTTTGAGATTCCGAGAAATTAATATGATTTTTTAAAAAGAATAAAATAGAAAAAATCATAAAAAATAGAAAAAAAATCAAAAAAATTGGGAGAAGTGCTGTAAATTCATTAAAAATTGTGGTAAAGTGCTATACAATGTTTTGAATCAAATGCAACACAAAATTTAGGGTATGCTCTACATTATGTCCCACTGCAATACAATTTTATTTTTTTTGAACCACCAGAATACAAATTTAAAGTAGGGATTATTGCCATCCAATTTGCAAAAGTAGGGATTATTATAATCCAATTTCCCTATATATATATATATATATATATATATATATATATATATATATATATTAGGTTGTTTATTGTTATTATTATAATTGTTTACTTTTATTACTATATTGGTCACTTCCAGATTAATTGTTCACTTTCACAACTAAAAATATGTGTATTACCAAACCACTTTTTTCCCAAGCTATTTAAAATGGTTAGAAAAACCAACCATTTAGCAATCATTTTATATTCCAACTAGTTTTCAAAAATTTTAGTGGGAAAAAGGGTTGAAAATTTCAACAATTTCTTATTAATATTAATTTTTAAGAAATTTTAAATTGGTTGGAAAAAAGTGGTTGGTAATACATATATTTTTAGTAGTGTTTGATTATTACAATTGTTCATTCACAGAGATCTGAAGTACATACTCTAGGTGCATGTTATACATATTGCATTTAATTGGAGAATTTTTTCGAAAAATTTAATCAAGTATATCAAGTTGACCAATTTTCGTGTGTTTGCTAGTTTTTAAATGAGAAACTTTTAATTTAGGATCTATTATTTCGCTCACAAACTCAATAAATAGTTTTGCAAAGAAACTGGGAGAATTCTTTATCGAAAAGTTTTTCAATAAACTGTCAAACACGCCACAAATTAAATGGTCATTGACCCTAAGGGATGGCGCATGAAATGGATCATAAAGTTTCAAGTAAGACTATGAAATTCCAATTTATAAGAAGTATCAACTTTAATTCTTTTTTATATATATTTTTGTTTTGTATTTTAGATAATCTCGAGACAAGTTTCATATTTTATGTATCCAATAAAAATATCAAAAAATAATATTAATATTAATATTTCTCATAAATTCAAACTTCACGATCTTACTAAAAATTTTAGGATTCATTTGCTTCATAGCAATCCTTTCAGGTCAATAACCTAAATTAAAATGATGAAGCCAATTATGGAAGTCCAAATCCATAGGCCCACTTGACGATTTCCTATGGGAAACATGGGAATATTCATATGGGAATTGATTTGATACCATTTGGGATATATATTATAAATTTATAACTGGTAAAATTTTGTTCGATTTCAATATCTTAAACATTCGATCCGGAAAAAATCAGGTCTGGACATAGGTTTTTCATCCGAATTTTGATATTGATCGAATATTAGGACATAAAGTTTCTCTTTTATTTATTGTCTGAACCAAATTTCGACCTAAATTTAACTTCGTTCGAATTGTCCGACCCGAAATAAAATCGGGTCCACAAATGAATTTCTCTTCCAAATTTGACACTAACCGAATTTGTCCGACCTGAATTTATCCAGACCCAAATTTTTAGCCGCGCCAAATATTACTATGGTACATGCATGCTATTGTATCATTAGGTTATAAACGAAACTTGATAAACTATCATACAGATAACAGATCCATTTTAGAAACCATTAGAGGTCATTCACAAATCTATTTGGGTTTCCTTTTTGGCCCAATTCTATTTGGGCTTTCTTTTTGGGCCATCTAAAATATATGTTTTCCTTCAGTTATCTAAAAGGGCCTATGTCTTTTCCAGTCGGCCCAACATTGGTTTAGGTAAATATTTCCATATAAAATTTCAATCCTTCTCCTTAATAATTTTTAGCACTAATGTAATACTTTTTACACTGAGGATGTGTAAGTTCAAGGTTTCCACTAGTTGAGATTATCAACTAATACAAACAAGCCAAAATGTGAATTTTGAGAAGTCTAAGGTATCTTTCAATAAAGGAGTCAACGTTCGGTTGCTACAAATGACAAGACTGCTTAAACATAATCTGTACCTGAGGTCACCAACTCTTAAATGGAGGAGCAAAAAGAAGGTATTTGCAACTCTCAAAGACCGAATAAGCAAAAAACGTACTCAACGGGTGGAAGGAAAGGTTCTGATCACGAGAAGGTAAGGAGATTTTAATTAAAGTTGTCATATAGGCAATTCCCACATATGTTATTAGTATATTCAAACTCTCCACTACTCTTGTTGATAGCGTACACAAGTTGTGTGCTAAGTTTTGATGGGGATCACGAAATGGCGAACGAGGCATACACTGGAGGGCATGGGACGAACTGTGCAAGCCCAAATGTATGGGTGGGCTTAGTGTAGAACCCTCTCTGCTACAGACAGAAGGACATTGTACCAACATCTGAAGGATGTTCACCATCCAGCGTCTCAAGGGCGTTCAGCAGGATGAACAATCGATCAAGAGAATGAAAAGGAATTACGAAGACAAAACTCCGGAAATCTTGCGAAAAGGAAAGAAGATTGAAGCAATTAAGGAAGGAAACTAGAAATCACAAAGAAGGAAGGATTCGCGTATTCAAGAACAGCAAAGTTTATAAATTGAAGATTTGAATTCGAGTAGAATTAACGATTCCACGGAAGAAATCGGGTGTGCAAAACAGAGAAATTGTGTTCTTGTTTTGATTGTTTTTCTTTCTTCGAGTAGAGAGAAAAGTGTGTGAGAGTGAATTGTGTTCGAGTGTAATCAAAATCTTGACGGACTTAGATTTGTGATTTGCTCCTGTAATCGAATCCTTGAAGGTGCTAGGATCGATTTAAGTTTTCACCAAAACTGTGTTTGGTGAAGTGTTTTTCCAGAAATTGTGAATCGTCCATAGCAAGGCGCTTGGTTCTATTTGGAAAACCTAAGGTCATTCACCTTAGGTTATTCTGTGCTCTATTTCAGTAAAATAAAGGAGGTTATTCAGTCTATTCTTATTGTCCTTTATTTTAAAGCTTAATCTGCCATTATCATTTATTGAATCTTAATCTACAAGGATTAAGATTCTAACCTCATTTATCAAGTTCGTATTTTGTGCAGAAAATTTCATAACCCTATTCACCCCCCCTCTTGGGTTCTTTCAATTGGAACAGATCATGAGAGATCACAATATGGGTGACTTAAGTCAAGGACGTTCATGGAACAGATCACCTTTATTGACAGGTGACAACTACAGAGTTTGGAAACGCCAAATGGAGATCTTCTTGAGAAATCAAGATGAGGACATTTGGGACATAGTCAAAGAAGGAAATTATCCTACTCCTCAAAAGACTGCCGAAGATGGGACAAAAAGCAACAAACCAAGATCTGAGTATACACCTGAAGAAAAAGAAAAATCGAAGAAAAATAATCATGCACATTATCTCTTAATTTGCATTCCTAATTCTAACGAATTTGAAAGAGCGTCCAATCTTGATACAGCTAAACAGATATGGGACTACTTGGTCACGACCTATGAAGGAACGAATCAAGTGAAAAAGACCAAGATCAATATACTGGTTCAAGAGTATGAAGGCTTCAAGATGGAAGAGAATGAATCCATTGAGTCAATGTTCAAAAGATTCAGTTGAATAACCAACCACCTCAAGTCTCTTGGGAAAAAAACCTATACAAATGAAGAGCAAGTGAACAAGGTCCTTCAGTGTTTGCCCAGACACAAATGGGGACCAAAAGTAACTGTATTGAAGAAGCCCAAAATCTAGAGACCTTGAAGCTTGAAGAGTTGATAGGGAAGCTCCTTGCACACGAGATACGACTGTCTGAAGGCAGCCAGACCAAAGACATTGCCCAGAAAGCACCAAGGAACCAGAAGAAGAATCTAAGGATGATGAGGAAGAAACCATGGCTATGCTGGCTAAAGGGTTCAAACGTCTATACAGAAGGAATCCTAGATTCCGTGGCTACCTAAGAGAATCATCCTCCAAAAGATCTCCACCCAAAGGTAAAACTCAAACTAAAGATGAAAATGAATATAGATGTTTTGCTTGTGGTGCAACAGATCACTTGGTAAGAGAATGTCCTCACGTGAAGAAAGTCAAAGAACAAAGTGACTCTAGAGGAAAGAGATTCAGCAGTAAAGCTATGGTTGCCACGTGGAGTGATAGTGACGGTAGTGAAAGTGAGAGTGAGTCTGAGGAAATTGCTAACCTTTGTCTCATGGCAAAGGACCTTACAGAAGCAAAAGCAGATGATGATGAAGAGGTATTCACTAACCTTTTTTCTTAAATGTCTTGAGCATAACTTAAAACCAATATTGCTTAATCTGCTTGATTACATTGCAACCCTCACTGACAAAGTTCACTACCTCACCAGAATTGTCGAAACAAATTCCAAAACCATAACTACACAACATGAGATAACCAAAAATCTCACTGCTGATAACATCAGCATGAGAAATGAAATTATTCAATATCGAAAAGAGATGAATTCCATTCTCAATCAAGAAATAAACCAGGTTCACTCAATCCTTCATTATGAGGAAAAGACCTCAGCAGCCAAACCTAGTTTACCAAAAGCCAAGTCAGAATCTCTGTCCTCTCATAAACCCACCAGTATACCTAAACCAAAAACTAAAACCAAGTGGGTGCCAAAGAAGCCAACAAACAACCTAACCCTCAGAACAAAGAACCTTCTCCTACAAAACCTGGCCCAAAGAAAGGTATAATGTCCTTCAGTGCAGGTATGTCTCAAGGCTCACAACGACCTCTGGTATTTGGACAACGGATGCTCGAGACACATGACTGGAGATACAACCAAATTCAAAGAACTCAAGGACAACAAGGGTGGAAAGGTAACATTTAGAGACAAAAGCCAAGGGAAGATCCTTGGAGTCGGCAAGGTTGGTAAGGACTCAACCAATTGTATAAATGATGTATATTTTGTAGAAGGGTTAGAGTATAATATTTTAAGTATTTCTTACTTTTGTGATAGAGGATACAAAGTTTGGTTTAGCAATAACTCTTGTGTTGTAGAAAAGGAATCACATGAGATTGTCCTTAGAGGTCATCAGATGAACAATGTGTATGTTATTGACCTCAGTGACCCTTTAATCAATGACCTCACATGTCTCAGAGTTGCATCAGATGAATCATGGTTATGGCATAGAAGACTAGGACAATTAGCATGAAAACTCTTCAAAAACTAAAACAACTAGGTTTAGTTAGAGGATTACCTTCACAAAACTACATTCGTGACAAAGTATGTGATGCATGCACTAGAGGCAAACAGACCAGAACCTCCTTTAAACCCTTGACTCAAGTAGTCACCTCTAGATGCTTAGAACTGCTACATATGGACCTTTGTGGACCAATACGCTACAAGAGTCTAGGAGGACGTTCATACATACTAGTCATTGTGGATCATTTTTCAAGATTTACCCGGGTTTTGTTTTTGAAGGATAAGTCCTGAGTTTGGGAAGTTGTACAGACAACTTAAGGTCCTTACAGGACTCAGCTTAGTGTCCATAAGGACAGATCATGGAAAAGAATTTGACAATCAAGAGCAATTTGGAAAATTCTGTGATCAAGAAGGTGTTACGCATAATTTCTCTACTCCAAGAACACCTCAACAAAATGGTGTAGTTGAAAGGAAGAACCGCACACTCGAGAGCATGGCCAGAACAATCATCTGTGAGAATGATCTATTTTCTTTCTTTGGGATGAAATTATAAATGCTTCCAATTATATTCTCAACAGATGTACCATAAGGTCCTTCATGAAGAAAATACCATATGATCTATTCAAAGGCAAGGCGCCCAATGTAGCTGACCTCAAGGCCATTGGATGCAAATGCTTCGTACACAAAAATGGGAAAAAGGCTCTAAGCAAATTTGAAGGAAGAAGTGAAGAAGGGATCCTAGTAGGATACTCCTTATCAAGCAAGGCCTATAGAATCTATATAAAAGCATCCAAAAAGGTGGAAGAGTCCGTTCATGTAGTCTTTGATGAATCTGCCACCAACGCTACAGAAAGGTCCTCCATAAAATTCTAAATACATCAGGAAGATGAAAATGAGGACTCATCACGTACCTTTCAGCAAGGTCCTTCACTACATCTTGAAGAACCTCCTCCGGAGAGGTGAACTGGAAGCTCCTGTATCACCAAGGTCAGAACAGAAGGAAGCTGAAAATGAAGAACAAGGTCCTTCACAAGAAAATCATCCAAATGTTGTTGGTACAATCCCAACTACCACAGAGGATCCCTCAAGGACCTTCAGGTTCAAACCTGCCCACCCAGCTGACAACCTTCTATCAGGTCTGGACATAGGTATTAGAACTCGTTCCTCCCTTAGAAACTTTTGTGCCTTTCATGCTTTTGTTTCACTAATTGAACCTAAGGGAACTGAAGAAGCACTAAAGTACAACAATTAGATCCTTGCCATGCAAGAAGAACTCAATCAATTTGAAAAAATACAGTTTGGAAGCTTGTCTAGAGACCAAAACACCATCCTATCATTGGTGTAAAATGGATCTTTCGCAATAAGCTAGATGAACATGGCACTGTCACAAGAAACAAGGCCAAACTAGTAGCCAAAGGATACAACCAAGAAGAGGGCATTGACTATGAAGAAACCTTTGCTCCAGTTGCAAGACTAGAGGCCATTCGAATACTTCTAGCTTACGCTTCATCGACTCACATGAAATTGTATCAAATGGATGTTAAGAGTGCTTTCCTAAATGGACACCTAAAAGAAGAAGTCTATGTTGAACAACCTCAAGGATTTGAATAAGAAGATCAAACCACTCATGTCTACAAGCTTCGAAAGGCCCTTTATGGGTTAAAACAAGCTCCCAGAGCTTGGTATGAGAGATTAAGCTCCTTCCTCTTGCGCAATGGATTCAAAAGAGGTCTCATAGACAAAACACTGTTCATCAAAACCTCAGGTCAGGATTCAATTATAACTCAAGTTTATGTAGATGACATTATTTTTTGTGCTACTAATGAAAATCTAGTGAAGGACTTTTGCGATCTTATGAGCAAGGAGTTGAAATGAGCCTAGTAGGAGAACTTAGTTTCTTCCTTGACCTACAAATCAAACAAAATGATGATGGCATCTTCATCAATCAAAGTAAGTATGTGAAACAACTTTTGAAGAAATATGGTCTAGAAAATGCCAAGCACTGCAGCACCCCAATGTCCTCCACTTTAAAATTTGATCATGATCAAGATGGTAAGGTCATTCCTAACAAACATTATAGAGGTATGATTGGATCTCTCCTTTACTTAACTGCTAGTCGCCCTAACATCATGTTTAGTGTTTGCTTGTGTGCTCGGTTTCAAAGTGCTCCCAAGGAATCTCACTTGATTGCTGTCAAAAGAATATTGAGATATCTTGCAGGTACCAAGGACCTTGGGCTATGGTATCCTAGCCACAACCCCCTTCACCTTATTGGGTATTCAGATGCAGACTTTGTTGGTTCCAGAACTGACCGCAAAAGTAATTCTGGAGGATGCCAAATGCTAGGATTATCATTGATATCCTGGCAGTCAAAGAAGCAAAATGCAGTTGCTCTTTCAACAGCTGAGGCAGAATACATAGCAGTTGGTGCCTGCTGTGCACAACTTCTATGGATCAAACAGCATATGAAGGACCTCGGCATAGAGTTCTCAGATATTCCAATCAAATGTGACAATCAAAGTGCAATCCAAAATCACCAAGAATCCTGTTCAGCACTCTCGCACTAAACACATTGGTGTGCGACACCACTTTATCAGAGATCATGTAGATAAAGGTCACATCACACTGGACTTTGTTCCTACCCAACATCAATTGGCAGATATTTTCACCAAGGCCCTTCCCACAGAACAATTCATCACTAATAGAAGGGAGCTTGGCATGCTTCAACCTTATGACCAGTTGAGAGGGAGTTAGAGTGCACTCCTCCCTAAATATCCGTATTTTTTCTTCTCCTTCCTTATTGAAAATTTTGAAATCTTTTTTCATACTCTCCCTAAATATCCCCGTCAAATCACATTAAAAAGCCCAACCATCATCATCGATTTCCCTTCTTTCCTTTTATCGATACCCTCCCTTCCCTTTTCACTCATCATTTCCTTTCTCTTCCCAAAAATTGACCCTCTCTCTCTCCCTTTCAACACTTTATTTAAACCTACCCCACCATCCCCACTTTTTCATCCCTCCATCTCTATCACCCATCCCTATCATCTTTCCTCTTCATCTCCTGCAACTACCCCCACCATGAAGAAACGCCCAGCACACAAAAACACTGCCCCATCACCACCTACTGGAGTGGCTAAAAGACTTCGGTCTCGAAAATCCACTTCTGGCCCACTTGAATCTACCCACTCTCACTCCTCTTCATCTGAAGCTGTCGCCATCACACCCCAACCCTCCATTACTCTGGCTCTCTCCACTGCGCAGAAGATGGAAAATCTCTCCAACCGGTTGATTCTCTGCTGTGAGAACGTCGAACTCGACCCCTTGATTTAAATCTTCCCATCCTTCGCTGCTTTCAAAGAGTTAGGTTGCACATCATTCTTCACTTGCGAACCAGTAGTTTATCCATCTCTAGTTCTCAAGTTCTATGCGAATCTTGTCTATAGTTCAACTCGCCCATCTTTCCAAACATCTATTGCTGGAAAAAAATCTTCCTTCCACCCAACCAAATTGAGCGCATCCTAGGCATTACCCCTGACCCGACTAAACCACCTCTGTCTCTACCATCCGACCCTAAACAGGAACTCCGCCGTCAGTTTGCCAGACCCTCTGAAATAAAAAACACACAATACACAGGCCTCAAATCAGAAGCTAGATTTTTGTACTACACCATTGTCCGTACCATCCTTCCACGAGGTACAAACAAAGAAACAATTAACGAAGCCTGTGCCTCTCTCCTTCTGAATTTTCTCAATAACAAACATCCTGAACTCGGTGAAATGGTCATTCACCATATCATCCGTGCTGCTAGTTCATCCTCTGGGGCCCCTACCTTATGGTAACCTGCTTACAAAGATCTTTCAAGCCTGTCGGGTCCCTCTCGAAGACTATGAACAAGCCTCGTTCAATCTGCCCACCATTGGCCCCCCTCTTCTTCCCAACCTTGGATATCAGCAACAATCCGATGGCTCCTGGCTCCACTCTGATGAGATCAAAGCCGTTGAAGCCTCCAGTTCCTCTGCAGCTGCCAAGGATGTTCAGTTCGCCATGCAAGTCCAGATCTCCACTCTCCAAGAGGAAGTGCAGACTCTTCAGGAAGAAGTAAAGGCCCTTCATGCAGTACGAACTGACCTCCTTGATGCAACGACAACTTTGAATGACATCATCCCCACTCATCAACAATCCGTTCCAGCAATCCCTGCCCATGATCCTTCCCCCAACCCTGAGGAACCTGTCCCCTCTAATCCTGCTTCTTAAACTCCTTTATTGTTGTGATTTTGAACATTTTTTTTGTGCCAAACATTCCTCCTATTTCCTTTTCGGTGAAAGCCAAAAAGGGGGAGAAGACGCCATGCAGTCTAAGGCCTATGTAGCTTATGTCATTGAAGTTATCGTTTCCTTTTGATGTACAAAACAACTACTTGCACTGGGTTTGTAATGATTAACTCTTCTTGCTACTTCATTACTTGTGCATGAATGTCCTTATATATACTGCATATATATTGCCTATGTATGTTTTGTCTTTCACTCAAAAAGGGGGAGATTGTAGAACCCTCTCTGCTACAGACAGAAGGACATTGTACCAACATCTGAAGGACGTTCACGATCCAACGTCTCAAGGGCGTTCAGCAGGAAGATCGTGTTTTGCAGTGAAAGACAAAAAGGAAGCAAGAACAGGGAAGTTTTTCTGGAAATATGTTTATATGAATTCTTTATCCTTTTTCTAACCAGACTAAATTGATTGCAACTATGTGAATTATAGGAAACAATCGATCAAGAGAATGGAAAGGAATTACGAAGACAAAACTCCGAAAATCTTACAAAAAGGAAAAAAGATTGAAGCAATTAAGGAAGGAAACTGGAAATCACAAAGAAGGAAGGAATTCGACCAAGATCAAATCTCCAACGGCTTCGCCTATTCAAGAACAACAAAGTTTATAAATTGAGATCTGAATTCGAGTAGAATTAACGATTCCACGGAAGAAATCGGGTGTCCAAAACAGAGAAATTGTGTTCTTGTTTTGATTGTTTTTCTTTATTCGAGTAGAGAGAAAAGTGTGTGAGAGTGTAATCAAAATCTTAACGGACTTAGATTTGTGATTTGCTCCTGTAATCGAATCCTTGAAGGTGCTAGGATCGATTTGAGTTTTCACCAAAACTGTGTTTGGAGAAGTATTTTTCCAGAAATTGTGAAGCGTCCATAACAAGGCGCTTGGTTCTGTTTGGAAAACCTAAGGTCATTCACCTTAGGTTATTCTGTGCTCTATTTCATTAAAATAGAGGAGGCTATTCAGTCTATTCTTATTGTCCTTTATTTTAAAGCTTAATTTGCCTTTATCATTTATTGAATCTTAATCTACAAGAATTAAGATCCTAACGTCATTTATCAAGTTCGTATTTTGTGCAGAAAATTTCATAACCCTATTCACCCCCCTCTAGGGTTCTTTCACTTAGTTTTAGGCAGTTGGATATTTTCAACGACGCCTTACTTGAGAAGAAAAGGTGGAGGATCCTACCAATTTTAACGGTGCATTATTTTGGACGTCACAAATGTTATTCTAAGGTGCTGACTTATGGGATCTCATGGAACCAATATGGTTGTGATCAGGGACGAAGCCAAGAGTTTATATCAAAGGGGTCAAAATATTAAATTGAAATATTTTATAATAAATAATAATTAGATAAATTTAGAAATTGCAAAATAATTTTCATAAATACAATATAATTGCTATGTAATAACAATTTAAGTTCATATATAGTTAAAAAAATTCAATTATTATTTAAAAAAATGATTCAGAAATTACAATTTTTTTTATGTGATGCAAGTGTAGTTACACAATTTTAATTTACAACTAAGAAAATCTACAATACACGGCATGCTCTAGTTAAATTACGATAAATAATTTAATAAATCATCATTCTCAATCATTTGTGCTTGAACTATAAAAATATACGATGAAACAATATAGTGCATATAGTTATCATAGAAAATGGTTAAAAATCAAATAATAATAATAATAATGTAAAACAACAACAAATTATGGAAATAACAATATAAGAGAAACCAACAATATATAATAGGCCTTTAATTTTGTTTCCATAAAGTAAAAAACTATACATATTGCAACATTAGGATTTGAACTTAGAATCTCAAGGTTAAAAAAAATACATGATTATCAATTCAAGTAATAAGAAATCATGCAATAAAATGCACAAGACCTACTTAATTGCCCCCTTTTGCCCCAAAGGGGCGCCGTCCCTGGTTGTGATCAAACCATTTGATCATTGATTATAGAAATCTCTAGCAAGACATATAATCAACATATTAACTTGGCTAAAACATTCTTTTTTTTGTATTGATATTTCTCATAATTGTCGTGATATTCTCAATACCACCGCGCTGGTTGCAATTATACTTTTGGCTCTTAATATCATTGCTTCTTTCTTTTTTTTTGTTCACTTTGTCTCTTAAATTTCCCTGAGTTAACCATTGGATCTTCTACGTTCTCCTCATTCTCAACAAATCGCTCCATGGCATTTTCTGTATTGTTAATTCTCATTGAAATTTTCAAACTTTTTTTTGTTGGAAGTATCCCAATCCTGGAATTGCTCAACCTTTTCATTCACCTTCCCAAACTCTTCAAGATAAGCATTATGACTAAGTTCAATTTCAGCTGAGTGTTGTTTCCAAGGTAGAAAAATGGTCGTTTGAATTTTTTGCCTCAAACATTACCCTTTCAGCTGCATTGATTTTCTTTGAAGTTATTTGTACGCGTTTCTTGTCAAGCTTGTCAGCATTCTTGCTTTGACAATCAACATGTATTTCATCATCATAGTTATTATGATTTCCTTGATTCAAGAAGGAATATGATTTGAAGATATCATCATGCTTGCATTGATCATAGATTGATCTCGTACATGTTTCTTTGACTTTACTACTAAGGTTATCCCCATCATCAGAGCATACATAGTATATTTGGTTGATCCATAAAGCTTCCCCCTTCCTTTATAAATACTTTGAATGAGCAAACACCAATTGGAAGAAAAATCACTACTTCTATCCTTCTCATAGAGCTTGTGTGAGTCAAGATTTGTATCACGTCAACCAATTCTTCAACATCGTACCTTATCTTGATACAACGTCCCCATGGCTTCACTATTTTCTAAAATTTCTCCCTAAGCCAACCATGTGGTGGGACTCCGCATATATTCAACCAAACTCTTATATATTCACTTGTCTCATATACACTCCACCTCTTAATAATGTCTTCAAAAACTTTCTTTGAAGTCTTATGGATCCTTCAAAAACTCTTTCATCTAATGAACTGTAGGTGATGCAATGATGAACCTGCTAGCATACAAATACTTATAAAGGCTAAATCACAAATAAAGATTGACATAAAGGATTTCACATTGAACACCTAAACTGGGAAAAAATTATGATCAATACACTTTCTCATAGGATTACAACAGTGTTTCAGAAATTCTCATATATCTACAATCTTTGTGAATCTTTCTAGAGTTATAGCCTGAAAACTCAACCTTCACAGTTGATTCACCTTACACAACCCCCTCAAGTACATAGCTATTACCAATCAAGCACTTATGGTACATATGAAGCACTTTCCATACTTGTGACAAAAAAATAAGCCTAACGTCAGATCCTATTTATAATAAAGGCAATACAGTAGTGTCTAGGGTTAATAAGAGTTTCTTGGCTACCAAGCACTCAATAAAAAAGCAGCATAATCTGAAATCAACCCTGATTAGGAAAACAAACCAAAACAAGGCGCAGGAATGCGAAAATTGACTCTGCTAAGTTTTGGCACGACCCGATTTCGTCACAGAACCAGTGTCAACCCCAATTTCGTCCGTGTTGCCCCCATCCGTGCTTCAAGTCATCCATATAACTCATACTTTGGACTCCACACATCAAACTCAATAGAATTTGACCTCTATCTTTTTCGAAAAGCCATTGCACTTAAATCTTCTAGGTTCATCGGCTCTTTAGTGGTTCGGACCACACACCTACCGATCATTCCAAAACGTTTTAGTTCTCCTCTCTAGTAATGCAACCCAAAATGGAGATTGTGTTTCGTGATTCCATCTCCTAATACTACTTTCTTTCTCATGCTCATTTCCTTACCCAACCTTTCCTTGTCATCCCGCTGGTTGATCTTCTCTTTCTGGTTATACTCACTACAATTGATGTATAACTGATGTAAAGCTAGGGTTTGATCAATTACACATCAAGGAAGACGTGCAACCATTCTAGGGTTAGGGTAAGGTTTCAAAAAAAAAAAAAAACTAGGGTTGCTATAGGATTTTAGCTCAACAAAGATGGATAATTTGGATAGTTCAAGGAGAATTGAACTTGATGCAGAAACACCACAAGTTGAATCCCTAGGACTTCTTGCTCTTCTACATAGTTACAGAAACACCTTCTAAGTATAGGAGACAAGTTATACCTCACCACTTGAATAGCCAATTCAAGATACAATAGTAGAAAAGGAAAGAGGGTAATAGAAAACTCTCAGGATAAGCAAAAGCTTGTTTGTATTCATGATCTTAGACGTTTACATGCTTCCCTATTTATAATGGAGTAAAACCTAATCCTTCTAAGACTACTAAGATTGGCGCCTAAGTAGCCTAAGGATGAATCCTTCTAGGATTCCCTTTGGCTTTCCTAAACCTTGATGGGATTAGACAAAAATTGGCGTCCAATATTCAAGCTAAATCCTACTAGGATTCTCCCCTTCTAGACTCTTCTAAACTCTTCTAACTTGACACCTAAGCTAACTAGATTATCTTGGCATTATGCCTTCTAACAAACTTAGCTACTAATAAGGAAAAAGCACAAATACTACTATAACTTCTTATGGACGTCTCTTTGCACGTGACTTGGACGTCTCTTGCACATGACTTGGGCTCCCTTTAGCTTGCTTGGACGACATCTTGAGATATAGAGCACAATACATGGGCTGTCGTTGGGCCTCAACGCATTGTTCTTCTAAGGCCTTCTCCACTTCAATGTTGTAACGCCCCCTGGTGACTAACCACTAGATTAAGCTAATGATACACTCATATAATGATTAGCAGCGGATAAACACCTAAGAGTATTACCGCCGTCTGTAACGTGGTTTGTGAGACCTCGGTTTTTATATCGTTCTTCTCGAGGAGCTAGGGGCCTTGGCTAAGATACTTGGTCTAAGGTCGGGTCTAAGATTGCTAAGGTAAGGAAATTGGTTGAAGGGGGTCACAACGCAAAAAACAAACTAAGGTCAGTCAAGGTGAAACAATGGGTTTCGGGGGCTTTCCAGGATGCAAACGGGAACATGGGGATAGGTTTTGCAACAAGAGAGTAAGAAGGAGGAAAATCAAGTGGCAATTCCGTTAGAAAATACCCACCGGGCTTCCTCTTTCGAGGATAGTCCAGATTAACTTCCCCAAAGTCCACCACGGACCCGGAGGGTTGAAGAAACGGAATTTCCTAGTTAGTCTCTATTCACTTTCATGAGTAGACTGCTAACTATCCCAATTCCAACCTTCCAACTCAAGTGTTTGATGTGTTCGGAGACTTTCGGACCCAAATACATCCCACTTGAGGGAAGGAATGGAGTGGGATAAGTGATTTCCCCAACTAATTACTCACTAAAATTGCTAACCCATGCCTATTACCCATTCAAACCCTTAATTACCCCCTAACCCATTAGGGTTCTAGCCACTACCCATCACAACTATGCTAACAACATCAACAAAACCAACCCTAAGCATGACTTCTATCATCAAACAACAATCAAAAGACAATCAAAGCAATTAAAGAGCAAGGAAAGTAATTAACAAGAAATTAATGTAATTAACAAAGTATAATAGAGTTAAGGGAAGAAGAAACTTATCAAATGCTGTAGAAGAACAAGGAAGAACAAGGGAAAGGATAATCCAAAGCAATTTCTCAGTTGTTGAATCCTCCAATCTTGAAAACAATCCAAAATACACCAAAGCCTAGACTAATCTCTCTCTAAAACTCCTAATTACAATGCTGGAAAAATGTTTTGCCAGCTAGAGTCGAATCCCCCAAAAATCGCAGCCTAGGAGCTATTTATACAAGTGAAAACAGTTGAGTAAAACGCACCGTTTTAAGGCCCGAAGAATCGCACAACAGCAGGGGGGGTCGTGGGCGCGACCACCCCCGTCGCGGGCGCGACCAGCGAAGAATGCTGGGCGATTTTCTCCTTCGTACGATCGTAGCTGCTGTCCGGATGATCGTAGGTGTCGTCTTCCCCTGCCCAGCTGAGGTGGCGGGCGCGACCATTAGGGTAGCGGGCGCTACCCAGCAAAAACCTCCAGGCAATTTTTCCCTCGAGAGACCGTAGGTACAGTCTAGGAGACCGTAGGTACTGTCTTGTTCTGACCGACCACGGTAGCGGGTGCCACGCTTGGGGTGGCGGGGGCTACCCTGTTGTTTTCTTTCCTTTGTTTCTTCCTTCTTTCCAAGGCATGTAACACCCATTATGAGGGTCGTAGCGGGTGTTACCTCACTAATTGACATCAAAGGTGGGGAAAGTGGTCCCGGGTCAACTCCGCCTCGGCTCTCGGTCCGGCTCGACTCGGGAAATCACCAAAAAGGCTCAAAAATGGCCCGTTTTACCTCGTTTTTGTGTAAAACACCAAAACCTACAAAATAAACACGAAACGAGTCAAAAGACTAAGAATTAAGGCGTTATTTATACACAAAAATGGGTCTAAACACCCCCCCCACACTTAAACTTTTGCTCGTCCCGAGCAAAACAAAACAAAACAAATAAGAAAAACTAAACACCAACTCCTCTATCGTGGAAGGAAACGAGTGCATTTAGCGTATGCACCAAGCCCTTTGAACCCCCCGGCAGCCCGGGTGGACGAGATGGACTCGTGAGAGTTTGTAGCAGCTATACCCACAAAAGCCAAAGAAAAAGGAGAGAGGGAAAGTGAAAAACAAAACCAAAGAAAACAAAGGAAAAAGAAAAACTGCTTCGCTTCAAAGAATCATGCAATCTCAATTAGGAAGACGATATTAATCCTCCAATAGGAACCGTTATGAGCATCTCACAAACACCTAACCCAAGCGACTGTCAATCTAAAAGATTTTCGACCCCCTACACCTCATGCCAAGCAAAACCCCATGTGTGTAAGTGCTAGTGGGTTCTAACTGATTCTAGTTGACTCTAAAGACTCTCACCCGAGCTAAAAAAGAAACAAACAAAAACTCTGAAAAGAGTTTCCCTCCCCCGCAATTGGTCGCCCTTGGCTTGGTGAGGACCGTAGGTGATGCAAGGAAATGCCCCACACTTTTAGAAGCACAAACTTTTCTTTTCTTTTTTGTTGGTTTTCCAACGAAATTGCTTCTTCTTCTTTTTTTTATGGTCGATGTTAGCCTTATTTTCGGGAATTGGAATGCCCCAAAATGGGGTTTACCCTCCCAACATAGTCTTTTCCATACACCTCTTCATCGCGAACGATGTAGAAGGAGGCTTAAGTGGTAACTGCGTTGTACCGCTAATACCGGTCCAGTGTAGGTTGACTAATTGTATGGTGGTTAATGTCGTTCCACCGACACGCCTCACTTAATTCAATTATTTGAGAATTGAATTCTCTTTTTGCTTTTGCTTTTCTTCTTCTTTCTTTTTTTTTTTTCTTTCTTACTTTTTAGAAAACAAGCTCGGATATGAATCCCTAGAATCTCCCAGTTTCAACCAGAACGTGAAAAGAATCAGGGATCTCGCTAGACACTCAATGGAGGGAATCTAATAAGGTAAGTCATGAAAATCACCCAAGACGGGGTCGAAAATGCTCAGACCGGTTTCTTTTAAAGAAGATTAAGAACGGCTTCCCAAATTTTACAACTAAATCCAAAAAACTAAGCAAAAACAAAAGTGAAAACGAAAAAGAAAAACTTTTAAGGTTTTTCACTCCCTTTTTTCTCCTTTTTTACACAAAAATTTTCAAATTTTAGGCAAAAACTAAGAAAACAAAAACAAAAATGCTAGGTGGTCTACCCTTGAACAAAAATAACTCACACCCCCCCCCCACACTTAAAATGCCACAATGTGCAAATTGTGGGAAGGGTGTCACAAGAAAAGGGTAGAGAACCTACAAAAAACAAACAAACAAAAACCACTAGCAAGCTAGTGGTGGCGACCCAAGCCCACACGGCTCCAACAACAAAATATACCCAACAAGCACATAGTAGGGGTTCGCCACCAAAAGAAAAATCAAGCATGCATCATGAATCAAAGGATATTCAACACAAAAAGAGAAGAGCGGAGAGATATTACCTCGAGTTCTTCAAAACAAATGATTACTCAATCCGCGATCCGTAAAAATCGAGCAAAGAGTTAGGATAATCAAGCAAAAACAATCAAAGCTCGTAAGATCCGTATGCAAGATTAGAAACATGAAAAAGAGATTAACTAAGAAAAACTAAAAATTAACTCAAAAGAAAGAAATAAAAGTATGGGTTGCCTCCCATAAAGCGCTTATTTAAGGTCCCTAGCTTGACCTAATTACGTACTTGATTCTTGATAGGCGTGGTGTGCATGAGAGAAGTATGGTAAGCTTTTTCCACCAACTCTTCTTCCTTCTCCTCCCGCGCACTCTAATAGAACTCATGAATAAACTGGAATGATCCTCCGGTGGTCTAGCCGACTCCGAAGAAATCAAAGGCAATGGCCTCCTCGCTTTACTCCACCAAAATTTCTTCATCCTTTTCCATCGCTTCCTCTTTTTGCGCGAATAATGAGCATGCCTCATTGAAAACTTGAAAATCAGGATATAAAGAGAAAATAACCCCGGCTTGATATTCGGTGATGTGTCGGGTCTCAGGTCTTGGAAAGCCATCTTTCTCAATATATGTTTCACCCAAGGCAATCTCCCTCCTCAAGGGCACGGTGTTGAGGAAATCGCCATGTAAGGTGAAACCATCTCCATGAAGCTCAAAATGAATAGACCTAGGGTGACTTTCTCCACCCCAATCATCCGATTCCACAATAAGTAAGCACGACTCCTCTTGATGCTCATCCATAATACCAACCACTGCATTGACCTTGAAGTGTGACTCTTTGTAAAGGTTCCTTCTCGAAGGATCAAGATCAAAATCAATATGTTCTATCCCCATATGAAGAGACAAACGACCTCTTTTCACATCTATAATTGCTCCTGCGGTGGCCAAGAAGGGTCGACCAAGAATAATAGGACTTCTCAATTCCTCATCCATCTCTAAAATAACGAAGTCACAAGGAATAAGGAAACTCCCCACTTGAACCGGGATGCCTTCTAATATTCCCAAGGGCTTCCAAACAGTTCGGTCCGCAAGTTGTAAGCTAATAATTGTAGGGGTCAAGTCATCAAGGTTCAACTTCTTACAAATTGAGTGTGGCATGACACTCACACTTGCCCCCAAATCACATAATGCATTATCAATCCTCATATCACCAATTAAGCATAGAATAGAGAAACTACCGGGATCGGCAAGTTTCTCGGGAGTTTTGCTCCCCATAATAGCATTGCAAGTGATTGTATGATGGACGATCGACGACTCCTTGATTCTCCTTTTGTTTGTCAAGAGGTCATTAAGATGTTTCTTGAAAGAAGGGCTCTCCGCGATGGCATCAATAAAAAGGAATATTGACTTGAAGCTTCTTCAATATATCAATAAATCACGAAAACTTCGCCTCATTTTTATGTTGAATCAATCTCCCAGGAAAAGGTACTGGTGGTCTATATGAAACGGGTTTCTCCAATGGGTACTCATGATTGTTTCCCCTCAAGACTTCTTTCCCTTTCTCTCGTCTTTTCTCAATCTCTACTATCTCTTCCAACTTCTCCTTTTCCTCATTCTCGGCCTCATTAACCACAACATCATCCTCCTTCTCCTCAACTATGTTTTGCTCAACTTCTAAGCTCTCCTCTTCATTGCTATCCACCACAACTCCCTCATTCTCTCCCATAGATCTCTCCTCTTCAACATTTTCCCCTACTACCATAGGCTATTCAATTTTTCTTCCACTCCTTAGGGTGATAGCATCTACTTGTTCCCCTTGGATATATAGATTGAGGTTGAATGGGTTGAGAAAGGTATATTTGTTGAGCAACTTAGGTCATTTGGGTTTCAAGGTCTCTAAGACGAGCCTCCTCACTTTCTTGATTAGCCACAATTTGTTGCAACAACTTTTCAATGATAGAATCTTGGGATGGTTGAGAAAATTGGGGTTGTGGGGTGGGTTGATGTGACAACTCTTCTTGAAAATATGGATGATGGTCATAAAATTGAGAAACCGGATCGAACACAGGATTGGCAAATGTGGTATAACCAGGATCATAATCTTCATAAGAATGGGAATAAAGTTGGTTGGAATAAACGACATTCACATGTTCTACTTGACGATACTCCACACATTGATGCTCGAGATGTGGACCAAAACACAACTTACAAGTATTCACAATAGGAATAGCCTCGGGCTAAATTCAACTGGTTGGAAACCTCATCATTCACCATCTTCTTTTGCAAATCAAGAACGGTGGCCATTAGAAGCTTAATAGTGGGGTTGTGTTCCAAAGAATGATCCCCATTTTCTAAATTTTGGCCGCCTCCCCAACTAGGCATATTCTGAGATAGCTCATGAAGAAAAATGTTAGCTTCTTTCGTAGTCTTCTTTAGGAACATCCCTCCGGATGCACGATCAATAGATTCTTTGTATGAATCACAAAGCCCATAATAAAAGTGTTGAAGTAGCATCCAATTCGGTAAATTGTGATGTGGACATTGGCGTTGAAGGCTTTTGAATCTCCCCCAAGCCTCAAAAAGATCTTCTCCGGGTTCTTGCTTGAAAGACATAATAACTTGCCGGAGTCGATAAGTTTCATCCGCTAAGAAAAATCTTTGCAGGAAATCTCTTCTAAGTACTTCCCATGAAGAATTAGTGCCAGGAGGGTATGTTTGAAGCCATGTCTTCACTTTCCCCGTAAGAGTTAGAGGAAAGAACTTCAACTTCATAAATTTAGAAGATAAACCAGGAATTTGCACAAAACTAATTCGATCTTCAAATTTCTCGATGTGTGTAATAGGACTCTCGGATTTGTCTCCATAAAACCGATTGCTCGAGAAGACTTCAAGTAAGTACGGTTTGAATTCGAATACGACATCGGGTGGTAATGGTGGTAGAGTGATAGGGTTGCCTCCTGTACCCAATGATGGAACGGTGTATGATAGAAGGGTACGGGGTGAACCAGCTTGACCCTCCGCCATCAGAACTCGAAACCTCCTACAAGAAATAGAGAAGCATCAAATTCATCGGGAATTGGAACAAACTAGTTTCTAGCATGAAAGCAATCTTAAACAACTCAAGACCAAGAAACTAAGCTAGGGGCGCTTGCTCCCCGACAACGGCGCCATTTTGTATAACGTGGTTTGTGAGACCTCGGTTTTTATATCATTCTTCTCGAGGAGCTAGGGACCTTGGCTAAGAAACTCGGTCTAAGGTCGGGTCTAAGATTGCTAAGGTAAGGAAATTGGATGAAGGTGGTCACAACGTAAAAAACAAACTAAGGTCAGTCAAGGTGAAACAATGGGTTTCGGGGGCTTTCCGGGATGCGAACGGGAACAAGGGGATAGGATTTGCAATAAGAGAGCCAGAAGGAGGAAAATCAAGTGGCAATTCCGTTAGAAAATACCCACCGGGCTTCCTCTTTCGAGGATAGTCCGGATTAACTTCCCCAAAGTCAACCACGGACCCGGAGGGTTGAAGAAACGGAATTCCCTAGTTACTCTTTATTCACTTTCATGAGTAGAGTGCTAACTATCCCAATTCCAACCTTCCAACTTAAGTGTTGGATGTGTTCGGGGACTTTCGGACCTAAATACATCCCACTTGAGGGAAGGAATGGAGTGGGAAAAGTGATTTCCCAACTAATTACTCACTAAAATTGCTAACCCATCATGCCTAATTACCCATTCACACCCTTAATTACCCCCTAATCCATTAGGGTTCTAGCCACTACCCATGACAACTATGCTAACAACATCAACAAAACCAATCCTAAGCATGATTTCTATCATCAAACAACAATCAAAAGACAATCAAAGCAATTAAAGAGCAAGGAAAGCAATTAACAAGAAATTCAAGTAATTAACAAAGTAGAATAGAGTTAAGGGAAGAAGAAACTTATCAAATGTTGTAGAAGAACAAGGAAGAACAAGGGAAAGGATAATCCAAAGCAATTTCTCTATTGTTGAATCCTCCAATCTTGAAAACAATCCAAAATACACCAAACCCTAGACTAATCTCTCTCTAAAACTCCTAGTTACAAGGCTGGAAAAATGTTTTGCCAGCTAGAGTCGAATCCCCCAAAAATCACAGCCTAGGAGCTATTTATACAAGTGAAAACACTTGAGCAAAACGCGCCGTTTTAAGGCCCGAAGAATCGCACAGCAGCAAGGGGGTCGCGGACGCGACCACCCCCGTCGCGGGCGCGACCAGCGAAGAGTGCTGGGCGATTTTCTTCTTCGTACGATCGTAGTTGCGTTCCGGATGACCGTGGGTGCCTTCTTCCCCTGCCCAGCTGAGGTAGCGGGCGCGACCATTATGGTAGCGGGCGCTACCCAGCGAAAACCTCCAGGCGATTTTTCCTTCGAGAGACCGTAGGTACGGTCTAGGAGACCGTAGGTACTGTCTTGTTCTGACCGACCACGGTAGCGGGTGCCACGCTTGGGGTGGCGGGGGCTACCCTGCTGTTTTTTTCCCTTTGTTTCTTCCTTCTGTCCAAGGCATGTAACACCCATTACGAGGGTCGTAGCGGGTGTTACCTCACTAATTGACACCAAAGGTAGGGAAAGTGGTCCCGGGTCAACTCCGCCTCGGCTCTCGGTCCGGCTCGACTCGGGAAATCACCAAAAAGGCTCAAAAATGGCTCGTTTTACCTCGTTTTTGTGTAAAACGCCAAAACCTACAAAATAAACACGAAACGAGTCAAAAGACTAAGAATTAAGGCGTTATTTATACACAAAAATGGGTCTAAACACCCCCCCACACTTAAACTTTTGCTCGTCCCGAGCAAAACAAAACAAAACAAATAAGAAAAACTAAACACCAACTCCTCTATCGTGGGAGGAAACGAGTGCATTTAGCGTATGCACCAAGCCCTTTGAACCCCCCGGCAGCCCGGGTGGACGAGATGGACTCGTGAGGGTTTGTAGCAGCTATACACACAAAAGCCAAAGAAAAAGGAGAGAGGGAAAGTGAAAAACAAAACCAAAGAAAACAAAGGAAAAAGAAAAACAGCTTCGCTTCAAAGAATCATGCAATCTCAATTAGGAAGACGATATTAATCCTCCAATAGGAACCGTTATGAGCATCTCACAAACACCTAACCCAAGCGACTGTCAATCTTAAAGATTTTCGACCCCCTACACCTCATGCCAAGCAAAACCCCATGTGTGTAAGTGCTAGTGGGTTTTAACTGATTCTAGTTGACTCTAAAGACTCTCACCCGAGCTAAAAAAGAAACAAACAAAAACTTGGAAAAGAGTTTCCCTCCCCCGCATTTGGTCGCCCTTGGCTTGGTGAGGACCGTAGGATATGCAAGGAAATGCCCCACACTTTTAGAAACACAAACTTTTCTTTTCTTTTTTGTTGGTTTTCCAACGAAATTGCTTCTTTTTTTTTTATGGTCGATGTTAGCCTTATTTTCGGGAATTGGAATGCCCCAAAATGGGGTTTACCCTCCCAACACAGTCTTTTCCTTACACCTCTTCATCGCGAACGATGTAGAAGGAGGCTTAAGTGGTAATAGCGTTGTATCGCTAATAGCGGTCAGGTGTAGGTTGACTAATTGTATGGTGGTTAATGTCGTTCCACCGACACGCCCCACTTAATTCAATTATTTGAGAATTGACTTCTCTTTTTGCTTTTGCTTTTCTTCTTCTTTCTTTTTTTTTCCTTTCTTACTTTTTAGAAAACAAGCTCGGATATGAATCCCTAGAATCTCCCAGTTTCAACCAGAACGTGAAAAGAATCAGGGATCTCGCTAGAGACTCAATGGAGGGAATCTAATAAGGTAAGCCATGAAAATCACCCGAGACGGGGTCGAAAATGCTCAGACCAGTTTCTTTTAAAGAAGATTAAGAACGGCTTCCCAAATTTTACAACAAAATCCAAAAAACTAAGCAAAACCAAAAGTGAAAACGAAAAAGAAAAACTTTTAAGGTTTTTCACTCCCTTTTTTCTCCTTTTTTACACAAAAATTTTCAAATTTTAGGCAAAAACTAAGAAAACAAAAACAAAAATGCTAGGTGATCTACCCATGAACAAATATAACTCACACCCCCCCCCCCCCCCACACTTAAAATGCCACAATGTGCAAATTGTGGGAAGGGTGTCACAAGAAAAGGGTAGAGAACCTACAAAAAACAAACAAACAAAAACAACTAGCAAGCTAGTGGTGGCGACCCAAGCCCACACGGCTCCAACAACAAGATATACCCAACAAGCACATACTAGGGGTTCGCCACCAAAAGAAAAATCAAGCATGCATCATGAATCAAAGGATATTCAACTCAAAAAGAGAAGAGCGGAGAGATATTACCTCAAGTTCTTCAAAACAAATGATTACTCAATCCACGATCTGTAAAAATCGTGCAAAGAGTTAGGATAATCAAGCAAAAACAATCAAAGCTCGTAAGATCCGTATGCAAGATTAGAAACGTGAAAAAGAGATTAACTAAGAAAAACTAAAAATTAACTCAAAAGAAAGAAATAAAAGTATGGGTTGCCTCCCATAAAGCGCTTATTTAAGGTTCCGAGCTTGACCTAATTACGTACTTGATTCTTGATAAGCGTGGTGTGCATGAGAGAAGTATGGTAAGCTTTTTCCACCAACTCTTCTTCCTTCTCCTCCCGCGCACTCTAATAGAACATGGGAAATGTAACTTAACCTGTACTTAAATCACAACTTAAATGAAAATACTTTTGAGTTCTTCCTTGTAAAAGCAACATACATAACCATAGCCTTAGAAACAATATAGCATTAAAGTAACATAACATAGTTTCAAAAGAACTTAAATCATACACAACTTAACATATGACGCACACACAAAGCCATAGCATAAACTTGATCTTAAACCCTTATGAACCAAGACTTATAAAAATTTGGCATGTAAGTCATAAGGCTTTTATTTAGTTCAAAATACTTGAGTAACTTAAGAAGCTTTAAACATGGTTATCCTGATATTATCCTGAAGGTCCCCTACTTGCGATAGTCGGCTAAGCCTCCGTATGCGCATACCCAGAGGACAAGATGATGATGGTGTGGTGCGCGTGGCTGGCGACGGCGATGGCTGGCTGGGACAGACGCCGGCGACGGGCTCCGGTGGCGGTGGCAGCAGGCGGCAGATAGGGGGGCCCAGTAGGTGAAGAGTCACAAGGGGGAGTGGGAGCAAGAGTAGAGTTGTATTTGAAATTTGAATGAAAACCCCCCCTTCTTAAACTAATCATCATATATATATATATATATATATATATATATATATATATATATATATATATATATATATATGGGAATTGATATAATGAGAAGGGGAGAAAAGTGAGCATAGAAGCAGGCCAAATCTCAACCATTGAAATCAAGATCTAGGGTAAAAATTAAAGAGTTGTTTTATCTTTATTTGTAGAGGGTAAGATTAATTTCATTGGCTGATAAAAGAAATGTTTGTTTTATTCTTTTTTATGTTGGAGATGTCACGTGAGTAAGTGAAAACAAAGGGGCAGTGATTGAATTTACTTCTGGGAAATATCACGCATGACTTATATCTTCAATGCAGTCATCAACGTCATCCCTCCAGCTCCTCCCCCTCCATTAGCAACCATGTAAACTCCCAAAAAAATGTAAACTCCTAGAAACTCATCATTCTTTGTTTGGAAAACACCATGGCTGAAATGTGAAGCAGATTTGATTTTCTTCAGAGACCAACAACACATTCAGTTCCATCTGAATAAAAAGAAGGGAGGATGAAACCCTAGCTACAGGTTTTTGGTGGTTCAAAGGTATCATGTTCAAGTTTCTATTGATTTGTCCTCTATGTTTGACAAATTTCAAGCAATTTGTCAAAATCGGTAATTGTCAAAGGTGGGAGTGAGAGTGAATTTATGTGGAATTGATTTGGTGAACATCAATTTGAAACCCAGAAATCCTATGCAATTTTTCGGCTGGTTGAAAGGTGGGGTTTGCAATTTTTTTTATTCTATTTGAAAATTGGGGGGGGGGGGGGAGGTTAACTGTGTATGTGTATTTGATTTAGGATAGATTGGGTGAAGTTTTGGTTGGAATTTGAGTTGTTGAAGGTTTTATTGTCAGGATAGAAGTCGAAGTTGACTGTTGAATATTGCATCAAAGGAAGGGATTCAGTCAAAAAAGGAACAAAGCAAGAACAAGTTGTAAGTGTGATTGAGGACCGCTGAAATTCGTCAATTTTGAGTAATTGTTGTTCAATCTGGGGGTTGGGTAATGATGGGAACGAATGCACCTTATTGTTCATCTTAGTATATCCTGTTGTTCATTTCTATTATGCTTAATATTCATATTAGGTAGCATTCATGGAGCTCTTATTGTTAGTAATGATGGTCATCTTGATGTTAATACCGATGTTCATCTTAATTCAAAGACACATATTAATGGTAATCTAAGTATTGTTCATTTACTATACCGTTGATGTTCAGTTTTGCATAATAGGTGTTGGTGTGTTTAATTAGGGCTTTGTGATGGTCATCGCACTATAGATTAAACTCCTTTGTTGTGATTCACATAATAGTTTAATGTTCATAATTGGTCCATTATTAGGGCATGGTGATGTTCATTTATATTATTGGACCATGGTGATATTACCTTAATGTTCAGAATTGATGTTAATTTATATTAGCTTAATGTTCAGAATTGATGTTCTTTTATATTATTGGGGCATGGTGATATAATTGATGTTCTCATTTGATTAGGGTGTTTGGATTAAGTGGTTGGGTGGGGGAGGGGAGGAGGGTTCAATTATGTTCATTTATACCATTGTTGATGTTTGCTTGTGATATAGTTGATGGTCATCTTGAGTTGCATCAATGTGTGGTGACATGTTTGTGTGTTTTTGATACATAGTAACAGCGAAGCAGATACGGTGGGGCTGAGTGAGCCCATGTCAAGCACGGACCTAAGAGCGAAGCAAATATAGTTGGTCAGAGTGGATCAACGTCAAGCACGGATGAAAGAACCATAGTATTGGTCCCAAATCCAAACCCAATGTAAGTAGCTCATTCTTGATGATCAGTATTTGATGGATATTGAACTTGGTTGTCGTTCATTTTTATCGTTGTTGATGTTTATGTTTGTTTATAAGGTAGTGGGTTTGGTTGTATGGGATGTATGTTCACCCCTTTTGTACCTGATGTTCATTTTAGATGGATGAGATGTTCATTTTTGATAAACTGGTGGTCAATCGTATGTATGTTCACTTGAACTGGATGTGAAGTATATACAATTGTCCATAGTGGTGTGGATATGTCTCATGTATGTCCATTACATTTTTGATGTACAGGATGTTCATTTAATCATAGGGGGTTTAAATGGAAGTGAATCATTTTTTGTTTTTTGTTTTGCATGTATATCTTGTATATATTAATTCCTCTTGCAATCAATGTTCATTTTGCATTGAATGGATGTTCATTTTTTTTTTGTTTCAATGTTGGTTGGTCGTTATAAAACATGGTTGTTCATATTTTTGTTGATGTTTCATACTTGATTAACTTACTAGCTAAAACTTCTACTTTTTACAGCAAGAGCTGTTGGATGTGTTGAGGAGTAGATATTGTCATGATCTGGTTATGCATGAGGTGAACCACTTGAAGGACATAGTTCAATCGAGAGCAATGCATTGGAACAGAACGAACAACCTTGCACCGTTTTGATTTTGTTTAGTGTTGTAGCTGACGAAGTTTATTTTTCCCGTTCTCTTTGTATGGAACTTGAATTATTGTGTTCGCTAGCTTTTGCATGACATTTTGTGAGCTAAGACATGTCTTGAGGGAAACTTGTATGCACTGTGTTATAAACATGAACACCGCACCCCGGTGTCGTATGGAAGTATTCGTTTTGGATAATTAATTATCTTTCGGTTGTGTGTTAATGATTATTCACTATTAAATGATCACTAGGTACCCTAATGTAGTTGTACACCCCCTTTGAACATCTATGGATAATGAAGTGAACATCAAAGCTATATGAAATGAACATCAAGTTATAATGAGATGAACATCAAATGCAATACTCAATGAGGCACAATAAAATGAACATTTGGAATGAACATTAAATAAACATGAAATGAACAACAAGTTATAATCAACATAACGTGAACACCACACCCCGATGTGGTATGCAAGTATTCATTTTGGGTAATAAATTATCTTTCAGTTGTGTGTTGTTGATCATTCAGTATTAAATGATCAATAGGAACCCTAATGAAATTGTACACCCCCATTAAACATCTATGGATAATAAAATGAACATGAAGGCCATATGAAATGAACATCAAGTTATAATTGGATGAACATCAAATGCAATAGTCAATGAGACACAATAAAATGAATATTTGGAATGAACATCAAATAAACATGAAATGAACATCAAGTTATAATCAACATAAAATGAACACCGCACCCCAATATGGTATGCAAGTATAAGTTTTGGGTAGTAAATTATCTTTCAGTTACGAGTTAATGATCATTCAGTATTAAATGATCTAATGTAACTGTGTACCCCCATTGAACATCTATAGATAATGAAATGAACATCAAGGCCACATGAAATGAACATCAAGTTATAATGGGATGAGCATCAAATGTAATACTCAATGAGGTACAATGAAATGAACATTTCGAATGAGCATCAAATAAACATGAAATGAACATCAAGTTATAATGAACATAACATGAACACTACCCCCCGGTGTGATATACAAGTATTTGTTTTGGGTTGTAAATTATCTTTTAATTGTGTGTTAATGATCATTCATTTTTAAATGATCAATAGGGACCATAATGTAACGACATATCTAAGAATATCAAAATGAACATTAAGTGAAGTGATAATGAACATCAATATGCTGATAATGTAACTGGAACACCCCCCCCCCAATTGAACATCTATGGATAATGAAATGAACATCAAGTGAACATGAAATGAACATCAAGTTATAATGGGATGAATCGAATGCAATACTCAATGAGGCACAATAAAATGAACCGTTTGGAATGGACATCAAGTGAACATCAAATGAACATCAACTTATAATGGGATGAATCGAATGCAATACTCAATGAGGCACAATAAAATGAACCGTTTGGAATAAACATCAAGTGAACATGAAATGAACATCAAGTGAACATCAAGTTATAATCAACATAATCAGTATTAACATTTGGAAAAGAATGGTGAATCAGTTTGAAATGAACATCAAACTATAATCACATGGACGTCCAGTGAATTAATGATGAATATCAAATGCAATAGTCAGTGGCGGATCTAGGTCTTCTGATTATGGGTATCCAATAAACTAATATATTTATCTAATACACATAAAGTCTACAATTTTTTATCCCAAATTATACCAAATCACTAAAAAAAGAAATAAATTTATCAGTGGTCGTGGCCACCGTATGAGTAGCCTAAAATACGACGATACGCCCGTGGCAATAGTCAATGAGGTACAACAAAATGGGCAAGAACGCAATTGAACATCATGTTATAATCTGATGGACATCTTTGGACCTCATAATGAACATCGAATGAAATCTTCGACAAACTAGAAATAATAAAACAATGAATATCTTGTTGTAATGGGATGAATGTCAAGTGAGATTTTTCTGAACATTGAAACTGGTTATAACTTGATCAAATGAACATCACGTGAACATGAAATGAACATCATGTAACCATGTAATGAACATCAAAGTGACATGCAAAACAACATTAATTAACCATGAAATGTATATCAGGTTATAATCAAGCGACCGCCAAATGTTCGAATGAACTTCAGCTGAACTCATAGTGAATATTGAACTAAATGGTCTCTATGAATGAAAAGGACATCATGTTGGAATCATATGGATGTCAGATGTTCATTCATAAAATAATACATCAGACCAATCCATAAAAAGTACATCCGACTAACATGAAACCAAATATATGTTTATATGACAAAAAAAAATGCAGCCTCCAAATGTTCGTTCATCAACTGCAATCCAAACCATATACAGTTGATGTTCCAAAAACTTGAATAGATCAAGCATAATGTTCTGGGCAATTCCTGCTGTCGTGTGTTGTTATCTGGTCACAACACTTGCACCTTTGTGCGATTGCTTTCTTCTCAGTGGCGACCTCTAGTGGTGTCTTCGTCGTTTTGCCTCTTCCTTTTATGATCGAAGCAGGCGGTGGATGAATGGTAGCCTCCTTATGGACAGAAGTTCCTAAATACGTTTCAAAGTCTAAGGACACACTACTTGTCGGCTCTCATACCCTTAGCGCCTTGAGTTTTGAAATGAGGGTGTTTGTTTGATCAATAATCAAGCCAAGCTTTGCCTCTTCACCGGTAGACTATGTTAACAAGTATGATACACACACACTGTGAAAATCCAATCGAAACACATATGAACATAAGAATTTTACCCTGAACATCCAAGATGTTAAACATGAACAATCTTTACGTCAGACATGAGCATCAACAATATTAACCATGAACATCAAATACATTAACCAATATGAACTGCACACACACACACACACACATACACACACACACACACACACACACACACACACACACACTATAAACATCCACTTAGAACATATATGAACATCATAATTTTTATTATGAACATCCAACATGATGACCATGAACAACCATTACACCAAATATGAACATAAATCATATGGGCCATAAACATCCAATATACATATTTAGAGCCCTAATAACAATTCAACATAATCAATACTCTGAACATCCACTAAAATACTCATGAACATCATTGTGACAAACATGAACATTTGCTCGTTAATTTTGAACATCAATTAAATTAACCATGCCCAAGCCCATGAACATCATCTTTTCTACCATCTTTTTAACCCACCAATGGACGTTTTCATCCAAATCAAACAAACATAACAATAAACTGATGCTTTTAATATATTACAATGAACATCCAACGTATTGATCAACCATATTTTTTTTTTATGATGAACAAACAAGCATTCAAAATACTTCAAGAGATTCATGTTACCTCATTCCTTCATCTCATCCCTCCATTGTTGACCATTGAACTCAGAAATTCCCCCTTATGTGTGCAAGGTCACAAATGATCAAATGAACTGCACACCTTCAACCCTGTCTTGCTTTCTTCCTTCTCTAACCGAATCACTTCCTTGGACGCCATGTTCAATTGTCAACTTCGACTTCTATCTTAACAAAGCACCTTTAACAACTCAAATTCAACCAAAACATCACCCAATCTGTCCTAAATCAAATACACACACCGAGTTAACCTCCTCCCCTCCCCCCCCCCCAATTTTAATCAGAACAAAAAAAATTGCAAAGCATACCTTTCAATCAACCGAAAAATTGCAAACCACACCTTTCAACTAGCCGAAAAATTGCCTAGGGTTTCTGGGTTTCAAATTGATGTTCACCAAATCAATTCCACATAATTTCACTTTCACTCGCACCTTTGACAATTACCGAATTGACAAATTGCTTGAAATTTGTCAAACACAGAGGACAAATCAACAGAAACTTGAACATCATACCTTTGAACCACCAAAAACATGTCGCTAGGGTTTCCTTCTCCCTTCTCCTTCTTCAGATGGAATTGAATGTGATGTTGGTTTATGAAGAAAATCGAAACTGCTCCAGATTTTAGCCGTGGTGTTTTCCAAACAAAGAATGATGAGTTTCTAGGAGTTTACATCGTTTTTGGGAGTTTACATGGTTGCTAATGGAGGGGAAGGAGCTGGAGGGATGATGTTGATGATTGCATTGAAGATGTAAGTCATGTGTGATATTCCCCAGAAGCAATTCAATCACTGCCCATTTGTTTTCTCTTACTCACGTAACATCTCCAACATAAAAAAGAATAAAACAAAAATTTCTTTTTTCAGCCAATGAAAATTAATCATACCCTCTACAAATAAAATAAAACAACTCTTTAATTTCTAACTTAGATCTTGATTTCAATGGTTGAGATTTGACCTGCTTCTATGCTCACTTTTCTCCCCTTCTCATTATATCAATTCCCTATATATATATATATATATATATATATATATATATATATATATATATATATATATATATATATATATGGGTACAAAGGGCAAAGATCGTAATATGTATATTTAAAGAGGGTATTTTCATAAAGTTGTAATTGTAGTTAAATTGTTTTTAAAAAACTGTATTATGCACATTAATTGCTATGATGTATCTACTACTAATAAATAAAACTTAATTTATCTCAAAAGGAGAATAATATGAGTGTAAATAAGAAAAAAATCACATTTCATATAAAATACTTTGTTAACAAGAGAAATGACATATATAAATTTTATTTTTCTTTATTTTTATATTTTAAAGGAAATAATCATTTTAATTATTATATATCTTTTATGTTGATCATAATTTTCTATTATATGTATAAATAATAAGTTTCTTAACAATGGTCGGGAGACAATGGATTTTTATGTATGATATTATTTTTCAGCTCATTTAAAATATTTAATTTTGTCACTACTAAGAACAACCATTTTCCTGAAATAACATTCTAATTTTTTTTTATAAGAACATGAACATCATTCTAACTATTGCACATGAATACAATCTTTTTTTGGCATATGTATTGTCAAATAGTTTGTCATATATATTCTGAGTTTTTAAAAAATTTGCTATCTTTATTAATGTTTGCACGTCCATCATGACACAGGTCTAAGTATTTATGGGTACAAAGTGTGAGGATTGAAATATATATATTTATGGGTACAAAGTGTGAGGATTGAAATATGTGGATTCTAACGAGGGCGTTTTGGGAAAACATATAATTGATTTTATTTAATTTTTTTTTAAAAAAATCATGTAATATTAATGTGTGCATTAATGTGTGTAATTTGCATTCATGATTCTTCTTTCTTTTCCTTTTTTTTCATATGCACTATTCTTTTTTCTTTATTCTTTCAAGTAAGAAAACTATTCTTTTTACTTTTCATTGCTTTATTAGTTATTTTTTAAAATATAGTATTTTCAACAATACGTATAGTTTACTTGCGTTCCGTGCAGCGCACGGGTCTAAGTACTAGTATAAACATATTAATAAGATTGAGGCCCAACTCTCCTCCCTCTCTTTCTTGATCCAGCCAAATGGCCCAAGACCCCAAAATTTTTTGTCAATTTGTTTTATTCTCTTATACCCATATCTCCCAAATTCCCAAATTACTTAAATCTATTAAACCATAAAAATAACATCGGTAACCCAACTAAAAATATTCATACACCTCCATGAGAATTCTCATAATTATATCCTAAATTGATTTGGATAAAAGGGAGGACACGATATATCCGTCATGGAAAAAAATTCGTAAACAATCTTGATCACCATAAAAATTATCGAAAGAGATTCATCTAGAAAAGAAATTTAGAACTGAATCATGGATGATCGTTGTACTGTTCAAGTCCTACAAAACACACACTTGGTAGGAAAACAAAAATTTTGAAACAGGCGCTTTAATTATTCGTGATTTATCGTTAACCTTGATTATTTACACTAATAAGTACGCATTAAGGGGAGATTTTCTTCGGGTTGTTACAAATGTGTATTAATTGGACTTCCTTATTGGGCGATTTGGGATAATCTCCATCACCCTCCATGAACCTTGGGTCTCCAGATGTGAGACCAAGGCAAGACGAATCTCCATCATTCTCCCCTGGTTGCAAAGAGTTGGCCCTCAAACTCGGTTGGATGAATTGACTACTCATGGACCAAAGGGTGATCCTGTTCTGGTCTGACATGAATGAATAAATGTTTGCACGTCCATCATGACACATGACTCTATCAAACATCCATGGTCTGCCTTTGATATCACAGTAGTTTGGCTGCCTCCATCTATAATCAAAGAACAAGGCTTCTTCTTTAGCTTCTTGTTGGTCTTCCTTGGTGTTTCCTCCTCCATTGAAAAACCCATTAGGGATCCTTCTAATCATTTGTAGCTGTCCTTCATTTGGACCCACTTCAACTTCATCATAAATTGGCTCTTCTTTAGCTTCTTGTTGGTCTTCCTTTTGTTATGGTTCAGCCTTAAGGAATATAGCATCTTGGTGCTCAACTAAAGATACGGTCTTCTGGTTGGGACATTCAGAGGCTATATGGCCAAGTCCTTGGCACTTGACACACCTTCTCCTTGTATCCAAGGGCTTATACACAGCAGGGGGTGGGTTTTTTTGTGGGCTTAAGGACGTGGGTTCTTTGGGTTTGGAAATTTTGTGGGGTTTTGCTGTACTTGTGAGGGATATGGAATTGGTTCTTTAGGTGTTGCTTCCCTTTTATTCCTCCTTTGCATCTCAACTTTGTGATCTAAGGAACTTAACTCATCCAAAGTTGTGTATGGATGCAACTCCACAACATTCTTGATTTTCTCTTCCAAACCTACCAAGTATCTCACTAAAGTTTGGGCTCATCGTCCTTCAAGTCGCAACTCTATAGTAAATGTTCAAACTCCTTGGTGACTTGGTGTACTCTTCAACACTTCTACCTCCTTGGACGAGTTGTTGAAGCTTGAAATAATTGTCTTTGAAATAGCTTACAGGAAGAAACTTAGAGTGAAGTTTATTCTTCATCTTCTCCCAAGTTCGAATCTTTTCTTTCCCAGCATGTTGTCTCTTCTTCTGCAAGTTAGTCCATCAAATACTAGCATGCTTCCTAAGTTTAAGGGCAATATACTTGACCTTCTTATTATCAGGGACATCTTTCAAATCAAAGACTCTCTCCACAGTTGAATCCAATCAAGGAAAACTTTAGGATTACCTTCAAATTCTAGGATATCAATTTTGAAATCAAGTCTCTCTTCCCTTGAATCACGTCGTGGTTGACGAAACCTTCTACAAGGGCTCATGGCTTCTACTTCTTCACTCTCCTCTTCTTCTGAATCTCTAAGCTCCTTTTGTTGTAGATGCATGAAACGCTTCAATTGGGCGGATAGGAACTGTACCTTCTTCTCCAAGTCTTCTTTCTCCTTCAATAGTTGCTCATTAGGAGTGTTGAGGTTGTTGTTTCTACCATTGGTCATGATGATGGTAATGTGCTAAGGTTTAGGGGGAATGTGTTTTGGAGTGTGTTTAGGCCGTCGGTGACTAAGGGTTGCACCGAAAAGAAACCAAAGCTTTGATACCAATTTTGATGTATAACTGATGCAAACCTAGGGTTTGATCAATTACGCATCAAGGAAGACGTGCAACCAATCTAAGGTTAGGGTAAGGTTTCGAAAAAAAAACCTAGGGTTGCTATAGGATTAGCTCAACAAAGATGGATAATTTTGATAGTTCAAGGAGAATGGAACTTGACACAGAAACACCACAAGTTGAATCCCTAGGGCTTCTTACTCTTCTACTTAGTTACAGAAACACCTTCTAAGTATAGGAGACAAGTTCTACCTCACCACTTGAATAGCCAATTCCAAATACAATAGTAGAAAACGAAAGAGGGTTATAGAAAACTCTCAGGATCAGCAAAAGCTTGTTTGTATTCATGATAAAAAAAAAACTGTGTCCTTAGACGTTTACATGCTTATCTATTTCTACTGGAATAAAACCTAATCCTTCTAAGACTACTAAGATTGGCACCTAAGCAGCCTAAGAATGAATCCTTCTAGGATTCCTTTTCGCTTTCCTAATCCTGATGGGACTAGACAAAAACTAGCGTCCAATATTGAGGCTGAATCCTACTAGGATTCTCCCCTTCTAGATTCTTCTAAACTCTTCTAACTTGACGCCTAAGCTAACTAGATTGTCTTGGCATTATGCCTTCTAACAAATTTAGTTACTAATAAGGAAAAAACACAAATACTATTATAACTTCTTATGGACGTCTCTTTGCACGTGACTTGGACATCTCTTGCACATGACTTGGGCTCCCTTTAGCTTGCTTGGACGACATCTTGAGATCAAGAGCACAATACAGGGGCTGGTCATTGGGCCCCAACGCATTGTTCTTCTAAGGCCTTCTTCACTTCGATGTGTATGAATTGGACCTCCTTATTGGGCAAGCTGGGCTTATCTCCATCACCCTCCATAAATCTTGGGTCTCTAGATGTGAGACCAAGGCAAGGCGAATCTCCATCAGCAATTCTATATGTCCTCCAATGATTTTGTTGGGAAATCTCTAGATACTTGCTTTCAAACACTCTTATGTTCTAAAGTGTACAAGTCCAATTCATATGCTTGCATCTTTTCTCCCAGGAATATAAGTGCTTCCGACTTTTTCAATCTTTTCAATATCGCCTTCAATCCATATATATCTAGATTCTTTGGAATATTGTAGACAGCGATTGACCAATTTGTTTCTTCCTCATGTGCCCCCCCCCCCCTTCTTTCTTACTTTCCTTCTCCATCTTATCATTTTATTAATGTCCATAGCCATCTCAATATCGATCCTTTGCTATTTGAGAATTATGGTTAGTATTTGTTTTTTGTTTTCTAATTGTAATTCTTAGTTCTCAATGAATATGCACACTATCTCTCTGTTTATATATTTTCATTTTACGACTACATATGGAATTTAATCTTATAACGCATCCAAAACTTAGATTACATGCAAAACTAATCGAATAAAAGTACATGCAAAACATAGAAAACATAAGTAATACAAAGTTGATAAAAAATGATTGATCTTTGTATGTTTACTTGGTTGTATATGTTATTGAAATTTGTTTGAGAAGCTTAGGATCTCATACTCGGACATCATATACATTATGTAAAGAACAAGAACATAATAAATTCTCCCTCCGTCCCCAGAGACGGATCTACATAGTCATTAGCCATGTCAATTGACACCACTAAATCTCAAAAATGAATAAATTTGTTTCAAGAAAATAATACAAAATTGAAAATATTCAATATTTAATGTCATAGTTTGTCAAGAGCACTGGGTGGTGTAGTGGTAGTAGATGCTTGCAAATAGACCTGTAGCCCGTAGGGTCAGGGCTCGAGTTGAAGGTACCGGGCCCGAAGGGTCAGAAACATCCGACCCGACCCGTGACCCGTCCTGACCCGACCTTTGAATAGGTCTACTTGCAAAGTATTAATTTTGCAATTGTGCATAGGGGTATTTGTTCGATTTCCCTTTTAATTGTTGGTAACTTGTCATCAGCTGTTTAATGTTATTTTAAATTTTTTTATGCGTTAAATTTTAATACCCTTGTTCTTTTAATCCGACTTTTTAAGTAATTTTTCTCACGAACTACCACATACTTAATTAATTTTTAACTTTAATTAAATATATTCAATTAATTTTGTCACTATACCATATACGTTTTCTGATATTCATTTTCCCTTATCACTTCCAAAAGATAAATAAAAAGAAATGGAGTAAGTTTTTCATTAAATTATTTTCGACAACAATAATTTTGTCACTATTTGTTCCATATCTGAAGTCTATCTTAAATCAAAAAGCTATATTTATATCTAAAAAACATGATTCATACTTTAACGAGTGACGTTAGTCATGAAAGGGAGGGAGTAAGTTTCTTTGGTTTACCAATAAATGCATCTCCATATTTTCTCACCGTCCACCAAAAAAAATATTAAAAAAAATAGAGAAACAAAGAAAGTAAACAAAAGATGATTGTCCTACATACAGTATCTTGCATTAAGAAACAAGAGAACCACTCAAAGTTGAATAATTGCCTAGTATAACAAATTAAAAGAAAACAATTGAATGCAAGGCCCACTTACACTAAAACCTTCAACTTCCCCACCAAAGCCCTTATCAGAAAAGGAATGCTGATTGTTGAGACTGACCATCGTATTTAATTTTATAAGCTATGATACATCTCCATCTTTTTTTATTTTTTTTTTGAGAACCCCCAACACCGGAGAAGAAAATGTATTAATTAGGATTATTAAGTTTTAAAATCCCCAACTTTGGGGTTTGTTTATCAGAATATCCCGAACTTCATATTTATTATGAATATCTCAAACTTTGGGAGATTGTATTTGGTAGTAGCCCAACACCAAATTAATATCAAAGATTATTAAGTTTTAAAATCCCCAACTTTGGGGTTTGTTTATCAGAATATCCCGAACTTCATATTTAATATGAATATCCCAAACTTTGGGAGGTCGTATTTGGTAGTAGCCCAACACCAAATTAATATCAATTAAACTCAGGATTATCTGTGATGTAACAATATTATTTGAGGTGACTTGTTGAATGGAAGTGTGTCCTAACTAAAAAAACAACCACTATATTGTAGAAAAACTCGAATTTAATTGATGTTAATTCAATGTTGGGATGCTAATAAATACAAACCCCCAAAGTTTGGGATATTCGTATCAAAAATAAAGTTTGAGATATTCTGATAAACAAGACCCAAAGTTGGAGATTTTAATACCAAATAATCCTAAAATTTTTGAGGTGGAGAGGGAGGGAAATTTTACTCGATGTTTGGGTTTGCCTCTCGAAACTAAAATCAAACGTTTTGAAAGAGGAATGGTTAACTGATCCTGTAACCTTCTGTGATGGAAAAATCGTCGTGTGTCTCTTCTTCTCCTCCGCTCTCCGTCCAACCGCCATTAGCTTCGCAGTATCGAAGGCGATTAAGGTCGTGGCTCAACTTGTAACTGACGAGTACACAAGGTTTGGGTTTTGGAGCTATGGAGGTGCTAGGGTTTTGCAACTTTGAAGTCAGTAGAAATTTGGCTCTCCAATCCACGGTGGTCGACACCCTTTTGCTTGCTGGGAAATCCCTCGCTTGCCTTTTGCTTATGGTATACTTCTAGGTATTATCAGATTCCAATTTTTGATATCTTGATTATTGTTTTGCCTAATGGGTTTCTGGTTGATCGATTGTGATTTTGGTAGATTTTGGTGGTTCTCTAAGGAGTCGCCAAACTTTCCCTTCTGCTGAAATGCTTTGAACACAGGAGGAATCTTACATTTCAGATTCTTTCCCAGTGGCGTCCCAGGGAAAAGACCTTGTCTCTTGAGTATGGCACGCACTTTGGGATTTGAGTATAGATCGAAGTCAAAACGAGCTTCATCTTGGCTCAATGTTGCAACAAGTTCAAAGTTGTGAAGTTCTTCTTCCTTGGAACTATGTTCCACTTCAAGGGTTGTTTGTTTTGGAGTAAAACAACATTGATGGATTCTCCCGAGATCGTGATTACTTGGCCTTGAACCAACATCTTTACCTTCTAGTGTAAAGTAGATGCTACAACATTACATTCGTAAAGCCATGGCCTCCGTAATAGCAAGTTGAAGAAGGCTGGAATGTCTAACACCACGAACTCCACATTCCAAGTGATGTTGCCTGTAGTGATGGGCAATATTATGGACCCAACTGACCTTCGAGGAGAATTGTCGTAATCCATGAGCTGTACACCATTTCGAGCCAAATGTTGTTGTTGGACTCCCAATTTCTGTGTCGTCCTTTAAGGGCACACATTTACAGCTGAGCCATTGTCGACCAGAACCAGTGGGATAGTCTTATTGGAACATTGCACTGTAAGGTATAGTGCTTTGTTGAGAGATGCCCCTCCTTGAGGCAGATCTTCAATTCCAAAGGTTATGACCTCTTGATGGGTGGTCACATGAGCAACTAGAGATTCTGGAGTCGTCGTAGGAGGTACTGTAAGTGCAGTAAGAGCATCTAGTATTCTTTGTCTATGCGCTTGCGATGCGCATGTCAGCTGCCAGATAGTAACTTCAGCTATGGTCTTCTTGAGTTGTGCAAGGAGAAAATCTTCAGGAGGAGCTTAGCTATCATTACAAATCATTGGCATAGGATTAGAAACAGCCACTGGGGTGGTGGTGTTCCTGTTATTGTGGCGCCCTGATCGAGTGAGAAATGCCACATCATCCGACATTGGTTCATCTGTCTCCATCCATTCTGTTTTGGAATGCTCATGCTGATCATCGTCATTGATAAGTCGTTTTTATACAGAGTTTTTAGGGCTCAAATCATGTCAGTTTCATGCGTTTTATATCCGAAACCCCGTATTTTTATGTCAAATTCTGTGATTTATACACTTGTTCGCGAGTTTGGTGTGTTTTTCGGGAATTAGTGGAATTATACCAAAAAGGCATGAAAAAGTTGGAGGAGAATTAGCAAAAATCAAAGATAATAAAAAAGGAAGTTGAAAAAGAAGAAAAGAAAGAAGAAAGAACGACCCAATTACACGGCCCAAGTCCAGTTGAAGCGGAAAGACAAGGTGTAGCCAGCGTTTCCAAAACACAGCCAGCGCCTTGTCCAGAGAGTTTGACAACCGAGAAGAAGCAAAACGCAGCTGGCGTTTTCTAGGCGCAGCCAGCGCCCAAACACGGAAGGATCTCACTTTTGGGCAAAACGCAGGCAGCGTTTCCGAAACGCAGGCAGCGTTTTGTGCCCTAATCCTGCCCTATAAAAGGGATTCGTCCCCGCCGTTTGAAGTATCATTTTTAACTATCGTCTTTTTGGGAGCAGTTTTTAGGGAGCTTTTTAGAATAGATTTTAGATAGTGTCTTTACAATTAATTCTCAAACATTATTATTAGATTAGGTTGTTTCTTGTGATCGGAAGAGACGAAAGAGATCGATTCGGGTGACACGAAGAGATCGATTCCGCCAATTCGAACACGGTTTATTTCTTTTTTTCTTTCATGCTTTCTTGTTCTTGTTTAGATTTTGCAATGTTTACTTTCTGTAATATGAGTAGCTAATTTCCTTTGTTTGGGGGATAAACTCGATGTCTATTGATTGAATTTGAATACAGTCTCGGTGTTAGGTTATCCTTTTATTCGTTTAATCAGGGTGTATTGTATGTCATAGTAATTTGGCAACAGAACGACAGTTTGAGCCTTTACTTGGTAATAAATTCTTGACAACATGACGACAGTTTGAGTCTTGAATTGGAAGGCGTAGATTGAATAGGTTTAGAAAATAGTTAGACATAATGATTCTTGCCTAGGGTCAATTTATAATCAGTTCTTATCTTTGATTGGATTAAATAGTTAGAAATAATGTTTAGTTTAATCACTATAACTCACCTAGGATCGAAAGATCGAAGTGATAAGGCCTGGAAAGATTATAGACCCCGAATTATCTTGTTACCTGCACCAGGATTGTTGATAATTTGAATGATTGACTAGAGTGGACTCCCTTGAACGCTTTTAATTAATTGGTTAAACCCTAAAAATTTCTGCTTTCTTTGTTTAGTTTTAGAAAACCTTACCACAACCCTTGGATTGACCTAGCATTCTTTGTAGCGAACTAGTTCAGTGCGTGGTTGAACGCAAATCCCTGAGAGAGAACGATATTTTATTACTACACTGACCCGTATACTTGCGGTACACAGACACCTTATACTTTTAGGTCTGTTAGTCATCGTTGTCCCAAATGCCGTGGATGGACAGGTCTTCATGAAGACCAAATACTTTGGGGATAGGTCGACCCGTCTCAACAATTAAAGTGGAAGGATCAAAACTAAGATCTCTATAGAAGACAACATTTGTATGCTCGGGCATCGGGTTGCTTTGATTGCTAGGTTTTTTGGCAGCTTTTGGCATGGGCAGCGTTCCATTCTTTATCATGTCCTCTATCTTGTTCTTGAGAGTCCAGTAGTTCTCGGTATCATGTCCTCGGCAACGATGACAACGGCAAAATTGGTTAGCATCCCAATTTTTACCTTAAATCGCCGGCTCTTCTTTTGGCAAAGGCAGAACCAAGAAACCTTTCTTGACCAACCGATCAAGAGCTTGTGAATAAGAGACGTCTAGGGGTGTGTAGGTCTCATATCTTGGTATATAAGGCCCCTTGCGCTGGATAGAGTTAGTCTCCATAATCTTAGGAGGGTGGCTAGTCGCACCAGTGGCCTTCCTGTTGGAACTAGACCCCTTCCATCCAGGCGAAGTGGTCTTATCATTATGCATCGCCTCCAGTTGGATACAAATGTCCTTCAAGTAGCCACAGTCTTTAATGACGTGGTATCCCAAGGGCTTGGATGAGCTTCCCTTCAGCCCCTGCTTGAAAGTAGACAATTGTAGACGGAGAGGGATTGTCTCATTGATGTGGGATAACTTGGTATGCCATCGCTTAAAGTAATCCAAGAAGGATTCGTCGTCCCGTTGCTTCATGGTGGTTAAGTCATCCACCGTAGCTTGCTTCTTCTGGATGCAGCTGAAGTGATTAATGAAGGCTTTGAATAATTCATTCCAGTCAGCCTTTGTTTGGGGTGATAAAGCATGATACCATACCTTGGCTTCACCATCTAGGCCTCTAGGGTGGATGGGAAGACGGTAGAGTATAAACTGACATCGATCCGATTTAAGGGTGCCAACCTCATGAATTCTTCGATGTGGTGAACATGATTCTCAGAGGGTCCGAATCTGATGTTCGGTACCTCAACTTTATCGACTATCTTCAGAATTGGCTGAGCAGGCAATGATACTTCCAGGTATTTGTCAGCAACGGTCGGCACAATGCTCATTGCTTTGGTGAGGCTTTCTATCTTCTGTTTGAGGATCTTAACAGCAGGGTCCTCCATGGGTTTAGATGCCTCGGGGGTATTAACTTTTGTTTTGGATATCTCTATTCCTCCAGAATCTGACGATGTCTTAATGATTTCAGGTTCAGATTTATATCCTTGCATTTCTTCATCATCTTCCTCAGTGTTCAACCCCAGCTTGGTATTAATTTTGGTGATGGCTTGCAGCATGCCATCCATCACTTGCTACTGTTCATTGAGTCTTTTCCCCAATTTCTGCTGTTGCTCTAAGGTGCTGGCGGATACCAGACCTTGCATTTTGGTGTAAAGATTGTCCAAATGCTTCGTGATGTTGGCTTCGGTGCTCTGGACCGGGATCTCTTGGAATTTCTCTCCAGACATGATGCAACCATTAGTTGCAGTTGGATCGTAGTGAGGGTTCGGAATCAAACGACCGGTTCGTGGATCTTGAATGCGGGCTCGAAGTCGATCACCAATGATGCTTGCATGGAAATTCGAAGTTAGACACTCGATGACATACTCCGACACGTACTACCCGATGCATGCATGCTCTAAGGAACCTATATGACCTTAACAGACTCGACACATACATGCTGACACAAAGGACTCACCCACTTCTTGGGAGTGCATGACCTAACTCTATATGGACCTAAAAACAGAACATCATAAAGGGATGAATAAAGTCAGACATAGCGAGCGGATCTTGAGTTGACAGGTTTCAGTCAGTGTTTCACAATTCGGATGGGCCCAATCCACAGGCCGACCGTTTTAAGGAGAATCCGTAACTTGGCCCAACAACTCAGACAGCTCAAACCATATTGGCTATTATGCGGACTAGAATAATGTTCAACAAGACCGACGACCCACTTTTTTTTTGCTTTATTTTATTTTTTTTATTACTCAAGGAAAATGGACATTGTAAAGGACTTGATAAAGTCAACAATAAGCGAGTCATAATTAATTTATGGGCTTAATTGACAAATCCAATATGGTTGGGCCTAACAACGGGCCGACCATAAATGTGATGGATTTATTAATTAAATCGATAAATTAACTTACTCAAGCCTAGTGACTATTATGCAGTCTAAGACGCTATCCATTAACTTTGTTGGACTTTAATTATTTTTTTTTCTTACCTTTGTTAGGAGAATTTCATAAAGGGCCATATAATATCATCAAAGGCGAGTCAACTTTTATTCAGTAATTAAGATAATCAACTTTCAAACATAAATGAGCCCTTCCACTTGGGCTAACCATAATGCCTTTAACTTAATTATATTAATCAATAAATAGTCATTTTCTCAACCCAATTGTTCGGTTGTAATTTTTGTGGTTTTTAGAGTTAACGTTGTCGGTCCACAGGGATGGGTGATTAGGGAAATCGGTTCGTGTAAAGGGATTTTTCTCAGTGCGGAAAGCGTTAAATTATGTAAAGAAAGCATTAAACTAATCTAGACATGATAATAATAAGAAAGCAATTAAAGGAAAGCAATAAAGAAAGCAATTAAAAGCTTGAATGAAGAACTAGCATGAACAATGAAATTGGGCAAGAATTTATACCTTTGATGAACAACTTCAATAAACCTTCAATCTACACTTGAATTTCCCCTGAGCAAATAAGAAATTGTGGTTTGGATTACCAAGAATCCCCCAAATTCTCACTAGTAAGTAGAATTGGAGTTCCTTGACCCTCCACCCCACTAAAAGTGGATTTGATGTGGCTAACCCTAGAAAGCTTTGAAATCAACATCAATGGAGAAAAGAGAGAGAGAGAGAGAGAGAGAGAGAGAGAGAGAGAGAGAGAGATAGCTTGTAAAACACTTCAATGAAAACTTGCTTGAATTGAGAAAGCTTGAGAAAGTTTGATTACAAAAGCTAGCAATCAAAGAAAGCTTGAAGAACAATTGAAAACTTGAAGAACAGTTAAAGAGAGATTAAAGCAAATAAAGGAAAGCAATAAATCTAATTATACTCCTAAACTACCTAGGCTAATTGATTTTTCTTAGATTAATACTAGTGTGTATTTATAGAATAAGGAAAAATACAACCCAAACCCTAGAAACAATTCGCAGCACGCGCATCAGTTTTTCCGCAGACAGAGTGGCTCGGGCGGGCCATGGTGTTGCTCGGGCGAGCAGGCCTACTGTCCGGCTTCATCCATCGTGGCTGCTAAGCGTGGGTAGCGGAAGTGACAGCGGATCAGCTCGGGCGAGCAATGGTGTTGCTCGGGCGAGCAGGGCTTCTGTCCGCACGTTAACAGTCGCATGCTGAACCTTGGTCGCGGGCACGACAGTGACGCTGCTCGGGCGAGCCAGCGTGTTGCTCGGGCGAGCACAGTTTCTGTCCGCCAGCCTCTTCCCCTTTTAGTACCTGGTCGCGGGTGTTACCCTGTGGGTAACGGGTGCGAGCATCGTCTGTCTGCCTGCCTTGTTTTCTGCGCCAACATGGAAATGGAGTTTCCGGGTCGGGTTTTGCCTCAGTCCTCGACTCGGGTTTCGGGTTGACTCGGGAAATCACTCGGGATTCCCTAAAAACCTTCAATTAAGCCCAAACTTCGTCTAACTCCTTATTTTCCTACAAAACACCAAATCATTATATCTAATATATATAGGGGTTAAAACAAGCAAATATACCCTATAAAAGAGAAGAAATTTGGCTCGGAACGAGACCAAACACCACTCCAACACAAGGGTTTGCTCGCCCCGAGCAAACTAAAAACAAAGAAAAGCACTAAAAGAAAAACTAAAAACCCTAACTCACTTTTGCAGGAATCGGGGATGCATTTAGCACATTCATCAAGCCCTTTAAACCCCCCGGCAGCCCGAGTGGACGAGGTAGGTCTCGTGAGGGTTTATAGCAACTATACCCACAAAAGCCAGGAGAAAAGAAAAAGGGGAAAGGAAAAGAAGTGAAAACCGAAAAACGAAACAAAACAAAATCAAAGAAAATATTCCCGTCCCCAATCATGCACCTAGTTCCCCAACCCGCCTCAACAATCAATTGGAAGAAGCAAGTATAAACAAATTAAGACACGAAGGTTGGAAAACTGCCAATCTTTGAGATTTTGAACCAAAACACTTCCTGATGAGCAAAACACCTCATGCATATGTGCAAGTGGGCTCTAGTCGGTCCTTCATATCCTAAACCAGACAATCAGAGTTGTTCTCATGCTCAAGCTCGGGATTATCTATCCTACTTCACTCTTGGTTTTTCTTTCAACTTCTTTTTTCTTTCTTTTTCTTACTTCGCTCTTTTCTTTCTTTTTCTACTTTTTCTTGCTCTTTCTTACCATTCTTATGCTCAACTCTCTTTTTTTTCTTGCTTCGCTCTTTTCTTTCTTTTCAAAACCTACGCTCTTTTCTTTCCACTCAATCCGTTTTGTGTCTTTTAGAGCGTTTGTGTCGGGTTTTGCGGGATTCAAGTACCGGCCTTCGCAAAGGGTTTACCCTCCTTGCTGGGTTTCTCCATATGTGAGTCATTGCACTTAAGGGGCATAGGGTGCCGATCCACCCAAACCAACCCATGACGATAGGCCGGACAGTAATTAATTAATTCATTAATTAAGAGCTTAAGCAATTGAACAACTAAAACCGTCTAACTTAGGTAAGAAGACACAGTCAAAACGTGCAAGATTTGAGGATTCCGCTTTCCCATTCCATGTAGAGGTCTAATAGAGATAAGAAGACACAGTTAAAACGTGTAATCATTATTCATATCGGCCACTTCTAACCGAGTGAATCAGCCAATTAGACAACTATCTACACAACTGGAACGGAAACATCTTCAAAAAGAAAAACAACTTTTGGGTTTTTCACAACATTTCTCCCCTTTTTTTCTTTCACAAACAAAAATTTTTTAGATTTTGGACACAAACTAAGAAAAACAAAAACAAAAGACTCAAGAACTAGGTGATCTACCCATGACAAATGGAAAATAGCACCCCCACTCCAACACAAGACATCACAATGTCTCCATCATGAGAAGGGCGTCACAAGCGAGGTAGAAAACCAAGAAAAACATAAATACAAAACACTTATCACATAAACAACGGTGGCGACCCGAGCCCACACGGCTCTAACAACAAAATAATCCCAACATTCACATTCAAGGGGTTCGCCACCCAAAAAGAAAACCAAGCATGCAACATGGATCAATGATATATTCACATAAGAGAGTGGAAAGAGGTTACCTCAAGATCTTCAATTAAAAGCACTCAATCCGCGATCCAAGGAACATCACACAATAGGTTAGGAATAAACAAGAAAAGCATACTATGTGTGATGGTTCACATGCAAGATCAAAAGGAAAAACAAACTATACAAGACACTAAGGACTAAAGAACTAAAGAAACTAAAAATATTTACAAAACAACTCTCACTCTTTTTTTTTCCTCTTTTCTTTGGACTCAAAAACCGGAATGCATACTACCCTCCCACTCTAACACAAAGAGGTTGCCGTGTCCTTAAAATGGAAACAGAAGTAGGTAAGCAAGCACCCTAAAATAAAAGAAAAAGACACAAAAAAAAGAAAATAAAAGAAGAAAAAAGAACCGACTCACTAAATATCCACAAAAGGTGAGGAAGGATATCACCTGGAAGGTGTTTTATCAATAAGCTCATTCCTTCTCACCTCACGATATCGGGCACCAAGTCAGAACCATTCAACGCCCGAAGTAACAAATCATGCATTCTCTCACGCATCTCAGAATGGTGGTGGTAAGAGTACACTCGCAATAGCACATCAACAAACATTAGTGCTCTTAACAGTTTATCAAATGCCTTAGAAAAGTCATAAAACTGATGAAATGCATGAATATACAAGACTATTCTAGGCATAGTGAATTGACACATGACAAATGGATCCTTCCATTGACTCGTAAATGGAGATTGGGTATACAAATCAACAGAAGGAGGCAATACAACACAATCATGAACATGCTCATGTGAAGACTTGGATGCAAACAATGGTTCAAACTCAATTTCCATGCAATTTTCATCAATTGCAAATTCCAAATCACCACCCTCATCCACATAATATTCACAATCATCAATGGGTGATAAGGAAAAAAACAGGGTTAGATCACATCATAACACTCCCAAAATCACAAACAGGCACATCTTCATCTTCGTCAATATCAGACTCACAAGAAGAACTATCAACATCAAAAGACAAAGGTGCATCATCCAAAGCAACATCAAAAGTGAAAGTGGAAGGCTCCGGGTCATAACTCATAGTGAATGACTCATAAAGCATGTCATCATCAAAAACAACATTGTCACAATCCAAGCTCAAACAATTATGATCAATCCCCAAAGAATTATGCTCATCATCACAAGTATGCACATCAATGGACTCACATACAAGGGTAGCTAATGCCTCACTAATGCAATGATCCTTAATGAAAGTGAATAAATCAGTAACAAGCACACATTTAATCACAACAGATTCAATTTCACTCTCAACAAGACCATGCTCAATTACATCACAAGCATCATGGCATTCATCAATCTAAATTTTTCCTTCACACAAAGGCATGGACAATGGTGTGGACAATGGTTCATCATCTAGCATGTTTTCAACTAATTCTACATCATCACACACAAAATCATCATGTTCCTCATGCTTACTAGGTGGGGCTAGAGCTAAGGAATTGCTAAGTAGTCCAAGGCATGGTCGGTTATAATAGTCATCATCCTCATCATACACAGCAGAATCAATACGCATTTCAGGACTCAAAGACGATGAATGATCTACTTCAACATTCGAATCAACCATTTGTGAAGAAGGAGTTTCTACCCTATGATTACTCTCATGGACAAATCCACGCAAATACTCATTCGTGTTCACACCTAATTTTTCTACTATCGCCTCGAAGGAAGCCACTGTAGCTTGCAAACAAGAAATTGAATTATGATATGGCGAATCACACAAGGAGCACACGGAAGGAGACTCAACATCGGCACTATGGGAAAGATCATAACATTTTTCCAAACATCCCCCATCATAAGATTGATCATCAACATACACGGGGTATTCACATAATTGTTCAGTTTCGGTCCCAAAGGGTGGTGCATAAGGAGGTTGGAAGCTAGGACTAACATTTTGTTGTTCAAACTCATAGGAATCCCTAGACAACCATTCAAGTAACTCCAATGCTTTTTCTTCACCTAAACAAGAAAACCCGTAATAATCTAAAAGGTTTCGGGTCTCATAATTCACACCCTCACTAACAATTCCCAAAAGAGATAATGTATCATAAAAGATACAATATAATTCACATTGAACACGGTAGTCATGCAATCTAGCAAAATACCTACAAAATATTTCATGCTCAAATTGAGGGAATTGGGGACTATCCATAACTCTTTTTTTTCTATTTTTCTAATTTTCTATTTTTTTCTTTTCTTTTCTCACTTTTTTTTTCGATATTCAATTTTTTTTTTCGCTACATTTTTTTAGCATAATAAAGAAAGCAATAAACTATGTACACACAAACCAATAGCCTAATCTACCAAATAACGCCATCCCCGGCAACGACGCCATTGTTCGGTTGTAATTTTTGTGGTTTTTAGAGTTAAGGTTGTCGGTCCACAGGGATGGGTGTTTAGGCTTGATTATGGCAATCGGTTCGTGTAAAGGGGTTTTTCTCAGTGCGGAAAGCGTTAAATTATGTAAAGAAATCATTAAACTAATCTAGACATGATAATAATAAGAAACCAATTAAAGGAAAGCAATAAAGAAAGCACATAAAAGCTTGAATGAAGAACTAGCATGAACAATGAAATTGGGCAAGAATTTATACCTTTGATGAACAACTTCAATAAACCTTCAATCTACACTTGAATTTCCCCCGAACAAACAAGAAATTGTGGTTTGGATTACCAAGAATCCCCCAAATTCTCATTAGTAAGTAGAATTGGAGTTCCTTGACCCTCCTCCCCACTAAAAGTGGATTTGATGTGGCTAACCCTAGAAAGCTTTGAAATCAACATCAATGGAGAAAAGAGAGAGAGAGGGAGAGAGAGAGAGAGGGAGAGAGAGAGAGAGAGAGAGAGAGAGCTTGTAAAACACTTCAATGAAAACTTGCTTGAATTGAGAAAGCTTGAGAAAGTTTGAATACAAAAGCTAGAAATCAAAGAAAGCTTGAAGAACAATTAAAGAGAGATTAAAGAAAATAAAGGACAGCAATAAATCTAATTCTACTCCTAAACTACCTAGGATAATTGATTTTTCTTAGATTAATACTAGTGGGTATTTATAGAAGAAGGAAAAATACAACCCAAACCCTAGAAACAATTCGCAGCACGCGCATCAGTTTTTCCGCAGACAAAGTGGCTCGGGCGAGCCATGGTGTTGCTCGGGCGAGCAGGCCTACTGTCCGACTTCATCCATCGTGGCTGTTAAGCGTGGGTAGCGGAAGTGATAGTGGATCAGCTCGGGCGAGCAATGGTGTTGCTCGGGCGAGCAGGGCTTCTGTCCGCACGTCAACAGTCGCATGCTGAACGTTGGTCGTGGGCGCGACTAAACTTTGTCGCGGGCGCGACAGTGACGCTGCTTGGGCGAGCCAACTTGTTGCTCGGGCGAGCACAGTTTCTGTCCGCCAGCCTCTTCCCCTTCCAATACCTGGTCGCGGGTGTTACCTTGTGGGTAACGGGTGCGAGCATCGTCTGTCTGCCAGCCATGTTTTCTGCGCCAACATGGAAATGGAGTTTCCGGGTCGGGTTTTGCCTCAGTCCTCGACTCGGGTTTCGGGTTGACTCGGGAAATTGCTCGGGATTCCCTAAAAACATTCAATTAAGCCCAAACTTCTTCTAACTTCTTATTTTCCTACAAAACACCAAATCATTATATCTAATATATAAATAGGGGTTAAAACAAGCAAATATACCCTATAAAAGAGAAGAAATTCGGCTCGGAACGAGACCGAACACCAATGAATTTTATATGGACTAGAACAAAACCTCTAAACTAGGGTCGACTCTTTATAAAAATAAAAGGGGAAGGGGTACACATAACACATAGCATATAACATGGAGGGTACCCTAAACCAAGTTTCTACAATCACGGATTACTATGGTTAGGTTTACATGGCTTACCGCACGTTCTCGCCTCGGTTCACCTTACCCTTAAAGTTGAGGGTAAAGAGTGTAAGGTGTTGCTCATCGAACTTCGTGGAAGCTCTTTGAGTATAACATGGGGAGAGGAGAGACCAAATTCTTGACGATGTAGGGTGCATCATACAAGTAGTGGCCGCCCGCTCTCGAGGGAAAATCCTAGTTATTACCTAAACCGTCGCCTTTGTGCTAACGTGTCAAAAGACCCGATTAGTGGCCTGGTATGCAAAGGATGCCTAAAAAGAATAATAAAATTGCGAAATAAATTAACTTCTCCCTTTTACAATTTCAAATCAATTCGATTTTTTTCAAGTTTTACCCTCTTTTTAAGTTTAAGTCCCCAGTGGAGTCGCTAATCTGTAGGACCCGGAAAAATTCCCGTTGGGGGAATTTGTTTCGGATGCGCTACTTAATTGATCGGGAGCTGACTAAGGTTGCTTAATCCTTAAATAAGGATGTTTTTATTTTTGAAATTTATTTTCGAGGTGATAAAACTTTATTTACTTACAAACCCGTTTTTTATTATTTAAATTATTCGAAATTGCATAAAATAGTTTAATAGTAACTTAATCCGGGCTCAATTACTAAGTTCAGGCCCAATAAGGAGCAAACGGGCCACCATAGACTATCAAAACTCGTCTAGGGTTTGATGTCTCTTGGGATAGGCCGCTTGCGTCCTCTGGCCAGAGGACGATGGGTTGAAATTAATAAAACCCGCCTGGGTTTTATTGATTTCTGGCCCATTTCCTTCGGGCCCAACCTCGAATTAGCGAAGGACATGAATTAAATTATTCTTTGAATTATTTTTATGCAAAAATGAATATTTTAAACAACTAAACGAATTTATAAAATTTTAAAGAGTCGCCAGTCGATTTAAGGAAATCGACAAACCATAAAATAAGAAATGAAAGACTCCGGTTTACGAACCCGATTTCTAGATTCGGGGTTAAGGTTACGAATTCGAAGTTATAAGAACTCTCGAATCCGCCTGTTAGAAAACAGACTCTACTAAAATCGACATTGAAAAGAAAGAGAGCAGGGAGAAGTTTGGTAAATTTCGTGAAGTTATTATTCAAAACATGTGAGATTTAAACATGATGTTTACTTTTTACAAAATATGTACAAGTAAAGGAATTAAAGAATGGATTATATGACTAATACAGCAATATGAATCATGAAATCAAACCTTGCTTAAAGGTGGTGGATGTGATGGATTTGATCCCTTGATTTGGCCTTGAATTGGAGCTTGGATGAAATGATGTAAGTGGTTTAGAAGGGTGGTATATGGGTGATAATACGAATATGATAAATGTGATTATGAGACGATTAGAGATGAAATATGGAGGATGAAGTTTTGAGAGAGTTTTGGTAGAAGGATGATAGTAGTTGATAATTGGTTTTGGGTAGAGTAAGGGTATTAGATGATAGTAGTTGATGAAATGAGGGTGAAATGGAGGGGGTATATATAGGTGAGAGAGTCAGAGGTTTGGAGGGAAACCGAGGGGAACATACCCCACAAATCATGCCCTCCTCGGATCAAAATCTAGGCGAGTTTTGAGAGGTCAAATGCAAAGTCAATCATGTGGGCAAAGATCAAGGGATTGCATGCATGCAGATTTTGGCGCCAGATCAATTAAAACCTAGGCGTGTTTTAATTGATCATTGCACGGATCGCTGACATGGCAAACAACGACAACGCATTGCTTCTTGATTTAAAACCTAGGCAGGTTTTGTTGTTTCTGGGCCGGGGCGTGGTTTCGGCCCGTTTCTGCGTGGGCTGCCTTCTGAATTTTAAAACCCATAGGGGTTTTAATGAATGTAGGCGGGCTTCCTTAATTCGTTGGGCCCACACTGCTGATCCTATGGGCCCATGGAGCCATTTTTGTGTTTGGCCCAAATGACTTGTTGATCTTTTATTTCTTTTTGTGTGTTTCTTTTTCTTCCCTTTTGGAGTGCTTGCTTACCTTACTTCTGTTTCCATTGAGGACATGACAACCTCTTTGTGTGGGAGTGGGAGGGTAGTGTGCATTCCGACTTTTGAGTCTTAAAAAAAAAAAAAAAAGAAGAGTGAGTTTCATATGGTAAATATTTTGATTTTTCTTTAGTGATTTAGTTAGTAGAGTCTTGTATATATTTTTATTTTGTTTCTTTTAGTCTTGCATGCTAAGTTCCAAGCATTTAGATGAGTTTATATTGTATATCCTGACCTTATGCTTGGTGGTTTTTGGATCGCGGATCGAGTTGTATTTAATTGAAGACCTCGAGGTAACCTCTTTCCACTCTCTTTAAATGTGAATAGATCGATGATCCAAATTGCATGCTTGGTTTTCTTTTTGGGTGGCGAACCATTTGAGTTTGAATGTTGGTTCTATATTGCTGTTGGAGCCGTGTGGGCTCGGGTCGCCACCACTTTTGCTTGATTAGTTGTTTGTTTTTGTGTCTTGTTGGTTTTCTACCTTACTTGTGACACCCTTCTTCTCACAATGGGGACATTGTAAAGTTTTGTGTGGAAGTGGGGGTGATACTTCCATTGTTCCTGGATAGATCACTTAGTTTTGAGTCTTTTGATTTTATTTTTCGTAGTTTATGTCTAAAAATTTAAAATTTTTGTGTGAAAAAGGAGAAAAAGGGAGTGAAAAACCTTAAAAGCTTTCGTTTTGCCCTTGTTTTTGCTTCGTTTCTTGGATAGTGTTGCCAATGTTGGGAAGACTTTCTTAATCTTCTTGAAAGAAGCCGGTTTGAGCATTTCACGTTCTGGTTGAAAGTGTGAGACCTAAGGACAACTTATTAAAAATGTCATAGGTTTCACAAAAATTAACCTCATATCCTATGTTAACATGATCATCTAAGGTCTTTTGATCAGGTATGGGTTTCTCAGGGATTTCAGGTGACACCGAAGGTGATAAACAAGGAATAGGATCATCGAGAAAAAAATCAAATAAATCGTCGGGACCAAAGGGTACAAGGTAAGAAAGATTCTCGTTTGGAAAATTTACCTCGTCAATAATTTCATTGCTAGATTCCTCATGAACAAAATCAAGTGACTTATAATGAAAATCATCTTCGTACCTAGTATCTAACCCAATAGGATCACTCACCTCATACTCCGTCGTAAAGTCGAGTTTTGCTTTGGCTAGATGTGCCTTGATTAATCTTTGAGGAAACGGTGTGGGTGGTGTATAAACTCTTTGGTTTGTTACTGGTAGGTCACCTTGTTCTATTTTATCCCCGTGGATAACAACATCTACTGTAGTTCCTTTTTTGGGTTTAGACTCTCTACTCTAAGGTTGGCTTCTCTTGGGTTCATCTAATTGTTTTCCATTCCTAAGAGTCAAAGCATTACAGTGTTCCATTGTATTCACTGTAGAAGAGTTAGGGGAGGTGTCATGGTTAGTTAATTGAATCTCTAGATTTTTATTTAGATGGGTCATGACCTCTATCTTTTTCAAAAGATTCTTAATAGCCTCTTTTTGTTCTTGTTGGATTGACACAAGACTTTTCACTATAGATTCTAAGTTCGAGTTTCGATCAACAGAATGGACTTGTTGAGTTCGGTCATTACAGGCTATTCCCGTAGGACATGCAGAAATCTCATGCTTGCTCATGTTACAAGGTGGAAGTGAGGGTACAGGTGAGTCCTGACGGTCTATTTCTTTCACCAAAGTATCAAGTTTAGCAGTTAATAAAGAAATCACACCAATACTTTGCTTACCTCCAGCACTATGGCGGGGTTTCGACCATTGACGTGAATTGTTCGACAAATTTTTGATCAAGTTCGTGATTTCAGGTATAGTCTTATTCATGATATCGCCTCCAGCAGCTAAGAGGATGTTTTCTCTTGTCGACTTGTTTATTCCGTCAAAGAATGACTTGATTGGAACCCAAGGTTCGAATCCGTGTTGAGGACATTGGCGGAGAAGGTACTTGAATCTATCCCAAACTTCATAGAGTGGCTCATCAGGTTCTTGGGTGAACGTCGAAATCCGGTTCCTCAAGCTAGTAAGCTTGCTAAGAGGAAAATGTCTTGCCAAGAACGTGCTGGCGAGTTCGCTGAACGTGGTGATTGAGTTGGGAGGGAGCGAGTCAAGCCACTCCCATGCTTTGCCTTCTAAAGAAAACGGGAAGAGCCTCAGTTTGATAGCATCTTCCGAGACGTTGTTGGTCTTGAAGATATCACAGGCTTGGTTGAAGAGGCGCAGGTGACGGTTTGGATCTTCGCTTGGATGTCCATGGAAAGGTTCCTTGGATACTAAGTTGATTAGTGATTCCCGCAGTTCGAAGTCATCAACTGCAATGGCGGGTACTGCGATTGCGTACCGGGGTTTAGTGAGTGTCATGTACTGGCCCAGTGTTTGCGGGTGATTGGTCATCTCTCTCGCTTCGAACCTAGCTTCTTCTTCTTGTTCTTGTTCTTTCTCTAGTTCTCTGCTTTTTGCTTCTTTCTCGTAGGGTTCGTCTAGTCTCGGGATCGAATCCGAATGAGAAATCTTTTTATGTAAACCTGAAAAAGGACAAAAACAAGAATACCAAGCGTAATCAAAAGTGATAATAAAGAAGACAAAGAAAATATATTGAGGTAAATCAAGAAAATCAAGAATTGCCATATTTTTGGATTTTAAAATTTTAAAATTTTTATTTGATTTTAGGGTTTAAAGAAAAGCAATAAAAACCTAGTCAACCAGAGTGCGTTCGTCTAATGGCGGTTGGGGAAACAAGTCCCCGGCAACGGCGCCAAAAACTTGACAGACCTAAAACGTATAAGTGTCTGTGTACCGCAAGTGTACGAGTCTGTGTAGAAATAAAAATATCGTTCTCTCTCAGGGACTTGTGTTCAACTACGCACTAAACTAGTTCACTACAAAGGATGCTAGGTCGATCAATGGGTTGTGGGTGATGATTCAGATAATTAACTAAGGAGGCAGGAAATTAAAAGATTCGACCAAATAATTAAAAGAGTTTAGGGGAGTCTACTCTAGTCAATCAGTAAAATTATCAACAATCCCGATGTAGGTAACAAGATAATTCGGGGTCTATAATCTTTCTAGGCCTTATCAATTCGATCTTTCGATCCTAGGTGAGTTACAATGATTAAACTAAACATTATTTCTAATTATTTAATCTAATCAAGGATGAAGAACTGATTATAAATTAACCCTAGGCAAGAATCATTATGTCTAACTATTTTCTAAACCTATTCAATCTACACAATCCAATTCAAGACTCAAACTGTCGTTCTGTTGTCGAGAATCTAAAACCAGGTACAGACTCAAACTGTCGTTCTATTGTCAAATTACCATGACATACAATGCACGTAGATTAAATGAATAAAAGGATAACCAAACACTGAGACTGTATTCAAATTCAATCAATAGACATCGAGTTTATCCCCTAAACGAGGAATCTAAGCACTTATAATAATAAAAACAAGGAAGACAATAATAAAATCTGAATAACGAAGCATAAAGTAAATGGAAATTAAATCGAACGTTCGAGTCGTCGAATTCGATCTCTTCGTGTCACTCGATTCGATCTCCTTCTCCTCCTCTTTCGTTCCTAATCTACTAGAACGGCTCCCCGAAGGGAGGAAAAATACATAGAAAACCTATGCAAAACGGCGGAAATAAAACTCTGAATAATTAAAAGTTATCCCAATTGAACGGCGAAGAAGTCCTTTTATAATGCGCGATTAGGGCACAAAACGCGACATGCGTTTTGGAAACGCTGGCTGCGTTTTTCCCAAAAGTGAAAGTCTCCGTGAGAGGGCGCTGGCTGCGCTTAAAAAACGCGGCCTGCGTTTTGGTTCTGCTCACTTTTTGATACTTCTGGACAAGGCGCGGGCTGCGTTTCTAAAACGCTGCCTGCGCCTTGTTCTTCCGCCCTAATTGGGTCTGGGCCGTGTGATTTTGGGCCGTTCTCCATCCTTCCTTTCTTTTTCTTCAACATCTTTTTTTATTTTCCATGATTTTTGCTATTTCTTCTCCAATTCTTCATGCTCTTTGATATAATTCCACCAATTCCTGTAAAACATACCAAACTCGCGAACAAGTGTATAAATCACGGAAATTAACATAAAAACACAAGATATCGGATACAAAAAGCATGAAACTGATATGTTTTGAGCCCTAAAAACTCTATATAAAAACGACTTATCACAGTGCGAGTTGAAGTTCGATATCCCCATAACGTGAAGGGAAGCTTGTCAGGCCAGTCTCTATAAGTGACAACCATTTTCTTGATAATTTTCACCAGAGTTTTGTTTACAGCCTCTACTGCTCCATTGGTTTGTGGCTGATAGGGAGAAGCGTGGTGATGTCGGACTCTGTACTTGGCCAAAAGAGCTGCAAACTCGCCCATGAAATGGCTCCCGTTGTCACTAATCACCTCATGTGGCACCCGGTATCTGCAAATGATGTTCCTCAGCATGAATTCGGCCACATGCTTCAAAGTGATTTTTGAGTATGAGGAGCTTCTACCCACTTAGTAAAGTATTCCACAGCTACCAACACATATTCATGTCCTTCTATGCCTTGGGGTGAAATCTTCCCTATAATGTCGATTTTCAAACCGAGAATGGCCAAGGTGAGGCCAGGGTGGTTAAATAAGAGGACGGTTGATGCTTGAGATTAGCATACTCTTGACATTTCGGGCATCTTCTCACAAATTGGAGACAGTCGGAATCCATGGTCGACTAGAAATACCCTGCTCTTTGGATCTTCTTAACCAACATTCTTCCATTCATGTGCGGTCCACACTCCGCTCCGTGAGTGGATTTCATTAATTCCTCAGCCTCCTCCTGATCAACACAGAGGAGGTTTATCCCTGTAGCAGTTTTCTTGTACAGACGGTCCTGAATAATACAATACTGAGAGGCTAATAGCCGCATAGCCCTCCTAGCTCGATGCTCGGCGTCCAGTGGATACGAACCATCTTTCAGGAATGCGTAAATCTCAAAGTACCACACGTCAGTACTGACGGTACAAACCATTAGTTGTTGATGAACCAGACATACCCTTCTTTCTACTGTCACTACTAGAGCTTGATCCTTTTCTGGCATAGCGACCATCGATGAAAGCTTGGCTAACGCATCATCTAGCTCGTTGTAGCCATGCGATAGATATTAGAACTCAATATAGTTGACCTTCTCATCTAGTTTTGACAAATGTTGCTGGTAAAGTGCCAAGGATTCGCTCTTCACCTTCCACACACTAGTAGCTTAATTGACGATCAGACTAGAGTCTCCAAACACTCGTAGCCTTTTAATTCCCATTTCCAGGGCCACATGCATGCCCAAAATGCAAGCTTCATACTCAGCGACATTATTGGTAGCCTCAAAGTCAAGCTTGACTGCCAAAGGAAAGTGCATGTCTTCGGGAGAAACCAGCAGAGCTCCGGCCCCGCACCCCATCTGATTAGCAGCACCATCGAAGTATAGCTTCCAGGTTTCCCCTTCAACTTGGAATATTTGTTCATCACTAAATTCCAAGCCCCCAGTGTCAGGACTCCCTGTAGGAAACTCAGCCAGAAAATCGGAAACTACACGTCCCTTTATGGATTTCTGTGGTCGAAAGTGCAGATCAAATTCGGACAGCATGATCACCCATCGAGCAATCCTGCTGTTCATAGTAGGTTGTTCCATGACGTACTTTACTAGATTACATGCTGCGATCACGTATAAAATGTGTGAGAGCATATAGTGGCGAAGCTTCTTTGTAGACCATACTAATGCCAAGGCTATCTTCTTAATTTTTGAGTAGCAGGACTCGCACCCCAGAAATTTCTTGCTGATGTAATAAATAGCTCGTTCAAGACCGTAACTTTCTTGTGCTAGCATAGCACCCATAGCGCTTGAACTGATGGTGAGGTAAAGCAATAACGGCTTTCTGGATATAGGCGGGACTAGTACTGGTAGGTTAGTCAAGTCAGCCTTAACCTTCTCGAACGCTGCCTGACACTGGTCATCCCATACAACCGTCACCCGTTTCTTTAGCTTCTTGAATAATGGTTCATAGGTCATCGTAAGTTTGGAAATGAACCTGCTCAAATATTGTACCTGCCCTAGGAAACCACGAATCTCCTTTTCTGTCCGAGGCGGAGGCATGTCTTGAATTGCTTTGATCTTGGACGGGTCAACCTTTATCCCACGTTGACTGACGATATAACCTAGCAACTTTCCCAAAGTTACTCCAAACGCACATTTCTGTGGATTCAACCTCATGTTGTACTTGTAGAGCCTAAGGAAGAACTTGCGTAAGTTGGGAATGTGATCCTCACGCTTCTTTGACTTCTACGTGGATCATGTCATGCAGCAGGGTGGTGGCGGTATGTTGGTAAGTAGCATCGGCTTTCTTCAATCTGAAAGGCATGACAGTGTAACAGAATGTTCCCCACGGAGTGATGAAAGATGTTTTCTCCATATCTTCTTCAGCCATTCTTATCTGGTTGTAACCAACATACCCATCCATGAATGATAGGAGCTCATGTCCGTAAGTATGATCAACCAAGACGTCAATATGCGGGAAAGGAAAGCAATCCTTTGGGCTAGCTTTGTTCAGATCTCGGAAATCGACACACATTCCAACCTTTCCATCTTTCTTCGGCACAGGCACAATGTTGGCCACCTACTCCGGGAATTCTACTGCCCTGATGAACCTAGCCTCTAACTGCTTCTTGATCTCACTGTGAATTTTGTCCGACCACTCGTTCTTAATTCTGCGAGGTTGTTGCTGTACTAGCCTAGCATCCAAGTATAGCGGAATTGCATGTTTAGCAATCTCCCAGTCGATTCCAGGCATGTCTTCGTAAGACCAAGCGAAGACGTCTACAAACTCCCTTACAAGCGAAGTGAACTCCTATTGCTCCTCCAGGGTTAATGATTTGCCAATTTTCAGTTCCTAGGGAGTTTCAGGCGTCCCCACATTGATGACGATGGTTTCTTCGACAGGTGCCATGTGATTCTCGTGGTCATTCATGACTTGCGTTAATTCATTAAAGTCTTTTAAAGGTTTAGCATCAAATTCATAGTTATTAGCACAACAATTAGGGAGAAGGGAAAAAGAACATCGATACTCAGAAACGCTCACCTCATTGAATGCAGAAATGGATATAAACTTATCAGACTTGGGGCTAATCCCAGCTGACTCAGACTCGATTATAGACTCACTAGTGCTCGACTTAGACTGGACCTTACAAGGTTCTCCTAACACTAGGGCACATTTATTGTTAATAACATCGACCCAGGTCACTTTGTGGCAGTCTCCATCAGCAGAAATCATGGCGCTTGGGTCAAATTCAGAGTTTGACAACACAAAAACCACCGGGTCCACCACCTTTTCTTCAGGGCTTGTGGATCGGAGTCATTCTTAAGGCGGCGAAATTCCTCCAACATGTTGTCCATAGCCTCTCGTTGCTGTTCTATCTGTTGGTCCTGAAACGTGAGGTATTCTCGAACCTTTTTTTCATGTCGAATAATCGAATGTATGCCATACTTTGCAAGCTGTCCCTCAGCTCTTCTAAGCGTTGCTGAGTTACTCCTCTATGGTGATAATTGTCTTCGTCATCGCTAGCCCATATGCCATTTATGGTAAGAGCTTTTAAGCCTTTAGGAGTAGCATGTACTTCTGTAGTGCTTGGGTTTGGCGGAGGAGCCACAGGTTCAACCCTTGCCTGATTATTCCTTCTCGACCTATTTAAGAATGCAGCACTAGATGGAGTCTTTTCTTCCTTATCGGACCAGAAATCATCGTTAGGACCTTCTTCGTATACATCCTCTTCATCACTAACCCAAATACCGTTGACAGAAAAGGCTGTCAAATCTTTAGGAAGGAGTGTTGTTTAGACCCATTTTTTGGCCTAAATAACGCCTTAATTCTTATGCTTTTGACTCGTTTCTTGTTTATTTTCATGTCTTTTACTATGTTTTTGGTTATTTTGTAGATTTTGGTGTTTTTACTCAAAACGTAGCAAAAAGAGGCTATTTTGGAACATTTTTGGGAATCTCGAGATTCCCCGGGCCAAAGCCGAGTCGAGGGCTAAGTGAGAAACAAGGCCGGACATGTCAAGCATCGCGAAGTTGGAGTTTTGCTGAGTTTTGCAAAGGTAACACGCGCTACGGTCAGGGTAGCGGGCGCTACCTATCTCACTTGTGCACAAATAGAGCTGTAGCACCCGCTACCCTCCATGTAGCGGGCGCTACACCCTGAAGATAGTTGGCCCCGAAGAAGACCGCACCTGTGGTCGTGGAGACAGCACCCGCGGCGGGACTTGACACCTGCACAGTAGCCAAAAGCTAGAGGAAGACCGCACCTGCGGTCTTCGAAGACAGCACCTGCGGTCTTCGAAGACAACAGCTGTTATCGTATGTAGGAGAGAAGAATCGCCCAAGGACCTTCGCAGGACTGCACCTGCGATCCTGGGGACCGCACTTGCGGGTTCCCTGTTCTGCGCATTTCTTCAGCCAGCTGTGCGCTGCATTTTGGGCAACGACTTTGCTTTGTTTATAAGCCCTCTTGTTGCGATTTCTCAAGAAGGTCAGGAAGAGAGGCTCTTGAAGAGAGAGTTAGTATAGGGTTAGCTTAGGTTAGCTTTTAGGTAGTGATTAGGGTTTAATTAGTGAGTGATTAGTGAGATTTCCATTGAAATTGTTACTTTGATTTGGGTTATGGATTGAAGATTGAAGTATTGTTGATTGAAACTCTTTTCTCTTGTTCATCCTTGCTCTTTGGTACCTTTGATCGGTGATTTCCTTCCTTAATCTCTTTTGTTATTACTTGTTGATTTAATTGCTTTCCTTTAACTACTTCCTTGTTGTTTTGATGTTCTTGTTGCAATTTTGATTGCTTTGGCTGAGTTTTGCTTATTCCTTGCTAGAATCCATGTCTAGGGTTGGTTTTGTTGATGGTAGCTTAGTTGTTGTGATGAGTAGTGGTTAGAACCCTAATGGGTTAGAGGGTAATTAAGGGTGTGAATGGGTAACTAGGAATATGTTAGCAATTTTAGTGAGTAATTAGGTGAGAAATCACTTTCCCACTCTAATCCTTCCCTCAAGTGGGGTGTATTTGGGTCCGAAAGCTCCCAAATACATCCAACACTTGTATTGGAAGGTTTGAATTGGGATGGTTAGCACTCGCTCACGAGAGTGAGTAGAGACTAACTAGGGAATTCTGTTTCATTAACCCTCCGGGTCCGTGATGGACTTTGGGGAAGTTAATCCGGACTATCCATGGAAGTCGAAGCCGGGTGGAAATTTTCTAACGGAATTGCCACTTGATTTCTCTCCTTGTTGCTCTCTAGTTGCAAAACCCGTCTCCGTAATTCCGTTTGCATCCCGAAAAGCCTCCGAAGCCCATTGTCTCACCTTGACCCGACCTTAGTTTCTTTGTTCCATCGTGTTTGCTTAGTTTAGTTACCTAAACCTCACCTTTTGTGACCTTAGTGATCTAGACCCGTTTTGACCAATACCTTTAGCCAAAGCCCTTAGCTCCTCGAGAAAAACGATATAAAAACCGGGGTTACAAAACCACGTTACAAGTGTAGGTACTCCTTCGTCGGTGATACATTTGGATGGGTCAAAAGTGTCTTCTCCCACAAAGATAGCATGATTTGGGAGAGGATTGCTTTTGTGATTGGGTTTATTTGCAGCTGTAGGCATTGGCAATGTTCCAGAACAGATCATTTTCTCAATCTTATTCTTAAGCGTCATACATCACTCAGTATCATGGCCTCTGGTCCGGTGGTACTTGCAGTAAGTATTGTTATTCCACCCTGGTCCCTTAGTCTCAGGTTCAGGTCTAGGTACTGGCAGCTGGATCTTGTTTGATTTCAGCAATCAGTCCAAAGCTTCGGCATAAGTCATGTGAAGTGGGTTTTCCAATCGTATTGAAAGTAGGTCATTTTTGGATGCAGACCACGATTCACGTTCTATAGAAGGCTTATCTCGACCACTTTAGGAGCGTTGATGGTCCTCCTTCCCATGGTATTGCCCTTCCAACTTTGGGACACGGCAGTCCTTTCCTTGCGTGCCTCTAGCTTAGGACATAATTGCTTCAAATACTCAAAACTTTCAACCACATGAAAATCTAATTATTGCGCTAAGCTTGGCTTTAACCCACGGACGAATGTGTCCAACTGTATTTCTGTGGGGAAGATACTGGTCACCTGAGATAGCTTAGCATGCCACCTCTTATAGTAGGTCGTGAATGGCTCATTTTCCCCTTGTCGGATAACCATAATGTCTGACAGGGTCACCTTATCTTTCTGGATCTTGCTGTAATGCTCGATAAATGCCGTACGTAAAGTAGTCCAATCTCCTCGCACCTCCAGAGGAAGAGTATAATACCAGTTTAATGCTTCATCATTCAGCGATGATGGGAAGACTTGCTTGTAATGTTTAGTAGTGACACCCTGAAGTGGCATCAGTCGGTTGAACTCCCACACATGATGGGTTGGATTCTTAGACGGGTAAAACTTCTTCAGCGGAATGTCCATCTTCCCTACTATATTGGCATTGATTTCAGCGGGTGGTTCGAACTCGATGAATTGATTGGTGAAGTTGGCATCTGGCTCACAGCATCCTTGAACACATTCAATTGAGTCTTTATGTCTTGGATGACAGGGTCATCGCGTAACTCGGCCTTAACCGGGACAGTTTGAGGAACAGCCACTGACGGTGGCGGCGTTGGTGTTAGGTCATCAGACAACTCAATGACCATTCCAGCATTGGAACTTTCACCTATCTTTCCTTTGCCTTTGTCACCTATAGGATTGGAAGAATTTCCATGGCGCTCTCGTCGTTGTCCACCATTCCCATTCGCATATTGATGTGTTGCACAGCTTCCAAAACACCATTCATAGTCTCCTACTATTGACTCTATTGTTGTTTGCCTTTCGATGAGTTCTCGCTGCCGAGGGATGTGCTCATCGGCTTTCTTCTCTTGGTGTAAGGCAGCAAAAGTGATCGAGCCTTCTACTTGCTTTAACTTCTCCTCAAGAAGTTTGGCTAAGGCCTCTTGGACTTGATTATCTCCGTGGTTCTCTTCGGCAGACATGTCGAATTGCTGACGATGGGAGGTTTTCGACTTGGATGATGACGGGACGAAGACCGGGTTACAGATCAACCGACCTATTGGGTCGGGGATCCAAGCTAGACTCAGGTCTCCTATGTTGACTACAGCAAAACCACATACATCTCAGAGACTGACCTTTTATTAACCCAAACACCCAACCTGATGAATGCATGACCTAGTGGACCTACATGAGACTCCCTAATATGCACCATCTAAATGCTGACCGGACAAGGTGACTCACTGTTTAGACCCGATTTCGTGTCTAAATACCGTCTAAATCCTTAAGCTTTCGACTTGTTTCGCAGTTGCTTTAATAACTTTTAATGCGTTTTAGTTACTTTTGTAGTTTCCGAAGGGTTTCACTCAAAACGATTCTAAATGGGCCAATTTTGCACCAATTCTGGGAATCCCGAGATTCCCTAAGATTCCACGAGCCCTGGATGTATCAAAGGCAGCGGATTAGAAGGGCCGATCATGAAGAAAGGCAGCGGAAGCGGAAGCAATGGTTGAAGAGCCTCCTGAAGAAAACTGTGGCCGAGAGACACCGTGGCCACAGTCTCCCATGACCATAGCCACAGTGTGATTGAGCCATGACCTAAGGAAGAAGCCTTGCAACCGAGATAGACCGTGGTCACGGTCACTTTGACCGTAGCCACGGTGGGGTCCTACCCTGCCCATGGAAGAAGCTGGCCGAACTAGACCGTGGCCATGCTCTCCCATGACCATAGCCACGGCGGTACGAAGGAGCGAAAAGTTGTCAGCCCTAATCGCCCTGACCGTGACCACGGTGTTTGGGGACCGTACCCACGGCGGTGCGAAGCGAAGAGGAGAAATCACCTTACGGGGCCGTGCCACGCCGCCTGGCCGTGCCCGGTCCCTGCGCCGATTTTGTCTCATTGTAAAATGATGAGTTTTGAGTAACAACCTTGATTACTATTTAATGTACTTAGGTCATTTTAAAGAAGGGGGGGGGGGAGGAACAACAATTTCTATCTATCTTTTATGATACATTAGCACTCTTTATCACCTTTTTATGTCTTGGATTAGGGAGATTTAGGAAGATCTTTGCTGAGATTATTGGTTCTTGTATTGGATTCTCTTGATTATTATTGGAAGTTTGAAGATCATTCTCAACTTGGGAGCATTGGAGCTTGATTATTCTGAAGTTTTCTTCCTTGTCATCACAATCCATGAGCATTTCTTAATCTCTCTCTCTAATTTATTGCTTATGTATTAATCTCTGTTTTTGATATTGTTGTTGTTGTTGAGTGTTTGTATTTATCTTGTTTACTCGATTAAGCATGAATGAAGTTGTTGATGTTATTATCATGATAGTTAGGATGTTTAGTGGCTAGAACTTTAATGGGTTAGGGAGATATTAAGGGTGTGAATGGGTGATTAGGTTTGGGTTAGCAATATTAGTGAGTAACTAGTTAGGAAATCAACTTCCTAATCCTATCCTTCCCTCAAGTGGGATGTAATTGGGTGCGAAAGCATCCCGAATACATCCAACGCTTGTTGGACGGTAGGAATTAGGATAGTTAGTATTCTAGTTCGCGAAAGCGAATAGAAACTAACTAGGAAATTCCGTTCTATTAACTTTCATGGGTCTGTCGATGGATTTTTGGGGAAGTTAATCCGGACTATCCTTGAAAGAGGAAGCCTGGTGGGTATTTTTCTAACGGAATTACCATTTGATTTCCCTTTCTCGTTACTCTCTTGTTGCGAAACCCATTTCCTCATTCTCGTTTGCAACCCAAAAATCTCCCGACACCCATTGTTTCACCTTTTTGACTAAACATAGTGTGTTTGTGCCGTTTTTACCCTAAATTCTATCATCCTTTCATGATCGTAAACCATACCTAGAGTCAACTTGCTGCAGCTAAGGCCCCTAGCTCCCTGTGGAAGAACGATAAAACCGTGGTCTTACAAACCACTCGACTAACAAAATGGCGCCGTTGCCGGGGAGCAAGCGCACCTAGCTTAGCTCTTTGTCTTTGGGTTGTTTAAAGATCATTTCACTACTAGAGATTTTGTTATCCTTGGTTACTGGAAATTTGATTCTTCTGTTTGTTCCTTTTGTGCATGCGGACTCGCTCTCGACGAGGCCAAACTCATTTAACTCCACAGAACCCGAATCCGGAGAGTATTATTCGACAAGCTAACGCCGGTTCAAGACGAGCTAGACAACAAAGGGAGCGAAGGACGATCGAAAGTCCAATGGCTGACGAAGAGAAAATTCCACCTCGTACCTTAGCATCATATTCCTTACCATCGTCGGGTACGGGAGGTGATCCCATCACACTACCAGAATTACCACCGAATGCATCGTTCGAGTTCAAGCCATATCTATTGGAAATATTTGAGAACACCCCGTACCATGGAGGAGAGCATGAAAATCCTATTGACCACATCAACATATTCGAGCAACGCATCGGCTTCGTACAAATGAATGGAGTTTCCGCCGAATACATGAAGCTGAAGTTTTTCCCTCTTACCTTGAAAGGGAAAGCATTATTATGGCTCAATATGTGTCCGCCCGGAACTTATTCAACATGGGATGCCCTTAGCCGCGACTTTCTTCAAAGGTTTTTTCCCGATGATGAGACGTGTCGGTTGAGGCAAGCCATCATGAGCTTCAAGCAAGAGCCCGATGAGCCGTTATTCGAAGCGTGGGGGAGATTCAAAGGTCTCCAACGGAGGTGTCCACATCATAATCTTGAGGATTGGTTATTATTGCATCACTTCTATTCCGGATTGAGTAGCTCTTTGCGAGAATCCATCGATCATGCCTCGGGGGGCATGTTCCTCAAGAAGACGGCGGAGGAAGCAAACGTATTTCTTTACGAGCTATCTCAAAACTCTCCTCATTGGGGAGGCGGCCGTAGTCCAAGAGATGGTCCTCCTCTAGAAAGCAACCCTACCATTAAATTTCTCATGAATGTCGTTCTTCAGATGCAACAAAAGGCAGCTTTGGAGGAAACCACAAGGCAAGTAAAGGCGGCCCAAGAAGTACCTATGCTTATTCCGGATGCCCGAGTCTTGGTATGTGATTTTTATGGAGGGTCACATTCTTCGAAGCGATGTGAAGAGTATCAAACCGAGCAAGTCCAAGCCATCTATCCCAACAATAACCTCTCCTATACCAATCAAACCCCCATTCGTCCCCGTGGGAATTACGCCTACAACCAACAAGCTCCCCTAAACCAAAACCCACCCCCCGGTTTCCCAAATCAAAATCGCCGCCAATACCACCAAAATCACCACCAAAATCCTCACCAAGGTCAATCTTCCCAAATGCCCAAACCATCACAACAAGAAACCTTTGACCAAACCCTCCAAAAGTTGGCCTTAACTCAAGAGAAGATAGCCTTATCTCAAGAAAAGATGGCCTTAGACCGAGAAAAAGACCAAACTCGCATTAAGAACCTCGAGTTAATATTGGCCCAATTGGCACAACAATCTCAACCTATCCAATCTTTACCTAGCCAATCCCAACCTAACCCAAAAGAACCTCGAGTGGCAAGGAGATTGCTGGACCTAGAATGATGGGAGAGGAGGTTTTGGGTGACAAAGAAGGTGACGTGGTGGATATCTCGGACGAGGAAGATTTGTTGGAGAAGCGGGAAAGTGAGTTAGTATTAGGTGAGGAAGTTGAGAGAGCACATGAGGATGAATTGGGAGAGTCTAGTAAAGAACAAGAGGAGATAGAGAAGCTAAGGAAAGGGAAAGGAAAAATGGTGGAAGAAGAACCAATCAAGATTATTGAGAAGCCAAAGCTACCACCGGTCCCTTTTCCCGATCGGTTAGCAAAACCAAAATCTGATGCAAAGTTTTCAAAATTCATTGAGATGCTCAAGAAGCTTCAAGTGAACATTCCATTTCTTGATGCCATCTCTGAAGTTCCGTTCTTCAAGAAGCATTTGAAGGAGCTTCTCACGAGCAAGAGAAGAATTCAAGAGAAATCTACGATCCATTTGACGGCGGATTGTAGTGCAATTATCGATAACAAATCACCGGAGAAATTAGCCGACCCCGAAAGTTTTTCTATTCCATGCACCATTGGTGATATGCGGATTGGTCGTGCCCTTTGTGATCTAGGAGCAAGTGTAAGTGTCATGCCTTATTCGATTTGCAAGAAGTTAAATCTCGACGATCTTGCTCCTACAACAATTAATCTTCAATTGGTCGACCGTTCCGTACGAAGACCGTTGGGAATATTGGAAGACATCCCGGTCCAAGTGGGGCGATTTTTAATTGCTTGTGATTTTGTGATTTTGGAGATTGAGGAAGATAACAACATTCCTATTATTTTGGGAAGGCCATTCCTTGCTACGGCGGGAGCCACTATTGATGTGAAGAATGGAAGCATGTCGTTGAATGTCGGGAATGAAAGCATAATTTTTCAACTTGAGGGGTCATTGAAAGGTCCTTCATATGGGGACTCATGCTATGACATTGATATGATGGAGTTCCTTGTTGATGAGTATATTGAGGACTCCCATCTTCTTGAATCTATTTGCGATGATCCCTTGGGAGCTTGCTTATTGGAGTCCTTCCAATTTGAGACCGACGGCACCGATATTACTTTCTTCACCCACCTTCTTGACTCTTCACCCATGTATAAAGAGATTATTATTGATGAGCCTTATATGGAGTGTATGGAGATTCAAGATGCGATCTTTAAAGGTATGTCTTCCTCTCAAATTCAATCTTCTACTCCTTTAGAGCTTAAAGCCTTGCCCCCTTCCATCCAATATGCTTTCTTGGATGATGAGAAATCTTATCCTGTCATTGTGAATGCGAATTTGAATGATTTTGAATTGTCTAAGTTGCTTGATTTGCTTAGGAAACATAGGGGTGCATTGGGTTATAGGATAGAAGACTTGAAAGGTTTATCCCCTTCCATATGCATGCATTCGATTGATTTGCTAGAAGATGCCAAGCCTACCCGGCAACCCCAACGTCGTTTAAATCCCAACATGCAAGAAGTGGTTAAAAAGGAGGTAGTAAAGTTGCTAGCTGCTGGGATCATCCTCCCCATCGCAAATAGCGAATGGGTAAGCCCGGTTCAGTGTGTGCCCAAAAAGGGTGGATTGACCGTAATTGAAAATGACAAGAAAGAACTAGTTAATACCCGGATCGTCACCGGTTGGCGGATGTGTATCGATTACCGCCAATTAAACAAAGTAACAAAGAAGGACCATTTCCCCCTTCCCTTTATTGACCAGATGTTAGAACGGTTGGTGGGTCATTCGCAATTTTGCTTTTTGGATGGGTACTCGGGTTTCTTTCAAATTCCAATCCACCCCTCACATCAAGAAAAAACCACCTTCACTTGCCCATATGGGACATTTGCTTATCATCGCATGCCATTTGGTTTATGTAATGCCCCTGGGACTTTTCAACGTTGTATGATGGCTATTTTTAGTGATTATATTGAACAATGCATGGAAGTCTTTATGGATGATTTTTCTGTGTACGGTAATTCTTTCGATGACTGTTTGCTAAATTTGGAGAAAGTGTTAACTCGTTGTGAGGAAGTGGATCTAGTTCTGAATTGGGAGAAATGCCACTTCATGGTGGAACAAGGTATCGTTCTGGGTCGTTTAATTTTTTCTAAGGGCATCGATGTAGATAAGGCCAAAGTTAAGGTTATAGAGCGCCTACCACCCCGCCTGCTAAGGGGTGCGTAGTTTCCTAGCCATGCCGCTTTTATCGCCGGTTCACAAAGATTTTTCAAAAATTGCTCGACCTCTAATCGACCTCTTGTGCAAAGATGCCCTTTCATTTTCACTTATGAGTGCCTTGAGTCGTTTTATAGGTCAAGCAGCTTTGATTTCCGCTCAGAGTTCAACCTCCGATTGACGCTACCCTTTGAGATTATGGCCGACGCGGCGACTTCACAGAGGAGCATGTTTGACCCAAACAGTAGACAAGAAGCCAAGGGTCATCTATTACTTAAGCCATGCGCTTGATAGCGCCCAAAGGAACTACACTACCACGGAAAAGGAGCTTTTGGCGATCGTTTTTGCGCTCAACAAATTCCGGCAATACCTCATGTTCTCTAAGGTGGTAGTCTACATGGATTATGCCGCTATCAAATACTTGATGGGAAAGAAGGAGACAAAACCGAGACTTATACGGTGGGTCTTGCTTATGCAAGAATTTGATTTGGAAATCCGCGATAAGGCGGGCACAAAGAATGTCGTTGCCAATCACCTTTCGAGGATTCTTGTCGACTCGGAAGACACCCAACCGATTGTAGACGCTTTCCCGGACGAGCGACTCTTGGCTATCAACTCGCATCCTTGGTATGCGGATATTGTGAATTATTTGGCGAGCAAAGTGATCCCTCAACACTTGAACCATCATCAAAGGAAGAAATTCCTCCACGACATGAAGCATTACTTTTAGGATTATCTTTTCCTTTTCCGTCTTGGAAATGACGGGATGTACCGGCGGTGTATTCCCGAGAGTGAAGTGCAATCTATTTTGACCCATTGTCATGAATTTCCGGTGGGAGGTCACGGTAGCCCCCAAAAGACGGCGGCAAGGGTTTTACAAACCGGCTATTGGTGACCGACTCTTTTTCGTGACGCCCATCTGCATGTCAAGCAATGTGATAAGTGTCAAAGGTCCGGTAACATCTCCCGGAAGAATGAAGCGCCGTTGAACTATATTCTCGAGGTGGAAGCTTTCGATGTATGGGGATTGGACTTCATGGGTCCTTTCCCGTCGTCAAGGGGTTTCCAACACAACCTAGTGGCGGTAGACTATGTCACAAAGTGGGTCGAGGCCATACCATGTGTAAGATGTGATGGGAAATCCGTTTCAAAATTCTTGAAAAAGACCCTGTTCCCAAGATTTGGCATTACACGGGTCATCATTAATGACAACGGTTCCCATTTCATCGAAAAGAGATTCGAGTCTCTCTTAGAGAAGTACGGCATCAAGCATAAGAAGGGACTTCCTTACCATCCACAAACACAAGGTCAAGTGGAAATCTCAAATCGTGCCATCAAGGAGATCTTAGAGAAGACGGTTAACTCTTCAAGGAAAGATTGGGCAGAAAAATTGGATGATGTTTTGTGGGCATACCGCACCGCTTTCAAGACACCGATTGGCACTACTGCTTACTGTCTTGTCTACTGGAAGGCATGTCACTTCCCCATAGAACTTGAGCACAAAACTATGTGGGCAATTAAGAAGTTGAACTTCGATCTCAAGGCGGCTGGAGGTAGTCGGTTATTTCAATTAGAAGAACTTGAGGAGGTGAGGCGTCATGCATATGATAACAACAAGATCTACAAGGAAAGAACGAAGGCATGGCATGACAAGAGGTTGAACCGACGTGAGTTTGTGGTAGGCGATAGGGTCCTCATCTTCAATTCAAGGCTGAAGTTGTTCTCTGGGAAATTGAGATCACGGTGGTCCGGACCATTCGAAATAGTGAGAATTCTTTGCGCCGGAGTAGTTGAGTTAAAAGATGTCCAAGGGAAGTGTTTCAAAGCAAACTCATCGAAACTCAAACCATACATCATGGGCGAGGAATATGTCGGGACAGTTGTGACATACCTCGCGGATTTTGGAAATTGAAAAGCATTGGAAAAGGTCGAGCTAGGACCTACAAAACAAGCACCCGGGAGAGGTATGAACTACTTCCCCTCTTTTAGTGTTTTCTTTCAATTTTTAGTTCTTTCATTTTTATTTCCTTTATTTTAGTGCTTTTCTTCTTCCTTTGTTTCACTTTAAAAAATCAAAAAAATCTTGAGTGATACTATGAAGTCGGGGTTTGAAAATGTTTTTGAGCGATTGGAGAGAGTCCTTGAATGGAAATTGACCGAGAAAGAAAAGGGAGTGGATGACAAGAGGGTAGATTTTTAGGACTTAACAATTTTTCTCCAAGTTTTTGAGCCTTGTAGATGCCGGAGATGAACCGAAAGGGACCGTGCCCACGGCGGGAGTCACCGTTGCCACGGCCAGCAAACTCAAAGTTGGTCCCAGTTTAGCCAAGCCGAAGACCACCGTGCCCACGGTTGAAGACACCGTGCCCACGGTCTCATCGCAGCATGACTCTTGGAAATTTTGGTCCCGATCATGACCGTGCCCACGGTGAAGTTTACCGCAGCCACGGTCTCCGCCCTGCTTTTTCCCTTCTTTTTCCCTCACCCGAATCACACCGTGCCCACGATCCAATAACCGTGGCCACGGTCTATCGAAAACCTGCGATATGTCGGGGGTTCCATATCATTTCCCCCTCATTTCCCTCTCACTTTCTTCCTCACTCTCACCTTCGAAAACCCTCCCCAAACCCTAATACTCGAACTCTCTTCCAAAATTTGCCAAATCTCTCACCAATTCCTCCATTTCTCCCACCTTTCTTCTCCATTTCGTGCCCTAGCTGCTGAAGTTCGCCATTTCCGGCTCAATTAAAGCAAGGTTCTAGGCTTTTTGTTCCTTGTGAGGCTCGAAATTAACAAGAGGAGTTCCCCATCACCTCATCTCAGTTGATTTTGGTTGTTGTGTGCATTTTTCTCTGCCTAGATCTAGGGTTTTTGAGTGTTGAACATTAGAATGATGAAACCAAAAAGGGGTCGACCTAGGAAGCTCCCTCCATCACCATCACAGCTACCATCTTCTCTCGGATCGAGACGGACTCAACTAGCTCCGTTCATCAAAAGTTGTCCCCGTGCCAAGGTTAATTTCCGTGATGAACTGCACAAGACTCTATGCTGAACTCCAGGAGCGACACATCTACGCTCCAGAGATTCTCTATGATGAGACAATCAACACTCTTTACTGTCGGTCTAGTTTCGACACTCTCGCTCAGGTACTTGGCTGGGAAGCACTTCTCAATGTCAAGGAACCAATTATAGACCAGGCCGTACTCGAATTCATGAGTTCACTTCAAGTCTTCAGTGATGGGTACCTTGAGGCCATTTTCAGCTATAGAGTGGGTGATAGGGAGCTAGAATGTTTTGTTCAAGAGTTTTGCCAAGCTTTGGAACTACAAGAGGACGGGGTATACTTCTGGGAGAGTGAGGAATTCGACGTACAAGAAGCGTGGAAACGGTTAATTTGTTGGAGAAGAGCACCCGTCGACTCCGAAGAAGGTCAGGCGAAGTTTTACTGCCCCCAGGAATCTCGAGCACAGGATTTTTGTAATCCCGCTGTCCGGTTATTCCATTTGGTGATTGCTAATTCAGTGTTTGGGCGAGATGAGGAACGATCACATGTTCGTCTGGACGATCTCTTCATAATTTACAATACTTTGAAGAGGAAACGAGTGAACTTAGGCTCTTGCATCCTACATTGGTTAGGGGAGATGAGTATATCTGATAACTTCACCAACCTTGGAATGGGCCATATAATTTGTCACTTCCTCCGAAAGCAAGGGTTTGGTGATTAATTGGGACTATGGAAGCCACGTTACGTCCCTATCACCATTGATAAGGAGCTGTGGATGGAAATGGAGATAGTCTCTGAGCGTTATTCACGCACCGTCTACCATCATGGTTATGGCGATCGAAAAATCCGCATTCCTCTCGACCCAATTCATGCCGAAGAATGGCTCGATATTGCAAATAATGAAAATTGGTCGTGCGGGCAATTTTATTGTTGGCCGCAGATAATTGGCGATGCACCTATCCCCATTTCTAGTTTATTGCAAGAGTTTGAGGAGAATACCCATGAGAAGATGCCAGAGAGTTCGGCACGGCTGGCGATCTGGACCAAATCACTTCTGAAATCAAAGGCTTGAGTATCGAGATTCGTAAGCAGAACAAACTTCTCCGTTCCCAGGTGAAGATGCTAGAGGATCAACAAAAGCAGCTTGCGAACATCCAACGACACCTGCAGCACCACGAAGAGTACCTCCGCCAGCAAAACTGCTTCATGCATGATTGGAGTTTCCATCATTTCACTGTTGAGGGCTGTTTCCCAGCACCTCCTGACTATGCGCATCCCTATTACCCATCCTTCTTTCCACCACAACCCCGTCCTCCGCCAGGAGGGTCCGCTTGAGGACCGTTTGTAAGCACCCCACCCCCACCCGACCTTTATCATTGTCTATTTGCTTTATTTTGTGAAGTATAAGTGTGGGGGAGTGCTTCTCCGAGGTTTTCGAGTTGCGATGTCTGGTGGTTTTGGATTGTTGGTCTCTCAATTTCTTTTGGCATGAGCTCGCATATTTTGGGGATTATTCGGCTGGGTTGCTCGGGTTTTTTTTTTTCCTTTTCTTGTGTGTTTATCATGCATGATCAGGTTGTTGGATGGTTGTTTGATGGCTGTTTGTCAGTTGTTTTTGGTGAGCTGGACTGTTGCTTAAGCATTTCTCGGTTGTATTTTAGGCATTGATGAATGTAACCGAATGATTTTTGTGATGAATACAATGATGTAGTTATTTCGGTTAGTGCGTATCGAGTTTCACCCTTATTTCCCGCCTCAGTGAGTGAGATTCGGGGATAAGGTAAGTTATTGGCAATGTATATATTGTTCATTTTTTTTTTGTTTTTCATCTTTTCATTTCTTTTCATAATCTTTTAAGTTAGTTTTTCCTTTCCTTTGCTTTTGGCCTCACATGCGAATTCTATAGTTATAAAGTCGTCTTTTACTCTAACATTGTTCTGACTCTCTTGAACGACGACTTCGGATCGCTATTTTCAACGCTTATGAAGAGCTTGAGGTAATATCTTTCCACCTTACTCTTAGTATCTGAGTTCTTATCATGATCCGTCGCACGCTTGGTTTTCTTTTGGGTGGCGAACCCCTATGAGTGTCTGTGTTGGGATATCTATTGTTGTTGGAGCCGTGTGGGCTCGGGTCGCCACCATTTCTACCTGCTAGTTGTTTATTGTTTGTTTGTGTTTTGTAGGTTCTCTACCCTTTTCATATGACACTTTCCCACAATGAGGACATTGTGGAGTTTTATGTGTGGGGGGGGGGGATATTCTATTTTAAGGGTAGATCACCTAGTCGTTTCGTTCTTTGTTTCCTAGTTTTACTAGTTTTTGCTTAAATTTTAAAATTTTTTATGTGAAAATGGAGAAAAAAGGGAGCGAAAACCTTTTCGTTTTTTCTTTTCGTTTCGTTTTTGTTTTGCTTTGTTTCCTAGATCTCGTGTTCGAAGTTGAGAAGCAGTTCTTAAATTTCCTTCTATAAGTAATCGGTTGGAGCATTTTCAATCCTAACTTGGGTTCTAGTCGAGACTTATCCTAAATAGACTCCCTTCATTAAGTGTCTTGTGAGACTCCCGTTCCTTTCTCACTTTGTTGGGAACCCGGAGATTCTAATGGCTTGTGTCTGAGTTTATTTTTGTTTCTCGTTTAGCAAAAGCAAAAAGTGCAAAAAGAAAAGAAAAGAAAGAAAAAGGAAAAAGAAAGAAGAAAGCTTTCTTAAGATTTAATAACCTGAATAAGTGGAGCGTGTCGCTGAAGACATTAACCACCATACACTTAGCCAACCTACACGGGCCCGGTATTCGGTATGCGACCTTGGATACCCCTTAACCCTCCTCCTATATCGCTTTGCGACGGAGAGGCGTATGGAAAAGACCGTGTTGGGAGGGTATACCCCTTATATGGGCCGTCCAATTCCCGAAAGTAAGGCTAATACCGATTTTTTAAAAACCAAAAAGAAAGAAAAATGAGAAAAAGGAAGAAAGAAAAGAAAAATTTTGCTTCTAAAAAGAGCGGGGCCTCCCCTTGCATCACCTACGGCCCTCACAAAGCCAAGGGCGACCAAATGCGAGGGAGGGCAACACTCCTTTCGGTTGTTCGTTGTTTTCAAATTCGGACGCAAGTTTTTAAAGTCTTTTGGTTCCCGTTAAACCCTTGTTATATTTTTGCTGCGGGGTTTCGCCTGTTACAAGGTGTAGGGAGTTAAAAACCTTCAAGATCGACCTTTTTCTGAGTTTGGTGTTTGTGAGATGCTCCTAACGGTTACTTTGGGAGGTTTAATCGCGTTTTCTTAGTTTAGATTGCGAGATCTTGTGAATCATAGCCCTTTGTCGTTCTTTTTGTTTTCTTCGGTTTTGTTTTCACTTTCCCTCTCTCCTTTTTCTTTGGCTTTTGTGGGTACAGCCGCTACAAACCCTCACGAGTCCATCTCGTCCACCCGGGCTGCCGGGGGGTTCAAAGGGCTTGGTGCATACGCTAAATGCACTCGTTTCTCTCCCACGACAGAGGAGTTTGTGTTAGTTAGTTTTGTTTCGTTCCGTTTTGCTCGGGACGAGCAAAGGTCTAAGTGTGGGGGGTGTTTAGACCCGATTTCATGTCTAAATACCGTCTAAATCCTTAAGATTTTGACTTGTTTCGCAGTTTCTTTAATAACTTTTAATGCGTTTTAGTTACTTTTGTAGTTTCCGAAGGGTTTCACTCAAAACTATTCTAAATGGGCCAATTTTGCACCAATCCTGGGAATCCCGAGATTCCCTAAGATTCCATGAGCCCTGGATGTATCAAAGGCAGCGGATTAGAAAGGCCGGTCATGAAGAAAGGCAGCGGAAGCGGAAGCAATGGTTGAAGAGCCTCCTGAAGAAAACTGTGGCCGAGAGACACCGTGGCCACGGTCTCCCATGACCATAGCCACGGTGTGATTGAGCTATGACCTAAGGAAGAAGCCTTGCAACCGAGATAGACCGTGGTCACGGTCACTCTGACCGTAGCCACGGTGGGGTCCTACCCTGCCCAAGGAAGAAGCTGGCCGAACTAGACCGTGGCCACGGTCTCCCATGACCGTATCCACGGCGGTGCGAAGGAGCGAAAAGTTGTCAGCCCTAATCGCCCTGACCGTGACCACAGTGCTTGGGGACCGTACCCACGGCGGTGCGAAGCGAAGAGGAGAAATCGCCTGCCTTACGCAGGACCGTGGCCACGGTCGCCCTGACCGTGCCCATGGTCCCCTGCGGGCCAGTTTTGTCTGTTGTGTAAAATGATGAGTTTTGAGTAACAACCTTGATTACTATTTAATGTACTTAGGTCATTTTAAAGAAGGGGGGAGGAACAGCAGTTTCTATCTATCTTTTATGATACTTTAGCACTCTTTATCACCTTCTTAAGTCTTGGATTAGGGAGATTTAGGAAGATCTTTGCTGAGATTATTGGTTCTTGTATTGGATTCTCTTGATTATTATTGGAAGTTTGAAGATCATTCTCAACTTGGGAGCATTGGAGCTTGATTATTCTGAAGTTTTCTTCCTTGTCATCACAATCCATGAGCATTTCTTAATCTCTCTCTAATTTATTGCTTATTTATTAATCTCTGTTTTTGATATTGTTGTTGTTGTTGAGTGTTTGTTGTTATCTTGTTTACTCGATTAAGCATGAATGAAGTTGTTGATGTTATTATCATGATAGTTAGGATGTTTAGTGGCTAGAACTTTAATGGGTTAGGGAGATATTAAGGGTGTGAATGGGTGATTAGGTTTGGGTTAGCAATATTAGTGAGTAACTAGTTAGGAAATCAACTTCCTAATCCTATACTTCCCTCAAGTGGAATGTAATTGGGTGCGAAAGCATCCCGAATACATCCAACGCTTGTTGGACGGTAGGAATTAGGATAGTTAGTATTCTAGTTCGCGAAAGCGAATAGAAACTAACTAGGAAATTCCGTTCTATTAACTTTCCTGGGTCTGTCGATGGATTTTTGGGGAAGTTAATCCGGACTATCCTTGAAAGAGGAAGCCCGGTGGGTATTTTTCTAACGGAATTACCATTTGACTTCCCTTTCTCGTTACTCTCTTGTTGCGAAACCCATTTCCTCATTCCCGTTTGCATCCCAAAAGTCTCCCGACACCCATTGTTTCAGCTTTTTTACTAAACATAGTGTGTTTGTGCCGTTTTTACCCTAAATTCTATCATCCTTTCATGATCGTAAACCATACCTAGAGTCAACTTGCTGCAGCTAAGGCCCCTAGCTCCCTGTGGAAGAACGATAAAACCGTGGTCTTACAAACCACTCGACCAACACTCACCCAGGACACGGGTTTGCATGATCCTAACTCTACATGACCCTAAAAGACCATTGATCATCATAAAGGGTCGAATAGAACCAAACGCAGCGAGTCAAGACCGAGTATAGGAGTACAAATCAGTGTTTCTCAATTGAATGAGCCCCATCCACAGATTGACCGTTTTAAGGAGAATCCTTAACTTAGACACCCTACTTGGGCCAACTTCAGCCGTACGTACTGATTACTATGCGGGGTAGAATGATGATCAACAAGATTGATCGCCTGACACTTTTTTATTTTGTTTTTATTTTATTCTACTTGTTAGGGAAAATAGATATCGTAAAGGACTAGATAAAATCAACGGCAAGTGAGTTATAATTAATTTTATGGATTTAATTGATAAATCCAACATGGTTAGGCCTAACCACGGGCTGGCCATGAATGCGATGGAATCAAAAATTAACTCGATAAATTAATTCACTCAAACCTGGTGATTATTACACAGTCTAAGAGTTTACCCGTTTTCTTTTGTTGGACTTTTAAACAGGTTTATTAGACCTTTGTTAAGAAGATGTCGTAAAGGGTCGTACAAAATCATCAAAGGCGAGTTGAGTTTACTTTTTGGACTAAGAAATTAACCTTTATAAGTAAATGGGCCAACCAATGGGTTAACCATAACTTTTGGGGTTGAACTTCTTAGTTGGTAAACATGACTCTTCTCAGCCCAACGACTACTATACGGACTAGAACAACATTCCTAAACTTGGGTCGACTCTTTACAACAAATTTAAACACATAGCACATAGCATACATATGAACAAAGAGGGATCCTAAACCAAGGCTCTATGTACAAAAGGGTTTATTGGCTGGATAAGGCTTAGTGGCTCATTTACTCGCCCCAATGCATTCTTGTGGTAAAGGCAACTTCAATGTGTAGGGTGTTGCTCTTGGAGGCTCGAGTGGAGACCTCATAGAGTGATGCATGAGTGGATATGGTGACTAATGCTCTCTCAGTATAAATGCACCAACTGAGTATAGCCGGTCCGGCATCCCATGGGTTATTTTTGTGGCTTTAAAGAGAAAAAGCCTAATACCGTTGATTTATGTGCTCCTACGACATATTACATGTCAAGGGAGTGCCCCTGTATATGCAATGCATTATGCCTAAAAGAATGATTTAATAATGTAAAGTAAAATTCATTTTCCTTCCAAAAGATTTAAAGCACACACACTTTTTTCAAGTTTTACCCACTTTAGAAAAACTCCCCAATGGAGTTGCCAAAAAATCCTGTCGACATTTTTCCTCGTCGTTCGGGCTTCCGAACGTCCACGTTTGAATTGGGGTGTGATTCGGTGATTTGTGCTGGGGTTTAACCTTTGAAAACTCTTTAAGGAGGTCTATCCTATATTTCATGAATAATGCTTTGTAAAATCACTTTCCCTTTACTTATTCATTTTGAGTCATAGAATTAAACCTTTAAGAGCGAAAATCCACTTGTTGTAACTCTTCTAAATTTTATCCCATTTGCTCATTTAAATGTTAGGCTAGGAAGAGACTGATTTATGCAACAATTATTTAGAAATATAAGAAAGAAAACCCTAAAGTTGCATGGATACATTGTAACACCATATTAACCATAGTTTATGCAATCCTCGATGTGTTTTAATTCGAAATGGGAGTCGCCACCCGACTTTTTAAGGGAAAAACCAAGACAAAACCAAAAAGAAAAATAAGGAAAGACTCTGCCTGCGAAACCCAAGAATGGATTCGGGGGTAAGGCTACGAACTCGAAAAGTAAACTTTAAGAGTTCGCCTCTCACAAAAGGAAAGACTCTACTAAAAGTTTAAGAATGTGCTTTTAATAAACATTGGAAAGGAAATGGATGAATACTTTATAAAATTACTTCATTGAACATGCAATAAGAATGTAATGTATAAGATAAAGAAGTACAAATATACACTTATTTACAAGAAAAGAAGAACACTTAAAAGCTTACATTGCTACTTTGTGGGAAAAATCCTAGCCTAGCTTTTTGATGCTTGATGAATCCTCCTTGATACCTTGAGACTTTCCTCTCCAAGTGCTAAAAGGATTATAGAGAAAGGGATGGAAAAAGATGATAAGAATAGAGGTAGAAAGAGGGGAATAAGAAGGCTTTTTGTAGTTTAGGGATGTGTTTAGGCTAGGTTTTTGTGGAGTTTGGGATGAATAGAGGTAAGATATGTATTTAGGCTTTTTGTGAGGATAAGAGGATGAAGATTATGGTAGGAACGAATTAGAGGATGGGTATGAAATGAATAAGGGATGAATATGAGATAAGAAGTATAAGAAGTAGGGAGATTATAAGAGAGATTTGAGAGAGATTAGAGAATGAGTAAAGAAGGGTGATTGATGAGAGAATTGGATGATGAGTTGATGAGTTGATTATTTGATGAGTTGATGATTGCAAATAACTTGGAGAGGAGTAGTATTTATAGGCTAAGAGAAGAGGAGAGGTACATGCATACATACATGCATACATAGTATTCTCTAGAGCTGTGCACAATACCAAGGCAGTAGGGGGGATGCTCTAAGGTGGACGGTGGCTCGTGGTTAATTAACCATGTGTGGGCGGAGTCTCCAAGGACGACCGACCTTCAGGCGAGGGGGGACGTCCCTGCCTCGTCCATGCATGCATGGATGATGGTGTGTGAACTCACCCACCTAGGGAAGTGGTAGTTCACACTGGACGGCAGCAGCTAATACTATTGGGTTTATGAGATGCTTTTTTTAGTGTTTTTGTGAGGATTCGACCTCGCGACCTCTGGCACTTGCTTTTTAGGGTTTGCATGCTTCATCTTTTTTTTACAAAAATGTACATGTAGCTAGGATGGACTACATGTGATCATGCATGTAGCTTTAGGTGAACAAAATACATGTAAAATGCATGCATTTACCGAACTTCTTTTATTTCTTCCGCTCTTTATTTTTGCATTATTTTATGCGTCAAAATCTCGGTGTCTACAATCACACAAAAATGAAACTCTCAAAAGAAAAGAAAAACACAAGCCGACATGCACGCCACCCCCACTCCCACACAAAAAAGGCCACACAATGTCCTCATTGTGACTAGAAATAGAGATAAACAAGCACCCAAAAGAAATAAAGAAACACACCAAAAAGAAAATAAAAGAAGAAAAGAAAGAATACTCACTAACTATACAAGAAAGGTGAGGAAGCATATTACCTAGAAGGCTTCTAATCAATAGACTCACTCCTTCTCACCTCAAGATACCGGGCACCATGTCAGAACCATTCAACGCCCGGAGTAACAAGTCATGCATCCGTGAATGCATCTCAGAATGATGTAGATAGAAGCACACTCTCAAAATTACATCAACAAATATTAGTGCTCTCAATAGTTTATTGAATGCCTTAGAAAAATCATAGAAATGACGGACTACAGGAATGTACAAGACTTTCCTAGGCACAGTGAATTTAGACATGACAAATGGATCCTCCTATTGACTCGCAAATGGAAATTGGGTATGCAAATCAACGGAAGGGAACAATACAAAACATTCTTGAACATGCTCATGCACAAATTTAGATGCAAACAATGACTCAAACTCAATTTCCATGCAATTTTCATCAAGTACATATTCTAAATCGTAACTTTCATCCAAATTATCATCATAATCATCAATGGGTTATAAGGAAAACATAGGGTTAGACGACATCATAACACTCCCAACATCACAAACAAGCACATCTTCATCTTCATCAATTTCAAAATTATCAGAAGAACTATCAGTATCGGAAAACAAAGGTGTATCATTCAAAACAACATCAAAGGTAAAAGTGGCAGGTTCAGGATCATAACCCATCGTAGAATGACTCATAAACCATATCATCATCAATAGCATCACTGTCACAAACCAAGTTCAAACAATTAGGATCATTCCCCAAAGAATTAAGCTCATCATCAAAAGAATTCACAACAACATATGCACATGAAAGGGTAGCTAATGCCTCACTAATGAATTGATTCTCAATGAAAGTGAATAATTCGGTTTCAAGCACACATTCAAGCACAAAAGATTTTATTTCACTCTCAACAAGATCATGCTCAATTTCATCACAAGCATCATGGCATTCATCAGAGTCAAACTTCTCTTCACACAAAAGCATGGACAATGGTTCATCATTTAACATGTTTTCATCAATTTCTTCATCATCACACACAAAATCATCATGTTCCTCATGCTCACTAGGTGCAGCTAAAGCTAAGGAATCGCTAAGCCCGAATGCAAAACTTGGTCTATTATAGTAGTCATCATCCTCATCATAGTCATACATAGAAGAATCAACATGCGTTTCAGGACTCACAGATGAGGAATGATCTATTTCAACTATCGGATTACCCATTTGTGAAAGAAAAGTTTCTACCTCAGTTTTAAGCACTTGTTCAAATTCTTGCATGCATTCATTCAATTACACACGCATCTCAACTTGCAAACCTTCCATTTCAGCACGAATATTATCTAGTTCAACTTGAACACAAGATTCGGAAGCATGATATGGAGATTCACAATGCAAGCATAACGGATGAGATTCAACAGCATCACATTGGGGTGAATCATAAGAGTTCTCTACATAATCCCTACCATAAGATTGATCATCAAAATATACGGGATAATCACATGACTGTTCAGTTTCGCTCCCGGAGGGGGGTGCATAATAAGGAGGTCGGTCGCTAGGACTAACATTTTGTTGCTCAAATTCATAAGAATCCCTAGACAACCACTCAAGTAATTCCCATGCTTGTTCCTCTCCTAAACTGGAAAACCCGTAATAACCTACAAGGTTTCGGGTCTCATAATTCATACCCTCGTTCACAATTCCCAACAAATCCAATGTATTGTAAAATATATCATACAATTCACATTGAGCACGATAATCATGTAATCTAGCAAAATACCTCCAAAATATCTCATGCTCATATTGGGGAAATTGGGGACTAGCCATAATCTATCTCTTTTTTTTATTTTTTCTTTCTCTTTTCGGTACTCAATTTATTCAACTACATTTTTCTTGAAAGAATCTAGAAAGCAATAAACTATTTACACACAAACCAATGACCTAATCTACCAAATAACACCATCCCCGCCAACGACGCCATTGTTCAGTTGTGGTTTTTGTGAGGTTTTTTTTGTGAGTTAGGGTTGTCGAATCCACGGGGATGGGTGTTTAAGCTTGACAAGGAATTGGTTTGCGTAGGGGTTTTCAGATGTGGAAAGCAACAAATATTTAAGGAAAACAATTAAAACAAAATACATGTGACAAAACTCACTGAAAACAAGATAAGTGAAGGGTTCCAAAGTCGGAAAAATGCTGGGTTGACCCTATGGGTTGATAACCCTTCTAACGTGGTGGAGAGGATTGCGCGGAAGCCTAGGGTCTAAATAAACCATGTGGATGATGGAAATCCACCCATAGAACTCATAAACACTATGAACCAATTTTTAGGGTTTTTAGATTAATGGAGATAAACATGAAATTAAAAGATATGGACAATTCAAAAGAGAGAAATCTCACCAAATTGAACTTAGATGTTCAAACACTTGCATAAGAATCTCCCACAAGCAAAGAGTCTTGAATCACCCAATAAATCTCACAAAGAGTAGAGGATAAACACCCACTCACAAATAAGAGAAACACAAAGCATCTTCCACCCAAAGGATTAGCTTTCATTACAATAGGGTTTGAAAACCCACAATTACAAACTCTCTAACTGAGAGGAATTTTCTTGAGTCTAACTCCTAAACATTCATCATCAAAATCTATCTCCAAAACAAGCTAAAGGGGGGGTATTTATACTAAAAAGGGGGAAAAATCAAAACAACATTTTAAGTGGCCAAAACACGCGCTGGAAACAAGTGGTCACGGGCGCTACACTGGGTGTCACGGGCGCCACCCGCTGGGGCAGCAAGACGTCACGAGCGCGACAGGGACGGTCGCTAGTGCGACCATATTCTGCCCAACCGTCGCGGGCGCTACGCCGGAGGTCGCGGGCGCGACCTTTTGGGCAACTTTTTTTGCTGACTTCAAACACACATATCTTCTACATTCGAATCTGTTTTAGTCCCATAAGATATCGATGGAAACGTCTCAACGTCTAATTTAAGCTCCCCAAATTTCAAGTCCATCGGAGTTGTATTGAATGAGTTATTGTCGAAAGAGTTAAGGCACGCGCATTTCTAACCTTTGAACGCCTTCACCACAATGTGTTTATTTTTGCCGATGGTTCCGAAGCCCCTTTGAAGGCTCGGGAATGGTCCGATAGAGGCAAACCAAAAGTGAACCGATCCTCATACGGTTGATACTTCCCTTCTTTAAAAAGAGTTGTCCGCAACTCTTGGAGGTTCAAAATTACCGCATACCCGTGTAGACCCAAAAGCACGTACTCCAACAGTCGAAGTAGAGTGACGCTCATCAACCCACCCTTCTAAAAAATGTAGCAATTCCGACGGAAAGGAGGGGCCAAGTCAACATCACGAAGGACCCGAACACATTTAGCACCCATCAACTTGTTGAAAGCAACAAGGAATTCGTCACATGAGAGCTCGGGGTCTAGGCTAATGGGAACAACTTTTTCCTCGTTCAATCTCGCTGGGGAAATAATGGAGCTCGAGGGATTGGTCAAGGACGCAACTCAACTCCATGGAGAGGCTCGGGAGCGATTAAGCACGACTCAACACTTGGAGACTCTATGGGGAGCTGGGTAGGAGTTGTGGGCAAGGGTGAGGGACAAAAGAGGGAGGTTGGAAAATTTTGTGGAGCTAAGGATCACTCAACCTCATTAGGGCCGCCTTTTCACAAAAGTAAAGCCCGATGTCGCTTTCCTTTGCTCAAAGCACTCTCATCCCGTGTTTCACTCTTTTGGAGGTTTCTCTTCTCACTTTCCACCCTGGCTTATGGTATATCAGTTTCGAAAGGAGGTAAAGGGATGAGTTTGATTTTCCTTTCTCCCATTGAGAAGGTATAGGTGTTCTTACCGCCATCGTGGATAGCATGCCGATCAAATTGCCAAGGTCTACCACGTGAACAAGATCACAAAGAACAATATCCTCATAAGATCAAGAGGAGAAAGAAACCAAGACTTGTTGGGTTACCTCGAAGTCGCCGCCATCTTTTAGCCCTTGTAAGCTATACGGTTGAGGATGAGTCGAGACCGACAATTGGAGTTTCTCAACCATGTAGCTAGAGGATAAGTTGGTGCAACTCCCACCGTCGATGATGACCTTGCCCGCCTTCTCGCCGATGGTGAACCGAGTTCGGAAGATATTCTCCCGTTGAGAGTTATCGCGGGAATCCTTGGTCATGATAAAGGATCGCCTAGGAGTTGAACTCTCCCCTTCTTGCGCGCGAACCTCAGCACTAGTCTTTGGAGCCTCCGGTGTGGCTACCTCACTTACTTTGGAGCTTTCAACCATCTTCGTAGGGCATTGGGCTTGGCCATAAACCCGACACATGAAGCATTTTCTACCCTTGAGCTTCCAAAGATATTCCACACTTTCCTCATGAGCTTGGGAAGATGGTTTGGGTAGCTTGGAAGTTCGACTTCCTTTGGATGAAGTCGTTCTCCAAGAGTGAGCACTTCCCTTCCTAGAAGGCCATGAAGTAACCTTCTCCTCCATTCTCCTACCTTGAGAACCACCATGTCGATAATGATCAAAATACCTCGAATAACCACTATGGTGAGTTCTAGGAGACCGAGCTGAAATACCACGATCCCTTTTCACTGACTCTAATTGTGTAGGGGTCGTAGCACGGAGTAAGTCACCCATTCGATGTTGAACTTCTCGAACCTTCTCTACGATACGTTGAACTTCTCGAAACTTCTCGAAGCCTAGGGTCTAAATAAACCATGTGGATGATGGAAGTCCACCCATAGAACTCATAAACACTATGAACCAATTTTTAGGGCTTTTGGATTAATGGAGATAAACATGAAATTAAAAGATATGGACAATTCTAAAGAGAGAAATTTCACCAAATTGAACTTAGATATTCAAACAGATGCACAAGGATCTCTCACAAGCAAAGAGTCTTGAATCGCCTAAGAAATCTCCCAAAGAGTAGAGGATAAACACCCGCTCACAAAGAATAGAAATCACAAAGCAACTTCCACCCAAAGGATTAGCTTTCATTGCAATAGGGTTTGAAAATCCACAGTTACAAACTCTCTAATGGAGAGGAATTTTCTTGAGTCTAACTCCTAACATTCATCATCAAAATCTATCTCCAAAACAAGCTAGGGGGTATTTATACAAAAAGGGGGAAAAATCAAAACAACATTTTACGTGGCCGAAACACGCGTTGGAAACTTCTACCCAAAGGATTAGCTTTCATTGCAATAGGGTTTGAAAATCCACAATTACAAACTCTCTAATTGAGAGGAATTTTCTTGAGTCTAACTCCTAAACATTTATCATCAAAATCTATCTCTAAAACAAGCTAAAGGGGGGGAGGTATTTATACTAAAAAGGGGAAAAATCAAAACAACATTTTAAGTGGCCGAAACACGCGCTGGAAACAAGTGGCCGCGGGCGCTACGCTATGTGTCACGGGCGAGACTTGCTAGGGAAGCAAGACGTCACGGGCGCGATAGGGACGGTCGCGGGTGCGACCACATTCTTCCCAACCGTCGTGGGCGTGACCTTCTGGGCAATTTTTTCTGCTGACTTCAAACGCACATAACTTCTTCATCCGGACTCCGTTTTAGTCACATAAGATATCAATGGAAAGCTCTCGGTGTTTACTATAAGCTCCCAAAGTTTCAAGTCCATCCGAGTTTTATTGAAGGAGTTATAGTCGAAAGAGTGAAGGCACACACATTTCTAGCCTTTGACTGCCTTCACCACCATGTGTTTATTCTTTTCAATGGTTCCGAAGCCCCTTTGAAGGCTCGGAAATGGTCCGATAGAGGAGAAACAAGAGTGAACCAATCCCCGTACGATTCACGTGACAATATCATTTCCATTAACATGGCAATGACATGGAAATTATAATAATTTTTTTTGAAATGTGCTTTTTAAAACTTACTAGTATTAAATTGTTCTCTCTCCTCGGTAACTCTGTCTCTCGGTTTTCCTTACTGTACAACACCACCATAATCCATTCATCCACCACCATCACTATTCCCTGGTTGCCAGTAATCACAGCCATCATCTCACCACCACCTAACCTCTGGAAAACTCCAACTCAGCCACCCAAAATTTTCCAGAAAATCACCCTTTTCCTATCTTGTTTTGCATCCAAACAGGGCCAGAACCCAGACATGAGCGGCTTCCGGCGAACACCACCTACCATCTACATCCCCTGTTCCTAGATCCTGTCGCCTCTCTAAACCACCAGAGCTAACCTAGGCCACCTAAGACTGCCCGAATTCAACCCCAACACGACCCTGAAAAGCCTCTTTTTCCTCCTCTGTTTTCGCCCCCACTTTCCTTTCCATATTCCTTAATAGTGAAATCTGAAGTGCCAATCTTTTTACCTTCCTTTTGGGTATGAATCAATCTTTTAAGAGATGACTTCTTTCCAAACTTCACACCAGTTTAGATTTCATGGGAGTTTAATATCTGTCATCTCAGTTATTGAATTTCCTTTTTACAACTGATTGTTCATAACACACCATCTCAGCAAAATAAATCAGCCCACCATCTCCTATGTTGGTCATAACACCATCCCCATGAAAATGACCTTTCACCATGATTAAACATCAATCCTCTTTTTAATTCTTCTGTTCTATTTGCATTATCATCAACTTGTTTGGAACTTTATATTGGAGTATGGGTTCAATGTCAGTTTTTGATTGATGATTTCTTATATAATATTTTATTAACAGTTGCAATATTATACTCATACGATAATATTTTTCACAAATCTAATGATAGTACTTTTATATAACATGTTGATATATACATTGAAAAAATTATAGTCAAAATTTTTAAAAATTGATTGTACAATTTTCAAAGACGACAATTAATAGAAAATGGAGTAACTTTACGCGAGTTAACATGTCTATTTTGATTCTTAACTAGACATGATACATCTTAATAGTCAAAAGAAACATCCATGATGGGAAATAAAAGTCAGCTATAATCCATGTACATTGTATTTGGCCAATTAAGAAATAACACATGGATCAAAAAGGGGAAGATATTCAAGTATATATATATAATATATGAAAAATGAGTCCAAAAATAAAGTTCCGTCTTCATTTTCCCCCGCCTCTTGACTCACCCTCTCTGCCTCTCTGTCATTCACCCCTCTCGGTTAGGCAGGGAAGCCATGAAAACCGAGAACAAAACTAGGCCACCATCAATGAGCTTAGAATGGCCATCAATGGACCTTCCATGGCAAGGGACTCGCCGGCCCGGCAAGAAGAAGCGGCAACAGGACTGATGAACCAAGAATATACATTGAACCTATCTTATCATTACAAAGTTCATAAATTTTTAATTAAACATGTAGAGAAACAAAGGAGAGAAAACAAGGATGCAATTGATATTATTGTTTTCTATGTCTCACCTAAAATAGGGAGGCAGAAGGTGAATTTATACACAACAAAACAGAAGAAGAAAGGAAGGAAAAAACAAGAAACAAGAAACCAAGAAAAGAGAAACTTTAACAACCTAACTAATTACGCCTAACTAACAGATACACTTCACATCCCCCCTCAAGGTGGAGTTGGAGGAGTATTGACCAAACCAAGCCTTGAAATTAAAGAGTTATGTTGTTGTTCCCCTAAGGCCTTACTCATTACATCCGCAAGCTGATTATCAGTAGATACATGAGCTGTCTGGATTAAGCCTTCTTGAATTTTGACTCAAACGTAATGACAGTCAATTCGGATGTGCTTGGTTCGCTCATGAAAACCGGGATTGGCGGCAATGTGTTGAGCGGCTTTATTGTCGCAGTAAAGAATGAGAGGTTGATCATGATCGAGATGAAAATCAGCAAGCAATTGGGCAATCCATTCAATCTCAGATACTGTGGCTGACATGGCCCTGTATTCTACTTCAGCAAACAATTTAGAAATAGTTTTTTGTTTCTTCGTCTTCCATGATATTAAAGCTTTTCCAAGGAATATGCAGTAGCCTGTCAAAGATCTAGCCGAGAATTGACAGCTAGCCCAATCTGCATCAGAATTAGCTGTAATTTGTAGTGAGTTGTTGCTAGGATAAAACATCCTTTGTTAAAAGAACCTTTTAAATATTTAAGAACATGTAAAGCAACATCATAGTGAGAATCAGTAGGTTTCTATAAGAAATGAATCAGATGCTGAACGGAATAACTAATGTCAGGTATGGTTAAGGTAAGGTAAAGAAGTCTCCCAATTAGTCTTCTATAAGGAGTAGGGTCTTGTAAAGGTAATCCAGTATCAAGTGAAAGTTTCAGATTGCGAGGGAGGGGGAACTTAGTTGGTTTAGCAGCGGTCAGTGCTGAGTCAGCAAACAAATCTGAAATGAATTTTCTTTGATTGAGGAGGGTTCCTTCAGAGGATCGTGCAATTTCTATACCATGAAAATAGCGTGCAAGACCCAAATCTTTAATACTGAAGGCTGTATGTAGAGATTGCTTGAGAGTCGTAATGCCATGAATATCATCGTATGTAATCAACAAGTCATCCACATAAACGAGAACATATATTGAACTTGTGGGAGAAATTTTTGAAAACATAGAGTAATCATTTCTGGATTGCTTATATCTATGTTGAGTTAAAAATTTAGTTAACTCAAGATTCCACTGCCTGGAGGCTTACTTCAATCCATATAAGGATTTAACAAGCTTACAGACTTGCCCTAGTTGAGCCTTGTGGTAGCATTTTAGAGGACTCATATATACTTCTTCATCTATATGCCCATGTAAAAAGGCATTATTAATGTCCAAATGATGTAGATCCCAAGATTTAGCAGTAGCAAAAGCAATGAAAAAACGAACAGTGCCCAATTTTGCAACTGGAGAAAAGGTGTGTGTATAACCTTTGTCCTTGATTTATAAAAAACCTTGGATAACTAAACGAGCTTTGTATCTTTCAATGGATCCATTAGAGCGATACTTGATTTTGTATACCCATTTGGACGACATGGCTTGTTTTCCAGGGGGTAGATCAGTCAACTCCCATGTTCCATTTGTTTCAAGGGCTTGAAGTTCCTTTTCCATAGCAGGAACCCATTGCGGGTGTTTCTGGGCTTGACTAAAAGAAGACGGTTCATATGTATGAAGAGTTGTAGCAAGGGAAGAAACAAAAGATTGAGACAAATGATTAAAATCATTAGTATTGAATAGGGGATGTTTCACACAAGATGTGAAACTCTAAGACTGAGTTTTAGAAGAATCATTATTGAGATGTTTTGGAATGGTGGAGGAAGTGTAATCCTTTAACCATGAAGGGGGCTGTCTGATTCTATTGGATCTTCTAGTAGGAATAGGGTGTTCTGTAGAATGATTGTCAGAATCAGTAAGGGAATGGATTAATTCATCAGCAGAATCAGAAAGACTATCATTGTCATTTTGTTCAGGGTGATCATCAACAGGTTGTATTTGATCAGTAATGTTTGCAGTATTATCAGCATTGGTATAATCCTGTGATGCAGAGATAGGAGTATTATTAATGTGGTCAGGTTTATTGGGGGAATTAGGAACATAAGTTTGTAAAAAATTTTGAACCCAAGTGTTTTCGAGATGGTTGTCAGAATGCATCTGCACATTCTTGGCCTTGAAAGGAAAGGTGTCCTCTTGGTAGATTACGTTACGACTGTGAAACACTTTATTAGTGGCAAGGTAAAGTAATTTGTAGCCTTTCAGACCAAAGTTGTAACCCAGAAGCACAAATTTAATGGCTTTTGGTGCAAACTTGTCTTTATCTACAAGGTTAACAGCATAACAAAGACACCCAATGACCTTTAATGTAGATAAGTCAGGAGTCCGTCCAAAAAGCATCTCATGAGGACTTTTCCAACCCAAATTTGCTATAGGCAGTTTGTTAATGATGTAAGTAGAAGCAAGAACACATTCACCCCAAAAGGATTCAGGTAACCCAGAATGAAACATCAAGGCACAAGCAGTATCTAATAGGTGTCTGTGTTTTCTTTCAACAACGCCATTTTTTTGTGGTGTATAAACCATAGAACGTTGGTAAATTATGCCATGATCAGCAAATAAGCGAGAACAAACGTGACTCAAAAATTCAGTTCCATTATCACTACGAATCACACATATCTTGGAATCAAATTGTATTGAAATCATTGTGATAAAATAAGCTAGAACAGAGTGAACAATGGCCTTGTTGGGATGAGATGAGTCCAAATGGTTCTAGTGTAATCATCAACAATGGCAACAAAATAGGTGGATCCATCAATGTTAGGAGTTTTATAGGGGCCCCAATGGTCTATATGGACCAACTGAAAACACTTGGTAGCACGAGATACACTTCTATTAAAAGGTAGTTTATGAGCTTTAGCATAAACGCTAGTCTCACAGAAGAAGTCAATGGGTATAGAACCCTTACAGTCGGTAATATGATTCATTTTTTACACTGATGTATGGCCTAGACGAGCATATAAAAGATGAAAAGAAGAATGTACTGAAGAAGTTGCTTTGTTTGTATGTTCTGATTGAGAGGAGAGGGCCTGATTCTGATTGAGGTCTTCAACATCAGCAGCAAATCTCAATAAACCATCGGTGGGAGTGATAGATGCCACTGTTTCTTTAGTTAAAAGGTCCTGAAAATGGTTGACCTTGCGATAAATGTGAAGACATAAATTTTAATCACTAAGCAAGTTGCTCCTGTATCGATAATATCATGAAATAACGATAAATTGAAACACATATAATCACTTGCTCCTGTATCGATGAGACAAGCTTTGGATATTGCAACAGACCGTAACAGGAGCAAGATTACCTGAGAAATGTTGTGAACCAGCAAAATGAGCAAGAACTTTATCAACGGGATTCTTCACTTTGTTGATCTTGGCCACTTCTTGAGCTAGAATTTGCAAGAAGAAACTGTCCAATTGGGAAAGCTGAGAAATAGCTTGAGAGGAGTCCAGGGAGTCTAAGGGCGTGTCAAAGTCAGTAGATACATTTGCAGCAAGCCTTGGACCTTTGTTCTTGGCAGCTGCATCCCGAGAACCCTTATACCAGTCTGGGTATCCAACGAGAAGGAAACACTGGTCTTGAGTATGCCCAGTTCTTTGACAATGCTTGCAAAACTTCCGAGACTTGGAAGTTTTTGAATCATTCTTGGAACGAGCTGAATTCTATGCCAAAAACGCTTGTGTTGCAACATCAGATTCATCAGTGACATTTGACTTATTTGTATAACCAGCAAATTCCTTGGGGAATGTCAGACCTCCGGTAACTTGTCGTTGTCTCTCAACCCGTTGAATCTTGTTAAAATCATTGTTTAGACTTGGCAGAGGTTCAAGAGATAGAATCTACCCCCTGATTGACTCATAATCATCATGTAAGTGCATAAGGAATTGCATTAGTTTGTCACTTTGTTCATTTTCAACCATTTGCTTGATAGAGGGACAGGTCTTAACACAGGAACAAACAGGGATATCTGACATGTCAGCGATTTCATCCCAAATTTTCTTATGTTTGGTGATATATACAGCAACAGAGTCAGTTTGTTGGTAAAGATCATTCATATCTTTCTTTAATTGGAACAATAAGGGACCATTAGATTGGCCAAACCTTTTAACTAATTCTTCCCAAAGTTCTTTAGCAGACGCTACATATAAAAAAGCATCAGAAATTTCAGGAATCATAGCATAAAGGAGCCAACTTACAACCATGCTATCCACTTTTATCCACTGGTTGTAGGTAGTAGATTCTATTACTGGTTTCTCACACTTGTCGTCGATGAACCCCAACTTTTCTTTTGTCTTGAGACCAATCTTGATCGATCTACTCCATTTTTAAAAGTTAGAACCAGTGAACTTTAGGTTTGTGATTGGGATGGCAGGATGATCAGAGGGATGAAGGTGTAAAGGATCATTGTTGTAGTTTTCTTTGACTCTTGATTCTCCAGAGGAGTCACTGGCAGCCATTGACGCAACAAACAGCTGAGGGATCTGAGGTGCTCTGATACCATGTAGAGAAACAAAGGAGAGAAAACAAGGATGCAATTAATATTATTGTTTTCTATGTCTCACCTAAAACAGGGAGGCAGAAGGTGAATTTATACAAAACAAAACAGAAGAAGAAAGGAAGGAAAATAACAAGAAACAAGAAACTAAGAAAAGAGGAAACTTTAACAACCTAACTAATTACGCCTAACTAACAGATACACTTCACAAAACAAAGTGTATTAATTTTTATGGATACTAAGAGTCCAACAAGCCATGAATGCCATGAATTTTTAATTAAACAAAATGCTTGGAAACTTGGGTTTGCTTTGCCCAAGAAGTCATTAATGAAACTTAAGTAAAGTCATTCATGGAAACTTTGCACAAGCCATGTAGTTAGTTTGCTTGATACAGCTCACCACAACCCACGTCCATGTCAGTTGCCAACTAGGGAGGGTTGCCGACCCGGCGGGAGCACAAATCACGCCCCAACTCCCGCTATGTTTAAAAGCAATAAATAAAATTTTGCATAATTATTACTAAAAATGTTGCTTAGCAGAGTGTCTTGGGCACTTTTCACAAAAATGGGAAGTCTTGGGTTTGACAGTTCATCTCTACAGGTTACGCATTCCAATTTTATTTTTATTACACCAATTTATTTTTCATATAACTTTTTCTGGTTTTTTTTAATTTTTTCCAATATATTTAGCTTTCACCAAATAACATAGTGAAATTTTTTTATATATAATGTAATTTTTTCAGAATCTTACTTTTTATCCTTTTAAATTTGTAAAAAGAGCATCCTTTTAAATTTATAAAAAGAAAAAGCAAACTATACAATCATAAATTTTATGTCTAGTAAGATTTTTTTACTCCTTAAAAATTTTGATATATTGCACTAAATTCAAAAATTAATTTAATAATTCGTATACCTTTACACACTAACTCATACACTTTTGCACACCAATACATAAACATTTACACACTAACACATATGCATGTGCACTCTAATACACACACTAACATATGTACCTTTGCACACTAACACACACCATTACATACATATTTGCACACTAATGCACATACATTTGCACACTAACATACATACGTTTGCACACCAACACATACACCTTTGCACACCAAGACATATAACTTTGCATACTAACACACACTTTTTGCACACTAACATATACACTTTTGCACACTAAGTCACTAACACACACTAATTAACACACTAATACAGACGCATTTACACACTATTTTAGACGCTAATACAGACGTATTTACACACTAGCATAGATTCTTTTGTACACTAGTACGAATTTAATTGCACACAACACATGGTCCTTTGCACACTAACACAAACTCCTTTGCACACCTGCACATGTTCCTTTGCACGTTAACACAGATGCATTTACACAATAAAATAGACTTTTTTTGCACACTAATAAGGACACCTATGCACATCAACACATGGTCATTTGCACACTAACAAAAACTATTTTGCACAATAGTAAGGACGCGATTTATACTTATTACATTAGACACGAAAAATAAAATTTAAAAATAGTCAAAAAGCATGAGCAATAAAAGAGAATATTTGATTGATATTTGAAAAAATATTTGAAAAAATCATAAACCTTGAAAGTATAAAAAAATGAGAAGGTATAAGGGTGAACAGTAACGAACTCTTGACGTCAGAAATATAAACCTAACACTACCAGTCGGCCATAATAAGAATATTGAACTTATTTTGCGTGCCTCCAATATATAGCGTCCTAGGTAGTCAGTAGTGGGAGTAGAGAGTAATTGTAAACTCCCGCGGGAGTATATAATATTTTTCGGATCAAAAATTACGATATTTTATGCAATGTAAATCATGAACATCTATTGACACTTATAATATGGTGAATGAATAACAACGAGTAATGAGTCCAAATTCTATGACCCATAATTTTTTTTTAACCTTTTCTACATTTCTCCTTTTTTCAACTATTGTTAATGAAAAGGTTCATATTAAAAATTAAAGTGCAATATAACAAATCAAATAAGCAACAGAAGCAGACACAAAATGAACAACAAAACTAGCCGTACACAAAATAACTCATTGTATGTTAAAGGCACCAATGTACTAGAATGTAGCACCACTAGCCAAAACATCAGCCTAATTAAGTTCACTTCAACAGAGAAAAACAAAGGGTGTAAACAAGTCAAATTGAGTCTAAACGTACTACAGTTAGTGTATAACAATACGATATTTAGTGTGCAAATATATCATACCTAGTGTGCAATGAAAAAATATAAATTTCACACACCAAACTTTATAAAATAACTATTATAGTTAGTGTAATAGTACGACAGTTCATGTGCAAACGTATTATAGTTAGTATGCAATAGTTCAATATTTGGTGAAGAAACATATTATTGTTAGAGTGTAATAGTATGATATTCGGTGTGCAAATGTATTATAATTAATAAAAATTTTATAATATTGATTATCCCTCAATACCTCTAGGAGATAAATAAAATGACGGAGGAAGTATTAAAAAAAAAGGGTAAAAACATAAAATAAAGAAAAGGAAGGAAAATAGACTAAAACAAAAATCCACCGTCCCATAGAGAGAATCAAAACTCTCACATCATCTATGCACAAGTAGTGTACATACCAACACACCATGCAATGTACAGGTATCGATTTGTGCAACAAATGTTATATATATTAAGTAAAAGAGGAAATTTAAAGAAAAAGGACAAAACGCATGATGTCAGCTTACGTGTAGCAGGAGTAATAGAGCAATTTGTGGTCCCGTGGGACCACCTAAAATTTTTTGGGTAGTGGGAGGCTCCATTTGCAGCAAAAACCGTTGCAACAACAATTTGGAGAAAGATTTTTCGGTAAATCAGGAGAAAATAGGAAGAAAAAAGATAAGGGGGGTGAGGTCATCAAGATGATATCATCACAAAATTACTACCAAAAACACCCCTAATGTTAATACTATATTCCCCAACAATTTTTACCCGAAAATATAACCAAAGCCAGATAAAATTTCAACAACTGATCCAAATAAAATTCTACCCAAAGCTCGAAAATTCCTAACTGATATTTTTAAGATTCTAAAAATTCCAACGAACTCATTCCGGTCCTAAAAGCTCCGTGTGATAACAGATAAACAAATAACAGGATAAAACGCTCGTTAGGAAATTTAATGGCAAACGCAATTAAATTTTTCAGGGTTTTACATCATTACCCCCTTAAAAGAAGTTTCGTCCTCGAAACTTAAACTCTTACTTAACGATTTTTCAGACGGACTAGCAGTTACCTTAAGCCAAAACTCGGGATTTTACATAATCTTTTTCTCAACCCAATGAATTTTATATGGACTAGAACAAAACCTCTAAACTAGGGTCAACTTTAAAACAAAAGGAAAAGGGAAGGGGTAGCACATAACACATAGCATACAACATTAAGGGATACCCTAAACCAAGGTTCTACGCTCATAGATTTTTCTATGGTTGGATTACATGGCCTACCGCACGTTTTCATCTATGTGCTCCGTACCCTTAGGTAAGGAGTGTGAGGTATTGCTCAAAGAACTTCAAGGAAGCCCTTTGAGTGTAACGCGGGGAGAGCGGGGACCAAATGCTTGGCGATGTAGGGTGCATCCCACAAGTAGTGGCCCGCCCGCTCTCAAGGGAATCATCTAGGTATAACTTACCGTCACCTTTGTGCTAACGTGTCAAAAGACGCGATTAGTGGCCCGGTATGCAAAGGATGCCTAAAAAGAATTATAAAATCACGAAAATAATCAACTTCTCCCTTTTACAATTTCAAATTAATTCGATTTTTTTAAGTTTTACCCTCTTTTTAAGTTTAAATCCTCAGTGGAGTCGCCAATCTGTAGGACCCCGGGAAAAGGGTGGGTGACCCTTTTACTCCGTGATGCGCTACTTAAGTCATCGGGAGCCGACTAAGGTTTTTAATCCTTAAATAAGGATATTTTTATTTTATGAAATTCATTTTCGGGGTGGTAAAATTTCATTTATTTACAAATCCGTTTTTATAATTTAAATACTTGAAGTTACGCCAAAATACATTAACAATGACTTAAAATCGCCCCAAAAAACAAATTCAGGCCCAAAAGAAAACAATCGGGCTGCCAAGAGCTGTCAAAACCCGTGCGGGTTTTGGCCGGTCTTGGACTGGCCCGTCCGCTTCCCTGGGCCAGAAAAAGGGGGTTGGAAACAGTAAAACCCATGCGGCTTTTATTGTTTTCTGGCCCACTTTCTCTCGGTTTTAACCTTGAATATGATAAGTGGGAGATGTTAAGCCATTTTTTAATTATTTAAGTGTAAATTCTAATATTAAATAACTAAACTGATTATAAAAAGAATGAAAGAGTCGCCAGTCGATTTAAGGAAACCTACAAAGCACAAAAATAATGAAAATGACTCCGGTCTACGAAACCCGACTCTAAACGGATTCGAGAATCATAAGAATTCTCGAATTCGCCTGTTAGAAAACAAACTCTACTAAGATCGACATTAAAATGAAATAAAGCGGGGAGAAGTTTAATTAATTTTGCAAATTCATAATCTTAACATGCATTATAAAACAAAGGGTTTTTGGTTTACAAAATGCGCACAAGCAATGGAAATGAAATACAAATTATATGATTAAAATAACAATAACGAAAGAAACATAAGGGCGAACCTCGTTGGTTTAGGAACCCGAATGCGCCGATCAAAACCTTGACTTCCTTTGACTTAGTGGATGAAAGATGAGTATAAGAAGGGTAGAAGGATAGTATGTGAGTGATGTTTTTGGTATAGTAATGAGAATGAGAATGTTGAGAATGATGAGAGTATGATGAGAGTTTAGGAGAGTAATGGTAGAATAATGGTGTTAGTTGGTGAAAATGAATGAAATGGAGGGGGGGTATTTATAAGTGAAGGAGGTGAGATTTGGAGGGAAAAAATGGGGAACATACCCCTAAGATCATGCCATGCAGTCACCAAGGTCAAGGGAAGAAATCAAACACATGGGGCTAATATCAAGGGAGGGTGATCAAGTTTTTGGCGCCGGATTCTTGAAGATAAAACCCGCGTGGGTTTTATAAATCCTACACACGGATCGCTGACGTGGACGGAGCAAAACGACGCGCATTAGGTGATAGAAAACCCGCGCGAGTTTTGAAGTGCCTGGGCCGGGGCGCGCCTTGGGCTTGTCCTGGTTCTGGGTCGTTTCCTTCGATTAAAATCGGTGCGTGTTTTGTCTTCAGTAGTGGGCCGGCTTGGTTTGTCTTGTTTTCATTGCTTGCTACATTGGCCCAATGATGTATCCGGCCCTAGATGTTTTATTTAAACTTTTGACAAGTCGGGATTATATCGGTGCAAATCCCGGTGTCTACAGCCTTTCGGTCTTAAAAATGTCGGCGCAACATATCAAAGGATGACCAACACTCTGCTTCATGACATGATGCACATAGAAGTAGAAGTTTATGTGGATGACATGATTGTTAAGTCCAAGACAAGGGAGGAGCATATTCCTAACCCTCGCAAGTTCTTTCTACGACTTCGCAAATACAAGATGCGGCTCAATCCAGCAATGTGCACTTTCGGTGTTACCTATGGGAAGCTGCTAGGCTATGTGGTCAGCCAACGGGGCATTGAAGTTGATCCTTCAAAGATAAGGGCTATCCAGGAGTTACAACCGCCCAGGACAGAAAAGGAGATGAGAGGTTTCTTAGGACGAGTCCAGTACATTAGTAGGTTCATTTCAAAACTCACCATGTCTTATGAACCTTTGTTTAAGAAACTGAAGAAAGGAAGTAAAGTAGAATGGGACGATCAATGTCAAGCTGCCTTTGATAAGATCAAGGAATATTTGCAACATCCTCCAGTCCTCATGCCGCCAGTACCAGATGAGCCTCTACTCCTTTACCTTACAATGACCAGCTCCACAATGGGGGCTATGCTGGCTCAAAAGGTAAAAGGTCAAGAGAGCGTCGTTTACTACTTGAGCAAGAAGTTTCTCGACTACGAAAGTCGATAAGCAGACATAGAGAAAATGGCTCTCGCATTAGTTTGGGCCACCAAGAAGTTAAGGCATTACATGCTTTCGCATACTGTATATGTCATAGCTGAGAACAATCCCATCAAATTCATTATGGAGCAACGAACCATCAACAACCGCATCGCCCGATGGGTTGTCATGCTTTCAGTGTTCAATCTTCAATATTTACCCCAGAAATCCATCAAAGGACGAGTTGTTTCAGATTTCTTGGTTGCTTCACCATCACAGGAACCTCCAAGCACTCACTTGGAATTCCCAGACGAAGATGTATTCTTCACCGATGAAATTACATCGGAAATGTATTTTTACGGAGCTTCTAACCAAATGGGTTGCGGAGTAGGAGTCTTATTAATATCTCCAAAAGGGGCACACGTCCCTGTATCTATAAAGGTTGACTTTGATGCTACTAACAATGCTGCAAAATATGAAGCATGCATCAAAGGTCTACAAGTTGCCTTGGCTTTAGGCATACGTCACATGAAGGTCTTTGGAGATTCTAGCCTCATCATCAATCAGGCTAAGAACGCATGGAAGGTTCGAAGTGAGTTCCTCTTGGCTTATCAGCAGAAGCTCTTGGGGCTTGCTGACCAGTTTGAGCAAATTAGCTTCCATACCTTTATAGGGATCACAATGAATTGGCCGACGCTCTGGCCAAGTTATCTTCGATGATATCAATGCCATCAGGCACGCTCCAGCTACCAATAATAGTAGAGCGGCAGTCTGAACCAGCATATGTCTGCGCCATGGAAACACAAGAAGAGGAGACTGAGGAATGATTTCTTGACATATATAATTCCTTTGGAAGGGAGAATATCCAGCTGAGTTAGATGCTCGAGGACTATGAGCGATCATGTCTCTAGCAACACAATACTGCTTGATCCAAGATCGTCTGTACAAGAAGTCACCTACAGGCATCAATTTGTTATGCATAGATGCTAAAAGTTCCAAGGAAGTTATGGCTATGATACACGGAGGAGAGCGTGGGCCTCACATGAACGGGCGCATGCTAGCAAAGAAGATTCAAAGGGCTGGTTATTATTGGACTACATGGAGGCAGACTGCTTAAATTTTGTTCGAAGATGCCACAAATGTCAGGAGTATACAAATCTGCAACATCAACCTCCTTCATATTTGACTGCATTGACATATTCATGGCCATTCTCGGTGTGGGGTATTGACATCATTGGAAAAATACACCTAACCGGAACAAGAGGACATGAATACATCTTGGTCCCCATCGATTACTTCACTAAGTGGGTAGAGGCAACCTCTTTTGCCAAGCTCACATCCAAACAAGTGGCCAAATTCATCCTTCAGAACATCATATGCCGATATGGAGTGCCTTATGAGATCATCAGTGATAACGGGAGACACTTTCAAAAAGAAGTGGAGGTTTTGCTCACCACTTACAAAATTCAGCATCACCGGTCTTCACCTTATCGACCTCAATCTAATGGAGCCGTAGAAGCAGCCAATAAAATAGTGGCAGGAATCATCAAGAAGATGGTCGTTACTTACAAAGATTGGCCTGATAAGTTAGCATTCGCCTTGTGGGGATATCGAACCTCTATACGAACTACCACAGGAGCAACACCATATTCATTAGTGTATGGGATGGAAGCAGTCCTGCCGATTGAATTAGCAATCCCTTCATTACGAATAGTGGTAGAAAGCCAATTTCCAGAAGCAGAATGGGCTAGGGCAAGGTTCGAGGAGTTAATGTTGATGGATGAAACGCGATTAAGGGCGTTGCATAATGTGCAAGTGTACCAAAGTAGGATCACTCGCGCCTTTCATAAGAAGGTGAAAAGTCGTTCACTTCAAGAAGGTGATTTGGTGCTTAAGGAAATGAGGGCACCAATACAAGACCCAAGGGGAAAATTTGCACCTAATTGTAAAGGTCCTTATATGATTAAGGAAGTTTTACCTGGAGGAGCTGCTCGGCTTGCCACTATGGATGGAGAAGATATGATTCAGCCCACAAATTTGGATCAACTCAAGCGATATTATGTTTAATATAGCCAAGCAATTGGAAAACCAATTTTCAGACACTTGGTGAATATTCAATATATGCTCATAAAAAGAAAGAAAAAATAAAGTTTGCAAGAACACAATAGTTGTAAACAATATTTCTTATTTTATTAATTGATAATGCAAGTACACCGCTTGTAAAAAGAAAAATTCAAAAGGTCTAATTAAATAAAAATATATTCTGGCAAAGCAGTTCAGTTCCTTCACTTCCATCCATCTTCTAATCTTGTTTCACCTTATCTACTTCACCAGTGAGCTGATGGTCAACCTCCATGTCTCTAGGCTCATTTGGGTCCATCTCTTTGTCTTTAGGCTTATAGGCTCGCCTATGTGATTTCCGTGTCTCCACCCTCGGACCAAGCCAGTCTTTTGCTGTCACCTTCGCACCGAGATGATCCTTTATTGTTGAACAAGGACCCACTCTCCCTTTCACGGATGTTTATCTCCTCCTTGCCTCTCCAGCACAGCGATCCGTGATATCCGGCGTCAGCAATCTGTGAAACATGTGCCTTTGATGGAGCCTTAAGAGTCGGCCTCCTTGCCCAGTACTTCAACGAAGACTCTATCACTAAGCCACGAAGCTTCAATTGCTCCGGGGCTTCACATAGCCGCTCGGGAATGTTTTGTTTGCGGCCCATCTGTCGACACACCCGCTCCGGGAAGTGGAAAGTCATATGCGTCAAACTAGCGATGCACACATAGGCGTTGCGAAAATCACTAGTCACATATTCAGGAATGTGCCACCATTCGATACACCAAGTGATATCGCGAGACTCCTTTAGAAAGGTGATCCATTTTGTTACCGATTGACAGTCGGTACACTTGCGCTTCCTTTGACAATAATTCGCAAGTGTCGAGGAAGTTCAAGGCTCCTCGATGAGGCCCAAATGCTCCATCAACCATATCTGCCCACAACAGTTAGCACGGGTTACAATTACATACCAATTATTCCCAAACTAACGAAAAAAAATGCCTAAAACCCGCCTAGGTTTTACAGGCAGTAGGTGGGCTGAAAAAATGAGAAAAAAAAGGAAGGAGAAAATGTACCTAAAGAAGTAGGGGGCTCCCACGAAGTTCATGTTCTGGATTCGGATCATCCAAACCCATCATAGTCTCCGCTAGCATCAACGACACTGGGTTATAGCCTCGAGCCATGCCTTCAACAATCCGGATTAGGCCCGCCGGCCCGGTTCTTCGCCCACCGTGGTAGAAGTAGAATTCTCCAAGGAGACATAATACGAGTGCTCGCACGCGTACCACCGGACCATATTCCAAAGTGTCAGGAGATTGAAAGTATTCGACGATAGTTTGAAAATCTACCTTATCGCCGAAAAGGGCGCTTCCTATGACCCGGGATGGAAGGCATAGCAGCTCCTTGTATTGTTTAGCGTCGTCGGTAGATATTGGAGGTGACGTCGGACCTACGAAGTGATTCGTCCCAAGAATAGAAGACCACCCTTCAAGAAGCGGACATAGCTCCTTCAATGAATAGCGGAAAACATGCATCTTCGGATCCCAAAAAGTCTCCGCCGCTCGGAAGAAGTCGTGGTTGTCTCTCACTTGCCGGAGGTTATATCTCCCGAGCTCTTTCTTCTCTTCTCTAGACAAGGTGCTCATCCAAGTAGCGAACTTCTTCTCAAAATCCATGAGACTTAGGAGGATTTTTTTCGTGATTTTGGAGAATTTTCGATGAAGGATGCAAAGTGAAGATGATGAGTGATGACCATATGCATGGGACAAGGTATTTATACACCTTCATCCATGATCAAAATGGAACAAATCGATCAGCAAGTGATCATGTAGCCATTGCCATCATATCTCATGATTTAAGCCATTCTTTAACGGCTAACAAAAAAAATAGTTAAAACCCGCCTAGGTTTTAACTTTAGCAGGCCACACGCGCGCGCCTCAGTCAGCCCAGGCCCACCTTCGTCTGCTGCTTAAAACTCACCTAGGTTTTAAGCGACATGGGCCCAAATTTATGTTCTCGCGGCCCATATATGTGTATTCTTATCTTGGGCCTTTTCCGTTTTGGCTTCAACCGGCCCATTTGTGTATTTTGGATGTCTCAGGTCTTTGTTATCGGCCCAATGACGGTTGAATCTGAAATTTTTTCGCTCGAGTTAACTCCGACACTTAAAGTTTTTTGTTCTTTCTTCTTTTCTTTTCTTTTTGGGGAAGCAGGATTAATTGGGATTAATCTCATCATATAGAAAATCATTCAAAATTGCATTAATAAAGCGTCAAAGTCGTGCATACAGCAAGTCTTGCATCAACACAAAGAGTCTAAAAAAATATTACAAAGAGTCTTGCATAATAAAAAATAAAAAGAGAGTCTTGCATTGCATTGCATGTTTTGGCTATCACCACAGGGAGCCCGAATCGTCGCTGTCCTTTGCCAAGTTGTCACTTGCATTTGAAGCTCCAGCGTTGGAAGTATATCCGTGCCGAAATAGGTATCCTAGGAGTAATAATCAAGACCAGGAGCAGTTTTCCCAGGAGGCGATGGACCGGACAAGGGCACTTCTGAAAGATGTACGCTCAATGGCGAAGACACAGAGTGCTCCATTGAAGCAGCCATCCAGGAATGATCAGGAACCTGCCACTCAATAGATGGAGTAGGCCATACAGAACCAGTTGCATAGCCAGGGGTTGGCCAGCCAGAAGAAGCATATCCCCCCAGCCAAGAGTGTTGAGGCACAGACCACTCTTGAGAACCCATGGGCCATGACGGACCCATCCTAGGAACAGGGATAGGCCACCCTGCAGAACCGGAACCAAAAGAGGAAGCATTGTAGGGTGCAGGACGTGAAGTAGCGTCATCCACTAGGGCCTGGCTGCCATGAAACCCTACGGATGCACCTGAGTCACGGTCCCTCACCACTATCTCTTGACCGCGACGAGCAGAGCGCACTAAAGCTGGAGTACGACGAGAATGAGAAGGCCGGTATGTGGCGCTTGACTCGGAAGCATCCTCCACCTAGTAGGAATTGGGCTGAGTATCACCACCATATCCAGCACTGTGATGCGACCCTCCAGGACCAAGTGGCTCCTCCAAGGAAATTTGAGCCATGTCCTCTTCCATACTCGGAGGACGACGATCTCTACTACCGGACCTACTACGGTGAGATCCAGTTGAGTGTTGACCCTCGACCAGGATGCCTTTGTCGCGACCCTCTGGCACAGATGATAGAGGAGGACGAGAAGATCCACCAACTTCTTCCCGAGATCGACCTCGAGAAGAGTACTCTCCTACCGAAACTGATGGGAGGATGCAGAGCAATAGATCTTTTTCCTATAAAAGAACTGCGTGGGGGCTCCGTGCGAGGAGCACCTGCAGTAGAACGTTGAGGAGGTTCTTTGGGAATAGACTCCGCATCAGCCTCCATGTTAGCTCTTCCGGAGGTATAACCTCGATATCTACCTGAGTCGGTGAATGCCCGATCAATGTGCTTCCTCATGGTGTTCCACTCCTTAGTCAGTTGTCGGAGGAAAGCCCATCTCGGCTGAAAGATAGCAAGACAGGGGTTATCCACAAGTAGCATGCGGGATAAGAAAAAGAAGCAACATAAAACGAAGAATTACCGGTTTACGATCAAACGCTTGAAAAGTGGAACACGTGCTGTTGTTCTCCACGTCCAAGAAGCCACCGATCTTTCGTCTCTCTGCTGGAACCTCCACCTTAGCGGCCTTAGCATAGGGCCCCAGCTGAAGATTTTCTGGTCAGAAATCAGCCAAAATATAATAAGGATAAAGGAGGACGATACATACCACTCGAGGAGCCAAACGACTAAGATAGCGCTGGAACTCCTCATTGAACTGTTCCTGCGGAACATTATGCACGAAGTTGTCAAATTCTTGACCTCGAACCAGATCTTCCAAAACGCCCAGGTCGACCCGCCATAGCTCAAACATATGCGTCGGAGGATCCAGGGGAATGAGACCAGGGTAACCTCCCAAAATTTGCCTCGAGGCTCTCTCCCCCAAATACCACACATAACCATAAGGCCCGTCAACCAAGAGGCGAAGACGGGTGTCGTGCTTCACTAGATCCAAAGGTTGTGGCAACCCACCGATGTTAAAATTGGCCCAAGGACGCCAGTTCACTTGATCTTGCAAAAGGAAGGGTGCATTTAAGTATGGTATGTAAAGAAAAACGGGGGAAAGATGTTAGGAACAAAGAGATACCAGTTGCAAGTTGTCCAAGATGCTGCGAATAAGGTCAAGGCACCCCGATTTATACTTTTTGTCTTGAATGCCCTCTGTAGTCCAGCATTCAGCAGCTGGTACCGTCTTATTCTTCTTTGAACGAATGCCCAGGGCCAAGATGTACTCATATGCCCATGACTGCATGAACATGATGTTAAATAAGGAAGGAAGGATGAACAACATTGAAAAGAGAAGGTTCGAGAACATACCTCGAGCACCTTCCACAAGGAAGGAACTAATAATAAGTCTGCGTCGCATGAAGGTAGACCGGGTCCGCATCCTGCGAAAGTCGGACGCCACGACAAAGCTAGTGGATGAAGTTTGCATAAGGCGCCTTGCCCCAGTTCAGGTTTCGAATATTATCGAAGTTGAGGAGGTTCCTAAACCAAGTCAAGGAAATATTGTCCCCATGGTTGGCAAAGAGGGTAGCAGAAATAACGTATGCCAAGAAAATGAAGCGCCGCTGCTCTACAGGCAAATTTTGGAAACTCCCATCGCGAATGGCCAATTCAAAGCGCTTATAGGCGAGGTTGGGGAGAGCTTGTCGTTGTCCCAAACGCGCAGACACTGGAGCCAACAAGTCCAGAACCACTAGAGAGATCTCCGCATCAAAAACCACATCTTGCCCACCCCAAGAAAGACCGGTAATGATGACAAAATCTTTGGGCGTGACCGTCATCTCACCTACAGGCAAGTGAAACGAGTTAGTTGAATCTCACAACCTCTCGGCCATCGCTCGACCTATGATACGAAACGTCCGCTTCTTCCAAGCCTCCAGACATTCCAGAAAGGCATGAAGCCCGCCGCAGTCAAAGTGTCACGGACAAAGTTTCCCGAGATCGATTTAGCCACCTTAAGAGGCTCTTTCAGGATGCCAGGAGTTTTCAGGTTATCCTCCTAAAATACGACGGGCAAAATTTCGACAAGTTATTTAAAATGGAGGCTTAGTTGGCATTTTGGGCCAAATTTCACGGACCCTAACTGGACCCAGCACAAACACTGGGCTCACAGTCTCGGCCCATGAAGTAGTCTAGCGAGCCCAAGAACTTCGGCGCGAGTCAGCCCAGCAAACCAAAACAAAAAAAAGGAAAAAAAATGCGCACGCGAGTCAAATTTCGCCTAGGTTTTGACTTCGCCAGGCCTTCGCATCCGCCCCAAGAAGCGCGTCGGCCTAGTAGACTGAAAATAAAACTCGCCTAGGTTTTATTTCCTCTAGTGGGCCGCTACTTGGACAAACGGGCCAGAATGCATGTAAAACCCGCCTAGGCTTTATTTATGGGCCGATCGTTGAAAGACTGTTGGTCCATTTTACGATTTGCAAATGCGCTTTCAGTCAAAATCCGGAAATAAAATGGATCACTCAACATCCTAACATGTATACTTAAAATAGATAAAATCGACAAGATATGAAAAATAAATTCATGCTTGCTCATTTCTACGCTAAACTAAGTACAAGAGGAAAGTTTAAGGGTTACCTTGCCATGAGAGCGGTAAAACCAAGCATGGTTCCAATATTGAACAATGAGGTCAGAGGGAACCGCTTCCATGCTGGGAACAAAGTTGCGTCGCGAAGATCACTCATGGGGCCAGGCCGCCGCATGAGGAAGAGGTGGATTCCTATGACTCCAGGGTTGCCTCTTTTAAACCCGAAATTACCTCAAAGAACAAGAATTCTTTTCTAGAGAGAAGAGGAGTGAGCTAGAGAGATATTAAGGAGATGAGGATATGAAGGAAATGAAGGAGATGCATTGAATTTATAGAAAGGTCGGGTGAACGTGAGTCGTTCGTTTTTAGGACCCACCTCGAGATGCCAAATGCGTTTCATTGGTGTAGACACCGGATTTTGTACCAGGACAAGTGTACAAATCAAGCATAACAAGAAAAGAGGCTAGCATGAAAGAAAATCCAATGGGCCTTCCTCAATCAAGAGTTACCGGGCTAACCCACCACAAAAGCCTTCATTTTCCACCCTTTCCACATACATATGCCCACCATTTCGAATCCCATTTTTTCCACAAGTATCTTTGGCCCTAATTCTTTTGATGAGAGTAAAGTACACATCATAAGCTTTCCAACGCCTTTTGAGTTGCCTCAATCGGAGTCCGGATGAAAGAGTTATGGTCGTTCGAAGTTGCACTTAGCAATTTCAAAACCCACGCGGGTTTTCTCTTCCAAAGTTGCCACCAAAAATCCCATGCAGACCCCTTGATTTTAGCTCACGTGGGATTGACTTTACCTTGACTTTTCATAACCCGCGCGGGTTACCTAATTGCATGGGGATAGGGGCATGATCATAGGGGTATGTTCCCTCATTTTCCCTCCTTAAACCTCACCTCATTCACCTATAAATACCCCTTCATTCCACCCCCATTTCATCGATAATCATCCTCTACCACCCTCATTCTACTAAATTTTCATCAACTATTCTCATAAACCACCATCATTATACTCAAATTCCATAGCAACTATCATCATCATACTACCAAAACTCTCTCAAAATCCTTCCCCACCTATGTCCATACTCTCTTAAACCCACTTCTCTAATCACTCAATACACCATTATTATCCATCCATTTTATCCATAATCCAAGTCCTATCCTACCGTATTCAAGTCTCCATTTCATCCAAGCGCCGCTCCAAGGATTCGTCAAGAGAAGTTCGGTCCATCCATCACCATACCAATATTTTAAGTGAGGTTTGGTCACCTTTTATTACAATCATGTAATTGTATTCGTTTTCCGCTTTACATGTACATTATTATGTAAAACATTTCTTTCAAATTTGCATGATTCGGAATATAATTTCGTGAAATTAATTAAACTTCTCCCCGCTCTTTTTCATTTTAATGTCGATTTTAGTAGAGTCTGTTTTCTAACAAACGAATTCGAGAGTTCTTATAATTCTCGAATTCGTAACATTATCCCCGGACTTAGAATCGGGTTTCGTAGAACAGAGTCACTTTTTTTCTTTCTTTTATGGTTTGTTGATTTCCTTAAATCGACTGACGACTCTTTATCACTTTTACAAATCCTTTTGGTTATTTAAAATAAACTACAGTTGCACAAAAATAATTATAAATAATAGTCATTCTTAATAAGTAATCAGGTTCTGGATATGGCGTTTGGTTATGGATCTAATATATTAGCATCAGATCTAGTCCTGAATCCGGTTGACTTGTATCCAAATCAAATACAGATTTACTATAGATCTTGGCATTTTTGGATTGGGTTCTGTAACTAGTTTGTTCGTGACACAAAGGTCCTGTTTGGCAACCAGCTTGTAATTGATTCCCCAAATTTGACTTTTTGTTGTGGATGAAAAATTTAGAAGTATATATTAAACATCACTTGCTCATGAAATATTAGTATTATCTCGAGTTTGACAATGGGAAAGAACACTTATGTGAAGCTTTTCAAGATTGTAAATGCATAAAAAGTTGAATCTTGGGCTGTTTTAATTTCATTGGTTTAGGATAGTATTAACTCCTCCGTTTGATATTAATTGTTATTTAGTTGACTCTACTCTCCAATATCACTTTTTAGTTGATAATTTTTTATATAATATTTCATTAACAATTGTAATATTATATTTTTTGGACAAAAAATGATTAAATGGTCCTCATATTCTGATGTAATTATTTTAAGGGCCCTGTATTTTGATAAATAATTGTAGAGTAACATTATCTTTGTTGTAATTATTTTTGGGGACATTCCCATGTATTCTCCAGCGAACAAAACGTTAATTACAATATTTATTGTTGATTAGGGTTATGTATCTTTGACCAACCAAAAATATTAAAGCCTAAAATGATAGTTGACTTCAATTAAAACTACCTCAACTATAAAAATCATTGTTTCACGCATTTTTAGATTGAAAAATTGGTCTGAATGTCTCCAATAAATAATTATCGCAAGGATAATGTCACCCCATTATAATTTTTCAAAATATTGGGTCCTTAAAATAATTACATCAAAATATAGGGACCTGTTAGCCATTTTTTAATTTTTAGATAATATTTTTCATAATAAATATTATAGTAATAATTTTATATAACGAATTATTATTAATATAAAACGGAGGGAATATTTTATCTATCTACCATATTATTCCTTTGTTGAGTTGGAAGAACCATACATACTACTTATACACAGTTTATTTTACAATAATATGCAGGGGCCTAAGAATTTCTAGTGAGAAAGGTCAACCTACTTGTATCCAAACAGATACACACTAAAAAGGGTCAACCTACTCTACGACTTGGGATTGATGACTTTTGTTGTCAAACCATATGAAGTCAGAAAACCAAATCCAGATACAACAACAATTGATCTATTAATTATGATCACTGTACACAATTACTATCATTGTCATCAAGCACTACTATTTCTTTTACATCAACTCAAGTTGACATATGAAACTGATGTGTTATGCTCTCTCTGTCCCCATATTTATTGTCAAATGGAAAATTTGCTGAACCCCCCCCCCCCCCCCCCCCCCCCCCCCGAAATTTGGGGAATTAATTTTTTTAACCTCAATGTTTGGGAGTTTTATTTAACTCCCTTCACTTTTAATGAAAATTTAATTAAAGTCCAAGTCTGACGAAATATTTATTTTGGTAGTTATAGGGTTATTAAATGGGATAATTGGATTCTAATAATCCTTACTTTCACCAATTGGACAATGGTGGACCGTACTTTCACTTTGTATTCTGGTGGTTCAAAAAAAAGTAAAATTAGATTGTAGTGGTAACAAATCCACCTCCAAAATCTTCTTTTTTTTTTCATTCCTGCACTATAATGTTTTTGTTTTTTTCGTTCCTACCCCTAGGAAGTTAATGAATTGTAGTTTCTAAAACATTTTTTAAATTATTTTTTTGAGACTCCGAATAATTATTATGGTTTTTTAAAATAATAAAAGTGAAAAAATAGTAAAAAATAGTAAAAAAATGAAAAAAATCAGGAGAAACGCTGTAAATTTATTAAAAATCATTGTAAAGTGTTATACTAAGTTTTGAATCAAATACAACATAAAATCTATGATTCCCTCGAAAATATCCCACTACAATCCAATTTTATTTTTTTGGACCACCAGAATACAAAGTGAAAGTACGGTCCACCGTCCAATTGGTGAAAGTAGGGATTATTAGAATCCAATTATCCTATTAAAGGCCCAATATACCCTCTTATTTACTCATGTTGAGTCAATAGATTGATTCCCCATTTCACCTAGTGCACTATCTCCCTCCTAGCCAAAAATTAAAAAGCTTTCTTTCCATTCCCATTTTTCACTTTTATTTGTTCATCTTCTATTCGTGGGGTTCATTAAAGCAACAATTCACATTTCACCTTCAGTTGTTGTTTGTTCTCCATTAACGAGCGACCTTCGAATTTGAGGTGGGCATGAGCAAATTTTGGTTAATTCTCCAAGTTCAAATCTAATTTGTTTTTGTCAAAAAAAATCGAATTTATTGTTTAAGGTTTTCTTATTTCTGTATCCCCATGAAACCTCCATTATGAAATTACTTTTTTATGCTCTCACATTTTTTCAAAAATTAGACCCTTAAATCTTATGTTTTTTATTCAAGTTTAATTTGTTGTTTAGGGTCTAATTTCTGAAAAAAAAAATGTGAGAGCATAAAAAAACAATTAACTTCATAATGGAGTTATCATGGGGATACAGAAATAAGGAAACCCTAAACAACAAATTTGATTTTTTGACAAAAACAAATTTGACTTGAAATTAGAGAATTTATCAAAATTTGTTCCTCCTCACCTCAAATTCGAAGGTCGCTTATTAATGGAGAACGGTGCAATGAGAATTGTTGCTTCAATGAACCCCACGAATAGAAGATGAACAAGTAAAAGTGAAAAATGGGAATGGAAAGAAGACTTTTCAATTTTTGATTGGGAGGGAGAGAGTGCACTAGGTGGAATGGGGAATCAATCTATTCGGTCAACATGAGTAAATAAGAGGGTATATTGGGCATTTAATAACGCCATAACTACTAAAATAAATACTTCATCGAACTTGAGCTTTAATTAAAGTGTCACTAAAAGTGAAAGGAGGTTAAATAAAACTCCCAAACATTGAGGTCAAAAAAATTAAGGGGGGTTTCAGCAAATTATCCATCGTCAAATATTTAATTAATTCCATTTTAGTGACAAAAGTCAAATATATATATGTATGTATGTCTGTATGAATATGGGGAGGATGAAACATTTGGGAGGTTAAATAAAACTCCCAAACATTGAGGTTAAAAAAATTAAGAGGGTTTCAGCAAATTATCCATCGTCAAATATTTAATTAATTCCATTTTAGTCAAACACTCAATTAAGCTGCGTAACTAGGGCACAAAAACCCTAGTTTCAAGTTGTGAGAGTTTATTGCCTCCGGTAGTGTGGGGCGGTGGTTGATCGGAGTTTAGTCTCGGAGTAGACATGGAAGAAGGTAGAGAGAGCGAGGAAGGCTAGTAGCAGAGAGTTTGTTAGATTGTCTTGAATAGGCGATTCGAGTACTATACCGTGGACACCAAGATATCTATAGCCATGACGGGTGTCTTGGAGCAAGAGTGGGGAAAGTTAAAACTAACCGAGGAAGAAGAGGAGATCTTGGAACTGGATGTCGAGGTATCTCCGGAGAAATCAGAGCAGATTGTACTGAGTCTAGTGGGCACGTTGATGACGAAAACCACGTTCAACTCACGTGTGATGCGATCGGAGCTGAAAAATGTTTGGAAACCGACAAAAGGAGTAGTGATACGAAAGCTTGATAACAGCCTGTTTCTATTCCAATTTTTCGCAGAGAAAGACAAACTCTTTGTCTATAATGAAGAGCCTTGGTCCTTCGACAATAAATTATTGTTGTTGAAGGAATGGACGGGGAAGGAAAAATATCAGGAGATAATATTAAACACAACACGTTTTAGGGTGAAGGCATATGGGGTTCCAGCCATCAAACAAACTGGAGCCTTTGCAAAAATTCTTGGAGATAAAGTAGGCACTTTTGTCAGATATGAGGAAGATATCATGTTTGGAGCAGATAAAGCGATGTGTTTTAAAGCAGACTTGGACGTTACCAAACCCTTACGTAGAGGTTTGATGGTCAAGCTTGAAGGTAAGTCAATCTTGATTCAATTTAAATATCTCAAGCTACCGGATTATTGCTATGGGTGTGGGAAACTGGGGCATGTTGTGAAGGAGTGCGAAATGGTGAATCCGGACATAGCCCCGGAAGAGTATGAATATGGTACTTGGTTAAGGGCATCTCCATCGAAAATGAAAAGAAGGAATGCGGAAATAGAAATTCAGGAGGAGAAACGCTTGTTTCAAACTCTCAAAAAGAACAGCACCAACGTACGGGCACGACAGCGTCTTTATTTTGGTGGTGGAGGTCGTCCTGTAGATCGAACATCTCCTCCTTCATGGAGGAGAAGTGATGTTGATGCATTCAGAAATACGGTAGAGGGAAGTCATGAAAGGGAGACCAACCTGGAAAGAATGAATGTAGATAGATGGAAGTCGGTTGGGAGGTTTCTAAACAGAAGAAGGAGACATCCCAAATTGAGGTCAGCGGGGAGAAGATGCAACGCTAGAATATGGAAGGTCTTTTTTCTCTATGGATGGCGGAGTGGCGGAGGTTGCCAAGCAACCCGCCAAGCCTAATGAGTATCATATGTCTCAACTACCGGGGACTCGGCGACCCCCGGGCAGTCGCTGATCTGATGGGATTTGTCCACAGATCGAAGCCATCCATCATTTTCCTTTCAGAAACGAAGCGTAGCTCTTTTGAGCTTGTTTCTTTAAAAGTGAAAATGAAAAATTACTTCAATGTTTGTGTAGATAGCAGAGGGCGGTCAGGGGGCTTTGCACTTTTTTGGCTACGGAGTTGACAATCTCATTGCTTTCATATTCCCAAAACCATATAGATGTTTCAGTGGATGAAGGTATAGGCACAACCAAATGAAGGTTCATAGGTGTCTATGGATGGCCTCATACTCAAGACAAGCTCAACACTTGCAAATTGATTGAAGATCTCTACACTCATTCAACCCTCCTATGGCTCATAGGGGGTGATATCAATGAGATTTTCTACAATTTTGAGAAATGTGGGGGGCTGCCAAAGTCGCAACATATTTTGGACACTTTCCAGGAGACCTTCTCCCGCTGCGGTTTGTTCGATTTGGATTTCAAAGGTTACGAATACACATGGTGGAACATGAGAGATGATGGGGATTCAGTGGAGGAACGCCTAGATCGTTTCATGGCTAATGCGGAATGGAAGAGCATTTTCCCTATGTTTGAAGTAACCCACATGATCGAGGATCTCTCGGATCACTTTCCAGTGAGATTAGGCCTTAATGAAAACAAGCACAGGCGCAGAACTATGAAGAAACGTTTTCTTTTTGAAAATATGTGGGTTACAAAGAGTAGTTGCGCTGAGGTCGTGGCGGATGCTTGGGGTACCTCGCTGGATAATGCAACAAGTCACGAATGCATGCAGAAGCTAGACAAGTGCAGGCAAGCACTTCAAAAATGGGCGGTCAATACTTTTGGGAGTGTGACAAAGCTCTTCGGGACATCCAGTACAAGCTGGGTATCGTGAAAAACAAGGCGGAGCGGCGAGAACTTTTGGCAAAACTCCGAGAGCTACGGAAAAAAGAAGAGATTATGTGGTGGCAACGGGCCAAGCGAGATTATATGCACTATGGGGATCGAAACTCGAAATTGTTCCATCAAAAGGCATCGGCACGTCGAAAGACAAACAACATCACTCATTTGACCGATCAAGACGGTAGGACATACACCTCTACTGATGACTTTGAAAAATTATTTTTTGATTATTATGGTACTTTGTTTGCTTCTGAAAGTGCCAATGAAATGAATGAGGTGATTCAATATGTACCTAGCAAGGTAACAAGCCATATGAATGACATTCTTACCCAGCCATATACACACGAGGAGGTCCGGGATGCCGTCTTTCAGATGCACCCCGGTAAAGCCCCAGGACCAGATGGTTTCAACCCCGGGTTTTACCAAAATTATTGGAACATTATAGGGGGGACATTACTACTGCAGTAATAAATATGCTACAAGGAGGGCCATTTCCCGAAGGCATTAATCACACCCTAATTACATTAATCCCAAAAATGACGCAACCGGCAACGGTGGCTGACATTCGCCCAATAAGTCTAGCAAATGTGTTGGTGAAGATTGCAACAAAAGTCCTTGCAAACCGACTCAAAATGATCCTACCTGACATTATCTCGGAGGCACAAAGTGGTTTCGTCCAAGGCTGGCTGATTAGCGATAACATTCTTGTAGCATATGAGGTGTTTCATCATATCCACAGCACCAATGGGCAAACCGGCCACATGTCCATCAAGTTAGATATGAAGAAAGCATTTGATCGGGTATAGTGGAACTTCTTACGACAAATCATGACTAAGCTGGGATTTTGTCAACGTTGGATTGACACGGTCATGCGTTTTGTGGAGTCACCGACTTTCTCCTTCATCATTAATGGCAACCCTCGAGGCCTCCTCAAACCCACTAGAGGACTACGTCAAGGTGATCCCCTCTCACCCTTCTTGTTTATCATTGTAACTGAAGGCCTGTCTGCCCTTTTCCATAAAGCTGTAGAATTGGGTCGCTTGCAAGGCGTCAAAATTTGTAGAGAGGCCCCTATTATCTCGCACTTGTTATTTGCAGATGATAAAATTTTATTCTGCAAAGCCACCATGGAACAAGCACGAGAGGTCAAGAGATTGCTAAACCTGTATGAGCATGCTTCAGGACAACAGGTAAACTACAGCAAGACAGATGTGGTGTTTCTTAAGAAGGCCCCCATGGAGAGACATCAAGCAATTACGAGCATTCTCGGGATTAGAGAGGTACCCTCACATACCAAATATTTGGGTTTCCAACACGAGTCGGCAAATCCAGATACAAAGATTTACTCATGGTAAAGGATATTGTGGCAAAACGACTAGGCAACTGGGATGATCATTTCCTCTCATGGGCAGGGCGTAAGGTTATCATTAAAGCAGTGGCGCAAGCCTTACCCGTCTACGCTATGAGCATTTTCAAGTTGTCGGTGTCCCTCTTCAGTAAAGCTGTAGAATTGGGTCGCTTGCAAGGCGTCAAAATTTGTAGAGAGGCCCCTGTTATCTCGCACTTGCTATTTGCAGATGATACGATTTTATTCTGCACAGCCACCGTGGAACAAGCACGAGAGGTCAAGAGATTGCTAAACTTGTATGAGCATGCTTCAGGAGAACAGGTAAACTACAGCAAGACGGATGTGGTGTTTCATAAGAAGGCCCCCCCGGAGAGATGTCAAGCAATTACGAACATTCTCGGGATTAGAGAGGTACCCTCATGTACAGCGGTTTGTAAGACCTCGGTTTTGTCATTCTCTCTCAGGGAGCTGGCGGCCTTGGTCATAGAAACTAAGTCAATGGTCGGGATGAGATTGCTAAGGTAAGGATATCAAGTTGAAGAGATCACAACGCAAGAAACAAAGCTAAGGTCGGTCAAGGAATGGAAAATGGGCTTCGGAGGCTTTTCGGGATGCAAACGGGGATGAGGAAATGGGTTTTGCAACAAGAGAGTAACGAGAAGGGGAAATCAAATGGTAACTCCTTTAGAGAATACCCACCGGGCTTCCTCTTTCAAGGATAGTCCGGATTAACTTCCCCAAAGTCCATCGACAGACCCGGGGGAGTTCAAGGAACGGAATTTCCTAGTTAGTTTCTATTCGCTTTCGCGAACTAGAATACGAACTATCCTAATTCCTACCTTCCAACAAGCGTTGGATGTATTCGGGATGCTTTCGCACCCAAATACATCCCACTTGAGGGAAGGATAGGATTAGGAAGTTGATTTCTCAACTAATTACTCACTAATATTGCTAACTCAAACCTAATCACTCATTCACACCCTTAATTACCCCTTAACCCATAGGGTTTCTAGCCACTAATCATGATAAAAACTAAGCTAACAACATCCAACCCAAACCTAAACATGATTTCTAACATCAAACAACCATAAACAAGCAAGAACAATGAAATAGCAAGCAAAGAAATTAAGAACAAGCAAAGTAATTAGCAAAGTAATTAATAAAGGACTTAAGGGAAGAGAAAACTTATCAAAGTGCTGTAGATGAACAAAGGAAAGCAATAAAAGATGACCCAACAATCTTTCAATTGTTTGAATCTCCAAATCTTCAATAACAAACACAAATCTCCAAAACCCTAGATTAATCACTCACTAATCTCCCTCTAAAAACCACTAATTACAAGCTGAAAATAATGTCCAAGTCTAACCCTCGATTGATACCAAGAAATCGTTCACAAGGGATATATATACAAGTGAAAATCATTGGCCAAAACGCAGCACTTCAAGCCGAAAACACGCGCAGGACATAGGGAGACCGTGGCCACGGTCATGTTCTGTCCAGCGAAAAAGGTCGGGCGATTTCGAGCTTCAAGAGACTGTGGGTACGGTCTGGGAGACTGTGGGCACGGTCTCACTCGGGATCAAGAGGTCGCGGGCGCGACCCATATGGTAGCGGGCGCTACCTTCCTCAGATGACAATCCCTGCTGACTTTGAGCACAGGTAGCGGGTGCTACCTCTCTGGTGGCGGGCGCTACCCCCTATGGTAGTGGGTGCTACGCTCAGAGTGGCGGGGGCTACCCTACTCTTTTCGTCCCTTTGTTTCTTCCTTCTTTCCGAAGCATGTAATACTCGATCCGAGGGTCGTAGCATGCGTTACTTCACTAATTGGCACCAAAGGTTGGGAGTGTGGTCCCGGGTCGACTCCGCCTCGGTTTCCGGTCCGGCTCGGCTCGGGAAATCACTAAAAATGCTATTAAAAGGCCCGTTTTGCTACGTTTTCGGCCAAAGCTCCAAAATCTACAAAAATAACCAAAACGCATTAAAAACTTATGAAATTAAACCACGAAACGAGTTAAAGCCTAAGGATTTAGGCGGTATTTAGACACAGAATTAGGTCTAAACACCCCCCACACTTAAACCTTTGCTCGTCCCGAGCAAAACAAAACAAGACAAATAAGAAAACTAAACACCAACTCCTCTGTCGTGGGAGGAAACGAGTGCATTTAGCGTATGCACCAAGCCCTTTGAACCCCCCGGCAGCCCGGGTGGACGAGATGGACTCGTGAGGGTTTGTAGCGGCTATATCCACAAAAGCCAAAGAAAAAGGAGAGAGGGAAAGTGAAAACAAAACCGAAGAAAACAAAGAGAAAAGAAAAACGAAAGCTTTGCTTCAAAAGATCTCGAAATCTAAATCAGGAAAACGTTATTAAACCTCCAAAAGGAACCGTTATGAGCGTCTCACAAACACCTATCTTAAGCAAAAGTCAGTCTTTGAGATTTTCGATGTCCTACACCTAATGTCAAGCAAAACCCCATGTGCGTAAGTGCTAGTGGGTTCCAACCGAATCCAAAAGACTCCAAGGACTCATGCCCGAGCTCAAAAACAACGAAACGAACAAGAAAAGTGTTGCCCTTCCTCGCATTTGGTCACCCTTGGCTTGGTGAAGGCCGTAGGTGATGCAAGGAGAGGCCCCACGCTTTATTAACGCTCAAACTTTTCTTTTTGGGGTTGGGTAATCCCAACAAAATTCCTTTTTCTTTTTCTCTTTTTTTTTTTCTTTTTATAGGTCGGTATTAGCCTTACTTTCGGGAATTGGACGGCCCAAATATGGGGTTTACCCTCCCAGCACAGTATTTTCCATACACACCTCCACCGAGAATTCAATATGGGAGGGGCTTAAGGGGTAATAGCGTCGTATCGCTAATACCGGGCCCGTGTAGGTTGGCTAAGTGTATTGTGGTTGATGTCATTCAGCGACACGCTCCACTTAATCCGGTTATTGTATCTTTTCTTTCTTTTTCTTTCTTTTTGACTTTGCAATTGCTAAAAAGGGAAACAAAACAAGCTCGGACACAAACCCCAAGAATCTCCCGACTTCAACCAGAACGTGAAAGGAATCGGGGGTTTCACTAGACACTCAATGAAGGACATCTAAAGTAATAAGTCATGACTAGTACCCGAGATAAGGTCGAAAATGCTCAGACCGGTTTCATTTAAAGAAGTTTAAGAACGGCTTCTCAATTTCGACAACAAGATCCAAGAAACAAAGCAAAAACAAAGCGAAAACAAAACTGAAAGAAAAACTTTTAAGGTTTTTCACTCCCTTTTTCCTTCTTTTTCACCCGAAAAATTTTCAAATTTTAAGCAAAAACTAAGAAAACAAAGATCAAAACTACTAGGTGATCTACCCTTGAAACAGAATATCTCCCCCCCCCCACACTTAAAACGCCACAATGTCCTCATTGTGGGAAGGTGTCACAAGAAAAGCGTAGAGAGCCTACAAAGACAAACAACCAAAACAACTAGCAAGCAAATGGTGGCGACCCGAGCCCACACGGCTCCAACAGCAATATAATCCCAACACAAACACTCAAAGGGGCTCGCCACCCAAAAGAAAAATCAAGCATGCAACAAGGATCAATATATACATTCAAAGAGTGCGGAAAGAGGTTACCTCGGGGTCTTCAAATAAATAGCGAACCAATCCGCGATCCAAGAAAACATCACACTCGGGTTAGGAATAAACAAGAAAAACATAATAAGTGTGAGTGTTCGCATGCATAAAGAAAAAAAAGAATAAAAACAAAAACAAGACACTAGCTAAAGAATAAAAGAGAAGACAAACTATTCACAATATTTACATTGACACTAGCTAGCCTCAACCCCGAATCTCACTAGTTTAAGGCGGGAATTGAGGGTGAATCAACTCTCATAACCGGCCTAACCAATGATGAAGCAATGAAAACAAAACAACTCAAACCATGGGGGCAACAAACTCAACAAAACCAACTAACCGACACACCTCCCAACTTTTCAATAAAGCACCCCCCCACACTTATCTAACACTAACAGTGTAAATAAAATCAATGAAGAGAGTAAAGTGGGAGTGGGGGCACTTACAGATTATTGCTCGGATCCTCCCGAGGGAGGATATGAATAATATGGAAAGTAGGTGGGGTAGTGTTGGTTTATGTACTCCGGTGGTGCCGGGGGATGGTTTGCAATGGAATAGTGATAATACCCCTAGTCACGCCAATACTGGTTTTGTTGCTGAGAGTACTCTTCGTGCCTTTGAAGATGTGCATGCATATTGTTGAGCGTAGACTGCTGGGCACGTAGCAACTCTTGTTGGGACTCTAGTAGATTATGTTGACCTTCGAGTAGCGTTCGTTGTTCTCTAATGTCAACCCTCATTTGATCAAATTGAGAGTTGAGATGCTCAAGCAAAGCGTCCCATGGATGATTTCTACTTCCACTAGCTTCGCCATGGCTGGGGTCCTCCTCTTCTTCTTCCTCATTTACTTCTTCTTCTTCTTCTTCCTCTTCGTTATCCTCCTCTTCACCACTAGACACATCTGGACCACCCACCTTGCGGTCACTAGGAACCTGACCACAAGACCAGTTGCGTTCCTTAGTGATATCCAACGATTGTTCAGCATAGTCCAGATCTAAGAGAATCTCTGTTTTGTTGTCATGCCCATGGCAATAGATCGTGGCAGTTGGGTGATTGGCGAGGTTATTCATTTTCTGCAACCGGACTTTGTCGATAGGATTCGGATGATAGCGTGGAGTCCACTTCTTCAAATATTTCCCAAAACCCTCTTGAACTAGGAAGTGGCAGATGATGTGCCCCATCCCAATAGTAGTAGGTCGGGGTTCCATGCTAATCTCCCGAAGGCAATGTAGAATGCAAGATCCGGTGTTTACCTTTTTACCCCTCACTGCATTGTAAATCACAAAGAGATCATCTTTCCGAACCTTGGGGCGTCCATCATCTCTCCCAAACATTGAACTAGTCACGATTCTATGGAAGATTCGAACAACTAGATTGCAAAAATCACGCCCCTTAGAGTTGCGGGAGCAATGATATCGTGGCTGTCCATTTCTCGTGCCATGATTCATCCTCTTCCAACAGGTCAAGTCCTTCATTGCCTGCTGCTCATCAAAATTCGCACATCGCTCATAAAATCTCCCATCCTCAGGCAACCCCAACTTTCGGCAAAAACGCTTCAAGGTGCACTTCTTATCTTTGTTGGCGACCAGGTATTCAAAATGCGCATCTTTCTTGCCATCATCGTAAACCTTCAAAGAGCTTAAAAACTCGAGGATGGGCTGGTCCACAATCGATTCATCGATCATGATGAATACCTCCCAACCAAGAACACGAATGAGATAATCGAAGCTTGGCTTGCAATGGATGGCTTCGATCGTTGCCGCATCATAAATATCCGGTGCACATATTTTCCGTGCTTGGAGCGCTTCGTACCGTTGTCTATGCTCTTCATCTCGGAAAGTCACATCCGCATAAGGTTCACACCGAATTAGTGTGGCCGGTTGCACTTTGTAACGGTCCTTTGTAGAATAGGATGGTTCTGGTTGCGATGAAGAAGCTTCCTCGACTCGTGGACGCTTGCTCCTTTAACTCATGATGAGCTAAAAGCAAGACGTGGCAAGAACCTTGCAAATATAGTGCCTAAACTCCAGGGTAAACCAAAAACAATCGACACAAGCAACAAACTCGTGAGTTTGAAAATATTATGCACAAATTACACAAGGGATTACCTCAGATCGGAGCACTTTGAACTTGTATTCACCAAGGAGAAACGATTCTTGCTTGACAAAATGAGCAATACACACAACACACAAATAGAATGCAAGAATAGCACAGAGACAGCTTACTAACTCAACTCACAATGCAAGTGTGTGTGAAAATCGACAGTCTTTTAGTGCAACTAGCATACTTGTGCTTTGACAAATGAATTTCGACAGTTAATCGCACTAACCACTAGTGAATTAACACAGCATGTACAAAACGAATTCCCAAAACAGCACACTAATATCATTCACTGTGTAGGTGTGTGCAAAAATCGACAAAAACTCTTAATGTAACAAGTGTGTGTGTGTGCTTTCAACGGATGAAAAACAGCAAATTAATCACACACACTAAGCAATAGCACAACACTTCGAATTCATCAATACAGTGAAGTAGCATATTGTGCAAAAATTGACAAAACAAGCCCAACTCAGCAAGCATGATAAACGAGCCAAAATAAGGTGAGAGGGGAGGGGTTTTCGCACATTCAGACTCACAGGGCATCAATACAAAGTCATGGCATCCAACTCAACAACACAGTGAAGTGAACTTGTGTAAAAAATGATAAATTCGAACCCTAACCCAGCAGAGCATGACGAATGGACCAAATGCAAGAGTAAGGGAGAGGGTTTCGCACAATTGATACAAGGAATACCTCACTTAGATGTGTAGAACAGATGCTTGACCAATGTCGCACGGTTAGGGCAGATCTGGGCAGAAATTCGAGCCCTAGCAGCAGAAATTCGCAGCAGATGAGGAAATTAGGGCATGGGAATCGGAAATGGGGGAAAAGAGGGGATCGAATTGATGAATGAGAGGGATGAAATGGGTGTGAGTGAGAGTTTTTCGTAGGTTTAGGGCTTGAAGAGAGAAAGGGGGTCGAGTGAATGAGAAAAGAAATGAGGGAATTTGAGAAAGAATCGGGATTAAGGCCGAAATTCACCGTTGTGCAGTCGGCGACCGCGCGATCGCGGTACGCCGCACGTGCCGGGCGAGGTCGGGCGCCGCCAGGTGGATCAGAGGCACGGTCTTCCTGAACCGTAGCTGCGGTGAGCTGCTGGTGATCGATGGTAGCGGGCGCTACAGACAGGCTCGCGGGTGCGACGCCACTTTGAAGCCGCCACGCCGCTGCTTTGCATAATGGTGCTACCTCTTGGGTAGCTCCTGCTACCTGTTCTAGGCATTCATACAACATCAAAATTATTCTAACTCCTAAAAACTTCTCCCTTCTACACTCAATTTTTCTACTCTTCCCCACATTCAATCCAAAATTTCCTAACTCTCAAACTCTCTCAACATCATATTCTTTTTTTTTTTCAAAAACCAAAATCACTCACACTACTTCCTCACTCCAAACTTCAATTTTCTTATTTTTCAACTCCAATTTTTCTATTGTTCACATCTTCTTTTTTTTTCTCTTTTTTTTTCAAACTTTTGCTTTTGAACTTAAAACTAATACCTCAAATTACAAAGAAAGAAATAAAGAAAGATTAAAAAGACAAGAAAAATAGAAACACTTAAAGAAGACTAAACGGAAAAAAATTAAAGAGAAGAAAAAGAATAAAATTAGAAAAATTGCAAAAAAACTAAAAAGAATGAGAAAGGAACTTCGAAAATTATGGGGTGCCTCCCATAGAGCGCTAGTTTTAGGTCCCTAGCTCGACCTAAATACCCGTTTTATTCTAGAGAGGCGTGGTGCACATGAGAGGTACATATTCAACTTCTTCCACCATGATCGCTTCTTCTTCCTTCCTTTCCATCTCCTACCATCTTTAGACAACCTCAAGTCAAGTCGTCCTTCCGATCGTTTGGTTAACCATGAGCGGGGAAGAGGTGATGATGTCTTCGATTTATTCAAGTGTCGCTTCCTCCTCCTTTTCCAACGCCTCCTCATCACCTCCGCAAATAGAACAAGGGTCTCCTCCGGTGGTTTGATTTGGTGATGGAGATGAAGAAGTAACTCAGGTTCTTCTTCAAGTGGTTCTCCAAGTTTCAGGCATATGGAAACAATCTTCTCAATCTCTATGTCCTCAATATAAACTTCATCTAATGAGATCTCCCTCCTTAATGGAACAATCTTGAGAGAATCATCACGAGATGTATCTTCAATAACCTCGGATTCGGGACATGAGGTCTTGGAATGATCGCTTTCATTCCCATTGTCGGGTTCCACTTCAAGAATATAAACTTCCTCTTTATGCTCATGAACAACTGTGGTTATTGAATTGACTTCAACACAAAGTGGTATGAGAGAAGGTTTCTCAATCAGAACGTCATGCCTTAGATCTATATGCTCTACATCCTTCAAGTGTTGTATTAACCATTCGGGGAGTGGAATTTGCATTTGGTGGGAGTCAAATCGCTCTTTGGAGCATTCACGGATATTTCCTCTCAGAATCTCTTCACTTGGTTGTTCTTCCTTCTTTTCCTCATCCAACACCCTCTCTTCCTCAACCATAACGACTCCCTCTTCAACATTCGTCTCTACTTCATTCTCTACTTTTTCCTCCAAAACACTATTCTCTACCCAAGAAAACTCATCAACCTCTTCCCCACTCCCTAGATCGACAAAATTTACTTGTACCATTGGAGTCGGTGAAGGTTGAATGGCTTGAGAAATCTGGGGTGGTACAATGTCCTGTTGAGTTGAATGGGAGGATTCTTCTTGGACAAATGAGTGGTGGTCATAAGGTTGAGAAATGGAGTCGAATGTAGGATTGATAAAGGTGGTATAATCATAAGCATGCTCTCCAAAAGAATGGGAGAAAAGTGGGTTGAAATATGATGGATAGATAGTGTTCACACGCTCTACTTGATTAAACTCCCCACATTGATGCTCGGGATGTGGACCCAAACACAACTTACGAGTATGCATATTAGGAACAGAAGTAGATGTAAGGGTTTGCACACCTTGGGCCACTCTCAAATGCTTAGAGGTCTCCTCATTTTCCTTCTCTTTTTGCAATTCGTAAACTGAAGCCAAAAGGAGTGTAATAATAGGATCATGCTCTAAAGATAAATCTCCTCTACTAGACTTGCAACCTCCAAAATCAGGAGCATATTGAACGAGCTCATGAAGCAATTTGTCGGCCTCCTCCGCAGTTTTCTTCAAAAACATCCCTCCGGATGCAATATCGATCGATTCTTTGAGAAAATCAAAGAGTCCACAATAAAAGTGCTGAAGTAGCATCCAATTGGGTAGGTTGTGGTGTGGGCACTGACGTTGGAGACTTTTGAATCTTCCCCATGCTTCAAAAAGAGTCTCTCCGTGTTCTTGCTTGAAGCTCATAATAACTTGCCGGAGTTTACATGTTTTATCAGCCGGGAAGAATCTTTGAAGAAAATCTCTCTTGAGAGCCTCCCATGAAGAATAAAATCCAGGTGGGCATATATCAAGCCACATCTCAGCTTTCCCTTTCAAAGTTAGAGGAAAGAACTTCAACTTTAGATACTCCGAAGATATCCCACGTATATGTATGAAACTAATGCGTTTCTCGAATCTCTCCATATGAGTAATAGGACTCTCAGAAATATCTCCATGGAACGGGTTGCTTTCAAAAGCTTCAAGAAGACACGACTTGAACTCAAATACCGCGTCGGGTGGTAATGGTGGTAAGCTGATCGGGTTGCCTCCCGTACCCGAAGATGGAACGGCATATGATAGAAGGGTACGGGGTGAATCAGCTTGGACTTCACCCATTGGACTCGAGGCCTCCTACGATGCTCGATAGAACATTAGGGCGTACCTACATGAACCAACAAGAACCAATAGAAGCGTCAAATTCATCGGGATTAGCACAAACTAATTTCTAGCGTGAAAGAAAGATCAAATAACCAAAAACCAAGAAACTAAAACTAGGGGCGCCGGTTCCCCGGCAACGGCGCCATTTTGTGTACAGCGGTTTGTAAGACCTCGGTTTTCTCATTCTGTAACGCCCCGAAAATTTCAGATCTGAACTTAACAGTCAAAGTCAAACGTTGACTAACATTAACATCGGAAGACTCATTTTTTTGTTTTAAACTTATGTTATTTACTTGGGCGTTACTGCCGTACCTCCAAAGAGATACAAGGCAAGAAAGGAAAACTAACCACAAACGATAACTGTTTACTTCAAATTAACAACGAAAGGAACTTAAAATTCTAGAACAATATAACTCAACATTAACTAAACTTCAAGTCTAAACATAAACTAAACTTTATTTATCAAAACGGCTAACTCCAACGTCCTCACTCTAGTGCCATTCCCCTTCACATAACTGATCTTCACCTAAAAACAAAACATTCACAACATGAGGGAGGAAACCTCAATAATGTCTACCCCTAACTGTAAAAACAGTTCAAAGTTCATTTCAAACAATTTTAGGGGAGGGGAACAAGTCAAACCTTTTTACAACTCATTTGAAACCCAATCCAAAATAACCAGAGTTCAGAAATAACAAAACTTATAAACCAACAGTACCAACTTTCAACTCAGTAAAACACAACGATTCAAAATCCTCAACCGACTTTTCAATCTCAGAATCAGACATCGTAAATCGTAAATCGTAAACAGAGTAATCGAAGCGAGTAAACTTTTCCTCGTAAAGCAGATCGTAATTTTATTATGCGGGATTTGCCTATCCCGCAATATCGTAACTTCGTAATCGAGCAGATCTCGATCCTCGTAATCGTAATGGATGGCGGTCGAAGCGTAATCAGATGTGTGCACAATCTCAGAAATAAAATCGGGACTCCCCGATCTCTTGATAACTCCCCTGCAAGAACAGATCCTGGTCTAAGGGTCGTTACCCGCAACCCGCTTATGGTTTCACTTTGATTATTAGTATCTTATGAATTATCAGGCGTCAGACTTCAAATAAAACCCAACTCAGTTTCCAAAATCAACAGAATAAAACTCAGAGTTTAAAAAGACTGCCACGTTTTACTCAACTAAGAAAAACAACTCACAGACATCCAAATCAGACAGTCTAACTTTACAGAAAGTCCCCGTGCGGGATGCAAGCTTCATAAAACATATTAAAATCACAAAACAGATAAAAGAGCATCCCAAAGGGGATTAGGACATAGACATTACCTGAATAGCTTCTCATTACTGCAATCACTTACACACGGGACCTAACTATCGCGTCGTCTCGCTCGGACCTAGAATTCAAATATACTTCTAAAATTAAAACTCTACGATAATTAGTTACGCACGAAACCTACCATACCCCAACCTTAGCTTTTTGTTATAAGTTAGTTAACCATGTATCGAGCATAACTATTAAGAAAACATGAACATCACAACACATATTTTCTAAAGGTCATATAATAAAATCGGAACAACACATTTAAAACCATGACCCGATACTAATACTTTAATGATAATATTACGTAGGGTTTTTGGAACATAATATTCGTACTACAACATAACAACCTGAAAACTTTATAAAAACTTTAATACCAAAGTATATAAAACTTTTAATACTAATAATATGAAACTTTCAGGAAACTTTATAATAATTATAATAATACGAAACTTTATAATAATAATAATAATAATAATAACACGAAACTTTATAATAATAATAACTAATATCATGAACTTTATAATAACAACATGAAACTAATAGGATGAAACCGTAAGATATTAATAACATAAAACTTTGAAATAATAATACGAACTTAATAATTTTTAATAGCGAAAAGTACTTATTAGTAATAATACTAAAATAATATGAACACTTAACAATAACTTGAAACTTGATAATAATAATAATATGAAATCTTATTAACAATAATAATAGGAAACTTAATTAATAGTAATAATATTAATAGTAATAATAATAATAATAACAAAACGATTAATAACAATACGAATCGTATTACTAGGAAATAGATAATAATTTTATAAAACATGGCTATTAGGCTTATTTTAGTATGTGAATCAGAGAGAAACCATCAGGAGAATAATAATAAGAATAGTAGTAATATGAACCAATAAGGATAATATTAGTAAGCAACAAAAGTGGCACTTAGCACATATCAAGCAAAAACAGAGCACATAAAGTGAAAAACAGAGAGTTTGGTTTCAAGAAGGATTACGAGACAAATGACTAGGCTACGGCGGTCGTTGGTGCTGGGCGTCGACGGTGGTCGACCGTAGGCGGCAGCAGGGCGGTCGTCCAGGCGGGTGGAAGGCGGTGACAGCAGTCCTCCGGCGTCGGGTGGTCGAATGCACAACAGCAACAGCTCCTTCGAAGGCAGCACCGAGGTCGGGCTTCGTCCTCGCCGGAGCTGAGTGCCGATGGTCGTCTCGTCGGAGATGATGAGCGTCGAGGTCGATAGAAGGACATCGGTGCGGTGGTGGGGGTTCACGACGACGTTGGTTGGGGTGTCTGGGCAAACTGAACAGAGCAGAACCGGGGACTTGCGGGCGGTTTCTGTGGCGGCGAAAAAGGCCGGTGGTCGGCGCTGCGATGGTCGGAATAGAGGGAGGTGGCGGTCGGCGACGAGGAGTTGGTGGAAGGAGGTGGTTTGAGGTGGTTGCGTGGGTGGTGGCCGGGGTGAAGCAAAGGGAGAAAGGGAGGAGAGAGAGAAAGGAAGAGAGAGAAAAGAATATTATATGGGGATTGCGACTGATGTAGATTTCTAGGGTATTTGTTTATTGGGGTAAGTATCCAAATAGGGTATTTATAGAGGGAGAAAACTAGGGTAACATTAGTACAAATAAAACCTAGGTGTTAGTAACACCCTTCCAATTTATTCTTTTCCTAAAACAACACCTTTCCTTAAACAGTTTTTACAAACTGATCCCAATTAATTTTAACCGATACCCAAAAAGTCTCTAACTGATATTTTTAAGACTCTAAAAATTCCAACGAACTCACTCGCGGTCCTAAAAGCTCCGTGTGAGAACAGGTAAAAGATTAACAGGACTGAACGCACGTTAGGTAATTTAACGGTAAACACAATTGAATTTTTCAGGGTTTTACATCATTACCCCCTTAAAAGAAGTTTCGTCCTCGAAACTTAAACTCTTACTTAGCGATTCTTCAGACGGAATTCACGGTTACCTTAACCAAAAACTCAGGATTTTACATCATTACCTTCTTCAAAAGAGTTTCGTCCTCGAAACTCAACATGCCTTATGCATTGTATAGGTGTGGATACCTCAATCCAATCTCCTCATCAGCTTCATAAATGATTTCGATTGTGGCATGATTCTCCCATCACACTTTTACTAGAGGGACGATATTTCTTTGAAGTTACTTTTCTTCATAATCTAGAATCCCTAGCAGCTGCTCCTCATAGGTCAGGTCTTCTCTCCACCTCTGACTCTTCATCGGGGTCTTCTTCTGGTTCCAAGCCCTCCTCGGGGCTATTTTCCATACACTCCTCAAGGTTTAGATCTTCCAGAGAGGCTAAAGTCGGGTGCTCATAGCAATGGCAGTTGTATGTCGTCCAACAAAAGTCAAAAACGATCAAGCATGCACTTATAACACAAAAGATAACCAGGAAAGAGACACACATCCCATTCCCCCATCCTACACTCATCACTCCGAACGTAGCATCCTAAGCTCTAACTAAAAACCTAATAGACCTTAGGAGCTACTGTCAGAACCTGCAGCTCGATACCATTACGTAACGCCGAAAATTTCAGATCTGAACTTAACGGTCAAAGTCAAACGTTGACTAACATTAACAGCGGAAGACTCATTTTTTTTTTAAACTTATGTTATTTACTTGGGCGTTACTGCCGTACCTCCAAAGAGATACAATGCAAGAAAGGAAAACTAACCACAAACGATAACTGTTTACTTCAAATTAACAACGAAAGGAACTTAGAATTCTAGAACAATAAAACTCAACATTAACTAAACTTAAAGTCTAAACATAAACTAAACTTTATTTATCAAAACGGCTAACTCCAACGTCCTCACTCTAGTGCCATTCCCCTTCACATAACTGATCTTCACCTAAAAACAAAACATTCACAACATGAGGGAGGAAACCTCAATAATGTCTACCCCTAACTGTAAAAACATTTCACAGTTCATTTCAAACAATTTTAGGGGAGGGGAACAAGTCAAACCTTTTTACAACTCATTTGAAACCCAATCCAAAATAACCAGAGTTCAGAAATAACAAAACTTATAAACCAACAGTACCAACTTTCAACTCAGTAAAACACAACGATTCAAAATCCTCAACCGACTTTTCAATCTCAGAATCAGACATCAGAAATCAGAAATCAGAAACAGAGTAATCAGAAACAGAGTAAACTTTTCCTCAGAAAACAGATCAGAATTTTATTATGCGGGCGGGATTTGCCTATCCCCAGAATATCAGAACTCAGAATCGTAAGGATCTCGGATCCTCGAATCGAATGGATGGCGGTCGAAAATGAATCAGATGTGTGCACAATCTCAGAAATAATATCGGGACTCCCCGATCTCTTGATAACTCCCCTGCAAGAACAGATCCTGGTCTAAGGGTCGTTACCCGCAACCCGCTTATGGTTTCACTTTGATTATTAGTATCTTATGAATTATCAGGCGTCAGACTTCAAATAAAACCCAACTCAGTTTCCAAAATCAACAGAATAAAACTCAGAGTTTAAAAAGACTGCCACGTTTTACTCAACTAAGAAAAACAACTCACAGACATCCAAATCAGACAGTCTAACTTTACAGAAAGTCCCCGTGCGGGATGCAAGCTTCATAAAACATATTAAAATCAAAAAACAGATAAAAGAGCATCCCAAAGGGGATAAGGACATAGACATTACCTGAATAGCTTCTCTTTACTGCAATCACTTACACAAGGGAGCTAACTATCGCGTCGTCTCGCTCGGACCTAGAATTCAAATATACTTCTAAAATTAAAACTCTACGATAATTAGTTACGCACGAAACCTACCATACCCCAACCTTAGCTTTTTGTTATAAGTTAGTTAACCATGTATCGAGCATAACTATTAAGAAAACATGAACATCACAACACATATTTTCTAAAGGTCATATAATAAAATCGGAACAACACATTTAAAACCATGACCCGATACTAATACTTTAATGATAATATTACGTAGGGTTTTTGGAACATAATATTCGTACTACAACATAACAACCTGAAAACTTTATAAAAACTTTAATACCAAAGTATATAAAACTTTTAATACTAATAATATGAAACTTTCAGGAAACTTTATAATAATTATAATAATACGAAACTTTATAATAATAATAATATAACACGAAACTTTATAATAATAATAACTAATATCATGAACTTTATAATAACAACCTGAAACTAATAGGATGAAACCCTAAGATATTAATAACATAAAACTTTGAAATAATAATACGAACTTAATAATTTTTAATAGCGAAAAGTACTTATTAATAATAATACTAAAATAATATGAACACTTAACAATAACTTGAAACTTGATAATAATAATAATATGACAACTTATTAACAATAATAATAGGAAGCTTAATTAATAGCAATAATATTAATAGTAATAATAATAATAACAAAACGATTAATAACAATACGAATAGTATTACTAGGAAATAGATAATAATTTTATAAAACATGGCTATTAGGCTTATTTTAGTATGTGAATCAGAGAGAAACCATCAGGAGAATAATAATAAGAATAATACTAATATGAACCAATAAGGATAACATTAGTAAGCAACAAAAGTAGCACTTAGCACATATCAATCAAAACAGAGCACATAACGTGAAAAACAGAGAGTTTGGTTTCAAGAAGGATTACGAGACAAATGACTAGGCTAATGGGTCGTGGTCTTTGGCGTCGACGACGGTGGTCGACCGTAGGCGGCAACAGGGCGGTCGTCCAGGCGGGTGGAAGGCGGTGACAGCAGTCCTCCGGCGTGGGGTGGTCGAATGCACAACAGCAACAGCTCCTTCGAAGGCAGCACCGAGGTCGGGCTTCGTCCTCGCCGGAGCTGAGTGCCGATGGTTGTCTCGCCGGAGATGATGAGCGTCGAGGTCGATAGAAGGACATCGGTGCGGTGGTGGGGGTTCACGACGACGTTGGTTGGGGTGTCTGGGCAAACTGAACAGAGCAGAACCGGGGACATGCGGGCGGTTTCTGCAGCGGCGAAAAAGGCCGGTGGTCGGCGCTGCGATGGTCGGAATAGAGGGAGGTGGCGGTCGGCGACGAGGAGTTGGTGGAAGGAGGTGGTTTGAGGTGGTTGCGTGGGTGGTGGCTTGGGTAATGCGTGGTGGCCGGGGTGAAGCAAAGGGAGAAAGGGAGGAGAGAGAGAAAGGAAGAGAGAGAAAAGAATATTATATGGGGATTGCGACTGATGTAGATTTCTAGGGTATTTGTTTATTGCGGTAAGTATCCAAATAGGGTATTTATAGAGGGAGAAAACTAGGGTAACATTAGGACAAATAAAACCTAGGTGTTAGTAACACCCTTCCAATTTATTCTTTTCATAAAACAACACCTTTCCTTAAACAGTTTTTACAAACTGATCCCAATTAATTTTAACCGATACCCAAAAAGTCTCTAACTGATATTTTTAAGACTCTAAAAATTCCAACGAACTCACTCGCGGTCCTAAATGCTCCGTGTGAATACAGGTAAAAGATTAACAGGACTGAACGCACGTTAGTTAATTTAACGGTAAACACAATTGAATTTTTCAGGGTTTTACATCATTACCCCCTTAAAAGAAGTTTCGTCCTCGAAACTTAAACTCTTACTTAGCGATTCTTCAGACGGAATTCACGGTTACCTTAACCAAAAACTCAGGATTTTACATCATTACCTTCTTCAAAAGAGTTTCGTCCTCGAAACTCAACATGCCTTATGCATTGTATAGGTGTGGATACCTCAATCCAATCTCCTCATCAGCTTCATAAATGATTTCGATTGTGGCATGATTCTCCCATCACACTTTTACTAGAGGGACGATATTTCTTTGTAGTTACTTTTCTTCATAATCTAGAATCCCTAGCAGCTGCTCCTCATAGGTCAGGTCTTCTCTCCACCTCTGACTCTTCATCGGGGTCTTCTTCTAGTTCCAAGCCCTCCTCGGGGCTATTTTCCATACACTCCTCAAGGTTTAGATCTTCCAGAGAGGCTAAAGTCGGGTTCTCATAGCAATGGCAGTTGTATGTCGTCCAACAAAAGTCAAAAACGATCAAGCATGCACTTATAACACAAAAGATAACCAGGAAAGAGACACACATCCCATTCCCCCATCCTACACTCATCACTCCGAATGTAGCATCCTAAGCTCTAAATAAAAACCTAATAGACCTTAGGAGCTACCAGGTCGTAACCCAGAGCTCTGATACCATTCTGTAACGCCCCGAAAATTTCTGATCTGAACTTAACGGTCAAAGTCAAACGTTGACTAACATTAACAGCGGAAGACTCATTTTTTTTTTAAACTTATGTTATTTACTTGGGCGTTACTGCCGTACCTCCAAAGAGATACAATGCAAGAAAGGAAAACTAACCACAAACGATAACTGTTTACTTCAAATTAACAACGAAAGGAACTTAGAATTCTAGAACAATAAAACTCAACATTAACTAAACTTCAAGTCTAAACATAAACTAAACTTTATTTATCAGAACGGCTAACTCCAACGTCCTCACTCTAGTGTCATTCCCCTTTACATAATTGATCTTCACCTGAAAACAAAACATTCACAACATGAGGGAGGAAACCTCAATAATGTCTACCCCTAACTGTCAAAACAGTTCAAAGTTCATTTCAAACCATTTTAGGGGAGGGGAACAAGTCAAACCTTTTTACAACTCATTTGAAACCCAATCCAAAATAACCAGAGTTCAGAAATAACAAAACTTATAAACCAACAGTACCAACTTTCAACTCAGTAAAACACAACGATTCAAAATCCTCAACCGACTTTTCAATCTCAGAATCAGACATCAGACATCAGAAATAAAAAACACAGTAATCAGAAACAGAGTAAACTTTCCTCGTAAAGCAGATCGTAATTTTATTATGCGGGATTTGCCTATCCCGAAATATCGTAACTCGTAATCGAACAGGATCTCGGATCCTCGTAATCGTAATGGATGGCCACCCTAAACAGAATCGGATGTGCACAATCTCAGAAATAATATCGGGACTCCCCGATCTCTTGATAACTCCCCTGCAAGAACAGATCCTGGTCTAAGGGTCGTTACCCGCAACCCGCTTATGGTTTCACTTTGATTATTAGTATCTTATGAATTATCAGGCGTCAGACTTCAAATAAAACCCAACTCAGTTTCCAAAATCAACAGAATAAAACTCAGAGTTTAAAAAGACTGCCACGTTTTACTAAACTAAGAAAAACAACTCACAGACATCCAAATCGCATACCTAACTTTACAGAAAGTCCCCGTGCGGGATGCAAGCTTCATAAAACATATTAAAATCACAAAACAGATAAAAGAGCATCCCAAAGGGGATTAGGACATAGACATTACCTGAATAGCTTCTCTTTACTGCAATCACTTACACACGGGAGCTAACTATCGCGTCGTCTCGCTCGGACCTAGAATTCAAATATACTTCTAAAATTAAAACTCTACGATAATTAGTTACGCACGAAACCTACCATACTCCAACCTTAGCTTTTTGTTATTAGTTAGTTAACCATGTATCGAGCATAACTATTAAGAAAACATGAACATCACAACACATATTTTCTAAAGGTCATATAATAAAATCGGAACAACACATTTAAAACCATGACCCGATACTAATACTTTAATGATAATATTACGTAGGGTTTTTGGAACATAATATTCGTACTACAACATAACAACCTGAAAACTTTATAAAAACTTTAATACCAAAGTATATAAAACTTTTAATACTAATAATATGAAACTTTCAGGAAACTTTATAATAATTATAATAATACGAAACATTATAATAATAATAATAATAACACGAAACTTTATAATAATAATAACTAATATCATGACCTTTATAATAACAACATGAAACTAATAGCATGAAACCGTAAGATACTAATAACATGAAACTTTGAAATAATAATGCGAACTTAATAATTTTTAATAGCGAAAAGTACTTATTAATAATAATACTAATATAATATGAACACTTAACAATAACTTGAAACTTGATAATAATAATAATATGAAAAGTTATTAACAATAATAATAGGAAACTTAATTAATAGTAATAATATTAATAGTAATAATAATAATAATAACAAAACAATTAATAACAATACGAATAGTATTACTAGGAAATAGATAATAATTTTATAAAACATGGCTATTAGGCTTATTTTAGTATATGAATCAGAGAGAAACCATCAGGAGAATAACAATAAGAATAGTAGTAATATGAACCAATAAGAATAACATTAGTAAGCAACAAAAGTAGCACTTAGCACATATCAAGCAAAAAACAGAGCACATAACGTGAAAAACAAAGAGTTTGGTTTCAAGAAGGATTACGAGACAAATGACTGGGCTACGGCGGTCGTTGGTGCTGGGCGTCGACGGTGGTCGACCGTAGGCGGCAGCAGGGCGGTCGTCCAGGCGGGTGGAAGCGTGACAAAGAAGCTCCGGCGTCGGGTGGTCGAATGCACAACAGCAACAGCTCCTTCGAAGGCAACACCGAGGTCGGGCTTCGTCCTCGCCGGAGTCGAGTGCCGATGGTCGTCTCGCCGGAGATGGCGAGCATCGAGGTCGATAGAAGGACATCGGTGCGGTGGTGGGGGTTCACGACGACGTTGGTTGGGGTGTCTGGGCAAACTGAACAGAGCAGAACCGGGGACTTGCGGGCGGTTTCTGCGGCGGCGAAAAAGTCCGGTGGTCGGCGCTGCGATGGTCGGAATAGAGGGAGGTGCGGCGCGACGAGGAGTTGGTGGAAGGAGGTGGTTTGAGGTGGTTGCGTGGGTGGTGGCTTGGGTGATGCGTGGTGGTCGGGGTGAAGCAGAGGGAGAAAGGGAGGAGAGAGAGAAAGGAAGAGAGAGAAAAGAATATTATATGGGGATTGCGACTGATGTAGATTTCTAGGGTATTTGTTTATTGGGGTAAGTATCCAAATAGGGTATTTATAGAGGGAGAAAACTAGGGTAACATTAGTACAAATAAAACCTAGGTGTTAGTAACACCCTTCCAATTTATTCTTTTCCTAAAACAACAACTTTCCTTAAACAGTTTTTACAAACTGATCCCAATTAATTTTAACCGATACCCAAAAAATCTCTAACTGATATTTTTAAGACTCTAAAAATTCAAACGAACTCACTCCCGGTCCTAAAAGCTCCGTGTGAGAACAGGTAAAAGATTAACAGGACTGAACGCACGTTAGGTAATTTAACGGTAAACTCAATTGAATTTTTCAGGGTTTTACATCATTACCCCCTTAAAAGAAGTTTCGTCCTCGAAACTTAAACTCTTACTTAGCGATTCTTCAGACGGAGTTCACGGTTAGCTTAACCAAAAACTCAGGATTTTACATCATTACTTTATGACTCAAAAGACTTTCGTCCTCGAAACTCAACATGCCTTATGCATTGTATAGGTGTGGATACCTCAATCCAATCTCCTCATCAGCTTCATAAATGATTTCGATTGTGGCATGATTCTCCCATCACACTTTTACTAGAGGGACGATATTTCTTTGAAGTTACTTTTCTTCATAATCTAGAATCCCTAGCAGCTGCTCCTCATAGGTCGGGTCTTCTCTCCACCTCTGACTCTTCATCGGGGTCTTCTTCTGGTGCCAAGCCCTCCTCGGGGATTTTTTCCATACACTCCTCAAGGTTTAGATCTTCCAGAGAGGCTAGAGTCGGGTGCTCATAACAATGGCAGTTGTATGTCGTCCAACAAAAGTAAAAAACGATCAAGCATGCACTTATAACACAAAAGATAACCAGGAAAGAAACACACATCCCATTCCCCCATCCTACACTCATCACTCCGAACGTAGCATCCTAAGCTCTAACTAAAAACCTAATAGACCTTAGGAGCTACAAGGTCGTAACCCAGAGCTCTGATACCATTCTGCAACGCACCGAAAATTTCAGATCTGAACTTAACGGTCTAAGTCAAACGTTGACTAACATTAACAGCGGAAGACTCATTTTTTTTTTTAAACTTATGTTATTTACTTGGGCGTTACTGCCGTACCTCCAAAACGATACAAGGCAAGAAAGGAAAACTAACCACAAACGATAACTGTTTACTTCAAATTAACAACGAAAGGAACTTAGAATTCTAGAACAATAAAACTCAACATTAACTAAACTTCAAGTCTAAACATAAACTAAACTTTATTTATCAAAACGGCTAACTCCAACGTCCTCACTCTAGTGTCATTCCCCTTCACATAACTGATCTTCACCTGAAAACAAAACATTCACAATATGAGGGAGGAAACCTCAATAATGTTTACCCCTAACTGTCAAAACAGTTCAAAGTTCATTTCAAACCATTTTAGGGGAGGGGAACAAGTCAAACCTTTTTACAACTCATTTGAAACCCAATCCAAAATAACCAGAGTTCAGAAATAAAAAAACTTATAAACCAACAGTACCAACTTTCAACTCAGTAAAACACAACGATTCAAAATCCTCAACCGACTTTTCAATCTCACAATCAGACATCAGACATCAGAAATCAGAAACAGAGTAATCAGAAACAGAGTAAACTTTTCCTCAGAAAACAGATCAGAATTTTATTATGTGGGCGGGATTTGCGTATCCCCAGAATATCAGAACTCAGAATCAGAACAGGATCTCAGATCCTCAGAATCAGAATGGATGGCCAGTCCTAGAAACAGAATCAGATGTGTGCACAATCTCAGAAATAATATCGGGACTCCCCGATCTCTTGATAACTCCCCTGCAGGAACAGATATGGTCTAAGGGTCGTTACCCGCAACCCGCTTATGGTTTCACTTTGATTATTAGTATCTTATGAATTATGAGGCGTCAGACTTCAAATAAAACCCAACTCAGTTTCCAAAATCAACAGAATAAAACTCAGAGTTTAAAAAGACTGCTACGTTTTACTCAACTAAGAAAAACAACTCACATACATCCAAATCAGATAGTCTAACTTTACAGAAAGTCCTCGTGCGGGATGCAAGCTTCATAAAACATATTAAAATCACAAAACAGATAAAAGAGCATCCCAAAGGGGATTAGGACATAGACATTACCTGAACAGCTTCTCTTTACTGCAATCACTTCCACACGGGAGCTAACTATCGCGTCGTCTCGCTCAGACCTAGAATTCGAATATACTTCTAAAATTAAAACTCTACGATAATTTGTTACGCACGAAACCTACCATACCCCAACCTTAGCTTTTTCTTATAAGTTAGTTAACCATGTATCGAGCGTAACTATTATGAAAACATGAACATCACAACATATATTTTCTAAAGGTCATATAATAAAATCGGAACAACACATTTAAAACCATGACCAGATAATAATACTTTAATAATATTATTACGTAGGGTTTTTGGAACATAATATTCGTACTACAACATAACAACCTGAAAACTTTATAAAAACTTTAATACCAAAGTATATAAAACTTTTAATACTAATAATATGAAACTTTCAGGAAACTTTATAATAATTATAATAATACGAAACTTTATAATAATAATAATAATAACACGAAACTTTATAATAATAATAACTAATATCATGAACTTTATAATAACAACATGAAACTAATAGCATGAAACCGTAAGATACTAATAACATGAAACTTTGAAATAATAATACGAACTTAATAATTTTTAATAGCGAAAAGTACTTATTAATAATAATACTAAAATAATATGAACACTTAACAATAACTTGAAACTTGATAATAATAATAATAATATGAAAAGTTATTAACAATAATAATAGGAAACTTAATTAATAGTAATAATATTAATAGTAATAATAATAATAACAAAACGATTAATAACAATACGAATAGTATTACTAGGAAATAGATAATAATTTTATAAAACATGGCTATTAGGCTTATTTTAGTATGTGAATCAGAGAGAAACCATCAGGAGAATAATAATAAGAATAGTAGTAATATGAACCAATAAGGATAACATTAGTAAGCAACAAAAGTAGCACTTAGCACATATCAAGCAAAACAGAGCACATAACGTGAAAAACAGAGAGTTTGGTTTCAAGAAGGATTACGAGACAAATGATTGGGCTACGGCGGTCGTTGGTGCTGGGCGTCGACGGTGGTCGACCGTAGGCGGCAGCAGGGCGGTCGTCCAGGCGGGTGGAAGGCGGTGACAACAGGCCTCCGGCGTCGGGTGGTCGAATGCACAACAGCAACAGCTCCTTCGAAGGCAACACCGAGGTCGGGCTTCGTCCTCACCGGAGCTGAGTGCCGATGGTCGTCTCGCCAGAGATGATGAGCGTCGAGGTCGATAGAATGACATCGGTGCGGTGGTGGGGATTCATGACGACGTTGGTTGGGGTGTCTAGGCAAACTGAACAGAGCAGAACCGGGGACTTGCGGGCGGTTTCTGCGGCGGCGAAAAAGGCCGGTGGTCGGCGCTGCGATGGTCGGAATAGAGGGAGGTGGCGGTCGGCGACGAGGAGTTGGTGGAAGGAGGTGGTTTGAGGTGGTTGCGTGGGTGGTGGCTTGGGTGATGCGTGGTGGTCGGGGTGAAGCAGAGGGAGAAAGGGAGGAGAGAGAGAAAGGAAGAGAGAGAAAAGAATATTATATGGGGATTGCGACTGATGTAGATTTCTAGGGTATGTGTTTATTGCGGTAAGTATCCAAATAGGGTATTTATAGAGGGAGAAAACTAGGGTAACATTAGTACAAATAAAACCTAGGTGTTAGTAACACCCTTCCAATTTATTCTTTTCCTAAAACAACACCTTTCCTTAAACAGTTTTTACAAACTGATCCCAATTAATTTTAACCGATACCCAAAAAGTCTCTAACTGATATTTTTAAGACTCCTAAAATTCCAACGAACTCACTCCCGGTCCTAAAAAGCTCCGTGTGAGAACAGGTAAAAGATTAACAGGACTGAACGCACGTTAGGTAATTTAACGGTAAACACAATTGAATTTTTCAGGGTTTTACATCATTACCCCCTTAAAAGAAGTTTCGTCCTCGAAACTTAAAATCTTACTTAGCGATTCTTCAGACGGAATTCACGGTTACCTTAATCAAAAACTCAGGATTTTAAATCATTACCTTCTTCAAAAGACTTTCGTCCTCGAAACTCAATATGCCTTATGCATTGTATAGGTGTGGATACCTCAATCCAATCTCCTCATCAGCTTCATAAATGATTTCGATTGTGGCATGATTCTCCCATCACACTTTTACTAGAGGGACGATAATTCTTTGAAGTTACTTTTCTTCATAATCTAGATTCCCTAGCAGCTGCTCCTCATAGGTCGGGTCTTCTCTCCACCTCTGACTCTTCATCGGGGTCTTCGTCTGGTTCCAAGCCCTCCTCGGGGCTATTTTCCATACACTCCTCAAGGTTTAGATCTTTCAGAGAGGCTAAAGTCGGGTGCTCATAGCAATGGAAGTTGTATGTCGTCCAACAAAAGTAAAAAACGATAAGGCATGCACTTATAACACAAAAGATAACCAGGAAAGAGACACACATCCCATTCCCCCATCCTACACTCATCACCCCGAACGTAGCATCCTAAGCTCTAACTAAAAACCTAATAGACCTTAGGAGCTACAAGGTCGTAACCCAGAGCTCTGATACCATTCTGTAACGCCCCGAAAATTTCAGATCTGAACTTAACGGTCAAAGTCAAACGTTGACTAACATTAACAGCGAAAGACTCATTTGTTTTTTTAAACTTATGTTATTTACTTGGGCGTTACTGCCGTACCTCCAAAGAGATACAAGGCAAGAAAGGAAAACTAACCACAAGCGATAACTGTTTACTTCAAATTAACAACGAAAGGAACTTAGATTTCTAGAACAATAAAACTCAACATTAACTAAATTTCAAGTCTAAACATAAACTAAACTTTATTTATCAAAACGGCTAACTCCAACGTTCTCACTCTAGTGTCATTCCCCTTCACATAACTGATCTTCACCTGAAAACAAAACATTCACAACATGAGGGGGGGAAACCTCTATAACGTCTACCCCTAACGTTCAAAACAGTTCAAAGTTCATTTCAAACCATTTTAGGGGAGGGGAACAAGTCAAACCTTTTTACAACTCATTTGAAACCCAATCCAAAATAATAACAACATGAAACTAATAGCATGAAACCGTAAGATATTAATAACATGAAACTTTGAAATAATAATACGAACTTAATAATTTTTAATAGCGAAAAGTACTTATTAATAATAATACTAAATAATATGAACACTTAACAATAACTTGAAACTTGATAATAATAATAATAATATGAAAACTTATTAACAATAATAATAGGAAACTTAATTAATAGTAATAATATTAATAGTAATAATAATAATAACAAAACGATTAATAACAATACGAATAGTATTACTAGGAAATAGATAATAATTTTATAAAACATGGCTATTAGGCTTATTTTTGTATGTGAATTAGAGAGAAACCATCAGGAGAATAATAATAAGAATAGTAGTAATATGAACCAATAAGGATAACATTAGTAAGCAACAAAAGTAGCACTTAGCACATATCAAGCAAAAACAGAGCACATAACGTGAAAAAAAGAGAGTTTGGTTTCAAGAAGTATTACGAGACAAATGACTGGGCTACGGCGGTCGTTGGTGCTTGGCGTCGACAGTGGTCGATCGTAGGCGCAATGCGGCGTCGGCCCAGCGGTAGAAGGCGGTGATGACTCCGCGTCGGGTGGTCGAATGCACAACAGCAACAGCTCCTTCGAAGGCAACACCAAGGTCGGGCTTCGTCCTCGCTGGAGCTGAGTGCTGATGGTCGTCTCGCCGGAGATGATGAGCGTCGAGGTCGATAGAAGGACATCGGTGCGGTGGTGGGGGTTCACGACGACGTTGGTTGGGGTGTCTGGGCAAACTGAACAGAGCAGAACCGGGGACTTGCGGGCGGTTTCTGCGGCGGCGAAAAAGGTCGGTGGTCGGCGCTACGATGGTCGGAATAGAGGGAGGTGGCGGTCGGCGACGAGGAGTTGGTGGAAGGAGGTGGTTTGAGGTGGTTGCGTGGGTGGTGGCTTGGGTGATGCGTGGTGGTCGGGGTGAAGCAGAGGGAGAAAAGGAGGAGAGAGAGAAAGGAAGAGAGAGAAAAGAATATTATATGGGGACTGCGACTGATGTAGATTTCTAGGGTATTTGTTTATTGCGGTAAGTATCCAAATAGGGTATTTATAGAGGGAGAAACCTAAGGTAACATTAGAACAAATAAAACCTAGGTGTTAGTAACACCCTTCCAATTTATTCTTTTCCTAAAACAACACCTTTCCTTAAACAGTTTTTACAAACTGATCCCAATTAATTTTAACCGATACCCAAAAAGTCACTAAGTGATATTTTTAAGACTCTAAAAATTCCAACGAACTCACTCCCGGTCCTAAAAGCTCCGTGTGAGAACAGGTAAAAGATTAACAGGACTGAACGCACGTTAGGTAATTTAACGGTAAACACAATTGAATTTTTCAAGGTTTTACATCATTACCCCCTTAAAAGAAGTTTTGTCCTCGAAATTTAAACTCTTACTTAGCTATTCTTCAGACGGAATTCACGGTTACCTTAACCAAAAACTCAGGATTTTACATCATTACCTTCTTCAAAAGAGTTTCGTCCTTGAAACTCAACATGCCTCATGCATTGTATAGGTGTGGATACCTCAATCCAATCTCCTCATCAGCTTCATAAATGAATTCGATTGTGGCATGATTCTCCAATCACACTTTTACTAGAGGGACGATATTTCTTTGAAGTTACTTTTCTTCATAATCTAGAATCCCTAGCAGCTGCTCCTCATAGGTCGGGTCTTCTCTCCACCTCTGACTCTTCATCGGGGTCTTCTTCTGGTTCCAAGCCCTCCTCGGGGCTATTTTCCATACACTCCTCAAGGTTTAGATCTTCCAGAGAGGCTAGAGTCGGGTGCTCATAACAATGGCAGTTGTATGTCGTCCAACAAAAGTAAAAAACGATCAAGCATACACTTATAACACAAAAGATAACCAGGAAAGAGACACACATCCCATTCCCCCGTCCTACACTCATCATTCCGAACGTAGCATCCTAAGCTCTAACTAAAAACCTAATAGACCTTAGGAGCTACCAGGTCGTAACCCAGAGCTTTGATACCATTCTGTAACGCCCCGAAAATTTCAGATCTGAACTTAACGGTCAAAGTCAAACGTTGACTAACTTTAACAGCGGAAGACTCATTTTTTTTTAAACTTATGTTATTTACTTGGGCGTTACTGCCGTACCTCCAAAGAGATACAAGGCAAGAAAGGAAAACTAACCACAAACGATAACTGTTTACTTAAAATTAACAACGAAAGGAACTTAGAATTCTAGAACAATAAAACTCAACATCAACTATACTTCAAGTCTAAACATAAACTAAACTTTATTTATCAAAACGACTAACTCCAACGTCCTCACTCTAGTGTCATTCCCCTTCACATAACTAATCTTCACCTGAAAACAAAACATTCACAACATGAGGGGGGAAACCTCAATAATGTCTACCCCTAACTGTCAAAACAGTTCAAAGTTCATTTCAAACCATTTTAGGGGAGGGGAACAAGTCAAACCTTTTTACAACTCATTTGAAACCCAATCCAAAATAACCAGAGTTCAGAAATAACAAAACTTATAAACCAACAGTACCAACTTTCAACTCAGTAAAACACAACGATTCAAAATCCTCAACCGACTTTTCACTCTCAGAATCAGACATCAGACATCTGAAATCAGAAACAGAGTAATCAGAAACAGAGTAAACTTTTCCTCAGAAAACAGATCAGAATTTTATTACGCGGGCGGGATTTGCCTATCCTCAGAATATCAGAACTCAGAATCAGAACAGGATCTCAGATCCTCAGAATCATAATGGATGGCGGTCGTAAAGCGAATCAGATGTGTGCACAATCTCAGAAATAATATCGGGACTCCCCGATCTCTTGATAACTCCCCTGCAAGAACAGATCCTGGTCTAAGGGTCGTTACCCGCAACCCGCTTATGAACAGATTATTAGTATCTTATGAATTATCAGGCGTCAGACTTCAAATAAAACCCAACACAGTTTCCAAAATCAACAGAATAAAACTCAGAGTTTAAAAAGACTGCCACGTTTTACTCAACTAAGAAAAACAACTCACAGACATCCAAATCAGACAGTCTAACTTTACAGAAAGTCCCCGTACGGGATGCAAGCTTCATAAAACATATTAAAATCACGAAACAGATAAAAGAGCATCCCAAAGGGGATTAGGACATAGACATTACCTAAACAGCTTCTCTTTACTGCAATCACTTACACACGGGAGCTAACTATCGCGTCGTCTCGCTCGGACCTAGAATTCGAATATACTTCTAAAATTAAAACTCTATGATAATTAGTTACGCAGGAAACCTACCATACCCCAACCTTAGCTTTTTCTTATAAGTTAGTTAAACATGTATCGAGCGTAACTATTAAGAAAACATGAACATCACAACATATATTTTCTAAAGGTCATATAATAAAATCGGAACAACACATTTAAAACCATGACCCGATAATAATACTTTAATAATAATATTACGTAGGGTTTTTGGAACATAATATTCGTACTACAACATAACAACCTGAAAACTTTATAAAAACTTTAATACCAAAGTATATAAAACTTTTAATACTAATAATATGAAACTTTCAGGAAACTTTATAATAATTATAATAATATGAAACTTTATAATAATAATAATAATAACACGAAACTTTATAATAATAATAACTAATATCATGAACTTTATAATAACAACATGAAATTAATAGCATGAAACCGTAAGATACTAATAACATGAAACTTTAAAATAATAATACGAACTTAATAATTTTTAATAGCGAAAAGTACTTATTAATAATAATACTAAAATAATATGAACACTTAACAATAACTTGAAACTTGATAATAATAATAATAATATGAAAACTTATTAACAATAACAATAGGAAACTTAATTAATAGTAATAATATTAATAGTAATAATAAATAATAACAAAACGATTAATAACAATACGAATAGTATTACTAGGAAATAGATAATAATTTTATAAAACATGGCTATTAGGCTTATTTTAGTATGTGAATCAGAGAGAAACCATCAGGAGAATAATAATAAGAATAGTAGTAATATGAACCAATAAGGATAACATTAGTAGGCAACAAAAGTAGCACTTAGCACATATCAAGCAAAAACAGAGCACATAACGTGAAAAACAGAGAGTTTGGTTTCAAGAAGGATTACGAGACAAATGACTGGGCTACGGCGGTCGTTGGTGCTGGGCGTCGACGGTGGTCGACCGTAGGCGGCAGCAGGGCGGTCGCCCAGCGTGGAAGGCGGTGATGAGCCTCCGGCGTCGGGTGGTCGAATGCACAACAGCAACAGCTCCTTCGAAGGCAACACCGAGGTCGGGCTTCGTCCTCGCCGGAGCTGAGTGCCGATGGTCGTTTCGCCGGAGATAATGAGCATCGAGGTCGATAGAAGGACATCGGTGCGGTGGTGGGGGTTCACGACGACGTTGGTTGGGGTGTCTGGGCAAATTGAACAGAGCAGAACCGGGGACTTGCGGGCGGTTTCTGCGGCGGCGAAAAAGGCCGGTGGTCGGCGCTGCGATGGTCGGAATAGAGGGAGGTGGCGGTCGGCGACGAGGAGTTGGTGGAAGGAGGTAGTTTGAGGTGGTTGCGTGGGTGGTGGCTTGGGTAATGCGTGGTGGTCGGGGTGAAGCAGAGGGAGAAAGGGAGGAGAGAGAGAAAAGAATATTATATGGGGATTGCGACTGATGTAGATCTCTAGGGTATTTGTTTATTGGGGTAAGTATCCAAATAGGGTATTTATAGAGGAAAAAAACTAGGGTAACATTAGTACAAATAAAACCTAGGTGTTAGTAACACCCTTCCAATTTATTCTTTTCCTAAAACCACACCTTTCCTTAAACAGTTTTTACAAACTGATCCCAATTAATTTTAACCGATACCCAAAAAGTTTCTAACTGATATTTTTAAGACTCTAAAAATTCCAACGAACTCACTCCCGGTCCTAAAAGCTCCGTGTGAGAACAGGTAAAAGATTAACAGGACTGAACGCACGTTAGGTAATTTAACGGTAAACACAATTGAATTTTTCAGGGTTTTACATCATTACCCCCTTAATAGAAGTTTTGTCCTCGAAACTTAAACTCTTACTTAGCGATTCTTCAGACGGAATTCACGGTTACCTTAACCAAAAACTCAGGATTTTACATCATTACCTTCTTCAAAAGACTTTCGTCCTCGAAACTCAACATGCCTTATGCATTGTATAGGTGTGGATACCTCAATCCAATCTCCTCATCAGCTTCATAAATGATTTTGATTGTGGCATGATTCTCCAATCACACTTTTACTAGAGGGACGATATTTCTTTGAAGTTACTTTTCTTCATAATCTAGAATCCCTAGCAGCTGCTCCTCATAGGTCGGGTCTTCTCTCCACCTCTGACTCTTCATCGGGGTCTTCTTCTGGTTCCAAGCCCTCCTCGGGGCTATTTTCCATATACTCCTCAAGGTTTAGATCTTCCAGAGAGGCTAGAGTCGGGTGCTCATAACAATGGCAGTTGTATGTCGTCCAATAAAAGTAAAAAACGATCAAGCATGCACTTATAACACAAAAGATAACCAGGAAAGAGACACTCATCCCATTCCCCCGTCCTACACTCATCACTCCGAACGTAGCATCCTAAGCTTTAACTAAAAACCTAATAGACCTTAGGAGCTACCAGGTCGTAACCCAGAGCTCTGATACCATTCTGTAACGCCCCGAAAATTTCAAATCTGAACTTAACGGTCAAAGTCAAACGTTGACTAACATTAACAGCGGAAGACTCATTTTTTTTTTAAACTTATGTTATTTACTTGGGCGTTACTGCCGTACCTCCAAAGAGATACAAGGCAAGAAAAGAAAACTAACCACAAACGATAACTGTTTACTTCAAATTAACAACGAAAGGAACTTAGAATTCTAGAACAATAAAACTCAACATTAACTAAACTTCAAGTCTAAACATAAACTAAACTTTATTTATCAAAACGGCTAACTCCAACGTCCTCACTCTAGTGTCATTCCCCTTCACATAACTAATCTTCACCTGAAAACAAAACATTTACAACATGAGGGGGGAAACCTCTATAATGTCTACCCCTAACTGTCAAAACAGTTCAAAGTTCATTTCAAACCATTTTAGGGGAGGGGAACAAGTCAAACCTTTTTACAACTCATTTGAAACCCAATCCAAAATAACCAGAGTTCAGAAATAACAAAACTTATAAACCAACAGTACCAACTTTCAACTCAGTAAAACACAACGATTCAAAATCCTCAACCGACTTTTCAATCTCAGAATCAGACATCAGACATCTGAAATCAGAAACAGAGTAATCGTAATAAACTTTTCCTCGTAAAAATCAGTAATTTTATTACGCAGCGGATTTGCCTATCCCGAATATCGTAACTCGTAATCGAGCAGATCTCGGATCCTCGTAATCGTAATGGATGGCTAGTCCTAAAATGTAATCGATGTGCACAATCTCAGAAATAATATCGGGACTCCCCGATCTCTTGATAACTCCCCTGCAGGAATAGATCCTGGTCTAAGGGTCGTTACCCGCAACCCGCTTATGTTTTCACTTGTATTATTAGTATCTTATGAATTATCAGGCGTCAGACTTCAAATAAAACCCAACTCAGTTTCCAAAATCAACAGAATAAAACTCAGAGTTTAAAAAGACTGCCACGTTTTACTCAACTAAGAAAAACAACACACAGACATCCAAATCAGACAGTCTAACTTTACAGAAAGTCCCCGTGCGGGATGCAAGCTTCATAAAACATATTAAAATCACAAAACAGATAAAAGAGCATCCCAAAGGGGATTAGGACATAGACATTACCTGAACAGCTTCTCTTTACTGCAATCACTTACACATGGGAGGTAACTATCGCGTCGTCTCGCTCGAACCTAGAATACGAATATACTTCTAAAATTAAAACTCTACGATAATCAGTTACGCAGGAAACCTACCATACCCCAACCTTAGCTTTTTCTTATAAGTTAGTTAACCATGTATCGAGCGTAACTATTAAGAAAACATGAACATCACAACATATATTTTCTAAAGGTCATATAAAAAAATCGGAACAACACATTTAAAACCATGACCCGATAATAATACTTTAATAATAATATTACGTAGGGTTTTTGGAACATAATATTCGTACTACAACATAACAACCTGAAAACTTTATAAAAACTTTAATACCAAAGTATATAAAACTTTTAATACTAATAATATGAAACTTTCAGGAAACTTTATAATAATTATAATAATACGAAACTTTATAATAATAATAATAATAATAACACGAAACTTTATAATAATAATAACTAATATCATGAACTTTATAATAACAACATGAAATTAATAGCATGAAACCGTAAGATACTAATAACATGAAACTTTAAAATAATATTACGAACTTAATAATTTTTAATAGCGAAAAGTACTTATTAATAATAATACTAAAATAATATGAACACTTAACAATAACTTGAAACTTGATAATAATAATAATATGAAAACTTATTAACAATAACAATAGGAAACTTAATTAATAGTAATAATATTAATAGTAATAATAATAATAACAAAACGATTAATAACAATACGAATAGTATTACTAGGAAATAGATAATAATTTTATAAAACATGGCTATTAGGCTTATTTTAGAATGTGAATCAGAGAGAAACCATCAGGAGAATAATAATAAGAATGGTAGTAATATGAACCAATAAGGATAACATTAGTAAGCAACAAAAGTAGCACTTAGCACATATCAAGCAAAAACAGAGCACATAACGTGAAAAACAGAGAGTTTGGTTTCAAGAAGGATTACGACAAATGATGGGCTCTACGGTCGTTGGTGCTGGGCGTCGACGGTGGTCGACCGTAGGCGGCAGCAGGGCGGTCGTCCAGGCGGGTGGAAGGCGGTGACAGCAGGCCTCCGGCGTCGGGTGGTCGAATGCACAACAGCAACAGCTCCTTCGAAGGCAACACCGAGGTCGGGCTTCGTCCTCGCCGGAGCTGAGTGCCGATGGTCGTCTCGCCGGAGATGATGAGCATCGAGGTCGATAGAAGGACATCGGTGCGGTGGTGGGGGTTCACGACGACGTTGGTTGGGGTGTCTGGGCAAACTGAACAGAGCAGAACCGGGGACTTGCGGGCGGTTTCTGCGGCGGCGAAAAAGGCCGGTGGTCGGCGCTGCGATGGTCGGAATAGAGGGAGGTGGCGGTCGGCGACGAGGAGTTGGTGGAAGGAGGTGGTTTGAGATGGTTGCGTGGGTGGTGGCTTGGGTGATGCGTGGTGGTCGGGGTGAAGCAGAGGGAGAAAGGGAGGAGAGAGAGAAAGGAAGAGAGAGAAAAGAATATTATATGGGGACTGCGACTGATGTAGATTTCTAGGGTATTTGTTTATTGCGGTAAGTATCCAAATAAGGTATTTATAGAGGGAGAAAACTAGGGTAACATTAGTACAAATAAAACCTAGGTGTTAGTAACACCCTTCCAATTTATTCTTTTCCTAAAACAACACCTTTCCTTAAACAGTTTTTACAAACTGATCCCAATTAATTTTAACCGATACCCAAAAAGTCTTTAACTGATATTTTTAAGACTCTAAAAATTCAAACGAACTCACTCCCGGTCCTAAAAGCTCCGTGTGAGAACAGGTAAAAGATTAACAGGACTGAACGCACATTAGGTAATTTAACGGTAAACACAATTGAATTTTTCAGGGTTTTACATCATTACCCCCTTAAAAGAAGTTTCGTCCTCGAAACTTAAACTCTTACTTAGCGATTCTTCAGACGGAGTTCACGGTTAGCTTAACCAAAAACTCAGGATTTTACATCATTACCTTATGACTCAAAAGACTTTCGTCCTCGAAACTCAACATGCCTTATGCATTGTATAGGTATGGATACCTCAATCCAATCTGCTCATCAGCTTCATAAATGATTTCGATTGTGGCATGATTCTCCCATCACACTTTTACTAGAGGGACGATATTTCTTTGAAGTTACTTTTCTTCATAATCTAGAATCCCTAGCAGCTGCTCCTCATAGGTCGGGTCTTCTCTCCACCTCTGACTCTTCATCGGGGTCTTCTTCTGGTGCCAAGCCCTCCTCGGGGATTTTTTCCATACACTCCTCAAGGTTTAGATCTTCCAGAGAGGCTAGAGTCGGGTGCTCATAACAATGGCAGTTGTATGTCGTCCAACAAAAGTAAAAAACGATCAAGCATGCACTTATAACACAAAAGATAACCAGGAAAGAGACACACATCCCATTCCCCCGTCCTACACTCATCACTCCGAACGTAGCATCCTAAGCTCTAACTAAAAACCTAATAGACCTTAGGAGCTGCAGTAACGAACTCGATACCATTCTGTAACGCCCCGAAAATTTCAAATCTGAACTTAACGGTCAAAGTCAAACGTTGACTAACATTAACAGCGGAAGACTCATTTTTTTTTTTAAACTTATGTTATTTACTTGGGCGTTACTGCCGTACCTCCAAAGAGATACAATGCAAGAAAGGAAAACTAACCACAAACGATAACTGTTTACTTCAAATTAACAACGAAAGGAACTTAGAATTCTAGAACAATAAAACTCAACATTAACTAAACTTCAAGTCTAAACATAAACTAAACTTTATTTATCAAAACGGCTAACTCCAACGTCCTCACTCTAGTGTCATTCCCCTTCACATAACTGATCTTCACCTGAAAACAAAACATTCACAACATGAGGGGGGAAACCTCTATAATGTCTACCCCTAACTGTCAAAACAGTTCAAAGTTCATTTCAAACCATTTTAGGGGAGGGGAACAAGTCAAACCTTTTTACAACTCATTTGAAACCCAATCCAAAATAACCAGAGTTCAGAAATAACAAAACTTATAAACCAACAGTACCAACTTTCAACTCAGTAAAACACAACGATTCAAAATCCTTATCCGACTTTTCAATCTCAGAATCAGACATCAGACATCTGAAATCAGAAACAGAGTAATCAGAAACAGAGTAAACTTTTCCTCAGAAAACAGATCAGAATTTTATTACGCGGGCGGGATTTGCCTATCCCCAGAATATCAGAACTCAGAATCAGAACAAGATCTCAGATCCTCAGAATCAGAATGGATGGCGGTCGAAGCGAATCGATGTTTGCACAATCTCAGAAATAATATCGGGACTCCCCGATCTCTTGATAACTCCCCTGCAGGAATAGATCCTGAGCTAAGGGTCGTTACCCGCAACCCGCTTATGGTTTCACTTTGATTATTAGTATCTTATGAATTATCAGGCGTCAGACTTCAAATAAATCCCAACTCATTTTCCAAAATCAACAGAATAAAACTCAGAGTTTAAAAAGACTGCCACATTTAACTCAACTAAGAAAAACAACTCACAAACATCCAAATCAGACAGTCTAACTTTACAGAAAGTCCCCGTGCGGGATGCAAGCTTCATAAAACATATTAAAATCACAAAACAGTTAAAAGAGCATCCCAAAGGGGATTAGGACATAGACATTACCTGAACAGCTTCTCTTTACTGCAATCACTTACATACGGGAGCTAACTTTCGCGTCGTCTCGCTCGGACCTAGAATTCGAATATACTTCTAAAATTAAAACTCTACGATAATCAGTTACGCAGGAAACCTACCATACCCCAACCTTAACTTTTTCTTATAAGTTAGTTAACCATGTAACGAGCGTAACTATTAAGAAAACATGAACATCACAACATATATTTTCTAAAGGTCATATAAAAAAATCGGAACAACACATTTAAAACCATGACCCGATAATAATACTTTAATAATAATATTACGTAGGGTTTTTGGAACATAATATTCGTACTACATCATAACAACCTGAAAACTTTATAAAAACTTTAATACCAAAGTATATAAAACTTTTAATACTAATAATATAAAACTTTCAGGAAACTTTATAATAATTATATTAATACGAAACTTTATAATAATAATAATAATAATAACACGAAACTTTATAATAATAATAACTAATATCATGAACTTTATAATAACAACATGAAATTAATAGCATGAAACCGTAAGATACTAATAACATGAAACTTTAAAATAATAATACGAACTTAATAATTTTTAATAGCGAAAAGTACTTATTAATAATAATACTAAAATAATATGAACACTTAACAATAACTTGAAACTTGATAATAATAATAATAATAATATGAAAACTTATTAACAATAATAATAGGAAACATAATTAATAGTAATAATATTAATAGTAATAATAATAAGAACAAAACAATTAATAACAATACGAATAGTATTACTAGGAAATAGATAATAATTTTATAAAACATGGCTATTAGGCTTATTTTATTATGTGAATCAGAGAGAAACCATCAGGAGAATAATAATAAGAATAGTAGTAATATGAACCAATAAGGATAACATTAGTAAGCAACAAAAGTAGCACTTAGCACATATCAAGCAAAAACAGAGCACATAACGTGAAAAACAGAGAGTTTGGTTTCAAGAAGGATTACGAGACAAATGACTAGGCTACGGCGGTCGTTGGTGCTGGGCGTCGACGGTGGTCGACCGTAGCGCAGCAGGCGGTCGTCGTGCGGGTGAAGGCGGTGACGAGCCTCGGCGTCGGGTGGTCGAATGCACAACAGCAACAGCTCCTTCGAAGGCAACACCGAGGTCGGGCTTCGTCCTCGCCGGAGCTGAGTGCCGATGGTCGTCTCGCCGGAGATGATGAGCATCGAGGTCGATAGAAGGACATCGGTGCGGTGGTGGGGGTTCACGACGACGTTGGTTGGGGTGTTTGGGCAAACTGAACAGAGTAGAACCGGGGACTTGCGGGCGGTTTCTGCGTCGGCGAAAAAGGCCGGTGGTCGGCGCTGCGATGGTCGGAATAGAGGGAGGTGGCGGTCGGCGACGAGGAGTTGGTGGAAGGAGGTGGTTTGAGGTGGTTGCGTGGGTGGTGGCTTGGGTGATGCGTGGTGGTCGGGGTGAAGCAGAGGGAGAAAGGGAGGAGAGAGAGAAAGGAAGAGAGAGAAAAGAATATTATATGGGGACTGCGACTGATGTAGATTTCTAGGGTATTTGTTTATTGGGGTAAGTATCCAAATAGGGTATTTATAGAGGGAGAAAACTAGGGTAACATTAGTACAAATAAAACCTAGGTGTTAGTAACACCCTTCCAATTTATTCTTTTCCTAAAACAACACCTTTCCTTAAACAGGTTTTACAAACTGATCCCAATTAATTTTAACCGATACCCAAAAAGTCTCTAACTGATATTTTTAAGACTCTAAAAATTCCAACGAACTCACTCCCGGTTCTAAAAGCTCCGTGTGAGAACAGGTAAAAGATTAACAGGACTGAACGCACGTTAGGTAATTTAACGGTAAACACAATTGAATTTTTCAGGGTTTTACATCATTACCCCCTTAAAAGAAGTTTTGTCCTCGAAACTTAAACTCTTACTTAGCGATTCTTCAGACGGAATTCACGGTTACCTTAACCAAAAACTCAGGATTTTACATCATTACCTTCTTCAAAATAGTTTCGTCCTCGAAACTCAACATCAGCTTCATAAATGATTTTGATTGTGGCATGATTCTCCAATCACACTTTTACTAGAGGGACGATATTTCTTTGAAGTTACTTTCCTTCATAATCTAGAATCCCTAGCAGCTGCTCCTCATAGGTCGGGTCTTCTCTCCACCTCTGACTCTTCATCGGGGTCTTCTTCAGGTTCCAAGCCCTCCTCGGGTCTATTTTCCATACACTTCTCAAGGTTTAGATCTTCCAGGGAGGCTAGAGTCGGGTGCTCATAACAATGGCAGTTGTATGTCGTCCAACAAAAATAAAAAACGATCAAGAATGCACTTATAACACAAAAGATAACCAGGAAAGAGACACACATCCCATTCCCCCGTCCTAAACTCATCACTCCGAACGTAGCATCCTAAGCTCTAACTAAAAACCTAATAGACCTTAGGAGCTACCAGGTCGTAACCCACAGCTCTGATACCATTCTATAACGCCCCGAAAATTTCAGATCTGAACTTAATGATCAAAGTCAAATGTTGACTAACATTAACAGCGGAAGACTCATTTTTTTTTTTAAACTTATGTTATTTACTTGGGCGTTACTGCCGTACCTCCAAAGAGATACAAGGCAAGAAAGGAAAACTAACCACAAACGATAATTGTTTACTTCAAATTAACAACGAAAGGAACTTAGAATTCTAGAACAATAAAACTCAACATTAACTAAACTTCAAGTCTAAACATAAACTAAACTTTATTTATCAAAACGGCTAACTCCAACGTCCTCACTCTAGTGTCATTCCCCTTCACATAACTGATCTTCACCTGAAAACAAAACATTCACAACATGAGGGGGGAAACCTCTATAATGTCTACCCCTAACTGTCAAAACAGTTCAAAGTTCATTTCAAACCATTTAAGTGGAGGGGAACAAGTCAAACCTTTTTACAACTCATTTGAAACCCAATCCAAAATAACTAGAGTTCAGAAATAACAAAACTTATAAACCAACAAAGACTAACTTTCAACTCAAGAAACACAACGATTCAAAATCCTCAATCGTCTTTTCAATCTCGTAATCGACATCGACATCCAAATCGTAAACAGAGTAATCGTAAGCAGAGTAAACTTTTCCTCGAAAATGATCGTAATTTTATTACGCATGGATTTGCCTATCCTCGAATATCGTAACTCGAGAATCGAGCAGATCTCGGATCCTCGTAATCGAATAGATGGCCACCCTAAATAGAATCGATGTGTGCACAATCTCGAAATAATATCGGACTCCCGATCTCTTGATAACTCGCATCGACTTCAAATAAATCCCAACTCGCCTTCCAAAATCAACAGAATAAAACTCGAGTTTAAAAGATCGCCACGCTTTACTCAACTAAGAAAAACAACTCACGACATCCAAATCGCATACCTAACTTTACAGAAAGTCTCTGCATGGATGCAAGCTTCATAACACATATTAAAATCACAAAACAGCTTAAAAGAGCATCCCAAAGGGGATTAGGACATAGACATTTCTGAATGGCTTTTCTTTATCGCAATCACTTACACACGGAGCTAACTATCGCGTTGCCTCGCTGACCTAGAATTCGAATATACTTCTAAAATTAAAACTCTACGATAATTAGTTACGCAAAACCTACCGCATTCACCCCGTAGCTTTTTCTTATAAGTTAGTTAACCATGTATCGAGCGTAACTATTAAGAAAACATGAACATCACAACATATATTTTCTAAAGGTCATATAAAAATCGAACAACACATTTAAAACCATGACCCGATAATAATACTTTAATAATAATATTACGTAGGGTTTTTGGAACATAATATTCGTACTACAACATAACAACCTGAAAACTTTATAAAAACTTTAATACCAAAGTATATAAAACTTTTAATACTAATAATATGAAACTTTCAGGAAACTTTATAATAATAATAATAATACGAAACTTTATAATAATAATAATAATAACACGAAACTTTATAATAATAATAACTAATATCATGAACTTTATAATAACAACATGAAATTAATAGCATGAAACCGTAAGATACTAATAACATGAAACTTTAAAATAATAATACGAACTTAATAATTTTTAATAGCGAAAAGTACTTATTAATAATAATACTAAAATAATATGAACACTTAACAATAACTTGAAACTTGATAATAATAATAATAATAAAATGAAAACTTATTAACAATAATAATAGGAAACATAATTAATAGTAATAATATTAATAGTAATAATAATAAGAACAAAACGATTAATAACAATACGAATAGTATTACTAGGAAATAGATAATAATTTTATAAAACATGGCTATTAGGCTTATTTTAGTATGTGAATCAGAGAAACCATCAGGAGAATAATAATAAGAATAGTAGTAATATGAACCAATAAGGATAACATTAGTAAGCAACAAAAGTAGCACTTAGCACATATCAAGCAAAAACAGAGCACATAACGTGAAAAACAGAGAGTTTGGTTTCAAGAAGGATTACGAGACAAATGACTGGGCTACGGCGGTCGTTGGTGCTGGGCGTCGACGGTGGTCGACCGTAGGCGGCAGCAGGGCGGTCGTCCAGGCGGGTGGAAGGCGGTGACAGCAGGCCTCCGGCGTCGGGTGGTCGAATGCACAACAGCAACAGCTCCTTCGAAGGCAACACCGAGGTCGGGCTTCGTCCTCGCCGGAGCTGAGTGCCGATGGTCGTCTCGCCGGAGATGATGAGCATCGAGGTCGATAGAAGGACATCGGTGCGGTGGTGGGGGTTCACGACGACGTTGGTTGGGGTGTCTGGGCAAACTGAACAGAGCAGAACCGGGGACTTGCGGGCGGTTTCTGCGGCGGCGAAAAAGGCCGGTGGTCGGCGCTGCGATGGTCGGAATAGAGGGAGGTGGCGGTTGGCGACGAGGAGTTGGTGGAAGGAGGTGGTTTGACGTGGTTGCGTGAGTGGTGGCTTGGGTGATGCGTGGTGGTCGGGGTGAAGCAGAGGGAGAAAGGGAGGAGAGAGAACGGCAGAGAGAGACAAGAAGAGTAGATGGGGACTGCGACTGATGTAGATTTCTAGGGTATTTGTTTATTGGGGTAAGTATCCAAATAGGGTATTTATAGAGGGAGAAAACTAGGGTAACATTAGTACAAATAAAACCTAGGTGTTAGTAACACCCTTCCAATTTATTCTTTTCCTAAAACAACACCTTTCCTTAAACAGGTTTTACAACCGATCCCAATTAATTTTAACCGATACCCAAAAGTCTCTAATCGATATTTTTAAGACTCTAAAATTCCAACGAACTCACTCCGGTCCTAAAAGCTCCGTGTGAGAACAGTAAAAGATTAACAGGATCAACGCACGTTAGGTAATTTAACGTAAACACAATTGAATTTTTCAGGTTTTACATCATTACCCCTTAAAAGAAGTTTTGTCCTCGAAACTTAAACTCTTACTTAGCGATTCTTCAGACGAATTCACGGTTACCTTAACCAAAACTCAGGATTTTACATCATTACCTTCTTCAAAATAGTTTCGTCCTCGAAACTCAACATCGCCTTCATAAATGATTTTGATTGTGGCATGATTCTCCAATCACACTTTTACTAGAGGGACGATATTTCTTTGAAGTTACTTTCCTTCATAATCTAGAATCCCTAGCAGCTGCTCCTCATAGGTCGGGTCTTCTCTCCACCTCTGACTCTTCATCGGGTCTTCTTCAGTTCCAAGCCCTCCTGGTCTATTTTCCATACACTTCTCAAGGTTTAGATCTTCCAGGAGGCTAGAGTCGGTGCTCATAACAATGGCGGTTGTATGTCGTCCAAAAAATAAAAACGATCAAGAATGCACTTATAACACAAAAGATAACCAGGAAAGAGACACACATCCCATTCCCGTCCTAAACTCATCATCCGAACGTAGCATCCTAAGCTCTAACTAAAAACCTAATAGACCTTAGGAGCTACTGTGTCAGAACCACACTCGATACCATTCTATAACGCCCGAAAATTTCAGATCCGAACTTAATGATCAAAGTCAAATGTTGACTAACATTAACATGAAGACTCATTTTTTTTTAAACTTATGTTATTTACTTTAAGCATTCTGCACTCTCCAAAGAGATACAAGGCAAGAAAGGAAAACTAACCACAAACGATAATTGTTTACTTCAAATTAACAACGAAAGGAACTTAGAATTCTAGAACAATAAAACTCAACATTAACTAAACTTCAAGTCTAAACATAAACTAAACTTTATTTATCAAAACGGCTACCTCCAACGTCCTCACTCTAGTGTCATTCCCTTCACATAACCGATCTTCACCAAAACAAAACATTCACAACATGAGGGGGGAAACCTCTATAATGTCTACCCCTAACTGTCAAAACAGTTCAAAGTTCATTTCAAACCATTTAAGTGGAGGGGAACAAGTCAAACCTTTTTACAACTCATTTGAAACCCAATCCAAAATAACTAGAGTTCAGAAATAACAAAACTTATAAACCAACAGTACCAACTTTCAACTCAGTAAAACACAACGATTCAAAATCCTCAACTGTCTTTTCAATCTCGTAATCGACATCGACATCCAAATCAGAAACAGAGTAATCAGAAACAGAGTAAACTTTTCCTCAGAAAACAGATCAGAATTTTATTACGCGGGCGGGATTTGCCTATCCTCAGAATATCAGAACTCAGAATCAGAACAGGATCTCAGATCCTCAGAATCAGAATAGATGGCCAGTCCCAGAAACAGAATCAGATGTGTGCACAATCTCAGAAATAATATCGGGACTCCCCGATCTCTTGATAACTCTGCATCAGACTTCAAATAAATCCCAACTCAGTTTCCAAAATCAACAGAATAAAACTCAGAGTTTAAAAAGACTGCCACGTTTTACTCAACTAAGAAAAACAACTCACAGACATCCAAATCGCATACTAACTTTGAGAAAGTCTCATGGGATGCAAGCTTCATAACACATATTAAAATCACAAAACAGTTAAAAGAGCATCCCAAAGGGGATTAGGACATAGACATTTCCTGAACAGCTTTTCTTTACTGCAATCACTTACACACGGGAGCTAACTATCGCGTCGTCTCGCTCGGACCTAGAATTCGAATATACTTCTAAAATTAAAACTCTACGATAATTAGTTACGCACGAAACCTACCGCATTCACCCCGTAGCTTTTTCTTATAAGTTAGTTAACCATGTATCGAGCGTAACTATTAAGAAAACATGAACATCACAACATATATTTTCTAAAGGTCATATAAAAAAATCGGAACAACACATTTAAAACCATGACCCGATAATAATACTTTAATAATAATATTACGTAGGGTTTTTGGAACATAATATTCGTACTACAACATAACAACCTGAAAACTTTATAAAAACTTTAATACCAAAGTATATAAAACTTTTAATACTAATAATATGAAACTTTCAGGAAACTTTATAATAATAATAATAATACGAAACTTTATAATAATAATAATAATAACACGAAACTTTATAATAATAATAACTAATATCATGAACTTTATAATAACAACATGAAATTAATAGCATGAAACCGTAAGATACTAATAACATGAAACTTTAAAATAATAATACGAACTTAATAATTTTTAATAGCGAAAAGTACTTATTAATAATAATACTAAAATAATATGAACACTTAACAATAACTTGAAACTTGATAATAATAATAATAATAAAATGAAAACTTATTAACAATAATAATAGGAAACATAATTAATAGTAATAATATTAATAGTAATAATAATAAGAACAAAACGATTAATAACAATACGAATAGTATTACTAGGAAATAGATAATAATTTTATAAAACATGGCTATTAGGCTTATTTTAGTATGTGAATCAGAGAGAAACCATCAGGAGAATAATAATAAGAATAGTAGTAATATGAACCAATAAGGATAACATTAGTAAGCAACAAAAGTAGCACTTAGCACATATCAAGCAAAAACAGAGCACATAACGTGAAAAACAGAGAGTTTGGTTTCAAGAAGGATTACGAGACAAATGACTGGGCAAGGCCGATCGGTGGTCTTTGGCATCGTAGGCGGCAGCAGGCTGATCGTCCAGCGGGTGGAAGGCGGTGATGAGAGCCTCCGTCGGGTGGTCGAATGCACAACAACGGCTCCTTCAAGGCAACACCGAGGTCGGGCCGTCCTCGCCGAGTGAGTGCCGATGGTCGCCTCACGGAGATGATGAGCATCGAGGTCGATAGAAGGACATCGGTGCGGTGGTGGGGTTCACGACGTTGGTTGGGGTGTTTGGGCAACCGAGCAGTAGAACCGGGGACTTGCGGCGGTTTCTGCGTCGTAAAAGGCCGGTGGTCGGCGCTGCGATGGTCGGAATAGAGGGAGGTGGCGGTCGGCGACGAGGAGTTGGTGGAAGGAGGTGGTTTGAGGTGGTTGCGTGGGTGGTGGCTTGGGTGATGCGTGGTGGTCGGGGTGAAGCAGAGGGAGAAAGGGAGGAGAGAGAGAAAGGAAGAGAGAGAAAAGAATATTATATGGGATCACATCGATGTAGATTTCTAGGGTATTTGTTTATTGGGGTAAGTATCCAAATAGGGTATTTATAGAGGGAGAAAACTAGGGTAACATTAGTACAAATAAAACCTAGGTGTTAGTAACACCCTTCCAATTTATTCTTTTCCTAAAACAACACCTTTCCTTAAACAGTTTTTACAAACTGATCCCAATTAATTTTAACCGATACCCAAAAAGTCTCTAACTGATATTTTTAAGACTCTAAAAATTCCAACGAACTCACTCCCGGTCCTAAAAGCTCCGTGTGAGAACAGGTAAAAGATTAACAGGACTGAACGCACGTTAGGTAATTTAACGGTAAACACAATTGAATTTTTCAGGGTTTTACATCATTACCCCCTTAAAAGAAGTTTTGTCCTCGAAACTTAAACTCTTACTTAGCGATTCTTCAGACGGAATTCACGGTTACCTTAACCAAAAACTCAGGATTTTACATCATTACCTTCTTCAAAAGAGTTTCGTCCTCGAAACTCAACATCAGCTTCATAAATGATTTCGATTGTGGCATGATTCTCCAATCACACTTTTACTAGAGGGACGATATTTCTTTGAAGTTACTTTCCTTCATAATCTAGAATCCCTAGCAGCTGCTCCTCATAGGTCGGGTCTTCTCTCCACCTCTGACTCTTCATCGGGGTCTTCTTCAGGTTCCAAGCCCTCCTCGGGTCTATTTTCCATACACTTCTCAAGGTTTAGATCTTCCAGGGAGGCTAGAGTCGGGTGCTCATAACAATGGCAGTTGTATGTCGTCCAACAAAAATAAAAAACGATCAAGAATGCACTTATAACACAAAAGATAACCAGGAAAGAGACACACATCCCATTCCCCCGTCCTAAACTCATCACTCCGAACGTAGCATCCTAAGCTCTAACTAAAAACCTAATAGACCTTAGGAGCTACCAGGTCGTAACCCACAGCTCTGATACCATTCTATAACGCCCCGAAAATTTCAGATCTGAACTTAATGATCAAAGTCAAATGTTGACTAACATTAACAGCGGAAGACTCATTTTTTTTTTTAAACTTATGTTATTTACTTGGGCGTTACTGCCGTACCTCCAAAGAGATACAAGGCAAGAAAGGAAAACTAACCACAAACGATAATTGTTTACTTCAAATTAACAACGAAAGGAACATAGAATTCTAGAACAATAAAACTCAACATTAACTAAACTTCAAGTCTAAACATAAACAAAACTTTATTTATCAAAACGGCTAACTCCAACGTCCTCACTCTAGTGTCATTCCCCTTCACATAACTGATCTTCACCTGAAAACAAAACATTCACAACATGAGGGGGGAAACCTCTATAATGTCTACCTAATCACAAAGCAGTTCAAAGTTCATTTCAAACCATTTAAGTGGAGGGGAACAAGTCAAACCTTTTTACAACTCATTTGAAACCCAATCCAAAATAACTAGAGTTCAGAAATAACAAAACTTATAAACCAACAGTACCAACTTTCAACTCAGTAAAACACAACGATTCAAAATCCTCAACTGTCTTTTCAATCTCAGAATCAGACATCAGACATCTGAAATCAGAAACAGAGTAATCAGAAACAGAGTAAACTTTTCCTCAGAAAACAGATCAGAATTTTATTACGCGGGCGGGATTTGCCTATCCTCAGAATATCAGAACTCAATCGTAAGCAGGATCTCGATCCTCGTAATCGAATAGATGGCGGTCGAAGCGAGAATCAGATGTGTGCACAATCTCAGAAATAATATCGGGACTCCCCGATCTCTTGATAACTCTGCATCAGACTTCAAATAAATCCCAACTCAGTTTCCAAAATCAACAGAATAAAACTCAGAGTTTAAAAAGACTGCCACGTTTTACTCAACTAAGAAAAACAACTCACAGACATCCAAATCAGACAGTCTAACTTTACAGAAAGTCCCCGTGCGGGATGCAAGCTTCATAACACATATTAAAATCACAAAACAGTTAAAAGAGCATCCCAAAGGGGATTAGGACATAGACATTTCCTGAACAGCTTTTCTTTACTGCAATCACTTACACACGGGAGCTAACTATCGCGTCGTCTCGCTCGGACCTAGAATTCGAATATACTTCTAAAATTAAAACTCTACGATAATTAGTTACGCTCAAACCTACCGCATTCCCACCGTAGCTTTTTCTTATAAGTTAGTTAACCATGTATCGAGCGTAACTATTAAGAAAACATGAACATCACAACATATATTTTCTAAAGGTCATATAAAAAAATCGGAACAACACATTTAAAACCATGACCCGATAATAATACTTTAATAATAATATTACGTAGGGTTTTTGGAACATAATATTCGTACTACAACATAACAACCTGAAAACTTTATAAAAACTTTAATACCAAAGTATATAAAACTTTTAATACTAATAATATGAAACTTTCAGGAAACTTTATAATAATAATAATACGAAACTTTATAATAATAATAATAATAACACGAAACTTTATAATAATAATAACTAATATCATGAACTTTATAATAACAACATGAAATTAATAGCATGAAACCGTAAGATACTAATAACATGAAACTTTAAAATAATAATACGAACTTAATAATTTTTAATAGCGAAAAGTACTTATTAATAATAATACTAAAATAATATGAACACTTAACAATAACTTGAAACTTGATAATAATAATAATAATAATATGAAAACTTATTAACAATAATAATAGGAAACATAATTAATAGTAATAATATTAATAGTAATAATAATAAGAACAAAACGATTAATAACAATACGAATAGTATTACTAGGAAATAGATAATAATTTTATAAAACATGGCTATTAGGCTTATTTTAGTATGTGAATCAGAGAGAAACCATCAGGAGAATAATAATAAGAATAGTAGTAATATGAACCAATAAGGATAACATTAGTAAGCAACAAAAGTAGCACTTAGCACATATCAAGCAAAAACAGAGCACATAACGTGAAAAACAGAGAGTTTGGTTTCAAGAAGGATTACGAGACAAATGACTGGGCTACGGCGGTCGTTGGTGCTGGGCGTCGACGGTGGTCGACCGTAGGCGGCAGCAGGGCGGTCGTCCAGGCGGGTGGAAGGCGGTGACAGCAGGCCTCCGGCGTCGGGTGGTCGAATGCACAACAGCAACAGCTCCTTCGAAGGCAACACCGAGGTCGGGCTTCGTCCTCGCCGGAGCTGAGTGCCGATGGTCGTCTCGCCGGAGATGATGAGCATCGAGGTCGATAGAAGGACATCGGTGCGGTGGTGGGGGTTCACGACGACGTTGGTTGGGGTGTTTGGGCAAACTGAACAGAGTAGAACCGGGGACTTGCGGGCGGTTTCTGCGTCGGCGAAAAAGGCCGGTGGTCGGCGCTGCGATGGTCGGAATAGAGGGAGGTGGCGGTCGGCGACGAGGAGTTGGTGGAAGGAGGTGGTTTGAGGTGGTTGCGTGGGTGGTGGCTTGGGTGATGCGTGGTGGTCGGGGTGAAGCAGAGGGAGAAAGGGAGGAGAGAGAGAAAGGAAGAGAGAGAAAAGAATATTATATGGGGACTGCGACTGATGTAGATTTCTAGGGTATTTGTTTATTGGGGTAAGTATCCAAATAGGGTATTTATAGAGGGAGAAAACTAGGGTAACATTAGTACAAATAAAACCTAGGTGTTAGTAACACCCTTCCAATTTATTCTTTTCCTAAAACAACACCTTTCCTTAAACAGTTTTTACAAACTGATCCCAATTAATTTTAACCGATACCCAAAAAGTCTCTAGCGATATTTTTAAGACTCTAAAATTCCAACGAACTCACTCCCGGTCCTAAAAGCTCCGTGAGAGCAGTAAAAGATTAACAGATGAACGCACGTTAGGTAATTTAACGGTAAACACAATTGAATTTTTCAGGGTTTTACATCATTACCCCCTTAAAAGAAGTTTTGTCCTCGAAACTTAAACTCTTACTTAGCGATTCTTCAGACGGAATTCACGGTTACCTTAACCAAAAACTCAGGATTTTACATCATTACCTTCTTCAAAAGAGTTTCGTCCTCGAAACTCAACATCAGCTTCATAAATGATTTCGATTGTGGCATGATTCTCCAATCACACTTTTACTAGAGGGACGATATTTCTTTGAAGTTACTTTCCTTCATAATCTAGAATCCCTAGCAGCTGCTCCTCATAGGTCGGGTCTTCTCTCCACCTCTGACTCTTCATCGGGGTCTTCTTCAGGTTCCAAGCCCTCCTCGGGTCTATTTTCCATACACTTCTCAAGGTTTAGATCTTCCAGGGAGGCTAGAGTCGGGTGCTCATAACAATGGCAGTTGTATGTCGTCCAACAAAAATAAAAAACGATCAAGAATGCACTTATAACACAAAAGATAACCAGGAAAGAGACACACATCCCATTCCCCCGTCCTAAACTCATCACTCCGAACGTAGCATCCTAAGCTCTAACTAAAAACCTAATAGACCTTAGGAGCTACTGTGTCGTAACCACTCTCGATACCATTCTATAACGCCCGAAAATTTCAGATCTGAACTTACTGATCAAATTCAACTGTTGACTAACATTAACTGGAAGACTCATTTTTTTAAACTTATGTTATTTACTTGGCGTTCTTCTGCACCTCCAAAGAGATACAAGGCAAGAAAGGAAAACTAACCACAAACGATAATTGTTTACTTCAAATTAACAACGAAAGGAACATAGAATTCTAGAACAATAAAACTCAACATTAACTAAACTTCAAGTCTAAACATAAACAAAACTTTATTTATCAAAACGGCTAACTCCAACGTCCTCACTCTAGTGTCATTCCCCTTCACATAACTGATCTTCACCTGAAAACAAAACATTCACAACATGAGGGGGGAAACCTCTATAATGTCTACCCCTAACTGTCAAAACAGTTCAAAGTTCATTTCAAACCATTTAAGTGGAGGGGAACAAGTCAAACCTTTTTACAACTCATTTGAAACCCAATCCAAAATAACTAGAGTTCAGAAATAACAAAACTTATAAACCAACAGTACCAACTTTCAACTCAGTAAAACACAACGATTCAAAATCCTCAACTGTCTTTTCAATCTCAGAATCAGACATCAGACATCTGAAATCAGAAACAGAGTAATCAGAAACAGAGTAAACTTTTCCTCAGAAAACAGATCAGAATTTTATTACGCGGGCGGGATTTGCCTATCCTCAGAATATCGACTCGAATCGAGCAGGATCTCGGATCCTCGTAATCGAATAGATGGCGGTCGAAGCAGAATCGATGTGTGCACAATCTCGAAATAATATCGGACTCGATCTCTTGATAACTCTGCATCGACTTCAAATAAATCCCAACTCGGTTCCAAAATCAGCGAATAAAACTCGAGTTTAAAAAGCGCCACGCTTTACTCAACTAAGAAAAACAACTCACAGACATCCAAATCAGACAGTCTAACTTTACAGAAAGTCCCCGTGCGGGATGCAAGCTTCATAACACATATTAAAATCACAAAACAGTTAAAAGAGCATCCCAAAGGGGATTAGGACATAGACATTTCCTGAACAGCTTTTCTTTACTGCAATCACTTACACACGGGAGCTAACTATCGCGTCGTCTCGCTCGGACCTAGAATTCGAATATACTTCTAAAATTAAAACTCTACGATAATTAGTTACGCCCGAAACCTACCGTACCCCACCCCGTAGCTTTTTCTTATAAGTTAGTTAACCATGTATCGAGCGTAACTATTAAGAAAACATGAACATCACAACATATATTTTCTAAAGGTCATATAAAAAAATCGGAACAACACATTTAAAACCATGACCCGATAATAATACTTTAATAATAATATTACGTAGGGTTTTTGGAACATAATATTCGTACTACAACATAACAACCTGAAAACTTTATAAAAACTTTAATACCAAAGTATATAAAACTTTTAATACTAATAATATGAAACTTTCAGGAAACTTTATAATAATAATAATAATACGAAACTTTATAATAATAATAATAATAACACGAAACTTTATAATAATAATAACTAATATCATGAACTTTATAATAACAACATGAAATTAATAGCATGAAACCGTAAGATACTAATAACATGAAACTTTAAAATAATAATACGAACTTAATAATTTTTAATAGCGAAAAGTACTTATTAATAATAATACTAAAATAATATGAACACTTAACAATAACTTGAAACTTGATAATAATAATAATAATAATATGAAAACTTATTAACAATAATAATAGGAAACATAATTAATAGTAATAATATTAATAGTAATAATAATAAGAACAAAACGATTAATAACAATACGAATAGTATTACTAGGAAATAGATAATAATTTTATAAAACATGGCTATTAGGCTTATTTTAGTATGTGAATCAGAGAGAAACCATCAGGAGAATAATAATAAGAATAGTAGTAATATGAACCAATAAGGATAACATTAGTAAGCAACAAAAGTAGCACTTAGCACATATCAAGCAAAAACAGAGCACATAACGTGAAAAACAGAGTTTGGTTTCAAGAAGGATTACGAGACAAATGGTAGCTACGGCGTCGTTGGTCTTTGGCGTCGACGGTGGTCGCGTAGCGCAGCAGGCGGTCCGCGAGCGGAGTGGAAGGCGGTGACAGCAGGCCTCCGGCGTCGGGTGGTCGAATGCACAACAGCAACAGCTCCTTCGAAGGCAACACCGAGGTCGGGCTTCCTCGCCGAGCCGAGGCCGATGGTCGTCTCGCGAGATGATGAGCATCGAGGTCGATAGAAGGACATCGGTGCGGTGGTGGGGGTTCACGACGACGTTGGTTGGGGTGTTTGGGCAAACTGAACAGAGTAGAACCGGGGACTTGCGGGCGGTTTCTGCGTCGCGAAAAGGCCGGGTGGTCGCTGCGATGGTCGGAATAGAGGAGGTGGCGGTCGCGACGAGGAGTGGAAGGAGGTGGTTTGAGGTGGTTGCGTGGGTGGTGGCTTGGGTGATGCGTGGTGGTCGGGGTGAAGCAGAGGGAGAAAGGGAGGAGAGAGAGAAAGGAAGAGAGAGAAAAGAATATTATATGGGGACTGCGACTGATGTAGATTTCTAGGGTATTTGTTTATTGGGGTAAGTATCCAAATAGGGTATTTATAGAGGGAGAAAACTAGGGTAACATTAGTACAAATAAAACCTAGGTGTTAGTAACACCCTTCCAATTTATTCTTTTCCTAAAACAACACCTTTCCTTAAACAGTTTTTACAAACTGATCCCAATTAATTTTAACCGATACCCAAAAAGTCTCTAACTGATATTTTTAAGACTCTAAAAATTCCAACGAACTCACTCCCGGTCCTAAAAGCTCCGTGTGAGAACAGGTAAAAGATTAACAGGACTGAACGCACGTTAGGTAATTTAACGGTAAACACAATTGAATTTTTCAGGGTTTTACATCATTACCCCCTTAAAAGAAGTTTTGTCCTCGAAACTTAAACTCTTACTTAGCGATTCTTCAGGAATTCACGGTTACCTTAACCAAAAACTCAGGATTTTACATCATTACCTTCTTCAAAAGAGTTTCGTCCTCGAAACTCAACATCAGCTTCATAAATGATTTCGATTGTGGCATGATTCTCCAATCACACTTTTACTAGAGGGACGATATTTCTTTGAAGTTACTTTCCTTCATAATCTAGAATCCCTAGCAGCTGCTCCTCATAGGTCGGGTCTTCTCTCCACCTCTGACTCTTCATCGGGGTCTTCTTCAGGTTCCAAGCCCTCCTCGGGTCTATTTTCCATACACTTCTCAAGGTTTAGATCTTCCGGGAGGCTAGAGTCGGTGCTCATAACAATGGCAGTTGTATGTCGTCCAAAAAAAATAAAAAACGATCAAGAATGCACTTATAACACAAAAGATAACCAGGAAAGAGACACACATCCCATTCCCCCGTCCTAAACTCATCACTCCGAACGTAGCATCCTAAGCTCTAACTAAAAACCTAATAGACCTTAGGAGCTACCAGGTCGTAACCCACAGCTCTGATACCATTCTATAACGCCCCGAAAATTTCAGATCTGAACTTAATGATCAAAGTCAAATGTTGACTAACATTAACAGCGGAAGACTCATTTTTTTTTTTAAACTTATGTTATTTACTTGGGCGTTACTGCCGTACCTCCAAAGAGATACAAGGCAAGAAAGGAAAACTAACCACAAACGATAATTGTTTACTTCAAATTAACAACGAAAGGAACATAGAATTCTAGAACAATAAAACTCAACATTAACTAAACTTCAAGTCTAAACATAAACAAAACTTTATTTATCAAAACGGCTAACTCCAACGTCCTCACTCTAGTGTCATTCCCCTTCACATAACTGATCTTCACCTGAAAACAAAACATTCACAACATGAGGGGGGAAACCTCTATAATGTCTACCCCTAACTGTCAAAACAGTTCAAAGTTCATTTCAAACCATTTAAGTGGAGGGGAACAAGTCAAACCTTTTTACAACTCATTTGAAACCCAATCCAAAATAACTAGAGTTCAGAAATAACAAAACTTATAAACCAACAGTACCAACTTTCAACTCAGTAAAACACAACGATTCAAAATCCTCAACTGTCTTTTCAATCTCAGAATCAGACATCAGACATCTGAAATCGAAGCGAGTAATCGAAGCGAGTAAACTTTTCCTCGGAAAGCGGTCGAATTTTATTACGCGGGCGGGATTTGCCTATCCTCAGAATATCAGAACTCGAATCGAGCGGATCTCGGATCCTCGAATCGAGAATAGATGGCGGTCGAAGCGAGAATCAGATGTGTGCACAATCTCAGAAATAATATCGGGACTCCCCGATCTCTTGATAACTCTGCATCAGACTTCAAATAAATCCCAACTCAGTTTCCAAAATCAACAGAATAAAACTCAGAGTTTAAAAAGACTGCCACGTTTTACTCAACTAAGAAAAACAACTCACAGACATCCAAATCAGACAGTCTAACTTTACAGAAAGTCCCCGTGCGGGATGCAAGCTTCATAACACATATTAAAATCACAAAACAGTTAAAAGAGCATCCCAAAGGGGATTAGGACATAGACATTTCCTGAACAGCTTTTCTTTACTGCAATCACTTACACACGGGAGCTAACTATCGCGTCGTCTCGCTCGGACCTAGAATTCGAATATACTTCTAAAATTAAAACTCTACGATAATTAGTTACGCCCGAAACCTACCGTACCCCACCCCGTAGCTTTTTCTTATAAGTTAGTTAACCATGTATCGAGCGTAACTATTAAGAAAACATGAACATCACAACATATATTTTCTAAAGGTCATATAAAAAAATCGGAACAACACATTTAAAACCATGACCCGATAATAATACTTTAATAATAATATTACGTAGGGTTTTTGGAACATAATATTCGTATTACAACATAACAACCTGAAAACTTTATAAAAACTTTAATACCAAAGTATATAAAACTTTTAATACTAATAATATGAAACTTTCAGGAAACTTTATAATAATAATAATAATACGAAACTTTATAATAATAATAATAATAACACGAAACTTTATAATAATAATAACTAATATCATGAACTTTATAATAACAACATGAAATTAATAGCATGAAACCGTAAGATACTAATAACATGAAACTTTAAAATAATAATACGAACTTAATAATTTTTAATAGCGAAAAGTACTTATTAATAATAATACTAAAATAATATGAACACTTAACAATAACTTGAAACTTGATAATAATAATAATATGAAAACTTATTAACAATAATAATAGGAAACTTAATTAATAGTAATAATATTAATAGTAATAATAATAATAACAAAACGATTAATAACAATACGAATAGTATTACTAGGAAATAGATAATAATTTTATAAAACATGGCTATTAGGCTTATTTTAGTATGTGAATCAGAGAGAAACCATGAGGAGAATAATAATAAGAATAGTAGTAATATGAACCAATAAGGATAACATTAATAAGCGACAAAAGTAGCACTTAGCACATATCAAACAAAAACAGAGCACATAACGTGAAAAACAGAGAGTTTGGTTTCAAGAAGGATTACGAGACAAATGGTAGGCAGGCGGTCGTTGGTCTTTGGCGTCGACGGTGGTCGGCCGTCGGCAGCGAGCGTTAAATCGGCGGGTGGAAGCGGTGACAATGAGCCTCGGCGTCGGGTGGTCGAATGCACAACAGCAACAGCTCCTTCGAAGGCAACACCGAGGTCGGGCTTCGTCCTCGCCGGAGCTGAGTGCCGATGATCGTCTCGCCGGAGATGATGAGCATCGAGGTCGATAGAAGGACATCGATGCGGTGGTGGGGGTTCACGGCGTTGGTTGGGGTGTTTGGGCAAAGCGAGCGAGCAGGGGACTTGCGGGCGGTTTCTGCGGCGAAAAAGCGGTGGTCATTGCGATGGTCGGAATAGAGGAGGTGGCGGTTGGCAGAGGAGTTGGTGGAAGGAGGTGGTTTGGCGTGGTTGCGTGGGTGGTGGCTTGGGTGATGCGTGGTGGTCGGGGTGAAGCGGAGGAGAAAGGGAGGAGAGAGAGAAAGGAAGAGAGAGAAAAGAATATTATATGGGGACTGCGACTGATGTAGATTTCTAGGGTATTTGTTTATTGGGGTAAGTATCCAAATAGGGTATTTATAGAGGGAGAAAACTAGGGTAACATTAGTACAAATAAAACCTAGGTGTTAGTAACACCCTTCCAATTTATTCTTTTCCTAAAACAACACCTTTCCTTAAACAGTTTTTACAAACTGATCCCAATTAATTTTAACCGATACCCAAAAAGTCTCTAACTGATATTTTTAAGACTCTAAAAATTCCAACGAACCCACTCCCGGTCCTAAAAGCTCCGTGTGAGAACAGGTAAAAGATTAACAGGACTGAACACACGTTAGGTAATTTAACGGTAAACACAATTGAATTTTTCAGGGTTTTACATCATTACCCCCTTAAAAGAAGTTTCGTCCTCGAAACTTAAACTCTTACTTAGCGATTCTTCAGACGGAATTCACGGTTACCTTAACCAAAAACTCAAGATTTTACATCATTACCTTCTTCAAAAGACTTTCGTCTATGCATTGTATAGGTGTGGATACCTCAATCCAATCTCCTCATCAACTTCATAAATGATTTCGATTGTGGCATGATTCTCCCCTCACACTTTTACTAGAGAGACGATATTTCTTTGAAGTTACTTTTCTTCATAATCTAGAATCCCTAGCAGCTGCTCCTCATAGGTCGGGTCTTCTCTCCACCTCTGACTCTTCATCGGGGTCTTCTTCTGGTTCCAAGCCCTCCTCGGGGCTATTTTCCATACACTCCTCAAGGTTTAGATCTACCAGAGAGGCTAGAGTCGGAAGACTCATTTTTTTTTTAAACTTATGTTATTTACTTGGGCGTTACTGTCGTACCTCCAAACAGATACAAGGCAAGAAAGGAAAACTAACCACAAACGATAACTGTTTACTTCAAATTAACAACGAAAGGAACATGAATTCTAGAACAATAAAACTCAACATTAACTAAACTTCAAGTCTAAACATAAACTAAAATTTATTTATCAAAATGGCTAACTCCAACGTCCTCACTCTAGTGTCATTCCCCTTCACATAACTGATCATCACCTGAAAACAAAACATTCACAACATGAGGGGGGAAACCTCAATAATGTCTACCCCTAACTGTCAAAGTAGTTCAAAGTTCATTTCAAACAATTTTAGGGGAGGGGAACAAGTTAAACCTTTTTACAACTCATTTGAAACCCAATCCAAAATAACCAGAGTTCAGAAATAACAAAACTTATAAACCAACAGTACCAACTTTCAACTCAGTAAAACACAACGATTCAAAATCCTCATCCGACTTTTCAATCTCAGAATCAGACATCAGACATCTGAAATCAGAAACAGAGTAATCAGAAACAGAGTAAACTTTTCCTCAGAAAACAGATCAGAATTTTATTATGCGGGCGGGATTTGCCTATCCCTAGAATATCAGAACTCAAAATCAGAACAGGATCTTAGATCCTCAGAATCAGAATGGATGGCCAGTCCCAGAAACAGAATCAAATGTGTGCACAATCTCAGAAATAATATCGGGACTCCCCGATCACTTGATAACTCTCCTGCAGCAACAGATCCTTGCCTAAGGGTCGTTACCCGCAACCCGCTTATGGTTTCACTTTGATTATTAGTATCTTATCAATTATCAGGCGTCAGACTTCAAATAAAACCCAACTCAGTTTCCAAAATCAACAGAATAAAACTCAGAGTTTAAAAAGACTGCCACGTTTTACTCAACTAAGGAAAACAACTCACAGACATCCAAATCAGACAGTCTAACTTTACAGAAAGTCCCCGTGCGGGATGCAAGCTTCATAAAACATATTAAAATCACAAAACAGATAAAAGAGCATCCCAAAGGTGATTAGGACATAGACATTACCTGAACAGCTTCTCTTTACTGCAATCACTTACACACGGGAGCTAACTATCGCGTCGTCTCGCTCGGACCTAGAATTCGAATATACTTCTAAAATTAAAACTCTACGATAATTAGTTACGCACGAAAACTACCATACCCCAACCTTAGCCTTTTCTTATAAGTTATTTAACCATGTATCGAGCGTAATTATTAAGAAAACATGAACATCACAACACATATTTTCTAAATGTCATATAATAAAATCGGAACAACACATTTAAAACCATGACCCGATAATAATACTTTAATAATAATATTACGTAGGGTTATTGGATTATAATATTCGTACTACAACATAACAACCTGAAAACTTTATAAAAACTTTAATACCAAAGTATATAAAACTTTTAATACTAATAATATGAAACTTTCAGGAAACTTTATAATAATTATAATAATACGAAACTTTATAATAATAATAATAATAATAATAATAACACGAAACTTTATAATAATAATAACTAATATCATGAACTTTATAATAACAACATGAAACTAATAGCATGAAACCGTAAGATACTAATAACATGAAACTTTAAAATAATAATACTAACTTAATAATTTTTAATAGCGAAAAGTACTTATTAATAATAATACTAAAATAATATGAACACTTAACAATAACTTGAAACTTGATAATAATAATAATAATACGAAAACTTATTAACAATAATAATAGGAAACTTAATTAATAGTAATAATATTAATAGTATTACTAGGAAATAGATAATAATTTTATAAAACATGGCTATTAGGCTTATTTTAGTATGTGAATCAGAGAGAAACCATGAGGAGAATAATAATAAGAATAGTAGTAATATGAACCAATAAGGATAACATTAGCAAGCGACAAAAGTAGCACTTAGCACATATCAAGCAAAAACAGAGCACATAACGTGAAAAACAGAGAGTTTGGTTTCAAGAAGGATTACGAGACAAATGGTAGACTCTGGCGGTTGTTAGTCTTTGGCGTCGACGGTGGTCGACCGCAGCGCAGCAGAGGCGTTAAATCGGGCGGGTGGAAGGCGGTGACAGCAGGCCTCCGGCGTCGGGTGGTCGAATGCACAACAGCAACAGCTCCTTCGAAGGCAACACCGAGGTCGGGCTTCGTCCTCGCCGGAGCTGAGTGCCGATGATCGTCTCGCCGGAGATGATGAGCATCGAGGTCGATAGAAGGACATCGATGCGGTGGTGGGGGTTCACGACGACGTTGGTTGGGGTGTTTGGGCAAACTGAACAGAGCAGAACCGGGGACTTGCGGGCGGTTTCTGCGGCGGCGAAAAAGGCCGGTGGTCGGCGCTGCGATGGTCGGAATAGAGGGAGGTGGCGGTTGGCAACGAGGAGTTGGTGGAAGGAGGTGGTTTGACGTGGTTGCGTGGGTGGTGGCTTGGGTGATGCGTGGTGGTCGGGGTGAAGCAGAGGGAGAAAGGGAGGAGAGAGAGAAAGGAAGAGAGAGAAAAGAATATTATATGGGGACTGCGACTGATGTAGATTTCTAGGGTATTTGTTTATTGGGGTAAGTATCCAAATAGGGTATTTATAGAGGGAGAAAACTAGGGTAACATTAGTACAAATAAAACCTAGGTGTTAGTAACACCCTTCCAATTTATTCTTTTCCTAAAACAACACCTTTCCTTAAACAGTTTTTACAAATTGATCCCAATTAATTTTAACCGATACCCAAAAAGTCTCTAACTGATATTTTTAAGACTCTAAAAATTCCAACGAACCCACTCCCGGTCCTAAAAGCTCCGTGTGAGAACAGGTAAAAGATTAACAGGACTGAACACACGTTAGGTAATTTAACGGTAAACACAATTGAATTTTTCAGGGTTTTACATCATTACCCCCTTAAAAGAAGTTTCGTCCTCGAAACTTAAACTCTTACTTAGCGATTCTTCAGACGGAATTCACGGTTACCTTAACCAAAAACTCAGGATTTTACATCATTACCTTCTTCAAAAGAGTTTCGTCCTCGAAACTCAACATGCCTTATGCATTGTATAGGTGTGGATACCTCAATCTAATCTCCTCATCAGCTTCATAAATGATTTCGATTGTGGCATGATTCTCCCATCACACTTTTACTAGAGGGACGATATTTCTTTGAAGTTACTTTTCTTCATAATCTAGAATCCCTAGCAGCTGCTCCTCATAGGTCAGGTCTTCTCTCCACCTCTGACTCTTCATCGGGGTCTTCTTCTGGTTCCAAGCCCTCCTTGGGGCTATTTTCCATACACTCCTCAAGGTTTAGATCTTCCAGAGAGGCTAAAGTCGGGTGCTCATAGCAATGGCAGTTGTATGTCGTCCAACAAAAGTCAAAAACGATCAAGCATGCACTTATAACACAAAAGATAACTAGGAAAGAGACACACATCCCATTCCCCCATCCTACACTCATCACTCCGAACGTAGCATCCTAAGCTCTAACTAAAAACCTAATAGACCTTAGGAGCTACCAGGTCGTAACCCAGAGCTCTGATACCATTCTGTAACGCCCCGAAAATTTCAGATCTAAACTTAACGGTCAAAGTCAAACGTTGACTAAAATTAGCAGCGGAAGACTCATTTTTTTTTTAAACTTATGTTATTTACTTGGGCGTTACTGCCGTACCTCCAAAGAGATACAAGGCAAGAAAGGAAAACTAACCACAAACGATAACTGTTTACTTCAAATTAACAACGAAAGGAACTTAGAATTCTAGAACAATAAAACTCAACATTAACTAAACTTCAAGTCTAAACATAATTTAAACTTTATTTATCAAAACGGCTAACTCCAACGTCCTCACTCTAGTGTCATTCCCCTTCACATAACTGATCTTCACCTGAAAACAAAACATTCACAACATGAGGGGGGAAACCTCAATAATGTCTACCCCTAACTGTCAAAACAGTTCAAAGTTCATTTCAAACCATTTTAGGGGAGGGGAACAAGTCAAACCTTTTTACAACTCATTTGAAACCCAATCCAAAATAACCAGAGTTCAGAAATAACAAAACTTATAAACCAACAGTACCAACTTTCAACTCAGTAAAACACAACGATTCAAAATCCTCAACCGACTTTTCAATCTCAGAATCAGACATCAGACATCAGAAATCAGAAACAGAGTAATCAGAAACAGAGTAAACTTTTCCTCAGAAAACAGATCAGAATTTTATTATGCGGGCGGGATTTGCCTATCCCCAGAATATCAGAACTCAGAATCAGAACAGGATCTCAGATCCTCAGAATCAGAATGGATGGCGGTCGAAGCGAGAATCAGATGTGTGCACAATCTCAGAAATAATATCGGGACTCCCCGATCTCTTGATAACTCCCCTGCAGGAACAGATCCTGGTCTAAGGGTCGTTACCCGCAACCCGCTTATGGTTTCACTTTGATTATTAGTATCCTATGAATTATCAGGCGTCAGACTTCAAATAAAACCCAACTCAGTTTCCAAAATCAACAGAATAAAACTCAGAGATTAAAAAGACTGCCACGTTTTACTCAACTAAGGAAAACAACTCACAGACATCCAAATCAGACAGTCTAACTACGAGAAAGTCCGTGCGGGATGCAAGCTTCATAAAACATATTAAAATCACAAAACAGATAAAAGAGCATCCCAAAGGTGATTAGGACATAGACATTACCTGAACAGCTTCTCTTTACTGCAATCACTTACACACGGGAGCTAACTATCGCGTCGTCTCGCTCGGACCTAGAATTCGAATATACTTCTAAAATTAAAACTCTACGATAATTAGTTACGCACGAAAACTACCATACCCCAACCTTAGCCTTTTCTTATAAGTTATTTAACCATGTATCGAGCGTAACTATTAAGAAAACATGAACATCACAACACATATTTTCTAAATGTCATATAATAAAATCGGAACAACACATTTAAAACCATGACCCGATAATAATACTTTAATAATAATATTACGTAGGGTTATTGGATTATAATATTCGTACTACAACATAACAACCTGAAAACTTTATAAAAACTTTAATACCAAAGTATATAAAACTTTTAATACTAATAATATGAAACTTTCAGGAAACTTTATAATAATTATAATAATACGAAACTTTATAATAATAATAATAATAACACGAAACTTTATAATAATAATAACTAATATCATGAACTTTATAATAACAACATGAAACTAATAGCATGAAACCGTAAGATACTAATAACATGAAACTTTGAAATAATAATACGAACTTAATAATTTTTAATAACGAAAAGTACTTATTAATAATAATACTAAAATAATATGATCACTTAACAATAACTTGAAACTTGATAATAATTATAATATGAAAACTTATGAACAATAATAATAGGAAATTTAATTAATAGTAATAATATTAATAGTAATAATAATAATAAAAAAACGATTAATAACTATACGAATAGTATTACTAGGAAATAGATAATAATTTTATAAAACATGGCTATTAGGCTTATTTTAGTATGTGAATCAGAGAGAAACCATCATGAGAATAATAATAAGAATACTAGTAATATGAACCAATAAGGATAACATTAGTGAGCAACAAAAGTAGCACTTAGCACATATCAAGCAAAAACAGAGCGCATAACGTGAAAAACAGAGAGTTTGGTTTCAAGAAGGATTACGAGACAAATGACTGGGCTACGGCGGTCGTTGGTGCTGGGCGTCGACGGTGGTCGACCGTAGGCGGCAGCAGGGCGGTTGTCCAGGCGGGTGGAAGGCGGTGACAGCAGGCCTCCGGCGTCGGGTGGTCGAATGCACAACAGCAACAGCTCCTTCGAAGGCAACACCGAGGTCGGGCTTCGTCCTCGCCGGAGCTGAGTGCCGATGGTCGTCTCGCCGGAGATGATGAGCGTCGAGGTCGATAGAAGGACATCGGTGCGGTGGTGGGGGTTCACGACGACATTGGTTGGGGTGTGCAGGCAACCGAGGCGAGCATAAGGGGACTTGCGGGCGGTTTCTGCGGCGGCGAAAAAGGCCGGTGGTCGGCGCTGCGATGGTCGGAATAGAGGGAGGTGGCGGTCGGCGATGAGGAGTTGGTGGAAGAAGGTGGTTTGAGGTGGTTGCGTGGGTGGTGGCTTGGGTGATGCGTGGTGGTCGGGGTGAAGCAGAGGGAGAAAGGGAGGAGAGAGAGAAAGGAAGAGAGAGAAAAGAATATTATATGGGGATTGCGACTGATGTAGATTTCTAGGGTATTTGTTTATTGCGGTAAGTATCCAAATAGGGTATTTATAGAGGGAGAAAACTAGGGTAACATTAGTACAAATAAAACCTAGGTGTTAGTAACACCCTTCCAATTTATTCTTTTCCTAAAACAACACCTTTCCTTAAACAGTTTTTACAAACTAATCCCAATTAATTTTAACCGATACCCAAAAAGTCTCTAACTGATATTTTTAAGACTCTAAAAATTCCAACGAACTCACTCGCGGTCCTAAAAGCTCCGTGTGAGAACAGGTAAAAGATTAACGTGAGCATCAACGTTAGGTAATTTAACGGTAAACACAATTGAATTTTTCAGGGTTTTACATCATTACCCCCTTAAAAGAACTTTCGTCCTCGAAACTTAAACTCTTACTTAGCGATTCTTCAGACGGAATTCACGGTTACCTTAACCAAAAAGTCAGGATTTTACACGTTCTCTCTCAGGGAGCTGGCGGCCTTGGTCATAGAAACTAAGTCAATGGTCGGGATGAGATTGCTAAGGTAAGGATATCAGGTTGAAGAGATCACAACGCAAGAAACAAAGCTAAGGTCGGTCAAGGAATGGAAAATGGGCTTCGGAGGCTTTTCGGGATGCAAACGGGGATGAGGAAATGGGTTTTGCAACAAGAGAGTGACGAGAAGGGGAAATCAAATGGTAACTCCGTTAGAGAATACCCACCGGGCTTCCTCTTTCAAGGATGGTCCGGATTAACTTCCCCAAAGTCCATCGACAGACCCGGGGGAGTTTAAGGAACGAAATTTCCTAGTTAGTTTCTATTCGCTTTCGCGAACTAGAATACGAACTATCCTAATTCCTACCTTCCAACAATTGTTGGATGTATTCGGGATGCTTTCGCACCCAAATACATCCCACTTGAGGGAAGGATAGGATTAGGAAGTTGATTTCTCAACTAATTACTCACTAATATTGCTAACTCAAACCTAATCACCCATTCACACCCTTAACTACCCCCTAACCCATAGGGTTTCTAGCCACTAATCATGATAAAAACTAAGCTAACAACATCCAACCCAAACCTAAACATGATTTCTAACATCAAACAACCATAAACAAGCAAGAACAATGAAATAGCAAGCAAAGAAATTAAGAACAGGCAAAGTAATTAGCAAAGTAATTAATAAAGGAGTTAAGGGAAGAGAAAACTTATCAAAGTGCTGTAGATGAACAAAGGAAAGCAATAAAGATGATGACAATCTTTCAATTGTTTGAATCTCCAAATCTTCAATAACAAACACAAATCTCCAAAACCCTAGATTAATCTCTCACTAATCTCCCTCTAAAAACCACTAATTACAAGTTGAAAATAATGTCTAAGTCTAACCCTTGATTGATACCAAGAAATCGTTCACAAGGGATATATATACAAGTGAAAATCATTGGCCAAAACGCAGCACTTCAAGCCGAAAACACGCCCAGGACATAGGGAGACCGTGGTCACGGTCTAGGAGACCGTGGCCACGGTCATGTTCTATCCAACGAAAAAGGTCGGGCGATTTCGAGCTTCGAGAGACCGTGGGTACGGTCTGGGAGACCGTGGGCACGGTCTCACTCGGGATCAGGAGGTCGGGGGCGCGACCCATACGGTAGCGGGCGCTACCTTCCTCATATGACAATCCCTGCTGACTTTGAGCACAGGTAGCGGGTGCTACCTCTCTGGTGGCGGGCGCTACCCCCTATGGTAGCGGGTGCTACGCTCAGGGTGGCGGGGGCTACCCTACTCTTTTCGTCCCTTTGTTTCTTCCTTCTTTCCGAAGCATGTAACGCTCAATCTGAGGGTCGTAGCATGCGTTACTTCACTAATTGGCACCAAAGGTTGGGAGTGTGGTCCCGGGTAGACTCCGCCTAGGTTTCCGGTCCGGCTCGGCTCGAGAAATCACTAAAAATGCTATAAAAAGGCCCGTTTTGCTACGTTTTCGGCCAAAGCTCCAAAATCTACAAAAATAACCAAAACGCATTAAAAATTTATGAAATTAAACCACGAAACGAGTTAAAGCCTAAGGATTTAGGCGGTATTTAGACACAGAATTGGGTCTAAACACCTCACATACCAAATATTTGGGGTTTCCAACACGAGTCGGCAAATCCAGATACAAAGATTTACTCATGGTAAAGGATATTGTGGCAAAACAACTAGGCAACTGGGATGATCGTTTCCTCTCATGGGCAGGGCGTGAGGTTATCATTAAAGCAGTGGCGCAAGCCTTACCCGTCTACGCTATGAGCATTTTCAAGTTGTCGGTGTCCCTCTGTAATGACATTCAACGGCTCATGAGGAGGTATTGGTGGGGTTCAAAACAAGGAAGGAGAAAAATGCACTGGGTGGGGAAGGAGACGCTTTGTACGAGCAAGCTACTAGGGGGTATGGGGTTCAAGGACTTAGAACATTTCAACACAGCCCTCCTCGGAAAACAAGTCTGGCGCCTTTGGCGACATCCGAACACTCTTGTAGTCAGGCTACTAAGGGCGAAATATTTTGCCGAAGGGGATATATTCAATGCTCAGTTAAGACCTAGACCGTCGTATACTCGGAGGAGCATCTTTGAAACTAGAGGGCTCATACAAGAGTGATTGAGGTGGATTATTGGAAGGGCAGATAGCATTAATGTATGGAGCGATAAATGGGTGAACCGTGTTCCAACTTTCAAGGTGATAACTACGCAGCCAACCCACTTAGCTCCGACCAAGGTCAGTGAGCTCATTGACACGGACAATGCCACATGGAACCTTGAGGCTATTCGGACAAATTTTGTTCCCGGCGATGTCGAGGCCATTACATCTCTACCTATGTGTTCCACATGGCCGATGACATATTAGCATGGAATGAAACGAAGGACGGTGAATATAGTGTAAAAACCGGGTACTGGGTCTTGTTATTTTGAGAACAAGCCTCAAAGCCAAACAGTAGCAGCAAAAGTTGCAATGTCTTCTGGAAAAAGCTATGGAGTCTCGATATCCCACCCCGACTCAAAGCTTTTGGCTGGAGACTAGCCAAGGAAATTCTATCATCGGCTGGAGTAGTCTCTCGACGCATTGGGGCCACTGACGGCAAATGCAGTATATGTGGGCATACCTCGAAGTCGAATATTCATAGCATCTTCCAGTGTCCTCCTGCGGTAGCTATCTGGGAACAAAGTGGTATTGATGAGAAATTTTGGGATCCACCATACTCCTCGGCTATAGACTTCCTCTAAAAAGCCTTTGCCGAGTTAGAAGATAAGGACAAGGCCTTGTTTGTCGCTGTCGCTTGGCAATGTTGGAACTGGAGAAACAAAATCGTCATCAACAAGGTTCATGTCCCGACGGTGATTGCCATGAATACAACAAGGGACATTCTACTGGAATTCCAAACTCTTCAGCCGTGAAAACAATCGTCGAAGGTCGCACTTGTGCAGCGATGGGAACCTCCTCAACAAGGCCGATGGAAATTAAACTTTGACGCGGGAAAGCTTGGAGCTTGGGGCAAAGGTTGGGGGTTCGTTGTTAGAGACTATGAGGGGGATGTCGTGGCAGCCGGGACCAAACAGACAACTAGATTCTCTACCCCTGAGCTTGAGGAAGCGGGAGCGTGCCTGTTCGGGCTAAAATGTGCATGGGAAACAGGTTTCAGATCGCTCAAGGTAGAAGGTGATTGTGCATCTCTCATAAACAAACTTCAAAAAGGTTTCATGGGTTGCAGCCGATAGGTCTTCTTATTAGAGAGATTCTTGATTTAGCTAAAAGTTTTAATTCTATCTCTTGGCATCATGTTACCAGAGCAAGGAATAGAGTAGCTCATTCACTTGCTCACCTTCAGCCTTACAGCTCGTCTGCTTGAGTCTGGCTGGAGGAGTGTCCCGAGGAATCTTTATCCTTGCCACAAGACGATATGTATTGTTATTTAAATGGTAATGAATAATCCCGCTCGTTTAGCGGTTTCTTCTCAAAAAAAAAAAAGCTTACCTTAATTAGACTAAATATATAAATGTATTTTTTATCCATCAATTAATATTTAAATTTACACAAAAAGTGTTTAAAATATACCTAATGTATGAACTTCATTCGATTTGAACGTCATTTGAAATTGTTTGCGTAGCGAACACATTCCAACCTTCTTAATTATAATTGATAATTAATAATATCTATAAAAAAATTTGGTGTCAAAAACTATAATAAGCATTGAATTTATGAAAGTAAGACACTTAACGTTGTCTTGATCTAAGACATGTATTATTCATCATATATAAAACACATTGTAACGAATGGAGTAGTACTTTTTAATCAAATAATGTTACCAAATTTATAACAATTAATACTTATATTCCTAACCCACAAACCGAATCATTATATCACACAGAACACCCAATACTTTCTAAGCAACAACTCCATCATCAACTAAAGTTACCAAACCCTAAATCCTTAATAATTATGATCAAAACAGAAATTAAACCCAGCACTAATCCATCCTGCATTAATTCCTCTTCATATATATATATATATATATATATATATATATATATATATATATATATATATATATGTTTCACAAAGCAGCCTCCCTAATCACAACTCTTCTCATAAACATCTCTCTTTTCCAATCATTATCCCCTTACATTATCATCTTCTTCTCGTTGTTAGTCAGAGTAAGTTCATCATCAAATTCATGTAAGATCATGGCGAAGAGCGGAGAGTTCTCATCCATGGAGTTGGAGGCCGGGTCAAGCGGGGCCCACGAGCGCTCTTCCGCTGCCAACAAGGGGAAGACTCCGATCATGGAGGCCCCATTGATCGGAAAACGAGACAAAGTTTACGTGGCGACTGGTGGGCCCGGTGGGACCGGGGTCAAGAGAGGTGTCGGAATCATTGACTTTGTGGTGAGACTGTTTGCAATTGCGGCTGTTCTGGCGGCTTCTGTTGCAATGGGAACTACACAGCAGACACTGCCTTTTTTTACTCAGTTCTTCCAGTTCCAAGCCAGATATTATGACTTGCCTACTTTCACGTAAGTCTCTTAGTTCTCCCACTTCCAAGACAATAGTGTTAGTAGTCCATCCGTTTCATATTAATTATCGTCTTCAGTAATCGTGTAGTGGAATTTCAAAAATTTTAACTTTATTCTTAATATATATAATGAGTTGTCATATAAAATTACCACCATTAAATTCATAACGAAAAATACTATATATCATAAAAGTATAATATTGTAATTCTTAATGACATAATATGTAAGAAATTATCAATCAAAGAATAATATTGGAGACCGTTAAATTCAAATTATAACAATTAATACGGACCGGAGGGAGTAATCCTGTGAGGATATATAATATATAAATGATGCAAAATGATAACAATCATGAATTTGATCTAAGTCAATCAAAAAAATTAAATATAAGTATATTTTGAATTAGTACAATTGAGTATAAAAATGATAAGTAAACGACTCACAAAACCCTACATTTTACTATAATTATTTTAAGGGTTCTTGTGTTTTCAAAAATAATTCTAGGATAATATTATCATTGTTATAATTATGTGTGGATGACAATCCAATAATAAATCTGGTTGAAAATTGGCAGGAAGGCAACCTTTTCTTTTTTGTTTAGCATTTTTAATTGAAAATAAACTTTTCTTATATGTTCATTGAAATTAACACTAATAATTCACTAAACACCCAATAATTAATATTACGTAATTAAAAAACATCACGTCGCAACTCCCTCTAATCTTCTTCCTCATTCTCCCTCTCCCTCCCGACATTGCCTCTGTCTCCTGCTGCTGCTGCTGTATGGCGTTGATCAATGGCGGATTATCTAAAAGGTTTCTATGTAATTAAAGCAAGTAAAATATTCTTAGCCTAAATCAAGTTTTAATCCTATGATTCACTTTTCCTGCCATTTTCAATCAGAATTATTGTCGGAATGTCATCCATAAAGAATTACAACAAAGATAATTTTATACCTTAAAATTACTTTTAAAAAAATACAGGGTCCTTATATGTGACTCAATTTTTTATTTGATTATTTGAATCGTTTTTTGATTTGATTATTTGTATCTAGTTTCCGAAATTAAATGATCTTCTATACTCCACAGTGTAGAGATGTGAAGATAGCCTACTATGATTTAATTTACTTAAGCTCTAAAAATATCCTAGATGATGAGTTTCTACGTTGTCTACATATTCATAAACTACGACTTTCTGAATGTTGTGAGCAGGTATTTTGTGATAGCCAATGCAATAACAGCAGCATATTTGGTGCTTTCACTCCCTTTCTCCATTGTCACAATTATTAGGCCGCTTGTCAAAGCACCAAGGCTTGTCCTAGTCACCTTTGACACTGTAAGTTTAACTTAACTTAATTACCTACAAATTACTTAAAGCCTCTTAATTAATTATAAAAAATGTCTCGGCTACCAAGTTTCTAGAATATGTTTTAAAGTACCCCAAGTTTAAGTTAACAATTATCAAGAGACGAACTCTGTGATTTAATCATGTTTCTGACAAGGTTACTTGAACAATTGAAATGACCCTCATATTTTGAGTGTTGATACTTCTCGATGATAAACACCTTCAAAAATCTTCCCACCAAAACCTCACTAGAAACATGTTCAAATCACCGGTTTTGTCCCCTAATAATTGTTAACTTAACTTATGTGGTACTTTAAAGTAAATTTTAAAAATATAGGGGTTTAAAAATAGTTTCCACAAAATATATGATATCTGATAGTTTTTTCAATTAATTAACTTTTGCTTTCTTTACAAAAATAATTCTTGATTAACTATAAACTTCACTAAATCCATGCAGGTGGCAATGACCTTGACCACTTCTGCTGCAGCCGCCGTTGTTGCCATAGTCTACTTGGCTCACAAGGGAAACACCAACGCAAATTGGATTGCCATTTGCCAACAATTTGATGGATTTTGCTAAAGGAGTAGTGGAGCAGTTGTTGCGTCGTTTATTGGCGTGGTCTTGTTCTTCTTGCTCATTATTTTATCCGTTGTGGCACTCAAATCCCACTAATGGATCGGTTTCTTCAAGTGTTGTTTGAATTAATGTTGCCAAGTCTACTTTTTGTTTCGTTGTACACGCTGTTAATGTGTGTTGTAAAGTGAGAATTGACGAGCAAAGGTGTATTTGCCTTTCCCTTGATGCCATGAACCGGTAGTAAACATAGGTTTATTTATATCTTGGAGGTTCAATTCTGTAATTATGTTGCATATATCATTGCCTAAGTTCAAAACTTAGTTATATGACCTTATTTGTACTTTATGTGTGGAACTTTTTCTTCTTTTTGTCATCGTTAATATAAAGTTATTCTTGCTTTTTCAATCATTAACTTAAATTTATGGTTGACATGGTTTCATATGGTATCAGAACCATTTTAAAAGAGAGATCTCAAGTTCAAATATCAATCACTCTTATGTTTATTAGTTCAAAATCAAGGGGCTTTTGCGGCATCTATACTTCTGGGCTTCCATCGATTCTCTTAATCTCCTGGTTGAATTGGCTTTATGCAAAAGTCAAATAATGAAGAGTAGTTAACTAGAAGCAATCTATATATAATATATACCTCCATTTGATCATAAACAAGGATGATGAATGCTTGGGGATGATGGGAAACCCTAAATCACTTATTATCCTTTATGATTTGGAGTGCTTCGACCTCTTTGTCTTGCAAGCGGATAGTGATGGCAGGCCCATCTCCATGGGTGTGGAGGCCCACAACTAGGTTAAAGTTAGTGCATCGAGGGTAGAAGTTAAACTTTGTTTATATTCTAAGTGAAAATATTTGCAGGAAGAATTCTTATGAGATGTGCTATACTATTCTATGTGAAAGCATCCGTAAGTAGGGATGGCAGTCAAGTCCGAATCCAAAGCGAATCCGGTTCGCTCCGACTAAAAAATCTGAATCCGAATCCGATTAAAAAACTCTGAATTCGAATCCGATTAAAAAAATCCGATTCCGATTATAATTGGGGCGGGTATGGAGGTGACCACCTCCGATCCGATTAAGTCCGATTATAATAATTAATATAAGAAATTTAAAAAAAAACTGAAAATTAAAATTTAAAAAATTAAGATTTATTGTTGGTGTTTTATTTTGACAAGTATGATATATAATCAGAGGTAATCGGAGTTGGAAGTAATCGGAGTCGGAGGAAATCATTTTATGGAAAGGTATAACAACTAATTGGAGTTGGAGGTAATCGGAGGTAATTGGAGTCGGAGGTAATCGGAGGTAGTTGGAGTTGGAGTTGGGTACCTCCGATTAAGTTTGGATTTGGAGGTCCTCCCACCTCCGATTAATCGGATTTGAAGGTGGACCTCCACCTCTTATTATTAATTGGAGCGAAGGTGGAGGTGCCTACCTCCGATTCGCCTCCGACCCATTGCCATCCCTATCCGTAAGAAGGATTCTAATCATGAGTTTGAATATTCAAGGAGTGCTTTGACAATCAGGGGTAGGAGGAACCATTGGGGGGAGGGGTCATCTAGTTGGAGTTGCTTTAAATCGATCTAGAAATTGGAATGTTGAGCACGTATTGTGTTGGGATCGTGGTGATAGACATCACTTTTGTATGGATTGTCCTAACTAAGGGCAAAGGTAAGAGCATTATTAATAACCGAATTCTATAAATTCTGATAAGAATTTGGGTGAAGCTCTAACTGTAAGTGTTGATAAACCATAAAAGAGTTGGGTGATAGATTCAAGTGCTCCATTTCTTTCTTCGTATAGGAGGGAGTCCTTTTGCAATTTTGTGAGTGAGAGCTTTGGCAAGGTGAGGCTTGCAAACAGTTACAATCTAGAGGTGCTAGTGAAAGTTGATATGAACATCCAAACTTCCAATTGGCACTTGGAGCTTGAAGAATGTTCGTAATATCGTGGGTCTAACCAAGAATCATGTGTTTGTGGGTCAACTAAATGATGAGGGTTTCACAACTACATTTAGGGGTAGTTGTTAGAAGGTTATGAAAGGATCTTTGATAATTGCAAAAGCATGAAAGAGGTAAAGCTTTATACTGCTATTAATTGTTCTAAATGCTTGTTCATGTTGGTCAATGGTGTATTAGCTTCTCTAACGAGAAAAAGGGTACTAGAAACGAGGAGGGTTTTGGTTGATGATCCAAGAACGGAAGTCAACAGAGGAGTGCACCTAACTTGTGTGGGAATTTGACATAGTCAACTTGAGGTTACCTTTAAATTGTTGATTAGGGTATATAGATGCATGTCGAAGTTGCAAGGTCGTGATAAGTTCAAGTGGGAGTATGTTCATGATGGAATAGTTGACAGAAGGTCAACCGAGACATCCATTGATCTTTGTTGAACAAGATCGAGGTGGATGTACTAGAGGATTCGAGGAAGCATTTGGTGGTGATTGATGAATGACGAAGGCTACTAATAAAATTTGGTCTATATGTAGGAGATTGTTGAGTTCATGTACGTAGAGCCTAAATTATGAGTTTGGGTTGGTTTGAAGCATGTTTGAGAGCGATATAGATGAACCTGAGGCTAACATATATGGGTTGTGTAAGGGGTCAGATGGTAGGAAAATGAAGCAATGCAACAATTAACATGGGCTGTGTCATACGGGCACAAGCCATGCTAGGTCATGGCGCTGCCAAATATTTTGTTTCCTAGTTCTATTTTGATATATTTTTCTAATTTGGTTTGATCTCAGATTCTGTTTGTCTATTTATGGATGTGCTTTGTCGCCAATGATGTTTGATGTGGTATAAATACTACTCTTGCCACGTCAGATGACAGATTGGATCACTTTCCAGCTCAGCATGACCGGTTAGACAGAAATTAGTTGGGTCGGATCACCAGGAGAAATCCAATTACGCTAATGGGCCCAAAAAGGCCCAACTCTCTCTCTCTCTCTCTCTCTCTCTCTCTCTCTTTTACACCTCTTGGCTGACTCCCCACAACCACCTCATTTATTCCCCCTATAAATACCCTCATTATTGCTTGATTTGACAAGACATAAAAAGAAGTGCCCCACATTCTCCTATCCCAAGGCAGCACCTCATCTCCCTTTAGACTACCAGAATCTCACTCTCATCCACCTCGGAATATTCCCTAAACCCGTCATTACCGCTTATTAATCTCCGCGAACAACGTGCTGACTTGAGCGTCAGAGGGGCGTTCCCCGGGCCAAACCCCCGGGGAGTTTCTTGTTTTGCAGGTCGGGAGCGCCGGGGCGATCCATCTTGCCGCCATCCACGTAAGCTCGATCCTCCAACTCACCTCACCCTGGTTTCTCCGGAAACAGATTGGCGCCGTCTGTGGGGAAGACGACTAATGGTAGCAAGTGGAACTCGCTCTCGATCTAAGATGGCCACAAACCGAAACAACGACAAGGGGAAAGCACCTGAGGTCCGCCCCGATAACCCCTTGGAAGAGGAATCAGCAGACACGTCGCGCCCATCCATTAGTAACCGATTCGAGCAGCCGCGGGCTTATGTCACCATTGGAGCCCTTCGAAACTTCATGGATGTCATGCAAGACGATATGATAAGGAGGGTCCAGGACCAAGTGAAGAGTACCCTAGAGCAACACATGCCCCTTCCTACTTTCTAATACGGACTTTCCCCTAGGCAGGACCCGCCGCGCTCGGGAGGTCGTCCTGCTGGACCACTCCCCTCGCGGCCTTTGGCCACTGAGCGACCCGCAGCACCATCCGCAGGTATGGGCGACGCGCGTGAGGTCATTAAAGCAAGAAGGGCCTTACAGAAGGCTAAGGATAATGTGGCGTACTCGGCCACGGGCTCGACTCGTTATGCTACTCACAGCCGACGATCAGCGTGGTTCGATGAGCAGGAGGAAACCTCCCGCTTACCAGGGAAAAGTAGGTCGCAACATACCCGGCTCTCGGAACGTCGCAGGCCAGTCTCTCCGATCCTTGTCACTAGTCAGGAGCAGGATCTCACGCACCCTCCCAGCCGAGGGCACGCCCTTGAGCCGTCAAGGCAAAGAGGCGCTCCCAAGAGGAGGCATAGTAGGTTCGCAACCAGGGCTCGCTCCCCCATCTATTCCCGTGGGAAAGAATCACCGGGGCGGGGCAGAGATCGATCCACTATGAGGCATGAGTATGATAGCTAAGGAAGGACTAACCCTCCTCGAGGACGGTCGGAAAATAGTGCTTCTTTAGAGGAGTTTGTTCATCCGCCACCAAGTGCCATCCCGCTTACTGGCTCCGCCTCCAAGCCGGGGTTACTAACAATCTCTACTCCATTCAGTGAAGGCGTTATGATGGCTCCACGCCCCCGCAAGTTAAAGCTTCCCACTATCCAACTCTATGACGGGACTACCGATCCGGAGGACCATGTAGCTGTTTACAAAGCGCAGATGTACATCCAAGATATGGATGACGCAACTAGTTGTCGTTGCTTCCCCGCCACTCTTACAGGGGTAGCTCAAAGATGGTTCAACAATCTGCCCAAGGGAAGTGTCAATTGCTTCCAAGAGCTCTCTGATCAGTTCGTAGGACACTTCATAGCAAGCTGTCATGAAAAAAGAACCAGTGTAAACCTCTAAAATTAAGCAAGGCGCTACCGAAAGCCTGGATAGTTATGTGAAGCGGTTTCATAGTGAGGCGGTGCTCACTTCCGATTTACAAGATGGAGTGGCTTTCACTGCCTTCCTCAACGGACTTAGGTCCAGCCGCTTCAAGTTCTCCTTTGCTGAGATGAAGGAGTGCACCCTCGCTGAGGCTCTCCGAAGGGCTAGGGATCACATCCGAGCGGCTGAGATATGTGCTGAAGATCGAGGGCCATCCCACAGGAAGGCTGACGATGCTCCCACCGCCAGGCCGATGAAGGGTCCCAGGAGCGGCAGGGGGCCCGAGCGAGAAAGGGCGGATCATCGCTTTACCAAGGATCCTAGGAGCATTTTAATGGAGATAAAAAATCATCCCGCGCTGAAAAGGCCGCCCCCAATGGCTGTCACTAAAAAGACTCATACCAGCAACAAGTACTGTGAGTTTCATGAGCAGCCCGGACACAACACTTCTGAGTGTCAGGAGTTGAGGAAGGCACTCAACGAGCTAGCGGACAATGGTCAGATGGATCGCTTCCTTAAAAAAGGGTTCAAGAACATACCACGGGGAAGACCTCCTTACCAGGGAAAGCGGAGGGAATAAGACACTCCCGTGGTAAATACTATCGCGGGGGGATCCGCTATGGTAGCTTCGTCCTCTTCTTGGAAGGTTCACATGCGTAGCGCCCGCTAAGTCATGATAGTTGGGCAACCTCCACGGGTGAAGGTGCCTACGATGACCTTCAGTAACCGAGATATACGGGGAATGTCGACCCCCCACGATGACCCTTTGGTTGTGGAACCCAAGATAGCTAAAGCCATCGTTCGAAGGATTCTTATTGATACTGGAAGCTCAGTGGACATCATCACCTTGGAATGTTTGGAGAAGTTGGGGTACCAAAAGGCGAACATCACACCATTATCGAGGCCTATCCTAGGGTTCGGGGGCCAGCTCGTACACCCGCTAGGAGTCATATCCCTGCCCGTCCGAGTTGGGGAGAAGGAGTCCGCGCGCAATTTGGAAGTTGAGTTTCTTGTGGTTGACGTCCCCACCGCTTACAATGTAATACTTGGGCGACCAACACTACACAAGATCAAAGCCGTCATAGCCCCCTACTTGCTCCTCATGCAGTATGAGCAAGATGACGGCTCGGTAGGAAAGATATATGGTGACCAGAAGACTGCTCGGGACTGCCACAGTGTAAGCCTCAAGCCCATATTTGAGGAGCGGCGTAAGGAAGAAGTTGCGCCCAACCCAAAAGGGAAAAAGCCAAAGACAGAGCCTCCACCCAAGCCTGCTGAGTCACTCATGGTCTACCTAGCCTCTTCTGAAGAGTATGGGCGGCCTCGTCCGGAGCCTTCTGAGGATATCGAACTCATTCCCCTTAGCGATGACGAGCCGGAGCGAGTAATCAAAATTGGTCGGGGATTAGAGGACGATATCAAGAGATCGCTTGTCCAACTCCTGAAGTCTTACAAGGACATATTCGCCTTCGGGCCCCAAGACATGCCCGGTATATGTCCTGAAGTAATGGAGCACCACTTGAACGTGAACGAGCAGCGGCTGTGGCTGAGGAGGTTCAAAAATTGCTCCAAGTCGACTTCATCCGAGAGTGCCAATACCCCGAGTGGATCGCCAATGTAGTCTTAGTCAAGAAGGCTAACGGAACTTGGAGAATGTGCGTAGACTTCACTGACCTCAATAAAGCTTGCCCGAAGGATAGCTATCCACTTCCAAAGATTGATAGATTGGTGGACGCCACAGCAGGCCACGCTCTTTTGAGCTTCATGGATGCTTTCTCATGCTATCACCAGATTCCCATGAGCTTACATGACCAGGAGAAGACAACATTCATTACCGAGCAAGGTCTCTATTGCTACAAAGTCATGCCCTTCGGCCTCAAAAATGCTGGGGCAACCTATCAGAGGTTGGTGAACAAAATCTTCACCCACCTCATCGGCAAAAGCATGGAAGTTTATGTGGACGATATGATCGTGAAGAGCAAGGAAGCGGTCGCGCACCAAGGAGACCTTGAGGCAACTTTTCAAGTCCTTCGCGAGTACCAAATGAAGTTAAATCCCAAGAAGTGTGTTTTCGGGGTAAGATCCGGAAAATTTTTGGGGTTCATGATCAACCAAAGAGGCATAGAAGCCAATCCAGACAAGGTACAAGCTGTGTTGGGTATGCGATCCCCTCGAAATGTGAAGGAAGTTCAGAAGTTAACAGGGTGTGTTGCGGCATTGAGTAGGTTCATGTCCCGCTCCGCCGACAAGTGTCAACCTTTCTTCAAGGTCTTAAAGAAAAGGTCGAAGTTTGAATGGGACGAAGAGGCAGAAGAGGCATTCAATAACCTTAAGGCCTACCTTGCTCGATTGCCTAAGATTGCTAGCCCCCGCCAAGGCGAGTCTTTACTCTTATACTTGGCAGTTTCAAAGCAAGCAGTGAGTGCTGTACTACTCGTTGAGCGAGAAAAGGAGCAGATACCGGTTTACTATGTGAGCCATGCTTTGGCAGGTGCCGAGCTTCGATACCCCTTAGCGGAGAAATTTGCGTATGCCTTAATTCTGGCTAGCCGGAAGTTACGTCCTTACTTCGAGGCCAACAAAGTCACGGTGCTTACCGATCAGCCTTTAAGGAGCGTATTGCAAAAGTTTGAAAGTTCCAGGAGGATGCTCAAGTGGGCTGTAGAGCTGACCCCGTATGGAGTAGAGTTTGAGCCACGAAGGGCAATCAAGGCACAAGCCCTTGCTGACTTCATAGCTGAGTGCTCCCGCAACGATGAGCCAACGCCCCCAAGAGAGGAGTCTTGGATCCTTCATGTCGACGGGTCATCGAACAAAGACGGAAGTGGGGCAGGCCTCATCATTACTACCCCCTCGGGGAAGAGATACGAGCATGCTCTTATCTTCCTATTCAGGGCCTCGAACAACGAGGCTGAGTATGAGGCCCTCTTGGCGGGGATTGACCTTTGTTATTCCGCAGGTGCCAACTCCCTCAAAGTTTACTCCGACTCGCAATTGGTGGTCAGTCAGTTGAATGGAGAATACGAGGCTAGGGACGACAAGATGATGGCCTATTTGAGGAAGGTCAAAGAAGCATCTGGGAGACTCCAACACTTTGAGATCATACATGTACCTCGTTCCGAGAATCGACAAGCCGATGCTCTTTCAAAACTGGCCACCTCCTCCGCCGATGGGCAACCAAAGAAGATTCAATGGGAGGTGCTTGCGAAAAGAAGCATTGACACACCTAGTGTCATGTGGTTGGATCGAAGTAATACATGGATGGACCCCCTGGCCAAATACTTAGCCGACGGGGGGCTGCCTCTCGATAAGAAGGAGGCCGAGCGTGTGAAGAAGAGGGCTGAGTGGTTCATCCTCTTCGAAGGAGTCCTGTACAAAAAGTTGGAAGACCTTTACTGCGATGCGTAACCCCCGAGATGGGCGAGAAAATACTTGAGGAGATACACGAGGGTGCTTGCAGTTCCCATATCGGGGGAAGAGCTTTGGCAATTATGGCCATGCGCACCGGGTACTATTGGCCATCCCTGCGAGAGGATGCCATGAACTTGGTCCGAAAATGCGACAAGTGTCAGAAATTCGCTCCGGTACAAAGGCTCTCATCCATAGAGCTAACTCCTATCCTCTCCCCTTTGCCGTTTTCCAAGTGGGGGATGGACATCTTGGGACCCTTCTCAAAGGCGACGGGACAGAGGCAATACTTATTCGTCGCAGTGGATTACTTCACTAAATGGATCGAAGTAGAGGCCGTGGCATCAATCACCGAGAAAGAAGTAAGAAAGTTCATATGGAAGAACATCTTCACTAGATATGGGGTGCCAAGGGCCATGATCTTCGACAACGGCCGGCAGTTCGACACCGACAAAGTTAGGGATTACCTAGCGGATTACGGATGCCAATCTCGTTTCACCGCGGTCGCTCACCCCCAAGCCAATGGGCAGGCCGAATCTGCCAACAAAGTCATTCTCAACGGCTTGAAGAAGAAGTTGGACGAAGCAAAGGGTAAGTGGGCGGACGAGCTACCGACCATCCTATGGTCGATAAGAACTACAGAAAAATCCTCGACTAGCGAATCCCCATTCATGTTGGTATACGGTACTGAGGTCGTCCTTCCAGTAGAGGTCGCGCTCCACACTCATCGCCTAACGACCTTTCAGGAAGAGCTCAACAACGCGGCTATGGGGGAGGCACTCGATTTGCTCCCTATGGTTAGAGGAGATAGCTACTTAAGAGAGGCAGCAACGAAATTGAAGATAGCCAGAGCCTATAATAGAAGGGTCAAGGAGCACCCCCTGAAAGTCGGAGACTTGGTTTTGCGGAAAACAGAGGCCGTGGGAAAGGCTAATGAACACGGGAAGCTGACGGCTAATTGGGAGGGACCCTATGCTATCCGTGAAGAGGTTAGGCCAGGAACTTTCAGGCTCATCACCCTTCAGGGCGTGGACATCCCAAGGACCTGGAACTGCGATAACCTAAGGAAATATTTCATATAAAGAGCTCGCTAAGGGAACCCACAAACTTTCCCTCTTTTGCCGGACTTTGCTCGCACATAGTTTTCTCCATCAATGTGGAGCACAAGTTCCTCTTCGATATGCTCGCCAGAGTGGACTTCCCTTTAGGAGTAAGATTTATTTTCTTTTAAAGCGGAATGTTGTAGATTATGTCGCGCCTCCTCGTCAAGGAATATTTCTTAAAGCATTATCAGTGTACGCTTCTTTAAGCACCTATCAATGAAAACGTCGCTTTTTAAGCAATTTCGCTTCGTTAAGCTTTATTGTGTGTGTTCGCGTGTCTTTATCCAATCATTGGCATCAATACGCAAGAAAATGGTTAAGATAGATGCAATCGTATGACGATCAACAAAAAACGAAGTTCAATTAAAATAGGGATAAGCACACACCGGGCCAAAGGGGCCAAGTAAAAATAAGAATAGTACACTGCATGATACATGAGGCCATAGCGGCTAAAGCTGGAAAAACAAGCGGAAAAAAAGTCATACTACAACACAAACATGGGGATTAAAGATGGATCCAGGGGGTCTACTCATCATCATCCTCACTGCCATCAGAGTCGACGTTTAACCCCTTGCCAGGGGTCGGTGGGCACGAGTACTCCCCTCCGTTGTCGGCGTTCGAAGCGCCTGCAAAGCAATCCTCATCCGACTCCATATTTTGTTTCTCCCTCTCGTCCCTTCGGGCTTGCAAGGTATTAGCATAGTCGAAAAAGGACTCTCTCTCCTCATAAACGTCTGACCCATCATAATACTCTCTATAGGCGTCATACAGCAACGTACGTTCGTCTCGCCTCCCTGCCCTGTAACCCCTCTCCCTCCCATCTCACCGACTTGCCTTGATCTCCTGATGGAACCTCTCAGCATCTTCTCCCCTTATGCGCACCTCTTCACTGAGTTTTTGTTGGAGGCCGCTCACTTCTCTTTGGGAGTTATCAAGTAAACCCTGGAGTCGTGGCACTTCCGGGTCAGGAATAGACATTGTCCGCATAGCGACGTACGCCTTCATCGTCGCCTACAAATAAAAAGCATGGGATCAAGTGTAAGTAAAGAAACAAAAAATGGCTAAGGAGTGACGAAGAAGTAATACCTCCATGTACTCCATTTGGGCTTCCTGCAAGTAACTCGGCACACCTCCAGTATCCGGAGCAAGGTGCCACATCTGGGCCAGATCTTCCATCAAGGAGCACTTAGTGGAGAAGTCGGCTTCAAGGAAAGGAAGGGATGCGTCCTCGAGGGTTGCTTGTCCGGACGAGGACATATCGTTCCTTCTCTTTTTGGTAGCACTCCTAGGAGGGCGTACGTGAGGAGAAATGCGAAGAGAACCCTCAGAAATGGGGCCCTTTAGCGTCGACCCAACGTGCCCCGATGCCTCGTACACTCCAACAGTATCCACCCCCGAGGCAGACCCGGTCCTCCCTCCGCTACCTTGGCCCCGTGACGTGTTCGCCAGCATAGCCCTGACCTCCGCCCTTTTCTGAACAGCAGGAAGTCCAATCACAGCATTTAGTCCTCGAGTAAGGCTAAGATGATCACCTTGGGAAGAAGAAGGGGGAAGAGGACGTACTCGGGGAATCTTTCTTCCATGGCGTAGGGTGACCTTGGCCAATTCCTTGTGTCTCTTTTCGTTCTCCACCCTCTCCAGGTGACTAGCGGAATACTCTCCAGCCATGTCGGGGTCTAGTTGACGACGAGCGGTTTCTGCAGTACGGCAAAATACATAAGTTGTGGTTAGCTAAGTAATGTAACAAAAAGAGGAAAGGGGAATAAGATAATTACCACGCGAAATAGTAGAACACAACCCAACATAGCACAAGAAGGAGTTGACTTCCAGCCATGAAACTAAGGGAAGCCAGTTTACCGGTGTCCTCTTTAGCGTACCATTATACGGATCCGGCTCCATTTCGTACCGAAAGTAACCGGCAACCTCGTAATGCTCACTATAAAAGGGATAGGGGGCATTCGAAATTTCCGGGTACTTGTTAACCTTAACGTTGGGATCACCCCTGCTCCAGGACGGAACATCCCATCTCCCGTCCATCTTCTCAACATATACAAATCGATGCTTCCAATTATGCACCGAATACGACTTCTTACTCACAGTCATGTACCCCTGCCGGTTAGATAGTACCCACCATCTTGCCCCCTCCCTTTCTTTGTTTGGATGACGAACCAGCTTATGAATAAGGATGAAGGCCTGGATGGTGCAGACTAAACCCTTCGCCTCACACGTGGCGATGAAGGAGTTAAGCGATGCCCAAGAGTTAGGAGCCAACTGAGCTATTCGACATTATATGTCCGGAGGACTTCTTTCATGAAATCGTGAAGGGGAAATCTAAGGCCATATTGTAGACTCTTTTCGTAAACCGCTATGCACCCCAGAGGAGGACGACTCACTATTCCCGTCTCGGGGGGGACGTGCACCCGGTACGTACGATCAAAGCCCCATTTTAGTTGGAATGAATTGAGGGTTCTAGAGGTATCAGTACGCCATACAGGATGGGGAAAGTGACTGCCCGGACCATCCTCCGGATCCGACCTAGCCGGACCTGGAAGGCCAGTAGGAGCTGGACGCGATGAAGGAGAAGCCATGGTGCTACAAGGGAGATGCCTATAGTAAATACCACCATCGTTAACACAAACGGTCACTTCCCAAGTGTAAGACACAGGCTCAAGTTGGACTTCGGTGGTGGAATCTGAAAAGGTTTCGACATCGGAGCTTAAGTAATCATCTAAAGGTATCCCACACGGGATTTCTCCTAAGGAAGGGTTATGGTGGACACCTTGGGACTCATAGTTCTCAAAATTACTCGCACTATTATGCCCCATGCTAAAATATGGAAAGTCAGTCATCGGGAGCGGGGGGTATGCGATACTATAAACCAAAAAGCAAGCGATAAATAGCAACAACGAAGGGAATTACGGTGGTGGAATCTGAAAAGGTTTCGACATCGGAGCTTAAGTAATCATCTAAAGGTATCCCACACGGGATTTCTCCTAAGGAAGGGTTATGGTGGACACCTTGGGACTCATAGTTCTCAAAATTACTTGCACTATTATGCCCCATGCTAAAATATGGAAAGTCAGTCATCGGGAGCGGGGGGTATGCGATACTATAAACCAAAAAGCAAGCGATAAATAGCAACAACGAAGGGAATTACCTCGCAAGTTGAAGTCGAAGCGTGGAAAAACTCGATCTTTAGCTCGAATCTCTCACTATCTCACTACCTTGCTACCTAGAGAGGGAAGTGAAGAATGTGGATGTTGTGGTGAAAGTGAGGGAGGAAGGAGTCAAATATATAGAGTGAAAAAGTCGCGATTAAACTCTAAGCAAGGAGTTTACACAAAAATATCCGTCGTTAACTTAATTGAAGCATTTGTCGGATCACATATCTCTCAAACCAGCCATTTTTAGTCCAAGCATCAAGCATTCGGTATGAGGAAGCGGTAAAAAAAGTCACCCGGCGGACAATTTGCGGTGATATAGTTTGATATAAAGACCCTACGTACTTGCATATATGTACATATACATATATGAATATGCATATATACATATAGGGGGTACCATACTGGAAAGAGCGGATAGGAACAAAAAATTACGGTGTGCAAAAATATCAGAAGAAATTATGCGCAAAGTTTTCCTACAAAAGAAGAAAGCAAAATTTGTAGGAGGTTGGGCCCAAGTCCACTTGGTAGAAGGAGGAATGTGGAAGAAAAGAATTAAAAAAAAAGGGGGAAGAAAAGAATAAAAATAAAAAAAAAAAAAAAGAAGAAGAAGAAGGAGGAAGAGAAGTAGAAGGTGGACCGGCCGAGCCCAGTAGACGAAGAAGAGGTGGGCCAAGCCCAGCAGACGAGGAGGGAGGCAGAGAGCCTCCTCCACTGGGCTAATGAGTTTTCACTGCATGTGTTCAACAAAACAAAGGTCAAATCCGATAGCAGCTCATGAAGGAAAGAAGAGAATAAGGTGGGCCGAGCACAGCAGACGAGGAGGGAGGCCGAGTATGATGGACGAGCAAGAGAAAACAGTGGATGTCAACCTTCGAACCCCCGACCGCACGGCTTCAGTAGAGAGCCTCCACCACTGGGCTAATGAGTGTTTATTGCATGTTTTAAACATAATAAAGCATAAATTCAATAACAGCCCACGAAGGAATAAGAAGAGAAGAAGAGGGTGGGCCGAGCCCAGCAGATGAGGACGGGCTAGGGTCCAGCTCGGATTAAATGTTGGCCGAGGCCGAGCCCAACGGACAAGAGCAGTCTTGGGCCGAGCCCAATTGAGGAGGAAAAGAGGAAGGGAGAAAAAGAGCTAAGGAGGATATTCGAACACCTGACCATGACTGTGTAAGATGTATGTCTCAACCACTAGCCTAACATACTTGATTTTGTTTAAAAAAAAAAAAAAAAAAAAAAAAAGAGGCAAAATCAAATTACCTATGGATTGGGATGAGCCCAGCGAAGAAAAGACCAAAAGTTGAGGAAGGAGGAATTGGAGTGAAGTTGGGCTGTGGCCCACTCCATTATTTGGGTCAAATTCAGAAAAAATGAGATAATAAATAAATAAGGTATTTAACTATCAATTTTAATTAATTAGATTGATTAATGGGTTATTAACTTTGACTAGTTAATTCGAATAACTAGTTAGATTTTCTAACCAACTAATTAGTTTTAATTAATTACGGTTAAAGGTTAAATATTTTATTTATTTAATCGGTTTATCTGCTTCGGGAAATTAATTGAATTATACTCAAGTCGCTCGTAAATTTTTCTAGCCTGGCCATGCCTTAGAAAAATGAGGCTATCTTGTTGACCGAAAGTCGCCCTGACAATTATTTGTTATTCAGTCAAGCAATTTTGACGGGCGAGCAACTTTGCCATTACCGGCACACTATGTGGTCCTTGCGGCTGTGGGTCGTGCTTAAGCCCCCCCTAATCGCAAGAGGGGCTCCTTCCTTGGCACAATATTGCGCCATGATTCCCGAAGTCAGGGGTCGCGCTTAATAATTCCCCAGGGATCCCAAGGACTTAGCGGCTACATCCACACACTACCCAATATCATCTCGGGTAGGTCGTGTTTCTACACACCATGAAATTCCCCCCCGAAAGGGCTACATGGGTCGTGCCCCTGCGCATTGCTTGGTCTCAAAGAACAAGTAAGTCGCGCTCCGTTACACTATAGCACCAAGAGCTATAGGACGTGCTTCATGACTCACCGGTGATATTAGGAGTCGCCAGCCGCATTCACCAAATACCGATGCCCCCGAAAAAGGGTAGGTATGTTGTAAATTTACACACCATAACACCGAGTGCTGTGGGTCGTGTTCGCTCACCATCAAGACTACTGTAGCTTCACTGAAGCTCGAGGGCGACGTCTTACCAAGCGAGGGACAATCAAAGCAAGGAATGTAAAAACAAAGGAAATGCGACAAGAACACTCATATCATTACTACGGATAACGATTACAAACCTAAAAACAACACCTAAGGGACCATGAGGCGCTACTACGGGAAAACATCAAAACTACCGTGTGCGTGCACACTTGAAGATAAACCGCTCACTACCCCGTACAGTCATGACCGATGCAGGATGCCCTAAGGAGCGCCAACCCTTGAACCAGGGACGTAGTCGATGTAAGCCTCAGCCATCTCCCTAACTTTCTGATCTTGGCGAAGAATGAGCTCCTTGCGGTTATCCTCGAGCCACTCCTCAAAAATGTCATAGTGGCCATTGGCTAGAGTAAAAAGGAAGTCATAAGCTGCCGGCGAATCCAACATCCCGAACCCAAGAGCATCGGTGATGATGGCCCGATAGAACAATAGTTGCAATTGCTCCGGCTCATCCATCTCTCTGGCATAAGTTTCCACCCCTAACTTATGAAAATGGGGGCAAAGCTTCATATAGTCTGCAGGCAGGGGCTTCGGCTTACATGGCTCACTTGTAGTGCCAGTCGATCCGACGTGAGCAATGTCGTAAGTGGAGGGTGAATTCACTGACACACCCTCACCTTGCCGACGAGTTGGCCCCATTTCTTCCTTTTAGAGAGAGAAAGCTCAAAGGAAAACTCACTAGAAAAGTCACAAGAGGAATGATGAACATCACAACCTACATGCCTATTTATAAAAAAAAAAAAAAGGGGGACACTCCATATTTCATCTGTTCACCTCGTAAAGCGCACCGCTAAATCATAAAGGGCCACAGAACACAATTATGGTCATGTGCGCCAGACCCAAGGAGTAGCTACGTCGAAGAAAGGTGATAACGCTTAGATAGGTGTCTACCCATCTCTTCACAGACACCCAAGAACGTTGGGCAAGTGAAAAAGCGAGGAATCCAGCGCTCTCGGGGGTGAGGAAGTCGAGACTCAACGCATCTCCAACCACCCCCCACGTATAACATAAAGGAAACACCGAAAGGCTCCCCATACCTCGTTGTCACCCTATCAAAAATATACTTTATATATAAGGGACGAAACCGATAGTGGTCTTCGGGGACACTTTGAGGAGAGGACGCTACGAAAGCCAGAAGCTCCTCTAACCGTTAGATGATAAGAAGGGTCCACCTGATGCTCGTCCAAACATTCAAGGATAAAAGGGGAAGTAATAATATAAGCAAAAATCAAGGCGCTTAGCTCATATATGAAGGAGCGTGTGCAAAAGAGATCACAGTCAGAGACGAAGCGTTAAAAAAGAGGTTCATTTCATTAAATATTGCCAAGCCCATCACTGCAAGGTCTTTACACCCTTGACCGACCTCATACAAACGACAAGATAAGAACTACACGCAAATAAAAGGAAGGTACTTAGACGAAGAAAGAAACGGCAACAACTTCATATGACTCATCTTCAATAAAACTTCTTCCCTTTTGGGGAGCAACCACTGGGGCGAGAAGGTCCGGGGGCTGCGGCTCGAGCCCCCGAGGACGGACTCTCGTTACAACATACGATTAGATCACGAGTTGTGCTTAACCACTCCTCTAGAACTACCCATGAACGTTGATCCACTGCCTCGGTTAAACTTGCCGACTCGTATTGCCCCACTATACCGTAGTTGATGGCATCCAGGAGCACCATCCGGTAAAAGGATTCAAGAACTAACCCGCTATCCTCAGCTGCCCAAGCGTAAGCCTCCATGGTCGCTTTGTTGAAGCGAGGGCACAACCGTTGAAAGTCAGAGGGAAGCATATTCGGAAAACTCATAGGGGACAGCCGCGAGGTTTCGATGGAGACTCTTGGTCCTCCAATTACATTACCAGCTTGGAGATGTGTTAGAGCGTCGGTGAAGTCATCCAACCAGCGCTCGAATCTATGCCAAATCCCATGTCCAACCTCCAGGGTTAGGGTATCGGCCACCCCTTTGTGGATCAACCCGAACTCCAATGCGTCCTCGAGAATCATGGTATAATATACTTCCTGAGCCATCTCAGGATAGCCCACAGTCTCGCCTATTGCCGCGACCTCAAGATGATCGAAACGAGGGCAAATCTTCCAATAATCGAAAGGAATGGGCCGAGGGGAACCACGATGATTCATGGCTACTCTAGTGGTGGGTTGGAAAGTTTACACTCAGAGAAAATGGAATGGTGATGGGTGATCCCTCCCTTGAATTTATCCCCTATTTATAGACCCTTGATCCACATCCCATCAGTCACCCTCGAGAAGCGTACCGATGAAATGTGAGGGGCTGAAGAATATTGTAGCAAGAATCAGATCAAGAGGTCCCACCTAGTACTCTACTAGGCCCGAATCAGATCAAGAGGTCCCACCTAGTACTCTACTAGAGGAAAATTCCAATTTCACATTTTAAAAACTTGAAGAGGGAAGGATAAAGCAACGAGAGGTACCGACAACAACAGTCTACTTTACTCATAAAGAAGGAGACGACTACAAGCTCAGAAATATTGCCGAGGTGCAAACATCGCTACATAACATAACTATTACAACAAGGTTACAACCACCAAAGGCTAAAATACTGGAAAGTTACATCGAAGCCCGACAATATCCCTCCTAAACGTTAGACCGACGACCCACTTCGAAGGATCCCTTAGTTGCGAACAAACGTCCCTTACGACGAAGGGCTTGAGCAACGATATTTTGGGAAGGCCCTAAGTCCTCCGGGTCCTCGCAGGTGCCCATTGGGCGAATAGGTGAGGGAACCCCGCGTGCCTCCTCCATGGCACCTAACGAATAGCCCTTGAAACAAGGGGGCCTCGAGGATGAATGTGCAAACTTCTCATGTTGCTGCCGGATAATGGCATCATGATTGGCTTCGACCCAGTTCCCAACCACCTCATACGCACCTTGATCGAGGCAGTCCATAAACGCCTTGGCAACATCCGACTTCATGAAGCCCAACCCAATCATGTCAAGGACCACCGACCGATAGAAGAGAGCTTGGACCATATCTTCGTCACCCATTCCCCGGGCAAAAGCAGTGGTGCCGCTCAAGACAAAATGAGGACACAACTTATCATAGTCTTGGGGAAGGGGCTTAAGCCGACAAGGATAGGGCGCATAGATTAACTCAGGAATTGGAGAATAGGTGGGGAGAAAGTCGGCCTCGAAGGGAAGGGGGCTTCGCCTCTCTCCCTCATTCAGTTTCTCAAGTTGCCTCCAGTTATCATCCAACCATACCTCAAAGCGAGACCAATGACCCGCTAACACTTCGCGAGATAGCTTGAATCCATACAAGGGGGGAATTAGTTGAAGACGACACGCCTCATCAATAACCCCCAGGTAGAAGCGTTCCTGTAAGAGAAACGGACGATTCGCTTCAACGGTGGCACGATCAGTCGCCTCCTTGTTGAACCCGGGACACAAGCTTTGATAATTGGTCGGTAGGGGACGAGGACAATTGAGCAAAGGGCGAGGAATACTATTATCCATAGCGATGGAGATTGAAGGTGTAAACTTTTTGCACAAACAATCCAAAGGAAAATGTGAAGGAACAAGCCCGTCGCACTACTATATATAAAGAGGATGGAGGATGGTTTATTTCACATCCCCTCTTCCCGCCTCGAGATGCGTGCACACGCGATGTGAGGGGCTGAATGATGTGGTATAAATACTACTCTTGCCAGATGACAGATTGGATCACTTTCCAGCTCAGCATGACCGGTTAGACAGAAATTAGTTGGGCCGGATCACCAGGAGAAATCCAATTACGCTAATGGGCCCAAAAAGGCCCAACTCTCTCTCTCTCTCTCTCTCTTTTACACCTCTTGGCTGACTCCCCACAACCACCTCATTTATTCCCCCTATAAATACCCTCATCATTGCTTGATTTGACAAGACATAAAAAGAAGTGCCCCACATTCTCCTATCCCAAGGCAGCACCTCATCTCCCTTTAGACTACCAGAATCTCACTCTCATCCACCTCGGAATATTCCCTAAACCCGTCATTACTGCTTATTAATCTCCGCGAACAACGTGCTGACTTGAGCGTCGGAGGGGCGTTCCCCGGGCCAAACCCCCGGGGAGTTCCTTGTTTTGCAGGTCGGGAGCGCCGGGGCGATCCATCTTGCTGCCATCCACGTAAGCTCGATCCTCCAACTCACCTCACCCTGGTTTCTCCGGAAACAATGTTCTTATTAATCCTAGTTATTGTATTAGTCTTCTATTATGAATAAAAGTTGGTATTAAGGTTTTATGTGTGCAATTAAGTGTGAGATTCATTGTACCACAAGAGAGATTGATCTGTGATCTCTGTGTCTTTAAGTGAGTTGAGTGGGGCGAATCAAATTTGAATGTTGATTTCTTTGGTTCTCTAGAGATATCGACAGAGATTAATTATAAACATATGAGAATCTCTGATAAACACCATACGGTTCGGGTTTTCTGACTTCAAAATATTAAAATTAATTATATGATCATTTCTACACGAATGAATATAATTGTCATAGAGCAATACTACTATTTCTTTTCAGATCATAACTCAAGTTGACAATATGAAAAATGATGTGTGTTATACGTACTCTCTTTGTCCCCTTATTTATTGTCAAAATATTCAATTCCTTGATTCCATTTCAGTGACAAAAGTCTTGTTTCCAACAACAAATTCAAAAATATTCCAACCAATAAATTAATACTCCATCTATTGCAACTTGTTCGTCAATTTAACTAATGTACATAATATTTATCAGTTTATATTTTAGTGACATCTCAATAATAAATAGAGCTGACAAAATTTTGATCGACCTGAAAATTTTGAATTGTTCGACCCGAAAAAATCGGGTCTGGACATAGATATTTCGTTTAAATTTTGATATTGACCGACTATTCGGACATAATATTTCTCCTTTTGTATTGTCCGAGCCTGATTCTGACATGAATTTAATTTTCTCTGAACTATTCGACCCGGTATGACCCGAATACATCGAGTCTGGACATGAATTTCTTTTCCGAATTTTGACATTGATCAAATTTGAACAACCCAAATTCGGCAAAAATAATAAAGTTATGTCAATTTGTACAATTTCAATGAAATTAATTATAAAAGTAATTTTTCGTTGAACTTTGTAAAACTTTTCACCGTTTCAAATTAATAAAATTAAAATTTAAAATGATGGGAGTAATCACAAGCATTTAGTACCCCTTTTTTATTTTTTACATATATAGGGGAAGGATAAAGCAATTAAAATGAAAACAAGCTGAACTTAATCAGGCCAAGTACATATAATACACAATAACAAATGGAGTAGAGTTTTATGAATCAAATTTATAACAATACCCACATTCCTAACCCACAAACCAAATGATTATATCACAAAAGAACCACCCCATGCAATAAAATTCTAGGGCAACAACTCCATCATCATCAACCAAACCCTCTAAATCCTTAATTATGATCAAAGCACAAATTAAACCCACCACTAATCCATCCTGCATTCTCCCTCCTCCTATATATGTTTCACAAATTTGTCTCCCTAATCACACCTCTCCTCATAATCATCTCTCTTTTCCAACCATTACCTTTATCTAATTACCTCATTATCTTCTCCTTGTTCGTCGTAGTAAGTTCATCATCAAGTAATTCAAGTAAGATCATGGCGAAGAGCGGAGAGTTCTCATCCATGGAGGTCGAGGCCGGGGAGACAAGTGGGGCCCGCGAGCCATCTTCAGCCGCCGAAAAGGGGAAGAGTCCAGTCATCGAGGCTCCGTTGATCGGGAAAGGGGACCGAGAAGCGAAAGTGGCGGCGGCTGGTGGGGCCGGGGTCAAGAGAGGTGTCGGAATCATTGACTTTGTGGTGAGACTGCTTGCTATTGTGGCTGTTCTAGCGGTTGCTATTGCCATGGGAACTACACAGCAAACAGCGCCTTTTTTTACTCAGTTCTTCCGGTTCCAAGCCAGTTATGATGACTTGCCTACTTTCACGTAAGTATCTTGATTACTCTTCTTTTGGTTACTCCCTTCGTTCCATATTAACTGTTGTCGTCTTTGGAAATTGTGTAGTCAAACTTAAAAAATTTTGACCTTAAATTTCTCAATACATACAATAAGTTGCTATATAAAATTACCACCACTAGATTCATAACGAAAAATACTATCATAAAAGTATAATATTGTAATTGTTAATAACATATTATGTAAGAAATTATCAATCAAAGAATGATATTGGAGACCGTGAAAGTTAAAATTATGACAATTAATATGGAACGGAGGGAGTAATTTTTAACTGTTATGGGTCTTGGTTAATTAGGGCTTGGCAATGGGCTGGGTCGGGTTGGGTCAAGTCAGCCAATTAGCTATGTAGGATCGGGTCAAGGCTGACCATTATAGTTGTGGCCCAAGTCAGAGCTATTCTTGATAAAATAAAGGTCGACCCATGTGACGCGAATGTTAAATGAAGTGCATTTGTATCAATATAGATAGTTATGCTAATTATTATTTAATGTAGAGTATTAATAAAATATTTAAATTTAATATATAAAATAATAGAAAAATTATTTACTTTTGAATTATTAATAGGTGGATCGATCTATTCATGGACCCTTTAGTATTATTGAATGTCCCTTAATGACCCCATTTATTAGGTCGGACCCACTCCACCCTATGAAGACCCCGCCCATTGCACACCCTTGACCGTGGTACATAAAAGATTCAATCTTTGAAGTTATAAGATGAAAATACACCAACTTTTTCAATTGGACATATATAGTATCCTCTTTAAGGGTATGATTACACCAATATTCTGAAACTTTGACTCATTGAATAGCTAAAGCAAATAGTATTATGCATGCAAATTGAACTCACTAATAAATTTTTTGATAAGTCAAGATTTATGAAAATTCAAAAAAAGTTGTACAAGTAACAATTTACTCCCTCCACTCCATATTATCTGTCACTTTAACTTTCTTTTTTTCCATAATATTTGTCACCTTAATTCCAATACCACATTAATTACTAATTTATCAAATTAACTTTATTAATTACATCTTTTTCTTCAATTTTTCTTTTTTATTCACCATTGTTCTTTTTTATTCATCACTTTATTTACATATTTCTCATTTCCAAGGATGAAATTTAATGTAAAGGAGAAGTTTTTTTGGTTTTATAAATTATGTCCTAAGTGATTCATAATTTGGGAAGGAGGGAGTAATATTATACTATTTTTATCCAATAAAAGTTGGTATATTTAGGTCCAATATATATTGCCAAGGGAAGGTTCGATTATTTGTACCAAATTTCCAAATTTAAATGGTATTGAAGGAGTTATGATCAAAAGCGTGAAGGCTCGCCATTTGAACGTCTTTGAATTCATTCACTGCCATCTGTTTATTCTTGTCGATGGTTCTGAAGCCCCTTAGAAGGCTCGGGAATGGTCCTATTGAGACCCTAGATGACATCCTATGGCCCGGGGTCTTTGTAGAATGAAACACCGCTCTCTTAGTGGCCATAGTGGCCCTCAAAGGACCCGTACCACCATGAAATGGATGTTGAAACCGGGTTAGTTTCGAGGAAAGGAGAGGGTGACTTGTAGCTAACCGGGAACCGTAAGCGAAACAAAAAGTGAACCGATCCCACACGGTTCAACTACCAAGTCAAATGCAAATGGACTGTCAAGTCAACCTAAACCCAAGGCCCGGTCATCGGCCCAGAAAAAGACTAACAAGTCACCCAAGAGAGGGAGTCTCTCCTCTATAAATAGGACTACTCACTCTCATGAGGAGAAAAGAAATTTAACTCTCAAGAAGTCTCTCTCTAGAATTAAACAACAAACACATCAATATGTGTCGTTTGTTCTAGAGATTCAACATCAACTTGATTGAGATTCAAGCCGCATCGGCCCTCCTTCAAGAAGACTACAAAGATCGAATCAGAGGACTTTTATTTGTTCATCTTGCAACAAATATTATAGAGATTGTACCCATATTCTTTGAAATCAATACAAATTATATTTGTCCATTTTTTTCTTGTCTTAATTAATTTTAGACTCAAAAATTTGTGGTTACAAATTTTGGCACGTTCGGTGGGACAATCTTTACCTCTCATCTCCATCTCTGAGATCAAGACTTTCAAGAACCTCTCCACGAATAAGACGTGGCTACGAAGACTTCAACCAATCTACCTCCCAAGGAAGAGCTCGCAACAAATGTGAAGACGAACCACAAGGTTACTGGCATGGCAAGGGAAGTTCAAGGTAGAACAAGGTCATCTGGTGTTGTTACTATGTCGGTCATGGTTACAGGAGTTGTGACTATTGAGAGACCTAAAAGTATAAGGTGTCTGTGTACCGCAAGTGTACGGGTCTGTGTAGTAATAAAAATATCATTCTCTCTCTGGGACTTGTGTTCAACTACGTACTAAACTAGTTCACTACAAAGGATGCTAGGTCGATAAAAAGGGCGTGGTAATGGTTCAGATAATTAATTAAGGAAGCATGAAATTAAAGGATTTAACCAAGTAATTAAAGGCGTTCAGGGGAGTCCACTCTAGTCAATCAATCAAATTATCAACAATCTCGGTGCAGGTAACAAGATAATTCGGGGTCTATAATCTTTCTACGCCTTATCACTTCGATCTTTCGATCCTAGATGAGTTATAGTGATTAAAACTAAACATTATTTCTAACTATTTAATCCAATCAAAGATAAAGAACTGATTATAAATTGGCCCTAGGCAAGAATCATTATGTCTAACTATTTTCTAAACCTATTCAATCTACGCCTTCCAATTCAAGACTCAAACTGTTGTTCTATTGACGAGAATCTAAAACCAGGTAAAGACTCAAACTGTCGTTCTGTTGCCAAATTACCATGACATACAATATACGTAGATTAAACGAATAAAAGGATAACCTAAAACCGAAACTGTATTCAAATTCAATCAATAGACATCGAGTTTATCCCCCAAACAAGGAATCTAAGCACTCATAATAATAAAAACAAGGAAGACAATAATAAAATCTGAATAACGAAGCATAAAGTAAATAGAAATTAAAGTGAACGTTCGAGTCGTCGAATTCGATCTCTTCGTGTCACTCGATTCGATCTCCTTCTCCTCCTCTTTCGTTCCTAATCTACTAGAACGGCTCCCCGAAGGAAAGAAAAATACAGAGAAAACTTATACTAAACGTTTGACGGAATAACCGATAAAAATAGATGATTTTAAAGATTGCCTTCAAACGGCGGATATAAATCCCTTTTATAGGGCTGGGCTAAGGCACAAAACGCTGGCTGCGTTTTGTCCAAAAATAAAACTCCTCCGTGTCTTGGCGCTGGCTGTGCGCTCAAAACGCCGGTGCGTTTTGACTTTATTCGGCCGTTAAAGTTTCTGGACAAGGCGCTGGCTGTGTTTTCAAAACGCTGGCTGCGCCTCGTTCCTCCACGTTAACTGGATTTGGGTCGTGGCAATCTAGGTCGTTCTTTGTTCTTTCCTTTCTTCTTTTTCAACTCTTTTTTTTTTATTTTCTTTGATTTTTCCCACTTTTCTTTCAACTTTTCATACTTTTTGATATAATTCCACTAATTCTTGCAAAATACACCAATCTCGCGAATAAGTGTATAAATCACAGAAATTGACATAAAAATACAGGATTTTGGATATAAAAAGCATAAAACTGACACGTTTTGAGTCCTAAAACTCTATATAAAAATGACTTATCAAATCCCCCCATGCTTAGCTCTTGCTTGTCCCCAAGCAAGTCAGAATTAAAAATAGGAGGATTAGGGCGCAAACAGAAAAACAGAACCTAAGAAGAAAAGGAAGCGAAAAGAGTTTTGGATAGGAATACAAAAATAAAATCTTAACACCCCCTCAGGCTAACCATTCGAACACATCAACTCAACAGGCTAGCACAAAGATCAGTCTGGACAAGATCAAAACTCAGTTCAAAAGAGAAAGGAATAAATTTTCGAAACCAAAGAGGAGAGAACAAGTACTTTAGAAGCGTAAATCCGCCAACAGTCTCAAGAATAATACAAATATGTGCGGTTAGTTATGGACGTAAGTCAGTCAAAAAGAGCAAACCTCACATAGGAAAGAATGAAAACACTCAATCACTCAAATTTTAATATGTATGTGGGTTTTTCTCATACTCAGACCAATAGAAACAAACTGCCATAAGCTTGGTAAGAACTTCGCTCTCCACTACTGGTATAAAATGCACAAGTGAGAATCAAAAGGACTTTTCCGGGTTGTAACGGGGCTTAGGTTAGGGGAAAGGATCGCTAAAATTTGGGAATGAGGAGTTAAGAGTCATGCTTGGATTGATTTTCAACGAGTATAACACTCTAAACTCTCCTTCTTGCTTAGTGTATGCAAGGAATTTCACCTTTCTCCCTCAACAATATCAAAATCTCCACTGAATACAACTAGGTCAAAGTTTTCAGAACTTTAAATTAAATATCCCTAATCACCCTTTTCTTTTTGGAACTCTTTTTCTCTTTTTTTTTTTATTTTTTACTTCTCTTTTTTTTTTCTTTTTGGTGGGTGATCGGGGAGAAGAAAACTATGGAATTATAACTTCGACCTCGACATAATATATGAACAACATAACCAAACACAAATAATTCAAAAGGTGGGACTTTCAGTTTCTCCCAATCTTGAAACAATAAGCACAATTTCTCCCAAACTTCATATTTTTGTTCACAAGCACACCAAACCAACTGTTCCTTTAAAAAAAATGAAAAACTCTCATTCAACCAAGCAAGGCAAAGGGATACTGAATATCAAAGGTCGAGGCTTGTATTGTCAGGACTCAATCATGAAAGAAGGATAAACAAGGGCTAGGCGGGGCAAAAAGAACGGTAAATATAATGTGAGGAAGGCTATTTAACTATGTAGTTTAACAAAATAGAATGAATGCCTTAATCACTTTGTCACAGTGTGCAATGCAAATATGTAGTCTCAAGCAAGACGCAAAGCAAGTTCTAGAGATGCAACTAATGGGTGAGTCACTCAAGGGATCATGGAATTGATAAAAGTGATCAATTCAAAATTTCGGCAATGTGGACTCATGGGATGAGGCTCAATCAACTAAACTTAGCCTAAAGATTTGCGGCACACATATTTATACTTTCTAAGATAGTCAAAGCAGCCAAATGCAACTTTCATAACTTGTCTCAAAATCAGAAGATTTGAAGGAAAAGGTTTCAAAAACTTATGAGATTTCATCCAGACTTTTCTAAGCGAAGCAAGTTTAACTGAAAGTAAGAAAGGTTTACAAATCATCACCGAAGGTATTTCCGGTTTTAATCCTAGTCATATCCTTTTTTTTTTGTCTTTTCTAATTTTTTTTTTTGGTCTTTTTCAAATTTTCTGATTTCTTTTTTGTTGTTTTTCTAATTCAGTGGATGCAAAACTATGAAAAAGAAAGGCTATGTTCGGTAGCAATTTTCGTGGTTTTAAGTTAGGGTTGTCGGTCCACAGGGATGGGTGTTAGGTTTAATTTAGGTAATTGGTTTGTGTACAAGGGTTTTTCTCAATGCGAAAAGCAATAAATTATGTAAATAAGCAATAACCTAACCTAAACATGATGATAATTAAGAAAGCCATAAAAGATGAAAGCAACTAAAAGCATGAAATTAAGAAAGCAATAAAACTAAGACTAATTAAATGAAATTAGGAACAAGAGATTATACCTTTGATGATCCAAACTTTCACTAATCTTCAATCTACTTGGATTTCTCCCGAACAAACAAGAAATCGTGAATTGAATTACTAAGAATCCCCAAATCCCCACTTGAGAGTGGAATTTGTGACCCTTAATCCCCCTTTTCACTAAAAGTTGGATTGGATGTTTTTGTGGCTAACACTATGAACTTTCAAAGGCAAAATTGAATCAAAGCTAAGCACAAGGCAATAAAGATTAATGAAGGCTGAAATTACTTGAAGAAAATTGATTACAATCAAGAATCCCAAAAACTTGAAGAACAAGACAAGAGAGAAAAACTTAGAGAGAGAAAGTAGAGTTTAATAAAGAAAGCATTAAAAACCCCTAATTACAAACTAAAAGCTTCAGCTAATTACTACCTAAAAGAGTTGCAGCTATTACTCTTATAATACCCTAAGTTTGTTTCACAAAACGCAGCACTTTGTTTCCAGATTATACGCAGAATTTGGAATTGGCTCGGGCGAACCAAAATCCTGCTCGGGCGGCGGCGTTCGATCGTCGCTTGTCCCTCGTTCTTCGGCAGCTTCCCTTGGCGGCTCGAAGCTCACTTCGGCCGGCGGGTTCTTGCTCGGCGGCGGCGTTGATCGCTGTCCCTCTGTCCCTTCAATGCCTTAGCCGATCTTCATCGAACTTTTCCTAGTTGATGCACAGAAGCATGGCTCGACCGAGCCAATATGCTGCTCGGTCGAGCAGACCTTCTGTCTCACCTCCCCTTGGCTCAATTTTACTCGACCGTTTTTGCTGCTCTCCAGGAACACTGCTCGGGCGAGCCACCATTCTGCTCGGTCGAGCAGACCTTCTGTCTCACCCCCTGATTGGCAAGTTTTTGCTCCGTTTTGTCGCCTTTTTCGATCGCTTACTTATTTTCCTACAAAACTACAAAAAACTCATAACTAGAATAACACACGGGGTTAGTACATACAAAAACTCCCTAATAAAGAGAAGAATTCGGCTCGAAACGAGACCGAACACCACTCCCACACAAGGGTTTGCTCGCCCCGAGCAAACTAAAACAAAGTAAAGAACTAGAAAGAGAAACTAAAAAAAAAACCTAACTCACTTTCGCAGGAATCGCGGATGCATTTAGCATATGCATCAAGCCCTTTAAACCCCCCGGCAGCCCGGGTGGACGAGGTAGATCTCGTGAGGGTTTATAGCAACTATACCCACAAAAGCCATAGAAAAAGGAGAGAGGGAAAGTGAAAAAAAAAAAAACAGAACAAGTTCAAAAGAAAAGAAAAAGAGACTTGCTCGTTTCAATGAATCAAGCTGTTTCAATTAAGAAAACGGTATTAATCCTCCGAAAGGAACCGTTATGAGCATCTCACAACGTCTAACCCAAACAACTGCCAATCTTTAAAATTTTGAACCAAACACTTCCTGATGAGCAAAACACCTTGTGCATATGTGCAAGTGGGCTCTAGTCGGTCCTTCCTATCCTAAACCAGACAGTCAGAGTTGTGCTCATGCTCAAGCTCGGGATTATCTATCCTACTTCACTCTTGGTTTTTCTTTTTAACCTTTCTTTTCTTTCTTTTTCTTTCTTTTCTTTCTTTTTCTTACTTTGCTCTTTTCTTTTTTTTTTTTTACTTTTCTCTTTCTTACCATTATTATGCTCAACTCTTTTTTTCTTTTTCTTGCTTCGCTCTTTTCTTTCTTTTTCAAAACCTACGCTCTTTTATTTCCACTCAATCCGCTTTGTGTCTTTTAGAACATTTGTGTCGGGTTTTGCGGGATTTAAATACCGGCCTTCGCAAAGGGTTACCCTCCCTGCTGGGTTTCTCCATACGTGAGTCATTGCACTTAAGGGGCATAGGGTGCCGATCCACCCAAACCAACCCATGACGGTAGGCCCGACAGTAATTATTTAATGCATTAATTAAGAGCTTGAGCAATTGAACAACTAAAACCGTCTAACTTAGGTAAGAATTCACAGTTAAAGCGTGTAAGAATTGAGGATTCCGCTTTCCCATTCCATGTAGAGGTCTAATAGAGATAAGTCATGGCAATTGTCCAAGTTATGGTCGAAAAATGCTCAAACCGGTTTCTTTCAAAGAAGATTAAGAACGGCTTCTTGATTTCAACAACGAAATCCAAGAAACAAAGCAAAAACAAAAAAAAAAAAACGAAAACGAAAACTTTGAAGGTTTTTCACTCCCTTCTTTTTTTTTTCTTTTCACAAAATTTTTTCAAATTTTTTGACACAAACTACGAAAAACAAAAACAAAGACTCAAAATTAGGTGATCTACCCATGACAAATGGAAGTATCACCCCCCACTCCCACACAAAACTTCACAATGTCCCCATTGTGAGAAGAAGGGTGTCACAAATAAGGTAGAAAACCTAAAAACACACAACAAACACATAATAAACAATAAATGGTGGCGACCCGAGCCCTGGCTCAACAACAATGATATCCCAACATTCACACTCAAGGGTTCGCCACCCAAAAAGAAAATCAAGCATGCATCATGGATCAACAATATATTCACAATGAGAAGGATGGTTAAAAGATGATACCTGAAGATCGCCAAGTTAAGCACATCCAAGCACACGATCCACGAACGCAATGTCAGAAAAAGAAACTTCAAATATTCACAAATGTACATGATCATTGACTAACCTTAACCCCGAATCTCACTATATGAGGCGGGAATCAAGGGTGAAATGCCGGGCCACTGCCCAGAAACATTACACAACCCCTCGCGCATGTATATCTCAAAATGAAAGCACACAACTAATGCAAAATAACAGAGGGGAGTGCGAAATGCTCACAATCACTGCTCATCACCTCCGGAGGAGTGCGGATAGTAGGGAAGTAGTCGGGTATCTTGGTTGACATAGTCGGGTGGTGCGGTGCGTAGTCGGCGATAGCATAGTGATAATAACCCCAATCTCTCGATATTGATTACGTTGATGGAAGTACTCATCATAGCGTTGAAAGTATCCTTCGTGCCGTTCAAGGGTCGCATTGCCGCGAAGGAGTTCCTGTTGACTTTCCATCAAGTTGTGCGTACTTTGTAGCAAAGTTCGCTGTTCACGGAGATCGACACTCAGTTGGTCTAACCGACTTGCCAAGTGCCCCATCGTAATCTCCTGGGAAGTACTACCACTAGCTTCACCTTGGGTTGCCGACTGCTCCTCTTCTTCCACATTTTCGCTTACAAATGGGTCATCGGGCCCCCCAACTCGACGGTTGCTCGTTGGATCTTCGCCACATGACCAGTTATGTTGATTGGTCACATCCAACCAACGTGCAGCTCGCGCGTGGTCCAAATGAATGGAAGTTGCATACTTATCCGAGCCATGCTTGTATATATACTTGGTGTTGTGACGCTCAAAGATGCCCATGCGTTGCAATCTAATACCATCGATGAGGTCGGGAAAATACCTCGGGGTGAACTTGTGGATATATCCTCCAAAACCTTTCTTCATCAAAAAGTGGCAAATGATATGCCCCATTCCAATTGTAGAGGTTAGGTGTTTAGAGGTAATGTCTTTGAAGCAATGCAAGATGCATGACCCCATGTTCACCTGCTTCCCTTGGAGGGTGTTAAAGATGATGAACAAATCATCCCTCCGCACATTTGCCCTCCCATCATCTCTTCCGAAGACCGAATTTGAAACTATGCGATGAAAGATTCGGATCGCTAAGTTACAAAAATCACGAGACTTGGAATTTCTGGTCAAGAATAAGCAATCCTCAAGAGCATTCGCCGTTTGATGTTTCCGACGCCAACAAGTAAGACTCTTCATAGCAGCTTGCTCATCGAAATGCGCACTATCCTCATAATACAATCCGTCTGTCGGTAACCCGAGTACTTGACAAAACTCTTGCACCGTGCACGTTTTCTCCTTGTTGTCCACCCTATATCGAAACTTAGCTTGGCGTGTATCGACATCCTCAACTTGGAAGGAACTGAGGAACTCAAGAATTGGTTGATCGTAAAGAGACTCGTCAATCTTGATGAAGGACTCCCAACCCAAGACCCTTATAATGTAATCAAAACTAGGGCCACAATACACCCTCTTCATGGTGGCTTCATCATAAACGTTCGGAGCACAAAGTTTCCGGTGTTGATAAAGCTCATATCTCTCGCGATGATGCTCATCCCGGAACCGAATTCGCAATTCCGGGTTAGCCTGAAGAAGCGTGGGCGGTTGGGCCTTGTAACGATCTTTATCCACCGCCGCCGATGAAGACTCGGGCGGTGGGGAAGGTGTACCTTCCTCATCGGTACGGGCTCTCTTAGATCGAACCATTGTGAACTTCAAAACACACTAACAACTCAAGAACCTCCAAATAGCAATCAATACACACAACACACAAGCCCTAAATCTGAGGAACAATCACAAGTAGCACCCAATTTAACCTTAAAATCAAATTTGAAAACACTAAGCGTGAATGTTACCTCCCAAATAGGCACCAAATACCAAGTGGCAACACAAATCGGGCAAAGAGCAAGTAACCCGGGACCTTGAGACCTCCCGACCTTAGCAAAACCCTTCTTTCCCCCAAAGACTCAGAATACTCGCACACAAAGCGAAGACACCACGGTAGTAACACGCGACCCTCAGAGTACTGTGAGCGCTAACCACGACGCAAGGCCTCCTGCGCAAAGACAATCGCATGACAAAGAACAAAGACCAACCACGCAACAGCCTAGCAGCAATCGTGCACAATTAGGGCACAGAAATTCAACCAACCTGGAAGAATTCGAAGAAGAAATCAAATATTTAGGGGTTAGGGCTTGATGCTAAGGGTTGGAGGAAGTGAGAGAGAGAGATGAGAGAGAGAATAAGTGAGAAAGTATGAAGAAAGTGAGAGAAAAATGAAATAAAACCCCCGACAGAAATCAGATCTGTCGCCGGCTCGCCCGAGCAAAACTGTCTGCTCGCCCGAGCAGACGTTCTGGATGCGAACATAAGTTTGTCCGTAAGGTTGCTCGACCGAGCAAATAATCTGCTCGCCCGAGCGATGCTTCTGGACCGCTAGGCATGTCTGTCAAACTTCTTCCCTCGGGTGCTTCAGTGGGCAAGCTCGCCCGAGCAAATGTTTTGCTCGCCCGAGCTGATGTTCTGTCGGTCGCCATCCTTGACGCAGGATTCACTCTCAATTAAGGCACAGTGGACCAGCTCGCCCGAGCTAAAATTGTGCTCGCCCGAGCAGTCCTTCTGGAAGTATTTCCTTCTCTTCCTCCTTTACTCGCGAAAACTCCTCGGTAAGGCTGCTCGCCCGAGCCAAATTGTGCTCGCCCGAGCAGGTGTTCTGCCAACAATGCAAGGAGTTAAAATTTTTCAAGGAAATAAACCTTCTCACCTCTACTAAAAATATGTTCAAAACCTCAATCTCGCAAAAACCTCCCGGGACATTTCAAAATCAATAATCTAAAACTAACCTAAACAAAACAAAATCTTTTGGGTTTTTCAAAGATTTCACATAAAAAGAAAAGCCGACATGCATGCCCCCCACTCCCACACAAAAAAGGCCACACTATGTCCTCATTGTGGCAAGAAATAAAGGAAGACAAACACCCTAAAAGAATAAAAAAAAATAATCTAAAAACTAACAAAAAGAATGAAAAAGAGTTTTCTCACCAACCAACTCCAAAGAAAAAGAAGGATAATACCTGATTAGATCTCAAATAATCATCACATGACTTGTAAATGGAGATTGAGTATGCAAGCCATGAAATGGTGAATATATGTGAGCAATAAATGATCCTTCCTTCTCGTTAGTGCATAGTTAAGAGAGTTAAACAAAGAAACAAACAAGTAAAAAAAAATGAACTAATTTACAATATGTAAAAAGATGTTACCTCAATGTTCTTCAATCAACATATGGGACATGGAATGTTACACACTCCACATCCACTTTCTCTGGAAGCTCCAAAAAGGATTTCAACCTGTGACCGTTAACTTTCCACATTGATGCATTAGTGGGTCCTTGATTTCAACAACTCCCGAGGGAAACACAGTGGTCACAATGAATGGACCGGTCCACCTAGACTTCAATTTACCCGCAAACAAATGCAAACGTGAGTCATAAAGGAGGACTTTCTGCCCCGGAACGAAGGTTTTTCTAAGGATCACCTTATCATGTAGAACCTTCGATCACTCCTTACTTAATCTTCCATTTTCGTAAGCTTCCCTCCTTAACTCCTCTAGCTCACCCAAGTTCAACTTCCTAATGTCCCCAGCTGCTGACAGGTCAAGATTTAAGGCTTTCAAAGCCCACCACGCCCTATGTTCGAGCTCTACAGGCAAATGACAAGGTTTCCCAAAGACTGCTCTATACGGTGACATTCCTATGGGAGTCTTGTAAGCTGTCCTATAGGCCCATAAAGCATCGGTCAATTTAGTGGACCAATCTTTCCTATTCTTTGACACTGTCTTTTCAAGAATTTGTTTAATTTGCCTATTGGAAACCTCAGCTTGGCCATTTGATTGAGGGTGATAGGCGGTCGTCATTCTATGCTCAACAGAGTATTTCTTAAGCAAAGCCGTGAAAGAACGATTATTAAAGTGAGTCCCCTGGTCGCTAATGATGGCTTTAGGCACCCCAGACCTAGAGAAAATGTTTTCTCGAAGGAATCTAGTCACAACCTTAGCGTCATTTTTTTTCGACGGAATCGCTTCAACCCATTTTGACACATAGTCCACTGCTAGAAGAATATACTCATTCCCAAAAGAGGTAGGAAATGGTCCCATAAAATCAATGCCCCAAACATCGAATACATCCACAAAGATCTCGGGTTGTAAGGGCATCATGTTTCTTCTAGAGATCTTACTCAAACTCTGACATCTAAGACAACTCTGGGCATAAGTATGGGCATCTCTAAAGATGGTAGGCCAATAGAATCCACTTTGTAAAACCTTATACGCTGTCTTTTTCCCACTAAAATGCCCCCCACACGGTTGGTCGTGACAAAACGAAAGGACATCCATGATAGACTCATCCGGAACACACCTTCTAAGAATTTGATCAGGACAATACTTAAACAGATAGGGTTCATCCCATATGAAATTTTTGACAATGTGAAGGAACCTATCTCTATCATGCTTATTCCAATCATTGGGCATTTCTCCCGTGACTTTAAAATTAACAATGTCAGCAAACCACGGTTCTACTCCTATGCTAAGAATGCGTTCATCAGGAAAACAAGCATCAATAGGAGACTCTATCACATGTTCAGGTGCTATCCTAGAAAGGTGGTCCGCTACCGGGTTATCAGATCCTCTCCTATCACGGATTTCACAATCAAACTCTTGGAGTAACAACACCCACCTAACCAACCTAGGCTTAGACTCTTTCTTCTCCATCAAATAGCGAATCGCCGAATGGTCAGTAAAAACAATAACTTTAGACCCCAACAAATAAGCCCGAAATTTCTCAAATGCATAAACCACAGCTAGAAACTCTTTCTCAGTGACAGTGTAATTCAGTTGTGCTTCATTTAAAGTATGACTTGCATAGTGTATCACGACAGGTTTTTTGTCAATTCGTTGTCCTAAAACCACACCTATAGCAAAGTCAGAAGCATCACACATCAACTCAAACGGTTCCCCCCATGTGGGAGGTTTGAGAATAGGAGGCGATATCAAGGCATCTTTAAGTGCATCAAAGGCCTTCAAACACTCATCAGAAAAGTCAAAAGCCACCTCCTTGGCCAATAAAGCAGAAAGGGGTTTGGCAATCTTGCTAAAATCACGAATGAATCGACGATAAAACCCAGCATGTCCTAAAAAGGATCTAACCTCCTTCAGACAAGTGGGGGGGGGGGGTCAAGTTCCTAACTAGGTCAATTTTTGCTTTATCCACTTCGATTCCGTCTTTTGAAATCACATGGCCCAAAACTATTCCCTTTCGTACCATAAAATGGCACTTCTCCCAGTTTAAAGTCAAGTGTTTTTCTTGGCACCGACTCAAGACTCTACTCAAATTGGACAAGCAATCATCAAAGGTGGTGCCAAATACTGAGAAATCATCCATGAAAATTTCAACACAGTCATCAACAAGGTCCGAGAATAAAGACACCATACACCGCTGAAAAGTAACGGGGGCGTTGCAAAGTCCGAAGGGCATCCTACGGAAAGCAAACGTACCAAATGGGCAAGTAAAAGTCGTTTTCTCCTGATCACACGGGGCTATAGAAATCTGAGTATACCCCGAATAGCCATCTAGAAAACTTTCTAACATTTGATCCATGAAAGGTAATGGAAAATGGTCTTTTCTCGTAGCCTTATTGAGTTTCCTGTAATCTATGCATACTCTCCATCCCGATGGAATGCGAGTCGACACTAATTCACCCCTCTCATTCTCCACCACTGTCAACCCGGCCTTCTTAGGGACTACATGTATAGGACTAACCCACTTACTGTCAGAAATCGGGTAAATGATGTCATTATCTAACCATTTCAGAATCTCCTTCTTAACCACCTCCTTCATTTGGGGATTGAGTCTCCTTAAAGGGTCCCTCTGGGCTACACTATCATCTTCCAAAAATATCCTGTGTTGCACAATAGATGGACTAATCCCCCTAATGTCTCCAATCGTCCATCCCAAAGCCCCTATTTATCCTAAGAACCTCGACTAGTTTGTTTTCTTGGTCCTCTCCTAGGTTGAAGCTATGATAACCGTAAGTCTCACTAGGGCGAGGAAAACATACTTTAACTTTCGGAAGGAAGGGTTTAAGTTCAAGGGTTCTAGAAGATGGTGGCTCGGGTTCTATGATATCGTGCACATGTTGAGAGGCAACAGAGATTCATAAAGCAATTCACCGTCAAACACATCGAATCACATAATGAGGTTACGATCGGGGTCGAATCCTAACTCAACAAGATCACTCACACAAGGGCAACATCCAGATCGCAGGTTATCACTCTCAAGGTCACTAATCCAATTCACAGCATTACACTCTTGCTCATCATGTCCTAATGGTGACTTTTGTAGGTCAAAAATATTCAATTCCATAGTCAAATTCCCAAAAGTCAGTTTCATTCTCCCATCTTTACAATTAATCCAAGCATTAGATGTAGCTAAAAAGGGTCTACCTAAAATGACTGGAATCTCGTCACGAGGACTCGAACCTAGTGTCTCTAACACAACAAAGTCTACAGGGAAGACAAAGGTCCCGATTTGGATCAACACATCCTCAACTACCCCCTAGGCACTCTCGTAGACCGATCAGCTAATTGGAGAACCATTCTTGTAGGTTTCAATTCCCCCAACCCCAAGGTCTCATAAACATGTAAAGGTAGCAAGTTGACACTCGCCCCTAAGTCAAGGAGGGCTCTCTCAATCTGACTATCTCCTATGGTAATGGAAATAGTTGGGCATCCTGGGTCCTTATATTTCACTGGAACCTGACTAGACAAGATGGAGCTCACATTAGAGGCCAAAAAGGCCTTCTTAGGAACCTGAGTTGCTCTCTTCGTTGTACACAATTCTTTGAGGAACCTAGCGTAGGAGGGACATTGCTGAATAGCGTCCAACAAGGGAATGTTGACCTTGACTTGAGAAAAAGTCTCCCTAATCTTTTCAAGAAATTTCTGATCCTTAGTTCCCCTCAACCTTTGAGAAAAAGGTGGGGAAGGCTTATACGCCACCGGTTGAACAGGGTTGGGACTAGGGAGCACTCTAGGTGAGGTCTTAGGACTCGGGTTGTCACCTAAGTTGGTCAATCTCTCTTCCTCGCACGGCTCATCCTCAACTAGCTCATCACAAGGTCCAACACTCACATGTTGTTTCCTAGGCGAATCTGAAGGTAATTCTGTCGATTGTCCACTTCCCTTCCTGATCTAAGAGTAATCACCGCATTAAGCCCCCTAACATGGTTTGGGTCACAAGAGGACGAACTAGAAGCTTTCCCCTTAGGGTTTGCCTCCGGTTGTCCAGGAAAAGTTCCCCTATCCCTATTAGACATCATGAGTTGGGCTACACTCTCATTCAATTGTTTCACTATTTTCGCCATGTCACTCATCGTATCCTCAACCCTACTCAAACCAGACTCTAACTCTTTGTACTTCCTATCCCCTCTATCCTCACCTTGGTATCCTGGTGGAGGTCGGGTATGGGCTATCTGGGGATGGACGGTCTGTCCTCGAGGTGCTTGATAAGCAACTTGAGGCGGTGGTCTTGGTTGGGTTTGATGTTGGTGAGGGGGAGGTGGGTTTCCTTGGAAACTTCCTCCTTGGTGCATCGGTGGCCTCAAAACATTTTGGTTATCCGGCCCGTAAGACAAGAAAGGGTGTTTTGGCACCGAGGGAATTGGTAGGGCAGTCTTGGTTAAACATAGCATTCACATTTTCCACATTAGTTGACACATGTTGCAAATACAAAGGACAATTAGCATATACATGGTCGTCCTTGGCACCAAGCACAAATCAAAGAAGATTGAGGTTGGAGACACGGGTCGCTCTGAATTCACTTGGGCCTTGCGGTTGGGTCTTAGACGCTAGTTGCTGTTGAGCTAAGGTTTTTATCATGTTCTCTAGAGAAGAAAACCTAGCCTCGTACCCAGTACTCTCACTCACCGCATGAACCCCTCCCTGTGCATTAGAAAACTGTGCCCCTAAGGACTCATCCCTAGTGTTTCCCCATTGCATTACTCTTTCTGACATATTCTCCAAAAAATCCCAAGCTTCCTCCGCAGTTTTATCCAATAATCCCCCTTGACACATAGATTCTAAGGCCACTCGGGTTTCCTGATCTACCCCCTCATACACTATCTGGCACAGTCTCACTAGGTCAAACCCATGGTGGGGAAATTGGGACAAAAGATTCTTGAACCTCTCAAAAGCTTTCCAGTAAGGCTCCCCCTTATCCTGTCTAAACTTCAAGATGGAGTTTCTCATTTGAACTGCCATGGAATTTGGAAAATACCTCTTCATAAATACCTTCAAGAAACTATCCCATGAGTTTATGGACCCCGGTTTGATACTATATATCCACCTCTTTGCCGAATCTCGCAGAGCGAAGGGCAAATACTTCAACAGAACATAATCTAAAGGTACCCCAGGTGGTGTGACCATACTAAGGTACTCCTTATACTCTGTTGTCCAGATAAGTGCCAACCCCGTCCCAGTAAAAAGAGGTAGGTTTTGAGTATGATACTATCTGGGATCAAACGTAACTCCCTGAGGTAGGGTCGGTAACACAAAGCACGATGGAGGTGGGTCATAAGATGGATAGAGCTGGTCGCTCAAGGTATCCCTCGGTCCTTCCTCACCCATGTTAGGCGGGTCGACTAAAGGTTTCTCTACCCTAACCAGTCTACTAGTTTCCGGTTGTCGAACCCATCCTATCGAATGACGCAATTTCTCCTTTTTAGTTGGTTTTTCTATTTTTTAATTTTTAGTGATTTTTAAACTTGCTACTAAACAAGCAAAGCAATTAAACTATTCACACTATTCACAAACAAACCAATTCTAAACTCCCAAATAACGCCATCCCCGGCAACGGCGCCATTGTTCGGTAGCAATTTTCGTGGTTTTAAGTTAGGGTTGTCGGTCCACAGGGATGGGTGTTAAGTTTAATTTAGGTAATTGGTTTGTGTACAAGGGTTTTTCTCAATGCGAAAAGCAATAAATTATGTAAATAAGCAATAACCTAACCTAAACATGATGATAATTAAGAAAGCCATAAAAGATGAAAGCAACTAAAAGCATGAAATTAAGAAAGCAATAAAACTAAGACTAATTAAATGAAATTAGGAACAAGAGATTATACCTTTGATGATCCAAACTTTCACTAATCTTCAATCTACTTGGATTTCTCCCGAACAAACAAGAAATCGTGAATTGAATTACTAAGAATCCCCAAATCCCCACTTGAGAGTGGAATTTGTGACCCTTAATCCCCCTTTTCACTAAAAGTTGGATTGGATGTTTTTGTGGCTAACACTATGAACTTTCAAAGGCAAAATTGAATCAAAGCTAAGCACAAGGCAATAAAGATTAATGAAGGCTGAAATTACTTGAAGAAAATTGATTACAATCAAGAATCCCAAAAACTTGAAGAACAAGACAAGAGAGAAAAACTTAGAGAGAGAAAGTAGAGTTTAATTAAGAAAGCATTAAAAACCCCTAATTACAAACTAAAAGCTTCAGCTAATTACTACCTAAAAGAGTCGCAGCTATTACTCTTATAATACCCTAAGTTTGTTTCACAAAACGCAACACTTTGTTTCCAGATTATACGCAGAATTTGGAATTGGCTCGGGCGAGCCAAAATCCGCCAGGTGAGCGGCGTTACGTACTGTCCTCGTTCTTGGCGGCTTCCTTGGCTCAGGCTCGGCTCGGCCGGCGGGGTTCTTGCTCGGCGGCAGCGCTCGATCGCTGTCCCTCGTTCTTGGCGGCTCGGGAGCTCATTTCGGCGGCGAGGTTCTTGCGGGGCGGCGAGCTCTGTCTCTTGTCCTTCAATGCCTTAGCCGATTTTCATCGAACTTTTCCTAGTTGATGCGAAGCATGGCTCGACCGAGCCAATATCTTTCGGTCGGCCGAGCGCACCTTCATCTCACCTCCTTGGCTCAATTTTACTCGACCGTTACGCTCTCCAGGAACATCGCCGGGCGAGCCACCATTCTCGGTGGCCGAGCGGACCTTCATCTCACCCCCTGATTGGCAAGTTTTTGCTCCGTTTTGTCGCCTTTTTCGATCGCTTACTTATTTTCCTACAAAACTACAAAAAACTCATAACTAGAATAACACACAGGGTTAGAACATACAAAAACTCCCTAATAAAGAGAAGAATTCGGCTCGAAACGAGACCGAACAGGCTAAAAAGAAAATAAAGAAAAGAAAAGAAAATCTAACATGATCTAACTAATGCAACCTAGGTGAATGCAGGTTTACCTAATCTAAAATTACTTAGAAACAAAAACTCTAACAAAACACTCTAAAACATAAAGATTCAAAATAAAGAAAAATAAAAAGAAATTAACTAAAACTCACAAAAGAAAAAAATGAAAACTAAATTAAGAAAAGAAAAATTGAAAGAAAAATACGAAAAATAAAAAACAATTCCCTCATGCTTAAACATAGCATTGTCCTCAACGCAAAGGACATAGGTAAAGGAGGAAAGGTTGTTAATGTATAACTAATTCATAACAAACTTGTAACTAAATGTAAACTATCCATACTCCCCCATGCTTGCACATTAATTATCTAGCATGCAAGATTCAAATTATCAAATTACCATGATAAAGAACTAATTATAAATTGGCCCTAGGCAAGAATCATTATGTCTAACTATTTTCTAAACCTATTCAATCTACGCCTTCCAATTCAAGACTCAAACTGTCGTTCTATTGTCGAGAATATAAAACCAGGTAAAGACTCAAACTGTCGTTCTGTTGCCAAATTACCATGACATACAATATATGTAGATTAAACGAATAAAAGGATAACCTAACACTCATAAAAACAAGGAAGACAATAATAAAATCTGAATAACGAAGCATAAAGTAAATAGAAATTAAACCGAACGTTCGAGTCGTCGAATTCAATCTCTTCGTATCACTCGATTCGATCTCCTTCTCCTCTTTCCTTCCTAATCTACTAGAACGGCTCCCCGAAGGGAGGAAAAATACAGAGAAAACCTATACTAAACGTTTGACGAAATAACCGATAAAAATAGATGATTTTAAAGATTGCCTTCAAACGGCGGATATAAATCCCTTTTATAGGGCTGGGCTAGGGCACAAAATGCTTGCTACGTTTTGTCTAAAAATAAAACTCCTCCGTGTCTTGGCGCTGGCTGCGCCCTCAAAACGACGGTTGCGTTTTGACTTTGTTCGGTCGTTGAAGTTTCTCGACAAGGCGCTGGCTGCGTTTTCAAAACGATGGTTGCGCCTTGTTCCTCTGCCTTAACTAGATTTGGGCCGTGGCAATCTGGGCCGTTCTTTCTTCTTTCCTTTCTTCTTCTTCAACTCTTTTTTTTATTTTCTTTTATTTTTCCCACTTTTCTTTCAACTTTTCATGCTTTTTGATATAATTTCACTAATTCCTGCAAAGCACACCAATCTCGCGAACAAGTATACAAATCACAGAAATTGACATAAAAATACGAGATTTCGGATATAAAAAGCATGAAAATGACACGTTTTGAGCCTTAAAAACTATATATAAAAACAACTTATCAACTATAGAAGAAGAAATGGCTGACATAAAAGCCAAGTTACGGAAACTTACTCAAGAGAGCCAAGAGAAGGACGCGCAAATCAAGCGTCAAGATAGAAAGATTGCTAAGTTGGAGAAGAAGTTAAAGCAACGACCAACGAAATCCCTCAATAAATATTCAGACGCAGAGGGAGAAAACAGATCTAGCGAGAGTGAGGCTGAGAGTGATATGTCTAAGAAGGGCGACAAGCCATCATCATCGACAAGCTCAATGACTGCAGAACAAATCCAAAATTTGATCGCAAAGGCACTTATGGATCAACTAGGAGAAGCTTCACAAAGAACTCGCAGGTACACTAGGCCATACACTAAGAGGATTAGCACTCTTCGTATGCCACATGGTTTCCAACCTCCCAAATTTCATCAATTTGATGGACATTGTAACCCAAAGCAGCATGTCGCGCACTTTGTTGAGACATGCAACAATGCTAGCACGAACGGAGATCTCTTTGTCAAGCAATTTGTGCGCTCTTTGAAAGGAACCGCATTTGACTGGTATACTGACCTTGTATCTGAATCCTTCGATAGTTGGGGGCAAATGGAGGATGAGTTTTTAAATCGTTTCTACAGCACGAGCCGTATCGTTAGCATGACAGAATTGACTAACGCCAAACAATGGGGTGACGAGCTAGTTGTTGACTACATTAACTGTTGTCGTGCTCTTTCCCTAATATGTAAGGATCGTCTGTCAGAAACCTCTGCTGTCGACATGTGCGCTCGAGGAATGGATTGGAATATACTCTATGCCTTGCAAGTAAACAAGCCTAAGAGTTTCAAAGACTTGGTGACACAAGCTCGTGACATGGAGTTTACAATTGCCTACCATGGAAAACATTCTAACAATAGTGTGTCTACAACTGCTTATGAAGACATGCCAAGAAGAGATCCTATTATTGAAGAAAATGAATATTGTTTTTCTGACTCTGATGCACCAGAAATGTTGGAGAAACTCCTTGAGAAGGGACTCATAGAACTCCCTGAGCCGAAGCACCTTAAAGAAGCAGGAAAAGTGGGCAATCCTAAGTATTGCAAGTACCACAGGATTGTCAGCCACCCACTAGAGAAATGCAGAGTATTCAAAGAGAAAGTCATGCAGCTAGTGAAGGAAAGGAAAATAGCACTAGATAAAGAAGACACTGACGACTCTGACTAGATGCGACGCGCGCAAAGAGAGAGGACATCCTCATGAGGAGAAAAGAAATTTAACTCTCAAGAAGTCTCTCTCTAGAATTAAACAACAAACACATCAATATGTGTCGTTTTTTCTAGAGATTCAACATCAACTTGATCGAGATTCAAGCCGCATCGGCCCTCCTTCAAGAAGACTACAGAGATCGAATCAGAGGACTTTTATTTGTTCATCTTGTAACAAATATTATAGAGATTGTACCCATATTCTTTGAAATCAATACAAATTATATTTGTCCATTCTTTTTCCTGTCTTAATTAATTTTAGACTCGAAAATTTGTGGTTACAATCAGTTACACCAGAACCAACACCGATAATATATATATGCAATAAGAAATAGGTAAAGAAAACCTTAAATCAAAGTATTTACAAAGAATGATTAACCCCAAAATATGAATAAAAATTTCAGAATACATGTTTAAACACAGTCTTTGATAATGTAGGTAATATATTGAGAGCAATACAAGAGGTGAAGGATTATGTACTCAGCAATAGCAAAGAATTAGTATTTGGCGATTAATTTCTTGGGAGGAAAATAGCCATTTCAGAGAGAAAGCTCAAGGGCTTGTAGGCTGACTGGCTGGGTGGAGAGGATGCTTCCGTAACCTCAAGGCTCAGCTCTCCAACGAACTCATTGAGATGGAGGAATTAGATAGTTTAATCCCCAACAGAAAATAATATTTTGATCCACAAATTTAGAGAATTGTGAAAAATAAGCCAAACCCAGGAATCCTGAGGCCAATTACAACAACATTGCCAAATTTTTACATCCAAACATGGATATAGGGAGAGCCAAGAGTGACAGAGACAATTACAATAACAATACACCCAACTTCAAGGACATGATAGTTGCATGCAAGAACCAATGTTTCACAATTATAAGCTACCGAAAAGAAACTATTTTCCTTTTCTTACTAAGGTCTAACAAGTAGTGTTGTTCATAATCCATTCCGGACCGAATAAAGGATTGGACCGAACTAGATCGAAAGGATCGAAGATAGTTCGGTCTAATCCTCGGTCCAAAGATTATTGAGTTTTGGTTTTCGGTCGAGGGACTTAATTGAATTAGAGAACCGAACTACAAACCAACTATTTTTCTATGGTTTTCAACTTTTCATCACTATTCACTAATGTTTATGAGTTTATCAATCTCAAGCCCTCGATGCTCCCTAGTCACTGGGCGCCACCGCTAGCACTGTCAAGGCCGTCAGAGCCACCGCCTCCCTCCGTTCTCAACTGCTTCACCAACTATATCCCCATTCCCCACTCTCCAAATTCATTGTTTTCTACTCCGCAGCCACGAGGTCTACACCTAGTCGGTCACCGTCCAGTGGGGCACAATGACATACCCCATCATTAAAACAATAGCGGTGGCCCTGTTCTTTTGTGGGGTAAGTTGGTGTATTGGTAAAATAGGTGAAATAAAGTGGAATAAAGTGTGATATATATATGAAATAAACTTGATAAAGTATCATGCACACAAAAGAAGATGACCTCTTGAAATTTAAAGAGTACTAGATTAATTCTTTGGTAATCTCATGAGTTCTAAGTAAGACTTCCCATTGAGCTTTCTTGCAAAGAATCCCTTGAAGTAGTCCTCAATGGGTTCTCTTCTGAAACGGGGAGGATTATGGGGACTGATGATGCTTTTTGCAGGTCCTAATTCTGAGTCTATGTTGGAACTGTAAAAGGTTGCAACCGAAAGCCTCTCCTTGATCGAGTTCACTGTTGCCCTGTGCTCTATGCTTCGATATACACCATTGCTCACTATCTGCCAAGCAGCAAGTACTTGAGTCATAACCCTAAACTAGCACTGCCACTTCCAACACATCGGATCACTTATTTATTTGCTTCTTTTATTTAATTTTCATTCTTGTACGTCCACCCTCTCCTTTGTACAAAATTAATGCCTCAATTGCTCACTCGAATCAAAATATCATACAATACAACCAACATGGAGAAATAAAGTTAAGCAAAATTGGATTCTAATCATCTCAATTTTTAACAATTCCACCATAATAATTCCTACTTTATTTTTGTACATCAGTCGTCCCAAAAAAAACTTTATTTTTTTTGAACCATTGTATATCCTAAATATCGTGAATTTTGACTCATATTTGCTCCCAAAATTAATATAACATTTCCCCATAATCTTTAATGAATTTACAAATTTTGTCCCAATTTTTTTCAATTTTTTTCTAATGTTTATGATTTTCCCCTTTTATTCCTTAAAAATCATAATAATTTTTTGGATTCTCAAAAAGGATCTAAAAATTCTTTTAGTAACTAAATTTAATAACCTTCCAGGGAGCTTAAATAAAAAAAATTTGAAAATTTTAAAAACTCAAACGAGAACATTTAGAGGTTGATTTTATACCTAAAATACAATTTTATTTTGGGGGGGGGGGCTGCTGGCGCACAAAAGTAAAGTAGGAATTATTGTCGTCCAAATGTCGAAAGTTGAGAGTGTTAGAATCCAATTTCCTTGAAGTTAATTAGTTAGACTTAGTTCAACATGTATGGATAACAGAAGTGGTGGGGTGAGACAAAACATATACATATGTACTCCATTCTTTTTTATTTGTCATTTATTTTTAAGGCTTATTTTCAATCAATTTCTCATAAACTTTTATAAAAAAATATACAATAATATACTTTTTAATAGTACTTTTTATTATGAATATAATGGCATTAATTTTTATACAATGGATCATGATACAAATTAAAATATTACTCCATTGTTGCATATTGTTTTTCCTCTTTGGAAATTGTGGGGTCAAACTAATTTAAAATTTATAACCGTAAATTTTCCAACATATATAATGAATTGTTATATAAAATTACTACAGTGGGTTTGTAACTAACAATATTATCCTAAAAATATGATATTCTGACTAATAGGATTATTGAACTATAATATAATGTACTTTGGGAGCATTGAACAATCACACATACACGTTGTACCATTTTTGGACTCTAATACACTGTATTATGGGGGTGGGTGATGCATGTGCATTGAGAACGAGTTCCGGTGACAATGACTCATCAAAGATACTCCATGTCAACCGGAGGAAAACCAGTTGACAGGATTTTTTGAACTTGTAACTAAATCTATGCCGACTAACTCTAAACTCATGTATTTGACTTAACTGTGACTTTTTTTAAAAAAAAAAATTTTTAAAAAAATAAATGAATAGAAAAAGACCTAAGTAAAACACATGAATTTTAGGGTTACTCGGCATAGACTCGGTTAAAATTTCAAAAAACTTGTCAAAATATTTTCCTCTGGTTGACACGAAAGATCTTTGGTGAGTTATTGTCATCGAAACTCATTTTTAGCGCACTATAGTAACCCACCCTCATAATGTAGTATATTAGAGTCCAAAAAAATAATACGGTGCATGATTGTCCAATACCCCAAAGTAGAGTATATTATAGTCTAATAACCATTATTTTTTTTTGATAAAGGTCTAATAACCATTATTAATAAAACATTGTGTGAGAAATCAGCAATGAAAAAGTGATGTTGAAGAGTGTGACAGTCAACTAAAACACAAATAACGTGGGACGAAGTGAATAACGGTCAAATTTTTTTGCAGGGAAAAAGTGATCAAGGGAGGGGAGTATATACCTCCATTATGTCTCCAACATTGACAACAAAAGCATTAGGAAGGGGCTGAACATCAACCCAAGTGCCATCTTTCCGGACCTGGAGACCGTGTGTGTCATTGAGTTGGAAGAGAATGGTGATGGCATCGGCATCCGAATGGGGCGTGAATCCGATCACCTTCCGTGGCTCGGGACACGGTGGGTAGCAATTCATTCTTATGGACTGCACCCCGTCGTTGAACAACCCCCTCATCTCATCCTTGTCAATGCCTAATGCTTTTGCCATCTCGCCCAACAACTTCATAGCTACCTCCTTTGTTGCTGCTATGTATCTTTCCATAGCCTCTCTGCCATGGGCATCCATAAACAAGGTTGTTAAAATCAGAATTCTAGTTAGAATCGATTAAAGTAGTTGAAATCGGGATCGTATATATGATATGATCGAGGATCGTAAGAGTCTCATACATATCGCTAAATAACAAAAAATGTTCCATAGCCTCTGTGCCATGCAGTGCACACCCGTAAGTATAACTACAGAAATCGGAAAACTTAAATCTAATGTTGATCGAGAGAATAATGAAGAATTCAAAGGGAAATTGGATTGTGATAATCTCAATTTTTGGCAATTGGACGATAATAAAATTGTACGCCAGCTGTTCAAAAAAAAATGTATTTTTTTTCAGTACCAAATTTACCTCTATATTTTCGCATTGAGTTTTTAGGGTTTTCATATTTTTCTATTTCTTTTCGTTTTTGTCTGTAGGAAGGTTATAAAGTATAATTACTAAAAGAATTTTGAGATTATTTTTTTTTTGGTGAATCGGAGCAATTATTATGATTTATTTTAGGAATAAACAGAGAAAAATCATAAAATTTGAAAAAAAAAACGAAGAAATTTGGGACAAAATTTGTAAATTTCATTACAAGTCGTGCAGAAATATTATGCTAGGTTTGAGAGCATATGCTAGGTTTGAGAGCAAACGCAAGTTAAAATCCATGATATCTAGAGTATAGACCCGGTAATCATCCAAAAAAATACAATTTTTTTTGGACCGTCGGCGTACAAAGAAAAGTATGAATTCTTATCATCTAATTGCTAAAAGGTAAGATTATCATAATTCAATTTCCAATTATAAGAAAGACTACACACCTGATGGATTGAGGCAATTTGTCAAACAGTTTAGACATCCTGAGACTGTGAGGGAGTGTAGTTATGTAGAACATGTCAGACCAATCAAGCTTCTGTTCTTTTGAAACCACGAACAACTGCCCAAATCCCTCATGGTTATCTGGCTGCTGCCACAATTTCCTTTTTTCCTCCATTGGAAGTTGGAAAAATTTAATCACCTCTGACTTGAATGTCTCCAATAAGGATGTTTCAACTCCATGGTTAATCACCTGCCCACATTTTGAACATAGTATTATTATGCCCAAACTCTTAGGCCCTATTCTTTTATAGGGCTGGCTGGCTGCGGCATGACGCGGTGCAGTGTACATGTGGTGGAATTGTGGTGGAATTTGGTGGGTTTGGAAAGGTTGTGGTGGATTGTGGTGGGTTGTGGTAAGTTGTCGTGGGTTTTGTTTTTAATAATTGTAAATTGTGTTGGTAAATGTGAAAAAATTGATTATGGTGGGTTGTGGTAAATTGTGGTGGATTAGTACGTTGTGGTGGGTTGTGGCAAGGTGTGGTGGGTTGTGGAAAGGTGCGGCGTGTTGTGGCACCGCAGCCAGCCAACCGTATAGAAGAACAGGGATGGTCTCACGTAAATCTATCGTGAGACAAACTTCTCAAAAGTCGACATTTTGTCAGGCCAATGGTAATACTGTTACAAGAAGACACATTATTCCTCCTAACAAAACATGTTCCCAAGTCTTAAAAGCCCTTACAGCAGATAGGCTTAAGGAGCGTTTGGTAGGAATCTCAAAGAAATTTTTTTCGGGGAAAATTTTCGATGAGAAAGATTTTCCTTAGCGTCCCTAAGGGAAATTTGCCCTAGGAACATGAAAGAAATGGCGCCACCCTTAAAGTTTTTCTCAAGGTTAACCTACATCTAACAATGGGGAAAGTAAGTCAACTTAGAAAAATTGACAATTTCTCTATGATTTTTTTGACCAACCAAATGCACCCTAATAGTAATCCCAAAAGACCCACAAGAAACCTTCAAATAACAACAGTATCACAAGCTGCTTGAATACCAGATATCAAGTTGTTCAGTTGTTCTATATTCCGAAATATGCGATTACTCCTATAATTAGCATGACAAAATTGTATCAATCGTTTTGAATATCCGAATTTGTCTGACCCAAAAAGTGCCCAGATTGATCTAAACCCAATTTTTACATTGGCCGAGTATTCGGACACAACATTTCTCTTTTTCTATTTTCCGAAACCTAATCTTAACCCAAATTTAATTAGCTTTGTCCGAATTGTTCGACCCGAAAAACAGGGTTCAGACATCATTTTCCCGTCCGAATTTTGACATTGACCGACTCAAACTTACCAGATACAAATATTTGCTAGCGTTACTTTTAATCAAACGTATTCCACAAAATAAATTCAAAGCATTTGGCATCTCTGAGGATGCAGGAGGAAACAGTACATATACATGCACATTGGGGTACAATATGCGAAGAAAATGAGAATATTGTATGCTTCAATGGAATTTACAGTATGTATATTAGGAAAAGTGCCCAAATGGATTTTTTCACGAATTCAAAGATAACAAAAGTTTATAATTACCAAAAAAAAAGATATATAAAAATATAAGATGTGCTAAGTAAAAAGTAGATGGAAAAGGGTACCTGAAAAAACCCCCAGTGTTTACATGCAGAGTGGAGCTTGTGTAGTTCAGATTCATGATGATGGAGAAGCTTCTGAAGATCAATGACTGGCACAGATAGAGGCGATGGCTGATCGATCGGACGGTCACGATCATCCCTCACGTAGCGAGGAGGGACGGTGCTGATTGATTGCTTGGCAAGCTCTTGAACACTTGGAACCAACAGTGAACTCCCAAAGTTGACAACTTCTTGTTCTACCATGGCAGCCCAGATAAGATGCTCCCCAGCCCACCATCTCTGCCGCTTATATATTACGGAGTATTTATTTATAATCTAATGTTATAGATGGCCACGTGTCAGTAAAATACCATGTGGAAATTAAATATCTAAAAGCGTTCTTGGTCACAAATAATCGTCTTGAGAACATAATGGGAATAATCGAAGTGAGCACCGACATCGATCAGATTTTTCACTATTTTTCATAAGATCAGAATCGATTTCGCGGAATCGCCGACGGCAACCGGAAAGTATGTTTATTCATACTTCAAAAGAAATTCTGGTTTTCGCTTGAAATCGATTTTGATCATATAAAAAAAATAAAAAATACCGATCGCTAATGTTGAAAAAATTACTTGGATTATTTTCGATCATGCCCTCAATACGGATTATTTATGGCCGAAAGGTACGTTTTTATTTGATAAAATTGTATAAAAATACATTCCTTAATCAATCCTTATATTTCCCTATTAAAACAAATAGTTCGTGTGGTAAGCACAAATTAAATGTTATAATTTAATAAGATTGAATAATTACTCTTATTATTCGGCGGTCTCATAAAAAAATAAATTTATCTTTTTATACGCCTAATTCTGTATTTTATACATCAGATGTTGGGCCTTGTTTGATTTCTGCAATTTGGATTACTATACGCTCTATAATCTATGTAATAGCTGGCCTTGTTAGTTTTCTGCAATTTGTATTTGTATATGTTCCACTTCCATCTCTTCTTTAAACAATGTCTCTCGTGCCTTTTTTATTTCAACTACCACATTTTTTTCCTATTAAAAAGTACTATGAAAACCGTACGTCCCCAGTTTATGCCCTTAGTTTTGGCACAATTATCAAGGATTGTCATAGGTTGATTTATAATTGTTGTATAATATTTGATTAATTAACAATTGTAATACTCCGTTCGTTCCAATTAATTTGTCCACCTAACTTTTTTACGGTCTTCAATATAACATTTTGATTGTTAATTTTTCACGTTTTATCTAAGTAAGACTAATAATATTATATTCAAGTAAAAATATTTTTCATCACAAATCTAATAGTGGTAGTCTTGTACAAGAACTCAATATATAATTTGTTAAATTAATGGTCAAAGTTTAGAATTTTTGACCTATAAAATCAAACCTGGACAATTTATTTGGGACGGAGGGAGTATTATATTTTTGTAATAGTCTATCAATTCCTTAATAATTGTCACTTTTAAGTTTTTGGTAGATTTTAAGAAAATAAGTATTGACTATGATAATTACATTGGAAATTAATAGTAAAAGTAGGAGTTAAGTTTGTATTTTAATTATATGTATTGAGAAAAGTTAGAGGTAAATTTGAAAAAATTAACATTAATTTTGCATTGGAATTGTAAATTAAGAGACATTATGTAAAATAAAAATTGATTAAAAAGTGACAGAAATTGAGGAATTGAGGTAGTGGTATTTTTCGTTACGAATCTAATGGTGGTAATTAATTTTGTATAACAAGTCATGGTATATATTGACAAATTTATTGTCAAAGTTTTTAAAGTTTGACGACACAATTTTTAAAGATAGCAATTAATATAGAACATAAGGAATAATTACTAATCTTGTCTATCTTTAATACTTGTCATTTTTTACTTTTCCGGTGTCTTATCCATGAGGATATAGGGTACTTGGAGCAACGACACCTATCTCGACCACCCAGAGACTTTCCAAATACCTTGAGTTGTATGGGTCTTGGGGATGAAGAAAAAACAAGTGAAGAATCCGCTAAATTTTCAAGTTAAAAGCCCGGGAAATCACTCAAGGAGGCACAGGGAAAGTCGAGTTGGGATCGAGGTCAAGCAAAGGGGCAATTGTGTCATTACACAACAGTCGGGGTGGAAGATTGAGCGAAGAAGATCGAACGAAGGAGAAACGGAAAAACAACCGAGAAATGGCAAGGGAAGTAAGAGGGGCGCAGGTCGTGACTGGGTTGTTGTTGGCCACACCTCCCCTTTTTTTCCACCCCAAGCGCCTGGTTAATGGCAACGGAAAAATGATTGATTGGTTGAGGTTATATGTGCCCAAAAAGTTTTTCTTTATTTTGGGTTTTGTTGAAGAATTAGCACGTTTGGTTGAGTTTGTTGTGATTTTTGGTGCTTGAATGGTTTCTATACATGCTCTATTGTTTTGATAGTTATTTGTCAAGAAAATTTCATTGTTTGGAGTTGATTTGGGTTGCAATCTAGGAGAGTTCTTGGAGAGAATTTGGTGGTTGAAATTTTGGTTTTGGTGAATGTTCATGCTATTTCCATGGATGGTGATGGTTGAATGCTTGTTTTGGGTTGTTATGGAGGTGCTTGAATACTTCACATAAAGTTTGTATACTAAATTCGGATATGTATTAGAACTTAGACACAAGCAATTTTGGTCAACGCCAGGCAATAAAAACGTTAACGACCGAAATAGATGGTAACATAACATTTTTCGAAAATGATTACCACCTACCCGATCTACCACAACTCTTACCACATTTCACCCCACTTTTTCAAATTTCACCGCACTACACCATTACCGCACCGCACCAACCATATAAAAGAACAGAGCCTTAATAAATATTCTATAAATGTAGAGTAACAACTGAGCTGCAGTAGCACATTGGTAAATCTTAAGTTCAAAGATTCCAAGTTCAACTCCTGGCTGCAGCAATTTTTTACAAAATATTTGTTACTCTTTTTATTAAAAACTTTTATTTTGAGTAAGAGAAGTTCCATAATCAAATAAAAATCTGCACATAACATAATAAATCAAAATATGCATATGCATTTTTAGTTGAAATGTTGATTACAACAAACAAACTTTACGAATTCAATTAAATTTGCTACTCAAAATTAAAGTAAGCATGGAAAAGATCAAAGTCTTGATAAATGTAAATTTTGGGGAGACAAGAATTTATAGTTAAAAAAATCAACTATGGTAGATTTTTCATTATTATTAGAATAGCAAAAGTTTGTGTGAATTGTTATTAATTTTGATCATTTTTGCAACTTTTTACCAATTAAAATCTTGAAAAGAAAATATTAATTAAATAAAAATGAGCAAACTATAATTCTATGTTGTTATAATAGCCATGGAAATTTTACCCTTTTTTTTGGGAGTTTTGTTAGCTTTTTATTGTGAACATATTGTTGTTTAGACTAAATTACTTTCAATGTTGTCATTTAAATATTTTCTATCATATCTTATTTTATTATATATAATAGATTCTTTTTAATATGAAAAAAAATATATATTGATGATAATAAATTTAATTTTATAAACTGTGAAAAAATACAATAGAAAATATCTTATTTTGTTATAAAAATATTTTTGATTAGACCTTTGCATATTTTTCGCAAAAATATCTTATTTTGTTATAAAAGTATCTTACGCAAAATGCTTTATATGTAAGGCCATAATTCTTGTTGCTCTTTTTACTCAGGTGTAGTACGTATTTGTCTCTCCAAGTGCTCTAGCTGAGTGAGAGTACCGCCCTAGGGTTTCTAGGTTTTGGGGTCGTGTCACCAATATTCTTTCCTGCCAGTTCCAGAAGATCTATGGCCTCAATGGGGTGAGAATGGAACGACAAGAGAAGGAAGACATGGGGCAGAAGGAAGTTGGGGGGTGGGATCGAAAGGAAAAAGAATAATGGAACACAAAGAAAGAAAGGAGAAGATTGTGGTCAGATGGGAGGAGGAGACTGATGAAGAAAACCAATATGCCCTAGATTTGTGCCTAGTGGGTAAAGTTTGGACGATGAGAAACTGTACAGGAGATTTTGGTGGGGTCTGAAAGAGAAAGGCCGAAGCACATAATGGATCTCTTGGGATAGACTCTGTAGTCCGAAGAAAAGTGGGGGAAGGGGTTTCAGACGAATGCATATATAACTTCAATCTAGCCTTGTTAGCAAAGCAAGCTACAAGCTGGTTACAAACTCGAGTACCTTGGCAGCCAGAATCTTGAAAGCAAGATATTACCCAATGAGTAGTTTCTAGGAAGCACGAGTGGGACACCAATCAAGTTACTTCTGGAAAAGCATCCTAAAAGCAAGACATCTCGTGAAGGAGGGTGCCCAATGGGTAGTGGGTAATGGTACATCAATCAAGATATGGGGAGAAAATTGGCTCCCACAAACACCCGGCGACCAAGTAACAACAGCACCAATGCTTATGGTTGAACACGCAACCGTTGCAGATCTTATCAAACACAATGAAAGGGCGTGGTATGTCAGCTTGATCCAACAAATCTTCAGCGAGTCCCAAACGAAGGAAATTCGACAGATACCCCTCAGCAACTTCAATGATGAGGATTATTTGAGATGGAAATCCACAAAACATGGTGATTTTGATGTAAAAAGTGCTTTCCACTTAGCACAAAGGTTGTTGGGGGGCATATATACAACAGAAGCATGCACCAGGAAGCTCAACCAACTAAGACGGAAGAAAGGTCTGGAAAGCAAAAGCATTGCCAAGGGTGCAGGATTTTGTCTGGAGAGTCCTACATTATGGCCTACCCACCCGAGAAAATCTTGCCAGAAGAGGTGAACAAGTGGACGTGATGTGCCCGAATTGTGGAGATCAATATGAAACCACCACACACCTACTCTTGGATTGTCTGATAGCAGAGGAATTTTGGGCTAAAAGTCCTATGCAATTTCATATCAGAAGTAGAGAAGTGAGAAAATTTGGGGATGGTTGTCACGAAGTCTTCGACGGAGTAGATGATTGATAGGCCGCAAGTGCACGGGTGAAATTGTAGCAAAAATCAAGGTCGTTCCCACAGGGACTTTTCCTTTCAACGAACTGAACTAGCCTCCTAGTTGATCGCTAAGTCGATCCGTTTTTGGTTTGTAGTAACTAATTCTAAATCTAATCACAATCAAGAACTAAACAAACTAATATTCACACAAACTTTTCGAATTTAATCAAGGTAAAAAGGCATTCAGGGGATGAAACCTAAGTCAAATAACGAATCAACGATGTGGATTGAACTTTCATTTCATTAATTTGCACAATCAAGGTTCGATAAGCGCATAGAACACTTCGCAATGAGATTTTGTCACTAGAGCGAATTGCCAAAACTAACCAAGCACCTACTTTTGTGGTTATTTTGATTTAGTCAAGGTTAAAGATCTAATTATCTCAAGAACCCTAGTTAAAACTTCTATGTCTAGATAATTTTAACTAGTTTAATCTAGGTTTTCGGGCAATCAAACTTCTCCTTTCAGTACTTCATTCAACAACCTATTAACTTGCAATTGGTGATCAAGCAAAAGCAATAACGATTCAATTCAAAGACCAAATAGATTGAAACAAACTAAATTCATGATAATTCAATCCAACAAAGTCAATTCATCAAGCAACTTCAAAGGTTCATCCCCTAAACTAAAAGGACTACTCACAATTCATGATTAAAACTACAAAGCAATTGAAATGTATTCTAGAAAGCATATGAAAATCTATGAGAGAATGAGAAATAAACCCAAGTGAAGAACAAACTTGCTAGGAATCAACAATGGAGGACTTTTGCTCCTCCACTTCAAAGTATGTTCAAATTGCTCCTCGATCTTCAATCGTCTCTCAATCTTCAATGATGGAATGGAATATGGATGATGAATGATATGATTAGAGCATGAAATGGATGATGGTGGATGATGATCCCCTCTACTCGGCCGAAAATCCGCATAATATAGGCAAATATCAACTCAAAACCGCCGAAAATGAAAAGACAGGAGAGACACGGACCGTGCCCCATGTGACACGGACCGTGTCAGCTCACTGCTTGTATTTTCTCACTCTCTGGCCATAGACACGACCCGTGCTCTTCCTGGGGGCACCTGTGTCACTTCTTTTTCGGGCCTAGGAGTACTTTGGGCCATTGTTTGGGCCTTGGGCGATCCAACATCTCACGTCTTAGTCCTTTAAGCTCATAACGGATCTACACTTGCTTTTTGGGCTCGGTTTACATCGATTCTTCACAAATTCCCTACAAAACTCACCAAAATCCAAACCAAGTGTAATATGGGAAATTCGGGTATAAAATAACATAATCAAATCAAATATTCCCCAAATTCTCATCAAAACAACCAAGTTCTCATATATACAAGAAGTACTTATCAAAATCCCCCATGCTTAGTCCTTGCTTGTCCCTAAGCAAGTCCAAACTCAAAAGAAAAGGCAAAGAAAGAAAATGAAAGAAAATAAAAGAAAACGGGACAAAAAGACTCAAAGAACTCACAGCAAAAGTAAAAAGACTCAAAAGTAAAAATTAACAAAAATGAAAATTTTTATTTAATTACAACTCCGCGGGATGGCAATGATAGAACATTCAATCAACCCAATCTAATCTAAAGTATAGCCCTAGAGTGAAAAAGAAGCCAATTTACACAAGTAAATGAAGACCAATCACCCTTAATCACCGAATGAGATAAGAAGGTACATGTTAAGCATGAAACTAGGCAAGAATGAAGAGCAAACTCACTTTCTGGGAATGTGGAAACACTCCTCTCATGTGTTTAAATATGAAAAATCATTGAAAGTTCGCTCAAATACTCAAACCAAAGCCACAACCAACCACGTATTTGCTAAGAATCTCAACTCTCCACCGCAATTTGCAAAGCAACAATGACAATCAAGAGGACTTTCAAGGGTTGTAACGGGGCTAGGGTTAAAGGTAAGGAGTGGAAAATATTTGGGAATTGTGGAGCTAAAAGCCAAAGCTTGAAATTATGTCGCACCAATTCAACATACATACACTCTCACCACTTAAAATCAATCCAAATCAACCCCACAAACAATTGGAAACTTGCCTCAAAACAAAAGAAACACAATGTCAAACACTTTATTCTTTCTTTCTTCTTTTTTCCGGAATTCTCCGATTTTTTTTTCTTTTTTTTCACACTTTTTCTATATTTTTCTTTTTTTTTCTTTTTCTCTTTTTTTTCTTTGAATAAAACACACACACAAACAAACAAACTCACACTTATATACAACTCACTAGGGAAGTTCCAACTCTACCCAACAACTTCAATGTACATAATTTGGGGAATCAAATCAATATTTACAACTCAAACCAATTCTCCATCACAAACCAAACCACCAAAGTAACCATAATCAACCCAACTTCATACTCAACACATTTCAAGCAATGGCTTAAGGATAGGAAATACATAATCGACCAAGGCTCATAATATGGGTTCAAGAAAAGAAAAAGTCAAGGCAAGAAAGGGCTAACTAAGGATATTCTGATGTAAACGGGTGGTCAAGGCTTGCGGGTTCAAATCCTAATGCCTCTATCATCTTGTCAATGTACAACGCATAACAATTTCAAGGAGATCCAAAGCAAATGAAGGAGGATGCCACAATGGTGAGTCACTCATGGAAATTAGACTAATAAAAATGATTAGTCTTTTCTTTAAGGCTTATGTGGACTCACGGGTAGTGCTCAACAATCATTACCCAGTTTGAAAGATATGCATATGCACAACTCACTCTTGAAATAGTGACAAAAGTAATCGATCTCATTTTCCTAGCACAATTCTCACAACATTTAGCTTCACAACTCATGTCAATTCACAGTCTTTTACAAACGGGCTATACAAGATCAAATCAAGTTAAAAGAAAACTATCTCGCCAAATCCTATATCAAACAGTCTTTTTTTTAAAATTTTTCTAAATTTTTCTAATTTTTTTTCTTTTTTTTCAATAATCTTTTACAAGACTCAAAATGAAAATAAGAAAATAAGAAAACGAAAACAACCTACAAAAGAAGAAATCAAAAACTACAAGAAAATCTAGAATACAAAGAAAGTAAAATCAAAACAACAAAAGAAAAAGACTCAAAACAAGTTAGAAATCAAAAATAAAAACGATTCAAAACGCACATATCCACAAAAAGTTTACACAAATTCCCCCCCATGCTTGAACCGAGCATTGTCCGCAATGCGAAACATCACCCGAGAAGCAAAGGAAGAAAACACAAATCTAGAAAAATCAAAAATAAAAAGAAGAAAAATAAGGAAAAATTTTAGAAAATACTTAAAAAAGAATAAAAAAAATAAAATGAAAATAAAATCGAAAAAGCTTGGGTTGCCTCCTAAGAAGCGCTTATTTAATGTCCTAAGCTGGACAAGGTACCTCTCAACCCGGTGAATAGTCCATAACTCCATAGCCAAGGGCTTTTGGAGCTTCACATTGCATAGTATCTCCAAACATCTTCAAATTGACCCCACAGCTTGGGTCAAACTCATCACCTCCTTCAAAAATGGAGGGATCTCCATCATCAAACCTGAAAATCTCATCCAACGTACCCTTGTTAATAGCATAAGGCACGTTCTTGATGATGTTAGGTGGGAGCAAAATTTCTTTTATTCCCACCCTTGCATCGCCAAGTTCATGGCCTTTATCAATAAATAAACCACAAGAATTTGCAACAAAATGGTCACGAGATTTCTCAAGCTTTTCACTCTCCACTAAATGCACACAATCATCTTTCTTTTCACAAATCAAACCATCAACATTCTTATCCTTCTCACCAAACACATCAATACCAAAACAAGGGGAAACATCGCGTGGCAAAACATCACGGAATAAATCAAACTCAAGTTCATGTTCCCCTATCCTAAACTTCATCTTTCCACATTGTACATCTATGACACACCCTACGGTAGCAAGAAAAGGTCTCCCCAAAATGATTTGGGTACGGGAATCTTCGGGCATATCAAGGATGACAAAATCAATCGGCACATAATAATCACCCACCTTAAGGGGAAAGTCCTCCAAAATACCCTTAGGGTACTTGATAGAACGATCCGCCATTTGCAATGACATGGTAGTTGGTCTCAACTCTCCTAGGTTCAACCGTTCATACAAAGAATAGGGCATTAAGCTTACACTAGAACCCACATCACACAAAGCTCGGTCAACGGTTAAGCTACCTAGGCCACATGGAATACTAAAGCTTCCCGGGTCCTTAAGCTTAGGAGTAAGCTTGTTAAGAACCACGGAACTACATTCTTCAGTCAAAGCAACTTCCTCAATTTCATCAATTTTTCTCTTTTTAGAGAGGATTTCTTTCAAAAACTTTGCATACAAAGGCATTTGAGATAAAACATCCAAAAACGGCACATTCACATTCAATTGCTTTAACATATTAAAGAACTTGCCGAATTTTGCATCAAATTTAGTCTTAGCATATCTTTGAGGAAAGGGTAACGGTGGTTTGTAAACTCTAGGTGGAAATGAAGGTCTTTCTCTCTTTCAAAACCAACAACATTCTCACTATGCCTCTCAACCTCTTTCTCAACCACAACTCCCCCATGCTTGGCATTTGGCACGCTAGGTCCCTCATATTGTGTCCTACTCCTTAAAATAATGGCATTACAATGTTCCTTAGGGTTAGGTTCGGGCTTTCCGGGAAGCATTCCCGGAGGGGTAGTGGAGGTACCAGCTTGAATGGCAATTTGATTCTCAAGCATTTGAGTGTGGGTGCTCATAAGGTCAACTTTAGTAGCTAAGGCCTTAATCACCTCATCTTGTCTTTGTTGATGCTCAAGTTGCCGTTGTTGGTGATGTTGTTGAGACAACATCAAAGCTTGTATCATGGCCTCTAGGTTAGGCTTTTGGGGAGCTTGTGGTGGAGGTGCTTGGGGTTGTCTTTGTCCTTGGGGTTGACCCATTTGGTTATTATTCCGGTAAGAAAAGTTCGGGTGGAACCTAAAACCGGGATTATAAGTATTGGAAAAAGGGTCAAAGTTTTGCCTATGAGAAGGGTTACCAACATAGTTAACCACTTCGGTCGATTCATTGCTAACCAACCCACTAGGACAATTCAAGGTCTCACGCTCATATGATTGACACGACGCACATGGTTGGGGAGGGGGAGCATTCACATTCAACAAATCCATCTTCTTAGTCATGGCATCCAACTTAGCATTCAACATAGAAATAGCATCAACTTCATACTTACCTCCCGTCCTCTTGAACGGGCTTTGACCATCGGTAGCTATTGATCGCCATCTCCTCAATCAAAGTTTGGAGTTCCGCCATCGTCTTGGACACGATGTTGCCTCTCGCCGCCAAAATGTTGGCCCCAAGTTGTCATCCACCCCGTTGTAGAAGGCTTAGACGGGACCCATGGTTCTAAACCATGGTGGGGCATTGACGTAAGAGGTCCTTGAACCTCTCCCATGCTTCATAGAGGACTCATCAGGCTCTTTGACAAATGTTGAGATTTGATTCCGAGGCTCGTCACTGCTAGGAGGAAAGTACTTCGCCAAGAATAAGCTAGCAAGTTGGTCAAAAGTGGTGATGGCAGAGCTTGATGGAAGAGCATCCAACCACTCCCAAGCCTTCCCTTCAAGTGAGAAGGGAAACAATCGCAGCTTGATTGCATCGGGTGTTGCACCATTTGCCTTAAAGGTCTCACATGCTTGGTTGAATAGGCGAAGGTGCCAGTTGGGATCTTCATTGGGGAGGCCATGGAATGGGTTGGCCTTCACCAAATTGATGAGTGAACTCCTCAGCTCGAAATCGTCAGCGGCCACTCTTGGAGGATTAATGGCGGAGGGTTGATTTGTGACATTTGGCATCACATAGGACCCAAGCGTGATTCTAGGCTCTTCGACACCGCCACCACCGGACATGGTGTTCTTTCGCTTGGAGTTCTCTTCTTGTCTTCTCCGGGCGTGCTCTAACTTTTGCTTCTTTCGCCGGGAGCGAAAGGTTCTTTCGATTTCAGGATCAAGCTCAAAGAGTGGAGCCTTTTGCATGCACGTAGAGTAAACCTGGCAAGACAAAAACCAAAACACCAAGGAAAATCAAAACAGAAAATAAATGACTTAGGCGACCTTAGGGTATTCGTTCAGTGGCTGGCTAGGGACCAAGTCCCCGGCAACGGCGCCAAAAACTTGATAGGCCGCAAGTGCACGGGTGAAATTGTAGCAGAAATCAAGGTCATTCCCACAGGGACTTTTCCTTTCAACGAACTGAACTAGCCTCCTAGTTGATCGCTAAGTCGATCCGTTTTTGGTTTGAAGTAACTAATTCTAATTCTAATCACAATCAAGAACTAAACAAACTAATATTCACACAAACTTTTCGAATTTAATCAAGGTAAAAAGGCGTTCAGGGGATGAAACCTAAGTCAAATAACGAATCAACGATGTGGATTGAACTTTCATTTCATTAATTTGCACAATCAAGGTTCGATAATCGCATAGAACACTTCACAATGAAATTTTGTCACTAGAGCGAATTGCCAAGACTAACCAAGCACCTACTTTCGTGGTTATTTTGATTTAGTCAAGGTTAAAGATCTAATTATCTCAAGAACCCTAGTTAAAACTTCTATGTCTAGATAATTTTCACTAGTTTAATCTAGGTTTTCGGGCAATCAAACTTCTCCTTTCATTATTTCATTCAACAACCTATTAACTTGCAATTGGTGATCAAGCAAAAGCAATAACGATTCAATTCAAAGACCAAATAGATTGAAACAAACTAAATTCATGATAATTCAATCCAACAAAGTCAATTCATCAAGCAACTTCAAAGGTTCATCCCCTAAACTAAAATAACTACTCACAATTCATGTTTAAAACTACAAAGCAATTGAAATCTATTCTAGAAAGCATATGAAAATCTATGAGAGAATGAGAAATAAACCCAAGTGAAGAACAAACTTGCTAGGAATCAACAATGGAGGACTTTTGCTCCTCCACTTCAAAGTATGTTCAAATTGCTCCTCGATCTTCAATCTTCTCTCAATCTTCAATGGTGGAATGGAATATGGATGATGAATGATATGATTAGAGCATGAAATGGATGATGGTGGATGATGATCCCCCTCTACTCGGCTGAAAATCAGCATAATATAGGCAAATATCAACTCAAAACCGCCGAAAATGAAAAGACAGGAGAGGCACGGACCGTGCCAGTGTAGGCACGGACCGTGCCCCATGTGACACGGACCGTGTCAGCTCACTGCTTGTATTTTCTCACTCTCTGGCCATAGACACGACCCGTGCTCTTCCTGGGGGCACCCGTGTCACTTCTTTTTCGGGCCTAGGAGTACTTTGGGCCATTGTTTGGGCCTTGGGCGATCCAACATCTCACGTCTTAGTCCTTTAAGCTCATAACTTGGATCTACACTTGCTTTTTGGGCTCGGTTTACATCGATTCTTCACAAATTCCCTACAAAACTCACCAAACTCCAAACCAAGTGTAATATGGGAAATTCGGGTATAAAATAACATAATCAAATCAAATATTCCCCAAATTCTCATCAAAACAACCAAGTTCTCATATATACAAGAAGTACCTATCAATGATGAGGTGAGGGGGTTGATTATGCACCTTCAGTGGCAATTGTGGAACATCTGAAACAAATGGGTGTTTGAGAAGAGGCGATGGCCTATGGAGCGGATGCTGCAGCGAGCAATGGAGGATTGGAACGGATGTTGTAGGAGGAACGAGAATATGGACAAGAAGGAAAATCCTATCACTGCGAAGGAGATCTGGGAAATCCAACCGGTCGATGTCATTAAAATAAATGAGGACGCCTCTCTAAAGCACCCACACCAAAGAGCAATGGCGGTTGTCCTGCGAAATCACGAAGGGCGATGTGTCGCGATTGCTTACACCAGAGTGGAAGCGAACTGGGAGACGGAAATCGCAGAAGCTGTTGCGGCGAGATTCGGGTTGCAGGTAGCATCCGCGCCGGGCATACGAAGAGCATTTTTTGAGATGGATTTGAAGCTGGTTGTGCAATGGCTGAAAAATAGGAGGCAACGATGTGGCTACACTAACACCTTCTTAAAGGATTGCTTCAAACTAGAAGAAACTTTGATGTTTTGTCTTTCACTTTTATTAGAAGAAATTTGAATAATGCAGCTCATGAGACTGCCAAATTAGATTTTCCTTGTAACCATACTAAATTGTTGGTGGATTATGGCCCTCAATCAGTCATGGAAGTTATATGGGTTGATTTGAGTCGTTTACCTGAATAAAATTTGCAGTCGTGCTTGTAAAAAAAAAAAAGGTCATAATTCTTAAGCTGCTTCAAGTACCACCTCTTCAGAACCAAAAAGTATCTCACAACTTTTAGCAAGTGAGCCTTATCCTCGAACATATCACCTTCTATCAATTCAGTAGAATCATTTGCCTCTAATTCTCACCATTGCCCATTCTCATAAATTTTTAAGTTATTTGGTTTAACCTCATCATCATATCATTCTCAAACAATTCATCTTAATCAACAAATGACATTTCTTCTTATTATTCATCTTTGTCACCAAAAGACAGTTCCACATCTTGGTCATTCTCATCACCATCTACGCCATACTTAGTTTCATCATTGGTAGCCACACCATGGGTTGACCTAACAATAGTATAATCTTAGTGAGATTCATGTTTGTGTAACATTTCCTCCATGTCATCTAAACCCTCAAACATTGGTTGTTTGAAACAATCATCATCATCATCGTCGTCGTCGTCGTCGTCGTCGTCGTCACTATCTATGTTAGAAATAACATCTTCAATTAATATTTCTTTTCCTTTGTCTAGTGGATCACAAGTAGGATGTCTTGATTTCACATCAGCCTGAGGTTCACTTCTTTCACCTATGACAATCCCCTTAAGTGCAACGTTTGGAGACCTTCTCAATATTAGACAATCTACCCCTTGGGTAACATGTCAACCTCAGTCTCTACCATGACACTCCTTCTGGTTGAATGGCCACTTTCAGCGACCACTTTCATCTTAGGTTATTTGGATTCGCATGTCTTCTCAAGATACATAGAAGATACGTCAAATGGGCTTGGAGGAACATTGGTGTTCATGCTTCTCAATTTCTGACCAATATTTGAAACAATGTGATCCTACATATTTTCATCAATAATAACATTTTGCTCATCTTTTGTCTGCCTTGTACTCATTGTTGTGTCATGCATTTGAGCAAGATCTTCCTCATACATTACTTCCTCTATAGTGTCAAAAACCCCTCCAGCGGGTTTCAACTCCAAATATCCTACAAGGGTCTCGTACATCCTACTAACCTTGGTTAGTTTGTCCCTCTCCACAATATTGAAGTCAATATGCATGTTCTTCTCAACCCGTTTCTCAACAATATTAATAACATCATAGTCACAAATTATCGGCCATCTTTTGTTGTGTTCACCAGGGATATAACCACAGACATCAAAGTGTTTAGGTACATTCTTAATTCCTAGTTTTGCAAAAATACTCTAACATCCTTCATTAAGTCCTCTAGAGTCCATAGTAAGCAAAGTCTCTGACCCCCATCACTATTACCCATCTTCTGTATGAAACAACCACAATGATCTTAGTAAAATACTCTTTCATCTCTGCATGTATTACACTCATAGTATGAAACAATATTTTACAATAGAATTACATCATACGAAAACCCTGAATTGTACAACAAAAATTAAACCAAACAAAAATAACACTCATAGTATATCAAACAGGATTATACAAAAATATTATACATCATACGAAAACCTAGAACTATATTCACAATTATGCGACATACTTACACCGATCAAAATTTTCAACATTTTGAAATTGACCCTTCTCCAAACGAAAATTTCACAATTTGACATTCTTCCCTATAATTTCTAAATCAAATACCCAAACATAGAGCAATACAAATATTTGTTAGTAGGATGTATGAGATTATGAAATTCACAATTTGACACCAAACATAGAGAAACTGGTTGCCTTCAATATTTACACCAAACATAGAGTAATAACTTTCGAAATTCACAATTTGACAATTATACAACATATATTCAAAACTAACAACACACAAAACATAAACTAAAGTAGCGGATGAGAGAGGCATAACATATGTCAAGGGTGATACTATACAAAAGACGAAATCTGATAATCAAAATGGAATTGGGTTTTATGAAGGTTTAGAGAAATATTCTCTGAAGAAAGAGAAACAGAACAGAGGAATATGTATTTTGTTATTATCATGCATCATATGAATACACTACAAGGTTGAACATATACAAAATAATAGTGTATGCTTGACACCCCTACATTAGCTGTCAACCACTCACTAATAGAGTCAACGACCCATATACTTCTACAAAATCAACATAACACCATAACCAATCCAAAAAAATGCTTGAACCTTAAACTCAAAATCCCTACCTCTCAATTCCAAGAACAGAACAAGAACAAGCACTGGAGAATCTGGAAGTCCAACCCGAGGTAGGAGAGTTGCTTGTCTTGAGGGGAGTACTTCATTCCCCCAAAGCTCCTCTTGACAACGACCAAAGGGAGATGCTCTTTCAATCGCGATACAAGGTTAGAGGCAAGGTTGTGGACTTCATCATTGATAGTGGGAGTTTCACCAAAGTCGCCTCGCATACATGGTAGAGAAGCTCAACCTCCCAACCAATCCACACCCCCAACTGTACCGTTTCAAGAGGCTCGGTGATCGAGATGGCTTAAGGGTAACCCGACATGTTCTAGTTCATTTGTCAATGGGTTCTAAGTATAATGACTCTATTTATGTGATGTGGTATCGATGAGTGCGAGTCATTTACTTGTGGGGAGGCCTTGGCAATTTGACCAGTGCGTTGAACATGATTTTTGATCATGAAGGGTTTCGATTCTGTTCCGAATGGAGAAGCCTTTCACTTGGGTGTGGTATTTTGTTGTTTTTTCCTAGTTGTTAAGGTTTGGTGGTAGAGCTAGTCCCTAGTAGTTGATTCATATTATGAGGATAAGTATTAATGATATTTGGATAATAAATAAGTATAATATATTAAATTTAAAAGTTAAACATTTATCATATATACTTAATTGTATAAATATAATTAAAAAAATGGATAAGATTCTTTCTTAATCATCGCCTATAGAGTGACAATTAGCAAACCCGATTAACTAATTTTAATTTTAATCTTGGCTGCCAAGAGTACCAATTGCACCTCCACACAAACTCTTAATTTGATCTGCCCTTCAAAAATTTAGATAATATATTCTTATTTTTTATTTTAAAACACTCTCAACTTGTATGTTTCTTTTTTTCACTTTAGTAATTCATAACAAAACATTAAAACAATTAATGTAAAACACTCTTAAATAAAATCATTACATGAGAAAAATATAAGTCAAAGACGAGACTGAAATAAATAATTTACAGTCACATCACTCTTTAAATAATTAACTTTTTAGAGAAGGTGTAAGAAAACATGATTAGAAAATGGGGAAAGAGAAAAAGTGGCTCAAATTCAAATGGGTCATCATTTTAATAAAGAAAAAATAAACCAATTCTGTTTCAAGATAGTGTCTACTTAAAGTTTCATCTTATCAAAATTACTAATAAAGAATGCCCGTGCAAGGCACATGTTTAAAATTATAGTTTTATAATATAAGTTTAGTGTAATAATGTACATTAAATTTATTACAATAAGTAGATATTGTCTGCCACACTGCATCGTAACTTTCCAAATTTTACCACAATCCACCACAATCTATCACAAATCACAATCCAACACAATATACTTTTTCTAATTTAATTTATTTTTTTATTAAAATTTAAACTTTTCATATTTCACCACAACCCACCACAACTTTCCCCAATCCATGACAATCCACTATAACTTTTCCCAACTTACCACAATCCACCACATTTCCTCTGTACCGCACCACAGTCAGCCGCATAAAAGAACGGGGCCTAAGTAGATATTGCCGTAAATTATAATAAATATGAAAAATTACAAACAATAGTACAATATTATGTAATGTATATATAGTACTATATTTATTTTTCAAATACAATTTACAACAATTTAGTTTCCATGCAAACATAATATCCTTTAAAGATTGTCGTATGTTAAGCATTTTAACATTTTTTATTGTACAAATATTATAATTGTATCAAAATATATTTACATAAAACTAAAAGAAATTTTTAGAGTGAAATTTACTTGAAACCAAAATACACCCGACCCGTATTTACCTTAAAAAAGAATTTTTACAATAAAAAAAGTTTGACCCGTATTTGCCTGAATTTGAAATATACCCGAGTCATGTTTTTAGAGTGAAATTTACCCGGAATCGAAATATATTATATCCGTGTTTACCCTCTCTTTTAATATATCCAAGAGTAAAAGAATAAATTCGTGTGTCATTAATTATTATATCCAAGGGTAAAAGAGTAAATTCGTGTGTGATTAATCATTATATTAAAGGGTAAAATAATAAATTCGTGTGTAAACACAAGCAAGTAAGCGGGTAGGCAGAGCAGCATACCAAAAAAACACACCTGGTACATTATTTTCTTCTTTAGTAAAGGAAATCTAGCATGCAGTCAAACACGTGGAAGTTGCCCAATTTAAGAATTAAACTTCTAAAATTTTAAACTTTGATGGAAATAATTATAAAAATATAATTATAAAAAATTATTCACTTATAAAATATAATTATTCGTACCAAAAAGAATATAATTATAAAAACAATTACATCCTTCAATTACTTTCTTATGAAGATTGGATTTTTAACAAACACAAACCCACTACTTTATTAATTACCGCAATTCAAATGCACTTTGAAATTCATACTACTGAAAAATACTAAAACATAAATTTTTATAGAGAGAAAGGTTGAGCTTTTACCTTGTAATTTTAGAACCAAAATTTATAGAATTCTACAACTTCTTTCACAGTGATCTAATGGAGAATAAATTACTCGGGATATCCAAATTCAATCCAAATTCAAAGAAAAAGAAATAACTAAGATGATAAATGTAATTTAAATTGTAAAATAATTTTGAAATGCGACTGAAACAATTTGTGACCAATTGTTGTCATATTTCTTAAATTTGATAAAATTAATTTAAAATTCCTAAAAAAAAATCAACCAAAATTTGACCAATGACAAAAAAAAAATTAAAGCAACGAACTAAAGCATGGATCTGAAAAATTATTGTTTTGAAATCTAAAAATAACTATGTGAGTAATAGCTCTCACTTTTCTTAAATTCAACTGAATATTTTTTTAAAAGTGAAAATTAACATGCATTCAACATAAACTTAGAAATGAGAAAATATAAGAAATTGAAAGTTTAATTGAAAGAGGATGAACGAATTTAACATATAAATTTAACCCAAATTTCGAAAATTGACATTATTAGATCTAAAGTGCAAGAAACTGAGCGTTTATAGAAAAACGATAAAAAAAAAGCAATAAATATATACTTGAAAGATTTATTGTAAAAATTAGGACAAAAAATAGAAAACCGTCCAGGAAAAGAACCCTAAAAATAAAAGAAATGTACAATTCCACCACAAATGCTACAGATTTAGAAGTGCAGTTTTAAACCTAGAAGTCAGGTTGTTATCTTCCTTAGACAAATTAATAACGCAACGATCCAAAGAAATATCTAGATATCAACAAAGAGAGAGAAAGAGATTCGGATGATGATGAAAGAGAAGTCCTTTTTTTTTCAAAATAGTCATTTTATTGCATTATAGATTTTACAACAAATTGTAATTTATTTCAACCTAGAATGCTTTAAGATCTCTTTGACGGGCATATGTGCCTTGTAAACTATACTCCTAGGTACTTTGTATAACTTATATATTTGAAATTTTTGAAGAAGAGTATTTATGTTTGCGACGAATGGTGCAACTTCAAAAAAAAAAAACAAGTATTTGGTATTTGCAAGAATTTGATGATGATCTCTAAATCTGTACTATTACTACTGCATCATATGTCTCCCTTATTGCTACTTGTAGCACCAAAAGTGCTACCTTCAATTCTGCCAGAATTGTCAAAGAATCTATAAATATTTTTCCTCTCGAGTCACCTTGGCTTTCTAAATTTCCATCAATTGACACCCATGCTGTTGAACCTAATCTCGATATTTTTTTCCACGCTCCATCAACAATATGATCATTACTTTCTTGTTTGTCGTCATTGCTTGATTTTTATTATCTGCATGCTCCCCTAAGGTGGTTGTTAGAGAAAAGTGAGTAGCAAGGTAACAGCGGAAGCGAATAATAGAATCGAAAACGAGATGACGGATATTACGACAAAATTTAGGAACGAAAAATAAGCAATAAAATCAAACACCAGAATTACGTGGGAAACCGAAGAACTCGGAGAAAAACCCAAGGACGGCGACAGCCAGAAAATAATCCACTATGAGAAAGGAGGAGTACAACCTGATCACTATCACAGGGTGTGATGCGATCCACAAAGGAGATTACAATAACAATCTCTCAACACTCAACTCACAATCTCTCAGGATACACTGCGGAAAATATTGGTGAGACCCCTTTCTCTCTCAATATTTTCTCTCTCTCTCTAGCTCTCTGTGTTTTCTGATGATATTTTTTGGTGGAGAAACATGCACCCTATTTATAGGGAGAACTCCCTATAACCTAATTTGACTCCCACTCCAAATAGATTTAGAATCTAATACAATTAGGAAACCCAACACAATAAGGAAACCTAAATAATATCCTAATACAATTAGGAAACAAATAATTGTGAGATCAAGAGATTTGCTGATTTTAGGACACTTTCCTAACAAACTCCATGCTTAGAACACCAACTAAGTCCAAACAATGTTCGAACTTAGCTATAGATAGAGGCTTGGTTAACATGTCTGCAGGATTATCAGAAGTATGAACCTTCTTCACCACGATCTCTCCTGCAGCAACTGTATCTCTGATGAAGTGATACCTGACGCTTATATGCTTGGTCTTCGAATGATAAGTGTCATTCTTTGTCAGATGTATAGCACTGATATGCAATAAACCACGCCTCGCCCTGTGGTACTCCAAGCTCCATGACCAATCCCCTCAACCAGATGGCCTCCTTCACTCCTTCCGTTGCAGCAATATATTCAGCCTCTGTAGTAGACAAGGCTGCTATAGATTGAAGTGAAGCTTTCCAAGATATTGCTCCTCCACACATGACGAACACATACCTTGAAATTGAGCGTCTCCTATCCAGATCTCCACCATAATCAGCATCAACATAACATGCAACATCAGACGTTGCAGCACTACCTCTATCATACATGATGCCTTTCTCCAAAGTACCCTTCACATAGCGAAGGATCCACTTCACTCCTTCCCAATGCTCCTTCCCTGGATTCTGCATATATCTACTCACCACACTAACTGCGTGGGACAGGTCAGGTCTAGTACACACCATAGCATACATCAAACTACCAATTGCACTAGCATAGGGAATATTAGACATCCTCCTTACCTCCAAATCAGATTTAGGACAGTTCTCTGCATAACTTGAAGTGTGCGGCTAAAGGAGTTGAAAGCGCTTACGATTTCTCATGTTGAATCATCAACACCTTCTCCAGATATTTCTTCCGAGACAGAACAACTTCCCGCCTTTCTATCCCTTTGGATCTTCATACCCAAAATCTTCTTCGCGCTCAGGGTCTTTCATCTCAAACTCCCGGTTGAGTTGAGATTTCAGCTTCTTTATTAGTGACATGTCCCTGGAGGCAATCAACATGTCATCCACATACAATAATAAATAAATGAAAGACCTTTCTTCAAATTGCCTGTAGTACACACAATTATCATAGTGACTTCTTATGTACCCTTGCCCTACCATAAAGGTATCAAACCTTTTGTACCACTGCCTGGGTGCCTGTTTAAGTCCATACAAGGACTTCCTTAATCTGCATACCTGTTCCTGTTTACCAGGAACGATGAAACCCTCTGGCTGCCTCATATATATTTCCTCCTCCAACTCGCCATGGAGGAAAGCTGTCTTGACATCAAGTTGCTCCAACTCCAAATCAAATAGAGCAACAAAGGCAAGCAAGGTGCGGATCGACGTATGCCTCACGACTGGCGAGAATACTTCGTTGTAGTTGATTCCTTCTTTCTGGTTGCAACCCCTTACCACTAATCTGGCCTTCCACCTTGCACTTTCTACACCAGGGATACCTTCCTTTCTCTTGTACACCCACTTCGCAGTAAGAGCTCGTCGCCCTTTAGGCAACTCACATAGCTCCCATGTATGATTTTTCTGCAAACTCTCCATCTCCTCTTGCATAGCTCCTATCCAATTTGAGGCATTCGGACAAGAGATGGCCTCCTGATAGGTAGAAGGTTCAGCACCTTCAGGAGTCTCCTCTGCAACACTCAGCGCATAAGCAATCATAGCATCATCTTCTTCAGTATATCGCGCTGGTCTCCTGATCTCCCTCCTGGGACGATCCCTAACAATGCATGGTTGTTCCTCCACCTGAGGAACATTCGTCTCAATCTCAGGCTCATCAACCTGAGTTGGTTCAGGAGCATCAGTAGTTTGCACCTGATTGCAAGTTCCAGCAGCTCCACCTTGAGCCTGCTCCACCTCGAACACCATTCTTCATGCATCCTTCTCCTGATTTCCTGCATCATCAGAAGTACCGATAGATTCCATTCCAGATAACATAGCAGTTTCATTAAAGGTTATATCTCTAGACTGAATAACTTTCATCAAATCAGGACACCACATTCTATATCCCTTAGACTCAGACCCGTAACCTAGAAACATGCATTTAATGTACCAGAGACACTTCCCATCATTCACATGGACATATACAGACATCCAAAAATTCTCAAATTAGAATAATTAATGGATTACTGTCCATACTTCCTCCGAATCTGGTATTCGATAGAGGCATGAGGTGATCTGTTCAGCAGGTAGCAGGCAGTAGATATCACCTCTACCCAGAACGATTTGTTCTTCCAAAGCCCTGCATTCGAGAGCATGCAGCGGGCTTTCTCCAAGAGTGTCCTGTTGATTCTCTCGGCTACCCCGTTTTGCTGAGGCTTACCCACCAAGGTTCGATGCCTCGCAATCCCATGCTCCTCGCAGAATTCAGTAAATTCAGAATCAACAAACTCCAACCCATTGTCAGTCTTGAGTTTCTTGATTTTCCTGCCTGCAGTTTCTCCACCAAAGCTTTGAACTTCATGAAATGAGAATGCCTCATTCTTGTGCCGCAGGAAATAAACCCAAGTCTTCCTCGAGAAGTCATCCACGAATGTCAACATGTAGCGCTTGCCACCCAGTGATGGCACTCTAGCAGGACCCCACAAATCTGAATGAATATAATCAAGGATCCATTTATTAGTATGTTTAGCCCTTGAAAAGCTAACCCTCTTCTGTTTCCCGTAGACACAGTGATCGCAAAACTCCAACTTGTCGATCTTTGCGCCTTCAAGGTATCCCTTCTTGCTCAACATTGACATTCTCTTCTCGCCCATGTGGCCTAGTCTCATGTGCCACAGTTTTGTGCTGTCGGACTCATCAAGATTTAGGACTGCCGCTGCAGATCCTGTCACTGTAGACCCCTGCAGGATGTATAGACTGCCCTTCCTGATTCCCTTCATAAGAACCATGGAACCCCTGCACACTTTCAAAACACCATCTTCTCCTTTGTACCTACAGCCGTTAGCTTCAAGAGTACCCAAAGAAATTAAATTTCGAGTCATGTTAGGGATATGACGAACCTCCTTGAGAGTTCTAACGATGCCATCATGAGTCTTGATTTTGATGCTACCGATTCCTGCAACCTTGCAGGCTGTGTCGTTACCCATGACTACGACCCCGGTGTCAACACTCTCATAAGACTCGAACCAGTCCTTATGAGGACACATATGATAGGTGCACCCCGTGTCAAGAACCCACTCATCTCTAGCTATCCTACTCGATGTGGTAGCCAAGGCATCATCCGTAACTACAAACCCATCACCATCTGACTCGGACTCTACGCAGTTTGAGGTACCAGGTTTGGTGTGATTATCCTTACCCTCCTACTTCTGGTCTCTCTGTTTTACCCAACAGTCTCTCTCTATATGCCCCATCTTACTCCAGTAGTTACACTTCTTATTCTTGTGAGGATTCCTAGACTTTGAACGGTGTTTAGACCTCCCTCTAGACCCGTTTCCCTTACGTTCAGTATTTCTACCCCTTACAACCATAGCATCACCACCCTGGTCATCACCATCGGTATCAAGTTTCTCCTTAGACAATAAACTAGCCTTTACTTCACTAAGGTTAAGGTCACCACGATTCCCATACAACATGATTTCCTTAAATTGTTTATGTGATGCAGGTAGGGATAGAATTAAATGAAAAGCCTTATCCTCATCAGTGTGTTTTATATCCATTGATTCCAATTCAGTAATAATAGAATCAAATTCACTAAGATGTGCCTGAATAGAAGTACCTTGGGGCATCTTCAACCTGTAGAATTTCTCCTTCATTCGGTACTTGTTTGCACGACTCTTCGACATGTAATGCTTTTCCAGTTTGGTCCAGAGCACCCGAGGTTTCTCGATATGCATCACCTCTCTCTGAATGTGCTCTGCCAAACACAGCTGAATCCCTGCCAGAGTCTTATCTTCAAGCTTCTTCCACTCCCTTGGAGTCAGATTCCCCTTGATATCCTTCTGGAGTTTTTGGAATTCATCATCGCTCATTGTCGCATCAGTCTTATGTCGGGATACTCAATTACATCCCATAACCCGTCTTTGAATCAGACCGCCTTCATCTGCGATCTCCACATAGTAAAACTCCTCGTTCCATCAAATTTTGGAATATCACACTTCATGATTGAAGCCATCTCCACCTTGCTCTGATACCACTTGTTAGAGAAAAGTGAGTAGCAAGGTAACAGCGGAAGCGAATAATAGAATCGAAAACGAGATGACGGATATTACGACAAAATTTAGGAACGAAAAATAAGCGATAAAATCAAACACCAGAATTACGTGGGAAACCGAAGAACTCGGAGAAAAACCCACGGACGGCGACAGCCAGAAAATAATCCACTATGAGAAAGGAGGAGTACAACCTGATCACTATCACAGGGTGTGATACGATCCACAAAGGAGATTACAATAACAATCTCTCAACACTCAACTCACAATCTCTCAGAATACACTAGGAAAATATTGGTGAGACCTCTTTCTCTCTCAATATTTTCTCTCTCTCTAGCTCTCTGTGTTTTCCGATGTTATTTTTTGGTGGAGAAACATGCACCCTATTTATAGGGAGAACTCCCTATAACCTAACTTGACTCCCACTCCAAATAGATTTAGAATCTAATACAATTAGGAAACCCAACACAATAAGGAAACCTAAATAATATTCTAATACAATTAGGAAACAAATAATTGTGAGATCAAGAGATTTGGTGATTTTAGGACACTTTCTTAACAGTGGTGATGTAAATCAATTGTGAAATGTTTTTTTTAGAGTGGTGGTCGTCTCATTCTCCGAGCTCTTCTCAACCATTGATATCATATCCTTCTGTAATACATCTAGTTAATGGCTACTTCAAGCATGCTCTGCTGTGTAATTGATTCGGATGATGTTTTTGCCGCATTTCTAATTTTCTAAATTGTCCACATAACTGCAGTGAATGTCATTAATTGAGTTCCTCCATCTTTATCTGTATTCATTAAATATTTCAACTAGTTTTCTAACCATTTTCGCCATTCTAAATCTGTGTATGTGTCGTCTCGTAATCCCAATGGACTAGTGATAAGTGCTTCTTGTATATATGAATACTTGGTTGTTTTGATTGGAATTTGGGAAATATTTGATTTGATTATGTTATTTTATACCCGAATTTCCCATATTACACTTGGTTTGGAGTTTGGTGAGTTTTGTAGGGAACTTGTGAAGAATCGATATAAACCGAGCCCAAAAAGCAAGTGTAGATCCAAGTTATGAGCTTAAAGGACCAAGAAGTGAGGTGTTGGATCATCCAAGGCCCAAACAATGGCCCAAAGTACTCCTAGGCTCGAGAAAGCAGTGACACGGGTGCCCCCAGGAAGAGCACGGGTCGTGTCTTTGGCCAGATAATGAGAAAATTCAAGAAGAAAGCTGACACGGTCCGTGTCACAGGGAGCACGGTCCGTGTCACATGGGGCACGGTCCGTGCCTACCCTGGCACGGTCCGTGCCTCTCCTGTCTTTTCATTTTCGGCGGTTTTGAAGTGATGTTTGCCTATATTATGGGGATTTCTGGCCGAGAAAGAGACATTCATTCCACCATCATCCATTTCATTCCCTAATCATATCATTCATCATCCATATTCCATTCCATCATTGAAGATTGAGAGAAGATTGAAGATCGAAGAGCAATTTGAGCATACTTTGCAGTGGAGTAGCAAAAGTCCTCCATTGTTGATTCCTAGCAAGTTTGTTCTTCACTTGGGTTTATTTCTCATTCTCTCATAGATTTTCATATGCTTTCTAGAATAGATTTCATTTGCTTTGTAGTTTTAAACATGAATTGTGAGTAGTTCTTTTTAGTTTAGGGGATGAACCTTTGAAGTTGCTTGATGAATTGACTTTGTTGGATTGAATTATCATGAATTTAGTTTGTTTCAATCTATTTGGTCTTTGAATTGAATCGTTATTGCTTTTGCTTGATCACCAATTGCATGGTAATAGGTTGTCGAATGAAGTACCGAAAGGAGAAGTTTGATTACCCGAAAACCTAGATTGAACTAGTTAAAATTATCTAGACATAGAAGTTTTAACTAGGGTTCTTGAGATAATTTGATCTTTAACCTTGACTAAATCGAAATAACCACGAAAGTAGGTGCTTGGTTAGTCTTGGCAATTCGCTCTAGTGACAAAATCTCATTGCGAAGTATTCTATGCGATTATCGAACCTTGATTGTGCAAATTAATGAAATGAGAGTTCAATCCACATCGTTGATTCGTTATTTGACTTAGGTTTCATCCCCTGAACGCCTTTTTACCTTGATTAAGTCAGAATAGTTTAGTGAATATTCATTTGTTTAGACCTTGATTGTGATTAGAGTTAGATTTAGTTGATTCAAAACAAAAACCGGATCGACTTAGCGATCAACTAGGAGGCTAATTCAGTGCGTTGAAAGGAAAAGTCCATGTGGGAACGACCTTGATTTATGCTACAATTTCACCCGTGCACTTGCGGCCTATCAAGTTTTTGGTGCCGTTGCCGGGGACTTTGTCCCTAGCCAGCCACTGAACGAATACCCTAAGGTTGCCTAAGTCTTTTATTTTCTGTTTTGATTTTCCTTGGTGTTTTGGTTTTTGTCTTGCGAGGTTTACTCTACGTGCATGCAAAAGGCTCCACTCTTTGAGCTTGATCCTGAAATCGAAAGAACCTTTCACTCTCGGCGAAAGAAGCAAAAGTTAGAGCACGCCCGGAGAAGACAAGAAGAGAACTCTGCGAAAAACACCATGTCCGTGGTGGCGGCGGTGGAGCCTAGAATCACGCTTGGCTCCTATGTGATGCCAAATGTCACAAATCAACCCTCCGCCATTAATCCTCCAAGAGTGGCCTCTGACGATTTCGAGCTGAGGAGTTCACTCATCAATTTGGTGAAGGCCAACCCATTCCATGGCCTCCCCAATGAAGATCCCAACCGGCACCTTCGCCTATTCAACCAGGCATGTGAGACCTTTAAGGCAAATGGTGCAACGCCCGATGCAATCAAGCTGCGATTGTTTCCCTTCTCACTTGAAGGGAAGGCTTGGGAGTGGTTGGACGCTCTTCCATCAAGCTCTGCCATCACCACTTTTGATCAACTTGCTAGCTTATTCTTGGCGAAGTACTTTCCTCCTAGCAAGTTGACGAGCCTCTGGAATCAAATCTCAACATTTGTCCAAGAGCCGGATGAGTCCCTCTATGAAGCGTGGGAGAGGTTCAAGGATCTCTTACGTCAATGCCCCCACCATGGTTTAGAACCATGGGTCCCGATACAAGCCTTCTACAACGGGGTGGATGACAACTTGAGGGCCAACATCTTGGCGGCGGCGGGAGGCAACATCATGTCCAAAACACTGGCGGAACTTCAAACTTTGATTGAGGAGATGGCAATCAATAGCTACCAGTGGTCAAAGCCCTGTTCCAAGAGGACGGGAGGTAAGTATGAAGTTGATGCTATTTCTATGTTGAATGCTAAGTTGGATGCCATGACTAAGAAGATGGATTTGTTGAATGTGAATGCTCCCCCTCCCCAACCATGTGCGTCGTGTCAATCATATGAGCATAAGACCTTGAATTGTCTTAGTGGGTTGGTTAGCAATGAATCGACCGAAGTGGTTAACTATGTTGGTAGCACTTCTAATAGGCAAAACTTTGACCCTTTTTCCAATACTTACAATCCCGCTTTTAGGTTCCACCCGAACTTTTCTTACCGGAATAATAACCAAATGGGTCAACCCCAAGGACAAAGACAACCCCAAGCACCTCCACCACAAGCTCCCCAAAAGCCTAACCTAGAGTCCATGATACAAGCTTTGATGTTGTCTCAACAACATCATCAACAACGGCAACTTGAGCATCAACAAAGACAAGATGAGGTGATTAAGGCCCTAGCTACTAAAGTTGACCTTATGAGCACCCACACTCAAATGCTTGAGAATCAAATTGCCATTCAAGCTGGTACCTCCACTACCCCTCCGGGAATGCTTCCCGGAAAGCCCGAACCTAACCCTAAGGAGCAATGTAATGCCATTATTTTGAGGAGTGGGACACAATATGAGGGACCTAGCGTGCCAAATACCAAGCATGGGGGAGTTGTGGTTGAGAAAGAGGTTGAGAGGCCTAGTGAGAATGTTGTTGGTTTTCAAAGAGAGAAAGACCTTGAGAGTGAGCATTCAAAAGAGAACACCGAAACCCGACCTTCATCTCCACCTAGAGTTTACAAACCACCGTTATCCTTTCCTGAAAGATATGCTAAGGCTAAATTTGATGCAAAATTCGGCAAGTTCTTTAATATGTTAAAGCAATTGAATGTGAATGTGCCGTTTTTGGATGTTTTATCTCAAATGCCTTTGTATGCAAAGTTTTTGAAAGAAATCCTCTCTAAAAAGAGGAAAATTGATGAAATTGAGGAAGTTGCTTTGACTGAAGAATGTAGTTCTGTGGTTCTTAACAAGCTTACTCCTAAGCTTAAGGACCCGGGATGCTTTAGTATTCCATGTGGCCTAGGTAGCTTAACCATTGATCGAGCTTTGTGTGATGTGGGTTCTAGTGTAAGCTTAATGCCCTATTCTTTGTATGAACGGTTGAACCTAGGAGAGTTGAGACCAACTACCATGTCATTGCAAATGGCGGATCGTTCTATCAAGTACCCTAAGGGTATTTTGGAGGACTTTCCCCTTAAGAAGGGTGATTGCTATGTGCCGATTGATTTTGTCATCCTTGATATGCCCGAAGATTCCCGTACCCAAATCATTTTGGGGAGACCTTTTCTTGCTACCGTAGGGTGTGTCATAGATGTACAATGTGGGAAGATGAAGTTTAGGATAGGGGAACATAAACTTGAGTTTGATTTATTTCGTGATGTTTTGCCACGTGGCGTTTCCCCTTGCTTTGGTGTTGATGTGTTTGGTGAGAAGGATAAGAATGTTGATGGTTTGATTTGTGAAAAGAAAGATGATTGTGTGCATGTACTGGAGAGTGAAAAGCTTGAGAAATCTCGTGACCATTTTGTTGTAAATTCTTGTGGTTTATTTATTGATAAAGGCCATGAACTTGGCGATGCAAGATGGGAATAAAAGAAATTTTGTTCCCACCTAACATCATCAAGAACGTGCCTTATGCTATTAACAAGGGTACGTTGGATGAGATTTTCAGGTTTGATGATGGAGACCCCTCCATTTTTGAAGGAGGTGATGAGTTTGACCCAACCTGTGAGGTCAATTTGAAGATGTTTGGAGGTACTATGCAATGTGAAGCTCCAAAAGCCCTTGGCTATGGAGTTATGGACTATTCACCGGGTTGAGAGGTACCTTGTCCAGCTTAGGACATTAAACAAGCGCTTCTTGGGAGGCAACCCAAGCTTTTTCGACTTTATTTTATTTTATTTTTTTTTCAGGATTTTCTAGAATTTTTCCTTATTTTTCTTCTTTTTATTTTTGATTCTTCTAGATTTGTGTTTTCTTCCTTTGCTTCTCGAGTGATGTTTCGCATTGCGGACAATGCTCGGTTCAAGCATGGGGGGATTTGTGTAAACTTTTTGTGGATATGTGTGTTTTGAGTCGTTTTTATTTTTGATTTTTAACTTGTTTTGAGTCTTTTTCTTTTGTTTTGTTTTTAATATCCTCTTTTCGTAGTTCGTTTTCATTTTCTTATTTTCTTATTTTCATTTTGAGGCTTGTAAAAAGTTTTTAAAAATAAATTAAAAAAAAAATCAGAAAATTAAAAAAAAAAACAGTTTGATATAAGATTTGGCGTGATAGTTTTCTTTTGACTTGATTTGATCCTGTATAGCCTGTTTGTGAAAGACTGTGAATTGACACGAGTTGTGAAGCTAAATGTTGTGAGAATTGTGCTAGGATAGTAAGACCGATTGCCTTTGTTTCTATTGTAAGAGTGAGTTGTGCATATGCATATCTTTTTAAACTAGGTAATGATTGTTGAGCGCTACCCGTGAGTCCACATAAGCCTAAAAGAAAAGACTAATCATTTTTATTAGTCTAATTTCCATGAGTGACTCACCATTGTTGCATCCTCCTTCATTTGCTTTGCATCTCCTTGAAATTGCTATGCGTTGTACATTGACAAGATGATAGAGGCATTAGGATTTGAACCCGCAAGCCTTGACCACCCGTTTACATCATAACATCCTTAGTTAACCATTTCTAGCCTTGAATTTTTCTCTTCTTGAACCCATATTATGAGCCTTGGCCGATTATATATTTTCTACCCTTAAGCCATTGCTTGAAATGTGTTGAGTATGAAGTTGGGTTGATTGTGGTTACTTTGGTGGTTTGGTTTGTGATGGGGATTGGTTTGAATTGTAAATATTTATTTGATTTCCCAAATTATGTGCATTGAGGTTGTTGGTTGGAATTGGTAGCTTGCCTAGTGTGTGTTGTTTATAAGTGTGTATGTTTCATTCAAGAAGCAAGAAAAAAGAAATAAAAAAAGGGAAAAAAAATCAGAAGAAAAAAAAACAGAAAAAAAGCGAAAAAGAAAAAATCGGAGAATTCCAGAAAAAAGAGAATAAAGTGTTTGACATTGTGTTTCTTTTGTTTTGAGGCAAGTTTCCAATTGTTTGTGGGGTTGAATTGGATTGATTTTAAGTGGTGAGAGTGTATGTATGTCGAATTGGTGTGGAATAATTTCAAGCTTTGGCTTTTAGCTCCACGATTCCCAAATATTATCCACTCCTTACCCTTAACCCTAGCCCCGTTACAACCCTTGAAAGTCCTCTTGATTGTCATTGTTGCTTTGCAAATTGCGGTGGAGAGTTGAGATTCCTAGCAAGTACGTGGTTGGTTGTGACTTTGGTTTGAGTATTTGAGTGAACTTTCAATGATTTTTTTTATATTTAAACACAGGAGAGGAGTGTTTCCACATTCCCAGAAAGTGAGTTTGCTCTTCATTCATACCTAGTTTCATGCTTAACATGTTCCTTCTTATCTCATTCAGTGATTAAGGGTGACTGGTTGAACTTGATGAGTACCATTCTTGAATAATTTGTCTTCATTTACTTGTGTAAATTGGCTTTCTTTTCACTCTCGGGCTATATTTTAGATTAGATTGGGTTGATTGAATGATCTATCATTGCCATCCTTAGGAGTTGTAATTAAATAAAAATTTTCGTTTTATTATTTTTACTTTTGAGTCTTTTTACTTTTGCTTTGAGTTCTTTGAGTCTTTTTGTCCCGTTTTCTTTTATTTTCTTTCATTTTCTTTCTTTGCCTTTTCTTTGGAGTTTGGACTTGCTTAGGGACAAGCAAGGACTAAGCATGGGGGATTTTGATAAGTGCTTCTTGTATATATGAATACTTGGTTGTTTTGATTGGAATTTGGGAAATATTTGATTTGATTATGTTATTTTATACCCGAATTTCCCATATTACACTTGGTTTGGAGTTTGGTGAGTTTTGTAGGGAACTTGTGAAGAATCGATATAAACCGAGCCCAAAAAGCAAGTGTAGATCCAAGTTATGAGCTTAAAGGACCAAGAAGTGAGGTGTTGGATCATCCAAGGCCCAAACAATGGCCCAAAGTACTCCTAGGCTCGAGAAAGCAGTGACACGGGTGCCCCCAGGAAGAGCACGGGTCGTGTCTATGGCCAGAGAGTGAGAAAATTCAAGAAGTAAGCTGACACGGTCCGTGTCACAGGGAGCACGGTCCGTGTCACATGGGGCACGGTCCGTGCCTACCCTGGCACGGTCCGTGCCTCTCCTGTCTTTTCATTTTCGGCGGTTTTGAAGTGATGTTTGCCTATATTATGGGGATTTCTGGCCGAGAAAGAGACATTCATTCCACCATCATCCATTTCATTCCCTAATCATATCATTCCTCATCCATATTCCATTCCATCATTGAAGATTGAGAGAAGATTGAAGATCGAAGAGCAATTTGAGCATACTTTGCAGTGGAGGAGCAAAAGTCCTCCATTGTTGATTCCTAGCAAGTTTGTTCTTCACTTGGGTTTATTTCTCATTCTCTCATAGATTTTCATATGCTTTCTAGAATTTATTTCATTTGCTTTGTAGTTTTAAACATGAATTGTGAGTAGTTCTTTTTAGTTTAGGGGATGAACCTTTGAAGTCGCTTGATGAATTGACTTTGTTGGATTGAATTATCATGAATTTAGTTTGTTTCAATCTATTTGGTCTTTGAATTGAATCGTTATTGCTTTTGCTTGATCACCAATTGCATGGTAATAGGTTGTCGAATGAAGTACCGAAAGGAGAAGTTTGATTACCCGAAAACCTAGATTGAACTAGTTAAAATTATCTAGACATAGAAGTTTTAACTAGGGTTCTTGAGATAATTTGATCTTTAACCTTGACTAAATCGAAATAACCACGAAAGTAGGTGCTTGGTTAGTCTTGGCAATTCGCTCTAGTGACAAAATCTCATTGCGAAGTATTCTATGCGATTATCGAACCTTGATTGTGCAAATTAATGAAATGAGAGTTCAATCCACATCGTTGATTCGTTATTTGACTTAGGTTTCATCCCCTGAACGCCTTTTTACCTTGATTAAATCAGAATAGTTTAGTGAATATTCATTTGTTTAGACCTTGATTGTGATTAGAGTTAGATTTAGTTGATTCAAAACAAAAACCGGATCGACTTAGCGATCAACTAGGAGGCTAATTCAGTGCGTTGAAAGGAAAAGTCCCTGTGGGAACAACCTTGATTTATGCTACAATTTCACCCGTGCACTTGCGGCCTATCAACTAGCCTTCCATAAATCTCTCGCGATGTCACAGTTCTGGAATAAATGTGAAGTTGATTCAATTGATGTATCATGCCAGCAGTTATTATTTTCCAACATACCTCTGCTCTGGCGATTTTTTCCCAATGGGAGGGCATTATTTGCACATTTCTAGATAAACATCTTTTACTTTGATGGCAAATTACTATGTCAGAACCTTCGCCACAACCTTTTTGTTGTATTCTCGAGTATATTATCTTGGAATATCTTAGAGAGAGAAGTCATTTAAAGAAGAGAAAAAATGTACAATTTACATGTAGAGACACCAAGAGAGAGAAGATAAGAGCAAATGCAACAAGTGGATTAAAAACATTGGAACTTGTGCCAAGTTGTGAAATTCCTATACAACAAGGAACTCTGGTAAAGAAATGAAGTTTCGCACATGTGATAAGGTTCTGGAAACGAAAGGCTTGATTTTACTTTAGTGTTTTTTTATTTTGCTTTTTCAACAAATAAAAAGACACAGTTTAATTGATTATAAATTATTTAAAACAAGAAAATCTTATATTTTAAGAAGAAAAGGGGGGATGAGTTCTTATGATTGTAGAATAAGTCCCGTTCTTTTGTGCGTTGCGTTGCGTTGTGTTTGCGTTTGCGTTGCGTTAAGTTACGGTGTCAATGGTTAAAAAGTAATGGTAATTTGCGTTATATTGCAGTAGGGTTGCAGTAAGTTGCGTTGCGTTTGGGTGCGTTAACGCATAAAAATACAAGGGAAAAGCATTCCAAAAATTTGAAATATTAATGCGTGAATGGTAAGAGAGAGTTTGGGATACACCTCAAAAAAAAATCAAAGAGATACGTTTTGAGATCAATGAATAAAAGGAGAAAAGCATTTTTAAAATTTGAATTTTATTAAATAAAAGAATACTTTTAAAGGCTAAAAGTTGCGGGATGCGATGGGAAGAATAACGACATCTAATGCTATTAATCTTATCCTTGGGCAACTAAAAAAAATAAAATAAATGTTTGAGGCTCTATTCTTTAGCTTGATAAGATATGTGTATCTTTACCTTAGCTAATATAATTTTATCTTACCTTACTTTATCATTCAAAAGACAGAAATATACTTTTCGATAATTTATATTTAAAATTCTTTATTTAACTCACAGAATTTATTTTAAAATAAAAAAATAGGTAATGTAACATTTACCAACCTCCCTTACTTTTATTACCTAACTTTCCTTTTCTTATCTTATTTTACCTCATGTAATTTAATCCTATAAAAGATAGGGCCTTAATTTTCTGGTAGGGAACAAGTTGTTTTTTGCCACTTACTCTAAGGCCCACCCAACAATGTTGTATTGACACATTAGCATCAAACTTGATTATCTTGACAGTGGGTGCTCTCCAAACTCCCATTTACCTTCTTTCAACTACAGTCCTTTAATAACCTCACCAAAATCTAGAATAATTCAATTAAATGTTAGAGTATAAAACAATCATTAGGACTGTTACTATCAGTTTAAATTTTTGGTTGATTTGATTCCACATGGTATCACAGCCAGGCTTGAGTAAGAGGTATCATGTTCAAATCTCGATACCCCCTATATTCATTTGCACCAGGTGAAAGGGGCCTTTGCAGCATACACGCTTCAAGCCCAAATGATATTCGCGTAAGAGGGCGCGTTAGAGCATAAAACAATTATTGGACCTACAACCATCAGCTTAAGCTTTTGGTTGAGATGGTTCCACATTAAATGATAGTATTAACTAAATCTCACATTTCAATTGGAGTGCCGCAGTGGGATTCGGTGGATGCTTGAGTTCATGACGATGGAGATGACGAACACAAGCCCAAAAACTCAACAAACCTTGAACACCCAGATATGGACTGGGATCAAAGTTGACCACCATCCAAAAACTGCAACCCACCAAGAATTTGATAAATGAAACTCACCACAAATTCTGTAAGGAAAAGACTTGCAACACCATTGTAACAATTATTGATAAAGTAAACAAGATTTTAAGAGATGAGGACAAAGCTTTCAAGCTTTTTCAATTTCATTCATCAATGTCTAATTCTCCTCTTCTCTAGAAATGCCGTATATATAAGGAACATTGCCAGATCTACATAGGAGTTTAAGGGGGCCATGGCCACCGTTAAACCCCCTCCCCTCCCCCCCCCCCCCCCCAAAAAAAAAAAATTTAAGTTAGTATAATTTCAGTTAAAAATTGTGGATAAAATGGTTTCTGAGTGAATGTAATAACCCTAATACAAAGACCAAAATCTGCCACTGATAGGGACATTAGGTTGGAAGAGAGGCATTAGGGGTTGTAATTACAAAAAGGCTCAAGACTATACAACTATTACCCTCAAAGTAAGATTTACACAAAAGAGAAGGCGGGGGCAAAATAGGAAAAATACAAGAAAATAAAATGAAGAGGAGAGGAGAGGCAAATTAAATACCTATTTTCTATAACATGGCTTGTATTTGTGCTCTCAGACACATTTTCAGATTGAATAAATTTGACTAAATGACCATAAATTATCAAAAAGAAAAAGGTAAATGTCATGAATGCATGATCCATATTGAACTCGGAGCAGGAGCAACGGGGCACGGCACCCCTGGAATTCTGACAGAATTCCTAACCTTTTGCTGCAGCCAGGCACAATTGATTGGTGGAATTTAATAGAAGAACTCTATGGACTTCCCATCCAAAACATTCACAATCAATTTTTTATTCAATTTAAATCAATTAAAAAAAAAGAAAAAGTCCTAAATCATTACTCCTCACAGCTGCTGTAAATAAATTGCAACGGTCATTTTAGTGCAACGGTAAAAAAAAATTAAACGTTGCCTTGTTTTTTTTTTAAATTTTTGAAAGAAAATTGGTTTATAAATATGGGATGTGATTTTCATTTTATCATTCTCTCCTCCTCCATTAGAATGGTATGTAGTTGAAATTTTTATATTTTACAAGTTTAATTTTATATATCATTATAGATAAATGTTATAGTAATTATGTTTGTATTTGTGTAGGTACTTGGAATATTCAACCGAAAAGTGAAGTGAAGTGAAGTGATTTGTAAGTAATTATTACTTATTTTGTTAATTTTGTATCTATAAACATGGCTTTATCTATAAATCTTTATAATTATTATATTAAAAAGTAGATACATTAACTAAGGGAATTAGTGTAAGCATGTTTTGTTTGACCACTTGATGTGTTAGAGTATAACTTGGTTTAATTTTTTAATTGTGGCTGAGTATAAATGATATTATATTGGTGTATATCATAAAATAATGTTAAATATCTTATATTAGTGCAATTGTGTTTTTGTTTGATTAAACTTATCATACGTGACGTGGATATTTGTGGTTAGATATAGTGAGTTAAATAACTATTATTACTTGCTTAATTCTAATATGTGAATATCAATAATTTATTGGTAAAAGTTGATTGAATATCAATAATTAATTGACATGTTAGAGTATAATATTTTAAAAATTAATCACATTATTTTAGTAGACTATGCTATAATCTAGGAATGTTAACTAATTCATATGTACGTGTGTTAACATGAATTTGTAATATTTTAAAATCAAATAATGTAATATTTTAGTAGATATTTCACATTTGTGAGAATATGAAAATTTTCATTAACATGAATTTGCAATATTTTAGAATTAAAGAATGTAATATTCATAAAAGATAAAAGTTTTTTAATTCTAATTCGCAATTCTAATTAATTGGCATGTTACAATATAGTGTTTTTAAAATTAATCAGATTATTTAAGTTGATATTTTATATTTGTAACAATATAGAAATTTTTGTCATCAATAATTTGTAATAAACTGGAGTCAAAAAGTTAAATATTTATTATGTGTTTATCATAATGTAACTTGTTGTTAATAATTTACCAATCTAGCAATACTAACTATGGTATAATCTAGTAGTATTAATTAATTCATATGTTAAAGAATTTTCTTTATTATGGTAGTTGATTTGTTATGTTAGAATCTAAAATTATAAATTATGTGAATGTCAATGTGAATGTGAATGTGAATGTATAATAATAACAAAGAATCATATTATGTTAGTTAATGGAACTTTTTGTTAATAAATTGAAATTCTAGGAATACTAACTATGGTATAATCTAGTAGTATTAATTAATTCATATGTTAAAGAATTTTCTTTATTATGGTAGTTGATTTGTTATGTTAGAGCCTAAAATTACAAATAATGTTTATGTGAATGTATAATAATAACAAAGAATCATATTATGTTAGTAAATATTTTTAAGCATGCAATAGTATAAATTGTGTTTATAGTTAATTATTAAGTTGTTCTATGCGACATAGTTAAATTTGTGGTTAGATATTATGGATTACATAGCTATTATTACATTCAACAAAACATCACAAAGACAAATTAATTTCACGTGTAGGTGATTATGGAACCTACTTGGAACAGATCTATTACGAGTTTGTTAACTGGAGATGATAGCAGGGCACCAAATCCAAATACCTCATCATTTAACCCAACTTCACCACAACCGAACCCCCCACCATACTATTATCAACCACATTACACACCTCCACATATTTCTACTCCTCCAACTGGATCCACCCAACATCCCCATGGCTATTATCCATATTACCCACCTCCGCATACTCCTGTTCCTCCAAACCAACCTCCCCCCGGCTACTATCCATATTACCCACTTCCATCTCAGTCTCCTTACTTATCGGGGGGGGAGTAACTCAACACCTTCATCAACACAAACTCCAACCGTTGACTTATCTGAAAATGACAATGACATAGAAGAAGTAGATGTGGAAGGTGGAGGATTAAGGAGATGGACAGTGGAGGAGGACACTCGTCTTATACATTGTTGGGTCAATATAAGTAATGATGCGATTGTGGGAAACGATCAAAAAAAGGATGGCTTTTAGGGTAGGATTGAAGTCCTATACAATGAAGATAGACCATAAGCTTTGATCTTCAGGAAGGCTAAGTTACTCAATATGCGATGGAATCGAGCTTCACAATTAGTGTCCAAGTTCTCGGCCTATGTGGATGAAGCCACTCGAAATGCTCAAAGTGGTTGGGGCATGGAAAATGTGATACAACGTGCTCATGAGTTGTACTCACAGCATGAACCGAAGGGGGCAAAGTTTGCTCTTGAGCATTGGTGGTGGCTACTAAAGGATCAACCAAAATGGAGTTCATATTGCCAATCGCTTCATTGAAAAACTAGGGGGTCAGGCAAACGTTCCAAACTAAACGAAGCTAGGGCTTACTCCGATAACTCCACGCATGGAAATGAAGCAACAGCAAGTGAGGGGGAATCAATTGGGCAAGAACGCCCCATTGGGAAAAAATCCACAATTAAGAGGAAACAGAAGGAAAAGAAATTTGAAGTAGTGGCTGATTTAATATCTAAGCAGTTTGAGAAGTTAGACACTGAATCAGCAAACAAGACAAAACTTTTTGAGCGTTATATCAAAATTCAAGAAGATCACAAGGCACGAAAACAAAAGATGTATGATGATCAAGTCCTAAACAAGGACATCAGTGGAATGGCTGAAGATGACAAGCAATATTGGATAGCTAGGAAAAATGAAATAAAAGCCAATTATCAGCAACAGACGCAACCAGATCAGTAATACTTCACCCTAATCAACTTATGTTTATCTTCTATGTACTTAGGATTAAGAAGTGGTTGTGGTATGTGTTTTCTATGTATGTGTTTGTGTGTGCCATATTATAGTAGTTTATTTTCAAAATATGGAGAGGTAGTTAAAGTTGTAATGAAATGAATGATATTGTTATGAAATGAAAATGTTGTTGTGAAACAATGTTGTTATGAAATGAAGTGAAATATTGAGAGGTAGTTAAATTTGCAATCAAATTGAATTATGTTGTCCGTGACTCACTTCTCTTTTCCTATAACTAACACTTGCATGCTTTAGGTGTCTCATAATGGACGACGATTCCTCTTCATCCTCTGACGATACAATCGTTATGCAAGAAATGTTGGATGATAGTATAGAAGTGAAACAAAGAATGCTTCTGCAACAATTCTTGCAAGCTGCACAACAACATCTTGGGCCTTCTGCATCCGGCCCAAAAAGGAAGAAAAGAGTTGTTTGGAGAAATCGCAAAGAAGCTCATGATCGTCTATACCAAGATTACTTCGTAGATGACTCAATTTACAATGAAGGACATTTTCGCCGCAGATTTAGAATGCGTAGGCCTTTATTTCTCCGCATAGTCGAGGCCCTCAGCAATCACTCTGAGTACTTTCAACTAAGGTACGATGCAATTGGACGACGTGGATTGACTCCACTCACTAAGTGCACCGCAGCTATGCGGATTTTAGCCTACGGCGTTGCCGCTGATTGCGTCGACGAATATCTAAAGATCGGGGCAAGCACGGCTTTAGAGTGTACAAAAAGGTTTGCACAAGCTATCATTGATGTGTTCGGGGAAGTGTACTTAAGGAAACCAACTCAAGCCGATGTTGATCGTCTATTGGAAGTTGGTAATGCTCGTGATTTTCCCGGTATGTTAGGAAGCATCGATTGCATGCATTGGGAGTGGAAGAATTGTCCAACTGCTTATAAGGGACAATTTGAGAAAGGGTTGTACAAAACTCCAACAATTATTCTTGAAGCAATTGCTTCATATAATACATGGATATGGCATGCTTTTTTCGGGTGTCCATGAAGTATGAATGACATCAATGTTCTCTACCGTTCTCCGTTATTCGACAACGTGTACAATGATCGGGCTCCAAAATGCGAATATGTAGTGAACGATAACCAATATACAATGGGTTATTATCTTTCAGATGGAATTTATCCGAAATGGTCTACATTTGTGAAAAGTATTCCCTTGCCTATGGGTCCAAAAGCGAAATTATATGCTAAACGTCAAGAGGGAGTTAGGAAGGATGTGGAGCGAGCCTTTGGTGTATTGCAAGCTCGATTTGCTATAGTTCGTGGGCCTGTTCGATATATGGACAAGGATGAAATAGGCGTCATAATGAAAGCTTGTATTATCTTGCACAACATGATTGTAGAAGATGAGCGTGACACATATAACCTAGCATTTGATTATGATCATGTTGAGGGATCTGCCCCAGAGCCTACAATTTGTCTGGAACATCACCCTTGCTATTATAATTACTTGAAACAATCAGCACTTGTCCGCGATGATAAGTTGCACAAACGTCTACAGGCGGATCTTGTTGAAGAAATATGGAACAGAAATGTGGAGCGTGAAAGGAACGCTTAATTTTTTTTAAGAATTGTATGATGTATTTTAAACTTTAGTTGCGCATTTTAATTATTATTTTGCATTTGTTTTGGTTTTTTTAGTGGATTGCATTATAAATTTTAGAGTCTTAATTTAACTTTTATAAAAATTCTATAAAAAAACTATGACTGGGTCTTTTTTTTGTTGATTGATTTTTTAAGTTATTTATTTATTTTTTTTGTTGTACAAAAATAAAATGTTGAATAACAATGTTATTAAACATTACAAAATATTATCATACATAAATCTATTAATTATAAGATAAAGGGGGCTCCATATTGAATATTATAAAGTAAAAGGATGGAATGAGTTCTTATGGATGTAGATGGGATGGAATGAAGTTCCGAAAATTAGGAATTTTATATGATGTGGAAAGGTGGTCCCCCACCAAAATTCCAAAAAATTGGAATGAGCATTGCACATGCTCTCAGAATACCCATTAGGATAACTTACAGAAAACAATTACTACCTCTTTTTTTATCTGTGGCCTTAAAAATTGTGTTAAAAACTCTGACCATTAATATCTTAATTTGTATAATGATTCATTATACAAAATTGATGTCATTAGATTCGTAATAAAAAATACTATTAAAAAGTATAATACTACAATTTTTGTAAAAATTTTATATTAAAAATTATTAATTAAATTTTGGCACTAAAAACCGTAAATGATAGATAAAAAAGAACAGAGGAAGTATCAATCAATTGGGAAATTAAAACTCAAACACTCTAAAGGTACTAAAAACATTATTATTCTATTGATGATATCGATGAATCCATTGCATAAAATGACACAAATCTAGGAGAAGTACACATACAGAATACAAAGACTTATTTCTGTAGACCCCCACTAAACAATATTATCACGAAACTTAATCTTATAGACTTAAGACTCTAAAATACTCAAAAAAAAATTACAAAACTAATGACATAAAACATTAAAATTCGGCGCTTAGTGACACACATAAACTATAAGTTGATTGAAATTCAAGTTTCTACGTTGCCTGCAAACTTCTTAGTTGTTGATCTTGACAACATTGATTTGCCTTTCTCCTGATGTCATGTATTCGTAGTAAACTTGACCGTAATTTTTGAGCCTCTTGTATAACTGGGGTCTTTCTTCAGTGATTAATTCTGGTAATGGACCAATCTCTTTATTTCTGTTGGGAAGAGAAAGCATGGCTAGGGACATTCGGTCATATTTAGGGTTCACCACCACTTTGTGAGTTGGACTCTTGAATATTCCATTGCTCTCTATCTGGAAAGTTCAGTGAAAATTCAATTCAAACCATATTAGCAAGTTATAAATTAATGAGCATATAATTATGATGACTTATATGGTAACCAACTAGGAGTAGAGGCTAAATCTAAGGCAGTACTGGATTTCTAATTTATACTTATTTATTTATATATATCTTAGAGGTTGTTAAAGTGTGTTTGTATCAATACTGTCTAATATTATGTTTTATGACCCTATTTATACATTAAGCAATTTTCTTCTTTTTTTTTTATCACAATAAAATCAATAAAAGATGATGTGTAAGAATCATCTCAACCAAAAGTAATGTGAGACCTCTTAATTAAAAGCCTTTAATATCATGTATAAGAACTAACTCAGCCAAATATTTAAACTTATGATTGCCTAGACATGATTATGTTGGGATAGAAAGCCAAAAGAAGTGACCTTCGTGTAATAATGGAGAGTTTACAATAAGCAATATACGATACCTCCATTTGATCACCAATAAGGATGACGAGAGCTTCAGGAATGATAGGAACCCTAAACCACTTATCATCCTTCATGATTCGGAGTGCTTCGACTTCATTGTCTTGCAAGAGGATAGTTATGGCAGATCCATCTCCATGGGCGTGAAGACCCACAACTAGATTCGCGCTAGGGCACTGAGGGTAAAAGTTAAACCTTGCATGTATTGTGTCTTCTTCAGCATTCCACATCTCTGAGAAGCGATCCTCCTTCAACTTCAGCGAACGTGCTAGGGCTTTCAATAGTGTCTCAAGCACTTCTCTGGTCTTGGTTGAATACTCATGCAAAGTAGCTCTACAATGCAATCAAGTTCAAGTTAAAATTCAAATTCAAATTCAAATTCAAGTTCTATAATCAAAGAGCAGGGAGAGACATACATGAAAAGGTTGAGTTTGAAAGCCAAGTTACAATCAAGCTAGCTAAAAAAAAGAAGTTTCACGCTTTTTGATGTCAGGTAAAAAAACCACCGAGTTATGCATCAAAGAAACTTGGTATTGGTTTACTACAATCCCATACAGGGGACACTAGGTGACCGAAAGACAGACAAGGATCCTTTCTATTTTATACACAAGCTACTTTTTGACCATGCAGTATTTTAAAGTGGATAAAAAATTGAGTTGGTTTTTCATAATCTGGCCCACAAATAGTTCAAACTAATTATTGCCCACCTATTGGCTGTAGCTAACTTCACCCTGATCTTATAATTATGGATTCAAAGTTCAGCTCATTGTGATATAATTTTCAAGTTCTAATTGCAGCTGTTCCACCACCTAAAATAGAGATTATTCTACCCCAATTTTTCACTATAATTATGGTCGATCGTCTTCTTTTCCATGGTATGACACTACTATTACTACAATGTACCACACTATCCACAAAATCACTGCATCTTACCATATCATACCACATTTTACCACAATCACCATATTTTTCTCTATTCTCACTTTTCTCTCTATTTTCACTTTTTTTTTCTCTCCTTACTTACCACACCAATCATTTTTACCATAAACTTTTTACCACAAAATACCACATTTTCTATAATTTACCATACCATACTATTTCCACATTCTACCTGCCGCAGGGCCTATGTTAATCCCATTATTACCTGAAATTTTGAGGATTTTTGGGCCAGAAGTCAAACTTGCGATGATTCTCAGGATGAACTTGGAGGTGAAGCTTGTCATTCCAGTTGAAAGTGCCTTGTTCCTTTCGAATAGTGTTGTCATTTCCATAACCTTCCAAATCACCTGCTTCTTCATTGGAAGCATACTTCTCCTTCTCCTCCAATGGCAACCTGAAGAATGTCTTGCTCATTTCTCTCACTTCGTCCAAAAATGAAGTTGACATTCCATGATTCACTATCTGCACATATATATCAAGTTAATTTGTTTGTACATTTCCATCCACACATGCTAATGCATGCTTTCATCACATATAAACTTTTTTCTATAGATAGTTATTGGTCTACCATATATGTTAGCTTTACCTAATTCTTTTCATAATAGTAAATTACATGTCATGTTACGTTTTTGTGTCAAATTAATTTGAAAATTTTCACCTCATATTAGTAGGACTATGCTTTACGTTTTCGATGCTAAATTAATTTGAAAATTTTCATATCACGTTAGTAGGATTATGCTAAGGTTTAATTTACTATTGTTGTTACTTTATTGTTATGAGGTACATTAAATAGCATAATTTTCATTAATCTTATTTAAACTATTTGTTTAGGTTTCAGCTTTTGTTTCATTCTTTTTTCATTTTACCCACCCTAAAATTTATGATATTTATCCCCCCAAAAAAAAAACAATTTTTAAAGCCCCACATTTATCTCATTTGTGGTAGGGGTGATGTATTTTTTGGGGGGTTTCAGCTGTACGTATCTGTGGAACCGTCTCAACCAAAAGTTTAAGCTAATCGTTGAAACCTCAGGAATGATTTTATACTCTAAAACGCCCTCTCACGCGAATGTCCTTTGGGCTTGAAGCGTGGATGCTGCAAATGTCCTTTTTTTTTACCTTGCGCAAATGAATATGGGGTGTTGAGATTCGAACCTAAGACCTCTTGTTTATTGGTCTGGGTCTAATACCATGTGGAACCATCTCAACCAAAAGTTTAAGCTGATGGTTGAAGCCCCAAAAATGATTTTATACTCTAACAGTATCCTCTGTAAAATACATGACACAAACCACAAGATATGTAACTGTAGAGTGTAGACTATTGAGACCATGTTCTTTTTCCGTGGTATTATATCATATTTATCACAAATTTATCACACTAACCATAAAACTATCACATCTTACCATATTGGTCATATCACACTTTGTTACGACCATTATAATTTTTTCTCTCTCATCTAACACACCAACCATCTTTACCACAAGCTATCACATTATGCCGCAACATATGACACTTTTCATAATTCACCGTACCATACAATTTCTACGCTTTACCCACCGCTGAATAGAACACACCTAAGCTAACAGTGGCTATAAAAATAAATATAACAAACTTTACAGCAGGTAAATGCAGAAACTTGATCATTTTGGCTAAATTAGCTCAGAATAAATTCAGTTTTAAACATGAGAAACAATTCATATAGTATGAAACAATTTTATGCAAGTTATAATAATATACATACCTGAGCACAACCCCATGAGGAAAGATCAGAACGAAGTTTCTCCAGTTCATAAGAGTCAGACATAACAAGTGAAAAATCAACAGTAGGAGTCTCCATCAATGGCAGATCTCCATGGTTATCACTCTGAGCTTGGCTTTGGTTAACCTTGGGCTGGATGTAGCGTTCTGGAACGACGCCGTTTTGGAGCAACTCCTGGACAGGCTTAAGAGGAGCCATTGTAGCCATGATTAATTAGGGATTAATGAGGGATTAAGTAAGTAATTAATTATGGAGTAGTTTGAGAGTTTGTTTGTGTGCGAAGAAGTAAATATGCTGGAGGATATTTAGAGGCGTGTTTGATGGCATGCAAATTGGGTGGCAAAGGGGTGGCAATTTATATAGATTGCGAAATCAATTGTGGCCATTTTTAGAGTTGGTGAAATAAAATTTTTGTTTTGTTTTTGTTTATATTATCGATTGGTATCACCAAGAGGCAGCTTCTGGAAGGTCTGTAGCACGTGAGAATAAGATTGTTTTACTTCTACTTCTGTCTTAAGTTTATCCCTCCAGATTATAAGGGATGTGGAATGTGCATGGTAATAATAAATTTAAGTGTTTATACACATTTTAATAACCATTTTAATTTGTCCATATTTTATAATTTGTTCATTTTTAATAATATTTTTTCTAATAATTGTGTATATTTATCAACTATAAGGGTATAATACTAATTTGCTAGGTCAAAAAAATTTAAATAATAGCTAATTTTATCAATTATAGTAGAAAATATACATTTTATGCATAGTTTTATATTTATGAAAAAATATAAATAAATAAATAATTATTTTTATATTGTTTATAGGTTATAATAACCCTCAAGGTAATGAAGCATACCTTCATAATGATTTAAATATATTTTTTTAAAAAAATAAATATACTTATATTCAACTTTATGAATGATTTATGTGAGATGCAAGATAGCTAAGAACCATCTTGCAGCAAGATGTTTATCATTTTCGATTTCAATTTTTATTCCAGCTTTTGTGTAGGTTGAATGGAACAATTTTATCTAAAAGTATAAGTTGATAGTTGAAGATCTAAAGATGGTTTTAAACTCTAACATACTCATTCACATGAATATTGTTTGGGTTTGAAAGTGTGAATGCTGCAAATGCCTCATTTTACCTTGCACAAATATAAATGGAGACTGTTGAGCTCCAAACCTGAAATCACTCACTGAGTTTGGCTCTAACACTATGTGTAACCATCTCAACCAAAAATATAAGCTAATAGAAAATCTAATTATGGTTTTATACTCTAATAAATTATGCGTTTTTTTAATCTTTTATTCATAGTTTTTAGGTTAATATTCAATTAATAATTTCTCATATAAGACTTTTATTAAAGAAATAAAATTTATAAGCTAATTCTTTTAATAATATATTTTATTGTTTATCTAATTCATTAGATAAATTAAAATATTAACAATAAAAAATTTTTATACGAAAAATTGCGTGACAGATAAAAAGAAACAAATGGGGTGAAATTATGTGGCCACGAAGTATTAATTTGGTATGCGATATAATATAATCCAAGTAATCTACTATTGTTCAACCTTAATTTTAATAAATAAATTAATTAAAATGATAACTATTATACAACAAATACGATATGATCAAGATTGTTACTTGTACTTGTATCTTAAGTTTATCCCTTTCCCTCCACATGATCATCTGGGATATGGTAAACAAATTTCAATTTCTATTAGTGTTTTAATTTGTTCAATGATATTCAATTACGTGGCCGTGAAGTATTAATTTGGATTTGCCACATAATCCAAGTAATCTACTGTGCTGTTCAACCTTAATTTTGGTACGGTCTACAATTGTTAAACGTAACTTTTAAACATTTTGTGGGTTGGTGGTTTCGAGAGCCGAGGTGGAGGAAAACCTGGAATTAAAATAGTTACTACAATTCAAATTTGATGTTCCAAAGTCCTATGGTAAACAGTACTACCTCCATCTTTAAATAATTGTCTATTAGACTAAATTTTGATCATTGATTACTCATAAATTACAATGAGTTACAATATAAAATTAATATTATTGTAATTTTTAGTACAATATCTTTCTAATGGTGATAATTTCATATTGTAACTCATTGCAATTTGTGAATAATCAACGGTCAAAGTTTAGTCTAATGAACAATTATTTAGGGACGGAGGTAGTAGGTAAGGTTTTACTCCCTTCGTTTCTAAGTGTCAATTTTCTTAATTACTTTGTCCATTTTTTTTTGTCGATTTTATATTTTTAATAATTAAAATACTTATATTACCCTTAATTAATGCATGTGATTTTTATTTTACCTTTTAAAATTCTCCTTTATTCCTCTTTTTCCCTTAATTAGGGGTATACTTGTCCATACATAATTTTTTCACTATATTTCCACATTTTGTAAAATTAGTTTTTGTGACACTTAAAAAAAGACGGAGGGAGTATTAACAATCTTGTTTTTTATATGAAAAATCAAGAATTATTGGAATTATTAGATATAATGTACTGTATTTTGGTTATTGTACAATCACATACTACCTCTGTTTTTATTTATTTGTCGTCTAGGAAATTGTGTTAAAAACTTTGACTGTTAATATTTTAACTTGTATAATGATTCGGCATACAAAATTGATGTCATTAAATTCGTAGTAAAAAATACTATTAAAAAGGTATAATATTATATTTTTTATAAAAATTTTATATTAGAAATTATTGATTAAAGATTGATACTGAAAACCATAAATGACAGATAAAAAAGAACGGAGGGAGTATTTTTTATTAAAAAAAAAAAAGATAATCATGTATTATGTTATTTTTCGGATTCTTATACATTGTAATATAAGAGTTGGTGACGCATGTACATTGAGAACGAGTTTTAGTGGCAATGATTCATCAGAGATCCTTCGATATGTGTCAAACCAACTCCAACGGAAGAAATCATTTGACAAGTTTTTGAAATTTTAGCTGAATTTATGTCGAGTAATCTTAAAATTCATGTGTTTACAGTCTTATTAACGGTCTTACTTTTATGTGAAAAATCAAATTAAAGACATTGATTCTAATTAATTTAAGATTTTTAATCATTTATACTATGTCATGGAAAGGAAGTATAAGAGATTAAGGCCCGTAATTTTATGCGGTAGGTTGCGGTGCAGTACCACACCGCATTGCACTCTTTAATTTTTCACGACACTTCACTACACTACACCACAATCATTACCAATATATATCTTTTTATTTTTCTCTCTCCTCACTTTTCCCCTCTACTTTTTATCTTTTCTCTCTTAACCTATCACACGTACCACAACTTTCATCACAAATCATCACACTTTTTCAAATTTTACCGCACCATATTATTATCACACCGCAATCAACCGTATAAAAGAACGGGACCTAAAAGACACATTTTGTTTTAATACGTACATTCACCCTCCATCCCTCCATATTTGTCATTTTAGCATCTCTTTATTTTTCATAACACTTGTTACTTTACAACAACATTAATAACTATTGTATTTTACTCCCTCTGTTCCATATTAATTGACACTTTGATTAAATTTTGACAGTTAATTACTCATAAATTACAATGAGTTACAATATGAAATTACCATCATTAGAAAGATATTTTACCCAAATTACAATGGAGTAATTTCATATTGTAACTCATTATAGTTTGTGAATAATTAACAGTCAAAATTTAGTCAAAGTGTCAGTTAATATGGAACGGAGGGAGTACTAAATTTACTTTAATTTTATCATTCCAAACACAATTACTATTGTCTACTACTCCCTCCGTTCCATATTAACTGTCATTTCTGGAAATTGTGCAGTCAAATTTAAAAAATTTTGACTATAAATTTCTCAATATGTACAATGAATTGTTATATAAAATTACCGTCATCAGATTCGTGACGAAAAATACTATCATAAAAGTATATTATTACAATTGTTAATAATATACTCCCTCCGTTCCATATTAGCTGTCGTCTTTGGAAATTGTATAGTCAAATTTCAAAAATTTTGACCATAAATTTCTCAATATATATACAATGAGTTGCTATATAAAATTACCATCATTAGATTCATAACGAAAAAATACTATCATATAAATATAATATTGCAATAGTTAATAATATATTATATAAAAAATTATCAATCAAAGAGTAACACTGGAGACCGTGAAAGTCAAAATTATGACAATTAATATGGAACGGAGGGAGTATTATATAAGAAATTATCAATCAAAGAGTAACATTAAAGACCATAAAAATCAAAATTATGACAATTAATATGGAACGGAGGGAGTATATAAGAAACGAAAAATATTTTTGTCAACACACCAATTAGCTATTAGTACCATTTCCTTGATGTATTCCCAAAACTTAAAAATCACAAGTATTAACCGGAGGAAGTAGTAAATAGTAAAGGCATTCTTATCTTCTTAGGAGCGTGTACGAACTCCTATAAGTCATGCAAGGATTTTAACAATAAATATAATAATAATAATAATAATAATAATAATTTTATATCTTATATTATTATTTATATTTACAAATTAATGTTCAAAGTCTATGATCTAATTATATTAATTTTATATTTTGAATTATTATTTATATTCAACAATTAATATTTAAAGTCTGTGAAAAAATGAATATAGAGACATTTTAGAAATTAGGTTGAAGGCCAAGGATCAGTATCTTTTATAGTCTTTGCCGAAACAAAACAAACATTGGATGTGAACTTATTGCGGGGTCTTAAGTGGAGGTTGGTTACTCGTGCTTCGTGTAGGGCCTGGTCTAAGTCACCTAGATCTGATGAACAGTCAGAATGAAGGTTAAAAATGCGAGCTTGCTAATTGATTCGGCAGCGCGTCCTCAGGTTCTTCTGGCGGACATGACATGCAGAGTTGCTAAGTTTGGTTATGGTTCAGGCTTCATTCGTGGGGACCCAGTGACTGTTGCGAAGCGGCTTGAGGAGAAGTAGCGAAGAGAGCGAAAGTGTTAATTTTTTGTGTTAGTGTTGTTTGTCTTGGTTTTGTTTGTGTGTCTTCTTGTTGGTTGCTGTCTTTTCGCTGTTCTGTTCTCTGCGGTTTTCGCGGTGCTGTTACTGTTTCTTTTGCCTATTTTGACTTTCAATAATAAAAAAATAAAATATACAAAAGATATGCATTCTATTTAAAACTCAAACTCAAATAAATATGAAATGAAACTCGTAGGTAATGGAACTATGGTGATTCATGGTTCCAGGACCATGATCTAAGCCCACAAGACATCTCATAGCTTATTAACAATAATATAAAATGAAAGGAGTATAAAACAAATACATTCCTAAAATATAGGGAGTATGTCATTACTAAAGTGAAAAACATGTACTCTTACAAGTGACAGCTACCTAATATGGAATCCAAAGGAAGATATAATAAATACATTTTTAAAAATGGGGATTATTGCAACCATATACTGTTCTAGTTAGAAATTACTTTAAAATTTGGTAAGTTAAAAGTTGTTGTCTCTTATTCCTAATTTGTTTATTATGTATTTTAATTTCCTATTTAAAATTATTATATATATTATCAAATAGACAGTTATATTATTTTATAGTTTATGTTAAACATTAATAATAGCCAAAATGTAGTATTAAACAAAGTAAAAAAAAATAAATAACTGTACAATTGTCATTTTGCTAACTGTCACGGTGTCTAATGTTACTCTTTGATTGATAATTTCTTATATTATATTTTATTAATAATTTTATTTTTCGATATAAATCTAATGGTAATAATTTTATATAATAAGTCATTGTATATATCAAAAAAATACATGGTCAAAATTTTTTATAGTTGATTGTATAATTTTTAAAGATGATAATTAAGACTCCGTTATTTTACACAGTTGATTGCGGTGTGGTAATGGAGAGGATAATATACACGTGGTGAGACATAAAGTTGCGAAGTGACGTACTTAATTTGGAGATGAGTGGATGAATTGATTCGAGTAGACTGGAGGTAGTTGAACAACATGATGAATCCCAAATTCCCAATCAAACTGCGGCTTGACTCCCCACATTTGCCACATATTGATGTGGCCGGCATTCGCAAAAGACATCATAATCCATGACGGTGCTTTACATGTTTCGTTCCAACAAATATGGCTAAGCGTGGCTTCTTTTTTAAAAAAAAAAAAAAAAATTTGGACGTTTCAAGATATTGAATAATAATACACTGAACTTTGATATTGGACAATAATACACTATACTTTAGGGGGTGTTGAACAATAATGCACCCGGAAAGATCTCGGCGGTGATCCTATGTGACAGGCGGACCATGTAGGATTGCCACTGAGTGAATCACCGCCGAAATTGTTCTGGGTGCATTATTGTCCAACACCTTCCAAAGTACAATGCATTATTGTCCACGGCCAAAGTTTTGTGTATTATTATCCAATACCCTAAAAGTTCAATAAATTAACGCCCAAAAACCCTTTTTTTTAAGGGGTCTGAAATTAAGTTAGATAAAATAAGAAAAAAATGGATAAAAAGGGTAGTGGATGTTGGTAACTATTACATTACCTGTTTTTTTTTTTTTGTTTGTTTTTAAATAAATTTTGTAAATTGAATGAAGAATTTTAAATATAAATTATTTAACAGTATAGTTATGTTCTTTTGGATAGTAACCAAAGATAAGATATGATTAAACCTAACCTATCAATCTAAAGAACAGCGTTTGATAATTGGTTGTTGGAAAAATTTATTGTTGCCTGCAGGGGTCGTAACTGAACCGAGTTGGCTTGTCAGCTACTCCCTCCGTCCAAAATTAATTGACACTTGAACTAAATTTTGACCGTTAATTATTCATGATTACCATGAGTTACGATATGAAATAACCTCAATTGTAATTTTTAGTGAAATATCTTTCTAATTACAGTGATTTCATATTGTAACTCACTGTAATTTGTGAGTAATTAAATGTCAAAATTTAGTCAAAATATCAATTAATTTGGAACGGAGAGAGTACTATGGTTTGACTCGGTCAAAGTTTGGCTCGAGCTTCGTTTGACCAAAGTTTAGTTTGGCTCGAGCTCAACTCGGATGCCTACCGAGCCGAGCCCGAGCCTAAGGGGACTCGGCTCAGGCTCGACTCGATTAGGCTCGTTTAATTATTTTAAGTGGAAGTAGCTAGGTTATGCTATATAAATATTGGTAAATTATACATTAATTTAGATGTTTAAAATTTGATATTGGAGTATAAATTTGCTATTTTTCTTTAGTTTCATTGCTAAGCACCGTAAATCTCAAACATTAATATTTAAACTTTGTTTGCTTATACTCTTATTGTTAAAACAAACGTTATTTTCAAGATAAGTTTAATAAATATCTAGAAATTTATTTGATTTTTCGATTTGAATTTGGAGATTCAAATTAAAAAAATTTTAAAAACTCGAGCCAAGCCCGAACCCAAAATAAATGAACCGAGTGAACCCAAATCTTAACTTTAAAAACTTAGCGAGCTTCGAGATGACCCCGAGCCTTCCCTTACACCCACCCCTACTGCCTGCATTCCATATTAACTCTTTGGTTGAAAATTTTTACTCGCTCTGCTTCATATTGATTGTTACTTAATTAACAGTTATGTTCCTCATATCATTTTTTAATTGATAATTTTTTTAATATAATATTTTATTAACAATTACAATATTAAACTTTTCGGATAGTATTTTTCATTTTGAATCTAATGGTAGTAATTTTATGTAACCAGTTATTGTATATATTGAGAAATTTATGGTCAAAATTTGTAAAATTTGGCAGCGTAATTTTCTAAGACGACAATTAATATGGATCGGAGAGTCCTGTTCAGGATGAACGAAAATGATGTTCACCTTCCTAAAATCGAATACTTTTATGTTATTAAAATTACCAAAATACTTAATTTGAATTTCAAAAGTATTTAAATAAGGGAGGAAAAAATAGAAATAATATTTTTGAATTTAAAACTAAAGGTAATATTGGTAATTTGTTGTGAATTGATATTAATTTCTTTTTTTTTTCTAATATGCATGTCAAATCAAAGTCGACAAATATTTTGGGATGGACGAAGTAATATTTCATAACAATTATAATATAAATTTTTAGGATAATATTTTTCATTATGAATCTAATAATAATAATAATTTAATATAACAAGTAATTGGATATATTGAGAAATTTGTCGTCAAACTTTTTCGAGTTTCACTGCATGATATCCTAAGGCGACAATTAATATGAAAGGGAAGGAGTATTAAGTATTTTTGAGATTTGTCAACTGAATTATTTGGTACCACATTCTTAAAGTTGAATTATTTGTTCCCTAAACTATCAGCCAGTGATTTTAAAACTGATGTTGTTGAAAAATAATCCATCATCCACTGAATTTGACTAAATTTTATGTTCGATACTTCACTAATCACGCATACTATTTTGATTTTTAGTTTTTTAGTTTTTAAATTTCTTTTTTTTTTTGTTTCAACTTTACATGTTTAGTAAAGTCTCTGACATGAAATCAATTCAAATTCACCGTATCCCATGTTATTTTTCAAAATTGTTACTTTTTAAATCACTAGCTGATATCCTTCATTTCATAGTATTTGTCTCTTAGTTGACTGTTTTGGTCTCCAATATATACTAGTCTTTGATTGATGATTTTTCATATAATATTTTATCAACAATTGCAATATTATATTTTTATGACAATATTTTTCATTGTGAATTAATGTCCACACAATTTCGATCCTCCGTTCCATATAATTAGTAGTACCATGATGGTGTTAGTTTCTCGACACATACAATATTCTAGTATACGTAAATACAATCATTAGACTCATAACAGAAAACAGTATCATAAAAATCTAATATAGTAATTTTTGATAAAATATACTACAAAAAAAAATTGTTAGTCAAAGAAGACATTTGCGACAATTAATATGAAATGGAGGGAGTAATATAAAACCCATGGAGTAGTTAAAGAGACCAATAATTTAGTTTAAAAAATATGCTGTAGTATGTAGCAGCAAGTAATTCAATTTGAAGTGTGCAATGACTGATTTTTGCGTTGAAGAATCACAGGTTTCCAACAAATGAACAAGCAGAGCTCCATTATTGCTAATAATTGGCTCAATTCGTCAAATTACAACAGCTAGTTGTGTGTTTTTGGTAAGCTTGTACGCAAGCAAATAGCTGAATTATAAGCTGGAAGCCTGGGAGTTAGGTTGATACGCCATCACCTAACTTCAATAGTTGAATGCCCCAAACTTCTACGATTTGTTAGTCTTTGACTCTTTGCTACTCCCTCCGTTCTTTTTTATCTGTCATTTACAGTTTTTAGTGTCAATTTTTAATCAATAATTTCTAATATAAAATGTTGATAAAAAAATATAATATTATGTTTTTTTAATTGTATTTTTCATTACGAATCTAATCACATTAATTTTGTATGATAAATCATTATACAAATGAAGATATTAATGGTCAAAGTTTTTGGCACAATTTCCTAAGTGACAGATAAATAAAAATGGAGGTAGTACTCAACTAGAGCTCATGGAAGTCCGAGTCCGGCACGAAAATTTGATGTCCAATACCTAGGCCCGTTTTTTTTAATGGTGTGACTGCGGTGCAGTTGGTTGCGATATGGTGAAATGTGGAAAGTTGTGGTGGAACGTGGAAAGTTGTGATGAAAATAATGGAAGGCAGGTAGGTATAAAGTGAAAGTTTTGATTTTTTATATTAAAAGTGAAAAAGTTGTGGTGGAAATAAATTAAATAATAGAAGGTGGCTTGGTATAAAGTGAAAGTTTTAATTTTTTTTATTTGAAAAGTTTTCAGTTTTAATAAAAAGGGAAATGAAAAGTTATGGTGAATTGTAGTGGAAAATGAAGATTTGCGGTGCGGTGTGGAACCGTAAAAGATCCCACCGCATAAAAAGAATTGGGCTCTAGTTCTTTCAATTTTTATGGGTTGGACAAATAGGATAAGTATAAATTTGGATCTAATTAGGTTGGGACAATAATAATTTGAAAGAAAAATTGTATTTAATTTTCGCTCAAATAAAAAAATACCAAAATTCGGACAAAAATTCTAAAATTATACTCAATTTTTTCTAGCTTGGATAAATCCGAATTATCGAGTCAGACCGACCCTGTACTAAGCTATGAATCACATGTGTACTATTACGTGTTTCGTGGTTGTTGGGTTTAAAATAGATGGGTTAAAATAATAATAATAATAATAATAATAATCTTGGAAAGCCACAATTGTTGACGGTAATAAGACTGATGAAAATAACAGTGAAGTCAAATTCATAAATTGATTGTTGTAGACTTGTAGAAGTCTCTCTGTCGTTGGCTTGGGATGTTTCAGCTGTTCATGTTAATGCCTTTCTATTTTTTCATGGTGCCTAGAAATTGGATAAAATAAAATTGATAATTTTGAGTATATTCAGGTAGAAGTAGGTAAAATTAAATAATGAATATTTTTAGAAGGAATATATTGGATGATAATATACCAACCTTTATGGGTATTGAATTGTAATATATCAATATTTACTATTGGATAAGAATATCTCTGATCTTTATACTTAGGTGAGATGATTACATTAAAAGTGACTAAGGGGGGGTTGGTGACTGGTGAACTAGTCTTTGTGCTAACGTGGCAGGAGGGGAGAAAATAATTGGCCCTTGCGTAGTAGCCCCCTTAATCCCTCTATTTTTCTCACTAACCTGTACATTTAAAAAAAAAATTGGCCCCAACATAATGACTAAGGGGTGGTGAACCAGTTATCGTACTGACGTGAGATACAATAAATCTATGTCTTGTAATGTGCGCTATTGAGAAAAATGGAGGGGTTAATTGAGTTATTGGGTTGGGGCAGTTTTTTTCTCTCCGCTAGCCACGTCAGCATGGAGATCGATTTGTCACCCCCTTAATTATTGTCGGTATAATAATGTTACATAGGTACAAAGGTTGAGGATATTGTTGTCCAACAGTAAAATATCAGTATATTACAATCCTATACCTCCAAAGGTCAGTATATTATCATCCAAAAATCATTTTTAGAAGTATGAAAAATTAGGTAGATTAGGCAGGGAAAAAAAAAATAGAATTGGTACATCACTATTCTATTTTCTGACAGAGATAGGCAAGTTATCCTGGACATTCCACTGAATCTGACGCTTTTAAAGGATCAATTGGCTTGGTGCTTCAATGATAAAGGTGTATATACAATAAAAGGCTTGTTGATAGCTTTTAGTTGTTAGTTGTTTTAGTTAGTTATTTGACTTTAGCTGTTTGACTTAATTGATTTCAAAAAAGATGTTTGGTAAAATAGTTGTTTGTGAGAAACTACCTCAAAAAGTTTATTCAAGTAATTTTTTGAAAACGAACTTACTGGGTCTAAAAAAAACTAATATGAAAAGTTGTTTAACAACACTTCAAATAACTTTTTGACCTTAGTCAAAAAGTCAATAGTATCAAAAAAAAAACTAAAAACTACCCCAAAAAGCTGCTAGCAAAATACCCCCAAAGTCTACTTATTATCTTGACACATCAGTGAATCTTAGAGATTTTGAGAGATTTTGGGTGCTTATATGCACTGACAGATCCCAAGCGTGGTTAAAGGTGACTACGATCACCGATAACACAAATTTTTTTTTATTAATTTAGTGTAATTTGTGATAAAAATTAGTCTTATATATATATTAAATAAATATAATAATGTATTGATCACCCCTAATCATAAAATTTAGACCCACCACTGCTTATATGAAAGGCCAACACAATAGATGAAACACTTTTGGCGGAGATGGAGTATGGACCACGGGGTACCTTCACTTCAAATAGGTTCATTGCTCCGGCCCAGAATACGATTAATCTGGCATGGGCTACATGAGCTCCAAGTAGTTTACCGGATAAATTGATAAGTCGTGCATTCCCGACCCACCAAGCGAAACCGGTAGTTTCTTGGTCACGACAGTTTAAAGCTAAAGTTCCATTAAAGAGCATTTCCATGACTTTGCTCCTCAGGGAATATAAGGTTTTTATGAAGCTAATCTTAAGCCGCCATCCAAGCATGAATACCTTCAAAAAAAACACGAGCCATGTCAACTTGCTAAGGCAAAGGTGTGCAAGTTGTCACAGATCACAATGCAGTACTAGTAAAAGGCTGACATGTTATTTTAAGTGTGATTGTCCCTCACAAGTTCTGTCATTTCGTGAAGCAAAAAATCCTTCAGCACTACAAGTGGTCTATAGCGCTGGGGAGTTGTTGGAAGTGTAGGTTCATGAAAAATAAAAACCTAACCCCAAATTTATTTATTTTTCCTATATTTTTGATACTTAACTTTCAACAATTATCTAAATTTATAAATCATTACTTTATCTAACCTTACTTTACCCTGTAAAACGAATTTTTAGAGGAAAAAAAAAGGGAAGGTAAAAACCAGGCTTTCAAGGCAAGGCCATGGGCATATTTGTCAATAACTTATTACATGCTCCTAGAGCATTACTCTAAATATGATCATTATTTACTTGGATATACTACTGCTAATTATCACTAACATAAGTATTCACTTATACATATTCGAATCATATGCTCCAGAGGCCCGTAATATGTATTGATGTTTGTCCAACACATGACACTCCACTTTTCAAATCTTTTCAACTATAGACATTAGACACTCAACTTTTCACCTACAATCATCGTTCCTAGACTCCAAGTGTGGTCCGAGAGTACTCTTGGCATCTTCTATATTAGTGTATACGAAATTCTCTTTTCTGCTGTCAATTGTTAACCAATAACCAACCCCCCCCCCCCCCCCCCCTCTCCTCCTCTCTCCTTTCTCCCTTTTTCTTGTCAAGAATACACGCATATGACGAACAAAATTCTGTACAAATTCAGACTTCAAATACTAAATAACAATTTGCTCTGTTCACCTAAACAACTGGCGGATGCAACTGAAAATTTCATTTACAACTTCACAAATGACCATATAACTTCAAAGATGACGAGCACCTGACTAAATGCATAGCGGTAAACATAGCCAAATACACCTCCAACACGTTAGACCAGGGTGCAACCAAATAAGTAGAACGCAAACGCAACAAAATAAACATGTCTCTACATTCAAGCTCTAGAATTAATTTCTTCAAAGTGAAATTCTACATAGAATCTATGATTTTTTTTTTTTAACAGATAAGTAGTAGTCCAAACCCATTGGGCCCCTATCTCAGGAGTATAACCCAACAGGCCTATAGCAGACTGGGTACGGGGGGTGCCAATGGCCCAAAAATGGGCCCCACTCCAACCCGCAACATTCTCCTAATTGGAAAGGGAGAGATGTCGCCCCCAGGTTTCGAACCCTGGACGCCTGGGGTAGGAGGTGGACCTCTTACCACTCAAGCAAGAGGTGATTGGCATAGAATCTATGATGTACTACCACATTACAGAAGAATTTTACAAATGCCCTAATCAGGACACGAAACACTGACCTTTTATTTGGCCCTAACTTCTTCCATCTAAAACGGGCAAACATTGATGGAGAATCTCAGCACCGGCTTCCAATTCAGTCTCTGATATTATCAATGGTGGGACCAACCTCACGACATTTCCTTTTCCCGCAGTCAAAATTAGCAGCCCTGAATCTCGACAGGCATCCACCAAAGGTCCAGCTGGGACATCAAGCTCGATACCTATAATGAGACCCTTACCTCGGACTTCTTTGACATGCGGGTTTCCTCCAAGCTTCTTTGTCAGCAATTCCTTGAAGTATTCGCCCTTTTTTACCACACTCGCTAAGAAATTAGGGTTTGAAATTTTGTCTAGGACGGTAATTGCAGCATTGCACACAAGCGGTCCACCAGCAAAGGTGCTTCCATGGTCTCCTGGATTCATGACCTTTGAAACTCTTTCTGTGACAAGGACAGCTCCGATAGGCATGCCTCCAGCGAGAGGCTTTGCAAGTGTCATTATGTCAGGGTACACACCAAATGCTTCATGTGCCCAGAGGTGGCCAGTTCTTCCAAGACCGCATTGAACCTAGCAAATGATCAAGACCATTGAGTTGGTGAGGATGCGAAATAAAGTCTTTACATAATATAGGCTTTTAACATAAGTGGCTATGCAAAATTGTAGAATGAGACTGCAATCTATTATGTGCTCCTAAAGTATATGCTCCAAATAGTGTGATTGTTCACTTGCAAATATTAAGTTGTTCACTCTTAATAGTGTGATTGTTCATTTGCATATATCATGGAGTATAAACTCTAGGTGCATGTAATAGGGATTGAAATGAAAAATAAAGTTGAACCGAATGTACAGGAATGTTGTTGATCACACATTGTCGCCATGAAGAGCATGTTCACATCAAAAAGTGTATCGGAGGAAAGGAAATAAATTGATGGTTTTACAAAATCATTGATTCAGCATATACGACGATGGGTTGTCTGACAACATGTCAAGTGAAAGGGGATTCAGTACAGCTAGTCTCAACCGCGCATCCATCAGTATTTTGAAAGGGAAACTTCCGGTGACGGTATAGTTCCTTAGAGTGGCTATTAAAATGGCTCTCAACCTTATTAAGGTCGAGCGGGGTTAGAAAAATTACCAAAACTTTATTTCAAAAGATTTTTAGAGAAAACTCGAGAGAGTTGCACCAAAAAATTAAAGTTTCCCAGGCCCAATGCCTTCATCTTTACAAGAGATACAAAACAAATCAAATATAGACTCAATGGCCTCACACCATAGTATACACAAGCCACGTGCTAAATCCTAATCTAAATGTAGTAAACAAATCCAATGCAAGCATTCCAAACTTGTTACAATCAGACTCAAAACACTATAACGTTGTGTAACTCCTATACATCCATATTACATTCTTAAAAGTAAATTAACACAATCAATTACATGAACATTACTAAGAACATCGTGATCTTAGACAATTAGGTGAAGTCGAATCTGTTGACATGCTACTAACTTGTCATATTCTTAAGTCTTAACATGTGGAAGGGGAAGGAGAATGAGGGGTGAGGGGAGAGGAAACCACAGCTTAGCAGGTATCTCGTACCCTGAAACAACCATTATCCAAACAAGTTTATCCAAAGCTCCTCAACCATATTTATATAAACATAGCTCTTTCATTCAAATACTTGCATGGTCTAATCATCTTCCATAATCAATCAATCACTTAGGGTCAGCTAAGTGAATAGATTACGTAACAAGGGCCAACATGCTCTTACTTTAATTGATTCTTAAAAGATACTCACATAATTTAACTTATTCATACTTGACATAAGTCAAGACATAAGGGTTTTAAACCTAATTCCACACCTACTCATAGAAGTCAGGCACGCCAACACTCATATATCATACTCAGTAGCATACAATCGTTCTTTTCATTCATAAGGCACAAACGTAGTGTATGAATACTTATCAGGAAAGTAACTTACACATACTCAACATGAATTGATACATAACATACACTTCCTCACCATAATTTCACTTATATATAATCACCGTATTATAAAAATAAGGTGGAAAGATTAACTCTCAAAGGTGCTCTAGAACTTACGCCATCACTCCATATTTACATATCTTTTATCATTGATGTGGGGGGCTTATGTCCCTGGCTCCACATTCATCTTCATGTGTGGAAAGATGTGACTTTGCCTCTTGTACGGGAACGCGTAGTCATACTTAGCGCACTTTAACTCTTGAATTTCTTACCACTTTGCATGTTGATCTTGATGAACAATTGAGTGCAAAACAAACTTCTTTAACTTTCTGATTAGGAAGTGAATATAGGTGATTAACTATTGCAAAATTAGGAGAAATTTTTAGCCTTCCTTTCTAAGAATATTGGCAAACTCGGATCTGTACCCGAACATTTTAGACCTAATCATGGGTGGAATTCAATTGCAGGAAAGAATCGGTTAACCCATCGACTAGTAAGGCCACATATACCAAGAATCCTACTGTGTACTATTTGCATCAATTAATTACCTATTCATTGTGTGGATATGGAGACTCCTCCCTAGTCAAGAAAGAGGAGAGGAATCATTTGCTTTGGCTGTCTTAGTTGCCAACCATACTAATGGTTGGAATCCAAGTTACATCCTAGCTAGGTCCCTTCATGAAGTGAGTATTGCAAAAGAAGGACCTATTAGGACAGGTGGCTTAACCATCGACTAGTAACTGTAAGGCCACAATATCAAAAGCAGCCTAAGCTATATTTATCTCACTTTACACCCAAACTATAAGGCCACAATACATGCGAGAGAAGCCGTGAAAATGTGTGGTTTAGAAGTAACACAGCCAGACCGTGTCGAAGGATACAGCACAGTCAGGCCATCAGAATTTAGCTAAGTTGATTTGCTGCCCTGCCTTGCCACTGCTATATAAAGGGACCTTCCTCCAGCCTTCGAGGTCATCCTCACCATCCTCATTATCCTCCGCTGCTGAGAAGTCATTCTCAACACATTCACCCACCCTTTATCCAGAAAATCATCCCATTTCACTCCGATGTCCACCTCAATGCGTAAATATCCAAGAAAAGAGAAAAGAGAGAAGAAAGAAGATTGAAGGGGCGAGGATAGGAGAAGACCGGTCTTCGTCTGAGAAGTTTCACCCCTCTCCCTAGTCTATCATTATTGCTTTTGTTCAGTTTAGAGAAACTATGCGTTACGTTTCATGCTTTGCTTTCGCTTTCTTTATGATTAGCTAGGTTGGCAAAACTCATACAATGCAGTCGATTTCATGCTTAATGTGATTTGACACATTAAGATCTGCTGCAAAATATGTAAAAGTTACTCGTAAGTTCTAGATTCACTAGTAAGTAGTTTTGCAAAACCTACAGTTACTCACCTCATCATACACCAAGATTGCTCCAGCTTCATCACAAGCAGTCCGCAGCGACTGTAAAAATTCCTTTGTAGCAGTATATATCCCTCCCTCACCTTGGACAGGTTCAACAAAAACAGCAGCAATTTTACCACTCAATATAAGTGCTCTGGCAGCCTCTGCATCCCCGTATTCAAGGAATGTAACTCCAGGCATAACTGGCTCAAAAGGCGATCTGTAATTTTCTTTACTAGTCAAAGCAAGAGCACCCATAGTCCTCCCATGGAAACAGTTACTGAAAGCAATGAACTCCATAGGTGGATTTTGCACATCTGGCCGTGTATATCTTTGGAATTTTCTACAAAATTTAATAGCAGCTTCATTTGCTTCTGTCCCGGAGTTCGTAAAAAAGACACGGTCGGCAAATGAAGAAGAAACTAGCCGTTTGGCAAGCTCCACCTGAAATTCAACAAACAAAGAAAATTTAATTTCAGGCAATTAAAGTAACATTACACCAATATATACACTAATAGTATAAGACCGGTACATTACATCCATTTAAAACCCAACTATGAAAACCAGCAGTGGGCAGAAATTATAAAAAGAAAGTTCATGTCAAAATACATCAGTTTGTATGTCATTGGCTTTAATTTTATCATGTGTTTGGATTGTTTTGGGTCACTTTAACTTAAGTTTTCGTGATGTACAACCAATCCAAGCTCAGTCTATTGGTGTTCTTTTCACTTTGTTTCTGAAAACTAATTCTGGTTCCTGAAGCATCCTTCGGTTGTGATTTTAGGCCCAAAATTGCATAGATGTTGCGTAAAACAATGTATGCCTGCAGACTTGTTTTATGCTTCTACTTAATGGCATCATAAATACATCATAATCGCTCATCATAATTGTTATTTCAACTAGGAAAACACTTCCATGATGGAGCTTTTTCTGAGGAAGCAACCAGGCTAGACTCCGACCTTATTTCCCTTTTCATCTGTTAGAGATAGTTCAAAGTTCCTGATGCCAGAAGTGGTGTCATTCACAACTTGGATAATCCAATAGAACAACCTAATAGACTAATGTCAAAAGCTATCCCAACAAATGTCTATGCGCTTATAATGGAATACCAACGAGGTACCAACCAATACAATGCGAAATTAAAACCTTATTCTACCACGCAAATCAAGACCCTCTAAGGGAGGAAACTTTGAAATCTGTAACCAAAAGGGGCAAAGGAAAGACAGTTTCTAGCATTTTACTGCCGCAATTACATTGCATGTAGAGGAAAGGAAGGCATTCAATATTGGAATTACACAATTAACATAGTGTAGAACGTTTAGTAAACATATTCCAGCATAACTGAGAAGCCTAACTACCCTAATTCAAGGAGTCCACTTAATTAACTAGCCAAACCAACTTTCGAAACTGCTATGTTAAGCGAACAATGAAGACAAACTAATGCCTACGTGGAAAGTAACACGACAAGGACATATTCCCACCTCCCCTCAATCCCCCATAGCCCTTTTTCCTGAGCCCCTGAAAAGGGATTTAAAAAGTAAAAGCCTCCAAAATCGAACGAAAAGAAATGACACTTTACAAGAAAAGGGCTAAAGTCATTAGGACCTGCAAAGATAGGCACTTCTTTGTTATGTCACAATTACTTGACACAACAAATAGTCTATTATTGATCACTCATTAACAAAGACAATAATAAGGCTATATAGTAGTTTCTCTGGACCATTTTTCGCGCCCACCATTCACACTATCCAACAATACTAGGCAAATTCTTCATTTCACCATCAAACTCTCAACTCTCTTAACATACATCTGAATGGCGGACACTCAACACTGGACACTTAATTTGGAAAGTGCCTAATGCTTTTAAAACACAGTTGCCCAAGTCATAGACGTGTACAAGTGCTGGACAAACAGGTCTAATGTCTGCTCCTTATAAATCAACAGCTTTGCATCTACATTGTCTTCACTCACAGTAATCACAAAAGATCACCTACCCTTGCTAACCAACCAACGGTTTCTGATTTCAAAGGGAGATGCAAAGGCTGCCATGAACAGATTTTCATCCAAGTCCTCATACACCCGCAACACTCTAGCAGTCATAAACTTTTTTTTATTCCAATCATCTAAGGCTTTCACTAGAATGAGATTATAAACAAAAACCTAGTTCCACAGTTGCCCAAAAATGGGGCGGGGCAAATCAACCCTTTAAACCCAAGCATGAAAACTACCACATCACCAAAACAATGAAAATGATATGAGTGTGGGAAAGACACCTCTTTAAGTATCTTGTCTTGGTATAAAATCTATATATTGGCACGGTAAAATTGAAAAAGAAATGATATGATTGATTTTTATAACTACAATACCACATATAAATTGTATAGAATTATATTTTTATCCATGTATCCATCATCTGGATAGTTGAAAAAGATTAACTTTTTCAACTTAGATAGTAAATTGTACTAAAACAAAATGCCTCACCAAATCTCCTCTGGTTCCCCCCCCCCCCCCACCATAAATTAGTAGGTTGCGGACGACTTCTAAATCTTGGGTCAATTGAAACCAAAGTCTCTAAATTCCAAAATCTAGGGCAACACCAAATCCAATCCCTTTGTACCTCACTTGGCAGGATTTCGAGATATTGGTTTTGGTTATGTTTTTATCCATATTTTTTAAAATTTACCAAAAGGAAATGCCTAAAATATGTCTAAGGAATGAGGTATACTCAACTTTCAATTAAGGTATCATTTATAATTGTTGATATAATTGACATTACTTTCGTCTTCTTTTATTTGTGAAATTACCTAACTTTTAAAATTCCAACAACCATAATACCAATGTTATACCTAATAAATAAGTTCTTCACCTCATTCCAAGGGATTTTCAAAGGTATTTTTGGCAAGACTTTTCTGGTTTTGATGAATAAGTTTTTGCGACAAATAATCAGGGACGGATGTAGTAGTAATTAATAGTACTACCTTCGTCCCAAAATGTTGGTCACTTAACTAACTTCATTGTCCCAATTTGTTTGTCACTTTTACAATTCCACCAACTCATTCTCTTTTAACCCCTAATAAACAACTTTATTTATCACCTTTAATAATTCCAACAACTATCATTCTCAATTAATGTATGAACAATATTGGTAAGTCACAAATTATTTACCCCAATTTTCAATGTACATTGGACTTTTAAAAGTAGTTATTTTGACAAAGAAAATGGGACAGGGGTAGCACCTATAAAAAAAAAAATGATGTCAAAAATCATATTTCATCAATTTAATGACAAGCAAGACACTTAGGTTAATATATGTATGACCAGTTCATCACTCAAATTAGCTGAAAATCTGAGCTCAACAAGCAAGGGAATAAGAAAATCACCATAGGCACAGTGTAGAAAATATTGCTAACATGAGCAAGAAGATTCGCCTGTTCCGCGACGGCCCTAACCCAATCAGGATCGCTATGCCCTAACGCATTGACGGCAATCCCTGAGGTCATGTCCAAATACTCTCGCCCCTCAACATCGAACAATTTACAACCAGTGCCATGCGACAACACCAGAGGAGCCCTAGCGTATGTTCCGACGATGACCTTCGCCTCTTCTTCGATCACCTCCTTCGTCTTCGCTCCGATTCCGATGATTCCGCCATTGTTATTGCTGCTAGGCTTGGGCGAAACGTCGACGTTTAGGGAAGCTTCGACGGAGGATGGTCTCAGGGTTCGGGGGAGGAGGTTGAATCGACGGCGGCGGAGAATGGTGGTCGTAGATGAAAGGGAGGAGTTTCCGAGGAAAGAAAGATGGAGTGACGCCATTGATGAGTGAGTGAGTGTGACACTGACAATGCAAATGCGTTTACAGGTACTGCTTTGCGACTTGCGTCTTTGCTTTGTTCAGCTTGAGGCAGGCGGCCCCTATCTTTCCCCATCAGTGATTATCGCCGCGTCAGTTTCGTCCATGGATTCGAGAGTGCCTCAATAAAAATGCGGCGGAATGGAATTCTAACACTCTCTCCTTCTTTTCTTTTATTCTTTAAGTTCTAAAATGCTGCAGAGTTACAGAACTCTGAGTTGGAATGAAAAAAAAAATGAGAGAAGGTATGCCAACCAAAAAAGAGGGGATCGAAATTCCATGAATGGAATTTTGCATTGCGTATACTCTAAACTTTTGAAAAAATGCAATGTTGCCACCCGAATTTTTCTTATCATCATAATGGTGCTAATCTTAACTAGTCTTAAACTCATACGATGCACAATGTATAATAAAATAAATATTATTTTTAACAAAAAAGAACCTAAATTATTATTGTACATATAAATTAAAAGAACCACAACATAAATTATATAATTAAATTAAAAACACGACAACTTGTTCAAATAAAAATATATAAAATTAAAAATACATGTAGGTCAAGAGTTTAAGTAAAAAAACATGTAATAACAATCAAGATTCTAACTACACCAATCAAAATACATGAGTAAAAAATATCGATGAATTTTAAAATAATATTGACAATTTACATTGAATTTTATAATAATTACAAATCAATTTATTAAGAAAATTTTAACACTTTAGTAGACATAAGTAGGTATTACATGGTGTACTATATAATAATCAATGCTCTAATTGGTGGATGTTGGCGGATTGTTCTTTGTATAATTATGAGTCCTATGTCATACCAAGTAGGTATTACATGGTGTACCATATAATAATAATTATTATTATTATTATTATTATTTTACCAAAATAAATACTGATATTTGGACCAAAATAATTTAAATCAATATTTATCTATCTTCTGATTGGTCGAAATCCCTACAATTAATCTCCTTTCTACATTTAGTGGGACCCAAAAACTTTACTATTAATATTATATAGATTATTATTATTATTATATAGATTATTATTATTATTATTATTATTATTATTATAGGCAACACCAAAATAATTATTGTTATTTGCACCAAAATAATTTAATTCAAAGTCCAAAGCAGTTAAGGATTAGTGATACTTTCTGGTTTTTTTAATTTTAAAATAAAATCCGGATTGAAAATAAAAAAATAGAAAATAGAAAAAAATAATAATTTTCTACGTTGTGATTGGCTAATTCCCCTACAGTCACTCCCGTGGCTCTATTTCATGGGACCACAATGATTTCTATTATAATATATAGATTATTATTATTATTATTATTATTATTATTATTATTATAGGCAACACCAAAATAATTACTGTTATTTGCACCAAAATAATTTAATTCAAAGTCCAAAGCACTTTCTGTTTTTCTAATTTTAAAATAAAATCCGGATTGAAAATAAAAAAAATTGAAAATAGAAAAAAATAATAATTTTCTATGTTGTGATTGGCTAATTCTCCTACAGTCACTCCCGTGGCTCTATTTCGTGGGACCCACAATAATTTATATTATAATATATAGATTAACTCGATTAAAAATGTCCTTTTACCTGATGTTTACCTGGAATAGCCAGTCACCTCTTCATTAAACACTAAACCTAAGTTATTAATTTTTTTACCAACCAAAATTAATTACCCCTCCCCCCTTTTAATTTTTTACCGGCTTATATTTACTCCCATTTCCCCCCACTGAGTCTTCAACTCTTCATCTTCTTTTTCATCTTCATCTTCATTCTCATCTTCCTCTTCTCCGCCATTAAAGAGCTCCCCTAAGTTCTTCTTCTTCAATTTCTTCAATTACTGCTGAAAAATTAGGGCTTCCCTGTTTCTTCTTGTTTGTGCCTCTTAAAAACCCTATCTTTCCCAAAATATGTCAGGGCTTCATCCTCATTTGTGTCGAACACCCCAGTTAGGGCATGCCGCGATTGTGTGTGTACAAAGAAGGTTCTTTACAAGTGTACATGTTGGACGGTTTGCCTTGTCCACACTTCATTCACTGCTGATAACCCTCTTAGGAGGTTCACAAGATGCATGAGGTGGCAATCTGCTGATGATTATGGGTATATGAAGTGGATCGATGATCCAGTTTGCGACACTGTTGTTATTGCTGCAAAGAGGTTGGTTGCAAAATTTGATGTTGTCAAGAAGGAGAGGGACGAGTACAGATACGAGATGGATGTGGCTGAAGCCAACATCAATGACCTGATGGGTGAATTGGAGAGGCTGAGGGGGGAGAATCAGAGCCTGAAGAAGAAAGGTAGGTGGGTGATTGTGGTGTTTCTGGTGGTGTTTGTCATGGGGGTTGTGTTAAGTGATTTGGGGGTGATGAGGGTTGGTGGATGATGTTATTTTGCTGGATGTAAGCTGATGATGATGTTGTATATAGGAAGTTGCAGTGGGATTGCAGTAGATGATGATGAATGTGGATGAATTTTTTGCTGTCGGGGTGTAAGCTTGGTGAAGCATCTTGTTGATGCTTCAAATTTTTTGGGTTGCATCATCAGCTCTGTTTGTGGTTGTTTAGGGTTTTAGGGCAATTGTTTTAGGGTTTAGGGCTGGTAGTTGAATTGTAATGAATGGCTATTGTAATCAATGGATCAATTGTAATGAATGAATTGAATGTTATGCTTTCTTTGATCAATTTATATGTTGTGTTTGCTATGTCACTCAGAACACCAATCTCCCTCACAACACCAATCTCCATCTTCATCTCTGCACTGCTGTAAACCACCTAAACTAAACTGAATGAACTGAAATTGATTAAAAACAGGCACAAAACCAATCTCCCTCTTCACATTGCAGGCACAAAACCAGGGAGGCACAAAAACAGACATGATTTTGAACCATAAGAATGCAATTCAAAACTGAAAACAGAAATGAAAAACTAAATTGAATCAAAAGAAGACATAATCAGAAGAAGAAAAAGAAGACAGAATCATAACATAATCAGAAAATAAACTTAAGGAAACTTGCATTAGAGGGAATATGTAATGGGTACAACATTTACTTTTTGATATACATACTCCTTTGTTTTGGCTTAAAGCTTGCAAAACAGGGTACAAACCTAAAGATGTACAAAAGACATATTCCCCCACCAAAAGTATGGCATTTTACCCCCAAAAGTAAGGCATTTACATTTTGACGTTCATTTACATCCTATCTAATGTAATGACCATCAAAAGAAGCCATGCATTACTCAAAATGGCTTAGAAACACATCAAACAACCACCTAGTTTCCTAGGTTAATCCTTGGTATTTTCTTCCTTGGTGAAACCCTGGGCAACACACATCTCTGTGCAGGTCTCTTCTTCCTGGTCTGCTTTGTTGGTGTTGATGAAGGAGATGGCTGGGATGGTTGAGGCTGTGATCCAGTCAGTGGCTACTCATCACATTGAGCAGCTGCTGCAGCAGCAGCAGCAGCAGTTGTTCCAGCATAAGAGGCAGCAGCAGTAGATGGAGCAGCAGTTGAAGAAGTAGCAAAACCAGTTGCAGAACCTGAAGAACTAACATGGGCAACAACAGCAGTAGCATTGGAAGTTCTTTTTGTGATCTTCCTTTTAGGTTTTATAATCATACAAGCAAAAAAGTCAGAACCCTAAAAACATAAACCAGATAAATCATAAACCCTAAACCCTAAAACATGGGGAAAATTAAAAAAGTCAAACACTAAGTTGACCCTAAACCCTATCCCCTAAAGCTAAACCCTAAACACTCAAGAATTCACAAACAGAAATGAAAAGGAAGACTAAACCTAAACCCTGACCTAAACCCTAAACCCTAAAAACCAGACAGTAAAGGCAAAAAACAATTCAAAAAATAAAAAAGTCAAACATGTTTTTTACTCTTCAATCCCTAAACCCTGACCCTAAACCCTAAAACAGATTGTGACCTAAACCTGACCCCCTAAACAGATTATCAGCAGTCAAGAAAACTTTCAAAAAAAAAAAAAAACAAGTAGTAGGATGGCATACCTTCAACTTCTTTGCAATCTGTGTGCAAGTCTGCCTGTTATGGCCTTACAATCCACAATGTGAGCAGTGAATCCTAGTGGAGTCCTTGGACATTTTACCTCTGATTGTCTCACCTGCTTCTGGCCTTCTAAAGTACTCTGTGGTTGTCTTTTTCTTTGGCTTGAAGAAGGGAGCAGTCACAACACAGCCAGGGGCAGTTGCCCACATATTGGTGTCATTCAGTGGGTTCAAAGTGTAAGAGTACGTAGCAACAAGCTTATCAGTTGCATACCATTCATGGACAAACTGTAAGGGTTTCAGCCTTTCCTCCCTCATTACAGCAATGGAATGGGGACAAGGAATCCCATTTAGTTGCCATGAGTTGCAAGTACAAGTTTTCCCATTCAAATCCACAACATACTCCTCAGCCCATGCATTGTTCACACTAAACACACCCCTAGCAGCCCTAGTAACCTCCCAAGTCTTTGACTCTTCAATCTTTTTCTCAAGTTTTTTCAAAATCCTAGGAGGAATTGGGGTGTTGATCTTAGAAGCCCAAACATTCTTGTCACCAACTCTTTTCATAACTGCCTTGAAAATTCAATTTAACATAGAAACTATTAGCATGTACCTCGCTTCTATTATGAATGCATTGAAAATTTCAGCCTTGTTGTTATCTACAGAGTCACACTTGGCATGGGGTTTGAAGAAGGCTCTGCAGAAATGCTCAACACCCTTTCTTTCAAGCATCCCCCATGCTTGTGGGTCAAGATCATATAGATTCTTGGCATTCTTTTTCATTTCAATCTCAGTGGTTGATTTAGCAACCCTCCAGAATAGTTTCTTGTACATCTCACCCCTAAAAAGCCTCCTTAGATTGACATACACATGCCTAGCACAAAGCCTATGCTCACTTCTAGGAAATATCCTTACTACACTATCAATAGACCCTAAAACAAACAAAATTGAACCAACAATTCACATTAGCATTCTAAACAAACAATTTAAAGAATAAATCACCAACAATGGAGTCTAATGCCTTCCTTCTTGCCCTAGAACACATACACAACCCAGCATTGTAATTCAACTCTTCCTTCACCATTCTTTGTATGTCCCTGGCTGTAATGGATGGGGTTATCCTAAGCATGCTCCTAAAATGATCAGCTAACCATTGCACACTCATGTTTCTATGCTCAGCCTCAAAGCTAAAAGTAATACATGTGTGGGGGGCCCAAATGTCTTCACTGTAAAGCTCTTTTCCTTCCCTACTTTAGATCCCCAAAACCTCCACTTGCACCCTTCACCCTGACAGAAAAGTTAAAATCTAACTTTGTCACTCTTGCACACTTTCATATTATACCCACCTAGGATCCTGTAATTATCCACTGCTTTCTTCATCTCCTTCTTGTCAGCAAAAGTCATCCCAGCAAGTAGTCTACTAGGTATAGCAGGGTTGTACCTAGGACACTTTGGTTTGGGCTTCCTCATGCTAGGCCTTTTCCTTTGCACACCCTCACCCTCACTCTCAGGGCTGCTAGGGTTGTCTGAGTCATGGTATTGTTCATCCTCACATCCATTATCATCCTCATCAACTCCTCCTCCTTCAATCAAACTTTTATCACCCTTAAACAATGCATTCCTATCAGCTATTTCATCCTCCCTCAAATTCATTTTTTTCTTCATTACTTGTGTCATCTCCTCATCCTCTACTTCAGAACCATCACCATCACCATCAGGTTCATAATCATCATCATCATCAGAACCATCACCATCATCAGCATTAGCATTATCATCAGCACCATTATCAGCATTAGCATTATCATCAGCACCATCATCCACCACTTTTTCCTTCCCCTTCTCACTATTCCTATTAACATCAATGATGATGATCTACCACTTTTTCCTTCCCCTTCTCCCTATTCCTATTAACATCAGCAAGATGCTTCACATAAAGTCGAACAAATAGACATTTTTCCAGTAAACCACTCAAGGTCCTTATCTCATATCCCCTTTAATCTCAACAAGACTCTCCTCAAAGCCTATGCTACATCCAGGCTTGCTAATGTAAAGGGTTTGAATTTCATCTTTTAAATACCCAGCCTTCTCAACAAAGTCAACCAGATCATCCACACTTAATAAATCAGGGTCTACATCCCATTCAGTGACCTCACTGTTAATGTAAGCCAAATGCAGTTCTGATACAAACTCTCCCCCCCCCCCCCAATGAAATATTTGTAATTTGACCATTCAGAAACTCTAAAACAACAAAATCATGCCAATTTCAGATACTTAAAGCACATTTAGATTAAACAAACACATAAATACCAATCAAACACAGAAACCCTAGGATTCATCAAGAAACAGAGGGTTGGGTTTTCTGGGATACTGGAAAACTGCAGAACATAAACCCTAAAAATTTTTTTTTCGACAAAAGCTACTCAAATGGACTTCATACAACCAAACATATCAAAAACACCAACAAAACAAAGATTATCGACCAAAATTCAGCACTGCGAAAATTAGGGTTTTGGAGAAACTAACCTGGTATGAATGTCAACCTTACAGGCCTTCAATCCTTGCAAAAATCCTTCCCAAATGTGCGATTTTGTTGATTGTGGTTCAATTTAGGGTTTAATTCATACCATTTGCAGAAATCAAAGGTGGGAGGTTGAAGAAAACGGCGATGAAGATGAAGAGTGAAGAGGCAGTGAATGATATTGGGAGTTTTTTTCAAATGGAGGGAAACAAGTGAGGGACCACAGAAATTTAGGGTATAATATCTAATTAGGATGTTTATTAATTTAATTAAGTGTTTATTTCCCTTAATGACAACCACCAACACCATTAACCTTCTGCTTTAGGTTGCTTCCAGGTAAACATCAGGTAAAGGGGCATTTTTAACCGAGTTAATTAAGATTAGTGGCATTCTGATGACAAGAAAAATCCGGGTGGCAAAATTGCATTTTTTCAAAAGTTTAGTGGCATTTTTAACGAGGCACTCATGGATTCGATTCATTTATTAGAGCAAATACAATGGTGATCCCATTTTTTGGATTGTTAGTGGTGGTCCACCCTTTCCACATCACCCATAATTCCTATTTGTTGGAACTCTATTTCATTTGCTTTACAACAATATGAACTCATTTCTACTTTTCACATTAAAATAATTTCCACATCACTCATAATTCCTACTATTCACATTAAAAAAAAAAAGAAAAAAGAAAAGGGGGTAATGAAATTTGAAGTGGTGACAATTTGACACAACTTTTCAGACAAAAAAAAAAATGGTTAAAGCAAGGAACACTGCAGTGTTCCAAGATTGTGATCCCTCATTTTTCATTCTCCCTTGTATCAAAACTCGGGATTGCATCACATGTTCCAAGACACAAAGAGTGCCGCTGCATACGGTCTTAGAGCAAATGCAGCAATGATCCATATTTTTGGATTGTTGGTGGGGTTCACCTTTTCCACATCACCCATAATTCCTATTTTTTGGAACTTCATTCCATTTTACCTGCAATCATAGAAACTCATTCCTACTTTTTCATCTTCAAAATATTATTTTTTGAGAAAAATACTACATAGTTGTCACATGTCAAAATATTATCTATTGAAAAAAAAAAAACAAAAGGGTGTTGCATGAGAATGTTGCAGCGTTCTCCCATGTGTGTTCCACAATTTTCATTCCTTGTTGGGGGAAATCGCAGAGATCATGCACATTTGCCAAGACAAGTATTCCCTCACTGCATTTGCTCTTATAGTCCCTCAATTCCATATTAATTGTCATACTTCCTCTATTTCATATTAATTGTCATACATAATTTTGACTGCACAATTTCTAAAGACGACAATTATTATGGAACGGAGGGGTAGTTATCGTCACCTTAGTTTCATCAATGGTTATGGATATTGCAATTTATTACATGCTCCTTGGAGCATGTGCTTTGAATATAGTAATTGTTCACTTTCAATAGCACAATTATTCACCTATATCTTCTCGTTGTTCACTGTCAATAGCATAATTGTTCACTCATATTTACCCATAGCACATGCTCCAGGTACATATATGTACGGATTCGAGAGTTACACGCGGGAGTTGAGGAGTGATAACTGAAACAGTAACATGAGTAATACTTGTTTCGTTGTTTATCACAATATCTTGAGCTTTATATTTGACTCATAACAACTTAAACTTAGGGGGTTTTTTTGTATGATGCAGCGATGATATTAGGGGTTAATATGTATTTTGGAAGCGTGTCTAAACCAAAAAAAACAATCAGCAATCTAAGTTTAATTAATGTTAGTTGGTCTTGGGCTATTGACAAATACCATCCCTAAATATTGGACTGTTATGAATCAAATGTGAAGTTCGGAATATCGTGATAAACAACTCCAACGTTGGGAGATATCAGAACCTAATAATCATTTTTAAAATAGTATCTTTTGTTACAAACTTTAATAGTGGTAATTTTATATAATAAGTCATTGTATATGTTGAAATTTATACTTCAAATTTTTAAAATTTGACATTACAATTTGCAAAGACGACAAATGATATAGAACAAAGAGTGGAATTGCCATGAGTCATTTTCCAGTATAAAAAGATTTTAGACCATAAAGAGGATGTAAAGTTCTTTGTAATGGCGTTGTAATGGGTCTCTCATTTGATGATGTAGTTTCGACTTTCGAGTAACCCATACTGCAGTGTTTCAACTTGGCCAACCTGCCAAAACAACAGCATGTTCCAGTCAAGGTCTGAAAAAGTCCAAATATAAACGGTCTTCTCCGTATATTGTAAGGCATGAAAAGGTTAATTCCGATGGATCCAAGAAACGAAAACCTTTTGAGCAAAAGCAAAAACATTTTGAAAATCAATTGGACAACTGCTTGGGAACGAGGCCAACATACTAAAACCCAAGTCCCAAATTGTTGCCAGACACAAACACAGCTTAGATACTACAGTAGAAAATCATAGTTATCTGTATATTTACTGAGAATTCTTCACAACACTTCATAGACAAATACATGACACTATTGGCAATCTTATTCAACAAAAGTTTACCCAAAAACAAGATAAAAAAAAAGGAAGAAAAAGGATTACAAAAGCCTAGATAGCATCATATGCGCGCTACTCAGAGACAAGCCACTATGAACACGACTGACATATTGACAATCAGGTACAACAGCAAGAAACTCGAGTATATGATTCCTCTCCTATGAAATTCACACAGTTCGAAGCCCAAAGCCAACTCCCCTAACCGATCAGATGATCCATATACGTCGTTCACAGCACTCAATCCATGCACTGGTGCTTGTTGTGCATGATTCAGCAAATTATGCACCGGGCAAATCGACAAGTCCTGTATTTGTATATATGTAACAAACCAGCGGTTTCTACAGGAAACTCAAGTGTGGTGCACTTGCTGCAAAGCTTTATAGACCATTTCAATGAATTGATTGTCCTGGAAGGCGATTAAACAGCCAATGTTAGTCTTACAAGCAACATAAATGGTATGGAATGGAGGTTTCTTTCTCTCAAAATTCTTTCATCTTGAACTGTTATTTTAGGCCTATAGAAGAAGCGAACAAGGGGACCTATCAAGCCTATGTTTTTTTTTTTCTTTTGATAAGTGACCAATCAAGCCTATGTTTTCCCAAAAGCAAAAGCTATAAAGATTGTTATAAGAGAATTTTGATATGTAGCCATTTTCTCTTTTTTTTGAGGGGGGAAGGCTGTTGAGGACCTGAGGTTGTCCACTTCTAACAACAGATAACAAGCAATGGGCATGAGATCACATGGATGGCAAATTATCAGTTATGAAATTCATATTCCAGCATCAATTTACACAATTCAGATTCAACAAGGCGTTTCTAAATCAAGAACATGCATATAGTGAAATCTGCTCCATATACTTTTAAGCAACCCCCCCCCCCCCCCCAAAACACACAACTGCTTCTGTCCGCCCACCTCCGCAATGGAAGTAGAGGTAACGGAAGCGGAGGGTCCTTGGCTATGACAAAAACTAGCGCCAGCAGAAAGTTGGGTGTCTGTCAAATCGGCCAATATCAAAATTCAGATGAAAGTTGATGACCGTTACCCAGTTCTTTTGGGGTTAGACCGGGTTGAACAATTCGCACAAACATAATCACATAAATTTGGGCCATAATCGGGTTCAAACAATAGAAATATGACAAATATTATGTCCGAATTTTCGGTCAATTTGGTCAAATACCAAAATTCGGACGAAAGATCTACTGACCAGACCTGATCTTTTCCATGTCGAACAAATTGGGTATTCGGGTCGGACAAACTTTTGTCAGCTCTAATAGAGACTACATTATCAGGTTGAATTAGAGTCCATCATATGATCACACAGCTGGTATCAATGGAGTACAATGAAGGTAAAGTTACCTGGGCGAGCAACATAAGAGCATCACGGACTTTGTCTCTGTCAATAGCAGGCCCATAGGTCGGAACACCGCCATTGTTTGGTGTCAGAGATGGAGATGGTGTGGGAGGTGGGAAAGGCTGGAGCAATGGGGCCCCATATGGACGCTGCAGAGTCATGGATGGCTGTGGAGCAAGGGCTGGCACAGACGACGAAGCGGGCACTGCTGAAATTGCAGACGATGGAGTAGCGTGGGGTTGATAGAAAGAAGAAGGCTTGACAAGACTTGCAATTTGACGGCCACCATTCATAGAATCAGACACATCAGGCTGGCGGGGCACTGGAGCCGGTGGGGCTGATGCTACTGTAGACGGTATTTGATAAGACGGCGCAGGAGCGTGTAGGAGATTGGACGATCCCATGGCAGATGGAAGTACACTGGATGGATGATAATTTTGTGCTGGCTTCCCTATGTTTGAATTGTTGTTCCCAAGGTTTGTTGCGACCTGTAGAGTGTACAGCAGGACCAAATCAGACAATTCATCAGCAAAAGGACAATAACATATGCCTCTCGTGATAAAAAAAAATTTTTAAAAAGAAGTCGACGGGAACTAATAAGGACTAATCAAGGTCAAATTGAGGTTCTTCCCCAAGGATCCTCAGAGAGATTCCACAGAGAAAGAATCAGATGGATGCAGTATTCATCAGAATACAAACAGAAATTATTATAACATAACTATAGGATAACTTATTAAAAACCCAACACCCCTACGCCCTACCCTAAAATCAAGAGAAACAAAGGGAAAGAAGAGGACAGCAGAAACAAAGGCCAAGAGCAACCATTGAATCAAGTTCACATGAAAATTCAGAGGATCGGTAAAGAAATGGAAAGAGGAGAGGACAAAACAAAGGAGTAGAGCTACAACAATTGGATCAGACCCGAAGGAAATTTCAGAGTATTATCATGTCTGACCACACCTCAGTTCTCATTGCTGAGTACATAAAGCATAATATAAGACACTGCATAGTCAACTAATTGGCAGCAAATAGAGCCAATACTTAGATAAGAGACATATCTCCAACCCACAGGGAACTCCTCAAACCGACCCCCCCCCCCCAAAATCATTTGCACGGCCAGTAGGCAATATGCAGGGACTTCATAAAAAATCGAAACATTAATTCAATAGAAATTTTTATTAAAGCCTTCATGATACGCACATTGAAGAAGTTTGAAAAGGAAGTTGAATCAGTGATATCATTGCTCTTGGAAGCTGGAGTCGGCTCAAGTGGTCCTTCAATCACAGCCATTGATGGAGCAGGTTCAAGCTCCTTGAACTCACTGCATATAAGAAGCCAATATTGAGAATTATGAATGGCATACATTGGCAATTGCCTTGAACATTATCAAGACTGAGATTATACACAGAGCTAATGACTCAATTAAGAACAACATTAAATTTAAGGGAAAGGAAAAGGAAGAAACCACTATATTATCCATGATTGACCAACGTATATGACCGGTTCTATCAATCTGAAAAGTTTAAAGCATGTTAGACTATTAAAACCATTAATAGGGCCCTCAACTATCAGCTTAAGCTTTTAGTTGAGATGGTTCTTCCACTGGGCATCAGGGTGAGACTGAGTGCGAGGTCTCAAGTTCGAACCTGAGCAGCCCCGTGTTTATTTTCTCAAACTAAAGAGGCTCTTTGCAGCATCCACATTTCAAGCCCAAAGGGGGCGTGTAAGAGCATAAAACCATTATTGGGCCTCTAACTATCAGCTTAAGCTTTTGGTTGAGATGGTTCTTCCACAAAGCACACTATTGCTGACCATAATCACAAGATCATGGATCAGCCAAGTATAGAATGTGTGTTGCCACTTGGCCTACAATCAAATCAAGGTAACGAACTCACAAGACACAAATCACCTGACGCTCAGACTGGTAGCTCAGATGATTTGGGAGTATGAATGTTACATAAACCTTAGAGAAGCCGGTAGAGGGCATTTGGTTGGCAGGTTGAGAACCACACCTTTCTTAAACAAAGGTAACGCCTCCATCTCCTATAGTCCTATCTAACATCTAAGTTCAGGATGGTTGTTTCCAACATAACCAAGAGGTACAAGATTTAGAGTTAAATTTGCACTAAGGCACTAAAAAGGAGCACAGGATACAATGGCAACACATTCTGCTTCAATGCATAAGCTAAAGCTGGAAAACCATCTACAAATAAAACCAATCCTAATCACCAACCCTTTCAATTCAACAAATATTAAACATTAATTAGCTCAAGATGATCCGTAAATTCAGGTAGAGTAGTCACATGGATTGGCCAGTTCAAGTGTAGATAGCATCCACATTGGACCAAAAGATAGAAAGTGAAATCACGCTGTAGCTATGGTACGGGTAGATTTGCCAATTCAAGTTCAATGATAACTGGACAATGCAAAGGGTGATTTTTGTTTTTTGATAGGAAAAAAACATTACAAAGGGTGATTGACGAGCTGATGACAAATGTTCGAGTGTACATAAGCAATAAGGAAGCTTATAATTAACAGAACAATAACTATTAACTACATCGTCATTTAGAAAGTATATTTTGAAATATTGACTTATCACTAGAGACATGGTTGCACAGTTTCAAACAGTAACTGGAGTTAGAGTGGAACCGGGAACCCAGTTCCTCTACATGTTCAAGATGGATAGCTTATAAAGAAAGTTCGTAGCTGCTAGGGTCCACTGAAATTACAAGATTGTGTAAAAGAAACCAAATCTGCATCTAGAAGAACATAGATCAGATATGTAGATAGCACGCTGCCCAGGAAATGCTCGCAGGGAAAAAAATTGGGGGAGGGGGGGGGGGAGTATTCAACTATCAATTTTAATACATATGCACACAATGTTGAGTCTAGAGTGACTTACATTAAACTCTTGCTTCACAGAGGCTCACTTGTTCATACTCATGCCAAATGCACAAAAATAAAAAATAAAAAGACAAAAAAGGGTGATTCAAAGAGATGAAAACCCCTTAAGCTACTTATGCCAGACCTTCAATTAAATAACAGCAGTGACCAATTTACTCCTGATAGAAGTTACTACCATAATACGTAACCGTAACTTTTTCGCATAAGTAATCAAAAGATGTATTGACAGGACACTAAGGGGATCCCACCTATCCCAGAAAGGGAAAAAACAAAAAAATTATGCCGCCAAGCTGTCAACCATAACATTAACAAAATCCAAGAATTTAAATTACTATCCCTCATAAGCACAACACTCCAACTATACAACATCAAAGATATTAGCCTTAACAGCAAGTGCCAATAACTACCTTTTGCTTGGTGCTTGAGGCTTTGGAGGAATCCTTGAATATGAGTCAATTATCCTACAAAAGCATATCAAATATATCATGTAAAAGTTCGACAAACATTTACCCACTATATTAAGCTCCGGTAGAAATGGATGTACGAAATGTGAAGAAGGATATGGAAAGTTTTCGATTGCACATTTCTACAAAAGAGAAGCAAAGGTATTTTCTAAATGACGCTGAGAGACGGAAATAAAAACAATTTTTTTGGTTAAGTACCGTCGCAAAAAACTTATTGCTTTTTGGTATGTCAAATTAATCATGTAGAAGCATGTATCACCTGTTAAAGAGATTAGCAACCTCCTCGCACTCACGTGAATTATAAAACCATATGCCATTAACTTCTTGGCCAGCATTTTTGTACAACAGGTAAGGGATTTGAATTTCAAACTCAAAGTCCCCTAGAATATTCTCCACAAGATTCTCTGCAAGTAAACATGTCTCAAATGGTCAAAACTACGATACCGATGCAAAGAACAAGAAGAAAGATATGGTCATGGTGATTCACAGCCCATGAGATTGAGAAGCATTAAGTACTTAGTGATCAACTAGACCTGTTAATGTTGCTTGTTCTCTGTCTAGGCTTACCGGTTAGCTTCTTCCATCCTCATGTTTTGGGAGCGAGAACAGAGGCAGTTTTGATTTCCTGTTTGTTTAGACAACAAAAAAATCTATTTTCCTGTCTGCCCAATGAAAGCTTACCAACCAAATGTGATTTTCATTTTTCACTAGTCACTGCAACTTGTTTGGCCCCAGGAGGAGGGAGCACTCACTCAATAAAATTTGTTCCCCGCAAGGCCATGACAACTTCACTTTGCAAATATCTACCTAAAGCCACTGACAACCACAATTGGTCAACCAGGGTGTCCGCATGACAGACTACAAATGGTTGCAAAGATGAACTGGGCAGAAGTTACAAGTGCCAGACCACTCTTATAAAAACAGAACAATTATGTAGGAATTCATGTGCAATAGTAACACAGATCTAAGGACCTATTAAGCTCGCCAATTCAACATCACAGTCTTCATTGATGGTTGACGGGTGCTGACTTGAAAGGCTAGAGATGCAGATGCTCGAGCAGCCAACAAGGTTGGAGGAATCATCCAATCACTCACCACTTTGCTGTCACTAGTGGCATCTTAGGTAGCTATAAGATAGAATCAGCAGGGTTGCTAGCTTGAGTTAAAAGTGACCGTTCAGCCTTTTGTGTGTCACTATTGAAAGTATTAACTTAATACCATTAGCAGTTGGCCTGTACTGCATGGGCTCAGTTTAAACACGCTAACAGAAATACATATATTTTATATTAGAGAAGTGGGCTTGTTACACTAAAGGTCAATATCCTAATTAATTAATGGTTTAAAACAAAAACCTTAGCTCCCGCCCTCTCTCGGAGGGAGAGGAAGGAGGCATGGCATTTGCGTTGCAGAAATAGTCTCATCCTTTTAGCATATGTACTTCACTCCTCCTAATCCTGCTTCCTTTTTCCATGGTCTACTTTTGATGTAATTTCTGCAACTTACAAGTCGAGTATGAGCATCGCGAGACGAAGAAAAAAAAAAATAAGGCAGTCTTCCTTGTCATGCCACCATTGTGGGGTTACTCAGTTACTCTATATTATTTGGATCGTCAGGAACGCATTCTTCAGCATGAGGACCCAACTCTTAAATCTACACTAGGGCGAGGATCCTGAATCGCGCATCACAAGGATGTAGCTGATTTGGTAACTAAGGCCTAGGTTGATGGATGCTTTTTTGTTGCCTGTGATTTTGCATACATGCCTGACCATCTCTGTTTGTTGTGAGAAAGTTCACAATTTTACAACAAAAGAATATTTCAGACTTGACTAGGAGCAGTGGCTTGACACTTAAATTCTACTTTCTAACGGTTCATGGACCAGTTCCTCTCACACAGCTTGACCACGCCCGGTCAATACAGCCAATTACCCCATTTTGCTCATCCAAGTGTTTCCAGCATATGGAACGTTGAACTATGTGAGATAACCAATTCATGTAGCTTGTGGAAGATATAGCTACCCTGCAAAGTCAGCAGCAACTGCTATTTGGATTTGGATTGAACCAATATTACTATCACCTTTGGGTCCACAGCTCTGAAGCATCCCCTGATAAATAATTTTCTTCTCGTACATAAACTTGATGGTACTCATTTAATAGTACTCCATGTCTCTCTCTCAGTTAACTTAATCACAACCCAATTATGCTTATAGTACTAATCTGAGTACGCGTTTCTAAGCCATGCAATAGCTAACATTAACAATAGCCTTAGGCCATACCAGAGCAGCCAACAATAAAGGCACACAGCATAGCCAGATGCTAAAATTTGATCCATAGTTCAGTTACAGAATGTGTATCTTCCTAAGTTTTGAAACAGGAAGACAGGACAAAAGTAATATGCTTATAAAAAGTTCCTCTTACAATTCAGCATAACCGAGTCCTTAAACTAGGTTAAAACAAGGGATCCTCTTTTGGAAAATGTTAAGACAAATGCAGTGAAATGCATTTAGCAGACAGTCCACAACCTCACCACCTCCTACTGACACCAAAATCCAGAATGAATCTTTCAAAAAAAACACCATAATCATCTCAACAAGGATCAACGTCAGCTGTTGTTCGTCCTACTTACTTCGAGATCAATACATTTCAAATACTGTGCTAGCAATTATCAGGAAGTTGACTCCCAAACACACAGAAATACTTCTAGTAATTTACAAAGAACATAGAGATTTGACGTAGAAACTGACCTGTATTACGCCGATTCATCACGATGAACTGAAACCAAGGTTCCGTGTTCCTACATCACGAAAATCGAACAAAAATCAACTCAATCGATCAAAACAATACACTCAACTAGATTGAATCAAGTTCTTTTTACCTTTTAACGACAAAGAGAGATCCCTCAACATCCTTGCGGCTCTGAATTAAACCAAAAATTTCGTCAGAATGAAGTTCCTTGACTGAAGAAGGACAACAAAATCAATCAAGAAGATGACGAACCCATTGATTCTGATCGATGTTGAATTCATAGAAAGCAACATGAGCAGCAGTGAGCAGAATATCCTCAATGCAAGGATCAATCCGCTGAAGAACAGTGAGATTCAGCACTTTCGTTCCTTGTTGATCCAAATTCGGCATCAATTTCCCGCTCTGAGACATGTTTGATTGAATCGACAAGAAACCCTAAACCCTTTTGTTGCTGAGAGAGAAGGAGAAGGGGGGAAAGGGGATGAGCGAGGGAGCGAGATCTGGGAGAGGGTGTGTGACTCACACGCCTGTACCAATGAAGTCGAAGAACAGAACAATCAAATCTCTGCATTTTTGTATTGGGTGTCTCAGATTTCAAAAGGTTAGGATTAACACCCTGGAATAATCGACTTTTAAATATCCTTCTTTGGATAAATGATAAATGATAAAGTTAAATACTTTCTCCGTTCTATGTTAATTGTCATCTTTGAAAATCGAACAATCAAATTTCAAAATTTTTGACTATGAAGTTCTTGACATATATAATGAATTGTTACATAAAACTACCACCATTATGAATTTTTGACATATACAATGAATTGTTACCTAAAACTACCACTATTACATTCGTAGCGAAAAATGCTATCGTAAAAGTATAATATTGTAATTGTTAATAACATATTATATAATAAGTTATCAATTGAATAGTGACATTAAATACTATGAAAGTCAAAATTATGATAATTAATATAGAATTAAGGGAGTAGCTACTAATAATGAGGATTTTTACACATAAACAATCCATTTTTGAAAATACTACAATAATAATAAACTTAAGGGAAATATTTTTTTTAATACAGTATGGATTATCTAAATGTAGACAGTCTTTCTCATGAATTGATTTCATGGAACTTTGAAAATACTAGTTGAAAATATGTCATTTTTCTTGTATATGAGTATCTATTGTATTATAAAATAAAAAGTAATATAATTAAATTTTAAAATAGTGAGCAGAGATTATTTTAACCAATTAGGTTACAAAAAAAATAAAAATTCTCACCTAGACAACAAATTAGAAATTGGATCTAGCTCTTATGAATATTAGTCATGTCAGTAAGTCATTCTCTCTCCCTTTGTCAATCTCATCTTTTTAGTTTTTACGACCCTCTTTCTCATTGGTTCATTTTTCAGTTTTCACGACTAATTGTATCGATTTTCAATTTCAGAAAAATGCCTTTTTTTTTACATCGGGTAAATGGATTGACCCACTGTTTACAAGGTAAATGAACTGAAGAGCCAATTTAAAGCTAGAATCCTCCCATCTCAGGATCAAGAAACTAACCAAGAGATAAAACAAACAAAAAACTAAAAACCTAAAAACAAAGAAAAAAACTAAACAAGAAGCTAAACTAAAAGACAAGATCTTTTTTCAACCCTTTGGAAAGGGTTTGAGCCATCACAGTCCAGAGAGTGACCTAACAAACAAACCCATCTACCAAGATGGTGACCCATCACTTTCTAGTATTGGATATCGTGACCAGTTACTCTTCCAACCATCACTTAGACTGCGTCCTGCCCAAGCTCCATATCTACCATAGGCTTTTTTCAAGCATGGATCAATCACTAGATCGGAAAGAACCAAGCTCAATCAAGATCAATGATAGAACAACCAAAATGCTCTTTGGAACTGAGCTAGAGAACCGAATATTCCACCGCAAGGCCAAACCCGTAAATATGTCAATTTGCAATCACCTATGTCAAAAGTAGATGAAAAAGGGATCAATTGCTCATTTTCTTCTGGATTGAAGAAAGGTCTTAAACTTTCAACTCAAAAACGAGTTGGCTTGAAGCAAAGAAGGGGACAATGAAGAAGGAAAGCTCATATCACACTTGAGCCTTTTCACTTCGGATCGGTTCATATTCTCACACGATTTGTCAAAAGGACATCGAGGAGAGGATAAATTAGGGACTCTAGGTGGGATTTTAGCTATGAATTGAAATCTTGGGTTCAAGAAAACATGAACAACAGAGAAGAGAATGAACTTGAGAAAAATATCAGGAGGCTTTGGAAGGAACTCCTTCATAGCCATAGCAAACAGGGGGTCTAGGTGGGAATCTTAAAAAGGCAACCATAGGCAGAACTTAGAGATGCAGAAGGAAAGAAGAAGAGGGGAGGGGGAAGGAGAGGGGGAACTCACCCTCTCTCTCTACATCTCTATCTAATTTCCAACTACATCGTAATAGAAAAAAAATGTTTCTTAATTCAATATTGTTACACTTCATAGATTTTAATTTTCTAGTCCTTAATTCAATTTTGCATTGATTCTGTGAATCGCTTTTATAAACTACATGATAGCGATGGCGGTGGGTTGGTTGTACTTGTTGACAATAGCGATACGGTTTCACAATAAGGTATTTTAGGCAGGGACGTAACTCTCTTCCTTTTTTTGATAATTTGTGGCCTCTTAGCTAGGATTTTATTCACCCACTTTGTCACGTGCCAAACAACACAATTTACATACAACAACCCAATTTGAAGATGGTCAACAAGCTCCTAGCAATATCAAACACTTACAAAGAAAGTAAAAGCAAAAACATCCTAGTATCAAGGGAATAACAAACCTCCAACATACAATAAGACAAAGTATCAGATATTTTGATTCTGGCAGCCTGTAATGTCGCCCAAATTGATGCCCTCTTTTCAAATTTCCATACCCATCAGTTCTTGTCCATTCTTTAACCAAAGATCTACTCCTATTGGGAGTACGTTGCTTAGAGCTTAACGGGTTGCTGCTGAATGGCGAATTAGGGAAAAGTTGATTGGATCCTTAGGGGGTCTGGTGCCCCGTCTACGGACGAGTACACACGTTTCTAAGTGGATTTCTTTGTACAAACCCCCTCGGGGTATGATCAAAACTAATTTTGATGGTTCGAGGAGTTATAATAGAGTTGGGGGAGGCTACATTATTTGAGATGAGCAAGGGGGTGATTCAAGTGGCGTCCTTTAATCGTGGGAGATCTTCTGTCATAGTTGTTGAAGCTACGGTTATGCGAAATGCAGTTAGGGATGCAGTTTTGAGTGGCCATCGACGAATTATTTTGGAAGGGGATAGTCTCGTTCTTATTCATGTAGTTTTGGGAGTTTTTTGGGTGCCTTGGGAGATTGCTAAGCTAGTCGAAGATATCCAAGCTTTTATGGCGTTGTGTTCAGATATACAGGTGTAACATATTCTTTGTGAAGGGAATTGTGTTGCGGATTGGCTAGAGAAATTCGATCTTTCTATAGATTCCTCTTGTTGTTTTAATTATAGCTTTCATAGGTGTTTATCATTTATTGTAAGAAAAGATGCATTTGGAAGACCCCTTGAGAGAAGGACATCCTAGTGTTGTTGTTTACCTATTCCAAAAAAAAAAAAAAGTTCTTGCCCATCACGCATTCACATGGGCCTGACCAATTCTTCTTAGTTTCACTTTATCATTTTCTTCAATTTGCCATTGAGTTGTTATAAATGTGAGGTTATCCACCATCTACCATCTTCCAACAAAAAACGTCCACCACCATGCCTCCATTCCCTTTGTACCCCACCCTCACTAATAGATGAAGGAAACAATAGACCTTGTGCTAACGCGGAGACTAAAAATTAAAAAATGTGCTAAAACAATTAAAAACATTTTAGTTCGAATAATTTTATTTAGCCCAGGTAGTTAATTAAATTTATTGGGCTCTCAAATGACTCTCAAGTCAACAACCTAAATTCAAAGTCAATGCATGGACTCTCAAGTCAATAGTTATGCTCTCTAACCAATGTAGACTTGGCATGGCTAACTCAAGCCGACTGACCCACCCGAATCTGACAAACCCAAACTCGAAAATGCCAAAAACAATTAACCCAAAATGGACTCGAACCCGACATGACCCTACCAACCCGACTTGACTCAAAGTTATCTTTCACCAAAGTTTTTCATTTTATAAAGATATTCTTGTCTGACAAAAATAAAGTGACTTGAAATAAACTCAACCAAAACCCAACTCAACCCAAGTTTTATTCACTAAAATTGACCCAACCAACTTGGTTCAACCCGAACTCGACCCAAATAACCTAATTTCCAGGTCCAAATGGACTATCAAGTCATCTTAGGTCATATACTGAAGGATGTCATGGTGGGTGAAGGATGCTTGAGTTAATAACTTGATGATGATGGTGATGAATGCAATAATTAAACTCTAAGAATGAAGCTTTCACACTAAATTTGGACTTGGGGTAAAGGCTAGCCACCACCCAAGAACTATCAATCCCACCAAGAATTGATAAAGGTTACAACTTACAACCACCACAACTCAATAAAGGATTTGGCTTGAACGCCACCACAATTGGATTGAGGCCAAAGTAAATAACACTTTGAAGTAGAGGGTGTTTTGAGAGAAAACTCAGCTTGTATATTGAATGGCATTGAATGCCTCTTCCTAACAATTTTAAATGGTTAAATACAATGAGGGGGAAGAGGGGGCTAAGGGCCAAATGACAAAAACACCCAAGCTAATTATAATAAAACACCATCTAGAGAGGCATTACAAATCATTAAGGGAAGGGCAAAAGGGGGAATACACAAAAGGGGAGCAAAAAGAATGAAAGAAAACAAGATGAATTCCCGACAGGTAGGGGTGTCACGGCCATAACAGGTGAAAACCCCAGGCGCATCGCGGGCGTGACGCCAGCCGTCACGAGCGTGACGAAGCTCTGCAGAAATTTGGGTAATTTTTCAGCAGGAGGGTCACGGGTGTGACCACACGGTTGCGGTCGTGACAGGATGATTGTTGCGGCCATGACGAGGGGGTCGCGGTCGTTACCCCGGACGATTTTTGCCCCAAGACTTCTCCAAACGAAGGTGTCACGGTCGCCACATCCGTGTCGCGGGCATGACGCGCTACTCTGCTCAAAATCCTAGGGATCTTATCACGGGCGTGACATTTGTAAGTCACGGTCGCGACATGACCATCGCAGCAGCCACGCCTGGTTACTCCCATTTCCAGTTGACGCTAGAGAGCTGTCACGGGCGTGATTGGGTGTCGCAGCCGTGACAACCCTGATAAGTCCCCAACGTGACTTATTCATCTTCCTTGATGACAAAATAACCAACCACCCTCGAGAAGTGAGTTACCAAAATCCCTCGGGGTTAGTGAATGCTCGTTCTCATCCGTAGTGCGATTTTTCTCATTCAAATTCTTTGTCTCCTCTATGGCATGGATGACAACGTCAATCCTCTGATTTTGCGCTTCTAGCTGTACATTCATGGTAACTTGCATTTTCAGAATTATGTTAGTGAGTTGTTCCATTTCGATACGCGGGGGAGGTGGGGAAGGAGATACGTTCTCGTTGTCAGATTGTCATGATGATGGTCTTCATGATGATCGCTTTTGTGGTCTGACATGTTTTCAGAAGGATCAATCACCTAAGATTCAACTTCTTCGTTAGTCGACTCAAATGATTATGAAACAAGATCCCCGTTGCTGTTATACTGGATGTCAAAGCTTCTATCCGGCCTGTCTCATCTCTTTGATATACCTGAAACCAACCTATTCTGTCCTGAAAGATGAAGGGATGGAAGACTCAACTCAACATCAACCCCTAAACCCTATACATGCCATGGATGAAGAAATTTATTTGAATCCCTAATGATCGAGTTGAAGCTCTGGGTCATATGCGGAATCCGAATGAATCCCTTATCCTTATGCAAATGCAGACTCAAGCCCAAAAGACATATTTAGTCGTTATCAAACTGAACCCAACAACAAATTTTCAAGCTCAGGTCTCACACAAGGGCTAAACATATTCATTTTAGCTAACCCGACACAACAAGGAGCCCATTTGAACTGTACAAGGTCAGACCCACTCAGGGATCCACGAGGACCCCTAAGGCCCGGACAAGCTTGTATGGCCCAAATGACCTACCTTGCATATGACATGCACTACCTTATGCAAACATATTCCTAACAACACTCCAGTTTAGGCTTCATAGGGTCCGAGCTCATCAAGGATCCTCGCGGATCCATTGGGCTCAAGTCCTTTATAAGGCTTAAACGGGTACAACTAATGGAACGGGTAAAACATTGATTTGGGCTATACAAGGCTCAACCCAACTTAGAATCCGCAAAGACCCCGAGGGCTCAAACCTTATATAGACCAAACCAATTGTCTTAGCCCACTATGCATTTTTTTAAGGTCTAAGCATTAAAGCATTTTCCGAGTTCGGGGGTCACTAGAAGCAAATAGCACACACGATGTATTCCAACCTAGCCATGGGCCTATGTTTAAGGTTAAGGGGTCGGGTTAACCTAATGGAGCGTATGGGCATGGTGGAAATCAAAGCTTGAGTTGATGGAAGATACAATTGCTTGAGAAATTGATTGGAGATAGCAAAACCCTTGATTGAAGATCAACAATAGTGATTAACAACCCAAAATAACCAAATAACAAGAAGCTTGAACACCCAACAACACATGGATATGATTTTGGCTAAAGGATGATCCACCACAAAACCTAGCACCCCACCATGATTAGATAAAGGATAATCCACCACTAACCAATAAAGGAATGACTTGCTAACACCACCATTAATAATGGATAAAGTAAAACAAGATTTGAGGGAAAGATTAGGGAGCAACCCTAGTTCTTCATTAACAATAATCATCGAATTCTACTGCGAAATACGAGGAAAATCATATTTATATAAAGCAATTAAGTCACTAAACGCAGTCGTTTAAGTCAAAGAAGTTGCGTAAAACTGGGCCGTCGCGAGCGCGGCACTTCTGGGGAGCGAACAGGGCAAAGCGAAAACTCACGGGGTCGTGGGCGCGACAGATGACATTGCGAGCGTGAAGTTTCTGGGTTCAAGGCGTCGCAGGCGCAACCCCTGGATGTCGCGGGTGTCACGTGTTTAGGCTCAATTTTGAGCCTAAGTATCGCTCCATATACTTAGAATTGTTGTTCGTTACCTTCCCTAATAATTGGCCCTTATCATTTTTCTTTTAGTTTCTGTGTAGGTTAGTTTGAACCCGAGGCATTGGGAGATGCCGAGTCGTCGATGCCGAGAACCCCGGCTCGGGAATTCAAGGAAGCAACCCCGGGATCCAAGGAGTGGCCCTCATTCTGAAGATAGTGCAAAGGAGGAGTCAAGGTAAACCCAGGAGGTCACGGTCATTACCCCCAAGGGTAATGCCCATGACCAGAGTTGGAAAATGAGCAAAAGGCAAACCTAGATGGTCACGGGCGTGACCTCATTTGTAGCGCCCGTGACCCAAATTGAGTTCTAATTGTTATTTTGTCGAGAGCGGTCACGGGCGTGATGACCCAAGGTAACGCCCGTGACCTTGCTGAGCCATTTTCCCAAGTTGCCGACTTCCAAGAGGTCATGGGCGTGACAGCTTGTGGTAGCGCCCGTGACCCAGCTGAGGAGAATTTTGAAGAAGCCGATTCTCAGGCGATAACGAGCGTGACGACACCTGGTAACGCCCGTTACCTCAGCGAAGAATTCTTGTTCGAGATTTTGGAATCGCCTCGTCACGGGCGTGACGTCTGGTGGTAACGCCCGTGACGTCCCTGACCGACTGAATTTTTAGGGCCAAAATGACTGCGTTTTGTTTATTTTTGTCCCAATGTATTTAAGCTCGGTCCAAAACTAAACCTAGTAGTAAGGTGGCGGGGCCGGCAATAATAATTTCGGAGGTCCCGATTCGATCCGGTTGTAACCGGGAGCAAAGTTTTGCTCCCGCTCCCGGTTGTGACCGAGAGCAAATATTTGCTTTCGCTCCCCATCGGGACCGGAAAATCGCCCGGGAAATTTTTAGTCCCGGTTTTCTAATTTTTTTTACCAATTATTTTAATTTATTTCCATTAAAAATCAATATAGATTATATAAATTATCTTTAATTTCACAAATGTGAGTGTCGATTTGTTTGCATAGCCACTTTTTTCCAGATTAAAATTATGCAATATCTAATACATAACATTTTTTCCGAAAAAATATGCTATGTTTGTAATAGTGATAAATAAATAAATCTAAAGAGCGAGCACAAATTAAATTAAACAAATTTAACAATCATCATGAAGTCACTTGATTTATTTTATATATATATATATATATATATATATATATATATATATATATATATATATATATATATATATATATATATATATATATATATATATATATATATGCAACGAAAACAGGCTATATATTACCGATCAAGGAGGAAAGGGCCCCAACCCATACAATTACATGTTAAGCACTATATCTAGGCATCTATTGTAGCCTTTCCTATTTTTTGAATACATAAGTGTTCTATTTCTAACATCATCCTTGATGTGTTGAACAATTATGTCGACTTGTCTCTTGGGTTTTCCATGGACATAGTTATTTCGCTCCCTCCAAATGTGATAGATTGTAGCTCCATAGAAACCGCAGGCTAACTGTTTGAGTCGTCTCGAGATGTTGGAGTCCCTAAGTCTTTCCCACCAAGTTTGAGGATTGCTTTGGCCCATGTCTTGACAGATGGAGATATTACCAATTGCATCAAAAATTGCACGAGCTAAGTCACATTCAGCAAAGAGGTGCTCGTGGGTCTCCACAACAATGTTGCAAACAGGGCAGAGGGGTTGGCCATCATCTTTCCATCTTTGTGTTCGGGCTCTGACAGGGAGCCTATCCTGAAGACGCAGCCACAGGATAAAAGAATGCCGAGGGGTCATCAGAGCATTCCACACCATCTCAGTCCACCAAGGGGATTCCATAGGAGGGAGACACCATCTGTAGCCATCCTTAGCCGTGTAATGAGCAGCACTCCCTCAAACCTAGTGCAATCCCGGCACTGAACCCCATTTAATCATATCTTTAATTTCACAGAGATTTTTGAAATAAGGACATACATCATACGGGGGCTTGTAGGTCCACCACGAGTTCTTCTTAATATACTTGGTATGAATCCATTTCACCCACAGAACCTCCTTATTATCTTGGATGTCCCAAACCAATTGCGCAATTAAGGCTTGATTCCAAATTTTCAAATCCCGGCAGCCCAACCCTCCATGATTCTTCGGCCTGCAGGCCTTTATCCATGACACTGCCGGAGGAGCCTGGTATTTATGCGTTCCACCCCACAAAAAATTCCGACAGTAGGAATTGATCTCATTCACCACTTTATCCGGCAAGATAAGGATTTTCGCCCAAAACTCGTAAATTCCTAGCAGGACGGAATTTATGAGAGTTACACGACCAGCATAGGAAATGTGACGGGATTCCCAAGTCTTAATTCTTGACAGGATTTTATCAACGAGCACCGTACAATCTGCAGCAGACAGCTTGCAAGAAGAAATGAGGATTCCGAGATACTTGAATGGGAGCACTCTCGGGGCGAAGCCAGTCTCTTGTATAAGCTCATCAGTCTGCTCAACTCCACCAAAAACCACCTGAGATTTTTCCTTGTTTGCTTCTAGCCCCGTCACCATAGAAAAATGATGGAAAGCTTACATCAAAGTGTGGATGGATTTCCTATTTGCTGAAGTGAATAGGATGAGGTCATCGGCAAACATGAGATGGGTCAGCTTAAGCCAGGTACAATTGGGATGGAATTTGTAATCCTTCGAATGTTTTATATGATAATTTATCGATCTCGAAAGATACTCCATCGTGAGGACAAAAAGGAGAGGAGACATGGGATCCCCTTGCCTTAGTCCTCTGCCACCCCTAAAGAAATGAGAAATGCATCCGTTTGCGTTGACTGCAAAGGTTGGAGTAGTGACACATTCCATAATACAGTTAACCATCCAGATAGGAAATTTGTAAGCCAGTAGAGCCTCTTCAATGAACTTCCAATGTACCGAGTCAAAGGCCTTCTTGAGGTCTATTTTCATCATACATCTTCCTGAGATGGTCGAACGATTATAACCCCTTGCTATTTCTTGGCATAGCAAGACATTGTGCAGAAGCTGCCTCCCTGGGATGAAAGCCCCCTGACTTAAGTCAATTAGATCAGGGAGAACCTGACGAATTCTTTTTGCAAGGATTTTAGTGAGCACCTTGTAAAAGGTATTACAGCAGGAGATGGGTCTGAACTCCGAAGCCTTGCGAGGATTCAGGATTTTTGGAATCAATACCAAATGAGTAGCATTGAAACTTCCCAGAAGTCTGCCCGTATTGAAGAATTCATGAGCTGTTGTGCAAAGTAATTCACCCATTTTATCCCAGCTCTTTTTGAAAAACCCACTAGTATATCGATCCGGGCCAGGAGTTTTATCATCCGGGATAGAAAAAAGAGCCTCTTTGATTTCACTATCAGTAATCCTCCTACTGATTTGGATCTATTGGTGGGGCTGTAAAATAGGACCACATCTGAATATCTCCTTGTTTGCACTGCTCCGTCTGTTGGTCTGCGGGCCAAGCAGCTCTTTATAGAATTTACTTAGGCCGTCATTAACCTGGTCAAGACCATTGACTACTTGGCCATTACTGAGTTTCAGTTCATGGACATAAGTGTGTGATCGTTTCTGTCTCATTTTGGCAAAAAAAATTCTACTACAGTCATCTCCCATACCACTCCAATCCATTTTGCTATGTTGTTTTTTAAGCATTAAAGCTGAGTGCAGTATTGTCCAATACTTCCTCCTCGCTTCCTTCTCAGTTTCTTGGAGATGAATATCATCCGGACTGTGCAGAAGGTAATATTGGATTTGTTCAAGATTCTCCATGGCCCGAACTTCTTGCAGGTATATGTCTGCATATTTGTGACGATGCAAAGCCTTGAAATCTTTTTGCATAGAGCGAAGCACGCTTCTAAGCTGAAACATAGCATGACCCTCAGGTCAATTACTCAGACCACTTGTTACAATAGCATCAAACTCAGGGTCATCCGCCCACATGTTACAGAATCGAAAAGGGGGTTTTTGACGCATACCATGGGGAAACTGAACAATTAGAGCCGTATGGTCAGACAGACTGACTGTTTTGTAAATGTTCTGCACATGCTCTGAAATCATATACCAGTGAAGATTTACAAGGAGCCTATCAAGCTGGAGCGGACATGGTTGTTAGTCCATGTGTAGTACCCACCCGTAAAGTTCGGCTCATGGAGCTGACAGTCGTTAATACATCCCTGAAAATCTTGGATGGTAAAAGTTTCTACCTCTGCACCACCTTCTCTATCATTGGGGCTGTTGATTGCATTGAAATCACCAATAACTCCCCAAGTTTCTTCCATAGTTGAGGCGATACTCCTCAAACTATCCCAAAGGCTTTCTCTTTCAGCTGCCTGGTTACTCCCATAAACCCAAGTAATATAGAAGGCAAAAGCATCCTGACGTCTAGTAATTTTAGTATGAATGAGCTGCTGAGTCATGAAAAGGCTCTGGACTTCATAATTCTTCTGATTCCAGGTTAGAAAAATGCGAATTTTATGACTATAATCACTGTTGTTGAGAGTACCACAATTAGCAAAGATTCTCCTTGCCATTATATCTGCATTGTGAGGACGGAGTTTAGTTTCATATAATCCAATAATTCCCACTCCGTTAGTTTGCAAGAAGACCCTAAGGTCTTCTTGCTTCTCCGGGCTATTAAGCCCGCGAATGTTCCAGCTGGCCAAATTCATTGGGGTGCTCATCTTTAGTAGATTGGGATTCATTCTCTTCTTTATCTTACTTTTCTGTTAAAGATTCAAATCTGTTTGAAGTAGACGCAACTCCCTTGGGACAGCGCTTGTCTTGCGGAACCCATGCTTGCTTTGGTTTAATGAAACCATGTTCATCCATTTCCCTCCTTGCAACAATATTGCGCCTATTCTCCTTGGTAGTTAGCTGCTTTCCCTGGTTTTCTTTTCTGTAACCTCCTTCTTGGTTCTGCACTTATCTTCTTCATAACCTGCTTTCTGACAATATTTGCATATAATTTTGATGGAGGTCCATCTACACCAGCAATGACAGTTGGCACAGCAAGGAAGGAGGAGAGGACTTTCTGTCCTGAGGTCCTCAGCAGGTCCTTCACCCAATGGGACTTAGCTGGGAATTCAGGAGGGATCAAGTCCTTCCTGCAGCAAGCATGAAGTGTCATAGCAGAAAGGTCCTAAGGGAATTTTGAAGTTTTCAAAGGAAGTAAGGTGATAACCCCTGGGTCCTGTGCAGACTTAGAACCTAAGTCCAGTTGGTGCAATTGGACCTTGGCAGAACCCCAACCTGTGAAATCAGGGTTCAGGTTATCTTAAGGTCTATTGCGAGTTGCAACAACTCAAGGCCATGTCATTTGGTGGTTTCCATATGTCCTTAAGGTCATTTACTACTACTGTTCGAGGAGTGCAGGTGACTGATGTCCTTGGGCATTCCCTACGGCATGTTGGTTCATGAAGTACAGGCAACATCATGCAGCTGGGATAGTGTTAGCATTTTCAACAGTATTGAGGTCATTTGGTCATTTTCCTTTCAATAATCGAATGTCCTTAGTTGCTAATATTCCCAGCCATTTCAGAAGCCAAGAAGAAGATTATAATACAAGTAGTGGAAGTATGACTAATGCTTGATAAGCAGCTGCTGGCACAATCTGAACCAGCCAGCAACATTTTTATTTCTTTTGCCATTTTCTTCATATAATCTGATGTAATTAAGTATTAAATAGCTTTCTTATGTATCTTAAGTTAGCTTATCAGTAGATTAGAGGTTTCCTAATGCTTAGGAAAGCCTTAATCAGTCGGTACAGCCAGCTACTTGCTGAAAGTAGCAATATAAGCAGCTCCTATTGTATTTTTGTATTCAACTTCGAGTGAATGAATGAGAAACCAGTCGAGCTTGCCCCTGTGTGTTTGTGAGTGTCTCTAAAAACTCTCCATTGTTTCTACTTGTCTGTAACTAAGCTTTGGCAAGCTTAGAAGGTGTTAAGTAGAGCTCGGTGCATGTTCTGGTGGTGTGGACTGTATCCAGTGCATAGCTCAGTTTGCCCTTGTGCTTCTTGCTGTGGTGTGGTCTGTATCAGTGAGAGTCACAGATTTTCTATCTTCTTTTATTTGTTTTTCGTTTCTTGATGCTATTCCATCCCTAGGAAGAGCTTAGGTTGAACAGAAAACAGGACAGTAAGGTCCTTGGTGTAGTCCAGGCCAGTGCACTCTGATTTCCTTTGGTCTGCACACACATCAGCTTTGGTATCAAAGCTGTGTGACTATCTTGGTGAGCTTCTTGTTGGTTACATGATGTCTGCTAGTAGAACTTCCGAGGAAGTGGCTGAACAAGCTCTTAGGGAGAAGGTTGAGTTGGAGAAACAGGTGCAATATTTGAGAGATCAATTGAAGAACTATTTATATTTGAAGAAGCAAAATTTCAAGGAAGACTCTGATTATGAAGAAGAAGGGAGTACTTATTCCAGTAATCCTTTTGGTGAAGAAGAGGGTCCTAGTGGAAGTAAGAAAGTTAGGACTAGACCGAGGAAGGCTGGAATGGATGACAAATTAGATTTCAAGGTGGAAGTTCCTGAATTTGAAGGTTAGTTGGACACTGAGGTGTTCTTGGACTGGCTGCAGACTGTAGAAAGGATTTTTGATCTGAAGGAGGTTTCTGAAGAGAAGAAGGTTAAGCTTATTGCTCTGAAATTGAAGAAACATGCTTCAATCTAGTGGTCTAACCTACAGAAAAGAAGAGTAGAGAAGGGAAAAGAGAAGGTTAAGACTTGGGAACAGATGAGGGAAAAGTTGAAGTCTAAATTCTTGCCTGTGAACTACCTTAAGGAGAATTATGGAAAACTGCAACATTTGGTACAAGGTAGCAAGTCTGTGGAGGAATACACAAAGGAGTTTGAACATCTTTTGTGGAGGTGTGATCTCAAGGAGAATGAAACACAAGTTCTAGTGAGATTTCTGGCAGGATTGAATGAAAAGGCATTAGGAATGTGGTGGAACTGCATCCCTACACTACTTTGGATGAGCTTAGTTCTCTGGCTCACAAGGTAGAGCTGCAAAGGAGGAAAGGAGTTTGCTACTAAAACCCTATATAAACCTGAACCGTGTCAAGTTCGCGTCCAAACTCCCTTAACCAAGCTTAAAATCTCGACCTGGCGTTCCCAAACTAAACTCGATCACCCGTGCATTTTCGGGAACCATTACACCTTCTCTAAGGGCGGAGTGGTGAGCGTCAATTTAGCTTGGCTAATGCGAGACGTCCATTGTCGGGGTCCAAACTTCTCCACGGATGTTTCGAATGGTCGGGAAGAGATTCGAGACTTGTCGATAATCATGAGGGACAATGGGATGATGGATCATCTCGAGATGTCATGAATATCTGGCATCGTGGTTCGGTTGTGAGCCGGGTGAATAAACACAAGGTAATAATGGCGATCAAAGGTTCGAAATACGCGTGCCTTCACACTTTGGGTCATAACTCCTTCAATACAACTCCGATGGGTCTCAAATTTTGGGAGCTTAAAGTACACACCGAGAGCTTTCCAACGATATCTTACGGGCTTAAAACAAAGTCTGGATGAAGAAGTTATGCGTGTTTGAAGTCGGCAGAAAAACTGCCCAGATCGTCACGCCCGTGACGACCCGTCGTAGCGCCCGTGACCACGCTCGGCATTTTGGGGAAATTGGGACAGAAATTCATCACGCCCGCGACCAACCGGCGTCACGCCCGTGACGAAACTGATTTGGCATGTTTTCTTTGGCTTAAAACGCTGAGTTTTGTTTATTTTCTTTAATTAGTATAAATACTTGTTTAGCACAATTTCCAAAGCAATTTTTGATGTTTATGAATGATATGCTAATGCATTGTTAGGGTTTCTCCCTAAGTTTTCTCCCAAAATCTAGATTACTTTATCCAATCTTTTGGTGGTGTTTCTAGTCATTCCTTTATTGATCATTTGGTGGATGTTTCCTTTATGATGGTCATGGTGGGGTGTTAGGCTTTGGTGGTGGACTACCTTTATCCAAGGTCATATTCAATCCCATTTGGTGTTCAAGATTGCTCTCCTCTCTTCTACAACAACAACTCAAGCCAGAACCAATCAATTCCCCCATCGCGGCACGCTCCACTTGGTATTAGAGCTACGATTTGTTCTAGCTTGAGTTTTCATTTTTGTTCTTGCAAGTAGAGTTGTCTATTGTTGGATTTGATTGAATATTGGTGTTCCCCATCCCTTTTGCCTCCAAGTGTGTTGGAGAAGTTGTTATTACTATTGTGTTTGTTGATTTTCATGCATAATTGAGCTTTGAGTAAGAGTTGGAAATTTGTGCACACAAGGTGTTCGATAAAATGTCCAAGTGAGAAAAACACAAAGAACCCTTAACCAAACACAAGCCAACTACAAGAAAACCCCCAAACTCCACAAATTATCCCAAACACAAACCGTCCCATACCCTTCCCTCGATATGGATGATCACGATGATTTCGATCGAGAGGAACCTAGCCACAGGAGGAGTCCTAGAGTCCAAGGAATTGAGGATCGACTCGCCACGATTGACGAGAGGTTCACCTCCCTTGACAATCGAAACGCCAACATTGAGCGGACTCTACTGTAGATTGCGGCCCAAATGAACAACTCGATGGTGCAACGTCAAGGGCATCCGCAAGTTGAACGTCGGAGGCGTGCACAAAGCCCCATCCGTCCTCCTCCCAACTTTGAGTCGAGCGACGATGCTAGAGGCTCCCCTCGACGTCGAATTCGTCGAGACGTGCATGATCGGCTACCTCGTGACGACTTCCAAGACATCAAGATCGACATCCCCGAGTTCAATGGTTCCAATGTTCCGGATGACTACATTGAATGGATCCAATTGATGGATAGGATCTTCGAGACCAAGGAGTATGATGATGAAAAGGCTTATAAAATCGCGAGCTTGAAACTCACCAAGGCCGCTTCGCTTTGGTTTGAGAATATGAAGGTACAACGGGTTCGTGAAGGAAAGGCAAGGATTTCTACTTGGACACGGCTCAAGCAAGTGATGAATCGCCGGTTCTTGCCGAACACCTACCGGCAGGATGTCTTGAGGAAAATGTATGCTCTTACCCAAGGCAAACGATCCGTCGGTGATTACATTTCGGAATTCGAGCAACTTCTTATTAAGAGTGGCCTTTAAGAGCCGGAAGATCAAACCATGATGCGTTTCTTGAATGGTTTGGACTCCACAATTGCTAAAAAGGTTGAGGTCCAACCATACTATTCTATGGATGAATTGTGCAGTTTGGCTCTCCGAGTTGAGCGAAGAAGAATGGAAAGGTCCAACACCAAACCCTTGTCTAGACCCGTCTACTCACCATCTAGTCGACCTCCTCCGGATTCAAACACTCCAAAGTCTAGCGAGCCACCCAAGTCCACGCTGCACTGCACTTGACAAAGGAAAGGGACTTGCTTCGGAGCCTCTAACGGAACCTCCTAGACGAACGGAAGGCCGGAAGTGCTTTAAGTGTCATGGTTACGGCCATTTTCAAGCCGATTGTCCAAACCATCGGGCTTTGACACTCCAAGAGGTCCACGACATCGATGATGAGCTTCGAAAGGCTCAAGAGGAACCCAAAGTGTTGGTTGAAGATGCGAATACTAGTGATGAAGAGGATGCCATTCCCTTACCCCCCGTGCGTGGAGGCGCACTTGTTGTGAGGAGAGCTTTGCAAACTCAAGAGACTTTTCTCGACAAGGTACAAAGGGAAATGTTGTTCCAAATACGGTGCTTCGTAGGTGGAAAAGTGTGCACTCTTGTCATCGATGGAGGAAGTTGCACGAATGTCGCATCTACCACTATGGTCGAGAAGCTTGGCTTCCCTCTATTACCGCATCCTCGACCCTATTCACTCCATTGGCTCAACGATCACAACGGCATCGAGGTAACTAAGCAAGCCTTAGTGAATTTTTATTTCGGATCTAACTATGATGATTCCCTTGTTTGTGATGTTGTCCCTATGAGCACTTGTCACATTTTGTTGGGTCGACCATGGCAATATGACAAGAAAACGGTGCACAATGGGTTGAACAACACTTACACATTCACCCATAAAGGCAAGAGGATCAAACTGCTTCCCCTTTCTCTGCGAGAAACCGAAACTGCAAAAGCCGGGATGGGTAGTGAGTTGAGGAACCTTCTCATGATGAGCGAAACACGGGATGAGTGTGCTCTTGGCGAAAACGAGCTCCCTCTTGCTTTGTCTTTGCCTCGTAGCGAGCCTAGTGAGATTGAGAGTTCCCAAGCACCACATAAATTTCCCCTACCGCCCCTTAAACCCTTACCTTCACAAAACAAGCCTCCTTCTACCTTCTTACACTTGGACGATGGGTACATTGTGGGGTTCGATGCTTGTTTGACGGCTAACACAAATGTTCTTGGCGTTCGGGAAGTTCGAAGCTTCATGGAGCCAATCGATGAAGAGTGCTTCGGTTTTAACTCCCAAGAGTTGAGGGCAACTCTTTTTCAAGAGGGGGAGTATGAACCGTGTCAAGTTCACGTCCAAACCCCCTTAACAAAGCTTAAAATCCCGACTTGGCGTTCCCAAACTAAACTCGGTCACCCGTGCATTTTCGGGAACCATTACACCTTCTCTAAGGGCGGAGTGGTGAGCGTCAATTTAGCTTGGCTAATGCGAGACGTCCATTGTCGGGGTCCAAACTTCTCCACGGATGTTTCGAATGGTCGGGAAGAGATTCGAGACTTGTCGATAATCATGAGGGACAATGGGATGATGGATCATCTCGAGATGTCATGAATATCCGGCATCGTGGTTCGGTTGTGAGCCGGGTGAATAAACACAAGGTAATAATGGCGATCAAAGGTTCGAAATACGCGTGCCTTCACACTTTGGGTCATAACTCCTTCAATACAACTCTGATGGGTCTCAAATTTTGGGAGCTTAAAGTACACACCGAGAGCTTTCCAACGATATCTTACGGGCTTAAAACGGAGTCCGGATGAAGAAGTTATGCGTGTTTGAAGTCGGCAGAAAAACTGCCCAGGTCGTCACGCCCGTGACGACCCGTCGTAGCGCCCGTGACCACGGTCGGCATTTTGGGGAAATTGGGATAGAAATTCGTCACGCCCGCAACCAACCGGCGTCACGCCCGTGACGAAACTGATTTGGTGTGTTTTCTTTGGCTTAAAACGCTGAGTTTTGTTTATTTTCTTTAATTAGTATAAATACTTGTTTAGCACAATTTCCAAAGCAATTTTTGATGTTTATGAATGATATGCTAATGCATTGTTAGGGTTTCTCCCTAAGTTTTCTCCCAAAATCTAGATTACTTTATCCAATCTTTTGGTGGTGTTTCTAGTCATTCCTTTATTGATCATTTGGTGGATGTTTCCTTTATGATGGTCATGATGGGGTGTTAGGCTTTGGTGGTGGACTACCTTTATCCAAGGTCATATCTAATCCCATTTGGTGTTCAAGATTGCTCTCCTCTCTTCTACAACAACAACTCAAGCCAGAACCAATCAATTCCCCCACCGCGCCACGCTCCAAAACCTCAACCTAAACCTTTTACCAATCCCAGAACCTATCCCACAGCCCAAAGAACCCCCTTTACCCCAAGATATCCCATAAAACAATCTACTCCCCCACAAAAACAACCCCCAACTCCCAAAGAAACCCAAACCCCATTGCTACTGATAACAGGAGATGTTTCAAGTGTCAAGGATTAGGGCACATAGCTTCAGAATGTCCTAATAAGAGAGTGGTGACCTTGGCTGATTATCAAGCTTCATGGTTTGCTGAACTTGAAGTTGAGGAGGAAGAGGAAGTACATCCAGAGGGAGAATTGCTTGATCCTGTGTATGATGAAGTAGAGGAAGGTCCTGATGAAGGAGAGCTATTGGTGATAAGGAGAGCCCTTAGTAGTTCTTCTATGGAGACAGGACAGGAACAAAGAGAAGCCTTATTTCATACAAGATGCACTGTGAAAGGGAAGGTCTGCTCTATTATTGTGGATGGTGGCAGCTGTACAAATGCAGCTTCACAGGAAATGGTGAGGAAGTTGCAGCTGGAGACTTCATTACATCTAGCACCCTATTCTATTCAGTGGTTGAAGTCTAGCAGAGGTATCCTTATTACAGAAAGGTGTTTGGTGAGTTTTTCAATAGGCAAATCTTATCATGATTATGTTTGGTGTGATGTCTTGCCTATGGATGCATGTCATTTGTTGTTGGGAAGGCCTTGGATGTTTGATAGGTTTGTGCAACATGATGGAAGGGCTAATACTTATACCTTAGTGGTGAACCACAAGAAAATAACCTTAACCCCAATCAAACATACCCAGCCCACAAAGAACCTTTACCTTGAGCCTACCCTTGATCTTTTACTAACTACTGAGCATCATGAATTCAGTGCTTGTAAAGATCTCATCCTACTATCCCCTGATGAACCACAAATCCCACAAAATAACCATCCCCTACTTGTTCCACTCCTGGAAGAGTATACATTTTTATTTCCAGATGAGATGCCCCCAGGATTGCCCTCCCCCAAAAAGATATCCAGTACAAGATTGATCTAGTCCCAGGATCAGTCTTGCCCAATAAACCTGCTTACAGGATGACTCCAGCAGAAACTGTAGAGATTCAAAGGCAAGTGGATGATCTTCTTAGTAAAGGAATGATCGGGGAGAGCCTAAGCCCATGTGCAGTACCTGCTCTGTTGGTTCCTAAGAAAGATGGTAGCCAAAGAATGTGTATGGATTGCAGAGCTATAAATAAAATCACAATCAAGTACAGGTTTCCAATACCTAGGCTTGAAGATCTTCTTGATGAGCTCCATGGGTCTTAGGTGTTTTCCAAGATAGATTTGAGAAGTGGTTATTATCAAATCAGAATTTATGAAGGTGATGAATGGAAGACAGCATTTAAAACAAAGGGAGGTCTGTTTGAATGGCTTGTAATGCCCTTTGGTCTTACAAATGCTTGTTCTACATTCATGATGCTTATGAACCAGGTACTGAAGCCTTTGATTGGAAGTTGTGTAGTTGTTTATTTTGATGATATTTTGGTTTATAGTAAGACAGAGGCAGAGCATCAACATCATTTGAAACAAGTGATGGAAATTCTGTCTAAGGAGAAGCTTTATGGGAATTTGAAGAAATGTCAGTTCTTTACAGACCAAGTTATTTTTCTTGGCTATATAGTATCTGTTGATGGCATTCGAGTTGATCAGGAGAAGATCAAGGCCATTCAAGAGTGGCCTATCCCCAGCTCTATACAGCAAGTAAGAAGTTTTCATGGGCTAGCTTCATTTTATAGAAGATTTGTGAGAAATTTCAGCACTATTATGGCACCCATGACTGAAGTTATTAAAGGTAAGTCTTTTCATTGGACTCCAGCAGCACAAAGGTCCTTTGAACAGATCAAAGAGAAGCTTACAACATCACCAGTTCTTGCTTTACCTAGCTTTTCTAAAATCTTTGAAGTAGAGTGTGATGCTTCAGGAGTTGGCATAGGAGCTCTCTTATCTCAAGAAGGCAGGCCTATAGCTTACTTCAGTGAGAAACTGAATGAAGCAAAGAAGAAATAAAATACTTATGATAAAGAATTTTATGCAATTATTCGAGCTCTTGAGCATTGGAGACATTATTTGGTTGGAGGAGAATTTATTCTGCATAGTGATCATGAAGCCCTGAAATATATTCTAGGACAGCACAAGCTTAATCCCAGGCATGCTAAATGGGTCGAGTTTATGCAATCTTTTCATTTCATGATCCATCATAAGTCCGACAATATAAACAAGGGAGCTGATGCACTTTCCATAAGATTTTTCTTATTACATATCCTGGATTCCAGAATCTTAGGATTTGAGCAACTGAAAGTCCTTTATGCTACAGATGATGATTTTAAGGACAAGTTTCAGGCTTGTCAAAGATCCTCGAGTGCACTACCATGCATCGTGATTCTTATTTAAAGGCAGCAGATTATGTATTCCTAGAAGCAGTATAAGGGAATTATTAATCTCAGAAGTACATGGAGGAGGATTAGCAGGACATTTTGGCATAGAGAAGACATTGCTTATGCTCAAAGAACATTATTTCTGGCCAAAGATGGGAAGAGATGTAGAGCATTTGGTCAAGAGGTGTAGCATATGCCAATTATCCAAGAGTCAAAGTCTACCTCAAGGACTTTATACCCCTTTACCAGTTCCTAAAGGTCCCTGGGAAGATGTCAGTCTTGATTTCATCGTGGGACTTCCAAGAACTCAGAGAGGTAAAGACTCTATTATGGTTGTTATTGATAGATTCTCAAAAATGGCTCATTTTATTCCTTGCAATACTACCTATGATGCTGTTAAAGTTGCTGATTTGTATTTTCAAGAGGTAGTCAAGTTACATGGCATTCCTAGATCTATGGTTTCAGACAGGGACACCAAGTTTCTTAGCCATTTCTGGGTTACACTATGGAAGAAGATGGGAACTCAACTTAAGTTTAGCACTACCTGTCATCCCCAGACTGATGGTCAAACTAAGGTTACTAACAGAACCTTAGGTGCACTTTTAAGAAGCCTTGTAGCAAGAAACAAAGGAAGTTGGGATACTATGCTACCTCAGGTAGAGTTTGCTTTTAATAGAGCCCCCAGCAAAGCTACTGGTTATTCACCTTTTCAAGTGGTTTATGGTCTGAATCCAATGACTCCTTTAGATTTGGTACCCCAAGCTACTTCAATCAAGTTTAGCTATGAAGCTGATTTAAGGGCCAAGCAAATTAAAGAGTTCCATCAACAAATCCAACAGCAAATTTAAGCATAATGAGAAGGTGGCAGCAGCAGCAAATCAAAAGAGGAGAAGAGTTGTGTTTACTCCAGGTGACTTGGTATGGGTACACCTCAGGAAAGACAGGTTTCCTAGCAAGAGAAAAGGGAAGCTTGTTTCCAGGGCTGATTGTCCATTCGAGGTGCTTGAGCAAGTTAATGAGAATGCTTATAAGTTGGCTCTATCTGAAGACTATGGAGGAAGTGTAACCTTCAACATTGCTGATGTTAGACCTTGTTATCCAGCAGAGGAGCGTTTACCAAGTTTGAGGTCAAACTTTTCTACATCAGAGGAGGATGATGGGGGTCTATCCACACCAGCAATCACTGTTGGCACAGCAAGGAAGGAGGAGAGGACGTTCTGTCCTGAGGTCCTCAGCAAGTTCTTCACCCAATGGGACTTAGCTGAGAATTCATGAGGGATCAAGTCCTTCCTGCAGCAAACATGAAGTGTCATAGTAGAAAGGTCCTAAGGGAATTTTGAAGTTTTCAAAGGAAGTAAGGTGATAACTCCTGGGTCCTGTGCAGAAGGCAGCCTTGGCCTTAGAACCTAAGTCCAGTTGGTGCAATTGGACCTTGGCAGAACCCCAACCTATGAAATCAGGGTTCAGGTTATCTTAAGGTCTATTGCGAGTTGCAACAACTCAAGGCCATGTCATTTGGTGGTTTCCATATGTCCTTAAGGTCATTTACTACTACTGTTCGAGGAGTGCAGGTGACTGATGTCCTTGGGCATTCCCTACGGCTTGTTGGTTCATGAAGTACAGGCAACATCATGCAGCTGGGATAGTGTTAGCATTTTCAACAGTATTGAGGTCATTTGGTCATTTTCCTTTCAATAATCGAATGTCCTTTGTTGCTAATATTCCCAGCCATTTCAGAAGCCAAGAAGAAGATTATAATACAAGTAGTGGAAGTATGACTAATGCTTGATAAGCAGCTGCTGGCACAATCTGAACCAGCCAGCAACATTTTTATTTCTTTTGCTATTTTCTTCATATAATCTGATGTAATTAAGTATTAAATAGCTTTCTTATGTATCTTAAGTTAGCTTATCAGTAGATTAGAGGTTTCCTAATGCTTAGGAAAGCCTTAATCAGTCGGTACAGCCAGCTACTTGCTGAAAGTAGCAATATAAGCAGCTCCTATTGTATTTTTGTATTCAACTTCGAGTGAATGAATGAGAAACCAGTCGAGCTTGCCCCTGTGTGTTTGTGAGTGTCTCTAAAAACTCTCCATTGTTTCTACTTGTCTGTAACTAAGCTTTGGCAAGCTTAGAAGGTGTTAAGTAGAGCTCGGTGCATGTTCTGGTGGTGTGGACTGTATCCAGTGCATAGCTCAGTTTGCCCTTGTACTTCTTGCTGTGGTGTGGTATGTATCAGTGAGAGTCACAGGTTTTCTATCTTCTTTTATTTGTTTTTCGTTCCTTGATGCTATTCCATCCCTAGGAAGAGCTTAGGTTGAACAGAAAACAGGACAGTAAGGTCCTTGGTGTAGTCCAGGTCAGTGCACTCTGATTTCCTTTGGTCTGCACATACATCAAATTTTCTTTCTACAGTCCTTCTCATCATGTCCATGCATTCCACAATGAGTGCATTTGATTGGAATCCAATCATATTGTATCTGCTGTCTCTGAATATGATCATGATGATCCATATAGTCTACATATTCCGGGAAAGGTCCATTGATTGGCATCTCTATTAAGACCTTTGCAAATCCCAGTTTGATTCTTTCTTTGGTCTGACGATCCGTCTTGATAGGAACACCCAACATGCTCGATATTTTGCTAAGCCCCTCAGGACTCCAAAATTTGAATGGGAGGTTTTTCATAGTTACCCAGATAGGCAATGAAGTAATATTGTCTAAGTTCATGTCAAGATCTTCATTCCACTCCCTTACAATCAGAGGCTTCCCATCAAAAAAATGAAATCTTTGATTCATTGCCATATCGCTGTTGCGTTTTCCTGGAACTCGTCAAAGTCTTTTTCCCCGCCGGCGGCGAGGGCTGTCGGCCCCCCTTCCTCGTCGAAACCATGCAGAGGAACTAGGGCAGATTTTTTTTTCGTATATATATATATTATATATATATATATATTTATTTATTTATTTATAAACCGGGAATCGGGATCGGGAACGGGAAATGAGGTTAAGTCCCATTCCCGGTCCCGCTGTTGGCCGGGACTTTAGTTTTAGTCCCGCTCCCGGTCCCGCTCCCATCGGGACCGGGATTTTGGGACCGGGACTTGACCGGGACCGGGACGGGACCGGGATTCCCGGAATTTTTACTCACCCCTACCTAGTAGCTAATTTCTACTGTTCATCTTTCCCTTTTTAGTTGCTTAGCACTACTTTCTATAAAACTCTCTCATTGATTACTCTCAAACTTGCCTTTTATTTTGTATTTGGGTTAGATTATTGCATTCAAGGAGTATTACTTTGAAGATTATTATTCAAGCTTTGGTGTTTCTTCTTCCTTTTATTATTATCATCCTATTTCTTGTTTGGGTAAGTTTCACTCCCTTCTTTTAGTAATTGCTTTAATTAGTTCATGTGTTTCCTTTCTAGATAACATGCTTAGGTTTCTTGTTTTAAGCTTATTAGTTTTAATGTTTTTTTATCATGATTAGTGGCTAGTCTCCTTAGGGTTTAGGGGGAGGTTTAGCCCCTAATAGGATCCCTTTTCTAAGGTTGGGTCTAGTTAGGGCATTAGGCCATGTTTTATGAGGTTTTCATCCAAAAACTCTCTTGATTGTGGAGTTTAGTAAGTAGTGGAAACCCGCTAAACCTACTTAAACACGATATTTAGGGTGATTGGATGGATATCCGAACGACTCCTCATTCATTTAGTGGAGTTCGGGTAGGATAATTAGCATTTCAAGCCTTTTAGGTGAGTCCTCATTCATTTAATGGACGAGCCTTTAGGGCTAAATTCGGGTATACCTCAGGAGAGGCCCCGGAGTGGCTCTATTCCTTGCAATAACCTAACTTCTATCTTGGCTTAGTGTCCTGACTGAGACTTCCTCATGATTATGGTGACCATTAGGAGGCAAAGACCGACCCTTGAGCCTCTTTTTCTCTGTTTTTGTCTGATAATCTGTCCTTGTTCCCTTTTTCCCGTCATAATCGTTTTTGTTACCTTAAACTAAGCTTTAGTCGTGAAAGTTTTGACAAAAAGACCTTACTCCTTGTGGATACGATACAAAACCCATACTATATTGCGTGCGAACAAAATGGCGCCGTTGCCGGGGAGCAAGCGCCCCTTCTAGTCTTAACTTACTCTACGTACGTTTAGTTTAGGAGGTTTTTACCTTGCTGAGTCGAGTCTAGAGTCCCTAGGGCCTTTTACGTCGTTTTCTTGTTTAGTGCATGCGTAGGAGAGACCTAATACCTCTTGTACCTTTTGATCTTGAAATCGAAGCAACTGCACGACACAACAACGCCGCGAACACCCGTAGGCGTCTTCTTGAACGACAACAGCGAGAGGCTATGGCAGAACCTCGTACCCTCCTGGCATTTGCATCACCTTCAACGAGTACAGGAGGCTCTCCTATTGTTTTACCCGACCTCCCAGAAGGGACTGTTTTCGAGGTCAAGCCGAATTTCCTATATCTCATTGAGCAATCCAAGTTCCATGGACTTGACTCGGAAAACCCCATCAACCATATTTCCAACTTCCTGGAGAGGTGCGGGATGATTCGGATGCAAGGAGTTCCGGAGGAATACATCCACCTCAAGTTCTTCCCGTTTTCTCTTTCCGGGAAGGCTCAAGGATGGCTTGACAACTGTAATCCGAACACTTTCAGGACTTGGGACGCACTAAGCCAAGGTTTTTTGAGGAGGTTTTTCCCACCGATGGAGACGGCTCGCCTACGGACGGAGATCATGAACTTTCGACAACAACCGAGGGAGTCCTTATTCGATGCTTGGGAGCGATACAAAGGTTTTCAATGGGCGTGCCCACACCATAATCTTCGGACCGCTCTTATTCTGCATACCTTCTACAAAGGTCTATCTATGAACACGAAGCAGTCAATCGATAATGCTTCGGGCGGCCTTTTCCTAAGTAAGACCCCCGTCCAAGCCGATGCTCTTTTGGCTCAAATGGCAGAGAATGCATGCAACTAGGAAAGGAATTCAATGGAGGTGACAAGTTGTGGTGATAGTGAGAATTTGGGTTATCTTATCAAGGATATGCAAAAGACAATGCAACAACTCTCGCAGGACATGGCCGAGATGAAGACGACCCAACAACTCAAGCCGATTATGGAAGTTAAATCTTCCATTCCTTCACCTTTATCCACCTCGGTGTTGCGTTGTGAGGTATGTGGGGGAGGACATGCAAATATCGAGGGCCAAACGGAGTTGGTATCCAATGAGCAAGCGAACGCTCTTTACCGGAACAACCTCTCTTACCGCAACAATGATCCTGTCCGCCCTCAAGGAAACCCATCTTATATCCCTCCGGGTTTTTCCTACCATAACCAAGCCTAAAACCATCCACATCAAAACTAAAACCGCCCCCATCAACAAAACCATCAATACCAAAACCAAGCCTACCATCAAGCCCCTCAATCCTACCAACAACCCCCTCCACAAATAAACCAAGATATGGACTTCATGCAAAGGCATCTTAAGAATTAAGAGATGTTCAATGCCGCCCAGTTGAAACAAAACGAGGCTATTCAGGCTAGCAAAAGGATGCTTGAGATTCAATTGGCTCAACTAGCCCAACAAGTCTCCAACTTCCAATCTCAATCTTCTTCTTCCAAGGGTTTACCTAGCCAACCCCAGTAGAACCCGAAGGGGCATATCAACGCCATCACTTTGAGGAGTAGCAAGGAGCTTGAGGGCTCGAGAATTAGAGTCGATCAAGGAGTTGGAAGTGAAGTTATGGTGGAAGATTTAACCGTTGAGGAGGAGGGAGTTATTGTTGAGGAGAAAGATGAGAAGTTGGAGGAAGTGGTCAAGGGAGATGAACTGAAAAAGAAAGGAAAAACGGTTGAGAAGCAGTCAAGCCATATGCTCCGCCCCTTCCTTTTCCCCAACGCTTCGCCAAAGTGAAGGAAGATGCGAAGTTCGCTAAGTTCATGGAGATCCTCAAATCTCTCCACATCAACATCCCATTCCTTAAGGCGATCACGAACATGTCATCTTATACAGAATTCCTCAAGGAGCTCCTCACTAATAAGAAGAAGATCGGGGGGAATGCGGTGGTCTCTTTGACTCAAGAGTGTAGTGCAATCATCGACAAGAAGCATCCTCCTAAATTTTCGGATCCCGAAAGTTTCTCCATCCCTTGCTCCATAGGGGATGTGGTGATTAGCAAAACCCTTTGTGACCTTGGTGCTAGCGTAAGTGTGATGCCGCACTCGATTTACAAAAGGTTGAAGTGTCACGATCTCGTCCCCACTACTATTTCCCTTCAAATGGCCGATCGGTCCATTCGGCGCTCGATGAGAGTTCTTGAAGATGTCCCGGTGCAAGTTGAAAAATTTTATATTCTATGCGACTTCATCGTATTGGATATGGCCGAAGATGCACAAATACCGATTATTTTGGGTAGGCCCTTCTTAGCAACCGCCGGAGCTATGATCGATGTGAAGAACGACAAGATTTCTCTCCACATCGGAGATGAAAAGACAGAGTTCAACCTTCAAACATCTATTGCCGCTCCA